>OX457086.1:15846536-17202293 GCA_949752835.1 Empis stercorea
AATGTTATGCATAAAATTAATTCAGACGCGTGCTGCGCTAACGTGCAAATGGGCATATTATACAAATTATTTTGATCGATATAGCTGTAGTATATTATATTAATGACATTTGGGAATAATTAGGTTCACAATTTTCTCGAGTTATGAGTTGATTGTTTATAGATTATTAAGTTTTCTTTTGGAATGTTTTCGGTTTTTGTTTTTTTATTATAGTACAGTACAATGCATTTATGGAAATATATAATTTAAAATAAGGGTCAATGTAATTATCGTACTACTCTATATTATTATTTTCTTGTCTATTGGGATTTAACTAAATTTTTCTAATCTATTTGAATTGTATAACAATATTTTTTTATTATATTATAAAAATAATCTAATATTCGTTAATTGGTAGTATATTTTGAAATACCTAAATGCGTATTAATAATATAAATATGGTAAAATGGGAATTTAATAATTATAATAATGATTATTAACTTGGACAAATTGTGGTCAAAATAATTATATGTTTAAAATAATTAAAATTCTTTCTTTTAGATTTTACATAAATGAAAAACAATTAAATTTATAATAGTAATTGTTTTTTTTTATATTAGATTTTAGTGGTTAGAATCATAATTTATTTGATAGTCAAAACGAACAATAAACTATTAAACCACACATTTACTACTTATTTGTGGAATTTTAAATATAAATTACGTGAGTTTTCTAAATTTTTTTTAAGTTACAATATATTTTAAATATTTAGCAAAAAATTGAGTTAATTCTAATAAATTGTATATTAATTAATTTATAAATTCGAAATTTGTGAATTTTCATTCCATATAATCCAGTAAAAGCAAAAATTTTACCATTTTAAATTTTTGTCAATCTCATAAAAAAATATTTTAGAACCCAAAAATTTATTTCCTAACATTACAAGAAAATCGTAAATCAAATTTCATTAATATATAAAATAAAATAAAATCACTTAACCATCATTCAAATGTCAGGAAATTTGTTTCTGATTAATTTTACATACTTCATTATCCTTCAGATGTCAGGAAATTTGGTTTTTTTATATATTAAGAATTAATTATATAGCAAGTGGAAGTAAAAACTTTACTGGTATTTAATTTACACAGAAATGATTTTTAGATATAATAACGAATATATTTTTTTTACTATATAAACAAAATGAAATTTGATTATAAAATGTTATTGAAGGATTTGGTTTTTAGTAAAATTAAATTATTTAAAGTAAAAATGTATACATACATATAACATTATTATATTAAAAAAAAATTTATCTAAATTGAAGTTTCATTAGTTTTTGTCTTGTTAATGATTTTTTTAGTATAAGTGTAGTATTTTATTTTTATACATAAATAAAATAATTTTCTTAAATGCAAAAGTTAAATTTATTTTATAATGAATTTTATACGTGTTTACGATGATTAAGATACAAATTTACTTAGAAATTATTCTTGTAAAAATTAAAAAGAAATTTCAGTCTTTGCATATATATTTAATATTTAAACAGAAATTAACGAAGCGCATGATTATTTGATTAAAAAATAATTCTTGTTTATGTTTTATAGAAAATTATATACAAGAATTAACACATCATAATATACAGGGTTATTTTATTTTAGTAAAAATTAAAATTGTCCAAAATATAACGAAACAATTTCATATATTAAATTTTGTACAATAAAAATTTATATGCTTAATTTTCGCCTTATTAAATCCTGTTTGAAATTATCAATATTTTTATATTAAATTCTGCCACGTAGTTTGGCTCCAGCATCAACTATGTGTATAATTTTAATCATCTAATCTAAATGGCTGTTATTCGGGCTAGAAAGTCCTTAATTATATCTATAAATGAGTAATTACTTAAATAGGTAAGAATTTCGACTCCTGAAGTAATGAATTATTTCAAATTTAGTTCAATGATACCAGATAAGTTATATAAATATATTAAATTACATATACATAAGTTATTCACAAAATTTATTTTTATGTTATAATTAATTTAAACACCAAAATACTTTTAAATATTTTATATTTAATTTTCTACAAAAATTACAAATTTTAATAATTCCAAGCTGACCATTACAAAAATCTGCTTCAATTTATTTGAAAATTAATTTTTAATATTCTTTTTTTTTTAATATCTAATTTTCTCCTTCAACAAATCGTTTCCTTTTAATAAGCGAAAGTAAGTATTATTATCTAATTATATATAAGAAAAATTTTCTAGTTTTTTTTTCGTAATTTTTAAACGTTTTTTTTTCTTCAACAACGATTATTATCATTTTCTTCACCAAAAGATAAGAGAAAATTTTTATATATAAAAATATTATACTATGCAACACTACTCATATTTAACCATTTACATTCCTTGCCCTGTACAACGTCAACGCTCTTTAAGTATTTTCATCAATTAGTTTTTAATTAAATTCAGTATCATATTTTCTTTTTAAAATCTTAAGAAAATTTTAATATAAGATAAAAACACCCTGTTTACTTATTTCAAATTAAAATTTCTTGTTTTGGAAAATTTTCTCATCAAACCTTTAGGGGAAACAGAAAACTTATAATAGTATATACTATATACTATGCAATATTCTATATAGATATGTAACAATCTCTGACATGCACTTTTCATTAATATTTATATTTTATATATAAGAGAAACATAGGAAAAAACTAATTGGATACGAAGTAAGACCTTTCACCTTTTTCACAAATTTTTTCTTGACACTTTTTTTTTTCTTTTGGGTAAGGAAAATATTTCAGGATTATTTCTTCGTTTATATTATAAATATGCATTTTAATACTATTATCGTTAAAGTCTATACCATAGTTTGAATTAAAAATTTTGTAATCCTAAATAAGGATATACTATACTTATACATGTAAATATGAAATTAGTGTTTATAATATAGCAAAATTTGAAACAGGATATTACGAGATTTATATTACTTTTGTATACCAGAAAATTATATTAAAATTTAGTTTTTGAATATATAAAAATGTATACTTTAAAAATTTAAACTATTTAAGTTTTTATGGTATTGACTAGAAATTGTTAATACTGCCTTGGCAATAATCATAAGTGTTGACATACCTATATTTAAATTTCAATTCTTCATATATCTAAAAAACTGCAAAGGAAATCAAATTCTTTCAAAAGTTTAATTCAATATTAATTTAAATAAATGTATATTTAAAACTTGACCGTAAAGTTATTATACAATTTCTATAAATTGTTCTCTTAAATATTTGGTTTCAAAAATGAAATTTTCAAAATTATTTACTTTTAACCGCACCTTCACAATCTATATAATAAAATGAAAAATATTACTAAGAATTATTGCAACATGCAAAGAAGATATGAAATTTTATACTATTTTAAGTTTATACTAATAAAACTCAAGGGAATTCACAGGAAAATGAATTTATTTATACATATTTTGTTTCATAATTCTTCAAAAAAAAAAAAGGAATTGTATGTTTTTATAGTTATTAATGCGAATTATACTCCAATGAACCTGGTTATGAAAATATTTTTACTATTTTATAATATATTATGAAAATTAAACAAGGAAACTAAAAGCTGCAATTTTAAGATAATCTATTTTTATATGATCATATTCATGCTTTGATACAAAATATAATATTAAATTGAGAATGCTTTAATGCAATTTTAATGGTATTTGATACTAAATATTTGGATTTCAGAAATAGTATTTAATTAAAGAGCTAGAGAAGAGGTAAATTAAATTTAGTCTTTGTCCTTTTTCGTTCTGTTATATTTACGATAAAGTTTTAATAACCAAAATAACTCCATCTTTATTGTCTACAAATATACGAAAATTATTACAAATTTCAAATTAAATATTTGTCTGTTTCTATTACATAGCTTTTTGACATCAATTACAAACTTGTACATTTTAACACTGCTTTCTGCAAATTGTTGTCCACAAAGCATATTTTGGATAAATTTTTGAAAGTTTGAAATATCATAAATATGTAAAATACATATGTTAAATATGTTATTTTATAGATATATAAACAGTTCTTCCAATGGTAAGAAGAAAATGCAAATAACTGACCATTTAATCCAGTCCATCTCTAAAATTAAATTATTTTAAAATAATATCTTTCAGAAATTATACACTCATACTTTTTTTTAACTAATAAAATTTGTTCTCTAATATTTATTTTCCATTTCCATTCCATATTTGTTTTTAAGGCTCTTGTTCTAATTTAGTATATTCTATATTTGCTATATAGTTTTTGTCACAATCTTTCTTATATTTTAAATACATATATTTATTTATGAACATTCCTATATTTATGTTATTCCAAATGGCAAGAAGCCTTTTGGGACTATACAAATATTGAAAATACACAGATATTGGCTAACAATATTCTTATTGTATAAAATGGTTTAGCTTAATTTTTTATTCTGTATCAATAGTCTATATTTTTATTAGTTATACGAATTTCCATATTCAAAAAAGAAAAATTCATATAATATATTTTTGTATCTGTAAAATACAATAAAATTAGTTTCTTTTTTTTGTTAAAAAATATTTAAATAAGAAATATGTTTCCTTGAAGATATATATATATTTCAAATTCCTGATAATGTCTGTATAGTATGGCTACAAATAAGGAACCATTCTATTTTATGTTAAAACCTTTAAATATCCAATAATGGGGTTGAGTTTTTTTTTTCTATGGAAAAATCCTTTATTTCGTGTATAGAAAATTATATATATAGTGTTAGAAATAGTGAAAATGTATACTGACATTAGTGAAGCATTAAATACGATATATGTATTATGTATGTAGAATAAATAAAATATTTTGTCATTATTTCAAATGTTTATCTTTATTTGTGTATAATATTTTTATTTTTTTTTAAATATTCTGATTATGGTGTGATAAGGACAAATTCTTATAATTGTTTTCTGTTTATAATTTTAATATAGAATTTATTAGAAATAAAGTGTAATTTTATTTAAATTGTGAAAATATTATAATAAGTATTAATTTTATTTCATATTTGTTCACATATTTGTTTTTAAATGATATTATATTTTAGTTATAATAAGAATTTGTAATTAAATGAATTTCAATTAAAAATATGTGAACATTTTTTATATAAAGTGCAAAGATCATGAAATTTAATTATGTAAATATAAATTACACGGAAATATTATTGTAAATTATTAAAATTCATTGAACATAATAATCAATTTAAAATCAATAATATGTATATATACTTTCATAATTTATAAAATAATTAACTTTTCTTCAAATTTCTTTCCCATTTTTTCCATAAAAATTAAGATTTTTTGAATTAAGTATTTTATATTGTTAATTAGATTTTCCGATAAATGCTTAAATGCTATCAAATTTATGTGCTTGCTAGATTATATAGTGAGGGTCTGCGTCTCGACTCCCGACTCTTCCAACGTTACTGAATATATTTTTTTACTCATGCTCAAAGTTTGTACCACTTTTTTTGTTATACATTATACTTCGCAGCAATTTTGTATACAAAACGTATAATTTGACTCTTATTATAATTTGACACTCTTGATTTGATTGATTAGGAGAGTGGGTTATACCGTCATGCAATCTTTCATATATTCGAAAGATATTATCACGAAAACGATATCGGATCAAAAATTAATGAATTCAAAAGTATTTAAATTACGCCTTAAACTATGCAATATTTATAAAACAATTTATTTACAAAAATTAAATTTTAATAATCTTTAAATCCCATTTGAATCCTTTAAATTCATATTGGAATCTACAAAAAACAAAATAAATATATATACATATTTTTTTTTATTTTTTGGAAATAAAAATGAATTACACAAAATGAAAGAAGGAAAAAAAAAATGAAATGGTATTATCCTTAACTAAATATCCTCCCAAAAGAGCACATGCTGTGATTGAAATTTAATTTCGCGGAAAAATCTAATTTTTCCTCTTCATATTTGAATTTATATTTTCTAGCAATCGGTTTTCGTATATATATATAAGTATACACACATTTGTATATATCTACATATAAATTTGTACATGAAATATTAAAAATAAAATAATACATATACATATAATATTTGGTTAAAAATAATGTTGAGTCCTTCGAGACTTGAAAATTTGTTTAACGTATTATTCATATATTATATAAATTTTTCTTGTCTATATTTTGCTAACAAAAAAGAATCGAAATATAAAAAAAAATCATTTTCCCACCTTTTTTTTTTAATTTTAATTCACCATATTCTAGGACTCGCGGTATATATATATATATACATATACTCGTAGCTATAATATTCTTGTTGTTGTTTGGTTTGCACCCTCCATGCACGTCAGCTTTCAAAGAAAGAGAAAAAAAAAACTTTATTCAATTTTTTCCAATTTAAATATTTTTCATAAGGAAATAAAATTTATATATAATAAAAATCTACAATACATAAAAATTATATAACGTAAATTAAATCTGGGATACGGTATTATGGTTTGGTGGTTAAAAATTCTTATAAAAAATAATACATTTTTTTTAAAGGATTCTTTTCTATTTCTATCCCTACGAAAAGCGAACAGTAAAAATAGAAATAACATGCACTGGAAAAAAATTACTGGAGAATCAAAAAAATATGGCGTGTAGTAATTTAGTAATTATGGGATTTGAACTTAAATACTTATAATATTATACTATTTAAAATATTTTGTGAAAATTCTAGTGGTAGAAATTTGAATAAGAGAAAATAAGAAATTATTATATATAGAGATAGATAGATTCAAATTCGGGTCGGCAGGTCACTGCAGCCGTTGGCTTATTGTAACTACCGTTTTCTTCTTACTCGTTTGACAGACCAGTACTGACAATGAAGTTGTACAGTCTTGTCAAAGAGAGATTCCATGATTCCGATGGGGAGATGGTATAGCAGCCGAAATGAATTAGCCTCTTATATAATAGGGCTTCACATTCACACAGTATATGCTCCGC
The DNA here is from genome assembly GCA_949752835.1 of Empis stercorea. NCBI lineage: Eukaryota > Metazoa > Arthropoda > Insecta > Diptera > Empididae > Empis > Empis stercorea. The sequence continues at coordinate 15,853,567 of OX457086.1, forward strand.
TGTTTCGTCCTCATATTCGCAAAATCTACACAATCGTTCTTGACTAAGACCTAATGTGTGCAGATGTTTTTTAACTATACAATGTCAAGTCAGGAAGCTCACCAGTGTTCTGGTTCTTCTTCTACTGCACTTTAGTAGCTCTGTTGCCTTCTTTTTCGATATGGGCCTTGTATGAAGAGCTTCGAATGTCTGGGCCCTTCACTGTTCCTCCATTTATCTGAAAAAGAGAGAAAAGTATTAGTTTTGATCTGTAATTTAGTTAGGCATCGTGGTACCCCACAAAATTGTTCTGGACCAAAAAGTTGTGTACTCGCGCCTTTTTTTGCTAAGAAATTATTATATACTTCCAATTATACTATTTCTAAAAATGGTTTAAATTAATTTTTAGTAAATACATATATACTATCATTGCGGTAAATGAAAAATTATGATAAAAAAAAAAAAAATTTTTTTAATCCTTTAACCAATACACTGCCATCTACCGGAAAAAGATAACTATGTACATATATATTAAAACAGTTTTCATAGAAGCTACAAACAATCAAATTTTCATAGAAATGACAAATAGAAGGACAGACAAGTTTTAACATAAAGGATTTGTATATTTAAGAAAACTTCTTGAACAAAACTAAAAATTATTATATTTTTATATAAAAATAATAATAATTTAATGATTGTATATTTGGAAGCGAAAAAATGAAAAAAAAATGTTTTATTTAAAAAAGAAACTGAGTAAAATTATTATGCTTTTCTGGAGCTAACAGTTTTATGTATGACGCGGGAAGTCATTGTTTTTTTTTTTGTTTGAAAATGTTAAAGAAGTCAAATAGAAACGCGACTTCTGAAATGCTAAGAAAAAAATTCTAAATTTAAATTATAATAAAATGAGTTTGTGAATATGAAAATTTCAAAGAAAAATTCTCAGATTTAATATATATCTTTAAGGGTTTTTCCCGACAAATTGTGTTTATAGAAAAAATTGAATTAATATTTTGAATTTTTTTCATCTTTTTAGCTTAGAAAATTATTTTTGAATTTTAAGAAAAAAAAAGTTTATTTCTGTATATAAAACAATTTAATTTTGAAAAAATTTCGGATAAAATTGAATAAAGTTTTATATAAAATTAAAAATATTTGGAAAACATAAATTAAAATGATCACATACTTAGTTTAAAACTTGATTAATATATCATTAAATAATTGTTTGAAATTATTTCATAATTATTTTATTACTAAGATTTCAAGCAAACCCCATAACTTTATGCCCAGAGAACTTTCAATTTAAAATATTTTGGTAAGCCAAAAATTTTTTTACTAAAAATGCAGTAAAAATTATAAATCCTAAATGAGTTTATATGAAACATTATTTACATAAATTATAATTTTACAAAAAGAAATAAGAAAAAAAAAATTTAAACATCTGGTTTTAATCAGAAATTTTTTAACTTGACATACTTTTTTTTAAAAAAACATTTTTTTTTCTACATATATTTTTCATATATGAACACAAAATTTTGTTAAGCCAAAACAATTTTCAACTTTAATCTCCTTTCAATTCATGAAAAGCAGAAAAAGAAATTTTTCTCTTTATTATATAACTTTTATTTTTTTTATCCTTTTTGTAAATAGGATTTCTTGTAAAAAAAAAAAAAAATCTGTTTGAAATTATAAATACGCAGCACTCAAAGTTTTTTACGTAATTGATGAAAAAAAAAAGAATTTTTTTTTTAATAAATAATTAATGCAATGGGTTTGCTTATATATACCTAAATGGTTCATAGCATATGCTACTTCATTACAGCAATTTTAAGATTTCACTAATATATCCATCATAATTATTTAAATTAGATTTGATATATAACTCAAATTTCCATGAATTTTTTTTTAGATTTAACACTGAAATTTCTATCATATCATTATGAATGTAAAAAAAGTCCTTGATCAAGAATGTGATTTAACTAAGGATATGACCTTAATTATTTACTAATTACTGATAAATTATTAGATATTAATTTAATCCACAAAATATCAAATCAGAAATTTAAAAAATTTATTCAAAAACTGTCATACCAAAATGGAAAATGGTATCCAAAAAATAATTGTTAAAATCCAATTTATTTATTTTCATGGTAAATGTAACCAATATTTATTAAATAGTATACATGCTTTTTTAATATATATTTTTGTCTTGTGTTATGTTTGTACATTTATGTTATCATAACATGCCAAGAGCTATAAAAGTTTTTCAATACAATAACAGAAATATTATATGTTGTAGCTATATGTATAATGATTTTTTTTATTTTCGAAAAGAAAGAACTTTTTCACCAGCACATTTCTTTCATAAATTTTTGAGTGTATAAAAGTCTGGGGAAAATACCAACTAACTCAAATAATTTTTAGAAAATGTTCTGAGATTATTATACGATAAATTGGAAAATAAACTGTTTATTTTAATTTTAATTTTGAAACATAAATTTTTATGTTTACGTACAAAAAAAAAATTGTGGGTGGGACAAAAGGATGGGTCACAATGTCACATATAGTTTTATATAAAGTCATAAATATATAGAAATTCTAAATCCTTTTTTTTTACTATTAAATCGACATTACTGCCAATAACAAAAATAATATTTATATTTCAGATTTTCTAAAAGGAAATTTTATTGGGTTTTTTTTATTGACTTTTTCGGAAAATTTCAATTACGATGCCATAGAAATTGAGAATAAACCAAAAAAAAAATTGAGAGATTGCGATAAATATACAAATATAAAATCGAAATGATAAAATAAATTAATTTTTTTTTTGTCTTAAATATCGTTGCAAATAGACGAAAGCTTTTAATTTTATTGAAACATTGATTGATAACAAATATTTACTATGTTGTCCATATATAAATAATTAAAAATTAAATTTATTTAAAAATAAATACCGTATATAAAAAATCTTTTCTCCAAGAAAATTTTAAAATCAATCTAAAATTAAAATATAAATTTTATGACTTTATTAGAACAAAAAAAAAATTTATTAGATTACATTTATCTCTATCTTCCTATATTTTACATTAAGCCATAAAAATAATATTTACTTTTACCAAAATAATCAATTTTTATTTTATATCTTTGGAAAAGATTAAGATTGTTTACATAAAACAAGAAATAAAAAATTAGTGTGTACGTGAAAATTTCTATAAAATGCAATTACTAAATTAGCTTCCATAAAAAATTTGTCACTTTATCTCAATTTGATACCATAAAGTTTGCCAAAAAAGCAGAAAAAATATATAATATACATTGTTTTCTTAATTCCCTTAACCTACAACCGAAATAAATTCACCATTTCCTTCTTCTATGTATATATAATATTCTTTTTCTTTAAATATTTTTTTTGCCTAACACAAGCCTTAAAGCTAGAGGCAAAAGAAACAAAAGAAGAAATATCTTGTTATATTGGATTACAAATCACCTTAGAAAAACAATAAAAAACGAAACCCTGAAGTCACTTAGAAACAATTTATCATGTCCTAATAAATATTTTATATATATAAAATTATAAACAAAAAAAAAAAATGAAAAAAATTTCACTGAATTTTTTTTTTTCCATAAACAAAAAAGTTTGGAAATATTTTTGCCGAGCATAAAATTACCTTAAAAAAAAAATTTCCCACCAAATAAAAATATTTCTTTAATTTTTTTTTTATTATCTTTTAAAATCGATTAAATTTTCTACAAAATAAAAATCCTTTTCTTTTGTATCCTTATAAATAAATCCATTTTTATTATTTAACAATTTTATCCCAAAACGCAATAGCCAAAAACAAGTTTTTTTTTTTTAGGTATTTGTCCTTTTGCTATCATAGGAATTTTACATTAAATTTTGAAAAATAAATTGCTCTTTAAGGAATATTAACAACACAACACAAAATCAGTATTAAAAATTATATATATGTACTGAAAAGAATAACATTAAAATCCTTTTTTGTAAAAGGAGTCTAGTCGATTAAGGAATTCGAAAGAAAAATTGTATAATATTTCCTATTTTTGGTGCCTAAAAAAATTTAAAAATGAATTTTTATGGACACATTCTCTCGTATGGATAATAACAATAATAATTATTATTATTGAGGACTAGGGAATTTATTTTCCAAAGAAAAACCTTTTTATGAAAAAAGGACGTATTTTTATATTTTGGCACTAATTCAAACACTTTACTTTACGAATTTGTTTATTTGGTTGTTGTTTTTTTTTGTTTGTGGTAATAGGCGAATTAGACAACTTTTACATTGTCGAAATTTTTATTTTATCATAATTTTCCAATTCTAGAAAAAGAGGGAGACATTAAATTTATAGATTAGAAAATATCCTGCTTTCATTCCAATTTAATATTTTTTTCCGATTTTTTATTTTGAGATAAAATGGGCTGCAGAATTTTCAGAAATCTAAGAGAGAGAAATGTGAATTAAAAAAAAATGTAAAAAGGATATCAGTCATCAAATAAAAAAAGGAATTATATTTTTCAGAGAAGCAAACCCCGGAAAAGAAAATCTTTTGGTATAGTAACAAAAATGAATTTAAATATTTAAAAAAAAAAAAAGGTAAAGAATTAGAAGGAAAATTTGATGTAAAAAAATTTCACAAATCAAATAAATGAATAGCTCCATTAACGGTAAATAGTACCGGAAGGCATTTAATATTAAACCATTTATGAGTTGTCGAGGAAAAAAAAATCTTTTTCTTTTCCTTTTAAGATCACATTTAATTTTTTATGATAAGTTGACAGGATATCTTTTTTTATATAACATTATTTTTGCTGATGTATTTTTATGTATGTGTGTATATGAATGTTTAGAAATTTATTATTATATAAATAGAACATATTATTTATTTTAAAACAGGGTGAGAGTGTGTGATATTTCTGATTAAATATTATGAAAATTCGAAATTAGATAGAAATGACCAGATAATAATACAGAATTTCTTGCACATTTAGTCGACGTTTCAATTTTTTTTCCCCAAAATTGGTAAATATTGTAGTAATATCAAATTTATAGTTCCCAATAAAATAAAATTTTCCAATATTTTGGAAAATTTATTTCAATCGTACTACTTACTTCTTACTTGTGAAGCTCATTTTAATAACTATGAAGAACTGTCACACTATTTGCAAATTAGATGTCAAATTTATGATCAAAGTATAATGTTTGTTAAAAATTGCTTATTATAATTGATAATAAATATAAATCTTAATTTAAAACCAAAAACTTTTGTCCTATAATGCACCCTGTTTAAAATATAATTTCTCCATATTATCATTTTCAGGAAATAAATAATAGAATTTGAAAGGCTTATAGCTTCAAGATATCTTTCCGCAATACATATATACACATAATAAATAATATAAATTTCATATTTCTATATTATAGCATAATAATCAAAAGGACACAAAAATTATTTAATTTTTTTTTTTTCAAAAATAAATTTTATGCCGGATTTTTTTTTATTTTTATTTTATTTCTGGGCTATAACAATATTTTAATAATAAAAGACTTTTCATTTACCATGAAACTAATTATGTCTAGCATCATTTTAGATTTAATATTTGTTTTTTGTTTTTTGTTATAAGTGAAAAAAGTGGAAGATATTTCTATTATTATCAAATATATAATATTTTTCTATGTCATAACAAACAAATCATAAATATAATTTCTATAAGATTGTCGACTACAATTATATGTATATAAATAATATATAAAGTATTGAGTTAATTATTTCACCATTTTATATCATCCTCAAGAGATGATGATAAATTTATTATAAATATATAAAAAAGGATTTTTTTTTTTATCATCCTTATTTAATATTTGTTGTAGTTGTCGTAACAAATCATAATGACAAAAATAGATAAAAATATAAAAATTTCTTATATAATTTTATGTATAGAACTAAAATGTGTTTGATATATAAATTATAACATCCTTTTTAGGACTAATATTTATTATACCAAAAAAAAAAAAAAATTCCACTCTTTTGAATTTCTTCGAAAAGCTTGTAATATTCGTAATATAGCACATAATTTTTTGTAATTATTCATAATTAATTTTTATATGATTATAATATTTTTTATTATTATGCATAGTTGAGAGTGTGTTAATTTTTAGAAAAGTTTTTAATGATAATTATATAAATGTTAGTTATATATTTTAGTCAGTAATTTTGTACTAATATCATTTTATTATTAATTGTACGACGATATTGTAAAATTAAAGTACTATAGAAAAACAATTTGTTATACTAATTATTAGACAAGCTTTAGTAAAAGGAAGAATTTTATTTGGTTACGATAAATTTAATTGAGCAAAGGATGGAATTGACTTGAATAAAAATTGAGATCATAAAAACACTATTTATATAATATAACACATAGATTTTCCATAATTCTTTTAATATTAGTATTTAGTTATTTCAAATAACTATTTATAAAAAATATTTATATTAATTTTATTATATATAAGTAAAAAATTGATAAAATTCTCTATAAAAATTCTTCTACTTTATATACAAAAAATAAAAGTCTGATATGAAAAAAAAAAACAATATTCTATCCATAAATTCCATTTATGTTAATCTAATATGCTTTGAACTTATGAATTTATACAATAATAAAAACCCTTAAAGGGAAAATAATATACTATCTTTAATCCCTATAAAATTGAATATCCCTAATAAATCAATCAAATTTAAAGGACATTATTTTTGAAACATCTTAAAAAATATAAAAAAAATGAAAAAAAAAGGAAATTGTTATATAAATATTAATAAATAAAAATTTTGTTATAAATATATCTATAAATATTAATATCTTTGATAATTTTTACAATTTTATTAATATAGATCTCTTTTTTTCCTGTATATACATTTATTTGGTTGTCATTTTTCGAATATTTTTTATTTGTAATCATTTTTGGTTCTTGAATAACAAATATTTAAATTTCGTTATATCAAATTTCAAGGAGGAAAATTGAAAAAAAAAAATTTATAAATAAACAAAATGACAAAAAAAAATATTGAAAAAATAAATCTATAACCCAATAGAATTATTTTTCAATATTACCTCTATCAGAGATTGTAAGAGGTACGACAATTTCCTGTCTTTATATAAATTTCTATTCAAATATTTAATTTTTCAGAATAAATTTCGGCCGTTGACATTTATATGAAAATATTAAACTTTCTTTAAATAATTCTTATATGTTACTTATAATTAACTTTTTCTAACATTTCGTTTCGAATTTTAAAGTCGTACGAAAGCCGTATATAATATATTATATATATGTCATTATGATATTATATACGGCTTTGGTCGTACTATCTAACATTCGCAATATATATTTTATCAACAAAACGGCTTAATATTTCTGCACTACAATTTTAATATACACAATCTGATTATGCAAAATTCCAACTATATGATGATGCAAACTTTTAAAACAATATCGTTCAAACCCTACATAATCTTTCCAATATTTTGAATATATATGGTATTGCAAAATTTTGTCAACGTTAAAAAATTATAATTGAATTTTCATTTTTGGATTTTGATTTATATTTACTAAAAAAAAATGATATCATATAGCTATTCAATATCGAAGATTGGTTTGGGTTAATTGAAAGAGTATGGTGGTAATTTTATGTTTGCTCTTGGGTTGTGTATGGTATACATACTATATGATTACAAAATAATGAAATGTGATATTTTATATAGACGGAATATTTTGTATGTATGTATATATATATTTTTTTTAAATCAAGTAAATATCTTATAAGATTACTTTATCTAATAAATTAATATATACGAAAAACCAATCCAACTTTTAACAAAAGGATGAGAGAACAATATTTAAGAAAAAAAATATTATATATAAAGTCAATCATAGAATTTCTCTTGGAATTCTTTCATGAATTATTGAAATGCTTTTTGTGTATATGTATATGTATAGAAGTAACGTGTATAGAATAAATTTTTGATTTTTAGTTAAATTACAAGGTGGTTTTTATAAATTATCCGAACATTGATGCAATATTTTTTATATAAATTTACATAAAAGAATAATCGAACTTAATTTCATATAAAAATATTTATTAAATATTATTTTTCTCTGCTCTGTTATCTAATTAAATGATATACAACCCTAATTTAAAGTTAAGATCCAAGTCTCAAGGAGTATATTCTGAAAATGATTCGACAATTAATCGACAGTATTATTGTATCATATGAAGGGCTACTGCAACGATATAGAAGATATATGGATAGGGCATAAATGTTCCCTCTCTTTTTAACACATTAAAATTTTAATATATTGAAAAATTGTTTATGAAGCCACGATTTTGGTAGTTCTCTTTCCTTTTGCTCGCCGATGTGTCAAATTAAAAATATGAAAAATATTATAACAGCTGATTTTAGATTTACAGGGCTGGCTTATTTTTTTAAGTTTAAGAGTCTCAGTATAAATTAACAATATTAACTAGCTAAACAAATTACTCTATTATACTTTCCATTTGTATAATTATCGTTGCGCGACCTAAAATATTCCTTAGGATGATCTTTACTTGTATTTTTCAAAAAAAAAAATCTTAAAAATTGATGCCCGAATTAAAAAAAACCTAATCCGCCCCTAATTTCTCATTTTTATATTTTGACAATTCGGCTAGCAAAAAAAGAGACAACTATACCCGGCGTGGCTTCAAATTTTTATATTTATGCCCTATCCATATATCTTCTATATCGTTGGGCTACTGTGATTTTTATATGGCTTAACCTAATTCAATGCTATATAATAATATAATCAATTCGAAATTTCAGTACCATCAAATTACAATTAAAATATTCAATTAAAAGTCAATTTTCTTAAATATGTCATTTTTACATCATTTTTATAATTTCTTGGTCACCTTGTTACATAAAAATTTACCATATTTTAATACGCGAAAAGGCATATACATAAATAGTAAAATATTCTAAGAATGATTGAAATTACATTTTACCATTAAAAGTTTTTGTTGTTCTTTTCTTTTTTTCAATATTTTATAAAACACTATACGTAAACTAATAGTTCTAATAACAATCTATTTTGAATTTACCATCATATTTATTTTCTATTTTCTTCTTATATACAATCTAAGTAAATACAAATTTTATATATCCTTTCTATAAAAAGTTGTAGAAAAGACAAAACAATTTTAATATTATGCAATATTATTCTATCTATATATAAATAAATAATCATAGTATACAGTATACTACAACTACATCATACTATAAAAATAAATCAACCAAAAAGAAGATGGGAGAAAAATGTAAAAAAAAAAAAAATCAAGCTATAAACACAAATCAGCTTTTGATATGATAGACGGATCTGATGATGATTCTTCTTTTGCTAAAATATAGGATAGAATGAGTTTTTATTTTTGTTATATATACTTTATTAAATATCAAATATTTCATCTAAATCTTCCCTTCCATCCAAATATATCTATATATATATATATGACACTTTAGTAGAAATCGCAGAGTGAGTGACAAAATTTTATATTTTAGTTATTTTTACATGATATATTTTTTTGGTATATAGATAGATTGAAATCGAGTGTTGTAAAAAGCTTTAACAGATAATTGAATTACCCTTTTTAAAACATTTTTATTTGTGTCGATAGATACAAAGCATAGACATAGAAAAGACAAGAAAAGTTAGATATTGAATATAATATATAAAAGTGGTTAAACAGAATCAATTTAATGGAATTTGTTGTGTTGATAAAGAGAAAGAAAAAAAAAATTGAAAAAATAAGTACATAGTATGAAATATCAATCAATCATTTTGAATTTTTTTTTGTGTGTTGTTTTTTATATAGTTTAACCATTTTCCATGTACAATTTTATACTTTTTGAATAAAAAAAATAATTTTTCCCTTTGTGTATAGTGAAAATTGTGGAAAGGAAGAAATAATGGTAATAAAAAAATAATAATACAATATGATTGTCTAGACATTTTTACAATTTTGCAAATAAATATTTAAGGATAAAAAATAATAAATAAGTATATACTTAAAATCAACTTAAATTAAAAGTGTTTGCCTGACAAAATTATTTTAGGTAAAGTTTTCATTGTTCCAAAAATTTACATTAAGAATGGATGTTGGAAGATTTTTTTTTTATTTTAAGTAAATTGAAAATTTTAATGTGTACACTTTTTTTGTTATTCATATGAATTTAAATATGGTCAAGTGTCTAGAAATTTGTATAAAGTGTGTACCTAATTTGTATAAAGTGTGTACCTAAGAATAAATGGCCAGACATTTTGCATATACATATATGTAATATAATATACTTATTAAAAAGTTTTTGAAATTGTTCAAATAAAATAAAATCGTAGGTTTCAGGTAATTTTTTTTCCAGTTTTGTATGTGTATTATTAATTTTTTTCCAACATTTTTCTAGATTTAAATTATTGAAACCTTGGTAACAATCACACAAAATTGAATTCAATTTAACTAATAATTAAAATGGAAATTATCTAAATTTTTTGACACAAATTAAATTTAAAAAGTAGCTAATTTTATCTAAAAATGATATATGGACGACTACTACTACAAGCTATATTTCTCTAGAATAGTTTTTTTTTTAAATTATTGTAACTCATAATAAATATTTGATTTTTTAGTTTGGTATTTTTTCGGACATTTTTATAAATTCGTTTTTTTACAAAATTCTAAATAAAATTATCAAAGGATACGTAAATAACATAAATATCTATACTGTTATCTAAAATAAATTAATAATTTTTGGATGCATTATATTTTCCATATAATTCCCTATATTCAAATTATCAAAAATTCACAATTAAAACTCATTAAAGATAAAATCATTGATCATAAAATTTTATTTTGAATTTTTTGTAAAATATTTTTGAATATTTTATGATTCCGCTAAAAATCTATTTATTAAATATTTTTTTAGGAGCTATGCTATAGTTGATTTTTATATGACATTAAAATATCATTTATTAAACGCGGATTTACTATTAATTTGTTTTTTTTTTTAGAATATTCCAAAAACAAATTTACTTATCAAAAAAAAATTATTTATGAAATTTTCAATAAAAATATTTAAATATTGGCAAAAATCATAAAAATATTTTTATTTAATTTTTAATATTTTCTCTATTGTGTTCATTTTATGCATATTATTATTATGTGTGTGTATGTATATGTGGAGGGTATAAAATTTGATCATAAGAGAAATAAAAATAATAATAAAAAAACAATCCTTTTCATCATACTATAAACTGCCATTGAACCGCCATCAATTTTTCATATTGATAGATTTGTTACTGTCATTAAAATAACTAATGATTTCGTTTATCCTTTTTTTTTGCGTTCTTATTCAAAGGTTTTTTTTTGTTGTGTGGTTTCTTTTTTTTTAATGAAATTTTGTTTTTGTTGTTGTTGTCGTCTACTACTATTTTCCTTTTTTTCATTGTTGTTGTTGTGTTTGAATATTTTATTTTAATGGCGAATCCTGAAAATCCTTTTGTGGTGGTTTCTATAGAAAAAAAAGAACTTTTTTTTTTTGGTTTGGTTCCTTTTTTTTTTGGTGTAGGATATTTTGCAAACAAAAAAATTGAAAAAAAAAAAAAATCTTTTTTATTTGTAGATTTGTGTTAGTGAATATACATAGAAAATTACAATTTATATTATATATATAAGTATATTTATATGTATATATAATTTATGAGCTTAAATGAATTAAACATCCTTGGTACCACAACATTTTATATTATATAAAAAAATATTTTTTTTTTTCGGTTAGGTAATAAAAGGAAATTTTTATTAGAAATAATATAAATAAGAAAGAATTGATGATGATGATGAAAAAAAAAAAGAAAGAAATTAAGGATTACGAATTTCACTAAAGAATATCCTTACACGTTTTTCTCTTCTTTTTTTTTTGTACACATTACAATTTTCTTGATGAAATCGACATTTTTTCAGAGATGGAGATTTAGTGTGTGTTTTTTTTCTCTATGTTTTCCATAAACTTTAAGAGGATTTAGCCACCCGGACAAGACATTGACATAAAAATGTATTAAAATTATGTAATTCGCAAATAACTATGTATGAAAATATCGTTAATGACAAATTTTCAGGATGATATTTAAATTTTTTGCGAGTTTGTAAATGACATTGACTATTTAATTTCTCTTGTTTTTTGTATAGTTATTAAAATAAGCTGATATGACTTCAATTATTTAAAGATATATGTTTAAATTATAATTCTGACAATATTTTATAGATTTATTATATTTAGGCAAATTTATGAGGTTAGTGTTTATTTTGTAAGGAATTTATTACAAAATCAAAAAAATTTCTAAATAATTTAACACAAAAAATAAATAAATTTTTAATTACAGATTTGGACCAGTTTGTCCACAACGTCTTCCGGATATTGCTAATGAAACGGCTGCCTTAGATCGTATGCCTCGTGGTCGATTAGAATATTTAAAACGTTTATTACCATATCTACAAAATCAATCTGAAGATTGTTTATATTTAAATATTTATGCACCTATACAAGGTAAGAAACGATAAGTAAAATTTTTTTATAAACAAATTTTCATTTTTCACATAATATTTCCAAAAATATTGATTTACATAAAGAAAAAATAATTTACTTATAATTTACAAAATCACAGTTATATACTAAATTATATAACTAATTTAAAACTTGTACTATAAAATTAATATAATAAATCTTTTTGTTAGTTCATTAGTTCTTATTATATTTTTGTGGTATAATATTTCACCATCACAAATTTATTTTGCAACAAAATCACAGTTTTTCTCCAATATTTTAAATTTTGACATTAATTATATTGGTTCGAAAATTAAATTAGTTTATTAGTATAATTTAATTTTCTTAATAAATGATATTATGAAAAAATTATTACGGTCAATTTGTAAATTTTAAAATCATAAATCACTGGGAAATAATTAAATTTATAGCATATTAAAAAAAAAAAAAGGTGACCCTAAAGGGATTATTTGAAATCAAGGATAGGTTAAACTATGTTAAAGAATTTAAGATTTTACTTCCATAGTTAAATTTAATGGTTAAGGACGAAGAAAGAACAAAGCTATACATAGAAATTTAACTTAAATTGACTGTCATTATGATAAGGAGAAAATAATATTAACTCCTTTTATTATATGATCAAAGTTTTTGTTAATTTTTTATTTTTTGCTCTACAACAAAAAAAAATTATAATTTTTTATGACAACTTTTTTTTTCTGTCTAATTTGAGGTTAAAATTTAATGAGTTTAAAGTTTAACAAAAATGAACTGACATTTTTAGTATACATAATGGAAAATTCCTTTTTTTTTTTTGCATAACTCTTAGTTGATGTTGGTGAATAGTAATTAGGTTTTTTTTTATATATTATTAAAAGTTTCAATAGTTTTTTATCCAATGTAATCAGTATCAATGTTTTTAAACTTTTATAGAGTTTACTCAAAACATTTTTACTATATTTATAATAATAATATATAATTAATTTAAGAGTGAGATTAATTTTTTAATGTATTTTTAATAGAATTGATGAGGTTTTTAAATTAGAAAAATTATTTAATTTCTTTAAAATTATATTTATTAAAATATTGTAAATAATTAGTTAAATATTATGATGAAATTTTAATTTTAATTTCCAATTTTCAAACTGAAATAAAAATGATTTATGAAATATATAGAATATTTAAATTGACGCAGGTAAAATATGGCAAAACTTTGAGATATATTTTATAATTTATTAGCCTTTAAAAAAAAACAAAGATAAATTACATAAAAAAAAATCATTCCAGTCACAAAACTTATTGACATAAAAGGTGTAGACACAAATTTGTGAGTTACTTTCTCTATATAAATTTGTAATTTACTTAATCTGGGGTACTAAATATTTACAAAATAAATTCAGTCACTAATGGTGGACATAAATAAATAGTAGGCAAAAATTTCATTCCTCCTGACGCTGAAAATTTAAAATTACAAAAAATTTAATAAGTTTCTACAACTACACATACTCGTAAATAATAAAATCTACTAAATTTTTAACAAATAATTTCATTTGCTGTAGGACAAAATGTGACATACAAATTTTAATATTAAACTTTTTACATAGTTTTTTTTTTATATTCGGAAACTATTTTTATAATAAATTTAAATTTTTTTTTTTGTGTGTGGATTTCTATTTTTTTTTTCAACAAAAATAAGAGTAATAACAATAAAACACTTTACCTAAAAAAATAAATCATGATCCTTGCAAATACCCATATTTTTTTTATCATATAAGTATAAAATTAAAAATGAATAAAGGTATACAAGAACATTTATTTTATATCCTATAGAAAACAATGTGTTCCATGCAGAGATGAGAATGCTGAAACTAAAATTCCATATAATATGTAAAAAAAAGTATATCCTTTTAATTTTTTTAATAAAACTAAGTGGGTTTGAAAATATTTTAAGACAAAATAATGAAAAGATTTTTTTTTTGATTAAATTGAAAAGTTTATGTACCAGAAAATATAAAGCATAATTTTTTTTTTGTGTTTAATATAAATTGTAAATTAAATTGAAACAAACTTTTTTCTATAATTTTGAAATATGCAGTCTAAAAAATTTCTCCAAACTTTAATCATAAAATGCAATTAAAAATTTTACCAAAATATTTATTAGATTAAGATTTATATAAATAATTTTAAATAATACAAAAGTTTAATTACAATTTTCGAAGTTGGAAATAACTCAAAGAAAATTTATATACTATAATAGAAATATTATATGAGATAGATTTTTAATTAAAATATTAAATTTTAAACATTAAACTTCTTCTTCTGCTTTTGCACAACAAGCCTGATGTGGGGCTCCTAGGCCTACTTCTTTTTCCGACATTCTATTAAAATGTATAACCTACTAATTTTCTATGGATTCCGAACTGTAAATTTCCTCTGTAGCGGAGAAACCATTTATTATTGTAACAAACTAATTGGCTCTATTGAAGTGTGTCAATATGTGCCAGCTTAGTCAACTTAGAACGAAATCGATGCCTCGACCGGCAATTGAAATCACGTCACGACCGCATGCATCGCGACAAAGTACACTGCACACTAAGCCACCGCAGCTCTCTTAAACATTAAACAAGTTTGTTAAATCAAAATAATTAATGGTTTTTTTTGTTAGAAATAATGTCAGAAGACTGAAATTAACTAAAGAAATGCAATTATATAATAATTTAATGTAATAATTTAATTATACCAAAAGAAAAATAATGAAAATTTAATTATTTGGTGTATGTATTAAAATCTAATGTTTATCCAATCAAGTAATTTAATATTCCAAATTATATGGAGATCGTATATATAAATTATAATAATCATCAGAATCGCCTTCAACATTTTACAATATATTATGGCTAAAAATATACATACTCAATCTGTCAATTATTTCACCCTATGTCCTTCTCCCTATAAAATGTATACCACCCACTGCTATATATACACAGTTAATTCGCGGATAAAACCACAGAATAGTTTGTACTACATACATATGTATACATAAAAAAACACATATATATATTAATAAAAATCTCATTATTGGATTAGATTCTATTTTTGTATGTTTTACAAGGATATATCCGGTATATATCCTTGAATATTTTTAGAGAATAAAAACCATTAGGCCCATTAATATAACAGATATTCTCGTACAAGCTAATTAATTTTTCTTATATTATTTTGTATACAATAAATAGAGAAACCATTAAAATATCATTATATTCTCATACTAAATTTGTTATATTATGCGAATAAAATATCCTTATACGTATATAAAATAATCCACATATTGATTATTTTTTTATAGATCTTAATTTTTTGTTTTGTATTAGTTTAATTCCTTTTTAGGGCTTTTTTTTAAAAAAAATCCCTTATGTTAACGCTTTTCTGTCCGTCCGTCTGTCCGTCTGTCTGTCCGTCTGTCCGATGTAAACAATAAAAAGCAGTTATTTCACATAGTTACTGTACACACAAGTTCATAATAGACCCACCAATAGAAAGCTTGATTTATTGAGAACCAGATGTAATTGATATAATTTTAAAATTCGGCCGGTAGACGGCGCTATTCACATTTTGCCAAAACATCTTTTTCCGAATAAAAATCTAATTTTATATAGTAAATGTGCACCAAAAATGAAGTTTGACCACTCGTTGGAAAGGTATTTAGGAGTAAAATACGATGTCAGCAACCATATTTCAAATTTATACAGCTAGAGGCGCTGAATGGTAAAATATATAAAATGTTAATTTCTAAAATGTGATTTCCAATAGTCAATAATTCACAAAAATTAGGTTTAATGTCGCAACTGAAAGGTAGTAAGTAGTAGTATAAAATCACAGTTATTATAATTTTAGTTTCTGCCACTAGAGGGTGCAGCATAATACTCAAAATATGCAGTTACAGTAGATTATTTAAAAAAAGCCCATGATTATAAAACTACTGATCAGTAGTTCGGCTGCGCGGCATTTTTAGTATTATTATTTACACAAAACATACATACAACTTTGTATATTATTTGTATCATCTAATTGTATCTTTGATTTGAAATAAATTATGGAAAAGTAGTATAGAATTATACTTTCCTCTGATGTGACTACAAATGAGTTAAATTATTTCGTAATTATTTTCATGTAAGAATGACGGGTTTTCACCATTTTTTTTATTATATTGCGTCCATTATTCTTAACTTGATAAAAACTTTATAAATTATTTAATGTTCATAATAATTAAATTTAAATACTTCATTACATATTTTTATGTTAACATAAAGTAATAATAATTTAAATTTATTCTTGTACGCCTTAAAGTAGGCACTAATTGTAAAGATTGTAAATATGTATAGTTAAAATTATCATTAAAAATAAATTTTCAAATTTTTTTTGTCTTAATTATTTGTAATTAATTTTTGGCCAAAATACAAAATATCATTAAAAAAATATATAACAGAAATTATTTTCTCAATTAAGTGAAATAATATAGCAACAAAAATAAACTCATAATATTAAGTTTCCTCACTACACTTTAAACGTATAAAGAATTTTCGTTCCCAAAACAGTTTTTTTCGCTATTTTATAGAAATTATACCAACACAAACATTGAAATCGTAGCAATGAAGTAAAAAATTATGTTAATGTTTTATATGAATTTTACAACTAACTTATGTTTAATAATAATTTATTTTTCTAGAAATTGTTGGTATATAAAAACCGGTACAAAATTATTGACCATCTCAATATCATTGTGGGTCTTTTTCATTTTCATTGTGGGTCTTTTTCGACGTTTTTTTATATTAATTCGTTTTTTCTCAAACATTTCTATACCAAAAAGTCAAAATTATTTGTGATTTTAATGTGTACAGATGTCACAAATATAAAAAAAAATACGATAAACAAACCCCGGGTTTGTCAAAAGCACATTTCCTCAAAATCGCCTCATGTAGAACTATGAGCTATTCTAAAACAATGGCAGTTCCTATACGTGTATAGTATTTTTTAGTAGTATTTTCAATGTACTATACATAAAAAATGAAATGGTAAATATAGGTAAAAAATGTGTCCCTGTTCGATTTTTCTAATTTTTTTTCCTTCCAAGGTTATTATTCCAGCAAAATATATATAAAGTTATCATTTAAGTTTTCCCTAATTTTGCTTTTAATTGAACATATAATGTGATACGAAATAATATCCAATATTCCCTTTATATAGCTCCTAAAAATATGCAAAATGTTCGTTTTTTGCAAAATTTTACATGATTAAGAATTTTGATTAATTATAAGTGTGAGGCAAATGACTATAATTTATTAATTAATGCACTTTAAAGAAATATGATTTTCGAAAGTTTTCTCAATATTTGTTTTTAAAAATATTGTGCAGTTATAATTTTACAAGTAAATTAAAAATGTATTTTTTTTTATTTTTGATTGGCCACAACGGAAAGGGGAGGGGAGATACGGATACAATTTCTTCAGAGACTCTAGTTATTTTTTAGATATCTCTTTGGTACATAAATTTCAGCGTTCCATAATAAGCAGTTTGGGAAATACAGGGTGTTAAAAAAACTAAAAAAAGTTGTATGAAGATAACGGTATTTTTATACAACAAAGAATTAAATTTTAAAAAATTGGTTAATTTCACAATTAAGATAAAAGATTTTCCTATCTTATAGCTTTTACAGACCTCAAAAATTTTTATTGGTTTAAAAGTTATTAGAAGTTCAATATGGCAATTTTCGATCTTGGAGGGGGAATAACTCAGAGAGGAAAAAAAAATACAAGAAAATTTTGTTTTTCTGGACCTATTATTTTATTACTATCTATCTATATCTATCTATATATATTTTCATATTTTAACACTCTATTTTAATAGATGTAGAAGTTTGTGTAAACGGACAGACAGAGTGAAACTAATATACACATTTCTTCCAATTTGGTTGGAAATGTGCTAAAAAATACAATCGATAATCGTAACCGGTTTTACAATACTACAAAAACGATTTTTACTTTTTCTATCCAACGGAAAAACCCAATTTTATATCTAGCTAGAGTATACTCGTAAATTCGTCTATTAGAGAAGCCAAAAAAAGAAAGTTAAAAAAGGATACACCCAATTACACGTCACAATTTAAAATATCAATGATAAGAATATACATATACATATTATACATATTCTTTAAATGATAATAATTATTATTATTGGCTGAAGACTTGTTTTTTTTTATAACAACCCCCCACTTTCCTTTTTTTGATAGCTTTGAAATTTTATATTCTTATGAAATTTTCTTCACTTGTTATTTAACAAGTAAATTTTATCATAATTGTTGAAAAAAATAATATAAACATTTTTATCAAAATAAATTTTTGCGGAACCAAAAGAGTATGAGTATATATAGGTACAATAAAATTGAGGTTAGGCTGTAATATTATAGGTTATGTGTCTCTAAATATATTTTTTTTGGAAAATTTTTTATTTTTTGAAAATTACTGGAACGAAGGATATTTGGTGATGAAAAAAACGTTATGGTTCGTTAACGTTGTGAAGTGTTGAAAAAAAAAACACAGAGAAAAATTAAATTAAATTATGTTAATTGAATTTTTTTGTTTTTATTATTTTAAAAAGGATATGGGGTAAAGAGAATAAGGATATACAATATTTTCGTGTTTGTTTGTAATTTAAAAGGTAAATTGAAGCTGCTACCATTTTCATATTAAATAGAAAAACATTTTTTTAAATGAATTGATCGTTTTTCAAAGTATTTTTTTATTCACTATGAAAATTATTTCAATTATTTTATATCAAATAAAATAAAATATTTTATTAAAATATACAAAATTGATAAATTCAAAGTATAGGTAATTAATCCAATTTGAAAAATCTGAAGATAATTTAACAAAAAATTCTATAAAATAATTAAAAATTTATGAAAAATTATTAATTCAAATTCAAAAACAAATTTTAAAAAATTATGAAAAACGACTAATTTATTCTGAAAATTGTACAAATCATTAAAACAGAAAACTCTTATATTTAGTACACAATTTTTTTTTTTGTTCTTATCTGTACGCTTTGAAAAAAAAAACCGTGTTGAACATTTTAGATATGCTATATAGCATAAAAACATATTTAACAAAAAAATAAATAAAAAAAAAACTTCAATTAAATTGCCCAATATTTATTTTTTGTGGTTTTAGGATTAAAAGAATTGAAAAATTATAATTTATATAAAATTTTATACAAAGATGAAAAGGTAAATAAAAATGTTGGAAAATTTGTGTAAAATTGAGGATAAAATATATTTTTTTTCTGTTTTTAATTTGTGCTGCAATTAAAAGATTATTTCGGTTATTTTAAAATATTTTATGCTTGTGGCGTGGCGTCGTAAATTTTTTATAGTAGGATATGAATAGTATTTAATTTTCTGTATAGTATTTTTTTTAATTTTTTTTTGTTTTGCTGTTTGTTGATTCTTAATTAAAAGAAAATAATGATTAAAAGAAATTGAAAAAAAAAAAGTAATAAAAGTTTATTTTCGGGGATATACAGGGACAAAAAAGTAGATGAAAAATGATCTTAAATAGCAGCAAAAGTAAAAAAAAAAAAATATTGTTGTTTATATCTTTTTTTTTAATAATTTTCTTTTTAGAACTTTAGGGTATAATTTTTCGTTTAATTATTTACAAATTAATTGTTTCAAAGTGTATTTATAGTCGAAGAGCTAATAAATATTTTAGCAAAAAAATACTGCAAAATATTAAATTTTATATTTATTGTATAATAAACCAATTGAAAATATATCACAAGAACATGACAAATTATAAAAGTTTAGGTGAAACGAATTTTAATTAGCTTAATCTCAGGAGTGGCCAACGCAAACACTCAATAATAACCTACATATATTAATACTCAATCACGGACTCCAAAAACTTATAATAATGTTCAAATGGTAACTTAATTTTTAATTTCTTAACTTTTATTGGTTAAGATTTATTGATGGCTCCTAAATCTATAAAATGAAACTAAAAACGACAAAATTTCTATTTTGATGGATACAAAATTGTTTACCTAATAAAATACAAATTAATAATACATATTACCACTTCTATCAAATAAACTTGAGACATATTTCATTACATTCTAATATAATGTAATATCAAATCTCTTATCTAACCAAATTGATTCTTTTTCTCAATTTCAAAAAAAAAATATAGTAATAATAAAAAGTAAAGAATAAGTTAAGAATTTTCATTGTAACAACAAAACCATCTTAAACACTTTCAAAGCATAAAACTTTGTAGTAGAGCATTACAAAATAATTAAAAAAATAGATTTTAGTAAAGTGTCGTTCAAGTGGATATTCAAATTTAATTTCAAACAATGTATATAAAAATAAAATAAAAATTAATCTATGTAGGTATAACCTAGATTAATAATACAGCTAACTTTTAATATACAAGAAAATTTTTTAATTTAATTTTTCTTCAAATAAATTTCACTATTATATTTTTCATTACAAATTTTATTTTATTAGTTTGACCCATATTAATATTTTTTTAGTCCCATATATAGTGCTGTAACCAATAAATATTGTAGCTTTTTATTGCAGTTAATAGCTTTTCGTTGCCTTCTTGTTTTTCAAATAAAAATCTTTTAATTAATTTTTTTTTTCTGTTGATATCCCAAAAAAAAATTATTATCTAGGTCAGACCAGTTGCTACCAAAAACCATAAAAGTATCAATTTTTATTGTTGGTCGTAAATATTTATATATGTATGCTTATGCACGTATATACGAAATGAAAAATGTATTTCCTTTAAAAGGTAAAACTGAAAAATATATTTATAACGAGATATTTTACCCAGAGAATAAAATATCATTATAATACTTTTTGATCCTTAAAGGAAAATTAATATTTTAATTAATAACACGACAGTTTATTAAGTTTTAATTATTATAGTTAATTTATTTATGGTGTAAATTAAAACTTAACATTTTATTAATGATATCCTATCAATTTTTATTTTTATGTATTTCTTTTTCATTAACTAAATTATTATCCCTCCCTGGTCCATCAAATGAAAAAAAATATATATATGTATTTCGTCTTTATTATATACATATACATAAAATACCTTTTATCCAAATTATTTACTTTTTTTTTGCGTAAAAAAATAAAACTGAAAAACTTTTCAGGCAAAAATCTGTTAAATTCTGAAAAGAAAAATATTTATGTACATTATATCTCTTTAATTCAAATCACGAGAATTTACATAAGTTATATTTGAAGTCTATATATATATATATATATAAGCAAAGATATATGTATATATATATTTTTTTTTTTTATTTTTATAACTTCCAAAAAGCTTTTAACGATAATCTTATTTACAAAAAAAAAAAAGGAGAGAAGAACAAAATTGATTAACCTGATTTCATTTTTCGATTTAATCTTTTATTCTTCATATAATATTTTTTCTATCAGAGGAAAACCTAAAAAATATTTATACCTGCTACGTTTTTTTTTTACTCTTCGTTTTTTTTATTATTATTATTATTTAAATGTATAAATTTCTTATATTACCAACTAATAATACTTTGATTATGGATCATTTATCTTGTTCAGAATTATAAGGAAACACCTTAACTTTATAACAAAAAATATATATATATATATATTTATATGTCTACAACGAACTGCAGAAAATTTATCAAGTTTTTAGGCTTTTGTACCAATAAAACAAAATTGTATATTGGTAAAAAACAAATTTTTTGTTTGGGTAAAATAATTTCAATTTATGTCAAATAGAGTTTAATAATTTAAGATTTATGTTTTGTATATTTAATGAAATGTATAGTACACTATTAAATTTTAACCATTTAAAGTTTATTTGTTCAAAAATGTAAGACATATTTAAGTGTCATCGAAATGTTATAAGTTAATTAATTATTTTAACATATCGCAATTGAAGTATAAATTTTTAAAATTGGAATCATATGAATTAAAATATATTATATATAAATTCGATCATAATTCCGATATAGATCCAACATTAAAACTACAATAATATTTTTCAAACAAAAAACGGATTATCTAAAAAACAATTCAAATAAATATTTCAATAAATATAAATGACTATATTGGAAAATCAATTAATTATGGTAATAACATAACCACAAACCTTAATTTCTAGTAATTTATAATTTTCATTGATTTTTAACGATTTATCGTTAAATCATAATAACAAAATAAAAATATTGTTTATAATACGGTATTAAATTATTAAAATTTATTTCATGAAATTATATGTAGTTACTGAAATTTACTTAAAATATTAATTGATATAAATTTTTTGGCATTTAAATTCAGAAATATATATAACAACGGCTATTAGTGGTGCAGTTGTTATAGTACCTGCCATCAACCGGAAGAAGGTTCCAGATTCGAATCCACATTGAAGCGCACAAACTTTTATCTGGTTTTCATTTCTTCATTTGATAGAATTGACATCGGTTTATTCTTTCGGACATAGCCCTAAAACAAAGATTGAAATAACTATGTGTACCTGGCCATATTTTCCAAGAATATATCTCTTTGAATTCGTCTGAATACGTAACCTAAACAGTGTAAAAACTTTAAAAGGTCGTCCCCTAAGTTTAGGCCGTGATTAAAAAAAATAATAAAAATATTTCATAATTAAATTAGACGAATTTGAATATAAATATTTTCAAAGTACCAACTTAATTTTACGACATATTAATATTTTATCAGAAATATTAAATTAACAATAAAAATTCGAATTTTTTTGGACAAACATCTGTAAATCCTTTAAACAAAATTATCTCGACCGAAATTATAATATAATTTTTTATTATTATTGTTATTACTTTACTCTAACAGAAATATGCAAAACAGAAGTTTGCAGAAATATTACCATACATAATAGGTAATTGGGCTTTTTAAAACTCTCTATATCATACAAATCGGGAAAATGTCCTGCAACAAATATGTCAAAAAATACTGATGAAAAACTCAATCAATCAAATTATTAAAATTTCATATAATACCACAATAAAAAAATGTCTCTCTATTACATTCTTTCATATAATGAAACTTCAATGTCATTGGTTTTGGAAGGATATAATCCTTTCACACACACCTTAACTTTAAAATATTTTTTTCCTGACCATTTTGCCGTAACGTTGATCATCATCTCTCTAACTTTAAATTAGCCAACAACAATAGCAAAAAAATTTGTCATTTTCATTGCACAAAAATGGCTCATCAAAAAAAAGGATTTTAAGGATATCATATCAATAGCCATAAATTTAAGTTGCAAAAAAGATACGCTAAAAAATATTATGTGTATGTCGTGTGTACATGACCTCCTGAGGTAAAAATATTTATGTGGGGAAGGGGAGATGTCACTGAAAAAAAAATATTATTGTGTGCCCTATGTTTTTTGGTATTATATAGCAACCGCCGCATGAATTCATGTTTTACCACTTTTTTTCAGGTGGGATAAATTTTTATTGTCTTAAAAAAAAAATTATATTTTTTCCAGAGAAATGGAGGATTATTTTAAGGGTTGATCATGATTTGTGGATATCTGTGTTTTTTTTTATTTTCTGTTATATAGTGAAGAAATTTTTTACTCATAAATTTTTTTTTTACCAAATAAAAAACAAAATATATAACCATGGTGAATAATTCAGTGATTTATATAAAAATAACCAACAAATAAAAACCAATTCAACATACAAAAAAAAAAGAGGAATGGTTGAATAAAAGCTTAATAACAAATATTCACTGAAAATGTAAAACCATCATAGAATGGCGTGGCGGCTATAGGACATGCAAAAAGTACTATGATGGTAATTTTATCGGTGAGTTTTGTATACCAGGAGCCTATATTGAACAAAAATATATAACCTATAAATAAAGCTTTTACTGATGCTATAAAGTCAATAAGTCTGATTTTGTTTTGTTATTTTTTCCTATGGTAGCGATGATTATTTCCGGATTAGAGATAGGAACGGTGAGAGAGAGATTTTTTTTAACCCATATAAATAACAATAAATGAATATGAATATATAACCAATAAACAATTTCAACGATTTATTATGGAAATTATTCCGTTTTTTGGGATATATATGTATATATGTATATATATTTTTTTATGGTTTTTTAGTTTTGATAGCCTACTTCCAAAAAAAAAATTGTATACATTCTAATTTTGTAATAGTGACACGGTATTAATGGCGGCTGTTTAATGAATCAATAAATTAGATATAATAATTTTCAAATTCCCATTCTTTATTTTTTTATAGATTTATTATTTTTAATATTGAAAAAAATAATTAATTATTATTTGGTCGATTTTTAGATTTTCAAGGATATTAAAAGAATTATGAAGGTTAATTTATTATTTTTTTCGTACTAATGGCGAAACAGTTTATTGAAATGTTAACTCGTTAATTGACGTAATTATACATTATTATTATTTATAGTAATAATTACATCATTGAGACAAATTTTATTTTTGGTTAATAATTTTTATTTTGAATAATATTATTTTGTTTGATTTATTATTGTTATAATTAGTTTTAAATATTTAAGTGAAATGTAAAAAAAATTATATAATACAAAAATGAATACTTTGAAATAAATTATTAGTGGAATTTAATATTTGAGACTAAGAAATATTTTTAAAAATTTGTAAACATTAGTTCGCCACAAATTTAAAATTTACTGGACAATAAATTAAATTATTGCAAATTTCAAGAAAAAATAAATATAAATAAACTATTTTTGGCTTTCACACTAATTTCAAATTAAAACTATATAATTTACATTTTAGTTATATAAATATAATTACATATTTGTATTTAATGATAATATTTTATAAAATATTTGAGAATTTGAAGAAATATAATGATTAGTTTAATTAATTTCATATATAATTTTCTTATTTTGTAGAACCCTAAATAATTGTTTTCCATTTAACATGAACAAAATGTAATAATTTAATAAAGGTAAAATTATATCACTCATCAATTGCAAAGAATAATAATTTTTTCTGATATTTAAATTAATTTTTAATTTAATTATAAATGGTGACTACATAGAATTTGTACAAAAATTTCAAAAAGTATTATTATGTGTTATTCTAGGATTATACAGAAAAACAAATATGGTTTTTTTTCGATATTTAGATAAAATTCAAAATATTGTATTCATTTTAAAGGAAAATAACTTTTATTATTGAAATCCAGATTAAAATTAAGACTTAAGTATAGTATGCTACTGAAGATTAGCTAAATTTTAACGCGATCTCCAACCTCTCAATATTGTGTAGAGATAAAATATTGTGAAAAATTATTGTGTAGAGATAAATTTTGACGTCTCTATGTCTATGTTTCGGAATCGATATATTCAAAGTCTAAATAAATTTCTTCACTCATTTTGATATTTTAATTTTTGCAAAATTAGATTTTTTTTTCTTCAAACGTCAAAATTTCACGCGAAATAATGTTCAGAACATTATTTCACGTGAAATATTTAGTGGAGACTTTTGACAGGCGCCGATTTTTCCTGCTTTTAGTAATCTTGAGTAGCGTACTACTTCAGCGAAATTTCGAGATAAATCGTAATCTTATATTTAGCTGAGCTAAATTTTGTATGGTAATCTTCCCTAATCGCGAGTAGCATACTGGGCCTTTAATGAATAAATTCTTAAAAAAAATTACATATATTAATATTTTATAACGAATTTTTGGAAAATTTAAAATAAAAATAATTACTCTTATAATTACACTTTTTATAATAAATAAGCAAACATATACAAAAAATTTCAGAAATAATTTTTTGACTGTTATAATTTATCTTTTTCAGAAAAATAATTACATTTAAAATTTATTTTATGTAGGTACATAATTATTTAAATTAAATTGTAAACTGCGTCAAAATCCGCACCACACTTTCATCTCTTCACTCTGCCATTTATACAAAATAAACAAGTTTTTTTTTTTTCTTAATTTTTTTTTATCACCGTGTATTATTTTTCAACTTGTAACCAGGAAACCATAAAATTTTATGGTTTTTTTATAACTTAAATATCCCAACAACAAAAAATATAACCAAAAAAAAAAAATTAAGCAAACAACCTAAAGAACAATAAAATAATATCTATAAAGGAAAGAAAAGAAAATCGTTCAGGGCCAAGTTTTCAAAAAGGAAGAAGCCAACCATCAAAAAAAGATCCTACGACTCTCGAAAAAAGAATAAACATTATTGTTTTATCAAAGAAGAAGAAAAAATTTACTATATACACCAAAACCAAAGAAAAACAATAAACACCAAAATGGCAGGCATTTTTATATTTTCAAGTGTTCTTTTTTCTGAAATTGTTGTTGAAGCTTTTCTCCTCTTTTTTTTTTTTTTTTTTGTTTGTTAAAATATTTTATATATTTTTTTAAATAACATTTATGTTCACATACTCATATTTAACAAATAAACATTATATAGAAAGAAAAAATAACATTAAATAAGGAATCATGTATACTATAAAAAGTCTAATGTCCTTCTTTTTTTGTGTGTTTAGTTAGTTGTGTTTGCCTTCTGGTATAAACAGAAAAATTTCTTATAAAGATAATTCTCAAGAAATATATTTTATATTTAAATTATGTAAAACTAGGTGTACTTAAGTAACATTTATGTTATTGAAAATTATTTATATATATATGTGTTTATATACATTTAATTCATTTTATTTCGGTTCCAAAAACCAAACTCATCTTTTGTGTTTATAAAATACGATAATAAGAAAAGGACTTTTAACAATTTAGAGTATTTACAATTTTCTTTGAAGAAGGACTGAAAATATGAGTATAATATAATATTAATATATTAGTTGAAAAAGGAGTTAAAAGTCACTTGAGCTGGAAATTGTTTTCTATTTGAATTCACATTTATAAATTACCGTTAGTATAATATTCAAAAATTTTGTTTTCAATATGCTGTAAATATGATTGTGTGTAGGATTTATTTGTATATGTAAAAGTTTTGATATTTGCTATTCATATTAAATTATATTTTTCTTTTTCAAAGTGATATATAAAACACAAAAATAAATGGCACTTGGTTAGCCTATTTCTCATTATTTACGGTTAAAGTATTTTTCTTATCCTTTTTTTTTTATTATTGTATGTGTATTATAAGGATATTTTTTATTTTTATAATATTTTTTTTTTTTTTGGGTTTGTGAAATAAAATATTCAGATTAAATTTGAAGGTTACAAGTTTGGATAAAAATTTTTAAGACTTTGATGTTTTCGAAATAATTAAAAACTTGAATAAAATTAAGTAATTTTTAAATTGTGCTTAATTTGTTTAGTAAATTATATTGTCGGTTATTCTTTTTGAATTTGGATTATATAATTAAGTTGTACTGTGGTTTTATTTAGAATGTAAAAAATTCAATTATATTTTAAATTCAATTTTAAGCTCTTTAGTCAATCGCAGAAATTAATTTTTTATGATTATGTATCTAGTTTTATAATTTTCCTTTATAAAGTGATCAACTTAAACTTAATCAGGGTATATGATAATTTTGGACAGAACCATAAATAATTTTAGTTCAATAAAATTATTATATTTAAAACTATATTACAAAATAAAAATAAGACTATATTAATACACCACCAAAATATCTTAATCAAAAATTAAAATAACTGTCAACCAACCCCAAATAAATAATGTTCTTTCGCACAATTTTTTTTGTTTGTTACTAAATGATCAAAAATAATAAAAGTAACACAATATTTTTCGACTATATCTATAATTTCATTTTCAGGTTTTATAATAGATAAAAATATACAATGAAAAATAATCATTGCCAAAAAAAAACACGAATGATAAGGATATAAATTTATGAAAAATATGAAATTAAAAACATAAAAACAAAAATATTTACAAATAAATGAAAAATGTTTAAGACAGAGAAAAAAAAATATATATAATATTTTATGGGTTATATTAACCTGATTTTTAGATTCAATGATTTTTCTACCTACTTATAAATATTTTTTTTTTAGAATTTCCAAAAATGATGGAATTAATCTATTTTTTTTTTATATTTTTTTTCATTTTTGAAGCCTTGTATTTTAGAACGCCATTTAAAATATATATTTATTTTATTTAATGGATAAAACAATTTTTGATGTTGTTGATGTGTGGTCGAGTAATAAATTACAAATTTAAGTCAAAGAGAAAAGATGAAAGAATAATTTATGGATAAATTTGTAAAATTTATTTTCTTTGGAAATAATTTGCGAATTTTTAACTTTAGGGATAATTATTTCTTTTTTTTGTTCTTCTTTTTGGGTATAAATGAAAATTTTTGAAATTCAAAATCATTTAAGTTTTGTTTTTTTTTTTTAATTTCTATTTCATGTCCAAATGAAATAGCGTTTTTATAGCAATATTTTAATTGAAGACATAAATAACATTGGGTTTAATTTTGTATTTCAAACAACGTTAAAATATTTTTGCCCAAAAGCAATATTTTTGAATTTCTTAAAATAAAAATTAATAATCTATTTAGGGGGATACATAAATATAATATTATTTATTAATGTGGAAAATAAATTTTCATTTAGATTATTAACTTTGAGCTTGAACATATACTATACATTCTAAAAATAATTTTTTATAAATTTAGACTAAAGGGCTAACCCATGGAAGACTTTTGCTGGATTAAGTCAGCTAAAAGGAAACGTACGATTGCATGTAAAATGTATGTGTATGGTGTGACCACACAGACTAATTGCTCAGTTTCGACAAATTTCGTTAACTTACGTTAGTAAGCAAATGTGCTTTCAATCGCACATTCCGTGTTGAAATTTGACAGTTAAAAAAAAAAAAACAAATTAGACTTCAAAAACTGACATAAAAGCAAAAGCTCACTTAAGTTTGGCATGGGTAAATTACGATTTTGACAAGACTTTACCTGGCATTTCGTTGACTTTTCAAATTACTTAAGCCCGCAAAAGTCTTCCATGGTTAGCCCTTAAGTTCTTGACCAAATTATGTCAACAAACATAAAATGTACTATTAAATATTTAAATACTATTTAAATATTAAATAAAATTTTTTTTTTTGAAAAACCGAATTAAATTAAAAAAGATAAGAGGAACATCTAATTTGATTAATTTGATTTTACAATAGTACAATTTCAAAAAAATGTTGCCCAATCTAGTACTCACCTTTCGAGAAAGGATTTCGGTATCTATACTACAACAGATTCTTTAAAATATCTTCTATCTGTCAAGCTAACGTCACGGTAAACGGTTCTTCTAGATCTAGATTGCTGAAGATCGTCTAATGAATGAATTCTAATTATTTATTTTAAATATTAGAAATAATTGGCGTAAATATTGGATAAATTAAATTTAACATTGCATATAGAAAACAATTACGAAAAATAATTAAATTTACTAAATTTATCTTCTATTTTTATTTAATTTATAATTTAGAGTAAGTCATAATAAATTATTTTAGTCTAAAAATTAAAATTATCTTCTAAATTTCATATTTCGACGCGACTCATAACAACGAAAAAAAAATATACATCTGATAATTAAATCATGTTTCTAACAATCTTTAAACAACATTTAGGACTCCTTCTCTACCAGACTGGAAAAATGGGGTTTCCTAAAATGTTAGAAAAAAATGAAGCATATAAATCCAAATTATTATTAATATTAATTTTCTTTATGTTTCTTTTCTGCAATAATTAAAATCGTATTCTCACATAATTTATTTATATATTTATCATCTTTTCATTTCAATTAAATATATATTAAAGACATCAGTAAGTAGGGAAAAATAAAATATATAGCTAAATAAATATACAAAGAAAATCCCAATTTGATACTTAGGCTTCAATTAAAAGGATTTTCGGTCATGTCAAGGCTCATTAATTTAGTAGCAAAAAGAATATACAATTCATTTTTTTCCCATGAAAATATTTTCTATTATAAAATTTTTTTTTTTTACGTTTGGTACATATAATTTCGGTATTATAAATGTGTGTATTATGTCCTTAGGTATATGTATAATTGTTGGAAAAGTAAAAGCATACTTAGGACAAGTTGAAAAAAAAATATATTTATCTGAAGGTATTAACTTTCGCGCCACACTGGAAAGTATAATGGTGGTCATGTTTACACGTTTTTCGTGTTAATGTTCGCACATGTAATGGCAATAAATTTTAATTTTGTTGTTTTTTTTTGCGCCAGAATTATTAGACTAACATGGCTTTTTAGAGGATTCATTAAAACAAAAAATAAATGGTACTAAACTAAATGCCAATTTAAGGTACTTTCAATGATTGTGATGAAAAATTTAATTTTAAAGTTTTTATATTTCTTATATATCGATAAATTTGCTTTTCGACTATGATGGTTATTAAATTTCCGTGTAGAAAAAATTAGGGGTTTCTAAAATATAATTATAATAATAACAGAAATATTCTTCATTTTGCAAAATTAGCAAAGTAGGAAAGTACCTAATTTTTATTAGAAAATACTCTACCAAAAAAATTAAACCATCATATTTTAAACATTTTTCAATGAAGATTTACACAAATTAGAAGGTTATTGATTGTTTACGACAAACTCTTGAAATCTTCTGCATCTTTTGTCAATAATTTATTCTTTATATTTTTTGGTATTTGTTTACTAAATTTCTAATTATATTTTTCTTTTGAACTGAAAGACAGTTCAACTAAAGTGGAAAAAATACAATTCATTCACTTAGCAATAAAAAATCTAATTTTGAACAGCAATCAAAATATCAAAAAAAAAAAACTCTTATCATTGTTTTTTATGTCTCAAGTTTTCAAGTTTGGTATACTCTAACTGACAAATAGCTTCGGCATTTGCTTTGTAACAATTATATGTACTATAAAATTTTCAATGTCCCTGAATACATCGAATTACACATTAGACATATACTCTCAAAATACTTTGCTGGTTACACAACTTTTCTAAAAAAAAAAATTCTCACTTTAAAATTCTTCCATAAATTTTCCTAAATAATTTGTGACCGTCTTGAAATATTAAATAGATTTGTTTTACTGTATTTCCCACAATATTACGTCGTGTGAGAAGCGAATTGTCGTAAGCGTTAGATACGTCAATTTGAGAGTATTGATACAGGAAGATAGAAAATTTAAGTATCTATCGCCCTGTGTTCAGACGGATTCGATCCGAGAATATCCTGGCTACTATTTAATTGAAATTCTAAATTGTTGTAAGTTGTATTTACCTAAATTAATTATTTGCGAAATGTTGTATACATTTTATACGGTATTTTGGTGGTGTAGCGTAGTTCATCATATAAATTGCAAAATGTTGTATATACTTTAAGAACAAATTTTTACTATAAAATTCCAATTATGTTACATTCAAATTGTGGTATCTTTGTCATACGACAATAATATAAAAATAAATTACAATACAAATAAGTTGTTCTAATTATTGTATGTTAACTATACTACATTTTGTGGTTTATAATTCTGAAACAAATAGTGATAATTCATATGATTTAAATTGTGGTAAGTTGCATTTACAACATTCTGAGATTTTTCCATAGATCTAAATAAAAAATTAAATTATCGTAAAGTTTGTGGTGCATCACTAAATTAAACTATAACAATCCTCTAATTCTATTTGAGACCAAAGTAATTACTGTTTTACATAGCTAAAGAACCCATCTTTGTAATAGAGTGTTAATTTATTGGAGTCATAATATTATTTATTGTGATAAATGAATTTAAAGGCGTCAGAAAAAAATTCAAAAACTTAATATTCATTTATCTCGAAACTTCATTTTTGCAGTTACGACAATTCGCTTCTCACACGACGATTACATCCTTTTTTAAAGACTTGCAAAATCATTTCTAAAAAAACTGTTTGCTATGTTGATGAAAAATATCATTTATAAAAAATGTCAAAGCTTAAATACAAATCTAAAGAAGAAAAAAAAATTGGTATTCGTTCAATTTTAGTCCTTCACTTATTTATTTATTTTTATTTATTTTTTACAAAAATGATAAATTCTCGAATGTGTTAATATATCGTATATGAATAATAATATATGAAAAATATCTTATATAATGTACATAAAAATGACGTGTGATGAGTTTCAATTATCTTTCTATATTCTATCCGTTTCAGGTAAAAATATATAATAAGAATTTTTTATTTTTTGTTATTTTTCATAAAAACGGAAAAAGAAAATTTAGTATTTTCCATGCTTGTCATCATATTTTCCTCTACAGAAATATAAATATACTATTTATATATACCTAAATATATTATTCTGGGTAAGATATATTTCAAACTCATTTATATATACATAAGAAAACCGGAAGAGTCTCTTAGCACACTAATATTTTATATATGTAGGAAGACGGCGTTTTATAAAAAAGGATGTAGTATAATACCTCATATAATAATGGATTTTTCTAATTTTCAATGCTGAACTGTAACTTATTCTATATGTATGTGCGTTGAACGGAAAAGGAAAAACTTGAAAATATAATGTTTAAGAAAAAAATGAAGTTTTATGACAAAAAATTGAGCATATTACATACTTGAATAAGTTTCTTCATTTAAATTATATATAATGTATATTTGTAAGTTGTATATATATATATATGTATATATATATATATATATATACAATGTATGTATGTTTTATGATTTACTTGTATAAAATATTTTGAAAAATGTAAAATCACAAGAAAAATATAAAAAATAATATCCTTATATAATTTTTTTGAAGGTATATTTTATAAAAATTTCATTTTAACATCCGTCGCAGTCAGTATAAATACAAGATTATGAAAACTCAAAAAAAAAAAATTCAAGAGAAAAAATATTGGCTGTATAGAATGAAAAAAAAAATGAAACATATTTAAAGGTTGGGAAAATCGTTTTTTTTTCTAATTTAAGTTGTAGAAAACGAGATACATATTTAGTTTTTTCAACATTTTTCTTATATTAATTATCCGATTTCTTGAAATTGTAATCATTATAGAAAATTTTTTAATCGAAATCTAATTTTTTTTTTACATTGAATAAATGGAAATTTTCATTTCTTTTATTGTAAAATTAAAAAATGGATATTTTCTATTATGTATATATAATCCACAAATCAAACAAAATGGTATACAAAATTTTCCAGAGCCTAACAATACAAATGAAATTTAAAAAAAAAAATGATATTTCATTACATTATTGATTAGAGTATATATAGTTAAACAGGATTCATAATGATAAAGGATATATGTAAAATTTATAATCAAAGAAATTGAGAAATTAATTAAAAAAAATGTAAAGCATTACCTAGTCTATCTATAGTTGCATTAGGAATTGTGGTTATCCAATATTAATAATCAATAATATAAAATTGAAACTCAGAAGAAAATATAAACGTTTTCCGTGCCCACACATTAATGAAAATTTTATTGTTTTAGTTTTTTAAATAATTTTAACCGTATTTTAACAAAATTATAATGAAACAGAAATTATATTACAAGTGTTTGATTATAAAATGATCACACGTTGTTAATTATTTTCCTATGTCTTCTCCTTTTACAATCATTTTCAGTTCAATAGGCTAATTTTATATATATTAAATTTATTCAAAATGTAGGTAATAACTTAAAAGTAACAGAGTAAAACCAAATCTACTAGCTCACTATAATGTGATCTGGTATATAGTTATAAATAACAGTTCTTCAACCCTTAAAAATCTATAAACTTTTCTTAGAGTCCATAATATTTGCAGCATTCAAATAGATAAAAATATATCTATGTAGCAATAATTTTTTTCTCTCTATTTTATACTTTCCTGCTGGGAAAGATGAGCTTTTGATGAAACCAAACAAAGCAAATCAATTTAAATCTACATCTCTGAATATCATAATTTAGGAAAATAAATTTTTTATACACTTTTTATAATGTGACTGTCGTCTCTGTAGGGAAGAAAATGTATTTCTCTCGTACCTATATACAAAATGGAAATTATATGCTCGTAAAGTTTTAACCAAGAAGAATTTATGTAGGTATGTATATGCATATAACATATATATATACATATACATATTCAACTTACAAAATGGTTAGCATAATAAAGTCTTTCTTTTTTATACCTCTTTTTTAAATTGCTAAATTTATGTAATAAAGATTTTTTCTGTTTTTTTTTTTTTGTGTTCCTTTAAATTTTTTCTGGTTGTTAAAGGATTTTTTACTCCCTTAAAAAAAAAACACTGAATTATGATCTGCCACGTCATTAATTTTTTGGTTTTTCCTTTTCTTTTTTCAAATATAAAAATTGGTGCGTATTGAAAGGAATTAAATTTCTTGGATCATTTTTTGTTGTTGAAATTTTAAAAGCGCTAATAATATTTTTTTTTTAAGAAAAAGGACATAAACAAATTAAACCGCAAAAAAATGATTTTATGTTGTAAAAATGTTACAAAAAAAAAAAAAGTTAATTGAGCTATCAAAATTTTTTTTTTATTATTATTAAATGAAATATAAATAAGGTAATTTATGAAAGGTAAAATTTAGGTATAGTAAATAAAGAGTAAAATTTACATTGAATTTGAAATTTTTATAATAATTTACGGATATTTTTATAAGCAATATTGAGCTGAGCGGAAATTTTAATAAATTGAATATAGTAATCGATTATTCAGGAAATTAACTCACTTACATTATATTTTAATTCTCTGACAATTATAAACAAAATAAAAATGAATTACAATTACCTCAATTTCCTATGAATATTAGACTATAAACTATAATATCATTAAGAGTGGTACCTGGTACAAAATCTAATTTAATTTCCTCAAATAATGGTTTTGTTAGATCACCTAAAAAGCTTTAATATATTAAATCAGAAATTCCTCCAAAAATATAAACATATTTTACAAATCTCTAAAAAAGATTTATATTTAAACAATTTTCTTTTATTCAATTTCCGGTAACTAAAATCATCTTATATTTTATTAATTCTAAAAATAGTTAACCATATACAAATATTTATATTTCATACCATACTTTTTATTATCTACAAAATCTCCTTTTAAATAATTAACCCAAAAACATATATAATATATACTTTATTTAAATATGTATAAATATATTTATATTATTATATTAACATAAAATCCTATAATTTAACAACATATAAATCACTACGGATTATCTCCTATTGGTTAACTGAAACAAAATTATTGATAAAAAATTCGAAAATGATCATTCAAAGAATTTAGATAAACCTAAAAGAAAAAAAAAACAAAAAAAATCGAAATATACCTAAATATAATTTTCCTTTTTCATCCTTATTATCCTCCTTTTTACTGTATACCATGAAAAGGAATACACATTAAAAAGAAATTGAATATATATAAATACATAACTACAAAAATGTGTTACACAATGGTGAAGATAGCTAAATATTGAGAACTGAACTGCCCTAATAGCCTAAATATTTGCGAAAAGTATATATATTTATATATTCTAATATTACTTCTTTATGTTGTCAGCAAACCATCGAACTGTTAGGATTAATTTGTTTTCGGTTAAATGGAGAAAACATTGTTGTTGTTTCTTGTTTTAATTTTCTTCTTATTTTTATTATTATTATTATTATTTTGCTTTTCTTTCACATCCTAAAAACTACTTTTACATTGTCGAAATTTCTTTCAAGAATTTTCCCGATATGTGCATTCTGCTCTATCTTCAAAGGAAAAGCCATGATAAAAAAAAATTTAAAATCCATAAGATCTAACAAACAATTAACAATTATACAAAAATTATTCTTTTTTACACACATCTCTATCTCTCCCTCTCTATCGCTATATTCAGCAATTGAAATTGAAAGTGATATGAAGGTGATGAAAAATTTCTGAGAGGAAAATTATCGATTGAAAATGTTGACAATGTAAAAGTAGTCTTTGAAATCAAATAAACAAATACAAACATAACAAATAATACATATAATACTATAAAACATTTTTAGGCTCTGTTGGGTATACAGACAGAAAAATTTATATTTTCTATATGGTCGACTTGTATATATGGGAGACTGATGTAACGAAAAAAACATTTCGTCCTAATACGTATGTGCTTTTTTATTTATTTGTTATTTAAAATTTGGTATAGAAGATATCCAGAAAGTACATGTGTAATTTTTAGGAAAAATGTAAAGGATATTTTAATAAATATATTTTTTTTTGGGGGGGCATGAGGAGTATGGGGAATTCCAAGAGTAAAATAATAGCTTAGTCATGATGGAGCAATTGTAAATGTGTGTATGGAAAAAAATATAAGAAAGATATATGAAAAAGGATATATGTAGTTGTTGGCAAATTTTGCAATATATACAAATTTTATAATATTTTTTTTATTCTAAACGAAAATAATTTTTCTTTATAATATAACTTACACTTAAAGTAAGGATAATTGTTTGGAGATTATAGAATGATTTAACATCATTTTTCATTTTACTCCTGTGTATATATACACAATATTTTTTTTTGTTGCCTGGATTGGTTATTGTAGCAGGGAGGCTGGCCTGGAATTTTGGGGTAAAGAACAGAAAAAAAAAAATTGAGAAATATTTTTTTGTTACAAATAGAAAATTTATTTTTTCGTTCTTTTAAATATTTAAATTTTCTCGTTGTTTTTGGTTTTATTTTTGATACATTGTGAAATACTACTTGAAAGAATGAAATGTGAAAAATTGTATACTAAATATAAAAATGGTTAAAAATTGTTAAATATTTTAAAGAAAATATGAGTAAGAGTTTATTATTTTTGTTTTAAAAGATAAGAATGGATAATGTTAATGGATTTATTTTTAATATGCCTTTTTGTTATGTCATTTTGGGAATTACCATATACATACAATGTATTCGTTTATTTTATACACTCAATATATTACTTTAGTTACATATTTACCAAAAAATATTTTAAATATAGAATGTATATCAACTTGTTAAAAAATGTCGATACAAAATTTTTGATACAAAAATTTTGATAATTATTATTTAAATCAATTTTTGGAAAAATGTGCACCGAAAAAAGTTTATTTCAATTTCACCACGAAATATTTTCTATTGCCAATTACCACTAACAAAATAATTAAAGAAATTTTCACCTATATAGTTGCCTTATCAAATTTTCACCTACATAGTTGCCTTATCAGTCATCACCACTTTGAAGTACTATTACTAAATAGTACTTCAAAGTGGTGATGACTGATAAAATTAATACCACACTGCGGTGGTTTATTCAATTTTAAATGTATCTCTTTCGTAGAATTAATTAAAATGAAAATATAGAAAATTCAATTTTCAATTACTTTATACTTTGATTTATGACTATCTATTTTTGCCATCATTTTTGTTGATATGAATACATTATGCAGTGATAAAATTTTGATAAATTTTTGAGTATTTTCTGTACAAGTTGTTATATAAAAGAACGAAAATGTAGGTTTCAGGATTTTGAATTAAAAATTAGAAATATTTTAATTTATGATTAACTAAAGTTTCACTTTATTATACATATATTTAAATATATTATATACGATTTATCGAAATATCGTGAAATTTAAAACTTATTTAATATATAATGAAATTAATCAAAATAATATCAACTATCAAAATCTTTTTGATTTCATCAAATTTTCGAATTATATTAGTTTAAATGCTTTGAGGACTAAAGGACTAAATTTTAATTATATAAATTAAATTTATAATTCTTTTGAAAATAAAATATTTTACAAAATTCTTGTATTACTTAAATAAATAATATTATTCTAATGATTACAGAAATTTGTACATTATATTAGAAAAATATTCTATAGTTCAAATATCAATTTCATGAAAAAGTCGAGGAGTTTGTTTCAAATATAAATTAACTTTTTTTTGTCCTCATTTAGTATAAGTTTGTTTTGTTTTGGATAATAAATTAATAATATAACTATTATAGTTTCAATTGAATATTCTCAAATTTTAACGTTTGATTTGTCAACAAACGTAAAAATTTGAGAATATTTAATTGAAAATAAACAAATTATTTAGAAAATTATATAAAATGACAAACTGAACACAAGAGACAAGAGTAAATAAATATAGAAAAGTCAGTTTTCTATATTTTCTAAAAGTCAGAAAAGTCATAATATAGAAATGATAATTGAATAGACAATAATAATCTTTATAATTTCAAAATTCATTTAAAATAAATACTCTTCAGCAGTATAACAGGAACAAAAAAACATTAAAAATATTTTTGTATCCTTTCGGAATTGAATTTATAAATTCGGAACAGTGAAATTTACAAGAGATAAATAAAAGAGGATGCTTTTTTCTC
The DNA here is from genome assembly GCA_949752835.1 of Empis stercorea. NCBI lineage: Eukaryota > Metazoa > Arthropoda > Insecta > Diptera > Empididae > Empis > Empis stercorea. The sequence continues at coordinate 15,892,679 of OX457086.1, forward strand.
ATAATTTATTGATTCCGACTTGTGTGACTATGAAATTGTAAATATAAAAAAAAGGCGCGGATATATCCTTGATATTACATATATATTAACTGGATAGTAGTGCACAATGTTCATAAGCTTTTTTATTATATATTTCATTTTCTATGTTTCGCATATTATATATGTTTTTTTTTTTGTACAATCTCTACACAATCTTTTCGTAACCATTATTTAAACTTTTATGTATGCAAGTCAAATACTTTACCATTTTTGTTCTCTTGGTTGCATTCACGTGCACAGCACGTACTAAAATATATATATACTATATTTATATATAACTATAATGTCAGATTTATGCATTCACATTCACATATATATAAAAAAAAAGAAGTTAAATAGCAGCAGAGAAGAAACGTTAACAGCAGCAATTGCAATGGAGCAATACAATCAGTAAAATATTATCACCAAAACCCCCAGAAAAAATAAATTGAAACTCATACTATGTACATTAAATTAAAAGTGCTCTAAATTTACAAAAGAAAATAAAATTTATAGAATTTCTAGATAAAGGTTAATCGTTAGAGCGTTAAGTTTTAACTTTTTTGAAAGCTTCCGTTCCGCAATTTAATTTTATATACAGCCATAGAGATTTTTTTTTATATATTCTTCTATTATATTATATTAAGTTTTATATTTATGTTTGTTGAACCCTGTATTTTCTACTATTTAAAAGTATATAAAAAAAATATACAAATTATTTACAGATCGTGTAGTTGTTATACACATATATATCAATGATATCCCACCAATGTTATATTATATGTTAGGCTTAGTGCGGTTTTCTACATGAATTTTTTTTCCAAAGAATTCTCATATATCAGCCTAGCCTAGAGGAAGAGTGTAGATATTTATAGAGTGAATAATAAACTAAGTTTTTTTTTTTATTTTTTTGTAAATAAAAATTATTACAAAAAATTCATAGAATTTCATTTTGACGAAGAAAAATATTTTCTATTTGGATTATAAAATTTAAAATATTTTTTAAGGCTTACCATTCAAAAAGGATTGTTGGTTTATTATATCAGAAATTGTTAGGAAATTGTTTGAACTATATTATTGAAATATTTGTTTTAAAAAAAGATTTGAAAATTGTCAATAAATAAGCAATTAACATTTAAAAGGGATAAAATTTATAGTCAATTTTGGAATCAAAAGATTGAAAAAATTGGTATTCAATGGATTTTGATAATTTTGATAGACTGTTGACAAAGATTATATAATAAATTTACATGGTATTTGATATTTGGTTACTAAATTTTAAAACTTAATTGAATATACAAGCAAATGTAAAGTTTACAAATTTTAATACCCCAGCTATTAACCAATGATACAATCAAAATATTAACATTATCATATATATTTTTTTGTTTTACATCAAACTCTTTCAACCCAGAGGCATCATAAATATAATTATTTTCAATCCTATTAAATTTACTTGTGTTTCAATATAAATAACTCTGTCAACATTAACATGTACCAAGTAAAAGTGTACTATATACATATATCTCTCTAGTATTAAGATTTAAAATATATACAAATTTTAATCCGGTTTCCAATGAAAATTTCAACACAAAATTTTTCCTTCCTATTACAACTATTTTTTTTCTTTACACAGTTGGATCCCGAGATACAAGTAGCAGTAGCAACAGCAATAGTGGTGGCAACAGTAATAGTAATACAAATTATGGTAATAGTGGGACCAATAGTGGCAGCAGCAGTAGTAGTAGTAGTAATAATGGTCAAACGAAATATCCAGTATTAGTTTTTGTACATGGTGAATCATATGAATGGAATAGTGGTAATCCATATGATGGTTCAGTATTGGCTAGCTATGGTCAAATATTGGTTGTAACAATTAATTATCGACTGGGAATACTTGGTAAGAATTTTTAATATTTTTGTACATATGTATAATATATGTATTTCAAATTATGTATATTTGTTATATTAAATTATTTGTTAGTAAATATTTCATATAATTTAAAAAATTAATTTTTGGTGGCTATGAAATTTATTATTAATTTAATTTAAAATAAACTGAAAATAATTTTTTAAATATCCACAACATTTTGTAGATCACTGCCATTTTTTACTTTTTAAATTTAATTTTTTGGAAAATTGCTGTTTTACATACTATTTCACTTATCGAAATCTATCGATTTTATGATAATTTCAAACTGTACAAAATATTGCCTTCAATAAATAATAAATAATAATAAATTTTATTTGACAAGAAATTTAATTCTTAAAAAAATTTTAAAATGCAATAATTTTACACATTATTTACTTATTTTCCACATCATTAAAGACAATTTCTTCCATTTATTAAATATTCGTTTAAAAAGTGTAAAATCTTTGTTTATGGGTGAAATACAAATATTTGTCAATACATTTTATGACTTTACCAGATAAAATAAATATAGAACATCAACATTTCTACTATCTACCTTTATATACATATATGTATACATAATACATCAAAATAAACAATTTAATGTTTCTCACTTTCAATTTTCTTCATAACATTTTCCCTCAGATATTTATACCTTTTTTTTTAATTTTTCCACTTTTATTTTTTGAAAAAATAATAAAATGGTGGCATCAATTCCACAGAAAGAGTAAATATTATTTAAACAAGAGGCTTTTGCCAGCTATCAACACTATACAAAGTAATCAGTATAGCTATAGAGCATATACAAAAAAAAAATGGAATCATTTAAACAAATATACTTCAACTTTAAGTGTCTAAATTGTTGTCTGTCTATTTTTTGGGGTTCATAAATGTTCTTTCATCCATATATCTTTATGCGAAAAATGAAAAAAAAAAAAATATAATATAAAGAAATACGTTTTTCAAATTTCCATATTACAAGTACATACTATTATTTATTTTACTAAGTCAACAAAATTTTCTACACGTAAAAAAAAACACATCCCTGTGAAAATTGATATAAAAAAAAACACTTTTTTAAAAAAAATGTTGACTTTGTTGTACGTTGATTATCCTTGCCTACAAAAAAACATTTTTCATAAAAAAAAATTGTTCTATTATTATTATTTTTTTTTTTGTTAATTTTGCCTATGTTTTAATTATGTTGAAGGGTTTACATTTCTACTATCCATGAGTTTATATTGTAATAAGTACGTAAATTTTCTGTATATACATATACACATATATTATATTTAACTATATTATATATATCCTTTATTTAAAAAAAAATAGGATGAGTATTTTTTAAGCTTAATTAGAAGATTACAGAATAAATTTTAATATTGAATATTTGCCTAGGACTTGAGTTAAATATAAGTTTGTATACATACACTCTTGTATAATTTAAATATATGTACTTATAATATTAATCTTACATAATTATGTACGAGTACATATAATATATGATTTTTTTTTAGTTAAATAATCCTTTTTTCATATACGAGTAAAAAGAAAATATGAAGCAGACATTTTAAATTTATTGTCGAAATATAAAGTTTTGTCTTGTCTTTAAAAGAAATATTTTTTATATCTAAAAAAGGATATTTACATATATAAAAAGTCCTTTTTAGGATATAGTTTTGAAAAGTTATTTCATTTTTAAACTTATTTTTTATACTTCTTTAATATTATTGTATATTGTATTTTAATGAAAATTTTCAAATTTATTTTATTTTTATAATCGGGTAATAAGTTTATCTTAATTTTAAACATTATTTTAAATTTATTTTTTCACAATTTAAATAAGTATTATAGATATTTATATTATTAAATAATTTACTTAAATTCTTATTTCATTTTATTCTAAGAAATTTTTATGTTTAAATAAATTACAAATTAATTTTTTGGACACCATATAATAGTTAGTATAGAATAGTTAGAAACATTTAACATCAATTCTAATTACACAATGAATTAAATAAATTTAAATCCTTTACGTAAAGGATTTCTTTAATTTGGTAAAAGATAATATAAGAAAAAAGGTGTTGTGGTTTTTTCTGATATCAAATAATATTATGTAGAGTTTTTAATAAGAAAATAAAGTTTTAACCACTTTTGGAATAAGATTTATTGATGTTTTATGTTAGAAAATGTAATAATTTTAAAGTATGTACAGTATCTGGTAATGCGGTTACAATTATTCATAGAATTTCTTACATCTTATACCAATGTAAGATTATCCTGGAAGTTGATTTGAGGTGGTTTTGATAAATTAAATATTTAAAATTTACGTATAAGTCGACAGTCAAATAAATTTTTGCATTCAATTTAGAAAATTTTTGGTAGAAAAATTGGATATGATTTTAAAATTTGAATATAATTTTTTTTTAGAAATTTTGCCATTACAATTTTTGAATATCTTCTAAGTATTATAAATCCAGTAACAAAATAATTTTGTCCTTTAACACCATCTTTAAGATAAAATACTAAAATGAAAGAATAGAAATATTTTGTTAGATAAAAAGAGCTCCTTATAATATAATAACAAACGATAATGTCCTTGATATGTTTTCATTAATACACAAAAATCATCTATACACTACATTAAATAATTCCTTAGGGCATATTAAGGAGTTATTCAAAAAAAAAAAGATCTTTTAATATCTTTGCTTTTTTCCTGATTATATCTATAAAATATTGAAATCCTTGTAAGAAAAATTTCTTAAATATAAATTTCTATGTTTTTTTTTCTATACTAACACAGTTAAAAATGTAATCTTGAAGCATGTTAATAAATTAGAGTAACTTAAGCATTTAAAGATGTTATATAAAAAAATCAACTAACCCCCACCCACAAAATTGAAATAATTTCCTTAGATATACAGATAAGCAAATAGAACTATAGTATACTACAATAATACACAAGAAAAGGATGTGTGCCATATAACGTAATTTTCATTTAATCCGATTATATATTAGCACACAAAAAAAAAATTCATTTTATTTTCGTAAATTAAAATGTTAGATTATTTTATTTACATACTAACACACACATATACACATATAAATCGATATATAATAAAATTATTTTAATGTGTTTATGTACAAGAATAAGTATATAATATATATATGCATGTATAACAGAATTTGAAAGTAAAATTCTATATTTATATAATCTTAATAGAATAATATTGGATTATTGGGATTTTATGCTATTAAAAATACTGATAAAGCTTTATTGTGAAAGATGAAAAAAATATTAAGCAAAAAGAACAAAAATAAAATACAGAAAAAGGACATTCAAGTAAAATAGTATTATCAAGTCAAACTAGTCGTTTTCTTTTTAAATTTGATTCTGTGACATTACAATTGTGTCTTCTTATAATCTATTTTATATTTACTTTACTTTACGCATGAAAATGGAAGAATAAAAGATTTTCTCGTATTTCATAGACTTTTTAATATTTTCTATTATTTTTGTGTCCTTATACTCCTTCCAAACCACCATTTTCTATCCGTTAGATTCAATCATTGAACAAATGTTGAAGAAAGGACATTCTAGGAAAATATTATTTCCAAAAAAATTTAGTCCTTTTCTTATGGAATTCGATGCTATGACATATACATTTTGTCTTCTCATAATCAGTATTGAATTTACTTTATTTCTACCGCGCAAATTAGCAAATTACTAGAATCTTCCGCATTTCACACATTTTCTTAAGCATACATATTAAATGAAATGGTTTTATTCTTAGCATAACTTTTTGGTAATATCATAAACTACAAATTTATTGATCAATTACTTTCTTAAACTGAAATATAAAATATATATATTAAAATTATTTTTTTCTTTTTTCATCATCACAGGTTTCTTAAATGCAAATACAGATCGTTATACATTACCAGCAAATTATGGTCTAATGGATATATTAGCAGCATTGCATTGGCTTAAAGAAAATATTGCTGCATTTGGTGGTGATCCACTTAGTATAACATTAGCTGGACATGGTACTGGTGCTGCTTGTGTACATTTTTTAATATCATCAAGTGCTGTACCTGAAGGTAATACAGAAAAAATATTAAAAATAAAACTTTAAGCAATAATAATTGAAATAAAAAAAAAAACTAGAAATAAAATTATATTATTATTTGATGAAAATCTTTTGCAATGGCAAAAATTTCATTAAAATTTCATTATATTAAAGATTAGTTGTTGCTGTTTTTATTAGGATTAATAAAATGAAATGTGTTTTTATTATTTCTTTACTGTTACATACATTTTGCTAAAAATGTGTGTAAATATATAAAAAAAAAGGATAATGAAAAAAAGCTTAAAGTTTTACGAAAAGTATTAATAATAATAATAAAAAAAGAATGAAATAATAATGAAAATTAAAATGAAATTTTTTTTGTTATCCAAAAATTGTTTAACAATCTGTGCAAAGTTTTGATTATTTTTGTTTATACATATTTATAAAATATTTTCTAGATAATTTTTATTTAAAAATTTTTATGCAATGAATTATCATTTATCATTTAGCAAAAAAAAACAAATGATAGTATTTATTAAACCATTGATTTTATAAGTGTTTGAATGCAAAAATGATTAAAATTAATATTTTTTAGATAATATAAGTCCAAAAATTATAGTGTTGTCATAAAGTTATTAAATTATTTACTATATTATCACTTTTAATTATATTTAAAATTTGACAGTTTATGTCATTTAACAAATAAGTAAATTGAATGTGACTATATCAACACAATTAAATACTAATTTGAAGATACTATGTGGTTTTTCTGATTTTAATATTTTTGGTTGAGGGAACGAAAAATTAAATTTCCGAAAAAAAATATTTAAAAATTTATTGTAAATTGTAAAAAGTAAAGTAGAGCAAATTAATTAAATCTGTAATTATTATTTAATTCAAAGTTGGTATAAATTTAATTTAATTAGAAATTTTCTATTAACTAAATTTTGTTTTATAATTTTTATTAAGTTCGGGTCAAATTTAAATAATAAATTTAATTTAGGATAATAATAAAATTTATAAATATTTTATATACATATGTATATACTAAAAAGAAGATTAAAGAAAATAACATTTTAAATCAATTTTATATATTAATATTAAATTTCATAAAATTATTATAATAAACTATCTAGTGCTTTTAAAATATTTTTTCGAATACTAAAAATATGAAATTATCATTAAAATATAATCACGTGCATCTAAAAACCTGCAGTTATTGATTTATAAATAATCAAATATTTATTGATTATTTTATAAATAGATTAAAATTTCATCCAAAATTCTATACAGAAAATTTTCTTTAAATTTCTATTTATATAATTTCCTTTTCAATGTATATAGAACACACAAAAAAAATTCAATCAATAACCTAACAATAGGATAAATAATGTCCTTAATTTGTACCTCCCTTTCGTATACATAACTTTATTCATAACAACATGATAACAAAAAAAAAACTTATTTAAGTATAATGTATTCACCTGTAATTATTTTTGTATACAATCCTTTTTAAAATAAACATTATTTAAGTGAGATTTAGATTAAACAATAATGAAAGACTTTTATTATTATTATTATTATTAAATCCTTAAAATCCTTTTGTCTTGATTTTCTTGAATAAACCATAAAAATATAATTATAATAATAATTAAGTATATATAGACAGTAATAAATAGTCATATTTATATACATTCTAATATACGAAAAAAAAAAATATATTTAGGTTATTTTTGTTTGTGGTATATAAACAACAGATAAATTTTAATGTTTATTATTTTGGGATATCCAGTAATTAAATATTACCACGTGATAGACAGAAAATCATTATTATTTGTAGAATAATATTAAATTTATTATATTGATAAATATTTAATATAAGTTTTTCTATTCGATAAGGATAATACTATATATATAGATAAATTATTATTATAGACTGCAGATATTTTGGGAAATTTATTTAGTTTATTGAGGTTTCTTCAATTATTATTATTCTATATATGTATAATATTTTATAATTATTAATGTCCTTCTCGGACTAAAAAAGGATACATGTTAAATTTATTTATGTGTATTAGAAGAATCTAAAAGTTATATCTGTATATTGAGTAGAGTGGTTGTTTTACCTCGTTCTCTAAGGGAAACAATTTTTGACATATATTTGTACTGTAGTACCTTTTCCTGAAGGTAAAAATTTAATTTAAATATTTGTATTCGAATGTTCCTTTAATGTATCCCCCTATTAAATAAATAATTAGAATATAAATTTTTGCTGAATATATAATTAAATAATTATAATGTATTTTATACTAACCAAAAATTTCTCTTCTATTATCTAAATGTCTTTTCATATGTGTTAATGTCATCAAACAAACAACATAAAACTTGGAACTAAAATATAATAATATATGTATTCACAAAAACCGCATCATAATTTCAACTTTTTGTTTTTGGTAATGGTGATATTTATGCACATCTTCATCATTTTTGTAAATAACAAATTAAAAGGAATGTTATTTAATCGAGCAATTTTAATGTCTGGTTCTGGTTTAGCACCATGGTCATTAGTTGGTAATCCATCAAAATATGCAGCAATTGCATCACATCATGTTAATTGTTCACCAGATTTACCATCAGATCATCTTATGAAATGTTTAAGAGATACACCATTAGAACAATTATTATCAGTACCAATAAGACAACCAGAATTTGGTTATGCATTTGGACCAAGTATTGATGGTATTGTTATAAATGGTGGTGATTATAATAATGGTAATAATGGTGGTATTGATATTATTAATTATGAATATGGTATACCAACATCAAAAAATAATATACCACATCAATTAAATACATTAAATTTAATTAATTCAGTTTTAATGAGAAAAACAGCCATTAATAAGTTATCAAGGTGAGTTTTTGATATTTATAAATTGAGTTTTATTTCCAAAAAAAAAATTAAATTTTATTACTTTTATTTATTATTTTTATCTTATATATTGGCATTTAACCATTTAACCTATATACTTAAATAAATTATTATATTATTGAGGATATTTTACCAATAAAAATCATCAATTTTTTTTTCATTAAATTTATGATAGCTCTCTGAAATTGTAATATATAATAATTTATTACAAAAAAAAAAAACTGCTGACTCTGAATTAGTAAAAATGATTTTATTATTAAATATATAAATTATTATAATAGCGTGTATTTGAACTTAAGTTCAAAAGTTTATCAATATTTCATATTAAGATAGACTACTGTCACTACTGTCACTATCTAAAAATAAGCAATTTCTACATCTTTTATATAATTTAAATATCTCAATGTATTTTACATTCTATATAGAAAACAAAAATATTAAAATTTATTATATATTATATAGTTTATAATTTAATCTAATTAATTTTAATATATGTTGATAATATAATAATAATAATAATTATGCAAAAATGTTATATATACTATTAAAAATATTCTTTTTTTATGTACTTTTCGGGTTATTATCGTAATTAACATAAAACCTGTTATTATATTTTATCAGTGTGTATCTTTCTTTCATATTCATTATAATAATTAAATAAATATAATATTTATCTTGTATACAGCTAGTAAATAAAACCATAATAAAAATTATTTCTACTATATATCTACAATAAAAATATATAGTATAGTACTCCTATAATAATATATATTTTTTATGATATTTTAATGCAGACAATTTTTCTTTTATTATGTGAAAATTTTAATTAACATATTAAAGTTTTTATTGTAATAATAACACATCATTAGATTTTTTATTATTTAAAAAATAGAATAAAACATTTGAATTCATTTTAAAATTATTTTTATTCATAATTTTAATAAATTTTATGATACATAATGCCTGGTTTAGACAATGGCGAAACCAACGATATAGAAGATATATGGATAGGGCATAAATGTTCCCTCTCTTTTTAACACATTAAAATTTTAATATATTGAAAAATTGTTTATGAAGCCACGATTTTGGTAGTTCTCTTTCCTTTTGCTCGCCGATGTGTCAAATTAATAATATGAAAAATATTATAACAGCTGATTTTAGATTTACAGGGTTGGCTTATTTTTTTTAAGTTTAAGAGTCTCAATATAAATTAACAATATTAACTAGCTAAACAAATTACTCTATTTTACTTTCCATTTGTATAATTATCGTTGCGCGACCTAAAATATTCCTTAGGATGATCTTTACTTGTATTTTTCAAAAAAAAAAAAAAAAAATTATCTCCTTAAAAATTGATGCCCGAATTAAAAAAAACCTAATCCGCCCCTAATTTCTCATTTTTATATTTTGACAATTCGGCTAGCAAAAAAAGAGACAACTATACCCGGCGTGGCTTCAAATGTTTATATTTATGCTCTATCCATACATCTTCTATATCGTTGGGCGAAACTCATATTTTTTAGGCAAAATAGAACGAGATAGCATGCTAAAATTCGACTAACGAAAGAATGAAACAAAAATTTATAGCATCTAGTTGGCATTCAAAAAAATTATAGGAACTTTTTGATATTCCTAAAAAATATTGCTTGACAATGTAAATAATTTATTAAAAAAAAAATAACTTATTTGAAAAAAAATAATTCATCCATTTTTTTACCTAAAGCTTAGTACTCAGTTCAAAAAAAGTATGATTTTATATAGAAAATTTTACCAGGGGCAAAATTTTTTTCTTAGTTTTTGCTTTGTCATATGCACATGGTACTCAGTATGATTATATTATATTATATTATATTTACACATTTTTAATATGATATTTTGCTCACAATTTTGCCAACTTTTTTTTTGGAAGTGAATACCTAGCTTTGAAATAAAAAAATTAATTTGACAAAATATAATTTTGTATATATATAATATTCACGCCATCTATAGTTTTTCTATAAAATCTCATCTTTTGGACGTCCAATTATGTCACAAGACGAGAGCCGACGTCTTGTGCCATAATAGACCAAATTCCTTAACTTTCATAATAGATGTCAAAATAATTCTGCTGTTAGTCAGGTAAACAATTTATATATGAAAAAGTAATTTTTATTGAAATTATATTAAAGTGAATACATTTAATTTGTAGATATGGTGTTGAATTTGGCATCGATATTCCTAAGATGTAGTTAAAATATTTATTAAAAATCAGTTGTGATTGTTATATATAATATGCACTTACTTTGAATTTGCATTTAATTAATTATTCTAATATTCCTAATTCAATTAATAAATATTATCACATTGTATTTATATCTCTAGTATTTAAACCACACCGCCATACAATTTTATTAAATTGTAAAATTTACATGACTAACAGAAAATTTTGAACTGTCAAAATTTTTTTGGTAATTTGCTCTATTGGACGTCGAATTCGAAATTAAATTTCGAAAATTGGACGTCCAAAAAAATTTCTGGACGATATTGCCGTCTCTTCCGCACTTATACATAAATATATATCTCCATCCTTTAAAAAAATTCGCCATTAGATTTCGCCATTGTCTAAACCAGGCATTATAGGAAAAAATTATATTATTTAAATTTTATTATTTCATATATATATGAAATAATAAAATATTAATATAAAAAAAGGAAAATAATTTGTTTTGTAGCCTCTCAAGGCTGCTAAATTATTTGGGTTTTTTAAATTTCCAGAATAAAATTTTTATAATTAATAAATGTATCTGTTAAATATATTTTTAATTCGCCTGATAAGAGCCAGAGTTCAATTATATATATTTTTAAGTCTTCAAAATACTTAAAAACTCTTATATATATTTTCATAATATTGGTAAAAATGAGTATGGTTGGAAAAAAATATTTACGTATAATTTATACTCATGCATTACATTTATGGCATGCAACAATTATAGTTCATATCTTGTTGACCTAATTGGAATTTTTTTTAACTATATGTAATTTAATTTCTCATTTATATTTTCATAATAATAAACTCTACTAATGATTATAAAATGAGCCGTTGATTTTGAAAGTGGGGCAAGTCCATTTAAAAAAAATGGAATTTTCCCACTTTGGAAATGAACGCATTTGAAAAATAATTGACCAAATAAAATTACTAGTTACAAATTTATGCAGATTTTAAAGATATTTATTGTGAATTGATTAAAAACATAAAGTTTATATTAATTTGCAATTAAATTTAGCTTTAACTAATTTTATTCACGAAATGGCCCCACTTTCAAAATCAACGGCTCAAATAAATAGAAAGGGAAATATATAATTCTTATCAGCTAGACAAGTTGATAAATAAAAAAATGTATAGGTCTGATTAAATATTTCAGGAATGCGTGTGTTATGTCTGCAACAATAATATATGAAAAGTTCGTTTATATTAAATGTCAATAGAATTTATTTTAATATTTAAATTGATATTATAGAGAATGTCTTATTTAAAAGCTTGACGTTTATATGTTTCCTTTTTTTTCATATTTTTTTCTAATCAATATTTGTCACAGAAAAAGGGTTTTAATTAAAAGGTTCATGTTTACCAAGTTAAAAAAAATATGTACATACAAATATGTATATGTACATTTTCAAGAACTAAATAAGGTTGACTTTTGTTTACATGCATATATATGTAGTTCTTAAAGCCTAAAAAAAAGGTAAACACATTTTTATGAACTTGCTAAAAACAACAAAACTAGGTCAAAAAAAAAATTATGTTGACTTTTTGGATTTTATTTTTAAAAAAATTTGTAAGGATTCCAAAAGTATATGGTTGAATATATTTCTTTCAAAACATTTGAAGAGATTTTTTCCATAACATCGTCATTTTTAACATCTTTTCTGTTTGGCTGGTGATAAAAATTTTTTTGAAACAAATTTTATTAATAAACTTTTTATTTATTAATCAAATCTAAGATATTTTGTTTTATCAAAAATTGTTTCAAATTTTTAACAGAAGACTGGTACATACAAAATTAAATTGTTTTAAAAGATAAATAAGCTTTCATTAATTAATATATTCTCATTACAACCGAGCAGAAATTTATATTAACTTATTATATAATACAATTTTTCAACTTAATCTTAAGATTGAAAAAAAAAAAAAAATATATAGAAACATTTTATAGTCTATGCCATTTGAATAATATTAATACACGTGCCATTTATATATTTAATATACTTTTAATCCTGAAAAAAAAAATATAAAATCCTAACTTATATAATTAAAAAATTAATTTATCACATTTATAAATTTTATTAAAAATATAAAAAAATTATATAATTAATATTTTTTTATCTTTTGTAATAAAAATATTTAGATATGATTTAATGGCTGGTGTAACTCGTGCTGAAGCATTTTTTTCATTTAATTCTGAAGATGTTCAATATGGTATTGAAGCTGATCGTCGATCAAAAATACTTAAAGCATATGTACGTAACACATATTCATATCATTTAAATGAAATATTTGCAACTATTGTTAATGAATATACGGATTGGGAGAGACCTGTTCAACATCCCATTAATATCAGGTAAAAATTATAATAATATAAAATAAATTATATTCAATATATGAAGAAGATTTACCAACAACAAGAAAATACAACATAAAAAAAAAAACAAATTTAATTCTAATTTTATTTTGGTAAAAAAAAAAAATTCGTCTTTTTCTTTTCTTCGCAAAATTTTTCTCTTAAATTTTATTCCTCTTTGTAATTTATACGAAAATGTTGTACATATATGTAAATATACCAAAACGATTTTAATATTTACGTATATGATGAACAGAACCAGAAAATGATTGTGATATACCTTGTGCATATACTCATATCCTTATATAAAAATTGCTTTAAGGATGTCTGTTACAGAGAGGTATATCATTGTGTCTACTATATATAAATTATATTCTACAATACAAAATGAAGTATTATTATTATAGTATATTATGTAATACATTATATACTACTTTTCCGTATAATTTCAATGCCATGGTACAAAAAAAATAAATCCATTTAAAGACGATGATGATATTTTTTTGTTGTACTGTAAATATATATGTATATATATATATGTATATAAATTTAATAGGATCCACTTGTTATGTGAAAAAAGTGATGAGAGACAATTTTCATTCAGTTTTGCCACAAGTTGAAAAAAAAATTAACTTAATATGATATTATTATATGGGGAGGTCTATGCTATGCTACTATATAGCAGCTAGTTGACTGGTTTTTTTTCTGCTATGAATGTTGCTGAACCAAAATTTCATTTAATAATAATGAATTTTTATATTTATTTTAGTTTGTTTTTTGTTTTTTATGTGTATGTAATATATGTAGCAATAAGGAAGAAGGAAATTCTTTTGAAGATATGAAAATGATGGATTTAAATTGATGGGTGATTGTTTTTTTTATATATATAGAAAAACTAGTTTTAGTTTTTTTTTTGTTTATAGTGTTTAGTTTAAATATTTGTCATATAATTTATTTATTTTTGGAAAATAAAGAAAAATGGTTTTTCATATTTTAGAAAAGACTTTAAAAGAGTTTTTTTTATTTTTGAATAATTTTTTTTATTGTTTAAATAACAGAAATATAAAATTTATAACAAAATTTTTAAAGTTTTATTTAAATTTTTGTTAAAATTTTGTAAAAAAAATATTAGTTATAAAATTAATATAAGTTGAAATTAATTTAATAACAAATAAAAATATCATTTCAGACAAACTGAATTAATTTATTAAGACTATTAAATAAAACTACTTCCTTGGTCTTAAATACAATGTTTAAATTCAAAATAATGTTTAAATTCTTTTTAATTTCTTATGGAAAATACAGATTTTGTTTTTTTTTTTCAAATTTTATATTTCTTCACACTTTTCAACTATTCTATAAACTATTTTAATCTTACTAATTAAAAACTATGCTCAATTATTTTCATTATTACTAAATATTATCAACAATAATAAAAAAAAAGCAGAGACTGTGAAAAACTAATCTAATTACAATTTTCCTTAAAAAAAAAAAATGAAAAGTAATAAAAGTTAATATTAATTTTTATTGAAAAACTTTTATTTTATTTTTTCTAAAGAAAAAGATTTTTCTTTAATTTTAATTTTTTTGTAAAACTTTTAATACAACAAAAAAATGACTTCAAACATATAATAACGTAATGACAGAAATTGAATCTATATTATAAAAACAAAATACTTTTAAATCTGATGAATGCTATTAACACTAAAAACTTTTCTTAATCACAATTTTATAAATAACAGTTTCAAAATAAAGTGAAAAGAAGAGAAATGAAATAACTATTAAAAATTATGTCAATTTGGAATTTTCATTTTTCCATCACATATATATATAATATAAATATAAATGTATTTAATATATATTTTATATAAAAATTAATTGTTTATCCTTTTATTCTCTCAGTTTTCTGTTGGATCAATGTTGAAGTTGTTTATCTTATTATTCGAAAGAATGAAGGAAAATTATTTATAAAAAATACTAAAAATAATAAGATAAACAAATTCAAATGAAAAATTATTGAACAGATTTTCTAATATTTTTATTGTTATTTGAATATAGGATTAAATTTAATTGATTTTCATAAATTTTTATTTAATAAATTTTACGATAACTTTTTTTGTTGAAACATTAAAAATATAAGTAATTTTAACCGATTTGTGTAAACACTTATGGTATTCGATTAAAATGCCAATTTCAAGTGTTGATTATAATTATTTGCGCCAATCAAGAATTTGCGCAAAAAAAATGACTGCTGGCCCTGCAAGAAAGACAGTTTTTAACAAAAAAATACTTTTTCTAGGCAGTAAATTAATTTATCCTCTGAAATTAATTTTTTTAATAAATTAATTAATTTCAGAGGATTTTAAAGAAATTCTAGATGGACGTTTCTCTTTTCATCAATTTCATGTTGTTATTTTGCTCCAAGGTGATAACAAAATGGTAGAATTCGTTTATAACAAAAGTCGGACAAAACTACTTACATATATGTGGAATTAATTGTTAAATTTAATTTCTAGTGAATACACATTATTATATTGTAGACGGTCCTTTTTTGAATTTCTTCATAGGTTTTAAAAAATATTGAAGAATCAATTTCAGTTGAATTTAATTTAAAATATAAGCAATTTGTAATATTTTTAGAATATCCCTTTTTCCTCAAAAAACCAAACCAGAATTTTTATACGACTATTTCTCTCTGTAAACAGTGATAATCCTTAAACCTTAAAGAATCGATTCAGAATTTAGGACTGGTGCTACATACAATAAATATTTTAATATTGATAATTACTTTTAAAAAAATTGTCAAATTCATCGTTAAAATGCACAAAATTACTTATCCTTTTAATACATATTTTTTTAACAATGTCATATTTATGTACATATTTTTATTACAGTTTTCCTATATAAAAATACAAAATACGATTATATGGTATATGACGAAGCCTCGTTTTCCTTTTCTATAAAATATTAAGTTTACTTTTTTAACTATAATTTTTCTAACGAGAAAATTTCTGAACTGTGCCATTAATTTTTCTTTCTCTGATTTTTCTATTTTTTGCTATTTCATTTTTCTATATTTTTCTCTTTTTCTATATACATAAAATATTGCATATTTATTTATTTGAACCTTGAAGTACGACAGTGGAAAATATTACTTCACAAATGAAAAAATAAATAAATGTAAAGTTGAAATGCAATTATAAATATACATACTATTTTTTTATTAAAATAGTTTGAAGCTGATGGTTGGAATTTCTCTGAATCTGATGCTATTTTCTTTAACGCCCGCTAGCAATTTTCTATTATTATTATATTTTTATGCTGTGTGTGTATATACAGCAAAACTGAGAGGATAATTTTGTGTACCAGGAATCTCTTCATTTACAGAAACACAATATTTTACAAAAAAAAAGAGGATATAATCAGAAGGATTAAAAATAATAATAAAAAAAAATTGAAATTCCAGATTTTTTTTCTTTTTTTTTTGCATTGGAAACTTAAAGAAAATTTGTTCTTTTTCAAGTTTTTCCTTCCGTTTTGTTGCTGCTCTATTTCCAAGGCGAGTGTTTAACTGAAAAATTGCATATATGAATGAATGAATGTGTATGTAACAGGAAAATATTTATAGATACATTTTTATTATATAGTATAAACTAGAAAAATGAAGTAAAATTGTAAAGGATTTAATTTTTTTTTTAAATATTATATATTAATAATCTGGGTTATTTTGCGGAAATTTTTATACGAAGAACATTATTTTTCAAATATATATAAGTATATATATGTACATATTTTTGTTAATTGAAAAATATTTTAGTATATGAGTTTCTATGTATATAAAGATAAAAGAATGGAAAAGAATAATTATGTTTTTCAAAATGTTTATTAGTTTTTTTTCTTTATTTGTTAAATTAAACGTAATATACTTCAAGGGAAATTAATTAGGAGGATAAGAGAACCAATTAAATAAATAATTAATAAAAATAAAAAACATCATATAAAAAGTTTACGTATAGAAATTTATATGTTTATTAATTCATTTAAAAATAAAAAATGTCGAGTATATAAATTGGATTGTAATCCAAATTGAAAATAATATGGTCTATATATATATTGTTAACAATGATCAAAACTATTTTCAGTATTAAGTTTATCTAAATTAAATAAATCTTTCTGCAAAATTAGCTGGTGAATTATATAATTAGTATTAAATGAATTTTATATCATGCAATATATGTATATTAATTTAAATTTTAATTTATGAATATCATATATAGGTTATGATGTGTATTGGAAATCGAAACATGTTATTGGAAATTTTCGTACAATATTTATGACATAATAACAAGGTCGGCAGGTTAAAAGAGATATTTCGATTACTATTTAAGTTATCTTTTTAGTAATTCAATTTTATGCTACGCTCTGACACAAATTTCATGTACAAGTATGAATATTATGCTTTTTTTTTGCAATATGCTATTAAAAATTTGGGTAAACCTAAATTATTTTTACTCAAATTACGGATAAAAATATGTGTAAATTATGACTTTAATTTACTGAAGAGGTTAAATAATTTAATTATTATCTAGAGTCTAGAGAGAATAATATAAAGTTTAATATTCTGCTTGTTTATAAAAATAAAATCCGAAAAATATATATTTAAAATATTTTATCAATTTTCCATTTAATATAAGTAAATATAAAAACACAAAGGATTGTAAGTTTTCCTATATTTTCCATAAAATATTAAAACAAATAACGTTTTTGTTAAAAGTTTATATTTTATCATTAAACTTATATTTAATAATAATAATATGATTTTTTCATATAAAGCTGAAAGTTTGTAATTATATTTATTGAAGAACAGTTTTCAAAAACATTTTTTTATTATATTTGACTTTACATAATACAACAGTTTAAAAAATTTATAAAAGTTATATTTATCATTTTCGTTTAAATTATATTTCAATATGTATAGAAATAGTTTATAGCTGAAGTGAAAATGAGCTTTTCACTTTATTAATATTTTTTTCATTAGAAAATATATAACTTGTTTTAAACAGTCAGTAAATTTTACAGAATTCATAATAAATATTAATATAAAAAGAATTATACTTAATAAGAAATTTTAATAAAGTTAAAAGGATTTTTCAATTCCGCACGAAATAAATGCTATATAGAAAAAATTATTAACAATTTCTTAAAAAAAATATATTTTATGTTAGAAATCTGACTCTCTAATTCAAAATATTAAAAATACGTGAATTATTAAAAATTTTAATATAATATATCAGTTTAATCCTTTTTGAAAAAGAAACACAATATAAATATTTCATAAAATGCTAAAAATTAATATATCAAAATTCAACTTCATTTTTCCATTTTGTCTAGACATTTAAAAACTACGAAATATTTTAAAAAAAAAATAAAAAATTATCCTTTCTTAATTCAAATATCATTTTCAAATAATAAAATATACAAACTTTTGTGAAAATCTTTTTTTTTTTAAAAAAAAATATATATTTATTATCAAGTAAAGATTTTTATAAGATTACTTAAAAATAAAATATTTCCGTTTTTTTTATGCTTTTTCATTCATGAAAAATTCAAAAGTTCAAAGAACATCAATTCCCATTAAATCATAAAACTTTCGAACCTTAAAAAGAAAGTTTCATAATTTTTTTTCTTTTTTTTTTTGCCATCTTTTCTTCTTATAATATTATATATTTTATTTGTATAAGACTTATTTGTATCCTAATTATTTGTATATAAGTATTATGTATAAAAAAAAATATAAGTAAAAACTTCATGACTTCAAGCAATAACATAAAACATTACTCAGCATAAAAAGTTAACTTGTTCTCTCACTCTATATGAAAAAAAGTGAAAAGTTATACTTTAAAAAAATGATTATGTTTTTTTATATCTATATACTATACATATACATACATAAATATATTTATATGTTCCAATAAACAGAGAAAAGAAGGAAAAGCATGAGAAAGTTTTACACTGTATGTTTATATACAAATTTTTATGATGAATTTCTTTATAATTTAGAGACTAAAAGAATCTTTGAATATTTTAGAGACAGTTTATATAAATAAAATATAAAAATTGTAATAACAAAATAACAATTTTATGTAATATACTTTAAAAATCATATTTAATTTTTTTTTCATGTTAAGTTAAATTTTAATTTATCGAAAATTTTCAATTTTTTAAAAAAGGACATTATGAAAATACATTTTTTTTTTTTTTTCAGATTGTAAATTTATTTTTTATAGTAAATTAGTTTTTGAAAAATTAAGAATTTTAATTGAAAATATTATGTTGAAAATTTATCACTTTTTCTACACTTGATTATATAATATTTTCCAGTTTGATGATTTCCCAAAATTTATAATTAAGTTTTTTATTTGAGTTAATAATTTTTGACAGTACAAAGATAGAAAAATTGATTAACTATGTAGTGGAAAAACATGCCAGGTTATTAGGTTATAAATTATATAATTAATTAACTTTTGTTGGTAAAAATTTGTCAAAAGTCATTTCCAAATTTAAATTTTTCAATGGAATATTTTATCAATATGTATTTATAGTATTGTTTATGAAATAATTAAAAAATTGATTTTCTTTTCAATTCATAGTTATAGTAGTTAATTTATTAGGTAATAAAATTTATGTATAACATTTGGCTGCAATATAATATAGTCAGTAATAATGACTATGATTTGGTAACTTATATATTTATTTATTTTTGAAAAAGTTTAGAGTCTCCCATATAATATTGATTTGAAATTTAATTTAATAATATTTTCAATCTTACTAATAGCATTATCAATATTATTATTATCATTAAAAAGAAACTAACGACTGACACGGGAATGAAATCATTTTTAATATCAATAAATTCTAATTGACCAGAATATAATATTGAAATTAATATTTTTATATTTCATGATACAAGAAGTATTCAAAATATATATTTTTTGAAATAAAATTTCATACATAATTAAAATATTATATAAATTTTATAAACAAATTCAATTTAAAAACAAGAACATAATTCTTTAATGTTGTGTATATAAATTTTTTAAATGTTTTTTAAAATATTATTTTCCTTATCTCTGAAAGGTGCTATTAAATTTAAAATAGAAAATTCCAGAAAAAGAAAATTGCATATTGAATAGCTAATTTCCACAGAAAAATAGATTATAAGAAAAATAAAGGATAAAAAATAATAATATTAATTAAGTACAAGTTTTTTTAGAATATTTTTAATATCTTTGATTTTTTGTAAAAGTTTCATGATCAATTTTCTTGAATACTAAATTAATTTTTATTGAATAATTTTAATAAGAAAAAAATAATTTTTTATACAATATAAAAATATATTTAAATTCATCGTCGAATTTTTCTTCAAATACAATTTTCATTTATAAAATCAATTAATTACTTTTTAATTGACCACTAATTTTTTTGATTTTAACAAAATTCTTGTACGTACAAATTGCAATTAAATTGTACAAAAAATTTCTTTTTACATTTTTATATAAATATATTGTGGTAGTCGAAATCTGACATTTAAACTGCAATGCCATTTGAATTAATACACATTATATTATTGAGCTTTAAATAAACAAACAACAAAAAAGAACTTGTAAAAATGTTTTTGTTTTCCTTTATTTGAAAATGTATTTCCTTTTTTTTTTATTGTTGCATAACCGGAAAATTATGTATTTGCATGAACGAATTTACAAAATGAATAGAAATTTAAATATAAATATAAACGGAAATTCTCTATTCTATATTCTATTTATATTTAAGTTACTATAAATGGTAAATATATATAGATTGTTTTATTTTACTAATATTTTATTAAGAAACTATCCGGAGAACAAAGGAGTATATATAACAACATTAAAGGATATGCTTAAAATTGAAAAATCATAAAAACATATAACGAAAAAAAAAACGTTCTATTATTATAGTTAACCACGATATATGTGAATATTTTTGCTCCTTTAATATATATTTATATATATAAATGGAATTTTTTTTTTGTATTCACTTTAGTTTGAGGTAAATATATTTATTTATTTATAAAAAGAATCCAGGAATTTGAAAATTTGTGGAAAATTACTATTTAGAACTATAATATTTTTATTAGCTATGAGAATAATTGAATCGTTAAATTTACATACTTATTTAAAATTGAAAAGGATATTAAGTTAATTGGAATAATAATAGTGTTTATAATAATTTATTATTGTGTTATGAGTTCTATAATAGGATAAGTTTTCTTAGGTTTTTGTATTGAAGGAAGGGTTTTTTTTTTAATATAAAAGTGTTAATTAGAGTGTTAAGAATATAATTGCTAAACACCTTAAAAAATGCTTTATAAATTATAATTTATTGTACATAGAAAAAAATTAAATTATAAGAAAAATTGTAAGAAAAGTGAATTTAGTATTTAACGTTTTACTTCCAAATTCAATTAAAACTTTCAAAGAAATTTTTATGTTATTCATAAAAAAATTCTATCTACAATTTAAAAAAAATTAAAGTTTTAGAGAATTTATTAACAATTTTTCATAATTTAATTAATATTTTATTTAATGTAATTTAATTACCATAAATTTCAATAAATGTTTTATAAACAGATTAATATTAAAGCAATTACATTTCCATACCATAAATGAATTATATTCCCAGAAATTTTTTTAAACAAATTATATTTTAATTATAAACAATATATATTATTTTAATTTTAAATCACAATAATTATAGCCAATCTTCATTTACAAACAGAAAAATATGTACTTTTATAATTAAATATTTAACTTTTTCATTTCTCAGGGATGAAACACTTGAAGCTTTGAGTGATGCACAAATTGTAGCACCAGCTGCTCAAACAGTCGATTTACATTCAGCTGATCATCGTAATTCATATTTATACGTGTTCGATTATCAAACAAAATTTGGTGATTTTCCACAAGTAAGTAATAATAATAACTATAATAAAAATAGAAAAACAATCCCATATTTATTTTAATATCTTTGCATTTTCCACGAATATTAAATTTTAATATTATATAGTTAAGTAATTTTTGATGAATTTTTATTTTGATTATGATTGGTTTTTATTTTCAATAATTTTAATTGTTTGTAATTTGATCTCGTTATTTTTGTGGATATCTCATAATTAATTCCTGTATTTTATTACCATTTATTTTTATGTTCAATCACTTTGTCATATTTTGTATACATACATTATAATACTTAAAATCAAATTACATATCATGAATTTTTAATTAAAAAAAAACAATCAAAATGATTGAAAAATAATGATTAATGAATGAATGTATAATTACAGAGACAAGGTTGTATACATGGTGAAGATTTACCATATATATTTGGTGCACCATTAATTGGTGGATTTAATCATTTTACTAGAAATTATACAAAATCAGAAATAAGTTTATCAGAAATTGTTATGTTATATTTTTCAAATTTTGTTAGAACTGGGTAAGTTTATTTTTTATTTACATATTTATTATTTAAATTATTTTAAATTACATATTTCAAAATTGTAATTTTGTTTATATATTTTTATTTATTAATAATTTAGAAATCCCAACGAACAATTAAGTGATAGTGAATTAAATAATAGACAAGAAAGAAGTCGATATAAAACAGTTGAATGGACTGCATATGAAAGTGTTCATAAAAAATATATTAATTTTGGTAAGTTTAAAAATTTTTGAATAATTAATATTTTTTTATAAATTATGATGTAGCATAACATTTGTACAAGCGATTAATTTTTTTTTACTATTATATTAAAAATTAATTTTAATGAATATAAAATTATTATAGGTAAATAATTTTTGTCTCTAAATAATATTGTTTCTATCATTTTTTCAATTTATTACCTCTAAATTACCATGTAGACACAAAACCAAAATTAAAAAATCATTATCGTGCACATCGTTTATCATTTTGGTTAAATTTAATACCAGATTTACATAAACCTGGTGGTGATAATGTACCATCTACACATCATCAAATTGATAATCATGGCAATGATGATACACAATTAAATAATCTTGATTCAAATGTGAAACCATTGAATCCACCAATACAAAAATCATCAATAAATAATAATGGTATTATTGGTACATTAGGTGGTAATAATGGTAATCGTCAAATATTTACAACTCAAGTATTTTCATTATTAAATTTATCATCACCATCATCAGTATTAAATCGTAATAATAATTCACGATATCATCAACAAAATAAAATAAATTTAGATCATGATGATGATCAGCAACAACAACAACAGCACAGTACATCATCACCACAAGAAGATGGTTTTGCAGCATATAGTACAGCATTAAGTGTTACAATTGCAATTGGTTGTAGTTTATTAATATTAAATGTATTAATATTTGCTGGTGTTTATTATCAACGTGATAAAACTAGATTACATGAACCACGTAATAGTAATGGTGGTGGTCACCATCATCCTCATCATCATTCGCATCATAATCAACAACAACAACAACAACATAAAAAACATCGCAATGAAAATGGTCAAATGCCAAATAATATATGTGGTGATTTAGAAACATTAACAATACATACAAAAAATGATCCATCAACAATATTAGGACATCATCATGCATTACAACACCATCAAATGCCACCACCAGAATTTGCTGATATACCACAAAGAGCACCGCCACCACCAAAACATTTAAAATCAAATCATCAAATTGATGGTGGTGGTAGTAATTTATTACCAGCTCATGCATTAAAAATGATTGGTAATCAATGTAATACATTAACGAAAAAAAGTTGTATGAAACAATCAACACAACATCAACAACTACAACAACAAAGTACATTAACACAACAAACAACAAATAATAGTAATTGTAATGCTGTTGCAATGGCAGCAGCAAATGCTGCCGTAGCAGCTAATCAGCAAACAATTATGGATGAATTAAGAGTGTGACATTAAATTAAATGTGTTAAATTTAATTTTTAAATATTAGAATTGTTTTTTTTTTTTTTGTTATTATTTTATTATATTTTTATTAACTAAAAAATAAAAAAAATATTTATAAATTATGTTAAATCTTTTTTTTTTTATATTTTAGTTATATTTTTTATGGGATACTATAACGTAATATAAGGATAAATAAAATAATTATAATTTCAATTGTGATCATAAAAAAAAATGTTAATTTTTTTTTATTTAATTTTAATTATATAGAAAAACTATAAATATATATATATAGAATATTTTAAAGAGGATAAAAAGGATTTACTAAAATAAACACACACTAAACAAATATTATTATATTAACAAGTAAATATATATATATATATAATTAATAATTAAATTTGATATATTTAAGTAATTTAATAGAGTCATAATATTAATAATAAATTAAAATTAAATATTATAACTAAAATTTAAATAAATTTATTATAAAATAGGAAAAAAAAAATTATTCGATATTTAAAATTGAAAAAAAAAAAAAGAAAATAATTAATAATTCTTAAATTTTTTAAAACTTTACTTTTTTGAAATTTTTATTTAAAATGAAAATAGATATTGGTCATTAATTTTAATATATTTTTTTTTGTTATAAATCGTGAAAGTTTCATTTTGTACTTAAACTTTAAATCAAAATTTTTGTGTACTTAAATATAATCTCTGAAAACTGTGTTTCATGTATAGAAAATTTTCTATAATTAAAATAATTAATAATAATAATTATTATTGATATTTTTAGTAGCATAAAAAATTGTATAGTTATAATTTATTTTAGTCGAACTTTTAAAATGTTTATTATTTATAATGTTGAACTGGGCCTTGTGAACATTTAAATATTTATTTGACCTTTAATTTACTTTAATTTAAAAATATTATACTACTACCAATTTGTTCTATAGATTTATTTCAATTCAACATTTTAATTAATAAATTATTGTACATTTTGGCGCTATATAATTTCAGTAATAATCAGTGATAGTTAAAACTAATAATTATTGTTTTGTATCAAATTTATGTAATATACATTTAAAATTCCTTGTTTTTTCCGTAATAAATGTGATTCCCTAATTATAATGTTAAACATCCTGGGGATCATCATTTAAACTTTAAACAAATAGGTTAATTACACATAAAATCTTAATTAAACCCTTAATTATATCTCATTGAATTAAAAAGAAGTAACTGTAATTTTAATTATAGCTATTATAGATATTTTTCAAAATATTATAAATATAATTTCTATCAAATTTTTATGTGTTCCTTAAAGTAACAATAATCCAATCACAATAAAATTAATTTAATATACCAACAAAAATTTCCCAAAAGAAAAACCTTAAAAGTTTATAGAAATAAATAATATAATCTTTTAGATTTCTCCTATGACGAAAAATAATTAAAATTAAGTTTTTAGCTTGTAATTAATGAAAAAAAAGGATATTTATATATATATATTTAATTCTATATTTTATTTAATAATTTCTTACCCTAAATGAAGTTTTTCCCTTTAACAAAATTATACAAACTAAACTTTTCCATGGCAAAAAAAAAAAGTACATCATCTTCCCAAAAGGTATTTAGGCTTAAGGTCATATTAAAAAGGTCAAATATTTAATTTCTATTCTATTTCTTTTTTTTCTTTGTAAATATACAATTTATTTTTAGTATATGAAACATTAAAGACAAACAATGATTTTCTTTAGATATTTTTGTGATGATATTATCCTCAAAATAATTTTTTTTTTTTTTACAATCTATTAAATTTGTATCATCAAAAGAAAATTTTATAATTATATTAATTTTAAATTTTCATTGTATACACACGGCATAACTTTCAAGTATATACTCGTATAGCTTATGTATATGTATATAATTTTCCTTTTTTACGTTGGAATAAATATGCCTTTAAGTTATGTAAATTTATTTTATTTTCCCGTGACGATATTTATGGTTGAAAAAATAATTATTACGATATTTTAAATTTATGGGAAAAAGCGTTGATTATAATGATAACATAATTTTAGTATATATAATATTGTTGAAAGTTTCTATAATAACAAAAAAAAAAAAAAAAGAGAAAAATAATTTTCTTTTGGGAAATTGAAAAATATTCGCACATTTAAAATTTTATAATATTTCGTTAAATGAAAATCTATATAAATATTTATTAACCAAAAACAATTTTTATATGATAGTAAATGCGTATCGATTTTATTACATAAATATTTTATTTGAAGTTAATTTTTTATAATTTATATATGTAAATGTTTTTATACCTGTAATATTTATAGTATTATTACTGGTAGAATCAAAAGGCCCAGCATTTTTATAACTCCTTGTTTTATTTATCTATATTACTAAAATCTTAAATATTAATTATAATAAAAATTAAATATTTCTGTATATTTTGTATAATATTTAAGTGATTTAGGACCAAAGTAAATAAAATAAAAACTGAATACATTTTTTCAAAAATTTAGTTGAAACTTTATAAAAAAAAAAATATGAAAAAAACTTAATAAATAAAAAATTTTCACTATATATATATAAAACCGCATTTGAAAATATTAATTACAATGAAAATTTACTTAAACAAACAAAAATTTATAAGAATTTAAAATATTGAACATAAAATTACATTAAAAATAAATTAAATTCTATATATAGCTAAAAAAACAAAAATTATAAAGAAAATTTAAATTAAAAACCAAAAAAATTAAGTTGAAATTATAAGGAAAAATGTTTATAGAAGAAAAAGTAAAAATTTATATATATTATAAAAATGTATATATAAAAGAAAATTAGGTAAAATATTATATTACATAAATAAAAAAAACAGAAATTATATTCAACCCAGATAAAAAACCGCAGTAAAACATTTAGTCGAAAAAAAACAAACAGTTTTTGGAATTAAGAAAATTATGTGGTATAAATGCACAAGAGCCAAACTATTAAATTATGCAAATATCATTTTTATATTAACTCAGTTTTTCACATTTCTTTACTAAAGATTTTCTTTATATTATCGTAAATATATTTCAAATTTATATTATTTATTCTGTAGCTCATATACGAAAAATGTATACCACAAAAGATAATTCAAATAATTTTGAGAATTTACTATAAATATTGCTCCAAGGATATTCCATGTTTATTCATTCACAATTCCAAATCAAAATAATATTTAATAAAAATATTTAAAATTAATATATAATTTTTTTTTTTTTACATGAAAACGTATAAAAGCGGAAAAAATTTCAAAATTATTATAGTTAATATATAAACTCAAAAATAAAATTTAATTATTTCGTTTAATATAATAGAATCTCAACAAAATTAAGAAAAGAAAATATGCTAAAAAATTATAACAAAAAAATTACTTAAAATTAGACTAATAATAATAGAAAAATTGAATTTCTTCGGGGAAAAAAAATTGAAATAAATAAATTAAACTTGGATGACTGAAAATGTCACTGCCATTCCAAATTAAAATATTGAAATTTTTTTTTTTGAAACAAAAGTGTGACTAGAAATAGGACTATAAAATTGATAATTTCATATATAGAAATTCGAAACTGTTTGTGAAACAAATTTCTCCCTAAAAAGCGTCTGTTTTATTTTCTTGTAAACATACATTTTACAGACATTTTGTTTGTCCACATTTATAGACATTTTGTTTGTCCACTTATCTGCATATAATATATGATTAAATAAAAAAAAATTTATATTCATTATAAATTATATTTTTTTCTATATTTACAATTACTTGATGATAAAATATTGAATTGCACAATTTCATTTTTGTGTACTTTCAATATTTTGTTTCGTTGTATATCTTCTTTATTAGTTTTATGACTGTGGAGAATGAAAAAAACTTTAATTGAAATCGATAAATATTGAACTTTTATTATGACAATTTTTTATAACAAAAAAAAAAATTATTTTCTTATATTTAATGTGGTTTTAATTTACTCTTATTTCCAGAATTATTCTATATAAGTAATATATTACATAGAATTTATTTGACCAAGATGATTTTGAAATAAAAATTTAAGCTTTAAATTAAGTAAATTTTATAATTTAATAAAATTCAAAATATTTAAATAGAATAAATTTTAAATTTTTTTTCGAAGAAATTCAATAAAAATTTCAATTTTTTTTTTATAATACCAAATTATAAATTTTATACTAAAAAATTCTGTATTTTTTATTTTCATTTTTATCCAAAATCATAAAAATTAAATTTTTAAATTTAATATAATAAATAATAACCAAAAAAATAATGAAAATAAAAATTATATAAAAAATAAAATCTTTAAAAGACTGAATTTGCATGATCGTAGAAAAAAAATTAAAAAAAAAAAATATTTAATAGAAAAATTGGGTTTTTTTTTCGTATTATTAAATTTATAATTTTCCAACAAAGGAGAAAAATAAGGAAAATTGGAAAATATTTTAACAAAAAAAAAACAGAAGATGAGATGAAGAAGAGAAAATTATATCTAAATGTGTATAAAATCTTTAAAAAAAAGAAACCTATTTAAAATAATATCTAATATTCCTTAAGTTTTAACAAGTAAGGTATAAAATTATGTAAACAAACAAACAAAAAAAAAAAATGGCGAAATTTAAGTTGTAACATCAGTGGCGCAGTTGTTGCAGCTGTTGTTTTATAGCCCAGAATCAAACAAATTAAATTAAATTAAATTTTATTCATTGTTTGCTTTCTGTTTATTATGTTTATATACTATGTTTCGTAATTGTATATTTAGCTTTTGGTCCATAAAATTATTAAATAACACAAAAATCCTTTTTTATGATTTTTCATCATATTTTAATTGTTTACATAATAATACAGGGTGATTTAATGCTTCATGTGCTGTTTAAACACAAGCGAATTATAGGAGATATGTGAGTGGTTAGTGGTAGTTATTCTAAGTTGTATATACTTAAAAAAAATCCTTCAAATACATTTGTGATAAATATGTAATTAAAAATTCTATCATGATGATAAGTAAATTTAATCTACTAACACGCATTATTCCATTAAAGAATATTTTTGCAATTCAAGAGAATAATTCAAAAGATTCCAACATAAGACTAAATGGAGATGGAATTTAGTAACAACTCAAAATAGATACAGTAATTATATATCTCTTCTACTGATCGGTATACGATTTATAGTCCTTAATTTAAAAAAAAACCTCCAGTAAATCAATTTAATTAATATATAAATCTTAATATACGATTAACAAAACATTCACGAAATCATAAAAATTTAATTTTTAAAATTTCAATTTGAACAACAACTTTCATTAACTCACCTTGTATATTTATTATTAGAAAAATTATATATACAATAATTATACTATATAAATTTATAGTTAACTATATTCAAGTCATTTTAATTATACATTAATTAATTTAATTATATATATAAAATGTTAAAATATTAATTTTTTTTTATAGAAATTAAGTTTCAGCGACTGAAAATTTAGTTTTTTTATTACAATTTGTTTAACTATATATAAATTATGTATCAAAATTTAGGACTTTTTGTTAAGAAAAATCTTCTGTTATGCACAAAACAAACAAAAGTTTTCTTTAAAAAAAAAAAAAAAATGATGTAAATAGTTACGAAAAAAAAAATATTAAAATTTTTAAGGTAAACACAAAATTATAGCAAATAAATTATAATTCATAAAATTATTAGTCAAAATAAAAATGGAAAAACTAATAATTTAAATTAAATTATATAAAAAAAAAATTATTATCACTAATTATGAAAAAATTAAAAATAAAAAAAAAAATTAATAAAAAAAAAAACATTTATAATTAAGTAAAAATACACAGAAAAAAAATTATATATAAAAAAGAAATGGAAATTAATTAAAACAAAGTTATTGAGTTATATTAAATTATATATTTAACAAGAAAAAAAAAACAGAAAAAAAATTACATATATATGAAGAACAAATAAACAAGAACAATTTTGAAACATTAAATTTTATAGTTTTTCATTTAATAATTCCTTGTAATTCATTTATTTAGCATAATTCTTCTATATAAATTTATATTCTTTTCATAATTTGATTTTTTTTTTCCAAACTGGCATAATTTTTATCATTTTGAATTCAATTCAATATATTAAATGATCGTCCTGAATTTCCTGTACATGTAAGATAAAGTTTTTCGGTCCACAGTGGAAAGGATTTTTGTTTATATGCTATTAATTACATATTATCTACATTATATTTTCTCTTCCATCAACTAAAATTTAATTTTCAATAACGTTTGAAGCCCATGCAACAATCCTTTTTGGCATTCAGTGATAGACCCAATTAGGCTTAGAAAGTGGGTGGGAAAATGTCAATTTAGAAATACTTAAATATAATTAAAAATTGTCATTTTCGCTTTAATACTAAATTTCATAATTTAAGCTAATCAAAAAATATATATAATAGATTCTATAATTCAAATTGGTATTATTAAATTACTAAAAAAAAAATAATTATTAACTAATTTAATCATAATTAAAATTTGCCATGTTTATTATTAAAAGATATTATTAGATCAATATCATATTTTATGTTTTTATATTTTATAATACATAACTGATTATGCTTCGATAGGATATAATAAGCAGCTAATCATATATTTCAAAAAGGTAATTATTTGACCATAAATTTTTGGTGTTTGTATACATATATTATATACATATGCATATAGTGTTATGAAATGGAAATCCTGAATGTTTAATTTACTTTGAAAGTACTTAGAGTATATACGTATATATACCATATATCAATAAACTAATTAAAATGCATGTTTAATTTATAGTTGACTTAACATTTATAAGTATTTATGTATTATTATTATAATTATACATAATACATGAATTATTTAAAATAAGATATAACTCAAGCAATTAATTATTGACAAAATACTTTGGTAATATAATATCTATTTATCCACTTTATAAATTATAAATAGATCAATCAAAAATTATTATGTATTCGTATAAATTTTAAAATAAAGAAAAATTTAAATTATTAGTTAAAATTAATAACAAATAATTGATTAATAAAATCATTTAAAACTTAAGATATGGTTAAAAATTACTGTAATTTTATTCTGCAATAAAATGAAGTCTTTAATTTATAATTATATGTTTAAGGACGATTTAAGATATTTTATGCCAGCAGTAAATTTTATCATTTTTCGAAAAATTGTATAAATTTTATCTATAAAAAAACTTTAGAATTTTCTTTAAATTTTCAATTTATTTCCCTATACAACGACAAAAAAAAATTTAATTATTAAAATAATTTTAAAAATTTGGACTAAAATAGTAAAAGTAAAAAAAAAACTATAAAATAAGTAATTTCCTGAAACAATTTAAGTATTTCTTCTTCTTCAACAAACAAAATTAAAAACTTTTGATTTTTTCATAATAAAACTTTTAGTAGCTTCAATTTTTTTCTTCCTAAAATTATATACCAAAAATAAAACTTAAAAATTTTCAAATTCAAACATCGTGGTAAAAGTTTTTTTTTTAAGTTTGATCTTTTCGAAATATCTATAAAAAAAAAATCATAGAAATATCTATTCTATTGGAAAAATGTTCAATTTACCTTAATCAAGGAAAACTTTTTTTTTTTACTCCAACAAATTGGTATCCTGTTACAATTTTTTTTTTTTGGTACGTATTAGTTTAGATAGTGAAAACGTTTGAATAAAAATCAAAAAAGAAATATTTTTTTTTTTCAATTCTATTGACAGACATTTTTGTGAAATTCAATGAAATGATAAATGAATTATTGAAGCAATGCTACAACAAAAAAAAAATGAAAAAAATGCTACTAATCAATTTGGTTCACAATGAATAAAAATATAGATAAAAACGTATCAATTTTCCGTACGGTTTTTCTCTTCTCTTCTATCTAAGCTAAAACATTTTTCGCACGTTAATAAAAAAAAAACAGAAAATGTATATTACTTTTCCAATCCTTAAAAATATACGATAAGTTTTTTTTTTTGTACGGAAAAGGACAAAAACATACTGTATAACAACGTTTTTAGGTATCACAACACACGGAATTAATAATATAACATAGAAAAAAAGTAATGTAAATAAAGACGACATAACTTTTGAAATTGGTCACTAAAAAAACAGCATAAAAATTTTTTTTTAGGTCTATTTACTTACAAGGATAAAAATAGAGAAAATTACCAATGGCAACCAACAACAACTGAAAAGCAAAAAAAAAGGATCAAACCATTTTTTTTTTCTTTGCTCAATTGCATTTGATTCCACTTATTTGAGTTTAAATGGTATAAGGACTATAAAAGGAGGTAAAACTTTGAAAAAATGGTTTTTTTTCTTCTTTTATTTCTTTGCCTTTATTATATAATTTCTATTTTTTGTATATGTACAAGGATATTAAAAGGATATAACGTATATGTATAATATATAAGCGTATTAATTTTATAAAATGAAAATAATATTATATTTGAAACTTACTGAAGAATTAAATGTATAAGCTGTATCAAAAATATATCCTTATCAATTTCCAACTATTAAGAAATTTTAACACGCATGAGGCTTAGTTATTTGATTGCTGACACTCTTCTTCTTTATTTTCCTTGGGCAATATTTTAATTGGATATTTAAGAATGAACATTTTTTTGCTTAAAGTACCATTAATTGGTAGAAAATGTAAAATAAAAATACACATAAAATAAAATGTCACTGACGTAACAAGATATTTCTGTTTAATGTTTAAGGAAAAACATACAATTAAAATTATTTTCACTCTGTTCCTTTTCTGTACCAAATAATTTAAAAATATCTTGTGGCTTTGTAATTCCTAATCTCCTCTTAGGGTCACTACAACTTTATATTGGTTTTCTTCTCGAAATCAGCATAAAAGATCGTCCCTACTTTGCCTAAAAGTCTTTCTTAGAAAATTTAATAACATTTAAAAATGTTTTAGTTTCATTTACCTTGTAATAAATCAAATTGTAAATGGATTGAGTTTTTGAGTAACACATCTATATATATATATATATATATAGTAAAGTATTATAGTAATATCATCCTTAACAATATTTTATGACAATTTTCTTATCCTTATATATTTGCCTTTAAAAGAATATCGCGTTGAAACCTACAAAAATTGTATTATTTTTTACTACCTATATGTATATATACAGTTTTATAGAGAGATATAAATCTTTTTGCTATCCTAATATTTATGCTAGAATTATAGTATTGTTGACACCACTTGACTGATAGAAATAATAACTACCGACAAAAATGAAAAACCTTCTGGAAAATAATATCGAAAAATGAAAATTTCTGTTTTTGTTGTATAACTATATACATATATATAATATATAATTTCACACGACATGATAGAAAGCTTTTATACCAGTTTTCCGCTAAGGATCAAATTACTTATGTATAAGACACACGAAATAATTTTTTTTTGTACAAGAGATGAGCACTGAGGTATAAGAAACAAAGTCGAAAAAAAAAAAGTTTTTTATTTTTTCTGGTATACGTAATATTTAAGGATATTTGTAAGGATGACTATAAAATGGAATATATATAAAAATCTATATAGATTGGTTTTTCTTGTGAAAATTTTTCTTTTTAGGAAAATTATATGCAGGTGTGTATATTATGTATTACATAAATCAGGATGATAATTCTTCATAGTTTTCGACACCTCGTTTGCTTTTCTTAATAAATGGCTTTCAATGTTGTTAAAAGAAGAGAAGTACATATATACTGTAATTTTTATTTATATTTTTGTCTTGTACTTAAATTGTATTCTAAATGTAAAGACTTAAAAAGCTTAACAAGAAACAGAAACATTGTTGTTTTAAATGAAGGGAATTATACAGAAAATATTATAATGACATTTTTAATAAGAAAAAAATAATATGTTGACTTTCTTTTTGTTTGTTGAAAGCTATCAATCAATGTTAATTGGATTAATAGGGGACTTCTTTTTTTTTTCTTCGGATATAATAGAAAAATTGTACACAGTTCGATATTTAAATTATAATAAGAAACGTTTTTTGAATTGAATTTTAATAGAATTGAACTTTTAAATTTAATTTTTACTTGAATTAAAAGTTAAATTTGATTATATTAATATTCATGAAATTATTACCGTAGAAATATCAAACACACTTCCAAAAAAAACACTGACAATATTATTGCTTGCATATAAGGATATTTATAGTTCAATGTTTTCTGTGTTTATATAGTATTGAAGTAATTTTTAAGAATTTGAATATTTTATGAATAGTGTTTCTTGTCCTACCTACAAAATAACAGTCCATATGTGTCACAATAGTCAATCCTTATGATGATAAGAACATGATAAAAAAAATATTCAATTTGCAATTAAAAATTAAAATTTTTGTAACTCTCAAATTAACCAATAGCAAAACTGAAAATTTTTTATAAATTTTCATTCTTCATTATTGAATTGAAAAAAAAAAAAAAGAATTAAATGAATTTCCTTTAAATAATTTCCTTTTCTTTTATTCTTCCTTTCATTGTTCATCTCTGTGCATATGTCATTACCATTTTATGTTTAATAATATAATTTTACTTACATATATGGATATAAAAATATATTTCCTAACAAGATAGAAAGTTAAGCTTCTGCTTTTTCATTCCTTATTTTTTTTTTTTTTTTTTGTTAACATTTATAGAAAATTCCCTAAACCATGTAAAATCTGACAAAATACGAACATATATCAATTCAAATTTGTATTCTATTCTACAAAATATCAGGGAAAAAAATAATTTTTTTTTTGTAACATTGAATATTAAATGATAGAAAATTTCATTTTTCCTTTTCATATAGTTTATATATATATATATATTGTCTTATATATGTCTTTACTATGTGGTGTGTAAAGAAAAGATTTTCGATGACAAATAAGTTTACTAAAAAGATTAAAATCTGAAGGACGATGATAATAATATCAAAACTGTATTTCTTGTATAGATAGAGATATAAAAATAAAATATATATATATATTATTTTTATATTATAACAATTTATAACTTTTTATTTAACTATGTATATAAAATTTTGTATTATTATTATATCCGTTCTATAACTGAACCAGGACCTACTAGACTATTATATACTCGTAGAATATGAAGAAATATATTATAAAAAAATTCTATTATAGGGCAGTTTTTTTTTTGTATTACATATATTTACTTATCATCATACACCATATATAAATACGAATTTTACTAAACGTAGAAAAGTGTGTACTTTATGGTTAACAAAAATATATATAACTTATGTATATATAGAAAAAAATGACATTAGTAGAAAAAAAAATATTTATATATTTAACAGCGCATAACCCTGAATATTGATTTTTGTCACAACAAAAATTTATCTGAAACATTGAAGAAAATATAACTATAACTATATACAAAACTCTAAAATATCCTTTTTCTCACTAACAGAATAAAAATATATTTATTTCAAGTTTTTTGTTACATATATTCACGCACATTTTAATATTGTTGACCAACTATAATATAGTAGAGATGACAATGACACAAATAAGTCGGAAAACATATAATGGCACAACAAAACTTTTGTAATTTTATAGAAAAAAATATATATATATATAAAGAAAAAGAATATCCTTTTTATCCTTTTGTTAAGAAATTTCTAATGTCAAAAAAACATTGAATGAAAATCTTAAAGAAAATTTTCTATTTCTATATTTTGGAATATTAAATTATTTTTTTTTGAAGAAATTTTTTTTTTTTTTTTGAAATTAGAAATTATTCAACTTTGAATTATTTTTGTGCTGTAAACAGGATATAAATTTTATTTTCTTCTTTTTTTCTTTTTTTTTTAAATAAATATGTATATGGACACAAAAAAAAAAATTCTAGGTAAATATAATATTTATTTATCCTTTTAAGACTAATTTTACAATGTTGACATTTTTATCACATAATTTTTTCATCATTTTCTATAACTCAATCGAAAAAGATGAACAGAAATATAATTTGATTTTATATATTTCACAAAATAATTCTGCTTCTCCATTATAAATCTAAACATTTTCTCTTCAGATAAAATTGGATTGAGACATATATATATTTAAACTTTGGCAGTGAAATCTGAAATGTCAAATAAAAATGTCGACAATGTAAAAACATAGTTGAACATCCAAGAATATTTGCTATTTCTTTGTAATTTAACTGCTACAAAACAGGATGTTGATTCATCAAAAAAATAGAAATTTATTATTTTAAATTTTTAAATATTAATTTCATATTTTTCTTATGTCTGCCAAATTTGTTGAAAATTCAAAATTATTGAAGAAAAATATATTAAAAAAAATGCTTTAAGATAAATTATATTTTACAATAAAATAATTTAATCAGAGCAAATAAAAAAACCTGAACAGAAAAAATTGATTATTTTCAATCAATTCCGAAATCGTTAAGTTTAATCATAATCACAAAAAATATAAATTTAAATGCAAATACAAAAAGGAAATACAAAAATCCAAAGATGAAAATTCCTTAAATTTTGTACGTTTTTTGGTGAAGACGAAAATTAATGAGCAGAAAAATGTAATACTTATTTAATAGATGAAAATTATGTGGTATAGCATATTTATACGAAATGAAATTTTTTAGTGAAAATTATATATGTATTATATTAAATCATTTTTATATTTACTTCATTTTTCTTCCTTATATATTTTTTTTCTGGATCTTTGAAATTTTATTATAATGTTCCATTTAAATTAAAAATCAACTTGAGACTATAGAGTAAGAAAGAATTATTTGGTAAATTAATGAACATAAATTGTTTTTTTTTAGTAAATTTGTGCTTTCATTAATAATTCAATTTAAACTCTAATTTATTTCCAAAATACTTCTAACTATAATTTCAAATATTCTATATTTCATTCAAATGGAACACAAACATAATAAAATCTAATTAATAAAAGAATATTTCAAATTTTTCCAAAATAAAAAAACAAAAACTTACTAAGTCAACCACAGGGTTTCTGTTTGATATTGTTAAAAGTATTAAGTTTAATTTGAATAAAATCATATTTCTAATAAAAACTCTAATATAATCTGTATTTTTTTTTTATAAGTATCCTCTAAATTCTTTAATAATTTTTTTATATTTGTGATCAAAATTTGCTTTCATTAAATTGAAATGACAATGACAAGTTTAGTTTAAAAATTCATTTTTCATAAAATGAATATAAAGATAAATGAAAAAAGCACCCCCCATGAATTGTATAACTAAAATTAAATTTTTGGTATATAATAATAGAAAGCAAATCAACATTAGTGTTAATATAATTAGATTTTTCTTTTGTACTTCTACTATACTATCTTCTATCTACTCCTTTTGTAGATTATATTTTATTAGAAATAATTAGAAGATCATTAAATAAGATTAAATAAAATTCATTATTGTAGCTTTCGAGATTTATCAATTAATCAAAGAATATTATATTATTATTATTTTTTTGGTATAATAAAATTGTTAGAATATAAGTGAAAATTTCATAATAGACTATTATTTATATAAATTTGTGAGAGAAGATTTTTATACCATTGAAAAAAATTTAATTTATTTAATAAATTGAAGACATTATTTCTAATTTTTAACAAATTTCCAGGAAAATATTATTTTAATTACATGTATTTATGCAATTTAATATTTTTGTGTATATTTTTTATTTATTTTAATTTAAAGTTTCAGTTTTTCCCATTTTAAAATTTATATATTTTCTAAAATATCTGAAAAAAAAATTACTTTTATTTATTATATGTCTTGATTAAAAAAGTTTTATGCTTTCTTCATGCAATCTAAATATTTTATAGGAATTGATTATTTATTACATAATATGAACTTTATATGCCAATTTAAATTATTAAGTATTAAAATATTTTCGTTGCAGTGGTAGTACAATTAAATTTCGTTTTAGGAAATACAAAATTATACAACGTCTTAAATCAGTATTAACTAACCTTCACTACCGAGCAAATCGAATTGCATTATAATATTATAGTAAAAATAAGTATACAAATATCAGCTTCTCAGATGACAGCACATCATTTTTGAAATTATGAATAAACTTACAATATCATACCTATTGTAAGTTTATTCATAATTTCAAAAATATTGAAAAAACATAAAAATTATATATTAAGAAAAGTTATTAAAAATATAAGCGGAAATGAAATTGTAATATGAAAAAATTTAATGCAATTTTCTTGTCAACTACAGAAAAATTTTGTAAACTAAATTTGTGTTAAGGTATAATTGTCGGAAATAGAATTGGAATAGAATTATATTTATGTGCCAATTGACAATATAAAGTTAAAAAATTTAGTGTAT
This sequence comes from Empis stercorea, assembly GCA_949752835.1. Lineage (NCBI taxonomy): Eukaryota > Metazoa > Arthropoda > Insecta > Diptera > Empididae > Empis > Empis stercorea. The sequence continues at coordinate 15,931,715 of OX457086.1, forward strand.
CAAATGGAACTTATATTTGTTTAAATAAATGTTACAAAATGAAAATTCAATTATTTAAGTAATGGAAACAACATATTAAATAATAATAAAATAATTACAAAATTCATATGTGGCAAATAGTATATTAAATGTGCCACCACTGATCGTTATCCAAAATCCAAGCCCAAATAATTAAGAATTTATTAAGTCTTTTTAAACTAACAAAACATCTAAAACTTTATATATAAATAAATAATAAAGTTTGTGCATCTATAGTATAAAAATTATTCTCTATCTATATACAAAATTGATTTGATATAGCTAAAATCTGACATTGGCATCCATAAAAAGATAAATATAAAGTAAAATTTATATATGTATGTACATGATAGAGAACCCTTTTATCCATAAAATCCTATTCATAACATATGATCTGAAAGCAAATTTCATATCTTATAACAAAAATTTGCAATTTCAGCTAAACAACATACAACAATAGAAAATATCTAACTATTACCAATTCCCTGAAAATCTTGCTGATATTACAAAAAAAAAATGATTTTTAAGGACCTGTGAAAATTACACATATACAAATACTCGCATATAAGCATCAATATATTCTAAGGAAAAATTATAGTATTATGGAATTCAATTTTTTTTTTTATGTTTTAAATTTGACATCCTGTCTAAGTGCTTTAAAGGTTCATAACAACAAAATATACTTGTTCTTTCAATATTTTTATAGGAAAAAATATCCTTTTTTCCTGTTTAAAGGAGGTAGCATGGCTTGTTATAAAAAAGGTATAGGTAAAAAAAATAAATAAAAAATTATCGATTATAGCAATTTACAGCACTTGGTATATATCGTCGCTACTAATGGAAAGTCCTCTTCAGTTAAATGTATTGCAATTAATTTGACCATGAAATTAGGTCCCAAAGTATAGTTTTTCCTTTTCTTTTTTATCCTCCTTTACGTAGAAAATATATATTTTGAAAAATTACTTTTACTATGTCGGTACTAAGTGTGTTGTAGAAACTCCAATGATGAAGCGACGATCAATTTAGTTCTTTTTCGTCCTTTTTTTTCTTCTTATTATTTTTGTTGTTGCTATATACCTGACACGGTTGGTATAGTCAATATTTTACTATCGAATTTTCTTTTCCATTTAATGGATTATTTTTTTTTATATTTATTAATAGTGGTGTGTATGGAGTTTTTCTCTTTTATTTCTAATTTCACAGGAAATTTCTGTCAAATTGTAAAAAAAAAAAATTTTATTAAATATTTTTTCCTCTGTAACATTTTTACTTTTTTAAAAGTTATGAATATAATTTAAGAGAAAAATTTTATTATATATAAAAAAATATATGTATTTAATAATAATGTGGAAAATAAAACATGATTTATATGCTCAATTGGAATTTCAATTTGTACAACAACATAAAGAAATATGCTTGATTGCATTTGAAGAAAAATAAATTTATATAAAAAATAGAAAATTTGATTTTCTTATTATTATTTAATGTGAAACATAAAAAAATGTGGACAAAAAATATAACATAAATTTTCAAGTAAAAAAGAAAAGGTTTTCTTGTTAATTTTTTTTTCTGTTTTTAATTGAGCGAAATTTTTAATTGAGTATTTTGAGTCCAAAAGATAAAACGTTTTTTTTATATAATGAAAATAAATTAATATATTGTTGATTAAAATCAAAATTATTTGTAACGAGTTTAATTAAAATTTCATTTTGAAGACAATAATTAAGATTTTATATATGTATATATATTTTTATTGATCCTGTATTCGTATTGGGTACAAATAGAAAAATGTAATTGGATTTTTATTTTCGGGTTTTATCCGAGAATTTATTTTTATTGATCATTTTTTTTTGGTTAAATTTAATTTTTCTGTTAAACTCTTTATTTAAAAGATACTATAATTTCCATTTATATACGTAATTTTCTCTCTAAAAAAAGGAAAATTTATAATTAAGGTTGGAAAGTTTTATATCATATATGTATTATGTATACCAAAGCAAGTATTTATATATATATATGCTTTGATATAATATCTCTACACATAATGTAGACATACTCGTAATTCGTAATATCAAAGCCAAATAAAAATCTTATACCCAAATAAAAAAATTTAGTCATTTTGTCTATTATTGAAGTTAATTTCGATTTTTTAATTGTTGTCCATTATTTAAGGAATTTGAAAGAGAAAAATTCGACATATACAGTAATATTAATATTGATTTTATGTAATATAATAAAACATCCTCAAAATTATGTAGACTTTTTCCAGTTTATAAATGAATTTTATAAAAAAAGTTAGTGTTTAAACTATAAAATTTTTGTAAACCTGAAAATATACAATAATTTGAAATACAATTTAAAATATAAATAATTTTATTATATAATTTTAACCATTTAAAAAAAAAAAACCTTTTTTTTAGATTCCTTTTCCAAACAAGAACAAATTAAATTAAGTCAAATCGTATTTAAAATCTTCCACACACACAACTTTTAATTTACTAGACCAGTTTTACATTGATGATATTTTTCTGTTAACTTTTTCGTAATTCCAGTAAAAGGGTCAGACATTTCGGATAAACAGGACATTTGAAAAATTTGTGTAATTTCTAATGTCGGAAAAGTGGATAATGTAAAGGTAGTATACAAAAAATAACAAATTACATTGCATATTCAATGAAATAATCTTATTTTCTACAATTACTTAATTTTGCTGACATTTCATTCATGAACAAAAATAATTTAATTTAATTTAAGTTTTGTTACCCAAGAACATCTGTCAAAAATAGGAGAAAACTTTTTTGTAACAAAAATTTTGTAAATTTTTTTAATATATATATATTTAGTTTTTCGTTCTTTATCTTTGTTTGTTATTGGGGAGAAACATATTAGCATCCTCCTCCCCAAAAAATACTTTATATGCAAATTTACACAAAATTATATTTGTTTAATTTTATATCCTATTTATTATAATCCTTTTTTATACAATTTTGTACAATTTTTAATTTTTTTTTTCAACAATAATCTTTTCGAACTTTTAATAAATATATTTTTTTATATATACATATATTTATGTGTATTAAACAATTGAAGAAATTTACTTTAAAACAAGAACTTTTATTTAACAAAATATATAAATGTAAATAATATTTATGCTTTTTAAAACTAAATAAAAACAAAATGAAAAAAAAAACGACTTTTAGAAACCAAAAAACGATAAATAAATCTCAAAAAATTAAAAGCAAACAAAGTGCAAAAACTTTAACAAATTTTTCTTTTATTTTGGTATACATATATATATATTTAAAAAATAAGTGAAGGCGCGCACCACCAAAGCTACACCAATAGAAATAAAAATCTTCTTTTTTCAAGAAAAACCAATTTTTTATTAAAATTCCCTTAACATTTTAAACTAAAAGATAATTTTTTTTTTAACCTAAAAGTACTCCTTGATTGTAACGAGACTTATTTGCAACAATTCAACAAAATAAAAATTATATAAATTGGAGAATTTATAATGAATTGTAGAAATGTAGGGTTTGCTAACAATTATTTTGCATATAACTGAAAGATTTAAAAATCTACAATACCAAATTATGTAAAAAAAATCAAAAATAAAAGACAATTTATAAAATTTTCAAAGAAAAAAATTATTACAATTTTTCCTTCAAACGTAAATGGAATAATGTAAATTGAACACATATGTAATTTAAACAGACTAAACGAACAATCAAATATCAAAAATGTGCTAAAATAATAATATAACTTAAAAATAACAATACTTTTCATCAGATGACAAACGACCGGCATAAGTAATACCACCTAGAATGTCACCCTGTGTAAATTTGTAACAATCTTTTATATGTAAAGCAGAAAAATAGTAGATTTTTTTTTTTGAATATTATTATATGTAACACTGCAAAAAAAAAACCTCAATAATTTTACAATTTCACAAAGAAAAACCAAGTACAAAAAAAAATGAATTCTAAAAAAATTTCCATCCTTTAAGGATTTTACATTTTCTGTGTGCAAAAAAAAAAATAGAATTAGAAAAATGAAAAGCTCCCAATTTATGCTCTTCAAAACTTTTGTGTCGTACGAATGCAAAAACTTAAATTTATATGTATAAAAAAATGTAAGAAAAAAATTTGTTTTGTAATATTTTCCATTTTTTCACTTTAAACTTTTCCCAGTTTTCCAATTTTACATTTTTTATATATATTTATAAACTTTTTACAATTTTCACAATTCTTTTCGAGAATTATAATAAAAAAAAAATATTTCGAGAATTTAGAAATATACTTTATAAGTTCAAAAAGTTTCGATTAGTCGGAATAAAATTGAGGGCAACACATTTATTAATTGATTGTTTATGTTACTAGAAATATCCTTAAATTATAGAATATAAAATTTACTAAATAAAATTATTTCATAAAATATTAAAAATATAATTTTACAATTTTTACTTTATACAAACTCATCTAACTGGATGTAGTCATTTAAATATATTTAATATTAGTGTACGATTTACAAAAGAGCTTTGAATTTTCTTATGGGGTATGCGGAAAATATTAACCACTGCAATTATAGAAAGTCTAGCCATTGTATTGCAGATACTTTTTAAATTCTGTTGTTAATTTTAATCATTAAATCCATTTTTGTTTCCACTATTAATTACCATTTCATTAATCTCCAGCTAACACAATTTCTTACTTTGTGGAACGACCATATTTAAATTTTGCCCAAAAATAAGAAAACTGGGATAAAAAAGTACTGATCCGACGAAATATTGGTTTGCAATAAAATATAAAATTTTTTTTATATTATTCATTTTGAAAAGGACTCTATAAAACTTTATAAAATAATTTTTTAGAAGTTAATAGTTTTGTTTTGCTTGGTAAAATATTTTCATCAAATGTCAGAAAAATATTTATAAAGATTAATTTCCTTTAACAAAATTGTGTAAATTCAAATTCAAATTCATATAATTTATATAAAAATTGAAAATTGCGTGTGATCCTTTCTTTTTTCATTAAAATGTAATTATAATAACAAAATTTGTGTCAATGTTCGTGTGTACAATAAAATCATTAAATATAATTTTTTTTTTATATTATTAAGTTTAAATATATAGGAAAATGGAAAAGTTATATCAAATAAGATTATATATACTTATGTATATATGCTTAGAGAAAATAGAAAAAAAAAACAATGAAATTTTCTTTTTCTGTAAAAAAAGTTTTACCTATTTACTTCGATTCCATCGAAGAAGAAAAAACGAGAATAAAAAAAAAATATAATTTAAAAATAACAAGTAGAATTTTTAAAATTCAAAAAAAGTTTTAAATAAATTTCATCAAGGTTATTATAAAAGAAAATTACATTTTTATTTAAAAATTTTCATAATTTTAAATTCTATTTAAAAAAAACACATATTTTTTTTCTTATTTGTTATTTTAAACTTTTTCAGTAACAACAAAGTAACAAAGGAGAAAATGTCCTTAAAATTTTGTAATTTCCTTTTTTTTTTTTACCTTCTTGTATTTTTTTTTTTCAGTTTTAAGTCGATTTTATTTAACTCTGTTTGTTTTTTTTTAACTTAAGGACTAATAACAATGTTAAAAAAAAAACAATCTTTTAAGTGAAATAAGTTTAATAAAATTTTGAAAGTAACAAAGAAAGAAATTGTTTTAATTTTAGTGAAAATATTTTTTTTTAATTAAGGTGGGTACAATCGTTTTTGGGAAAAAAAAAATTAATTAAAAATTTTGAATTGGAAAAGAGTTTTTTAGGAAAGAAATTCATAAAATTAAATAAATTATTTTACTACAATGAGCTCTATTAAAATTTCCTCGTAAAATTGAAATTTTAAGTAAAAGATTAATAGTAATTATATATTTACAAAGTGTCGTGACTTTTACGATTATCCTTGCTACAGTATTAACTCTAAAATGTGAAGAAAAATGCTGGACTTGTTGGAAAATGCTGGAAACTGCATCTGAATTCTATCTACGCGAAAACTCAACAGTTTTTGGCTGTTACCAGTACTATCAAAATGCAATTTAAATACTGCATCTGGTAACTATGGTTACTTTTTTTCCATATTTTACATTTCTATAGCAGGCAATAGTAGTTATAAAAATTACTAAAGACTAAATTGGAATTTACTTTGGAAAAAACAATAATATTTTACCCATAAATTCAAATGCAATTAGTAATTTTTACAAACATTTTTAAATCATATTTTAATTTGACAAAATAATTTACAAATAAATCTTAATAATAAAGAAATATCATATACATAAAAAAATAATAAAAAATATCTAACACACCTCTATTTCTAAATATAAAAAAAAAATGAAGTTTTAAGATTATTGAAAATAATTTTCACTTAAATTTCAAATCACGTAAATTGAATTCGTAAATTAATGTTTCGTGTATGTTTTATGAAATTATATTTATTTATTATACGTTTTTTGTTTTAAACGTACTCTAAATATATTATTATAAATAAAAACGAAAATTACTTTAAAATTGAAAATATTACCTGAAATTGAAGTAATAATCTAAAAACAAAATTGAAGGTATGAGAATTTTATAGTGACAGGATATTATTGTAAATCTTTTTATTAAATTGAATTTCGTATTTTCGTATATGTATATGTATATAAAGAATTTAAGTAAATATTAAAAAAATGTAAAATTATATATAATTTTCTGACATTTTTATGCGGACAAAAATATACTTAAAAACATATTACATTATTATTAATTTATAAGATATTTTTTTTTAGTTTCTAACTTTTTAATTGTCATTTCTGTTTGAATATTAATTCCAATAAATAATTGTTTGTTATAATTAGATGGATGACATAGTGTCTATTATCATAGTAACAGCAGCTACTTGTATCATTAGATTAGATAAGATTAGAAAAGGGGGTCGAAAAGGCACATGTGCCACTCAACACTGCGACCTAAAAGATCTCTTGAGCAAAACCCAACTGTAATTAGTGTCAGTCGATTCCAAGACTTTTGTAAAAGCATAGAATCTTCCTGATAGGTGTGTCTTTAATTTTTTGTGGGATGACGAAACACCTTTCTAGATATGTTAGCCTTTTCCGCACAATTTCTTCACAGGAGCAGAGGATGTGCTCCACAGTTTCTGGCTCTTTAGAGCATAATCGACATTTGTAATCAGTTGTCTTGCCGATTTTTGTAGGTGATATCTGAGTGGGCAGTGGCCCGTATGTAGGCCAGTTACAACACTGAGTTCGCCTTTTTTAAGTGTGAGTATGAGTACCTCCAAGAGCTTTCTTGCTCGAGAAATCTATAAACAGATTAGCATGTCGCATGCCGGGAGATTTCCATGTTATAGATTTAAAGTTAGTTTCCCATTCCCTTATCTCCTCCGTAAATGGCTTTTAGAAGTTCCACAGAAGGGTTCTCATAATAATTGACTTCACTTAAATACTTTGCCAAGTTAAGTCAAATGAAGTAGCAGTTTCCCCCAGAGCCTTAGCTTTCCAAGTGCTTTAACATAATCAGTAAGTAATTTTGAATCATAATTATAGACATTGTTGACATAATTTTATTAAAATAGCAATAAATTTAAATTAAAGAAAATATTAAAATAATATCGTTTCAGAGCTGTCTTAAATTCAACATAAAATCTCAATAATTTTTCTCATAAATTCTGAATCTATTAATAGTGAGACTACATATACTAATAAATTAAAATTTTACATTTTAAGAATTTTCTTATTTCACACAATTTGCCTTCGAATCTAACATCAAAATTATCCTAAAATAAAAAATATACTTACGATGTGGATGTACGTAAATGAATTGTACTCGAAAGAAAATATATAATGATACATCAATCTGTTACACACCAAATAAAAATAACCACCTTATGACTTTAAAATTCACTCATACTTTTCATTTTTTTTTTTTTAATATAACTTAAAAAGATATAATCTTAAATTATGTTTTTGGCATAATTTTCTTTTATATACCTACAATAAAAAATAAAAAAAAAATGAAAAAATATATAAATAAAGTGAACAGGGAAATTAAAAGAAAATCCCCGTGTATACCAAAACAGCGTGTGATGATGATGAAAATTATTTTAGCTTTTACATTTGTGTTAAAGTATTTATTAATATAATATTTTGAGAAAGGTACCAGAGCTATATATGCAAAATATGCAAATTATGTTTTTAAATTAAAAAAAAAAAGATTTCAAGAGAAAATAAAATATCTTTTACTTACTTTTTTTTTTTCTTCTTCTTTTTGGTTTTATTAATTTTTCGCACAATTTTTCTTAACCGTTTTTGTCTGCAATGATTTTACCACACCGCTACAAAAAAAAAAAATTCTAAATTGAAAAACTTTGATGAAATTGACAATTACATTACAAATTTGATTAAGAAATATTAAAAAAAAAAAAAAAGTATAACACAAAAACAAAATGGAAAATTATATTTTTTTTTTAGGGAGAAAATGAAAAATTGTTTCAATTTGATGTTGTTGTTGTTTTTTTTTTGTCTGATTTTTTTGTTGTTGTTGTTACCTTAAATATAATTATTTATAAATTTTTACCTTTTTTTTGTCGTAAATTGTTTATGACGCCGTCAGTGGCATTTTCGCTTTCTTTATTTTTTTTCTGTTTTTTTTTTTTGTTAATAATGAAATGATAAATGATTTTTATGAATATTAAAAGTAACAGTAATGCTACATTTATCATAAAAATCTTAATTTTTTTTTTTTTATTAATTTTCAAAATCGAAAAAAAAAACAATGTTTATTTTTTCGTTACATAAAATAAGATATTAAAAATTATTTTTTTTACTTTATGCTTTTTGTTAATTTGTTTGAAACCGATATATATTTTCGGAAAATGTAATTTAAAATTTTCAATTTCGGTTAGGACAATTTTTTTTTTGTAGTAAATTTTGAAACAAAATTATAAATTTTATAATTTATTACTGCAAAAGAAATTAATAATATTAATATTGTGCTCAAGAAAATATTATATAATATATATATATCGTTGTTAATTGGACATTTTCACACAAATCACGAATCCGGGCCATTTCTATTTTCAAATTAACTATCATTTCGGACAAAAACTTTTAAACAATTTTCAATTAGGAAATTCAATTTGTAAGTATAATTAAATTTTTCTATAATCACTGCAATAATATAAAATCAAATTTAAAGTTAATTTTTATAATCTACCATAGATTGATCATTTCACAAATGTTGACGTATTTCAATCACTATATAAAAAAATTAATCTATTAAAATATATTTTAAAAAAATGTTCATATTCATTTTTTTTTTATATTTCAGGTTAACAAAAAAATGTTTTAATTTACAACAAAAAAAAAAAAAAATTCTTTTATACCATAGATAAAATATATGAATATTCTCCATTTTTTATAATGAAAATATTTTAATCAAAAAATGAGAATTAATTAAAAATATATCGATTTTTGATTGGAATTTCATTATTTTTATTTAATAAAATTACTTTTGATATACATATGCATATATACATAAGTATGTAAAATAATATATGTATATGAGTATTACATATCAACAAAAAAAAAAGTTTTTTTTTTTTTAAAGTAAATATCAACAGAATTTTATTTTTCCAATTTTCCCCATGAATAATTTTCATATTGTATCCAGATTTTTTCTATATAATATTCTGAAATATTTTTATATATACATTACATACATATATGTATTAATAACTCTTTATTGTTTAGTTGTCTTTTACTATATATACTTAAATACAGGTCAGTCGTTCATCAAATCAATTGATTTCGTTTTATATCATTAATTTAATAATGGTATACTATATATATATATTAATCGATATAGATTATATATATTTATGTATTACTTTATGTATATAACATAATATTTACGATATTAGACACACACATGTAAAATAATGTAATAAACAAAAATAGGAGGAATTGTGCATAAAAATTTTTCCAGATAGTAAAACATTCTCAATATTTTTCTACTTGACTGAATGTCAGGGATCTAAATATATAAAAAAGAATAATCCTTGAAATATTTATTATTATATCCAATAAGGAAATATATATAGCAATATGTACAATTTTTGGAAAAAATATAATGTAAAAGTTAATAGAATTTTAAATTATAATTTTTAAGAAATATTGTTATTAATATTTCTTAAAAATTATAAACTTAACATGGAACAGGGTTAATAAATTTCACTACCTTATATATAAATGTACTATTCGAATTATGGACCCATATTAAATTTTATTTAATGATACTAAGTTTTTCTATTATGCTATATGAAAATAGAGAAAAATTATAAAGGAATATTTGGAAAATTAATTTGACCTACAAGTTTATTACCACAAAAAAGTATATATCAGAAAGACTGAGTTTGAAATTGAATTAAACAAATTCCAAACTATTTAAAAAATATATCGCATAGTAGATAAACGGGGGCTATATTAAATATAACAAATTTCTTTACCTTTTTGGTCATTTACAATCAATTTATACAAGAAAATTTCCAATTAATCAATTACTATAATAAATAATGTCCTCTCAATTATAAGCTTTATATATTATCTCATTAATAAAATTTGATTTTTGTTTCTAGTAATATCAATCAATTTCGCACGGGATATCGCCAACACCAACAACAAAAATTTTTACCCAAATAAAATTGTACACAAATATCAATAAATCAATCAATCATAAATTAATTGACATTTACATAAAGTTGAAAATGTCAAACAAAAAAATAAATATTTTATCATAACAAAAATAAAATATTAATAATTTTTTTTTGTTTCGTTTCATTTTTCCTTCTTCTTTTTTTTATTTATTTTATTATTATGTGAAATGGACAAAATAACAACGATAATTAACGCAAAAAAAGAAACTCCGAAACAAATATTTTTCTATTTTTTTTTTTTTTTGTATAAATTAAATGGTCAAATTAATTTTTGACACATTTTGGTCAAATAATAATAAATCCTCAGATGGTAGAATTTTGATATATTTTTGTTATTTTGAAATTAAGTGTACACTGAGATAAAAAAATCATTTTAAAATCAAATATGTAAAGATTTGAATTCAACACGATCAGACAATTTAAATTTTTAATTGAATTGTTATTAATTTTAAACGTGTCATGTTAGATTTTTATATTATATTTTGATTTAAATATGAATGTATTTATTATTAAAGCGTCCATTTGTTATTCAATAAAATTTTATAGTGAACAACTTTAATTCAAAAGTACTTGGAAACATATTTGTAATTAAAGTATTTAGTTATAAAATCAAACGCTTACATGCTTAATATTAATCCAAAATAATATAGATTTTAAGTATAGTCACTTTGAAAACAAAAATGAACATGTTTGACAATTCTTTTAAACGCACTCACTTTAAAATTAAAAACTAACATGTTAAATACTAACAGAAATTGTTTTACTTTTATTGCAAGGATTAAAAACAATAATGAACATATTTAATTTCTCATAATATTGGTTATATTTGTAATTTTAAAGTCCATATAAGTTCGGTTAAAATTAACATTTTTGATTTAAAATTGCATACTTTTGAAGTAAATGCATTTTCAATTAGACTTTAAATTTTAAAGGCTTGGTGTTGAATTCAAATGGAAAATACATTTGATTTTAAAGCGACCAGTAAAAATCAAAAGTGAACATATTTAATCCAAATAAAAATTCAATTATTTTAAAAGTGGACGTCTTGAAAACAAAAGTGATTAGTGATTACAGTTCATTTTAATTTGAAATGTGGAACAGGACAGTTAGCGCGTGGGTGTAAAATTGTGTTGTGTAAAATTGTGTTGTGTATTTAAATATTATATTTAAATATTTAAAAAAATGCAAAATAATAAAGTGTTAGTAGAACTAATTGAAAGTGGTCAACTTGTTTTGGATTCATCAAATAATAATTTATTAGTTGTGAATTCTAGTGGAGTTATAGAAGAGCATCAAAATGAAAATCACGATTCTGGTCAGAATGAAAATGATGATGACTCTGGTCAGTTATTGCAGTTGCTGAAGTTGCTGAAGGAGTGTCCTTATAAATCAGGAATTTTATATCCAGATTTAAAAAGTAAGTCAAAATTCAAATTTTTTTTAACAATTGTAATTTTTCCTAAAATAATTTTTTTTGTACACGTTGTATAATATACATACATATATTTTAAACATTTATGCGGCTACTTTAAAGTAAATATAATTTCATTTAAATAATTAATGTACAGCTTATAATTTGAAACTGGATGCCTTTGAAGTAAATGCTTTCATAGTTAGTATATAACATTTAAAAATAATAAGTTAAATTAAAATTGAAAATGTGTTTACTTATAAAAACGTATAACCGAAATTATATTTTCTTTAATAATGGCATTTCGATAACTAAGAAATATTTCTTATATTTAGTGATCTGTCTTTAAATATGTTTATTATTAATAAGAGCTAAATGTGCAAAAATTGTGAAATTTTGACATAAAAGCAGTTTTTTTCTGATCGAATTAATATTAATTTGATTCAAATAAGTAGAATCATAAAGGTTCATGTTTCTATTTTTTAGATCGTGGTATAACTTTTAGATGTTTAAAATATTTAAGAAAAGAAGATATTGCGGAGGCTATAACCCATATTGGATATCGTGTGGAATTTAGGGAAAAGTTGTTTATGTGGAGAAAAACAGAAGTATGTTCTACTATTTTAATAAATTATTTATTTAAAGTTTTCCTTTCATTGCACCTTAGTATGGAATCGATGACGAAACAATTACTCAAGCGTCAAAAGTAATAGAATGGATCAACAGCATTCGCGAATCTAATGTATCAATATCACGACCTTCAACACCTACCACACCTATATCGGTAAATAGTGCAAGAATGAAGGTATCAATTTTTTTCTAATTGAAGAATTTTTAAAATTTTTATATGGTTTGTTTTCATTAATAATATAGTCTATTTCAAATTTATTAAACTGTACCGCAAGAGGAAAAAATGTAATTCAATATTATGAAATGAATCCATTTTTTTGTAATAAACAACGAGATGAGCTCATACATATAATAATAGAAGATATTATTTGTAGCAATATAAAACTAATATGATGACTAAAAAGAGGAAGCTGAGTTCGAGTTCGGTAAACGTGGTAGAAGATTTAAGTGAAACTACAGATACAATATCATATGATGTAGAAATTGATGAATCAATTTCTGTAGCCTTAAAAACTGCTCTAAAGAGAGATAACAACAATTGGGAGGAAATATGTCAGAACTGGCAAAAGACTTTTCGTTTGCGAAAGCATGATTTGAAAAAGTTATCAAATATTGATTTTTTAAATGACTGGCCAAAGTTCAAAGATGCTAGAGCACCACAATTGGTATTTTTAAAATTAATAAAATGTATCTTTGATATTCACAATTTTCTTCTCATTTCAGATTAATCTCGACTTTAATTTATTATATCCAGGAAAGGATCATTTGTTGAAAAGTAAATGGGATAGTTTTAAGAATAGAGTTCTTCTTTATTATGAAATGAACATACGTAATGCACGTTCTAAAGAAATGCTTTTGTTAGCCAAGACCACAAAAAATATTGGTAATTTATTTCGTATTAATTTTTAAAATATTTTTTCATTAAATATCACATTATAACCCTTAATTTTCTTTACAAAATGTTGTACATTCGTAAAGTTGATAAAGTTATTTTTTGAAATAAGATTTTACAATATTATTATATATTAATTGAATAAAATGTTTAAATAATAATAAACCCAATTTATATTTAATATTTTTTAGATGGTGAAGATTACATCTTAACTATTTTGTTAAATACAGTTCTACCATCGTCGGCCCGATTTCATGATTCGAATGGGAAGAAAAAGAAAAAACCCTCAATAGAAGATGCCAACGAGAGTTTTATAATAAAACTATCATCTATTAATGACTATCACAGAAAAATTGAGGAATTGATTGGTAAATACTATAACAATAAATTGACCATTCAACCATTTTTAATCGTCGAGGGATGTGACTTAGATCAACTTAAATCATTTTTTGTTTATTTTGATAAAACATTGTATAAATTTAATTCATTTATTGATAGTTTGGATACGTGCTTTAAAATCTACCAAGTGGTATCCTTACAATACTCAGAAATCAGCCAATTTGTCTGGATTTTTATCCAAAAATATTTTTATAATATTGATACTTTATTTGATATCAAAAGTCCAAATCTTACTTCTCTTTTAAATTTTATGAATCAAGAAGAAATAAAAAATAGTACCTAATATTTTAATTTTTCTTACAATTTATATTTTATTTTTCCTTTTTTTACATAATTTAAAAAATTATTTTGTAAATTATTATATTGAATTATTATACTTATTCTGTTAAATTTTATAACTTTTCTACATTTATAAATATAAATAATATATTAAAAATGTATAAATGCTTCAGATGTTTCAAAAATTTTTCAACTATTGATGTGCTTATTAAACATTTTAAATATGACCATTTTATATCACAAAAGTATGTCCTGCAATGTTTGCAAGAAAATCGCAAACAACTTTTTTCTAATTTTGGTGTTTTTAAAAAACATTTATTAACTCATAAAACAGAACAGGAAATAGAAATAGCAAGTTCCAATGTAGAAATAGATACTCAATCATTTGAACATTCAAATATGTGTGTATCAAATACATCATTGACGTCTAGCGAAATAGAGCCTCCATCTAAGTTTAGTAAGACCATTGAACAAACCATAGCAGATCTTAAAAAAAAATCTTTAGTTCTATCTCTCCAGTTATATGCGAAAAGCTCAATGCCGAGAAAAGATGTTATTGAAATTCAGAAAATGGTAGCTGACTTATTATCAGCTATTTCAAATTCTATAACAAATTTTCTTTCAAATTCTAATATAAATTCTGAACTTCAGCAGGACATAAAATGCATATTGAATTTTTGTAACGATCCATTTCAAGAAATTAAATCCGAACATAGAATGTTAAAAATTTTGAAAGAAATGAATATTTATGAAAATCCAAAATCCATGTTCCAAGAAATGAAATAGCTGAAACAATTGTTCAAGGCAATCCAACGCTGGCTTCGAAACCGCTAAGTATTTATATAATGTCTTTAAAGTTTCAATTTCAAAAGCTCTTTGAATTACCAAATGTCTTAGAAACTACTCTCCAAAATACAAAAACAATATTTGAGGGCAATAATTTACAGAATTTTGCAAATGGAAACATTTTTAATTCAAAGAAACAAAAATTTCATTCTCAGTATGTAATACCATATATTTTATACTTCGATGATTTCCAAATAAATAATGCTCTCGGAAGTCACACATTTTCAATTTGTGCATGTTACTACAGTTTCCCAACTATGCCACATTTGTACTTTCAAAGCTAGATTTCATATTTAATGCTGCTTTTATTTCATCCAAAGATCTAAAAAATTGTGGCAACGAAACTTCTTTTTATCATTTGATAGAAGAATTAAAATTACTTGAAGAGGGAGTAGAAATAAAATTACCTGATCGTGTATTTAAAATACATTTTGTATTAGGATTAGTTGTCGGAGATAACCTAGGGGTTAATGGTATTTTAGGTTTTGTACAATCATTTAATGCTAAACGATATTGCCGAGCTTGTTCGTCTGTTCGAAATGAAATGAAATACAATATCAGGGAGAATGAAGACTTTTTAAGAAATAAGACAAATTATGAAAAAGATTTATCTGAAAATGATTATCTAGAAACCGGGATAAAAAATGATTGTATTTTCAATTCATTAGAGAGCTTTCATGTTATTGATAACTTTTACTTCGATTTAATGCATGATGTTTTGGAGGGGATATGTGCATATGATATATGTAACGTTTTAATTGGTCTAATAAATGATGATATAATTTCATTAGATATAATAAATAGTAGAAAACAATTCTTTCCGTTTGGAGATATTGATATTGGAAATACATCTCAGCGTTTAGACATTAAAAAATTAAAATCAAATAACTTAAAAATGACAGCTAGTGAAGTTTTTTGTTTTACACATTTTTTACCACTCATGATAGGAGACTTAATTCCAGTTGGAATTAAACATTGGAAGCTTTTGCTTTTACTTATAGAAATTCTTGATATTCTCTTTCCAGTTTTAATATCGAAGATACAGAGAATTTAGCCTTATTAATTGAAAAGCATCATCAATTATATATAAAACTTTACGGTTCTTTGAAGCCAAAACACCATTTTTTGGTTCACTATCCTCGAGCAATTAAAATGTGTGGGCCTTTGAAATATGTGTGGGCAATGCGTTTTGAAGCGAAACATAAAAACACAAAAATATATTTCAATAGTATTACTTCTCGACTAAATCCTTCATACACAGCAGCCATCAAAAGTTCAATAAATTTTACAAATTTTTTAATTAAATTCGAAAATGGTTTCCCACTGAAATTTGACACTGAAGCATTTAAAACGATAGATTTAAGAAAAGAAAAATATTTTTCTAAAATAATAATGATTTCCGAAATAAACTATAAATCAGCTAAAGTATCAAATTCAATAACATATAAAGGAACTTATTACAAAGAAAATTATTATTTAGCATCAAAACTCTAATTGCGAACTTTATAAAATTAAATTATTAATTTATGAAAATAATAAAATATGTACTATGTTATCCTATAGAAATTATAAAATTTGATAGACATTTTCAATCTTATGAAATTGGTCCCAAAATTGATGCTATAAAAATAAAACCAGTAACTTTTTTTACAAGCTCGCCACTCAATTTGTACCAAATTAATAATGGTAAAACCTACACTCGTATTAAGAGTTTATAATATAATTTAATTTTCGTTCGAATTAAGAATTTACAATCGGTTTACAAGCAAAATAAGCTTCCCTTTTAAATCATTAATAGTAAAATTAATTACTATACATAAGTAATTTATGCTATTGCTATAAATCACTTTCTGGTATAAATAAATCCATAAATATTTTAGCAAGATAATTTTGCTTTTAATAAGGCTTCAATTTTAAATTTAAATATTAAAACTATATAAAAATGACAACGATTTTGCTTGGAAACCGACTTTATATATTAAGTAAAAATTGAACTGTTTTGTAATTTTTTTTATTTAATTTTTATTTTTGTTTTTATATTTTTTGTTATATTTTTATTTGATAAAACAAATGTATTTTGAAGAAAAAAAAGTTTGAATAAATATATTAAGAAAAAAGTATATTTGTATTTTTTATTTCAAAAACCTAATTTAAAGATTTCACGTTAAATTCGATGCTCTTCGTTTTTAATTTTCAGTTGAAAATTTCCACTTTGAATTTTAAATTAGTAACTTTTAAAATATATATAAAAGTGTCAATTGTTGTTTTAAAAGTGATATGTTAAAACAATTTATTTAAAAGATTTCACTTTTAATACTAAAACGCATATTTTTAAATTCCAGTTAAAAGTGTTTACATTAAATATTAAATTATAACTTTTAAAATGTAATTAAAAGTGTTACTTGTTAAATTAAAATTGATATTAATAAAAAAAAAATATTGAAATATCTCGCTTTTAAATTAAAAGTTTTCAAACATGGACGACTTTCATATTTAAAAGTATTTAAATTTAATATGTTTTCATTAATATATATAGTTTTTTTGGCTCAGTGTAGATAATTCGTAATAATTCTTTTTTTATGCTCGTATTATAATAATAACTTTTTTATGCTCTAAAATAAAAATAATTAATTACTAATCAATCCGCCAATTAATTAATATTATGGATTATTAGTAGACTTTCGAATAATAATATTATATTGATTTTAATCAATAAATTTTTCTTTGTTTTTAATATATTTTTACATTATTCCGCATTTATTAAATTTGGTTGTCAGAATAATTATTTATCTGGTAAATAAATAAATAAAATCGATATGTCATAATAGTGCGGTTTACTGGTTTTTTATTTTATGCATCTATAATTCTGATAGCATTGATGTAAATTCATTTACTTTTAACTTTAACATTACAATAGTAAATTTTTCAGCATGATATTCTTGTAATAGATAATTTTCAAATTCAATATTTTATAGTAAATAATTGTATAGTACATATGGTCAGGACTTAACTTCAAATTTTGTAAAGTATTATTTGACAAATTAAAATTAACTAATTTAAGCTGGGCACTAATTAAAGCATTAAATTGGTCTACTGACTTTAATTTCAATGATTACATCACAAATTCTTGTGCTATCGAAATTTGAAATTGTGACTATAGTTATTTAGATTCTACACTAATCTTGAGTAATTCCATTTGAATTAGATATATTTCCATGATTAATTAATTTCGAAAAGTTTATATTTTTAAAGTTTCTCTAGCAAACTCATCGCTTTACATTTACTATTAATCAAATAATTTAAAAACATGTAAAATTTATATTTTTTTTATTGTTAAAATAGAAAACTTAATTATATTTTTATTTTGAATATAATAACCAGCATTTTTTTTATCATATATAATATACTAATTTACATATTTACACCAATTTAACAATAAACTATTATCAATAAAACAAAATCAAATATTTTTAGTTGATAAAATAAATTAATTGGAGTTTATCAAAATAAATTTTTATAAAAATTGTGAAAATTAACAAAATGCTGCAATAAAATGGATTATAATAATTGGATTATAATGACATAAAAAAGTATATTTTTTTAATAATCACACGGTTAATTGCCATGAAAAGTTTTTGTGGATAATTTTAAAGGATATTTTCTAATTCTGTTTTATACAATTAGTTTTAAAATATTCAAATAAAGGATTTTCATTTTTGGAATTAATAAAGTTAAATTTTCATAAACACTACACGAAAATATTTTAATTAAATTGAGTTAGAAATTTTATATAGTACATTTTATTTTCGTACATTTTCACTTTATTATTTGAATTTAGATATCAAATAATTATTTTTTAAGTGAACATTTAGACATAAATATTTTCATAAAATTGGTAAAATATACTCAACTCACCGTTAAAAATCCTTGATTACTTTGTACTAGGATGTGATAATTATAATATTCATAAATATAATTAACGACGGTCAGAAATGGTTAGGTAAATCAGCATAATGTAACATTATTTTTAAAAGACTTTGGTGGTCAGAACTATTTTTGTTTGAATAACAATTCGTACTAGTTTAAAAACATAGTACTAAAAAAAATTTAAATACATAACTACAAAACGATATTAATCGAGAAAAGGTCATATTTTTAATTTTAATAAATAATAATTTGTATTATTGCCTCAATCCTTAATAAATCTGATTAATATAAATGACAAAATTTCATGATAAACAAAAATTTATTTTCAAACTAAATTTAGTTTTAAAACTTTTTCTCAACTAATTAATGTATAATATTTAATGTTTATATTAAAATATTTTACAAAAATAAATAAATTTATAAACGCTTCTATAAAAAAAAGATCCAAAAATCAAAGCAAGTTTATATTAGATTTAATTTATGTACATCTGTCTTTTTCACATTCATCTTTACCAAATAACATTCATTTCACTCACATTCATCTTTTTTCATAATATACCTAAATAATTTGATTAGATTAGCATAATTTTTAGTATTACAATTACAAAATGCTTAAAATAGGAAGAAAAAATAAGTATATGTGATATAATTAAATAATATTACTAAATTCTAAATGACATACATATTTATATAATAATTCTGTGGAAAATTGCCAAAACATGATAAGTGCATTTTTGACAAATTGTAAAATTAATTTTTAATAATCAATAATTAATAAACAAAATTAATTATGTAACAAATATATTACCAAAAACATAAAAAAACCTATTCTAGTTCCAATACTTGGTATTTTGCAAATATTTGATTATTGAAAGTCTTTCTCGAACTTTTTTAATTTGCTCTGGTGAAGATTTAAATTTTGTAGATATCATGTTTAGGCAATTTTCCACAGAATTAAGAGTATGTATATATATTATTGAAAATGATTTTTATTTTAAGCCCTTGAAAGTTAATGAGACAATTATTTTGCTCCCATACACATTTTCCATAGTAACAACAAAACTGAAAAACAAAAAATATCTTTCTATATAAATTATACTATATAGGAAAAACATCAAAGTAAAAGTTTTAAAAATATATATTCACATTTATATACTTTTGATAAAATTTTATCTACAGGGTAATTGTGATTTACATAGAAAAGGGGGTAAACAAAAAATTATGAAATTAATTAAAAATACAATTTGAGATAATTCGATATCATTTACTAAATCAATTATTCGGATTTTAATTTAATTCGAATTACAATTCATTTATATTTATTTGTATCCTGGATTTATTAATATCACCCTATCCATATTATATTTTGATTTATTTGTTTATCATTATACAAATTGTGTAAGGAAACTATAAAAAAAAAAAATATATAATTTATAAAAAAACTTATCTTTTTTAAATTGTTATAATTTAAAACGAAAAAAAAAAATTTAATATTCCAATTTCCTTACAATTTTTTTCCTATTAAAGTCCTTTAAATTTTTTTTTTTTGCATACTTTTAGGAATATTGATGTTACCCTATCGAACAAAAAGAAAATTTATTAGTAATCGTGTCAAATACGAAACAAGAATATATTTTTCTTCCTTTTTTTTTACTATCCGTATAGGTGAACACTACGTATTGATTTTTTTTTTACATTTTGGAAAAAACGTTTTCCAATTTTTTTTTTTGTTGAAAAAGAAAAATATCCATCGTCATCTGTTCATGTAAATTTATCTCACGTTCATTCTTTAAATATGATGTTAGATTCGTATCAACGACTATAAAAAAAAAATGGAAAGAAAATAAAAAAACGAAATTACTATTAGTACAAAAAAAAAATTGGATAGAGATTTAACTAAATGTACAAACACAGAAAAGTTTTTTATTTTTTTTTTTTTTTGAAAAATGTTTTTCTACATATTTATTTTATATTATATATATTTATTTTTATGTCAAATCATCTAATTAAGTAATTACACCCAGCCTAAATATACATTTTTACACTTGTCTTTACCATAAACATAAATCAACTTAATGTTGTGAAACATGAATTGGCATTAATAAAACAATTCAATTTTAATAAGATTTATACTAACTTCTTTCTTTTTTTTTGTAGATTAAAGCATAATTTGTATATTAACATTTTTCACCTTTAGAAATTAATTTACGAATATGACAATTCGTTATTTTTTATATTAAATGCCAAGAAAAAAAATTGTCTAATCTTGATAAATTTATTAATAATTACTTTAATTTTAATTTTTGACTTAACATTTTTAGAAATGTTCCAAATACTCGTATATTGTGCATTTAAATTACTATTTTATAAATTAAGTAAATTTCTAATATTATTTCCAACAATTTATTTAATAATTTACTATTTTTTGTTTTGATCTAAATCATCAGAATCGATAGACAAATCCCAAAAAGGACATAGAGAATAATTTAATAAAAAGTTATATTAAATTATTTAATTCTCAATACCTTTATTACATAAATGTAAAAGTCTTATTTAAATTGTTCCCTTTTGTTGTTCAATTTGCATTTGATTGTAATATAATTTTCATACGTAAATTTCGGGGTTTGTTTATTTACAAAAGTTTTATTACTATCCAATTAAGAAAATTATTATATTTTATTCGAAAATTGTCTTTTACTCCTTTACAATATTAATAGAATAATAACGAAACGAAAAATCATATAACTTAATTTTGAATGTACAGCAGGTTCACGTATATCATGTGACATTGTAGTTTTCCCTGAAACTCATGTCACACATATGGGTCACATTTTATTAGAAATGTAATTAGTTACCAGGATGATGAGTTTCTACAGAAAACTCAAAAAATTCATGAGTGCTGAATGTTTTAAAATAAAGGCAAGCTTATAACCTTTGAATAATAACGAAAAATTTGATTTGAGGTTTCACAAATTTTGTTTTTAGAAAAAACCATTATCTGAATTACTCGAACCAATTGACTAACTTGACTTGTTGAAAGTCTAATTAGATCTAAATACATGTATATTCTATATTTTATATTAAAAAGGTGATTTTTACAGACCAACAAAATGACACAATTAAAAATGAACTTTTCCTAATTTATTTAATAAATTTCTTATATAGAAAATTTTCCTTAAAAATTGATTGAATACACATACATATAGAATTCTCTCTATCAATATGTATATAGTATATATTTAATTACTGATATTTCATTAGCTAACAGACACATACATATATATTTATTTCCATTTTCAATTATTTTCTATTTTATACTAAATATATATTTAGGATAGAAAAACTTTTATATAGAACATGAAAAATAAACTTTTCAATTGAATTTGATAATTGCAGCAATTTGAAAATTACACTTTTTTTTTACGATTAAAATTGTAAAAGTTTATCGTATATATGTGCTACAATAAAGAAAAAAAATATATTTGATAGAAAATCATTAACTATATATTATTTAAATTAATTTTTATATAGTATATAGAGTAAGATAAAATAAAAATCGATTTAATTGAAATTGAAATTTAAATGTAATTAAAAATGTTTTATATGGAATTATTGAACATGATAAGATAATTATATCTATAATTTTTATAAGAAATTTGTAGAGAAGTATAATTAATTATATAGGAGAAAAAAATAATATTCAAATGAAATTATAAAATGTGTTAATTTGGCATATCCGATGATTTTCAAAGAATTTATTACTTAAGAACGCAAAAGATTTTTTTTTTATTAGATTTAATTACATTTTATATATTTTGAAGAAATCCGATTAAAAATTTTCAAATTTAATAATGTTAATTAATTAGAAATTTTTGTTATATTTCGTTATAAATTTGTGTTAAAGGGATTCGTATAAGGAAAATATAGAACATTTTAGTATACTAGGAAATTATAGAAAATTTAATTTTATTAATTTACTTTGAAAAAATGTATTTATTCAAAATTAGAAATTTATTAGAATTTATTAATCAAATCGTATTTGAAATTGAAGAAAAAATATTATTTACAATTGTGTAATTCTTGTTTAAACGATTTTTTCTTTCAACAATTGTTAATTATATTAAATTTCTATAATTTAATTATAGATAACTTTATCATAATAAAGGACTAGATTATAAAACTGATAAGAATAATGTTAAAACTAAGGAAAATCAAACTTTTTTCCCTATCGAAATTTGTTCAGGACTGAAGACTGAATAAATGAAAAATCCTCTATATTGATTCTCCTTTTTCCGAAGGTTATATAACACAAAGGATCCTTACAAATAATTTCGAAGCAATGAGATTATTTTCAGAAGCTTTTCATGTTTCAATTCATCTATAAATTACCTAATACATATTTCAAAAATAAAATATAAAATATATTAATTTCAAGAAATTTATGAATATTTTTTTTAAATTTCCCTCTTCATTTTTAAAGCCATATATATAAAAACAATTTATTTCTCCTTAAATTTTAATTAAATATTTACTCAATTTGTAATTTCAAAATTCTTTCATTTTATATGCGGTCATATAATATTAATGTTAAATAATTTTACGATTTTTATTGAAACTTTTCTAAGAAAATATTAAAAATTTCTAAATTTATTTCAAAAGTTTAGAAAAATATCTATACATTAATTTTAAATTTTTAAAAAGTTTTTCTTTAAATCTCTTTTATATAAAAATAGAAAAATTACAACTTTTTCAAACTACTTACTGTATATAATATATGTATAAACCTTGTATTTAAATTTTTATTTAACCAATTTATTAAATTTTCATTTTCATAATTAAATTTCTTTTATTTTATTTTGTTACTCTATCAAGTGAGCAAGATTATAAAAATATTTATATCAAATATATTTTTTATAATTAAAAGATAAATAATTAAACATAAATTGTAGATAAAAACAAATTAAAAATCATAAAATATTTTCATAACAGCAATCGTATCACCCCTTGAGTAAACAACACACATATTAATTTTTTTTTACAAAAACAAAACATGAAAAATGGAATACTATGTTAAAGCAAAAAAAGGATAACCAGCAACAAGAACTTCTAGTCTAGAGTAAAGCAAAGCAACCCAGACATTCGTATATAATATAAACATTTTTTTATTTTAATTAATGCATTCTTTAAAAAAACATAAAGTGAACAATTTATCATGCAAGGACGAAAAAAAAGGATTTGTTTTATGTATATTTTATAAAAGTAAAGAAAGAAAATTTTGATATTTGTTTTTTTTTTTAATTATCGTAACAATTTTTTAAAATTATAATATTTTAGATAAAGTTTTTTTTTTTTTAAATCGTAAAAATTTGGTAATAAAAGCGCAAAAAAATGATTTAGTTTAATGTGTTTTCTAATAATTTATGAAATCGAAAATCAAAACTATCAGAAAAATTGGAATTAAATTACAAATGTTATCCCTAACCAATAGAATTCCAAACAAAAAGGATTATATTAAAAGTTGTACACGAACGTTGACAGTTGTACACGAAAGTATGTTGACAGCATGAAATAGTTGCAAATTGTGATTTAAATTATAAAATTCAGTCCTCTCTTAACTCTTGCAGTGAACAGAAGACTACGAAATACCAAAAAACAAAAAAAAATTAATTAAAACCTCATCCTTTAAAAAAAAAAATATTCTTAAAAATTTTTGACAAAACTAATACTTAGTTAAAAAAAAAAAAAGTATTTAACATAATTAAATTAAGATTTAATATAATATACATAAAAAAAAAACAAAGTTTAATTAAGTGTTAAAAAACAAATAAATACACAAAATGGGGGATAAAAACCCCCCACCAGGGGATCCTGGTGATAAAAACCTTAATAACATAATATTTGATAAAACTAAGTGCTTAAGCAATAAAATAGATTGCCCAAAACACCTTATTATAAAAAGAAATGATGAAGGGAAAGACATGAAATCAGTTTCACCATTTTTATTACAAAGGGTAATAACTAGTGTTGCTGGAGAAGTTGAAACATGTGTTAAACTAAGAAATGGCACTGTTCTAATTAAAACAAAAAACGTGGCACAAGCTGAGAAAATAATTAAAATTACTCAATTCTTGAAAACAATCAATGTCTCAATTGAAGAACACCAAACATTGAACTTCAGTAGAGGAGTCGTATTCTGTGAAGACTTTAAATATATGTCAGATGAAGAAATTTTACAAGAGATGAAAGACCAACACGTAGCTGAAATTAGAAGATTCAACAAAAAAATTGGAGAACAATTGGTAGAAACCGGTCTGTACGTATTGAAATTTTCGACTTTTAAAGTTTTAAAATTTGCGTAAATTGTAGTGAAGAGTACCATCTGCTTGATAATACAGAAAAATGTGTTAGACCTCAGAAATGCATTAATTGTAACGATTGTCATAATGCATTCTCTAAAATATGTCCACGTTTTATAAAAGAAAGAGAAATCAAAACTATAAAAATTAAAGAAAGAGTTGACATCAGAGAAGCTATAAGGCGATATAATGAAAGATTCCCACTTACAGAACAATTTTCAAAAATAGTGGCCTCTCTATCAAACAAATGTACATGTAAATGTAACGAAAAGTCATTACCCAATGCAAATGTCGATCAGAAAAAAAACTTTAATAACGAAAATCTAATTAAACCGAATGAAACTCCAAAAAACATCCCAACAACATCGAGAGCAGTAGCAACAAGAACTTCTAGAGTAAATGATAAAACATATAAAACTCAGCTGATGATAAAACATATAAAACTCAGGTATTAGGTAATAACAAAATTCTATTATCTAAAAATATAAATAACAAACAAAAAAGATATCTAAAAAAAATAGATAAAATAAGAAAAAAAAAAAAATTAGAATTAAAATTTAATAAAAACAATACCAATGAAACTTATAATAGTAGTAGTACAATAAGTGACTCAGAGTCACTAAACGATATGATAACTAATGAATAATATCCTACAATGGAATTGTGATGGTTTTTATAGTCATATAAATGAATTTAACTTAATTATTAATAACTATAGCCCAATTGTAATTTGTCTTCAAGAAACTAAGTTTAAAACTAATCATATAGCTGAATTAAAAAAATTTAATACATATCAAAAAAATGTTGTATCAAATACTGTTGCACATGGTGGTGTAGCAATATTAGTTGATAAAAACTATAGTTCTGAAGAAATTGAAATTACTTCTGATTTACAAGTAATTGCTATCAAAATTTACTACCCATTTGAATTTTATTATTTGCAATATTTATTTACCTGGTACTGAAAATATTAGTAAAACCGAATTAGATAACATAATTAATTCTTTTAACTGTCCCTTTTTATTAGTGGGTGATTTTAATGCCCATAATTTACTGTGGGGATAAAAAAAAAGTGATACAAAAGGTAAAATGATAGAAAATTTTATAGTAGGCAACCATCTTAATTTAATGAATGAAAAAATACCAACCCATTTTAGTCCCGGATATAATTCATTTAGTTCTATAGACTTGTCAATTGTGTCACCATCTATTCATTATAGATTCGATTGGTTTGTTGAGGACGATCTTTATAACAGTGATCATTTTCCCATTATAATACCATTAATAATTACCAATACAGAAAACGAAATTCGACCTAAATGGAAAATAAAATACGCTGACTGGAATTTATACCAAGAAAACATTGACTTGAATATATCATTAGAAAATTTTCATAACGTAAATGAAATGGAAAATTATATCAGAACTAGTATCTTGAAAGCAGCAATATATTCTATATCCCAATCTGTAAATAATAAAAAAAAGTTCCTTGGTGGAATACTGAAATAAAAGATATTTTAAAAGAAAAAAAATTTTTTTAGAAAATATCGAAGTACAATCAATGAATGTCATAGACCTTGAAAACTTTAAAAAAATAAAATATGAAGCCAAAAAATTAATAAGGGAAACCAAAAAAATATGCTGGGAAAATTTTATTTCAAAAATTAACTCAAAAACTCCATCTAGTGTAATTTTTGATAGTATACGACGATTAAAAGGTCAGAGTAAAAATTCGATTATCACATGCCTTAAAGATAATAATAATATTATAATAGACAAAAACAAAATTACTGAAAACCTAGCTAATTCATTCCAAAAAATTTCAAGTTCTCAGAATTATAATCAAGAATTTCTAGAATATAAAAAATAAAAAAGAAAAAACAAAATTAAAAATTCCAAACAATAACAATTATTCCTATAATAGACCATTTAACATACAAGAGCTCTCCTTTTCTTTATCAACATGCAAAGGATCTTCATTATGACATGATTAAAAATCTAAAAATTAACGACAAATACTATTTATTAAAATTTTATAATTATCTATGGATTCATAATCTTTTACCTGAATCATGGCGAAAAGCATTACTAATTCCAATTAAAAAACCTGGAAAAGATCCGAAAATTCCCACCAACTATAGACCTATATCGCTTACAAATTGTCTATGTAAAGTTTTTGAACGAATGGTCAATAATAGATTAATATGGTACCTTGAACATTTTAACAAACTTAATATGCATCAATCTGGTTTCCGTAAATTTAGATCTACCGGTGATAACATAGCTACATTTGAATCAGATATTATGGAAGCATTTAGTAAAAAGAAATATTTATTATCTGTATTCTTTGATATTGAAAAAGCTTATGACACTATCTGGCGTAAAAGTGTTATTGATAATAAAATGTGGACTAAAAGGGAAAATGGTTAACTTTATAAATAATTTTTTAAAAAATAGAAAATTTATTACTGTTGTAGGAAATACGTTCTCATCCGAAAAAGTAATGGAAAACGGAATACCACAGGGATCTGTTTTAAGTGTGACTTTATTTTTGGTGGTAATTAACAATATTTTTAATGAAATTAAAGCCAAAATAAAATCTCTACTTTATGCAGATGACTTAGTTGTATATTTTAGTCACAAAGACTTAAATCTCTTAAAAATTAAAATACAAGATGTTTTAAATAAATTAATAAATTGGTCTTCTCGATATGGATTAA
This sequence comes from Empis stercorea, assembly GCA_949752835.1. NCBI lineage: Eukaryota > Metazoa > Arthropoda > Insecta > Diptera > Empididae > Empis > Empis stercorea. The sequence continues at coordinate 15,959,928 of OX457086.1, forward strand.
AATTTTCCGAAAATAAAACAGTTGCTATGATCTTCACTAGGAAGCGAAATATAAATATATCCCCAGAATTGAAATTAAATAATAAAACTTTAAATTATGTTTCAGAAATTAAATTCTTAGGTTTAATATTTGATCAAAAACTAAAATGGCAGCAACTTATTAATGAAATTAAAGCAAAAGCTTTGAAAACACTAAACTTGTTAAAAATTTTAAAACATTCTCAATACGGATCTGATCGTAAACTAATGTTAAGAATACATGAAACAACTGTACTACCAATTTAGATTACGGATCATTTATCTACGATTCTGCCTCAAATAATATTATTAAAAAATTAGACAGTATAAATAATTTAGGAATTAGAATTTCGATAGGAGCCTATAAAACAAGCCCTGTACATAGTATATTATCTGAATCCGGTTGCTTACCTTTAAAGTATCGCAGAGAAAAATTATTAGTATCTATATATCTAAAAATCAAATCTTTTAAAAATCATCCTTTAGGAAAACAAATGAATAATAATGTAAATTTCGAAAAGTACAAAAAAAAAAGTTAAAAAAAATCAACCCTTTTATGTAAGAGCTAAATTAAAGCTATTAGAATTAAAAATTGAAGAAAATATGAAATATGAAACTACAAAATTTCAAAATTATCCGCCTTGGATATTATCTGGAACAAAAATAGATTTATCTCTCTCTAATTATAAGAAAACCGAAACAAATAATGAAAAATATAAACAAATGTACTTAAGAAAAAAAATTCAGTCATAGATAATGCAGGGTGTGCTTTTAAATACCTCAACTTCCACGGTCAATTTAATTTAAATAAAAATACTACAATATTTCATGCAGAACTTTTTGCAATACTAAAAGCAATTGAATACATATGTAATGATAGTTTAATATTTACAAAAATTTTAATATGTTCTGATTCTTTAAGTTCACTTCAGGCAATGTGTAGGTTATAAAATAAAAATCCATTAATAAATAAAATAAAAGATTTAATATATCAGAACAAAGATAAGATAAATATAAATCTTCTTTAGATTCCAAGCCACATTGGAATAAAAAATAATGAAACTGTGGATAAATTAGCTAAAGAAGCAACTACACAACCAATCGACGATACATACAAGTTCATATATTATGATATGAATAGACTAATTAAAACAAACATTTTTAAAAAATATAATAATGAGTGGAATGCTATATCTGAAAATAAATTAAGAGAAATCAAAAAAAGTGTATTCAAATGGAAACATATTGACTATTTTAATAGAAAAGATTCAACTGTACTAACAAGAATAAGAATAGGTCATTCTGCTTTAACACACTCTTATCTAATATTAAAAAATGACCCACCTCAATGCTGTGGACAACAATTAACGATTAAACACATTTTTACAAATTGTACTAAATATATAAATCAGCGTAACGAATTTAAAATAAATTTCGAAATATTGGGTACAGACGATATTGACAGTAATATAAGAATAATAAATTTCTTAAAAAATATTAATTTATACTATTTGATTTAATTAAACTTAGTTTCAAAATAATAAAAATCATTACAACATTGGAATTTTTTTTTTTTTTTTTTCCTCTCCTAATAAATTGTTAAACATAAATATGAAAATGAAAATAATTTAATTTTAATAATATGAACTATGCCTTTTGTAATTTAAGTTAGAATATAAGTTGAATAATGTAATTTAAATTTTTATCTTGTACAATTTAAACTAAACAATGTATATTTTTTCCTTTTTGGGGCCTGATATAACCTATTTGTGTTGGTAGGCCAGAAAAAAAAAAAAAAAAATTATAAAATTAAAAACAATAATTAATTAAATTAAAAACAATAATGATTAGATTATATAAACTGAATCAAATATCCAATCCATTTTTGGGGATGAAGATTTATTAAATTGTCATATACAAAACTATTGTCGGTAAGTAAATTTTTAGTATTTCAATTATTATATTTTTTACTACAATTTTAAGTTATTCAAAACAAGTTGGTCATATTTTCTTCTGTTGAAGAAAGTTACAGAATAAGAGAACAGGATGATTTCAGAAAATTAATATATGTATACATTTAATAGGGAATAAAACAAATTGTTTTAAATAAATTTAGAAAACAATTATTTACTATACATTTTACACATAATTAATTAATAAAATGGTAATTATACAATAATCAAAGATTTAGAGATAATCTTAGTTTAGAAAATTAGACTGAATATTAATGTAAATGAAAATAAAATTTGATTTCATAATATTTTGTATTACCAATAATGAAACATTAAATTTCATTTAGAATATTAATAAAATGATATGCAATAAAAAACTATGAAATTTGATTATATAAATTTAAATCACAATTTGCACATATTTCATGCTATATGTTGACTTTCGTGTACAACTGTAATTTTAAAATGCATCCAATTATGGAGGCAGTTGTCTAAGGATTTTATTGGTCGGAAATCATTTATATTATTTTATAGGGTCAAATAATATTCAAATTTAAATATATTTTAGTTACTCAAATTATAAAGTGGTTTTCCAGCAATTTACAATAAGCACTAAAATATTAATTTTCAAAAATAATCCTTAAATTATAATTTAGTTTTTATCCCAAATTTCATCCTGTTTTTATTTAAAAAAAATTGTATCATGTTCTTAACTTAAATATCTCTACTAACATATAAATTTCATTTACTTAACAGGTGCTATGATGGTTGCTAATTAAATTTGATAATTTAATACAAAAATAAAATATTCTTTGATTCTTTCAAATAAAATTCAGATGAATAGATAATCTCTACTTCGTACAAATAGGATCCTTTTTTTTTAAAGTTAAATATAATTATCTATTTTTATTATCTTAAAATTTAAATAATATAAATACGAAATTTTAAATCCCTGGTGTCAAACTCAAAATAAAATTGCATATTTTATTTTAATTTTAATAAAATAGTTTTTAAAAAAAATATGTACAAAATTTTTATAGATATAGAGAATCAAAACATAAATACACAAGGATACGAACCAAAAAAGAATGTTTGGTTTCACAAAAAAATAATATATATAATATATTTTTTTTCACTGTATAATTTTCCTTACTTACGCTTTTTCTCTGTATACCGGTAATCGTAAATTTCATGGTACACATTTATGAACTTTGTCCATCCTTTAAGATTAAAAAAAAAAAAAATCACCACAATTTCATTCCTAGCCAAAAATGTAGAGTTGAACATTTTGTTGTTTTGTTATAGTAATGGTGTGGTTTTTTTATATACATATAATAAGAGTAGTTGTTCCAGCTGAGATTGGTTTATGATATTTTATAGGTTTGAGTTGTACAACTCTCCTGATAATTTTCATTTCTTATTCCATTTCAGTTCTTCATCTAGTTTTTTTTTATGATTTTTACTATTCATTTTTATACTCCTTTGGGGAGGAGCAGGATGTTAAATGTGTATATACATACATATAATATTGCATGACACATGCAATCCAAGCTATATCTTATGGTTTCAAAAAAAAAGTTTTCTCCTTTTCTGTTTTTGGTTTAGTTTTATTATTTTATTCATTTTTTTTTTTAAGTTGAACTCTCTATACACTGGGTCTAGCTGGGAATACTAAAGTTGGAATGATTTTGGTACTATACATATATGTATATTACAAAGTACTTTCTGGAGAAAATAGAAAATTCTTTAGTTTAAAATTATAGACTTTTGTCAGTCTTTAGTCAATGTCTGATAAATTTTCTTGAAATCTTGGTTTTTAATTACTACTTTTATAGCATTTTCAGGCCAAATTAGTATATTATTTTGATTCAAATTCATAATTTTCTAATATAAATTCGTATTTTCTCAATTCAAATTCTAGCAAAAAAATGAATTTGAATTTAAAAATACTAATTTGGCCTGAAAATTCTATATACTACCATTAAGGACGAAATTAATAAATTGATTATAGAAATTATATATAAAAAAATATCTTATCTATAAAATTTCGTTCAAATCTTTACTATCTGAATTAAAAATTTCCTGTTATTATGAAATTACTACATTGTCATGCCACTACAATTCCTCTTTTTATCAAATATATTATAAATATGGTTATGAAAATGATCTTTAGCTCAGAAATAAGAAGCATTGCAGGAAAAAAAAGTGTTTTAAAATTAACTCTATATATTTAGTGGTGTTATATAATTTTTTAGTTAGGTGAGGCACAAAGTTTGTATATATATATATACTTATATATATATGAGAGAGTCAAGAACCCTCAACTGCATTTTATGGTAAAGTTTTCAATATGAATTTAACATCAGCCAGTAACAAAAAAAAAACCAATTTTTACTGGTAGATATTACCAACAGCTTTAGATATATCCCAGCAAAAAAAAAAACAAAGTTCTTATCTGTGAATTATGCTAATTTATATTATAATATATATATATATACATATATATAATTCTTTTTTCGTCTTGCTGGGCAAGGCTACTATTACGGTATAGCTAGCACCCAAAACGAAGGAAAATTACATGTCGGAGCAGATAATATGGTGGTATCCAATCATTTATTTTTTCGTAATTTTCGATATTATATTTTTTAAACTAAAAAGTTTTTTAGAATTATTCTATAAGTCTCAATGGTACTGAATATTTCTCTAGGTTTAAGGTGGTCTTTTTTATCATATCCATAGAAGGCAACTCTACTACATATCTTATATTATATATATATATATATATATATGTATATGAAAAGGATATTATCAGTATAAAGAAATAGATTACGTACAAGAGTTTTAAAGCATAGGATAAAAAAAAATTATAAATATATGAGTTGACAAATCTTGGGATTTGTTCAAAGGACATTTTTACAGTAAAAAAAAGAAAAGAAATACAAATAGTAATTTTCAAAGATGAATCTACAGACAGAAGATGAATATCAAAGGATTTACGGTAGAATGAAAATTATCTTCTTTTTTTTTACACAAATACTTTACCGTGTTATTTGCTAAGAATACTAATGGATTTTTAAGAATAACCTGAAATGCTTAAGGATTATAATGGATAGGGAATGATATCCGGATTTCAATTTTAAGATGAATTATTATATAATTTCTTTTCTGAATTTATTACAACAAAAAAACAAATATAGTGTTTGTAATTTTCCCGAGGAAATTTTTATATATTATTTTTTTAGTAAAAATTTCATTGCATTTCATTTTAAGGGAAATAAAATTAAGTGAATTTTAGTTCAACAAGGTAATTGGGATGACGATGGAAATTAATTTTACGGACGATAGAAATTAATTGCATACAAGTTATAATATAATAAGAATAACCAATATTAGTTTTATATTTTGTCAGCAGATGGTGTTTATTTATCTCTTCAATTTCATTGAAAAACATAATTGAAACAATTTGAATTAATTATTTTTCTGATTTTTTTTTATATTATTGTCCAATTAATTTTTTTTTTGTTTCTTGTTGTACCTGTTCTTAATTCACTATTTTCCAAAGTTTGCTTATTCAAAATCACGTTTTAATTTTCATAAAAGTTTGCTGACAAGATTTCTATAAAAATTCTAAGCTTCATATACTCACTCCTATATACCTTTAATTAATATTACACCAACACTTACTATATATAATCGTAAGATTCTAATTAGCATATTTTTCACCAACAATGTCCACATTAGTATAGTACATTGCAACAAAAATAGTAATGCACTTTTCCGACAAAATTGTTTTTATAAAAGGACGTGTTAAAATTAAAATACAAAATCTTCGTGTAAAAGGTTTCACTTTATTTGTATTTTTAAAAAATTCTACCCCATAAAAAATTTACTTAGAAAATTAATACTTTCACCTTATCACTCCCTCCCAGAAGAACAAAATGGGCAGACAAATTCTTAGATTGTAGCAACAAAAAAATATACAATACTTTTAAAAAAGGATCTTTTACAAAGTAATTGTAAAAAATTATTAATGCATGAAAATTATATTTAAAAAAAATTCTTTAATAAATAAAAAAAATTAAACTTTTCCAGTTAGTAAATTATCCACTAAATTAGTCAAAAAAATAATTAAAATAAAATATGTATATTTAAATAATAATAAAAAAAAGATGAAGATGAAGTTAGTTTTTCTTGATCCTTCTTCGAAATTGTTCTTCTTTTCCTTTTGGTTAAGTTTAAATGCCAAAAAGTTATATGCACTTTTGACACACCACATAAACTAAAAATTATATACTAAAACTATTCCCGCAATGAGAAAAATATTTAAATGATTTGAAATTGTGACGATAAAAAAAATTTATTATATACTTAAAAAAGAAGAAAATATTATTTCATTTTTATGTAATATCCGAATAAGAAATTCAACACAACGCAAAAAGGATTATAATTTCTTTTTTTTTTGTTTTTTTTTTTTTTTGTAATTGTTTAAAGAAATTTTTGCTATACAATGTCACATTGAAGAAAATGGCAAAATTAAGGAAATAGAAAAAAAAAGTTTGTTGACTATAATTTTTTTGTTGTTATATAGTTTAAGAGTTCAAATCATAAAGGAAAACAAATTTTCTTATACCAAAACAAAAGCGAAAAAAAAATTAAAAAAAAAACTTTAAATTAAAAAGGATAAAGAAGATTAAAAAAGGAAATTGACTTTAATGGAAATTTTGATAAGAAGATATTTTTATCTCTGATGTGTTTTTTTTAATACATGCATTTAATTATTTTGTGATAAAAAATGGTAATGATGATAACTGATAATAATGCCATATATACGAATAGCTGTTATACAAAAGAGGATTTATTTTATTCTAAGTTAAATTGATCGTTGAGTACAGCTAAAAATCACGAATAAAATAATACTAAGCCAATTTCATCAAGGATATATTAGAAAATTATAATTAATAAGAATATAAGCTAGTTGAAGTAAAACTGATCATAAATTATCGATAAATATTAAGGAGACACTAAATTTCATTGCATTTATAACCAATTTAAGTTAATGAATTTTGTCTAGGACAAATAAATCACAATAGTTTCGGACAACAATTAATATTAAATAATATGTATTTGAATCCAAGAATATTTTATATCTTTATCAAATCTTTATTGATGTATCAATTCTATCTACTAATGATAGTTGGTTTTCTTCGTCCGTTGGAAACATTACTATATAATTCTTATAGTTACTTGAATAGTTCTTCAAAACTATTATCTTTTTGAATATGATAATATCCTTTTTTACACAAAGTCATTAATTATAATTAATGTTAAATTAATTTGAAGATATTTTTAGAGAAAAAAAAAATTTTAAAAAAAAAAAAAGTTTTTCAGTCTGAAACTATTCAAATTCATTAACTTTCAACAAACCCAAATAAATAATACTACTATTTATTTCAATTTTCCTTTAATAACCCTTCGTTTTATCTCTTTTCACAAAAAAAGGACTAATTAAAATTCCTTGTAAGTCAATGGCAATTTGTTATTTTGTACTGATTTATTTCTTTCCCCCTTTTTGTGTTAATAAAATCTCAATTGTTTTTAATAGTTTTTATATTTAAAAAAAAAAAAAACAGAAGAATAAATTAAATAACAGAGAATTGATATTTAAAAAAAAATCTTCAAAAAAAAGGATTTAAATAAAAAAAAGAATAGTTTTTTATTCAATTTAATTGTCATTGGTGACCTATTTTTGAATATTTTCGCTATCCAGTTATACACATACACAAAAGTATATTAATTAAATCAAAATTAAAGTTCTTTTCAGTTCATTATTTTTGTTTTTTTTTACTATCCTCACGACCGTAGGATAATTAAAAACTATTTTTTCTTCTATAAATTCGATAAATACTATAAATTTTTTTTTCACAGATAAAAATAATCGGATATAATAATAGTATGTATTTTCATTTTCGATATAAATAAATTAATTAAAAAAATTTTTTCAATCAAAAGGAAAATATGCGTTTTCCAAAAAAAATTTCAATTAAAAATATTTTAATAAAATATAACTTTTAACCTCTCTGCTAAATTAAGTTGAATTCTTCATTTAATTTTTCTGTTGATGATAATATTATTATTATTAAATATCTAACCACTTCCCATTAATATCTAAATCCTTATTTTTTATACCACTTTTACATAAATTAAGTTTTATTACACTGTCTACTATGGTTTTAAAAAAAAAAGTTCAACAACACTAAAACTGTTTTGTGTTTATAAAATGCTCTCTACATATTATTAATTGTAAATTTTGCTTAGTTTTTTTTTCTAGTTTATGTTTTAATTAAAAATTCATAAATCTCAAAAGTAACTATGGCACAAAAAAAAAATTATTTTATTTAAATTATGCTTCATCAGATTTTAAATAAGCCACAACACAACAGAAATATTTATTTATAATAATATTTTGTCTGTGGTTTTATATGCTTTTATGAATTTTTTACATAATTTTTACATTTAACTTCTTAAATATAAAAACAGTCTAGCATAATAAAATTATCATATATAGTTGACTTGGAAAGAAAACGAAATCAAAATATAATTTTTTTAAATATATTTATGTAAATTTATTAGGTTTTTCCAAAACAAAAAATGAAGAAATTGTTTATAATTTTCCATATAAACAATGTGAAATATAGTTCTGAAGATATACATATTTAAAATGGCTGAAAAGCTTTGATGGAAAATCAGTTCACCAGCACGAATTTAACCTTTAACTAAATCTAAAAATAAAAATTTAAATTTAAATGTGTCTTCGTTCAATTTGTCTTTTTAAACGTTTTGTTTTTTTTTTTTAAATAAATTCTATCTAATTTTTTTAATAGAAAATTTCTTAAATCATAAATATAAAACTTAATATATAAAATTTTGTCTTCAAGAAAAATTTTAATATATAATATAAAATCTTCTCCTCAAAATATGCTAAAAAATTTCCTTACTTTCTATTTTTTTTTTTCTAATATTTATTATGCATACAATCTCTTCGAAAGTCTCAAGTGTCCTTAACCACAAAAAAGGAAAAAAATACATATGTATAATATACATATAAATGTTGCTGTTTCAGCATATATTCCACTAATAAAATTTTTCCTTAGCTGGTAAATCAAAACATTAAATTTTTTCCATAAAATATTCCAAATAAAAATATATATAAAAATTAAATAGAAAAATATCTTTGTAAAATACAAAATGAAATTTCGAAAAAATAAAAAAAAAAAGTAAAATGAAAAATAACACAGGAAATAACATATTAAATATTTAGATTATTTTTTAGTAAGTAATGGAACGTACGTACGTTCTCCCTGTTTTATTACATTTTAATTTTAAAAATTACTTATAAATAATATTTTTCATTTCCGGAAAACAAATATATAGTCGAAAATTGTAAATAAATTAAAATTTTATATTAATTAAGTTATTTTATTAAATGAACAACAATGTTATTCGGAAATTGTTTTTTACATAAATTCTTGAAATGGTATGACCATCAGTAAAAAAAATATATGTATATGTATATAACAAAAACAGAAGTTTTATTACTTGTTTGAAATTTATATTTGTAAAAGAAATATTTTAAATACAATTTCCATATATGTATACATAAATGTAAAAGCATATTTTGCATATTTTTAGTTTATTTTGGAAACTTTATAATAATTTATTAATATTTAAATTAAATACCAATTAAAATATTAAAAATTCCTTTTAGACACAACACGAGTGTAAACCTCGAAATTGTTTAAAGAATAATGAACCAAAAATATTAAAATATTCATGTTAATTAATATTTTCATATAGAGCAATAAAAGGTCAAAAAAATCATTTGACAGGCTTTAAAAATCGTTGTAACAGACTACATAGATTAGTTAAACCAAGAACAGAGAAGAGATAATATAGTGTATATTCTATATTGTCTTTGGTAAGAATTGTAATAGTATGTATATGTGCTGTTACACTTTTAAAAGGTTCAACATAAATTACTCTATAACTGCAAACGTATACTATATATTAAAAACAATTTTTAGTGATTGCGAATTTTCATCGGAATATGCATTTAGAAACTAAGTAATAACAATTTATTTAAACAATGTACATACTCTAAAAAACATTTTACTACAACGTATATAATTCCAAAAAAATGTTTACCACATTAAGAATCTATCCCTAAAAAAATCCAATTAGACTATTTAACTTCTCTAATACACAAACATTGATATATGTATACCAAAAATTATATAAAATTTTGGTTTGACAATATATTTTTGTATTTTCATTAGACTATGAAAAACCTTACAAACATTCCATTCAAATATCCTTGAAACTAAATTATATATGTATATAAGAAAATTATCTATCTTGTTATTATTATCATCGAAAAAATACATAAATTTAAAAGTTAATTATACTTTTTTATAGTATACATTTTTTAATGTCTAATCCTTAATACAAAAAATATTTAAATATATATATTTTAATTTGACATTAACATAAATAAAATCCTTTAATTGTTTATTCTATTTATATATACATAATAATAATAATTCCGAGATGAAAAAAAAAAAAACTTTTCAATTTACGATAAATGTCCTTTTGCTTATATTTCCTTCATGCCTTAGTAATCAAATAATTTATAGTATATATTTTTTTTCCACTCATTCTTTCAAAAATTTTTTTAGTAAAAATATATATAAAAAAAAAATCCATTTTATAGAAAATCAAAGGAAAAATAAAAATCAAAAAACAACTAAAAGAATTTTTTTATATATCCTTTTTTCTATTACATATACAAAATATTAAATTTATACATACATGTATGTATATATATAAAAAAAGGAAAAAGCATAATATAGAAGGACTATAAATCATTTTGATCGGTTCAGTGATTTGTGGATAAATTAACTTTGCATATACATAGGAGTTAAAAAAAATAATTTAAGAGGAAAATAATATAATACATATATAAACATATGTATAAAAAATATTGTAATATATAAACATAAATTTATGTAATTCTATGTAAAAATTAAAAAAAAAATATAAAATAACTTATTTTTGAAACCTTTTTTGTCACTCTCAGATTTATTATACATAAATATATTTTATGTTAAAAGAAAATATTAACCAAAAAAAAAAACATGAATGTTAATGACAGAATTGGAAATTTTTTTCAATGTTTATATCTATAATTTTTTTGTACATTACAGTAATATATATTTATTTAATAAAACAAGTCTCATTAAATTGTTAATATCTTTTTTATTAATCAATGTTTAAAAAAAAAAAAAAAACCACAAAATTACAACAACAATAAGGACGATAAATAATTGTACACACATCGTTGTGGCTTCAAATTTGGTAACTTCAGCTTTCACTGGATAGTAAAGTTCTAAATTAAAATATAAATCTATAATGTAAATAATACCTATTTTTATTTTTATTTTGACGTGGGACCGCGGGTGAGCACTGCGACCTGTTCGATCTATTGTGCATTTACTGCCCATTTTCCTTACCACATATTTAAAAAATTGAAAAATCTAAGAATGTTTGAAGGGGCCATTTTTGCCAGTTCTTCGTTCGTAAGGAAACCCTTTCCCAGAAGATTTAGTCTTCGCCTTGCAACTGCCTCGCATCGCAGTGTCAGAGAATGTGTCCTGTTATTTTTATGTCGTTGAGAATGTGTCCTGTTATTTTTATGTCGTCCAACCACATTTTCTTCAGGTCGTATTTTGCAGGACTGTGGCCTGTAATAATCCCTGTAAAGGGGTTGATGTCCTTTTTGCTGAGATTTAGGATGGTTTCCTATTTTAATTGTTGCGGAAAGATTAATTTTTTGGATATAGTTAGTTTAGACCAGGAATTTGGTTCCAATATAGATTTTATGATCTTTTTCTATTCATTTTCGAATGGCGAAATTTGAGTGACCTCTTGGTTTGCCGCAGAATGGCACTAGACCAATAAGTTTTGTTTTTACAGTGGTTAGTAGTTTTTCCAGTTTCGACTCTTGACTGTGTGAGGTATGAGATTACAGCCTTTAGAACTGCCTGACTGATATAGAATATATATTTTTCTGTTACGATGAGCTCTCCTAATATTTTTCTGGATACATAACTCCATCGCTATTAGTTCGGCTTGGAAAATTGTAGTTTCTGTACCAAATGATTTGGGAACGGAGAAGTTGGAACTTTTAACACCAGCTCATTTGCCCTCTAAGATCCGGGAACTATATGCGGAAAATAATACCTAATATCAAAATTGAATCAACTTTTGGTAGAAATTTTAAACAGTAAACAAGTTCATTCCAATATACTTGCAGAGTAAATACGGGCTAATATATATTATCACTAATTTAAAAATACGAGTACATTCTAACCGTGTACATTATTTTTTAGTACTAAAATAATATTAAAAATTATATCCTTGTACACCCGCATCCATTAAGCTAAGCATACACTCACAAAAGTACTATTAATTATATTTAACACTAATTTTTTTTTTCTTTATAAAATATACAAAATTATAAATTTGCTTTAAATGTTTTTATCCATAATTTATATATTTTAGGTTTTCAAAAACAAGGATATAAAAATTATAAATATTTTATAAAATAAATAGAAAATATATAATTTGGATACTACAAGTAAAAAGTTGCTCTACGAAAATTTATATGCAAAAAAAACAAACTTTTCAATTAAAGTGGTCAGGAAAATGAATATAAATTTATAATATTTGAAATAAACTTTAAACCATTTTAAATTGCAAGATTCAAATTTATTATATTTCATTATATGAAATTGAAATTATAATGTTGATAAAAATAAGTTATGTTTTTAAATTGAGGATTTATTTGGAAATTTAAAATTAAAGGCGGGCGCACAATTAGGGCTTTAATCGATAGTGTTAACTTGAACTTTTATTAATGCTGGCGGAAAAAGCCATACTTCGCACAGTTGTAACTAGATTTTTTTTTTCATATTTGTCAATTTTTCACAATTTTTATGTGCTTTTCCAAGAAATTTTTACCTCTCAGAGTTTAAAATGATTTTTTACTAATTTTTGCGTCGCAAAAAATGATTTTTGATCAAGTTTTTGCCTCCCAATATTAAAATTTTCTAGCGTTGGCGTTAATTTGTCAACATTGTTGAAACTCAGCGCTAGCGTTTTTTTGGCCAGAGTAAACTGCTGGTATTGTGTTAGCTTACATTGATTTCCATATGTTTGAAATTTTTCAAGTTAACACTATCGATTACAGCTGCAATTGTGCGCCGGCCTTAATCCTTGTCAAGTTCACCAACAATAAAAATTGAACTTTTTGTGGTGATTACTATCGGCCCAGGGCCGGCACTCCCATAGAACAGTATGAACAGCTTGACGGGGCGCTAAAATTTAAGAAATCTTGAGGGCGCCAAAATTCATCAGAAATAATTTTTTTTTTTTAATTTCTAATTTTCAAGTAATGATCCGTTTCTTATATGAAAAAAAAACCCCGCATGAACAGATTTTTAGTCTATTCATCTAAAACTATCGAAATCGGTAGAAAAATAATTTAATAAATATCGATATCCATTCATTCATACCTCGTATTGTATTTATATCGTACTCTTATTTTTTCTAGTACATACTATTGTATCGATATCGATATTTATTAAATTATTTTTCTAGTGATTTCGATTTATTAAATTATTTTTCTAGTGATCATCCATTATTTCCCACAAAATCTCAGAAATCACGTTTTTATCATATAACCATCTTCCAAGTAGAGCTAATGAAGGAGCACTAGCATAATTAACTATAGAACACTATAATGAAGTGTTTACCAAATATCAGCCCAATCCATGCAGAGGTACCAGAGAAAATCCCAGATGAAAATATGGCAATTCATCATTTCATCCAGACCACTTATTGAAATGTCTTTACCAAATTTAGCACAATAGAAAGAAAATCCCAGATGAAAATATGGCCAGTGATGTGAAAACGGATTATTTACGGCAACCTAACGTTATTTTAGGGCGGCATTTTTCAAAAGTGCACGGGGCGCAAAAAGGGTTAGCGCCGGCCCTATCGGCCTAAATAAAATTAAAAACACTCTAGAAAATACAGTTCACAATTAAATGATCCTAGATCCTTCTAATTAATTATAATTTCTATAAGTATTTTTTTAATGTTATTGCATTAAGTTTATTACATTTAAATAGTGAGAAATCATTGGACTTTAAGTTCAATTAAAATTTATTGCAAAAGTTAGCCAATTGAAACATATCTAAAATATTACTAATCTCGATAAAGCTGCCAATTAAACTTTTAAAATGCAATACTAACATCGAATCTTCAAAAAAAAATTAAAATATTTAATTCCATATTATAAAAACATTTATTTCAACTGTCTACAAAAAGCTTAAAATTTAGCTAAATAAAAATCGTTTTAAAAAAAAATTCTAAAGTTTTAATGTAGTACATGTTCAATTTACTGTTTAGAAAGGCGCACCTCTGAGCTTTATATGTACAATGTTTCGCGAATAACAAATAAAATGATTTTCAAACTAGAAAATATTTTTTTATACTATATATTTGATTTTTTTTTTCATATAAATAAATATATGTACATATATATGTATATATATATATATATATATATATAAATTTGTAATATTCTCTTACGAATAATAAATCAGTTCCAGAATAAAATAAAATATATAACTTTAAGTAGCTTTGAGATATTATAGCGCGCTAATACTATAAAAAATCACGTATGGTTCTTTATTCATGGCATCCCCAACAAACAACAAAAAAATATTAAAAAAAATATCTTTTGAAAGTATAAGCTTTACTAAACTAAAATCTAAATTTGCAATTTCAAAATATTCTCAATACGTACTACATGTCAAATATTCTACCTTCTCAATCACCAAGTTCTTTTATATTTTTCATTATATAAAGGGAAATATATAATATTATTTCCATAGTAAGTTAGTTATTTTCAGATTACTTTATTACTAAATTATTTTTACACTTTGAATATATGTCATCCTTACTCATAATATTGACAGCAAGAGAAAAATTTTTATAAATATTTTATATAAATTATAGTAGTACATATAAAAAACTATCTATGTATGTAGTATATAATACGTGAAATAATTTATATTATTTTAATTATTTTACGTAATATACTACAGCAATCCACTATAAGTTTACTACAATGAAACTGTAGCACCTTCAAAAAATTACACAATCAATTATTTATTAGTCAATTTAATCTGGAATTAATTCTCTTTACTAAATATATACACAAGAAATTTGTAATTCTGCTCCATGATAATAGGAAATAAAAAAAAAAATACTACAAAAAAAAAATATATTTTTATATATCCTTTCACTACTACGTATATTCAAAATACAAATCCAAGTAGTATTTAGGGGTTATATAGTATGGATTTCCTGTATTTTTATTTAGCCCAGGTTTCTGTTTTCTATATAATCATTTTTTTTTCCATGTTCTGTTCCTCTTGATTTCGCCTGTCGGAGAGTAAAACTGCCACAGTGGAAAAGATTTATAGGTAATTTTTATATTCTGGTATACTTACTTACATAAATATATATGTAAAAAAAAAAATCAACATAAAAAAAGTAAAATAATCTAATTTTTTCTTATACGTATACATAATATTTTATATACATATTTTTGGAAAAAGCTAAATATAATATTTACGAAAAAAAGAGCAACATTTGACAAACGATAAAATCGTGCACTAATATATTAATTTTCTTCTACAAACTATATATTTTTCTTATCCTTTAAATCTGATGTTTTGCTGGCCATTTAAATCCTTAAATTCAATATTTTTTTTCTATATATTCATGCGATAAGAAATTTTTTTTTTAAGGTGGTGAGAGAGTCTTAAATTTTGTAAGGCATGGAAAGTAAATCGCGTGTTAGTCGGTTAAATTGGAAAAGGATGTTATATATACTAACAAAACAAAGGATTTAGGAAATATAAAAATCAAATGAAAACTGACCATTACAAAAATTATTAATAAGAAAACATTTTTTTTTTACTTCCATTTTGTATAAATTGTTGTGTTAAAAGAGTATATTAAAATAAGAAAATGAAAAATTGCTGAATCAACATTTTCATATACCCTCGATTAACTCAACTAAGTATATATATATAAAAAAAATATTCAAAGAAAATATATTTGACCCCTTTTTTAGCCTATTTTGCAGACATTATAATTAGAGATTTTTGTTTTGTTTTTTTTTTTTTTTGTTTTTGGGTAAAATGTAATATAGAAATAGTTTTAATACAAATTTTTTCTTTTCCTAATATTTTAGATTAGATTAAAATTTATATGCTAATAGTAATTTTTATATTATTTTTTTTTCCAGGATGTTAAAGAGGGTTGGATTGGATATGTATATAGGATGTGGGAGTCGGAAAATAATTTCATAAAAATTTATGGTTATTGACTATCCGTTGTGTACACAAATTTGAAACAAAAACATAAAAATAAAATAGAAACGCTTGTTATAAATACTTAATTTAGAAGAGTAAAATATATACATACAGTTCCGATTGAGTTTAAGGGGTGCGAGCAAATCATAAAAATGTTAATTAATATTTTTGTTTTTGATAAAAATGAAAGAATGTTAATCATGTAATGGAGAATTATAAATAATCTAGAATTAATTAATTATTGGGGAATATATAGTGAGAATATATGATAATATCTTCAAAACTTATATATAAAAAATTGAGAAATTGCTAAAAGTTTTAAGGTCAAGAAATTAATTATTTTGTTTTGGAAAATAATAATCAATATTCTATATATATATAAAATTGGATATTTCAATATTTTCTTGGAGTTAGTTTCCAATCAAATAAATTATGTAATTGTAGAAGAATTTACAACCATAACATTCTTATAATAATTTAACAAGTCAAGTATAGAAGAGGAACGGCAGGATTGTAAATTTTTATTCAAATGAAAAGTAACTAAAGCATAATTTACATAACTAACTGTTACATAATTCAATTATGGAGTCAACAACAAAGGATACCAATATACCAATTAGAAATAGAAAATTCATTATCCTCATTCAGTTAACCCATTTTATAATTCAATTTACATAATACTTAATTTGTTTTAAAGAACCTAAAATGCCATATAAATCTTAAAAATTTATATCCTTAAATAAAATATAACATATGACTAACAAAATTATATACTACAAACATTATTTCCAAAATATCATAATTCCAGAAATAATTTAACGTTCATATAAAATGTCATATCATGTTTAAATTTTCAACATGAATTGGTAAATTTTTCTATGCGTTTTATTTAACTAGACATTAATTGAAAAATACCTTCACAAAAAAAATCTAGAAAAATGTTTAATAGCCATATAATAATACAAAAATAAAAACAAATTAATCTACTAATTGAGAAGGACGACTATAAAAGTTTCAACCTATTTCATTGTCCATATAATATTTATTTTTTAATTGAAATACCTGCCGGTCATAATTACACCATAATTTTTAAATAAGGAAACATCAGAAAAAGGTTGTTATTTAATGTTGTATATTCTACGTCAATCAAAAATGATTTTTTTTTTTTTGACATATTATGTGGAATTTGAGTGGAAAAGAGGAAAGTTTATTTTGGTACAATATATTTTTCGGTTCAATTGTAAATTATGGTTTGGATATTACAAATGAAATTACAATTTTTTAGTTAAAATGGTCAAATTATACAAAAATAGATTTTACCTTTAATGTTTCTAGTTTTATATATACTTACTTAGAACTATATTAAAAATTAAATTTTTATTTTACCAAAATAGATTGAATTTGGAAGTTTTAGTTTTTGAGTTTTCAAAAATGTCAATTAAATTTCATTTAAATGTTAATCTTTTTTATATCACTTGTTATGAGTTAGGAACTCGAAGTATACAATAATATTTTTTGGTCGAGATATTTGAACTTATTCACAAAAATGATCTTCAATTGTAAATTTTCATTTAAAAAAAAACTATAAAATTTTTTGAATACTTTCTCGTATTAGATTATTAAAATTTTGTTTCTAGTCATAAATTTCTTCTATATTTTAAGTTTCGTCATAATCAAAAAGTATAGTTTATATATAAAATTATAAAGTGGATCTTTAATCAGACCAGTTAAGTCCAAGGTTAAACCATATATAAATCCTCGAGCAAAAATTAAGAAGGACATGATTAAAATATAAATGATAAAAAAATTTCTAATCCAAATATAATTTCGGATTCAAAACAGACTTTTCATTTAATTTTGAAAACTATTTTTGATATTTTATATTATGTATTAAATATTTTACTAAAAGTCGTAAGAATCTTATACACCTTTAAAAGATCTTATTTCTAAATCAAAATCTATCAATCATTTACGAATCCAAAACTCAAACATTTATCAGGAGTTTTTTTTTTTATTTTTTACGTTTTTTTCCTTTTAAAAATACATAAAATCCATCATATTTTTTCTCAGATTTTCTTCAATAATATAAATTTATGAGTGTTGATTGACGTGTACAAATATAATTTTCAAAATCTCGTATACGGTATATATACAAAAATAATAATATTACTAAAAATATTATTCGAAACATGTGAAAAATTTAAGACAAAAATCACAAATGACTGTAGTGGTAATATCTCAATTTAATAACCCTTCTTGAAAAAATTCTTAAATATTATTATATAAATATCCTTTATACAGGATATAAAAATCTATATTATTTATATTACTTTTGCGCCCTTCACTTAGTTATTTATATGTATAGAAGGGAAATCCTTAAATCTCAACACTTTAACTTTTATTTCCTTTTAGATATATTTTTAAGATTTTCTTTTTCTTCATTTTTTTTTATGTCGTAAATAAATTAACAACCTTTTTTTTTAGTAAATTTATAGCCAAAAAAAAAACATAAAATAAAAACTTTAACTATATCGTTTAACCTGGACTTAACCTGGACCTAATATACACCAATATATTTTTTTTTATTCACGCCAGAAAATTTCTTAATTGCATCATTAATGTTTGACTCTTTTTTTTTTTCTTAAAATAAAAAAAAATTGTGTTTTTATAAATATTTCTTTTAAAATGGTTAAATTGGTTATAAACAAACCACCTACCCAAAAAAAAAATTCTCTTATAATTATTTGTGAATTTAAATACAAAAGAAAAAAAAATAGATGAAAATTTTATCATTTAGGGACAAAATGAAAATATAGAAAAGAAAGAAAAAAAGAACAAAAATAGCTGAAGAAAAATCGTCACGTTAATTGTCTTTTTTAATTGAAAAAAGAAAAATTCTCAAAAGTACGTTTGATATTTTTGGTTTATCAAATCCAATTATTATTATTTTATCAATTTAAAAGCAAATAAAAATTTTTGAAAAAATTGTATAACTAATAATATTTACATTAAATAGTTATTAAAAGAAGAAAGTCTAGCATTCTTTCTTAATTTTGGTAGGAGAATATTATAAGCTACTTAATGACTATTTTTAAAGTTAGCCGTCGATTAAACTCTTTTAAGTTCAGGCAGAAATTATAAATTCAACGAACCACAACAGTGATTACTTAGTTCTTTATACCATTACCTGAAAATTCTCAATCATAATTTTGGGATAGTGATAAGCGAAAAAATATACCTTCTTATGTTGGGAAACTAGTTTAAGAGATATATAGTAACCCAATATAGCGATTTAATAACCGATTTTAGTAGTTACAAAAAATAATCTAGAATTTCGGGTATATTCGTAATTTATTAATTATTATCTACAAAGTACAAAATTTATTTATTTGAAAAAGTCTTCAACAAACTCCTTAAATTGTAAATTAAATTTTTTTATTGGTTCATTAATATTTTTTTGTTCGTTAATTTCTCCAAAATAACCAAAAAAAAAAAAGTAACAATGACATAATTAAAAACTATGAAAAAGTATGAAACATTTTATAACAAAATGAAAATTTCAATTTAACTTTTAACGAAAAAGGAAAATAGGAAAATAGATTTTCCAAAAAAAAAGGGTTGGTTTTTCTTATTATTTCGTTTACGTATTTAAAAAAAAACTTGAAATTTTCATTTGAAATTTTCTTCCATCATTCTTCACAACAACAAAAATTCATATTATAAATAGTATATGAAAAGAAAAATGATTATAAAAATGTAATTTTCGCTATTCCTTAGATATACATGTTTAAATTGCTAAAGGAAACTGAAGCAATTTAAACAAAAATTGAGTAATTAAATTCTCTTACACAAAAAGATAAAAAAAAACAGAAATATTGACTTCCTAGAGGAAGAAAAGTTCTAAAAATTCAAAGCAATTTGAGGAATTTAAAAACTGGACAAAGATAGAAGAAAATGATAATTTTATAACTATTAAAAAAGGTATCCAAAAGTTAGTAATTCCCTTTTTTTATATTATGGATCTTTTATTGCGGTGGGTCCTTACATTCAAATGCATGGGAATGTGTGGTTAGTCAAATTTAGAAAACAATTTGAGGTTGCTGGATTTTGTTAGAATTAGAAATTCATTATTGCCGAAAATTATGAGCACATTATAAGCAGCCTCTGCATTATAGAAATAACTTGTATATTACGACTGTAATATAAGTGAAGATTAAATTAAAAAGTTTCGCAATCAACATTTTAATCTAAAATAATGACATTGGCTGTAAACTATTAAAAGATTTGTAAAGTCAATAGATTTTAACGAAACAGCATTGAACATTTATAAAAAATGAAATATTTCAATTAAAAAATATTATATTAAATTAACTACCCAAATGTAATATTTCCTTAATAAAAAATTAAGTTTATTTACCAAAAATTATTATAGTCAAAAAATTATTTGTATAATCAAAATCATAAAACTATCATAAAATTATTCTTTATTATATGTATGTAATAAGTTTTCTTTTATATAAAACTTTTTATGATTGAAAGCAATAAAATAAAAACCATTATTCTATGTTATAATCAAAAGTAATCTAAAATTCTATGAAAAACAAAATCATCTATTTTCCTCGATTACTATTATATTACTATATACAAAAATTATCTACAATGTTTAAGAAATAATTTTTACAATATATACATACATATATTTTAATGATTACTTTTGAAAATAGCTAGTAGTGATTAACATTAGCATCACTGGGGCATAATAAAGCAAAATTGTTAATGGTTTAACATTGTTATACTAGAAAACACTATCTCTAATACAGTACTAGTTTCCTAATAAAAAAAACTATTTTTGTGAATAATTCAACAAATATTAAATATATTTCAAAAAAAAAAATTTTGAATATAAAAGGAAACATTAATAAAATAGCAAGGAAGTTCGTCTTTTTCTATGACAAATTTTCAGATAATGTAATAGTTAAAATTTTGCTCCAAATACAATTTTACCACCCTTCAGTTTTATTACATTACATTTTAAAATCTTCTAAATCTGTGTAACCGGTGATATTAAATATCTACAATAATTTATATGTCTCATAAATGAATTTATGTATACATATTTTAGGGATGAGTCGGACTTTGGTTATTCAAAATTGTTTTTGCTCTGAAAATTGCATTTACAAAAGTGGAAATTAGTAATATATTTTTCAAGTATATTTTTCACATTCCAAATTTTAATATACATACATATATGTATATCTATAAAAAATAAATATTATTAGGAATTATCTAAAAAATATTATTAGGAATTATCTAAAAAAAATAATAACAATTGTTTTTCAAAAAAAAAAACAATTAAAATCCTAGTACGTAAATTTAATGTTGAGTAATATGATTTCTAACATAAATTGGATAAATTAGTTTCCAGGCATACAGAATGATATCATAGTAAATTATAATTAATGGTAAACTAATTTGAACACGTTTTTGTTACACGATATATTTTAAACACTATAATATATCAATTGTCTCATATAATTAATCAATATTATAAATAATAACTACAACAAAATTATGTTAACATTCCCTTACAAACCAAGAATAAAAATTAATTTAATAAAATTTAAAAACCACTTTACAATAAAAACTACAAATGATTCTTATCTCGACACTTATTTCACAAACGATCATTCAGAGTTCTTTAATGTCTGGCATTTCTCAAAAAAACGAATCTAAAAAGATCATATAAAATTTCTCATAATTTCAAAATGAATAAAAAACTATACATAATATAAAAAAGGATATAATAAATGATTTTTTTGAAGACAAAACTAATTTTATACTTAGAATTTTTATTTCATATTCCTTTCCATCACAGGATATTCATTTCTATCTTAAAATTTTGAAACTATTTATGTATTTTTATTATACGTCGTTTACTTATTAGTGTCTGGTGCATAAACGTTTTTCTTGTTATCCTTGAAAAAAAAAATAATAACATTAAAATGTAGATTATTTTTTTCTATCTACTTAAATTGTTATACTATACTATCTACAGTGTGTTGCGTTGTTTGTCTTTGAAACTTTAGATTATCATTTTGATTTAATTAAACTGATGGTTTCCCATCAAATTAAATTTAATATGTATAAAAAAAATATAAAATATTAAACTTAAGTAGTTTATATCATCGTAGAAATGAAATTAAATCATTAAAAGAAAATTGGGAAATAATTACACAGTTTAAATGCTATTGTGAATATAATTTTTTATATTAAATCTTCATAATATAAATTCAAATGCATTTTAAGGAATTTATTTGGATAAATAAATTTAATAAATGTTTGAATATATGATTCTGAATTTTGAAATTTCATAGCAAATTATTAATTCAACTTGACTAATATGATTTTACAGAATATTATTTTTAGGCTGTGTGTGCCAAAGGGTTTAAATTTGTAGTTTAAAATTAAATTATGACTGATGAAATTAAATTATGACACTAGCGTATTGAATATAGAAAGTCAAAATTTAACGACCTTCCAGACCTCGTTAAATTCAGATTAAATTTTGATTTATGTAATATATCAGATTTTTTATTTACGAGCCCTATCTCATATGTATTGATATTCCAATATTTTATGATTTTTTTAAATGTTTTATACTAGAATTATTAATAAAAATAAACTTATTTTTTTACAAGAAATTAAAGAAATATTAATAATAATAAAAAAGGATTTAAAAAAATGTTATATCAATTATAAAGTATGGATCAATACATATGAGATAGGGCTCGTACATATTTATAATTTTATTTCTAAAAAAATTTAAAAATTTTTTTTAATTTTTTTAAAAAAATTATAGAGCAAAAAAAAATAAAAATTTCATCCATCTTTTTTTAAAAATTAAACCAATTGGCACAGCAAACTTGATAGTAAATATTAAAAAAACTCACCAGCAAAAAAAATTTAATTTTTTGTGTCAAAATTTAAAATTTAAACTCTTTGGCACACAGCCTTAGTATACAACTCAATTTTAAAACTGAAACGCGATAAACAGTATAGTATAAATTGTAAATCTAAATGTAATTTTAAATATTCAATAATTATCTGATAATATTTTGACACAAATTAGATAATAAAATAATTTATAGTTTCCACGTATTAAATGAATTAACAAATAAATTAACAATATTGAAAATAAAATAATTTATTATTATTCAAATTTAAAATAGGTTAATAGCTTTTTAGTTACTGGCAAAATATAATTGACCAAAATAATATTAAAATTAAATACTCTTCATAATGTAGTAGAATTTTTATAATAAGAAATTTTTTTAATTTAAGATTTAAAACTATCGTCATATTATTAACTGTCATAAAAAAAACTTTCTTGTAATAATCATCGTTCCGTAAATCCTTCCTGGAAATACAAAATAGTTCCACATAAATCTACTTTTCCTGCAAATTATTAAATCAAAAAAAAGTTCTCGTAAAACACTATAATAATTGAAAAGTGTAGGTAGGAAAATTAAATTAAAACACTCTAAAAATTTTTTAATTTTTCATCAAATTACAACATATTTTTACACAAAATTTTACTCGTAAATTATTTCTTATATTTAAAAATTAATGAAATTCAAATATTTATGATAAATTAAATATTTAAAAACCTCAATACAAAACTCTTTGTAACCAACAAAAACTTTTCCATAAAAATCATAAATTATATTTAATTTTTTTTTTTATTATATTTTTGTGATATAAAAAGAGGACATCACCACAAAATTTATATTAAATTATTCACTAACAATAGGAAAATTTCTATATATCAAGAGACAAGATGAAAAAAAAACATAAACTTTCTTAAAACTTTATAATTTCTTCTCAGAAAATCATATTTATATATAATAATTATTTTTATAGTAATAATATCCCAAAAAAAGAAAAATGATAAATAGAGATAGAATTAATTTTTAACCATCTTATTTAATAGAAATGAAAACCCCATATTTGATTGTCGTCTTCATTAACAAACATTTTTCAGTTTTTGTTATACTTATATAAAAAAAATTTCTTATACTTCTGTTTCCCATCCAACACAAAGAAATAAAAAAAATTAAGGAAAATATGAAGTAAAAGCCGAAAAATAATAATAAAAAAAAAAATTTCATGCAAAAGACATTTGACATTTATTAATTTAAAAACTTTTCTTTCCGCATTGTATATAAGGAAAAATATTTATATGAAAGTATAAATCGTTTTCGTTAAAATCTCAAAAAAAAAAAAAAAATTTTTATTATTATATAAAATTTTTTTTGAAGAAGTAAGAAATTTTGGAACCGA
Source organism: Empis stercorea (assembly GCA_949752835.1). NCBI lineage: Eukaryota > Metazoa > Arthropoda > Insecta > Diptera > Empididae > Empis > Empis stercorea. The sequence goes on from OX457086.1 coordinate 15,984,744, forward strand.
AGGGAATATAAATAATAATTTTTCTATTTTATATAATATATAGTATAAAAATTTTCCTATAAACTCGAAAAAGTTTTCTCAAATTCTTTGTAAAATATGAGAACTTTTAAAGATTCTGAGAATATTTCAAATATAAAATTAAAATAAAAATAAAAGTACGTAAAAATTATTGATTTTCCTTTCTATCTTTGTTTAATTTTACACATAATTTTAGTAAAATTATTAACTTTTTCGATAATCATAAATAGAATTTTACATTTTACAAATAGAAAATTTTACTATTTTAACATATAGAATTCATAGATTCTGTCGGATGGTAAATATATTTAGCAAACTTCATTATATGTTACACTAAATATAAATTACTCGCCGACCTATAAATCTCCTATTCGACTACCCAATATATCATACTGAACTATACGTACCCAAATAAGTAAAAAAGACATTACAACAATGCAATTGTTTCACGTCTTAATTATTTGGCCACTTCACCTAAATTATAAATTGAGATATGACCAAATAAACATTTTGGCACCAAGAAATATCAAAATCTGACTAAGCAGTTTTATTAGAATTAAAAATCTAATATATTATTTTTGAAAAGTAGATTAATTACACTACTGTTCTCATAAAAAAAAATCTAACCACATTTGGCAAAATTTAATTTGAAATTTAAGTATACTTTTACTTAAAAAAGAGAAATTATAAGTTTAAAGAAATTCAAATAAATCTCTAAAGATTGAACCAAATTTTGTATTAAATTTTATTCATTTGACAATTTAGAATTATTTGCTTCTTAAATTCTCTCCTTGTATTCATAAATTCACTATTTCAGAAAACTTTTAAATCTTAAGAAACTTATAAAATTATCCGATTACTAAAAAAACCAATCTAAATCTTAAATCTATTTTCAACACATTATAAAAGTAATAAATTAATTTTTTTTTAAGTATTTAATGGCAAGAAATTTTACTTGTTATCTTGATTTAATATAATTTTTGCATTTGAAATAATCATTATCGTTGTACACGTATATATAATACAATGCAATTAAATGTCATATTAAATATGTCTAGTCATAATAAATTTTAACAAGCATTTAACACCTTTTACCAAACTCCTCTTCTACAAAAAAAGGAAACAATTCCAATAAATTCTGTTTTCCAACACACGAGCAAATTATAATCAAACCAAATAAAAAAAAATTTCAACATATCCTTTAACATTTATTACCTTTTATACATGCAACAAAAAACCAATTTTTTCTTCTAACTTTTTGTATTTTACTTTTGTATATGTCTGCATTTTATATATGTATAACTAATTAGGAATATTTAACACATATGTGAAATCCTTTAAAAACAAAAATGTGTCTTTTTTGTTGTTATTGTTGTTAGAAGTAAAATGGTATTTAGCTTAATTTTAAATGTTCCTTTTGTGGACAAAATAAAAGCATTATGTTGGATGAATAAAAAAATACAAAAAAATTTTTTACCATTTACAATTCGTTCTTAAGTGAAAATTGTGTATACCGTATTAGGCAAAAAAAGAAATATTTTCCTATTGTTTTACTTTTAAGTGAAAAATATTGTTTCGTATAAAATAAAAAAACATAACAAAAAAAAATATATATGTACATATTTTTTATGTTCTCTAAACATTATTATGTATATATAAAATTAAATCCTTTATATAATTCTTTCTAGTAACTTTCAAACAATGCTCAACTTGTTTCGCCATTCACATGTTATAAATAAACAAACAAACAAAAAATGTTGAGTTTGATATAATGCAGAGTAGTTTCAAATATTACGTGCTAGATACCAGTATATGATTTTCTTCAATTATCTTTTTCTGTATCATAAATGTTTTTGATGAATATTTACAAAAGCAATTTTTGATTTTAATAAATGGATATTGCCACCCAAAGAACCAACTTTTTAAGCTTCAAAAGACTATCAATTTAAAAAAAATTCAATTTTTCTATCTCATGACCATTTTCACAGCTATTTACTATATTTATATATATAAAATTTGTTCTAAGCTTACGTAATAAAGCAAGTGTCCGTCTCTCTTTCTTTTTACAGACAGACAGACAAACAGTCACAAAGTTTTTTTTTTTTTTATTAAATCCTTTTTTGATTTTTAACACAAAAACAAAACTTCAATAAAAAGTAAGAAACAATTTTTTTTTTGTTTTGTTTTTGAAACGCTTTTAAACATACATAAAACTTTCCCTATTACAAGATTATGGGATTAGAACAAAAGGACGACTTTTTTTTATTAGAAATTTTCGTCCTTTTCATAAATATATATGTATATGATGTATATACATGTTTATGGAGATAAGTAAAGATATATGCATATTTTTGTTATTGTGTAGATGTTTGTTGGCGTGTGCAGAGATGAAAAGCTAAACGTGTTTTTTGTGTCTGTTACACCATTGCCAACATATAATAATAATAATAAAAAAAAAAACTTTATATTATATTTTATTTTAGATTTAAATAATAGCCGACAATCTTAACTTTTCTACTTACACATATATCTAAAAAAAAAGTTTACTATGTATGTATATGTAGTAATGTTGTCTTTTAACAGGTATAACAAAAAAAAATGGCAATTATATGTTTCATAAAGTACTTTTATAGAACATATTCTATATACATTGTTTTTCTGATGTTGGAAGCATAGGGAACAAAAAATTTTTTCTATAATGTTTAAAATTATGTGACAATAATTTATTAGATTCAAAAAAAAAAAAATGTTTTTTAAGCATAAAATATTTTCATAAAGACATAAAAAAGGTATATATAATCTTTTATAAAATATTAAAAAAAAATACACATTTTTTTTAAATGAATGATAAGAGATAAACTTTTTTTTATCTAGGATTAGGATTTTTTTTTGCATAAATAATATAATAAAAATTCTTTTTTTATAAAAGTTTTGTTATGATTTTTTATATATATATATAATATGTATACTTATAATGAAAAAAATTTACCAATCTCTTTTAATATTTTGATAACAAATTTATGAAATTTTTTTGATTTTATTTTACAAAATGTAATCTTAATTTTGGTAAATAAATCCAGATTAATAGCTATTATAATTATTATAGATTATAGAAAATGAAAATGTAAAAAAAAAATTATATTTAATTTAATAGCAAAATAAAAGTGAAGATTGCAAGATTGATTCTGTAGGATTAAAAATATATTATAGACTTTTCAAAATATTTTGGTTTGTGACACTTAAGTTCATTTACCTATATGATATTTATTAACACGTTCAAATCGGCATGTCCTACCGGTGGCTCACATTAGAATCCTTGTGAATCAGTTTTGTAAACTATAACTTCGTAATAATATTAAAACAGGAAAATACCTTATATATTTTTTTTCATGTTTCCAAAAACTATGAGTATGTGAATTTTTTTACGTACGGCGCCGCCTGATAACATAAATTTTCAAACCGCCCGGATGAAAAGAAATACAAAAACAAAGCGCCGCCGTTAACGTGTTAAATGACATTATTTTTGATTGAGGGTTCTTTATACTAAATTTAAAATTTACTTTATTAAATTTAAGATTTACTAAATTTAAGGATCATATATTAAAATTTTGTGTATTGTGTCCCATTTAAATTTGAGAAAAAAAAATTATGAAACATCAAATAGAATTAGTTAAATAAACTTACCATAAAGTGGGGTCACCAATAATATCCCAAATAATCCAATATTTTATTTCATTTAATAGTGTTAAATAAAATTTAAACATTTCGTAGTATTAAATATGAGTTCAAAATCCTTGCCCCCTGAGAGGTGACAAGGTAAGTGTGTATTAAAGGATTTTAATAATTTTTTTGTGACTAAAATATATGGGTTATAAAAATACATCACAAGATTTTCACAAAATACACAAAAACATTTATGTATACAAATTTTGTTCAAAAGTTTAAAATTTAAAATTTTGCTAAATAATAATAATATGTATTTCTTTAACACAATAATAATTATGATTAATTTTATAGAAATATATCATACTACAATTTATTATATTATATGTACATAAAAGTTTTATTATATATCCAATAAAATTCTTAAAATCTTATACTAAAACCATAATCATCAAGGATTTATAAAATTTTACCTTTTATAATAATAAATATGTATATAGACCTTTTATTATATTTAATATATTTTAAATGCAAAAAAAAAAAAAGAGATTCTAATTAACTTTCTTAACCATTAAATTTTAACGATATTAAAACAAAAATATAAACAAATTATAATTTTTTGAAAATTTCCGCACTTAAACAATAATAACAACAAAAAACTTGTTATTATTTTATGTTTAAAATATAACTTTAAAAATATATCTACATATATTTACAATGATGTATATATAGTTAAGATAGATAAATATTAAACATATAGTTAGGTAAAAGTTTTCTTGTTCGTTGGATCATAAAACTTTTTCCCCAAAAAATAATAAAATGTGAAAATTTCCCTTTTTTTTTGGCAAACATTTTCTATTGAAAACAATAACAACTAACAGAGCTTAAATCAACATTAAAATATCTATATGTAAAATATATAGTATATATACATATACCTCAAAGCACTTTTAAGGTACATAAATAATTTAACTTTAATTGGTATATATTATTTACTATTTTTAAATATATAAAACGGAAAATTTTCCCATTTCTCTCTACACTAACAAAAAAAAAAAAATTTTTTTTTAACTAAGAATTTTATCACCTTTTATGAAGGCCATAACTTATTCATATCTGATTAATAGTTTAATTTATAAAAAAATAAGTATTTAAGGTATATATAATGATATTTCCCAGGAAAAAAAAATCTAAAAACCTTTTTTTTTTTGTTGTTGGCAGATTCTATTATAAAATCCTCATGAGAAAAATATCTCTGTAAATTTTTCCTTGATAAATAAATTAATTTCATTATAAATTTCACAACAAAAAAAAACATTTTCTATATATTACCATTAAGACTTAAATAATAATAATAAAAAAAAAAGAAAGGTATTAAAAATTTAAGTATGTTTAGGTTAAATCCTTTTAGAAACTTTCATAAATATATTAAAAATTAAATAATGATACCTAAATAAATTTCCGACATTAATGTTATGTCAATTATAGAAATTTTCATTTAATAGCAAAATTAATTTTTCTTTTAATAATTATTTTGATTTAATGTAAAATTTGTCAAAAGGATATTAAGTTGAAATCAACTTAAAAGTAAAATTTTAATCAAATTTTAAAATAATTGTAATGAAATGGTATTACGGATATAATATTATTGTCAATAGATTTTGCTATGTTATCGTTTAATTATGGAATTGATCGAGTGGTATAAAAGCAAAAACCATATAAATAGTATACTTAAATGGTCTTTGGTAATACTTAAAGAGATTTTAATTATGAATTCAATATAACAATTTAGATTTTGAATGTGTAATTGTGAGGTAAATAGATTTTGAATGAATGCAATTATATCTCTAGGTATTACACTCAAATAATTTTATATTTCTTTTTGGTTATAAATAGGAATATTTGCGGTGCTAAGTTTAATCATTCCTGAGAGTAATTAATTTTTTAATATATTCTATAAACATATATGGTTATTAGGAAAATATTTTACTAAACTTTCATAAGTATATAGTGAAATCTTTTAGTAATTTCACTACAATTTATGTATATAATCATTCATTAAGTTTACAAATTTTTGCCAATAACAATATTATACTAAATATTTCGAAAATCTCATTAATAGAACAGGCCAATTTTTAATTTTCCTGATGATTATCTACTAAAAACTAAACTGTCACTCACATAAACTTTACTCTATAATAAAAAAAACATTAAGTTTATACACTATTTTGAAACTATGATATATTTTGTAAATTTTCAAAAATTTATAGAAACATTAATACACATGACTAAACATTAAGAATAATTATTTTTATTTTACTCAAAAAAAATTTTAACTATATTAAATAAAAAAAATCCAGAGATTATGAATTTACATCCAATAATAAAACTGAATCATTTTTTGACCACATACGATAATGTTTTTTATATATAAATTATACTATTTTTACTATCAAACTATGACATATAATAATAAATTTATGTTACATAATAATTGAAAATAAAATCAGAAATTTATTACAGCTAAAATTATATGCAAAATAAAGAGAGGAATTGTACATAGTTTGATTTTTGATGAATTGTTATATCATGTTTATTTAGTTTTTTTGATATTAAATCAATAAAATGGTAAATATAACATAAATATATTGTAATAATATACCATAAAATAATTTAAAAGCTAAAATAACATCATAATAATCGATTTAATATGTTACAAATATTTATAGATAAACATTGATTTAAATCTGTTAAGAGGATTTGTGAAACTCAAGCTATATAATAATTTAATTATATATATAGGGTCGTTAATATCAATTACATAAATAATATCTCTTGAGAAAATTTTCACTATATTAATTTATGTCAAAAATATATTTATTAATATCAAAATTTTAATTTTATTGAACATTTAATAATAATTATAATTTCAAGCACATATTTATGCCACACACTATCGAAATTTATTATACCAAGTATAAAAGTAGTTAGTTTTATTTAAAATATTTACTGAAATTAATAAATATACAGATTAAGATTAACAAATTTATTTGAAATTTCATTTTAATGTTTTGGAAATTAGACCCCAACGCACTCTGTACCTATATCAATTATATATTGTCTAATATTGATTTATCCTTTTATGTCCATCAATTATATATGATGATCAATTATATATGATAATATTTCTGAATAATATTAAAAATTGACTTAACAATAAATATGAACAAAAATATCAAAATAGTTAAACGAAAAAATGTCAATAATTTTCATAATTTAATATTAAAGCACAAATTTTATCCTATAAAATTAATTTTAATAATTTATTCCCTTTTGACTTAAATACACGAAATTAATAACTGAGGATTTGCTAAATATTATCTGTAATTTTTTAATATTTTTCATCAGTGAATTTTTATGAAAATGTTCTGGTGGCTTCTTACCACCAACCATTTTTGTGGTAAATTGTTTTTTTTTTTTTTTAACATAAAAGTTTCAATGAAAAATAAAATCAAACTTTTCTGGTTTAGTGATATTATCAAAATATGCGAAATATTCAAAAAGTTTATTTTTCAAAAGAATACGAGGAAAAATTACACATAAAAAAAAGCTTAAACCATAAAAAAATTCAATAGTTTTCGCATAAATATGTAAATTAGATATAAACAAATATTTTTTATAGCATTTTTTTTTTCTTTTTTGAAGATTTAACATTACATTAAAAATTCAAAACTTTTCTATCGAATAATTTATATTACTAAGTAATTTTTTTTTTGTACACTTTATTTACAATATTATTAAATTAATGTAAAATAAATTTTTATGCATTAAGAAGTGATAACACAAACCTAAGAGAGTTAGCGCCATTAAAACTTTATAATAATATAAATGTGAATCTTATTAAAAAGTGAAAATTATATTTTTTCATAAAAAATTATAATAAATTACAATTATTATTTTTTTTATATAATTTTTGGGTTTGTCGAAGTTGATTTTGGTATAGAGAACATAAAAATAGCAACAAATAAAATAACAGATTATGGTTTAATGTTTAAATCCAAGATGAAAATAAAATGATGAAATTTTGTTAAATGATGATGTGTTAAGTTGTTTCTTATTTCTATTCAAGAAAAAAAAAACAGACATTATACAAAAAAGACAAATTTGAGGTTTATGTAATTGGTATTTATCCTTGAAAAGGATAATTTTTTTTTTGGATATATTTGTTAGGTCAATGGTCTTTTTACTTGACAGACAATATGATAATCCTTTCGAAATCCACATTGTATATAATATTCTGGGGTTAATACATTTTTTTTTTAAATTTAGGGTCGACCACAAAATAAGAATTTATTTTAGGTAGATAATAAATAAATACGAGGAATTTTGTGAAAAGTGTTTTCATATTTTTTTATCTATTTGGAATTATTGAAGAAGATAATCTACTAGTAAATAGTTGAAAGTTGAAAGGATATATTAATTTAGATTAGATATGCCTAAACAAATATTACAAATCGTGAACATGGTTACCAAACATTTTTACCACAAGATGGCAGAAGATTATCATCCATGAAGCCACAACATTTAAAAGAATTCCATATTATAAATACTTTATTAAAACGATTTTATATTTTAATAATTGTCAATTTAACAGATATCTAAATAGATTTATAACAGACAACAAACAGATGAATTCTTCAAAAAAATTTCGACCAAGGAAAATCGAAAAATTTCGACCAAGTATAATTTCTTATACGTTATTTTAATATAAAAAACTCTATACTATTCAAAATGACAGTAAGGATAAATTCTTAAACACTCATTATTGATTACTATATTACAATATAAAAAAAACCTAACAAATCCTGAGATATTTTTTTTTCGAAAAAGAAAAAACAAAGCCACAAAAACCATTAATGATGAAATTTTCCCTTAAAATAAAGATAAAAAGGACGACATTATTATTATATCCTTAACAGATTTATAATACTTAATTGCAAAAATATTATTAAAAAAAACAATTTTAAAAGCTTTTAATTTTTGAAGGTTTATAATTTTTTGGCTGCGTCCATCACAAAACTATTAAAACATTTAAAAAGTTAGACTTAATAGAGAGAGTGTTGGTATGTATGTATATGGTTTTATCCAGTTAACTATAATAATAGTGTGTTAATCAAAAAACGATTTAATAAATTTTTATTTTTACATTCGTACCAATAACAAATACCAAAGAACCAGTAATGCATAACATAGTAATGTAAAAAAAAGGATGTATAATATTTTAGAAATAAAATCACCACATGAATCATAGTGATTTATTATCGAATATACATATATATAAATAACATAAATAAATCATAAATTCAAGCTTAAGGGCTTATAATATTATATATACGTATGTATATTGTATATAGGAAAAAAATCCTTTATACATAAATATATAAAACAAACAAAAATTGTATAACAAATAAGGCACTTTAGTAAAAAAATATGGAGAATTTTTTTTTTTTTTTTTTTGATAATTTCCATAATCTAGTGGCCATCTTCTAATATATATATAGAGAGAGCTAAGTGTAAAATGGATATAAGGTTAAGTTACTGTCTATTCATAATAAAATATAAAACATAAGGAAAAGGACATTTCATGATGGGAATTTTTTTTGTTCTTTTTAATTTCTGTTTGGGTTTCAATAAAACGATGAAGTGTTGACATTTTTCTTCTTTGAATTTTAATGTTCTTTAGTAGGTTAAGTTTATAATACAACAACAAAAATTTTGTGTGTCCATAATTTTTTGAGCATATAAAAAAAGTTAAAGAAAAAAATATTATGATTAAGTAAATTGACCTGTAAAGCTTTTAAGAATATTGTATACGTGTTCTTTTTTTATTGTTTTGAATATATTATCAAACCAAAAAAATTCATATACATATACGTATATGTATTTCCAATGATTAGGCAAATTTTTATGTGAAGGATATGGGGATAACCAATTTAGATGTGGTTAGAGGATAAGCAAAATATTTATATAATATAATTTTTTTTTATATGTACATACATAATAAAAATTAGATTGATTTCGAAATAGATTGATTTGAATAACAATTTACAAAAATTTTTAGATATTTTTCTAAATTACTCAATATAATAATATTTTTGTAGCATACTCATGGGCGTTTAGGTTAAAAAGACAAAGGACAACTCTGAGACACAATAATTTTTATTAAAGAATAATTGATAGTTCCAGTTGATTTCGTCAAATTTGTAAAATGTAATTTTTCATAGGCAGTGGGATTAATTATATATTAGTATTATTATTATATAATTCAAAAGTAAATCCATATTTTGTTTCTATGTGGCTTTAATATAAAACATAATTTCTCTAATATTTATTCGAATATTGTGACACTTAACCAAAAAAACATTCGTCAAAGGTATCCCGTCAATTCCCAGAAAAACTTTTTCGCAGAAAGGGATAACCAATTCGCGGAAAACCAATTCGAAGGAAAGTAATTCACAGAAAAACAATTCGCAGAAAAACAATTTACAGAAAGTAATTCACAGAAAAACAATTCGCAGAAAAACAATTTACAGAAAAAACAAATACCTATTACTGCGAAGGTAAACACAGTACACAGTATGTATTTATTGAAAAATAAGTCCTTAGCAAAGTAAAATTTACATCTACAGTTTTGTTTTTTTTTCTTTTTTGCCAGAATGTTTATCGAAAATTATGTGCAGTAAGGTTCAAAACTATAATTATGAGTATGACCAAAGTCAAAGTGCTGAGTTTTCTCATAAGATTTACATGCTGTTAAAAATTAGCACTCGCATTTGTTTGTACCGTCTGCAGACGTAGTAGTAGTAGAAGCATTTCAGGCTTTAACAGATAATGACATAATTTCCGAAGAAGTCAACGAAATTTTAGATTACTTTGAAGATAATTATTTACAGAACAGAAATTGCCCGATTTTCTACGAAATATTATTTTTTCTGGTAATTGTTTTTCTATGAAATGTTTTTCTGGGATTTGTGTTTCTGCGAATTATCGTGGAATCTTCGTCAAAAGCTATACCATAAATTTAGTTTCCAAAATATAAATATCAATACATAATAGTTTAGTTAGTAAAATTTAGCCAAAACCAAAATTTTTAATAAATATTTTCTATTTTCTAAAACACCTTTAAAAAAAAAATTTAAAAAAAAAATTGTAACATTAAAAAATTAATTTTCCCTTAATAAAACCATTTATTATTAAATTAATAATTTTTCATCTAAATTCATTTTTATATATATAATATTTTTTCGCTTTTGATCTTTTTCTTTATTTCTTTTTTGGCTCTCTTATGAGCCATGAAAAATTAAATGAAACCTTTTCATCTTTAGTCAAGAAATTACACATACTTAATTTTTAAAATATACCACACCAACAACAAAATGAAAGATTTAATAATAATCTCTAGGGTCAATATTTTGTATATGATATTAAAAAATTACACAAATAATTTCCCAAAAAAAAAAAAAACAACCGAAGTATATAATTTCATATACCCATGACAAACACAAAACTCCACAAAAACAAGAACCACCATAACAAACCAATAACAACACAACAGAAGAAAAAAAAAACAGTCCCAAGTGATTACATCCTTAGTATATGTTCATTTTTTTTTTTCAGTCTTTGACTGACTTTTTTCTACCCTGGAAGAAAACTACTATACATATATATACAATAGGAGGAACAACAAAAAATGAGACATATCATCCAGTTTTGATTACTTTAGAAATGAAATAAAGCTAATATTCTGCACGTTTACAATTTATTTTGGCTTGTTGTTAGTATTTTTGTATACTATTTCGTTTTTGTCCCATCATCACGCTAGTCAAAACAATAAATTACAACATGTTGTTTAGGTATATTATGATTTTACATTTTCTTTTTTAGTTTATATATTGTATGTTTGTTTATGGTTTAAGGACATTTAATCTATATGCCAATATTCTTGTAAGATTGTAATATAAGAATTTTGTTATTGTACCACCCTAAAATTTTGGTATAAATTAAAAAAAAAAAACATGGAGCGAGGAATCATAATGATGAGCTAGACAATATAAACGTTGAATGAAATAATTCCTAAATATTATCATTTATTACTTTATTTTTTCATGATTTCTATATTTTTATTTGAAAAGTTAATTTGTCTGTAAAAAGTAAAAGATTTATTTTTTGTATTTGCAAAATGTGACTTATTTTTGAAGTTAGAAATGCGATTGGCATTTGTCGGAATTGTTTGTTTAACTAATAAGACATTCAATTTAAATTTTGTCCACAATAATTTGTTGGCTTAAGTTAAGGTGGGAAGGGAATGGGAAATTATAAACGATTGTTATAATTGATGTACCATTTATGTAATTAAAAGAATATTAATTTCTATAAAGCAATCGCCTATTGACCTACCTCTATAAGATCAACATAGTGAAAAGTGAAATAGGCCAGTGTTTTTCCAAGTTCTCATAGTAAATAGTATTCTGGATTTAAAGCAAAGTAAATCAATGTCTATAAGGCAAAAACATTTGTAGGTCCTGTTTAGTATCTCTAAAGTATTCTGCCTTAATGCATTTCAGCATTTTGATACCGTGTTTTGCTCTATAGACTTTTTTTTTGTATAAATATAATAATGAAAATGTCATTAAGTTTATTACTATCAAAATTTTCAAATAAAATATTGCCCACCTTCTATAATTTTCCTTTTTTAATATTTTTTGGAATATGTACTAAAAAAAGGTCATGTATAGATGTCATTATATTAAGCAGATATGTCAAGGGTGGTGACATTCTTTTTTGTTTATTAATCCCGCCGGTCATATAAAAAAAACTTTATTTTTTGGTATATACTTATATATGTGTGTACAGGACATAATTATATTTAGTTGTGTATGAATTATTACATAGAAAAAGTTTTTGGTTTATTTTTTTTATTGGCATAACTTTTATTATTTATGTATGTACGATACATATACAATAGCACAATAATATACCAACCAAGTTAAAGTTTTTCTATTTATTCGAATCCTTTGTAAGCCTAAAAATAAGATTTTTTTGATTTTTTTTTAGTACAAAACGAATCTTAGCTAATTTTATTTGTCTACTAGATTGTATATTAGGATTTTTCTTATATATACTTTGTTATTGAAATATTTTTGGTAAAATGACTAAAAATATGTTGTTGTTACATTTTTTTTTCGGAAATATTATTAATACATTCAGTTATATAACTTAAATGAGATTATAAATGTTATATAACTCAAATTAATTATATAGTGATATATGATGTAATTCTTCTTAGAAATATTTGGGAAGTTAATTTTAATATAATATTTATTAAGTAAATATATAAGAGTTGAAGAAAAATAATAAAGTATATAATATATAAATAAAGAATGTTGATTTTTATTGAAATCGATAGTCAAATATGAGGTAATTTTATGATATTTATAACTACTATTTAGTATACATATATAAAATATTTAAATAAATAGAAAATTAATAATTATTGTATAAGTAAATTAAGAATTTTGTTAATCGTATGGAATACAGATTATTTGCCCACAAATAATTTTAATTTATAGTAGGTATGTAAAATATTTTTAACATTTTAATTAAATTTTACATTAAATTCTGTAAATTACAAGCATTTATTATATCAAATAACACATATTTAGTTAGTAAATTAATATTTAGTTGTGCCTAATTGATCATTTTAAATATTATAATTATAAACAAATTATAAACAAAAATAATTATAGTTTCAATTAACACAATATTTGCCATTTTAAATATATATTTAATGCTAAGAAAAAACCAAAATTTATATTGAAATCTTTTATTTCCGATAGCTAAACCGCATCAACAAATTCAGAAATTTATATTCGAGAAAATATAAGCCAACAATTATCCTTCGAAATTTGTGTCTTTAATAGATAACAATTTTATATAAATTTATCTATTTATTTTTACCACAACTATATATAATTCCATTACAGTAAAAATAACTATATTATGATAATCCTTAATATTATAATCTTTTTGATAGTTTGATAGTGTTAAGAAAATGCTTATTGATATTATATAAACTTTAATAAGTATTTATTATCAATTATTTATAAACAAAGTTTATGAATTCCCAAATATTACGAATTATGGCGATAGTGTGAAATATTTTTATATTTTCCGACATTATAAACTTATATTAATTCAATTTAATATAAGTTTATAAAAATAATTGAAAAAGGATAAAAAATTTGACTATAAATCAAATATTCATAATAAATCAAAATAATATAGTTTTTATAATGTTATTAAAGTAATACAATTTCAAACACAACTGATTGCTTTTCTAATTATTATTCCTGTTACAAATTGGTGATAAATATATCAGTGAAAGTTATGTTATAAATATGACAAATGTGTCTGACAAATTAGCAACAAACTTTTTCCTATCTACAGTTTAACTTTTATTAAAGTTTAAGAGTTTGGCGTAAAATGAATAATCAATATTAGTTCAGAAATTAAATTAATTAATTTGAATTTTCATGATTATTCGATGACATATTGTATGGAATAATATATTTAATTGAAGACATATTGTAATGAAAAGTAAACTCCATATAAGATTGATTGATGATCATCCATTTAATCTAAAACTGAAAATTTAATTTTATATAATATATATAACCAATAAAATTTATAATGTAATATTAAAACTTTAAATCAAAATTGATTTTCATCAATAATAATCTATATAATAAAATTTATTATGTGGAAAATTATATTGAAGAAAAGTTGATCTAGAATATTTGACCAAAAATAAATTCTCATTTATTTTATTCATTTTTTTTTGTATATCCTTGCACACTAAAAAAATTCATATTCTCCAAAACATTGCATCAAGCATTGTTGCAGTACACACACAAAAACTTGTATGCATACAAAAAAAAAAAAATTCCTGAAAAAAATATTAAATGTCCAAATAAAAATATTTTTTTAATATTTTTATCCTCTGGTTCGAAGGAGTAATTTTATATTATAGTCAACTTTACTCTTCTATCTATTCTCCAACATCCGTAATAACTTTCAAACAATAATTTATATATACTATTATAAAATATCTGAAAGATTATCATCTCAATCTTCTTCTTCATTTATATTTACAACAATAACAACGTAATAAGTAAATAGATATATTCAATCTTCTTATATATAATAATAAATTTAGTGAAACAAAAATTATAAAGAAATTTTAACACTGCATAAGCAAAGGATAAAAAGCTATGGTATATCTAAAGAAGCTCTCTGTTTAAGAAGCAAATAAATATAATACAAGATTGAAATATGAATTTCAAATTCCAAAAAAAACTTATTTGTTCTCTTGTAAAAGGATAAGTTTTTTTTTTAATTCACAAAAAAAAAAAAAAAAAGATTGAAATTTAATATTTTAAGAGATACGATATTATAGAAACAATAAAAGAAAAGCATAACTATTTTATGTAATTCTTCCGTTTGTCCTCTATATTTTAATGCACCACTATATTACTCTACTATAGTTTTGATGATTCTCTTTCTGTGTATAGCATATTTTTTTATTTTTATAAAGCTTATAAGAAAGAATAAAACATTTAGAGCAGAAAATGGTCACAATAAATAAAAACAAAACAAAAAAAAAAGTTTGTCATTTTATGTTTTTGGAATTACACAAAAAAAAAAAGAAAAAAAACGAGGGAAAAATAAATAATCACAGTGTAATATAAAAAAAAAATTGAAATGACACAGTATGATAAACTAAATATACTATAAAGAAATTCAAATTCAAAAGATTACATTTTGACTGTGTATTTACGATAATAAGGACATCTAACCTACTACTATCCACTTTTTTTTTTATATATAAAACTCATCATTGTTGAAGGTGTTATGTACCAGAAAGGAAAAAAAAATTATTATCGTTTTTGAAATGACAGTAAAATCATTGTAAATTAACTTTTTAAAATATTCAAATTTTCATTAGCCTAAGCTTTGTGAAAGAATACAGAATACTTTCTGTGAATCTTACAGTAAATTTTATATCAATGAATAATGAATAGATTGATATAGTACAAAATTATAGTAAAAATTCTATATACGTATAAACATACCAATACATACATTGCTGGTGCCCTTTTTTTAACCAAAAATGTTTGGTTTGAAGTTTATTGCCCAAGTTCTTTCCGCAGCTTTTAATGTTGATGCCATACCGTTATTCACTTATATCAAAGGCAACTTAAACTAGCAAGTTAATGCTGATTTAAGATTTAATAATGATAACAAATTTAGTCATTGAAATTCACTTCAATTTTTTATCATTATTAAAGTAAAATTTTACAACAATTTTAATATTTAAACAAATTATTATTTGTAGTCAAAAATTAGTCTCACGAGTTAGCATTTCTCTAAAATTTTCAGTAACTACTTTTCTGTGTCTGATAAGTCAGAATTTTAACTTTAATTGCACTCAAAATTTTTACTAATCTTCTTATGATCTATTAAATTTAAATCATTTCCTTAAGTCACATCATTTGCCATATATTTATTTACTAGATTTTACTGTACAATACATATATACTATTATATATATTCTAAAATTATATATGTATATAGTCAGTAAAATTTATACTTTCTATTGTAAAAACTTTTTTAGCACTCATAATACATAATTTTGTCATCTGGAGTTACGCTCGAATAATAATATTTTTATTTGAATAAGAAAATTTTAGGTGGAAACTTACATAGAAATTATTTATTATATTTTATATACATATATATATTCTATTGTATTTTATATATATATATATAAATAAAGTTAGTACATAAACGTATATAAAAGGTGTGAATGCAAATGTTCTATTACTTTTGTTGGAATTTTTCTTCTTCTCTTACTTATTTTTTTATTTGATTTTCATTTTTTTTTTTTTTATTTGTTAGAAAGAAAAATGAAAATGTATTATCATGGAAATTCATTTTTTTTTCTGTTCTTTTGCCTTTGTACAAAAGAAGATAAAAAAAAAACAGTTCTGTTGCCTCAATTTATTATGAAAAATTAAGCAAATATTTAATACCACATCCACCCAAAAAAAAAAATTATATAAATAGAGAGAAGGATACAGAAATTGTTCAGTGAGTATATTTGAATTTTTTGAGGTCGAACAAAAAAAAATGAAAAGAAAAATGAAAAACGAAAATTGTAATGTCAAAAAATTTTCATATTCTATTTGTTTTTCTTTTTTTTTTTTTTGGAAAATTTTTCGGTTGAAAGAAGAAAACGTGATGAATTTAATTTAAAATATTGTCAATAACAGATTTATAATGCCATATGTCGTTTACTGATTTCATCATCGTAAAATAAAAAGAAGAAATGTTGGGTGGGAAGCTGGGAAGTTCAAAAATTTTATGATAGAATTATTATAAAAATTTTCTTGTTTGTTATTGTTTGATTTTTCTTTTCGGTCTGATTGATTTAAATTAAAATTAATTGATTGTTAACAAAAATGGAGTAATTTATTTTTCATCATATTGACACTGAAATTTTTAATTAATCACCGTTTCTTACAACTATTCCTATATAGTTTTATGCTACACCATTCTTCATTCTGTGGTATAAGTCTTGAAGAATTTATATTTACAATGTTTGCTAACATTTAACTATATAGGATATCCTCAATATTTAGAATTTTCCAGTGTATACTTAATGATTTCAAAATTGAACTATAATCTTGTAGTACTACAAAATAATAGCTAAAAATCAATTTTACACAATTTTAATAATATTTTTTTCATATACCAACAACATACAAAAGAATTTAGTGATCAATTTAATAAATATTCTATAAGTTCTCTCCACACAGCACAACACTCCAAAAAATGTATTAAACCATCTTTTTTTCTTCCTGGTTTTAATTTTCTGTCGAATATCCTTTTTCCTTAAAAAAAAAAAGTTCACAATATTTTATAAAAACACTTCTTAAAATCAACAAATTTTTTCACTCAATTTTATCATCACTGATTTTGTTTTTTTTTTTGTTTGTCCTCCACGATAATATAGAAACTTTCAACTTTCAACCCTCATAATACATTTTTCACCATATGTGATATATATTTTTCCATTAAAGTTTAACAAGACCATTATATAAAAAATAATAATAATATTATAAACTTAAATATTAAACAATTTTATACAATATAGAAAATTTTAAAGCTGAAAAACGGAACACTTTAAATTTTTATTTATTTTTATTTTTTTTGGAAATTCAGGAAGTAATATCATGAAAGTGGATAAATTTTACTAAAATGGAACATATGTTTCAGTATAACAAAACCATTATTTATGGTAGACACTTGTAGGCAGAGAAAGAGTTTATTATATATATAAAGTAATTCTTCATTTTTGATATTGTATGTACTTTTGTAATAATGAGGGTAAAATGGGGGTTTTTCACGGTATACAAGATTAAAATCTTAAAAACTGGCAAATTTTTTTGTACTAAATAATCAATTAGTAAATTAAATAAATCAAAAAGATTGAAAATTTGTGTTAAAGAGTTTCCTTTTTTTCCATATAAAATTGAAATTTGACTTTAAACAAAAAAAAAAAGAATTCTTCCTTTTAAAAAAAAAATCAATATTAAATAATCAATTTTAATGGAAAATAAAAAATTTCTTTTATTTTTTCAATCAAATGAAAATGGTATTTTTGGTTTTCGTATATATGTAAGTATTTTCCCGTAAATTAAAATTGAAAAAAAAAAAATTTAATTATTTTCATTTGATTGATTAATATTAGTAATGAAATTGAGACCAAAGGAATCAAACTAATTTGATATAAATAATTTAATGTCTTTAGTTTTTCGTAAATGAATATTTAAGAAATTTTGATCACAAGAACAAGGTTTAGTCAAATTCATGAATTAATGGAATTTAATTCTTCAAAAGCAATTTTAAGTGATTAGTCTTTTTATTCAATTTTAATAAAACGCATGACAGCTAATTGCGAATATATTTTTCTATAAAGCATCATTAGAAGGACAATTAATTAACATCCATAGCTAAATACACAGGATAATTCTAATGTAATTATTTTTGTTTACGTCATTATCTATTGGATAAAGTTGTGAAAAATTAAAAAAAAATATATATTTTACACACCATAAATTTGTTTATGTATAATTTTATAAATTTTTATTCAAAATTATTATTATACATAATATTCGTACTGCCCTAAATAAAATTACAAAAACATTAAAATGTTTTTGAAAAAAACACCCTCCAACTCCAACTTTATATTTTGTCACCTTCTCAAAAATTCTCCATTTTATAAATTTTATATACCCAAAACGCCAAAACAAATTCAAATTTCTACTCTTATTCTGGTTTGAGTTTTATATACCCAACACTTTGTCTAAGCATATTACTATATTATATTATATTCTATAATCATAACATCCGTTTCGTGACATTATACAAAATATTTATGCAAAAAAAAAAAAATTTAGAACACCAAATAAAATATATATATAGCTATAGTAATTCTAAAACTGTGATTTAAACTTTGCGTGTTAAAAAAATAATATAATAATCCACCTCCAAAGCCTTTGACAGATCCTGACCTAAAAATTTATATTCAACGCTCTATTTATTATATTTACTTGTTTGGGTAGCATAATAATAATATTAATAATAATAGTCATCGAAGAGTTTTTCCCTATCTTGCCAAAAAAACCAAAATGACGTTTGTGCTCCTTTGGTAATCTATATTCTATATACCAAAAAAAAAACAAAAAAAACTCCATAAGTTTAAAATTTATAACAAGCAACAAAAATTTAAAGTGAAATGCAATTTCATGTGTGTACTTTAAAACTATATTTATAGGTAAATAAAGTGGAGGAAGTTTATATTAAAATTATGGTATATATAATACGGAAAGAACCAATTTATAAATACATAATATATGTACGTAAAAGAGGGGCTCCACCATTTAACGTAAATGTTGATGAATTTTGTGGTTATATATATAAAATCCAATTGAACCCAGATGGCTTTTATAACTAAAGTGTCTATCTATTATTTTTTATTATACCATGGATTTTTGTCCTTTTTTATGACCAAAAAGAATATTTATTTATATAAATTTTATATATACATATATAAATTATTATAAGTTTATTTTTATTTTTTAGGTAAATATACCAACAAATATTTTTTTCAATATTATATTGTATCACGTATCCAAAACTATACTATATAAATACGTTGTTTTTCCCTATGTACATTTTTTTGTATTGAAATTATTTTTGAAAAAATTATATATATATTCATATATGTATATATAAATAGTGTTTGTGGCTGTTTGGTTATAAATAATAATCAATGATAAATGGTATATTAATCTATTTATTCCGGAGAAAAACCATCAAATGGTGTTTATTGTTTAATATAAAATATATGATATAAAAATACTCGAAAATTTTATTATTTTTTTATTTTATTTTTCGATTGCGTATCCTCTTGTGAAAAATAAATTATATACCAAAATATATATAAAATAATTTTCACTCAATTCAATTTTATTTTCAATTTTATTTTTTATTTAAATAAATTGTTTATATTTATAAAAAAAAAAATATAAATTTTTTTTTTATATTTTATTTTATTAAATTATTTTCGCGTTTTTATTTTTGTGTTTGTCTCTTGGTCCTTGCGTAAGGATACAATTTTGAACCATGAAAATATATATAAGAAAAATTAAAATAACAATAACGAAAAAATGTCTTTGATTTAAAGCAAACAAAAAAAAATAAATAATAATACTAACTTAAAGGTTACAGTAAATTGTGGGTAAAAAAGTTTAAGAAGTTTTTAAATTGGAGTAAATTGTCATACATATACGTATAGGGCTTATTTTGGTATATTACTACTCAGTTACACTCTATACTCTATTATTACAAATTAATAATATTAAAAAGGTCACTTATTTTTATAAGGTCTACTCACCAGTTGCAATTGTGTAATAAACGCATGATTCCTTTGTTATGACAATCTATTTTCGGTAATTGATAAATTGAGTAATTTTGCTAACACAATATACAAATATCTCTAATATCTTTGCTAATGAATTGGTAGTTGAGTTTGGCATAATTCTTATATTGAAAATATTTGTGGACTGTTAATTTTTATCCTGTCACCGTAAACATTCAATATTCTCTGTTCACTATGCATTTTTCCATTTTCGCAATTTATTAAATCGATAGTTTACTGTATTAAATACTGATATATATACATACATATATACATATACATTCATAAATATTAAATATGTAAAGGTATTTTTATAAGCTTATTTTTTTTTATTAAGAAAAAATTCCACAAAATTTTGTAATTTCCATGGAAATTGTTGTGTAGTTTTTATTGTTATTTTTTGCGGTTTATTTACAAAAATTTTTGCTGTTTTTTCTATATAGTACATACAGACATAAAAAGGATATTATCTCTAAGGCATTTTAAATATTTGGATTTTGGTATGTGATGTCAGGTGTTGATAGTACTTTGTTATTAGTTTTTATATTCATTTGGTTTTTAGCTTTAATTTTTTTTTTATCAATTCTTTTTTTTTTTTTTTTTGTGAAATTTTCATTTTTTATGTATTGTATACCAATGCATTTTTTTGGCAATAAAAATTATACGATTTTGTGACACTAAATAAAATAAAAATAGTGTGAACCTTGTAACTTTGAATTGAGATTAGTTTTTTTTTATTATATTCATATGGTAAATTTGATTACAATTCGTGAAATGATTCCTCTAGTAGTTTAAAAAAAATATTATTATTATTTTCGTTGCAAATTGGAAATGAAATTTTACAACAAAAAGAAAATTTGGCTATCATTTTTATTAGCTGCAAAAAAAAAAATAGAAAATATTAACTAACTTTTTATTTGATATTTTTGGAATCATCAAATCAAAAGTAATGAAAATATATGGTAAGAATTTATACTACGGTGATATAAATTTTAAATCAATTATTTATAAATTTTTAATTTAAATTTTATGTATATTTTTAAAAATTATGATTTAAAATAATCACGAAATGAAAATTAAAAAAAAAAATTAAAACATTTCAGTAATTTTTCATTCCCAATTATTCCCAAAATTCATTTTTTATTTAATTTTTTCCAGGTGGTAATATAAATTTATTATAATATTATAGAAACATTATGGTAAAAAATTTCTAGAAATTTATAAACTACTTAACAGTTCCAGTAGGAGAATTAAAGCTATTGTCGTACGGTCTCATACTTTGATCCCAAAATAACAAAAATATATAAAATATATAAACAAAAATATAAAAATATATGTTGGGTATAAACACCTTGTAAAATAATATTTAATTCCTAAATAAATAATTAAAAAAAAAAAAAATATTTTGAGATTTTCGATTTAATTACAATAATGTCTAGACTAAAAGTTCTATTAAAATTATATATAATTTTTACATAAATTATCAAAACAATTATTATCACTTCAAAATAATTACAAAAAAATAAATTTAAGAATTCAAATTTTATCGATTTTTCTACCATAATTTTTATAATTTGAAATTTTCACTTTTTTGTTAATATACATAATTATGATTTTTCAAAAACAAAAAAATTACCAGACAGACATTAGAGACCAGCTTACAATTAATATATTCAAATCTTTTGTGTTACTCTCTAAAACCTAAAAAATAAAAAATTTTCAAATCATAATAATAACAATTCTATATATACACACAAAAAAAAAAAAATTGGAAAATTTTCGTTATTACCCAAGTGAGATACGATTTTTTTTTACCATCATTATAAATACAATATCTGATTTCATTTTATACATATATAATTTTCTTTCTATTTATTTCTTTTTCTCCAGGAGCAGACGACCACAAAAAAAAAAAAGAAAATCCTTAATAATAGTATATAAAAAAAAAGTTATACCTTTGTCTACCAGAATGAAATATTGTCCCAGTCTAATATCTAAATTATTCTACAATAGAAAAAGATTATTTATTGTCAGAAAATATCCTTTTCTATATGTATACCCATAACAAAAAAACAGAAAAAAAAAACTTAGTTATTTTCATTAGAAATAAATCTTGTATTTTTATGAAAATTTTCTTTATTCTGTTTTCTGATTATTAGCTTTGTAAAAATCTTAATAATCTTTTGTTGTGCTCTAAATATTGCATAAAAAAAGAAAAATCAGAAACTCTGCCAGGATTATATTTTATTTCTGAATACAAAAACGGATACAATTTTTATTTGTTTTACAAATTATGAAAACTTTTTAATTTTTCTAAAAATTGATAAAAATATAAATTATGTAAATGAAATGTTGTTTTTTCTCAAGTGTTTATTTCGCACTTGTTAAATTAAATAAATAATTTATGTTTTTATTTACTGACAAAATTATAATAAATGAAAAATATATTATATACAATTTTTTCGATATTTCACAATTATTATAATTAACATTGATTAAAGATTACATTTAATTTTTTTATTTTTAATTTATAAACGAAATGAAATAAAATGTGTTATGAAAAATTCCTGAAATTCCGTACAGTTTTTTTTTGTTTTACAAAAATTTTGAAATTAATTTATTTTTAATAATACGAGAGATATGTAAAAAGTTTTACAAATTTAATCGTTTATTTTATTTTTTTTTTGGTATGTAATATTATTTATGTGACTAATATGTCAAATTTTAGATGAAAGAAATTTTTTAGCATCTGTCACGTAGTATTCTTTATTACATAACTTTTTCAATGTCATTACAATTTTTCCTTGTTATTAAATTTAAATTGCTTTTTTTTTTCTGTTATGTTTTTAGTTGGTTGGGTTGGTAATATACAACGAATAAAATCCAATAAAAATTACATAGGCATAGACGAACTATGGTCGAGTCATAAATAGGCAACTTGAGCATATTTCTCTCTAGATAGATAACCAAATTAAAGGTACGGGAAAATCACAACTTTTAAAAGAATTTTTAAAAAAAGATGATGATAACAATATAATGAGAATCAAATTTAATCAAAATTTTTATTTGGTTTGGGGTCATTTATGCTTCATTTATTTTAAGGCTATTTTGCATAATATTTATGTGGAAATTATTGCATCTGATGGAAAAAAAAAACAAGCTTCAAAAATTTGTGATATAATTTTATATTTTTTATGTTTGTGTTCTTTTTCCAGAGTGCGATATACATATCCTCTAGGGGTCTATAGTAGAGCTTTTATTTCATTTATAAAAATTTGTATAAAAAAAAAGTAATTGTGGCCCTGATGCGAGACTAATATCAATTTCTTTTCAGAATTTTTTTTTCTACACCACACCATGGTGGGAATTGTCAAAAATCTGTGGTGTAGGAAAGTGTAAGGTATGCAAAAAACATACTTTTATTACACCTGACAAAATTCATTATAATTTTAAATTGTTATACTTTTTTTCATAATTTGCGATTAAAAATAGACGAATAGTATATATTTCCACCTTAAAAAGTTAAAAAAAAAATTAATTACATCTCCACTTTCTACACCTACAAATTTGAGGGTGTAGAAAAGTGTAGAAAAGTGTACACTTTTTCTAGACGCTGATTTAAAAAAGGTGTAGAAAGTGTAGAAGGTGTAGTCAAAAGAACGCAAAAATTTTCTACACCATGGAGGGTGTAAGAAAGTGTGTCTGAAAAGAAATGGGTATAATAAAACAGAGTATAATCAAAGCCATATATAATATATACGGCTTATATACGGCTTTGGTATAATCTTATAAAATAAAATATAACAATTATTTTATTGTCAGCAATAGTAACGTGTGTAATCATTAGTTTTAAAAAAATGTTAAATATGTATTAGTAGCTTTCAAAATTCGGTGCTTTTGTTATTGGTACTTAATAAACACATTTTCAATTTAATTCCACTAAAATAATTTAAATTACCTAAAATTAATCGCAGTTTTAGAAAATGTCAAATATAAAAATTCATTTAGATTCTTATTCAGAATTAATATTATCCTTATTATTATTATAAATTGAACTTAATTTTCAACTATAAATGGCGCCTCTGTGGTAAATTACCAATTATAATCTGTCCCTGGTTCATATATGTATACTGAAAAAAAGATTAATTATTTTCATTCAATCATTTTTTTTTATTAATGATACAAACATACATGAAAAAATTTACCAAAAACATTTTTATGTTTTATAATTAACAAATACATATATATAACAAAAACAAACAAATAAAAATATTTCCCTCTTTATTAAATTTAAATTGAAAATTTTTGCCAGTTTAACCGTCATAAAGTATACATACAACAGAAAATGCAATTCACCATAAACAAAAGGTATCCTTATTCAAAAAAAAAAAAAAGGATAAAATTTCAATATATAAATTTCAAAAAGAAAGAAAATATATTGGAAAATGTTAATCACGGGTATATGAATTAATACAAAAAAAAAATTTATCTGCGTATCTCTACATAATATTATGCTGTATGCTGCCATATATTTAATTTACTATTTTCAAATTATGTACATATAATTACAGATGTAATTCATGTTTTTATTTTCATAAAAGAAATTATGTTGTTTGTTGTTTTTTTTTTGTTTTTTTTCATTTATATATTAATCAAAAACCAAAAACAAAAAATTATATATGTACATATAAAGAATAATGTAAATATTTCCATTAATGCTTTCAAACAAAACAACAACAAAAAAATGTTTGAGAGGAGACAAGCAAAACAATAATAATATATAAACTTTCTATACTTTTTTTTTATTATTTCATTTTATTTTTCTAAATACTTTTTGCTATATAATAATAAACTCCTACATGGCATTAAATTTTTATGAAAAATAATAGACATAACCTAGAAAAAAATATATCTAAACTAAACAATACAAAAACGAAGAAAAAAAGAAAATCATAAACCCCCTTCAAAATTTAATGGTATAGAAAAATATTTTTCGAATATCTATTTATATAGAAGAGTAATTTGAGTAGGACGTATAAATATGAAAAGCCAGCATATATTACATATATCTGATGAGGCCATGGTAAATATTTTACTAAAAATTTGATTGATAGCACAAACGGTCCAATGATTAATCACTAGTTCATGTTTTTCCTGATAAATTTACTATACTTAAGTATGTATACAATAATATTTATATAGTAGTAAAGTACAAACTTGAACTATATATAGAATAAAAATCAAAAAAAAATTTATATATGTTGGAGGTCTATGTCAAAAATTATGAACATATAGTTTAAATAAAAAAAAAATATGATTTTATATATTATTTTATTATAATTTAGATTATATTTTGTGATACATATTTTTTCTACTTTATATGGATGAGTACAAAATAATATCCATTTTAATCCCAACATAGTGTTAATTTATTGTATAAAAAAAAAAATAAAGACCTCCAGTTATAAATGTAATTTTATGGTTTTGATTATTCATGTAATCCTAAAAATATTTAGTAAATTTTTGTGTAAAACAATAATTAATAATCTTTATTGGAATATAATTTAAAATATGGAAGTGATATTTGTTGGGCTAATGAATTAATAATATTTATGTATATAGAAAAGTTATAATTTGTTATTCAGGTGCAATTAAGGACCAGACAATCCAATTTACCCACGGAATAAGTCAAAAATTTTTATTTGATAAATTTACTTTCTCGTTAATATTTTTTTTTTTTTTGGTTTATCATTTTGGTATAAAAATATAAAGAGATTTTCGATATATTGAACCTGTATTGAACGTTTCAAATTCAATTAATTTAACTCACGAACCAATTTACCAAATGAATTTACCATATGATTCAATGTTTAGTCATCAATTTTATTACATTAAACTAAAAAAAAATTTGCATATTAATCTTGTCTATTTGATTTAAACTTTCAATTACTTTAGTTTTTCACAATCCCAAACGAAAATTGAAATCACCATGGGATTAATTTTATCTTTTATCATAAATCCTTTTTGTTTTACAATTTCGGTAAAATTATCGCAAATTTCTACATAAAAAATAATCAAAATCACCAATATGTGAACAATAAAAAGTTGTCATAAACTTGCAATCAAAGTTCAAAAATTAAAATATATAACTTAAATATTATGTGACATAAAAATATTTTACAACATTAAATATTTTCTTTAAAACTTTGTTATTATTATTGATTTTTCAATATCAAATATATTTATTATATATAGAAAAATATCTAAAAACAAAATTTATTATTCCTGCAATGAAATGAAATAAGTATAAAAAAAAAATTATAAATATCTGAAAACTTTGAAAAAGAATTCAAACAAACTATATGAAAAATTACATCCAAAATTTATAATAAATTTTATCGTATACATATAACACGAAAAAGATTGCATCAAAATTAAAGTTTTATAACAATAACAAAAAAAAAATATAATATAATATGTAATAAACTAAAAATAACTCTTTCCTTTTCCGGACAACAACAAATAACAAAATGGAGGAAACAAAATTTTATTTATAAAATAAATAAAAGGTGAAAAATAAATCAATCTTTTAGTTTATTTTTAGACTTATATTTATGTATAATAAAATAGAATAAAAATGTTTAATATTTTTATTATAACTATTTATTTATGTGTCAGTTAAAACATAAAAAAATATGATTTTACAAATTAGAAATTTGATATTTGAAATTATAACTTTTAACTATATAAAACTTCGCTAAAGGAAGAATTTTTAATAATAATATGAATGAAAATTTTATTTGTGAAATTTTCAGTATTTATTAGCCCAGAATATTATTTTTTAACTCATGTAATACTATAGTAAAGCCAATCACAGATGGTGGGGAAGGTAAATAATACATGACTAATTATTTACCAGTGATAATTAAAATAAAATATTTCACGCGATTGTAGTTTTATTTTAACCCATATAGATTACATTTCTTTTGATAAGGGTCTCTAAAATTGCGTTTTCTTCCATTTATAATCGCTTGAGTTGTATTGTGTAACATGTAAGTAGTAATTTTTTTTAAAAAAAATTTAAAGTAAATAAATGAAAGATAATTTAATGGCAATGACAAAATTATTCTAAAATTTGGCTGACCTTTTTACCACTTTTATTATTACAAACTAATTCCAATTTTTTTTTTATATTAAGGACATTATTTACTTAATTTCAAAAATTATTTATATTCATACTTCATTTTCCGAAAAAAAACATTGAAATTTAAAATATTGAACCCAATTATACTTAACAGACTTAACAAACTTTCTAATTCAATACCATACACAAAAAAAAGGATTAAATTTTATTTAATAAAGATCTGTGTAATCATCTTTATATTATTTTGTAAGAAGTTGTTTTAACAACAAAAAAAAAAGGTTAATTTTAGATTACATAACTTAACATAAGCTCATCA
The DNA here is from genome assembly GCA_949752835.1 of Empis stercorea. Taxonomy (NCBI): domain Eukaryota; kingdom Metazoa; phylum Arthropoda; class Insecta; order Diptera; family Empididae; genus Empis; species Empis stercorea. The sequence goes on from OX457086.1 coordinate 16,012,989, forward strand.
TTTAATCTAAAGAAGTACTAAATTTGTATTCAAAAAAAAAAAGGTCATATAAGCTCTGTATTATTATACATTTGAAAAACCATAAAACACAAAATTGTGTCGTTAATTAAAATTCTCATTTTATTCAAAATATATTTTATATTTAACTTTTTACATATACACATTTATTATTTTGTAAAATATTTCACCTGGTTAACCCGCAACACACTTTTTAAAAAATTAAGTATATATACATATATATTACACAGTACATTACGTATACATATATTATTTCGTTTTATAAAAAATGATATTTTAATAGTTATTATACCAAAAATAGCTCAAATATTTTTGATAAATAAATAAAAAATTCATAACTGTCTCATTTTTAAAGCTTCTTGTATATAAACAAAATATGAATAACCATAAAAAAATTATCCACCATGACAAAACCTTTTCCAGTTAAAATACAAGAAAATATCATAGCAGAAAATTTTCATTTTACTTTTTTTTTATAACGCGTGCCATTTTACGTAAATAATAATTTTGCGGAAAAATAAAATATAAATTTATGAATAAACAGTGTCAGTATCAGTAAAATATATATATCGTAACATATCATTATAATAATATATAACTCTTGTTACTGAATTTAATACACTATTTACACCATACAATGTTCAAATAATTTTAAATAAAAGAGTTCAAACTACGCGAGAAAAAAACTTATTTGACTGATTCAAAAATTAATTCTTGCAAGAAGAATAAATCTACTACTTACATATTCACCAGACATTCTATTGCAATTTTGGAACAAGTTCTATAACGGCTCAAAGCTACAAAAATGGTAAACAAAATATACATAAATTGCAAATTAGTTGAGTTTCAGTAGTGATGCAATTATTGTAAAGAAAGTTATTTAAACTATTTTGTAGTTGTCATAAATTTAATATATCACTGTAAACAAACAATAACAAGAAGCATAACTTTCAGCAATTAATATCAACAATATTGGATATTTATTAATGTTATATTGCCATTTTGAATATGATATTAATTTATTTTTGTATAGTTTTAGAATTTCGACACTTTTAATAGAGACAATAGTGTAAATAGAGCCAAAGTGTTATTTAATTTTTATCTTTGTTTTATATAAAGCATGTGTGACTGATATATCTTCAGTTTTCGCTTTTATTGTAATGTCATAGCTATGTGTGGCATAATATAAAATCATATTTTTCAAATTCTTAAAGATCCTGGGTAAAATGGTTAAGATAGTTAAAATTTTAAGTTAAAAACAAAAAGTATTTAAACTATTTAAGAAAAATGTCATTGGTAACATATTTGTATGATTTGATTTGATTTATATTTTATATGTTATCATAATGTATATATGAAACAGGATAACACATGATGTTGAAATATACATATATATATGCAAGCATAGAAATTTGATAATAATTTTGATTATAATAATTATTATAATGGTATAATAAAAAAACTAATGTTAACCCCATAAAAAGTTTAATACAATTTTCAAATTAAATTAAATAATTTTCAAAATAAATTCTTTGACAATTATTTGATTTAATTTTTAAATTTTTTCATTTAATTTGAAAATATTATAAACTAATATTATAATAAACTATAATCAAATACTTTAATATAATATAATAATTTAAAATTTAAATTTAAATTATTTTCTTTTAAAAAATTTATATTTTATATAAACTGGAAAAATTATATTCATCATTTTAATCATTTATTTACTTATCTTATTTATTCGATTATGATGAAATTCTTATTTCATTTTCCTTATTTTATCGATGATAAATTATGAAGGTTTAATGTACCTTTTTTTTTTAGAACAAAAAAAAAATTACAATGATTAAAACGAATAAAATATCAAATTTAATTTTTCTAATACTAAATTCCATACAACAAAAATATTATTCAAACCTCAAAGATCTAAAATAATGATCTTTTTTTTTGCAAAGAATAATAATAACGAAAATTATCCTTAAAAAAGTATATTAGATCGGTCGAAAATGATAATATATATATAATGATTTCCTATCTTTTCCAGGAAGTCATCTCTTTCCATCAACATAGCCTAACAAATTTATATTTATATAAAATATGTATAAGGACTTTAAAAAAAAAAAAAATAATAATAATATAAAAATTTATTTTTCCTTAAGTTTTTTTTTTTTTTTTGGTTGATGTTTGGTCATATCCTTAACCCTACAACTTATTGCTATTAGTCATCCGAAGGAAAAAAGTTGTTGACATTATTGAAATGATACTATTTATAAAAATTTCCCTTCCTTATTTAAGATAATAAATAATTTATATATTTATGTATATACGTTTGAGTTTACCTCAACATAGAAGGATGGAAAAAAAAACTAAATTCTACAGGATTTATGTTCATAGAAATAAATCGGAGACTTTTTCAAAACTTTATAAAGCATACATAATATATAGCACATAATTATTTTATGGATTAGATTTATGATATAATAATTTTGTAATTTTCAACTAATAATTTCTTAAGAAACTAAAATTTTAAAAATTAAATTAATTATAATTCATTTAAATTTAAAGTTTAATTGTTAAAATTGAGAATTGAACTATAACTAAATGGAGAATTGCGTTATGAGTAACTTTAAGGCGAATTTGCTATATTATAACCTTAAACGTTATTTAATTACTAATTAATTAAAAAAAAAAAAGACATCAACAGGAAAAATTTCATCAAAAAAACAAGATTTTACCCTAAAATAATTATAAAAATCAATTATTAAATTTCTATATTATATAAAGGATATCAAGGATTTCCTTTTTATTATATAGTTAATCAATTTAATTGACAGAAAACTAATTTCTTATTTTTCACTTTTCATCTATATTTCTATAGGGTACAGCAAAAAAAAAAAAATATTGTTCATTTCCTTTACACGCTTAAATTAAACCTATAAAAAAATATATAATAATATTTTTATTTTATTATAAAAGTCCTTACAGAAAAAAAAAACAATTTTTTTTTACTGCAAGATCATTTTTGTTGGTCATAACTTTCATAAATTTCATTTTTCTATATAGCAAAATTATTATAATATACCAAATATTTCAAAAATTGTTATTATATTATTACCCATTATGTCGTCATATTACCAAACACACAAGAAAAATTCCAAAAAAAAAGAAAATTTTATACACAACATATTTAGTACTTAAAAAAAATTATATTATTACATCCTGTAGAAAGGATATATATAAATGTGTATATATGTAGAAGTAAAAATAGATATAAAATTCATGTATTTCTCCCTTTTTTTTATAAATTTTATGGTAAATTTCCCGAGAAAAGCAAAAAAAAAATATACTATATATTATTGTTATATCAAAATAAATAAAATCAAATCCGATTGAAATGTTCGCTATTATTGTCTATACATATGTATCTTTGTACATATATACATATTTATATATATATACACAATAATCAATTTTTTTTTTTATTCTTTTAGAATAGGATAAAAAATTTTACTCCCAGAAAAAATATGAACGAAAACCATAAAGTGTAATGTGTAAATAGACACTCTCAAAACATTATTTTTATAGGATATTATAATAATAAACCCTTGTATATTACTATTTCTTTATATTTAACTAGTATTTATACATTTATATATAAGAATTTTTTTGAAACTTCTTAAAATACATTTTTGCACTATAAAGGATATATATATACCCCCTAAAAATTTATATTATACACGATTATAACTTTTTGCCACAGGACCCCTTTATACCCTATAAAAAAAAAGGAAAATACTTTATATATTATAAAAAAAATTCGTCCTTGATACGATCCAAATAAAAAATCTTACACTATATAAGTAATTTAATCACATAAGAAAAATAAAATTATTTTTTAAAAAAAAATTTTATTTTTATTTTGCCTCTCGAATATTCTTTTTTTTCGTCCTTGTTTACATTAATCTAAATTGTAAACAGGAAAATTGTAATATGTAATAAAAGAGAAGTTTCTAAGAAAAATAATAATAATAAGACAATTTTCTTTCTTTATTATTAACTAAATTTTCCAAAAAATTTCCATTTATTTATTTTTTAAATATTTTTTAACCCTGTTATCCTTTTCCATTATATTAAAATTTCATTTAAATTATTTTGCTACTTCAGAGATGACCAAGTTAAAAATATATAAATAATAACCATTTATTAGTCTAGAGAAAAATTTATCGTTAAACCATGCGCAATCATTCAAATCAATGATGATGATGGATTTTCGAAAAAAAAAATATGAGAAAAATGAAATTTTTTTTGAAATAAATTGTTCCCTTTTTTAATGGGAAATTTTTTTTTTTAACTCTTGAGTATACAAAATTAGTTATCACGGAGAAAATAATTCATATATCCTTAAAATACATTTATTGTATACATATTATTAATTATCTTTTTAGAAATTTCGATTTGGTAATTTTCGAAAAAGAAATCGAATTTTCATATTTTTACTTAGAAAATTCATACTTTATATAAGTTATAAATTCAGGATATTTTTCATTTAAAATTACTTCATTTTTTTGGATATATTTTTTTAACACTATATAAATTTGTCGCCACTGTCGGATTGTAGTTAAAATGTTCTTATGGAAAATTTGATTTTTCCTTAACTGATATTTTTTTTTTATAGGTTTGACAAAAAAAATTGTAAAATATATTTTTTTGAAATAAATGTAGGTTAGGTTCGTTATGGCTATAAATATAAGTATACCAAAAAAATATAATATTAAGGATGAGGAAAAAGGATGTTATTTGCCCATATATGATTTTTCTATATTAATATATGTACATATATACAAATATATGTATATTGAGAAGGTACTTAAAAGTTTTCAACTAAAAAGGAAAATTGCGTGAAAAATTCATGTCAGTCGTGCAACGAATTCAAAACGAATTGGGAATTTTTCTTCATCTTTTTCGTTTTTTGAATAGCTTGATGTTTTTTTTGTTCATATAGCCTCTTAGTTAAATGGTTAGTGGTGGTATATATAGATATACATATATTATATTTATCTATGTGTGTTTCAATTTCGAATCCTAAGTTCTATAAGAAAAGATGAAAATTTAATGGAAATTCTTTATTATATATGGTTTTATATTAAAGAGTATTGAATTTTCTTCTTATTTTTGGGCATTCTCGTATATGAATTGGTTTTTTTTAGGGAAAACTTAAAAGAAAAAAAATTAAATCAAGTTAAGACAATTTTTTGTACATGCTTTTTTTTAGGTTTTTTTTTATTTTATTTCCTTGGTATTTTCTCTGACGTTTTACATAAAGAATATTTATTATCTATTTTTTTTTTTTTTAATAACCCCTTGAAGTTAAATTTAGTCAATTCTATACCTTCAACAATTTTTTTTTGTACATATACATATATCATTATATAAATTTTATTAGATAAATTGGTTTTTCTTTTTTTTTCATTAGACTATTATAACTATAGAGTAGAGGTGATTTATTGAATTTAAAGTGCATTTGACTATATAAGAAAATTTTAGAAAGTTAAATTGGATAAATAATTTTAGTTTTTCATTTTATTAAAAATTAAACTTTTTCACTGTAGTTTTTATTTGGATATGTTCAGTGAAATAAAAAATTACAGTGATATTATATTGACATGAAATAATTATCAATTATATATGTGAAATAATGTAATATAGAGATGATTGTGCAGAACTGGCTTAGTCTTTAGTAAACTATTATATTGCAGTTCAAGTAGATCTGAGTTCAACTTTCTAATAAGATATATTTGATGTAATTCTTTGTTGATTCTAGTTTAAATCATCTAATTTTAATGTTAATAAAATTTTAATTGTAAAATTTCTAACAATAATTAATTCCATTACTACTAACTATTACATCGTTTCTACACTACAGGAGGAAATAAAAAAATTACAATAAAATTGCTGGAAATCCTTTAAGATGAAAATATATATTAAATAAAATATATTATAAAAGAACTTTTTTTAAATAAATTTTATTAAATTTTCAGATCACATTAAGAAAATCATCTATTTTTTTTATTTGACATCTCTTCAAACAAAATTTTCGTCAGCATTTTTCTCTAATATAATATGGGAAAATTTAATCTGTTTTTACGTGACCTACACAAGTACGAGTATATACATATATACCAATAATAGTCTACATATACTTAAAAGGATCATTTCTATATCTCATCTGGTAATATTTTATCCCCAAAACAATTCTTCAATGTTTGGTTTTTTTTTTTTGTTTTTACAATTAATTCATAATAAATTTAACTGATGAACGAATCTTTAATATTATTATTTAACCAAATAAATTTCAAGAAAGTTTATAATATTAGATAATATTCTAATAGAACTTTTTGAAACTTTAGTACAAAGTAAAAATGAATATTTTCATTATAAAAAAAAAAAAGAATAGAAAAAATAAAGGAAAGTTTGTAAATATTTTTATAAAAATAAAAAGGGAAATAGGATCCCTTAAGAAATAATAAAGTTATTAGTAAAAAATTTCCTAAACAAATAACTATTTTAATATAAAGACCCGCGTTAATAAAGTAAACTTCACTCAATTTTCTAATAATAACTAAATAAAAGATGATTTTTTTTTTCAAAAAATTTATATGCAAACCTAAATATACATAAAAATTTAAATATTAAACAGAAAAAAAAAAATTAGATAATAAATTTATTATAGAAACCATAATTCTAGGAATACAGTTTTAACATTAATTTTCTTTTGTAACATTTTCTATTTGTAATTTGAGATATATATTTTTTTTGTATAGATTTTTTTATTTCCCATATTTGACTTTGACCTATACTGCCTTGAAAGAGACACATATATCCAATTACATAGATCGATATCTATTTTTTCCTGTCCTTTCATATAGAGGTGATAATAATTGTGGAAGAAGAACACACACGCAAAATTTATATTAATTTTGGTATCTAAGGGAAATATGCTTATTATAATTTCTAATTTAAATTAGGTATCTAAAAAAAATATATTTTAAGGGATTATCATTATAGTCTAGTCTCTAGTCTGTTATTAATATATTTTTCTCAGAAATTTATTAACATATTCTATGATCTATGTATATGGTATCAACACCTTTCAGTAATATAGTTATAGTATTATTGGTAAAAGGTGTAGGAACATATATTGTATATACAGTCAAATACCACAGTAAGATATATGCAAATAAATTGGTAGAATATTCTTAGTTAATTAATTAAGAATTATGTTATACACTTATACATTTTTGTGATAAAATTTGATCCGTTACGAGATCATCCATTAACTCCCTAAATTGGCATTATTTCATCTATCTGTAAATTAGGAATTCCCTCTTTCATGGTTATGTCATAATCACAACCGTTGCTTAAAATATTATTTTACTGATAGATAAAACAAAAATCAAATCGAAGTTAATTTACTTTACTAAATTATGTTTCATAATTTTCGATTCATTAGCAAACACAAAAAAACTAAAGAAAACTTTTTAATCACATTGCATATTTTTCGTTATTAAAAATTATTTTAATAAATCTTCTTAGCATATTTTTAGGTATTAAAAGAATTAAAAAATTACCAATATAAAAATTTCCCGAAATTATTGTGATACACAACACAACCCAAAATTTAATCATAGGAAAATTATAAGAACTGTATCAGCGAAGTTTTCATAATTTAAAAATAATTTGCACAATATGCTAAAAGAGGGCAACAGTTTTTAGTTTATTCAATTCCCAGTAGATTGTATTATTGGGACAATTTTCGAACAGCTGTTTATCTGACAGTTTGCAAAACCACCAAATTTCAATCTTAAAAAAAATTTAATATTGAAAACAAATATATCAAAGCAAGTGATGTTATTTCGAAATCGTTTCATATTAAATATTTTATTTGCTCCATCAAATACTAATTTAATTGTAATATAATTTTTAAATTATAATTATTATTTAATTTTAATTCATTACATTAATATTATTTCAGTTTAAAAGTAAGAATTTCTCATCAGTAGTTGAACAACTTCGTATTAAACGTTTTCGTGAAATGGAAAAAAATATTAAATTTAGAGAAAATCCAATTGTTACAAAATTAGATACAACAGAATTCAAATCATTATTTACGCCAGAATTAAAAAATCTAATTGAATTATTTCAAAAATATAATTATGAATTACGTATTGCCGGTGGTGCAGTAAGGTTAAAATTAATTAACGAAAATTTATCGAATGACAATAGTAAAGAGAATATAAATTTTTCTAGGGACATATTAATGAACATTCATCCAAAAGATGTTGATTTTGCTACAACTGCAACACCAAATGAAATGAAAGAAATGTTTACAAAAGAAGAAATTCGTTTAATCAATATGAAAGGTGAAAAGCATGGTACAATTACACCAAGAATTAATGATAAGGAAAACTTTGAAATAACAACATTGCGCATTGATGTTGTTACAGATGGTCGACATGCTGAAGTACAGTTTACAACTGATTGGCAATTAGATGCAAATCGTAGAGATTTAACAATTAATTCAATGTTTTTAGGTATGCAATTAATTTATATGCAAACGAAATTACATTTGTTTTTGATAGAATATTTATTATTTTTTTAGGATTTGATGGTTCAGTGTATGATTACTTTTTTGGCTATGAAGATTTAAAGAAAAGACGGGTTGTTTTTGTTGGTAATCCTGATACAAGAATAAAAGAAGATTTTTTAAGGATCTTAAGATATTTTAGGTATTATTTTACTTTTGAAAAATTTCATTATCATAAAATTGAAATATTATCTTTATAGATTCTATGGTCGAATAGCAGAAAATACAAATAATCATGATGATGTTACAATAAAAGCAATTACAGAAAATGCTTCTGGTTTACAAATAATAAGTGGTGAAAGAATTTGGTCTGAAATTAAAAAAACATTAGAAGGAAATTATGCACAAGATTTAATTATCAAAATGCTTGATTGTGGAATTGGTGAATATATTGGTTTACCAAAAACTGTTAATCTTAAAGAATTGGATAAAGTTTTTAATCATAGTAAATTGTTTAAAAAACCATGTTATCCAATTACATATATAACCGCATTACTGGCTAATACAAATGATGCAATTAAATTGCATGAACGTTTAAAGTTATCGGCCTTTGAAAGAGATTTGGCAATTTTTATAACACAAAATCGTGAAAAATTAGAGGGCATTAATGAAATTATGTAAAATTAAATATTTTAATTTCTTCTATGTATTTTTAACCATTTTTCTTTTATATTTTTTTTAGTTGTTTCAAAAAATTAGCAATGCAACCATATGCCAAAAAAGAATTTATCGATGAAATATTAAAATATTTGGGTAAATATGATATTCATTCAGAATTTGTAAATTGGAAAATACCGACATTACAAATAAATGGAAATATGTTAAAAGAACGTGGTTGTCCTCCAGGTAAAATAATGGGATCTGTTATGTCTGAATTAAAGTTAATATGGGCTGATGATAATTTTCAAACTAGTGTTGATGATTTATTAAATATTCATTTACCAAAAATTTTAGAAAATTGTGATAAAAAAAATAGTAATAAAAAATTAAAAGTATCAAAATAAATAATCTTACAAAATTTTTTTTTTTTTTTGTCAATTTCAATAATTTACTTACAAAATTTCACTTTACAAAACATTTGGTATATAATTGCGAAAATTAGTTCTTTAGTTAGTAGTATATAAGTTATTAGCATTTATGTTTTACCTGTTTTGCAAAAAAATACTTAAAAATAGTAGTTGAATATGTGCTTACTATAACAAAAAAAATATTACAATTAACAGATAAATTTATCACGCATCAACTAAAACTCTCCGTGATTTTTGTTTAACTTTCTTATTCTCAATTTCTTCTTCTGGATTTTCCATTGGTGCATCTGGTAATTTATCTTCAATATCTTCAACATCCATGGCAACATCTTTCTCCCTTTGACTAGGTAAATTCTCTGCATCATTTTCAGCTGCAACTAAAGCATCTAATTCAGCAAGAACATCATCTTCATCTTCTTGTGACAAGGCACCAGATAATATATTATCAAGTTCACGTTGTTTTTCAACAGCTTCCTGTGTTTCATCTAATACTCTCTCAATCTCATCAATTGTCATAACTTCTTGAACTTTCTTCAATGCCTTATTACCAATTTTCAAACCATCTAAAACTTGTTGTTCAACTTGAGCAAATTCAATGTCAGCAGCTAACTTTTCTAAATTTTCTAATTGTATGTCTGTATTTCGTAATAAATTTTCTTGGTATTTCTTTTTACGAAGTAAAAGTTTTGCTCGTCTAAAAAAATCATTTTAATTAAATATAAAAAAAAAATTTACAAAATTTAATATACTCTTTTCGCCCAGTATGTAAACATTTTCTAGCTAATTCACGGTCTTTTTCTAAAGTTTGTTCAATTCTTTTTTGATATTGTTTTAATTTATCTCGTTGTTGTTTTAATTGCTACAAGAAAATTGTAATTTTTTTAATGAATCAAGGAAAAATGTTAAAATTAAAAAAATGGTTCAACTAAATACCAAAACAGCCTTGTCATGTTCTGTAACTCGGCTTGGTTTTTTATGTTTACCAAATAGTGAACCCATTTTCAACTAAAAACTTATCTCTTAATCAGAATTTATTAAATAATTCCATTAATAAATTAATTTAGCTATGACTATGACAAATCTCTTATTGCTATTGAAATGTCAATTTGTCAACTAAAATATATCGATGTAGATGAATCGATGATTTTTTCAAATCGATACATAAAAAAATATCGATATCAAGCAATCCTCCATTTTTTATCATCGGCGCCTTATCTACTTTTTGTGTTTTTTTTTGTAAACAAAAAAATGTCACCCAAAAACAACAAAACATTTAATTTTTGATCAATTGATAACATAACCTGAAAGAAAGTTGACTGTACAAGAACTATTAAAGAAAATGGAGCTAGAACATAATTATGGGTAACTTTTATAATAAAATTAAATTGCTAAATTAAAATTTAATTCAATATAAAAATTATTTTATTATTTTCTAGACCTGATTTTCCACATGCATTGTTGGATACTTCACTTGAAAATATTGATTTTATTATTAATAAATTACCAAATCAACCACCAGCATTATTTGAATCCGTGTTTGAAGAACTTCTCCAAAATATAAAAATATTAAGAAATCTTTCATCAAAAGGTCCAACATATCAAAATTATATTGCATCGTCACAAAATTTATTTGATTGTTTTCATTTGGCATGGGCAATTGAACATCAAATGCGAACAGTACTTGAATATAAACATAATTTTGCTATTAAACGATTGCTATGGCAATTAATGGCTAATATATGTGTAAACAATGATAATACACAACAAATTTTTTGGTCAAAATGTAAGGCAATATTTATATCAAGTATAAATAATGAAATATCACCAGTTACTGATGTACAATTAATGATTCTATTAAGTTTATCAAAAAATAATATAATAAATACAAGTGATGCATTTCATTTAATTATAAAAGTTTGGTCAAATTACTTAGAAAAACAAGATGAAGATTTAAATTTAGAATTTTTACATATAATGTTTGCAGAATATTTATGTAGTTCAAATCGTGTAACACCACTTTATGGTCCATTAACAACAGAAAATCGTATTTTGGTATTAAAATATATATATGAATATATACGTAATCGTAATCCAAATAATTGTATACAAAAATGTTTAATGGAATATTTATCAAAAGAATTTAAAAAGAAATCTGATTGTATTTTACGTGTAAATGCAGATAATTTAAATGATATTAATCCAAAAGAAGTTGTAGCATTACTTGATGTAATTGCTATAGCAACTGGTGATGAATCATATGTAAATGTTTATTGTAATGATCATTCATTATTTTTAAATGTTGGTAGTTTATTACAAGCTATTAATGATATTGGTAAAAATGCTGCTGATGAAAATCAAGATAATATGTTTAGACCAATGGAAAATTTAAATGATGTAGCACCAAATGCACAAAATATAAATCGTTATTTTGAAACTGAAATTTCATATAAATTGAGAACACAATTGGTTAGAACATTGGCAAATTTATTATATAAAAATCAAAAAAATCAAGAATATGCAAGAGAAATGAAAATAATTGAAGCAATTTTAAATTGTACTCGTATGGATGCTAGAAATCCAAGTAAGATGAAAATATTTTTTTTTTATTAAATTAAATTTAACATTATTTACTTTTTTTATTATTAGTGATTAAAGAGTGGAGCGTATTGGCAATTCGTAATTTATGTGAAAATTGTCCAGAAAATCAAGAAATTATATCAAAATTAACAAAAGTTGGTGATGCACAAAATGATATTTTGGGTGAATTAGATTTGCAAATGGGATCGTTAAGAATTAAACCTAATGCTTAAATAATATTTATTATGCAGTTTAAAATTTTATCCCACTAAAGTTTTTAAGATTTCTTTTCGATATTTTTTTATATAGAAAATAAGATTTTTTACAAATATTTTATTTTTCTTCATATTTTTATAATTACATTTCTATTTTTTTCATAAAATTTATTTTAAATATTTTTAAATACAACACAATAATTTTTATAATACGACAAGAGTTTTAATAATATTTAAATAATGTATACATATAAAAAATTGATTTTTTTTATAATATTTTTTTAATTTTATAATAAAAAAAGTTTATATATATTTTTTAAAATCTAGTATCACAATTTTAATAATATTTTATAAAGAATTTACTTGCTTATTATCTTTTGTGTCGTTTTTTTTATGCATATAAATTATCTCGTAAAAATAATCTTTTTAAAATTAAAATAAATATAATTATTAATTGATAAAATTTATATTTAAATTAAGTACAAAATATATATATATAAATGCTTATAAAATAATAATTTTTGATAATCTGCGATTGATATAGACTAGACTAGAATATAAACTCGATGATTTATACCTTATTTTTTATACTACTAATAAAATTTATTAAAAAAATTATAATTTGAATGTTTTAAATTAATTCTACAATTTATGAAAGTTGAAATTTTACAAAACAAAATAGTAAGTACATATATTGAAAATCTACTAAAAATTTGAAAATTTCAAAATAATTAAAACCTTTTATATTAAAGTTCTATAGATATTTAAATATTGGTTCATTCTGATTATTAAAATTTCCTTAATTTTTTTTTATTCAATTATAAATCTTAAATTAATTAAAATAACTTAAAAAATACGGAATTTTTTTAATTTAAAAAAAATTATATCATTAATTACACAAAATGCCATGCCTGCAAATATCTTAATTCTAAAAATATAACTGATTTTCAGTACAGACGTCGCGACTCATTAAGATAATAGACTTTTATCTAGTGATAAAATGATAATAAAAATTATAACTATCAATAAAACCCGACCGAAAATCAGCCCTTAAAAATAAATTTAATGAATTATAAAATCTAAATTAAACAAAGCAAAAATAAGGAACGAATTGTTGTGATAATTTTCATTTGAGCAAATAAATTTTAAATAATTCAATTGATACATATACATATTAAGCTTTAAAATAAAAATTGTACAAGAAAGGTGCTTTAATTGAAAAATACACGTAAATGTAGTGATATACATATAATAAGGATATGACTAGAGAATTTCAAATTATATCATATTGTTACCGCAAAATACGTTATGATTTTTAGAATTTATGGTTTATGATTCTTTACGTACATATTTATTTTTAATTGTTTTCATTTTATAGATAAAAATTTAAAACAAGAAATACAAGTTTTATAGAACGATAAGAAATTTTGTGACAAAATTAATTCTGCGATAACAATTAATCGATAATTTTATTTATTTATTTACATATTAATTTAATAAATAAATATTTGTACGTTTAACAGATCTTTGAGAAAAGCTGATTTAATATATTTGGTATATTTTTAAAAAATTAATTAAATTTATATTAAAAATTTCTTATTTCAATCGCAGATTTTTATATATTATATAAATTAAAGAATTAAAGTTATTTTAAATTAAAATGTGACTAGAGAACTCATCTTTTTTTTAATTATTTCCATAAATTTTTTAAAAATTAATTGGAAATAACAACTTAAATATTTTCATTTCAATGACTAGATTTCTCACTCTCCTATAATAACTCGCTTTTGAGATATTTAAGTATATTAATTAAATTATAAACACAATTAAATATAATTAAAAAGTAAATTTAAATTATTAATTACTAAAAAAAAAAGGTTATTAAAAAAATTCTTAAATAACTTTCTTATAAAACTAATTTTATTTTTACCTTTATAACATAATTTTAGGCGTATCTAAATTTCCATTAAAGCATTTTTTACTAAATTCAAAGCTCTTTTCTATAATAAATTCATTTCTATAAATTCTAAAGGTGGTTAAATATTTAAAATGCCATTGTTGCATGAGTATGTTGAATCACAGATGGTCCATTTCTTAAATGTGCCAATGCTGCTGCAGCAATATTCTCTTCTTCAGTTAAATTATTTTCAATAATTTGTAAACGTCCTGGTGATGAACAATCTGATGAACGTGATGAACAATCTGAATCATATTTATATAATAATTGTTTATTATAATTAGAATCAATAGATGGTTCACGATATATTATTGATTCAGTTGATATTGATGATTGTGATGAACTATTAAAATCTTCACCAATTGAATTAATTGAATTTGTACCATTAATATTATTATTTCTACTATCATCAAATATTTCTAATTTAATTTTTTTATTAATTTTATATTTTTTCGTTAATTTTGGTTGTTTACTATTATCATCATTACGTGGTTTATGCGTTAATAAATGTTTACGTAAATATGCTTGTCGTTTAAATTGTTTACCACATTCTTGACATTGAAATTGTAATTCATTTTCTTGATTTTCTTGTTGTTGTTTCTTTAAGACTTCTTCTTTTGGTTTATGCCATCGACGATGAGATGCTAAATTTGCTGGGCAATTAAAACGTTTACCACATTCAGGACATCGATATTCTAATAATACAATACATGAACAACGATGCTGGGCTAAACCAAATGCATCATCAAATTCTAAACGACATAATTTACATATATATGCACCAATCACATTTTTTATTGATGCTAATTCTAATTTAGCTTCATCTGTAATTTCAACAATATTATATTGTGGATCAATATCACCAGATTGATGTTCATCTAAATTATTTAAGATTTCTTCAATTGGTCGTATTATTGTACCAGAAACTGGTGAACTTGTTTCTTCATCAAATTTTAATTTACGTATTGCTTTTGATTTTTTCTCTTTAATTGACGATAAATTATTATTTTGTATTGGATGGGATTTTAATGTTTTTGGAGCTGAAGTAATACGAATTGATTGTTTTGATGGTGTGATCATTTCTTTAGATGATTTTTCATCTAATTTTTTTTCACTATCATCAAGTTTTTGTATTTTTTTCAATTTGATATTTTCATCAATATTTATTTTAAAATTTTCATTATCACGATAACGTTTTTTTGGTGGTGAAGGTGGTGGTGTTATTGGACCATCAGGATTACTATTACAATCTGTTGTTAAATTTGTATTCGATGATATTAATGTAATTATATTATTATTATTATTATTGGCAGTTTCATGATTATTTTGTAATTTCACTGTTAAATCCAATGGACTTTCAATCATTGTTGTTGTTCTAGCTAAATAACGTATTTTATATTTTGATGGTAATTGTTCAACTGTGGTTAATAAACCAGCAGATGATATTGGCATTGTAATTATGCACTGTTGTGATGCTGTAGTATTCATTTTGCATGACAATATTTTTCTTTTTCTTTTTTTTCAAATTCTATCCAAAAGTTTCACTTAAAAAAATTAACCATAAGGATCACGGCAGTATTTTAAATAATATTGTAATAAAATAATTGTTACTATAATTTAAAAACACTCCTTTTTTATATATATACACTTTTACAAGTACAACTTAATGGAAAAACTTTAAAAAAATCAAAAATATAATAAAAAAAAAAATGAAAAATTACAACAAATTAAAAGAATAAATTAAAAATTAAAAATATATTTTTCTTATTAGCAAATTAAAAAACAAAAAAATTAAAAATTAATAAATATTTTCGTTGTTTCTATATTCACGACCAAATAGTGAATGACGAATTTTGTAACAGGTCGTCCTGTATTTATTGTCTAACAACAAAAATTTTCCCCTTCAAAAATATCAAAGAAAAATTTTATTTTTTTCCTAATTTTTGATTCGATATAAAAATGGATGAAGGAAAAATTTTGTAATTTATTATTCCTATTTTATATACAAAAATATACACACATTTAATAGTAAATGTCCTTAGAAAAAAGCTATAATAAATAATTTCGAAATTCGAAAATCTTTTATCCTTTAGCTTCTACTCAGTACAAAATTTATATATAAATTTGGGGTAGAATTTTTTTTTCCTCTGTTAACGCACCCTTAAATACCTGATTATGTGCACCAATCGTTTTACGCTTGCGTTTAAAAAAAAAAAATATATTGTAGGGAAGAAACTTTAAACGTTCCAGTGAACACCACAAAAAATATAAAAAGGTGACGATTTAATATGCACATAGATTTATTTATTTTTACAATTTTTGGAAAGATATAAAAAAAAGGGGATGAAATTTTTCTGAAGCAAACATAATTTTTTTTTTTGCAAATCCGACACATATAGACAACAAACAGTCGTCGGATTTTAAATTTTTATATAAAGTTTCTTATTTTTTTGTATTGTGTATGTTTTTTTGTTTGTTTGTGAAATAAAAAATTGTAAACTAACACGCGACCTATAAGCAGTAAGGCACGTGCGGCACCCAACTTAAAATATATTTATTTAGGTATGTACAAAATATACCTAGAAGTATATATATAAGAATTATTATGATCAAATATCAATGGATATTTTATTATTTCTAAATAGAAATTGCACTATATAATAATAATAGTGAGATTTTATATTTTTTGATCCTTCTTTTTCACATAAATGAATACGTCCTTTAGAATTTTGTGATTGTGTGTGTACGAATTTTGAATTATACTGCGATATACATATATACTATTATTTATCATTATTTTTTATAGGGTGTTTTATATCTATAAAAAGAAAATTTGTGGGAATTATAAAATGCTTGGGAATCTTTGAAAATTATTTGAAATAAGTAGAAAATTTCAAAGGTAAATTGTGGGAATAATATGAATTTTGTAAATAATTATTGTCCTTATCTTTAGGATATAATAAATCATAGAAAGATAATTCAAATTTTTCCATGCCGAATATGTGTCAAATTTAAATTTTCCTCATTTCCATTTATATATGTTTTCAGATTTTTCCTGATTCTCATATAATCAATCTAGAAAGGCAACACGTTCTCCACTTCTTTTACAATATTTCCACTTTTACTAATGAAAATCTAGAAGAAAAAAAACAACAGACTAAAATTTCCATCTATATTTTGTTTTAATTCTTCAAGGGTAAAGACATAATTTTGTATTAATTTAATACCGAGAAGAAAATTAAATTTTATATTGTCTAGCAACAAAAAATACTTTTCAACAAAAAATAAAACCTTTACTACTACTAAAACATAGTATTATCCTTGCGTTATGTTATTTAAGATTTTCCTATAACAACCTAACCAAAAAATAGGTTTATAGGGTGTGGTGGGTTGTTGAATACTGTTAAACAATAACACAAAAAACCAAACCCTTTTAGTTCTTTGGTATAAAATATTAAAGCATCATCCATCTATAATAAAAAAAATAACACACAATACAAGAAAAAAGTGCATCAGTATAACAAAAAAAAAATTGAAAATGGAGGGAAAATTATAAGATTTTACTGAAAATATAAAGGGTTGCTTTATTACGTATATAGATAAATGTAATATAGGCCGTTTGTAAGGATATAAAATTTGTTGAATTCAAAACTTTATTATATAGAAATAAAGTAAAATATAATTGTTGGAAGAATTTTAATTTGAAATAATTATATGGTATATAACAACAGAGAAGAAAAGAAAACTGTTTAATTATACAAATAATTTCCAAAATGGATAATAAGGAAATTTCAACAACATCAAAAATTCATTACAATAATTTAAAATACTTAACATATTTTTTTAATAAGGTTTATTACTTTATTTTCAATTACAAGAGTGGAAAATAATTGCATAAAATTTAAAGAATAATTACTTGTAATTTTAACAACTTAATAATACGAATATAATTTCTCAATTTTACTTTAAGAAATTATAGAATGAATTTAATCTATGGAATAAAATGTAATAGAAAATTAATTACAATATTTTAACTTGCAAAATTATGCTTTTAAAAATCATATTTAAAAGAAAATCAATAATAACATTAGATACAAAAGTCGGCATTAACAATAAATTTCAAAGTTTTAATAATAATATAATATTAAATTTAATAAACATTTGAAAAAAAAAATTATTGTAAATTAATTTCACTTATACTATAATTCTATTATAATTTCCAACTAATTTTCTTTACCAGTTTTAATAATTGATTCAATCATTATTATCTTCCCCTAAATTCAACTTTATTTTGTTCCTTTATTACGATAATATCCTTAAGAAAATTTCCTTTTAATTTTATTTTCAGGATCAACACACTAATAAATTTATATTA
Source organism: Empis stercorea (assembly GCA_949752835.1). Taxonomy (NCBI): domain Eukaryota; kingdom Metazoa; phylum Arthropoda; class Insecta; order Diptera; family Empididae; genus Empis; species Empis stercorea. Next base: position 16,031,806 of record OX457086.1, read on the forward strand.
ACTATATACTCAGTTTCGAAATGCACTTGTTGCCCATATATACGTACACAATAATTGCGTCTATATAAATCTTCATTTATATTTTTGTTAATCTATTTTTCTTACCAATAAAATCACGTTCTTCAAGGTCAAGGGAATCCCCATCCACATAAAGAAAACTTCACTTTCAATTTTACAAACAAACAAACAAAAAATACCTCAACCTTATCAAAAATACTTTACGAAAACTTCCTTAAGGTGCACACAAATATATAATTTTTCTTGTTTGTGGTGGCTGTTCATTTTGAACCCTTCACATTTTTTACTATGAAATTAAAATGTGATATAATACAGAGAAACTATACTGCATTAATGTACAAAAAAAATCCTTTTTGTATATGGAGTGGAGTATATAGTCAAAACAGGAATAGAAATCAACCCTTAAGGAGATTTTATATTTTGAATCTGTTTTTATAATATTTCAAAAAAAAAATCCCAACACAATACAATAATAAATTCCTATCGTTACCATATCCGAGTTGTAATATATGGTATAATTCCTGTTTTGAAATTAGTATGTATAGTATATACTCAAAAAACGTATGGGGGATTTCCTAAGAACAGCTGCGGTCTTACAAATTTCAGGTTTTGATATAGAAAAATTTATTTTTGCTTGATTTTTTCATGGGGTACGTAAGAAAGTTTAGATGTGTTTTTTTGTTTATAGAAAATTGTTCTTCTTTTTAAGGACTGCATACAACTAAATATCTAACAAATTATAGATTTGGATACCAATGCAGTATAACCACTTCAGTTTCAGTTTGGAAAAATTCATAAATGTTTCAAATTTGCTAAATTTCTAAAAATACATATATGTATAATTTGTGGCCCTTACATTATCTGATATTAAGTGGGTATATATTTCCTCTGATTTATTTTTTACACAATTCGAGTTAGATCTGCTAATTATGCTTCCATAAAAAATATGATCTAATTAATTTTACAGTACTACAGAAACAGATTGAGATTGATCTCAAATTACAAATTCAATAGCTTGAAATTAAATTATATCTCCTTCCGAATTTCAATTAAAATAAAATTGGGAAACTAAAATTTGTATACAACAAAATTTATAAAATATGCAAACTAGAATCATTGCAATTTGAATTCATCGTGGTATATACAATATAATATAAATGCAAAGCACCCTAACTTAAAAATTACAAAACAGTGCATTTTCCTTTATCATTATTATTAAAATATATACATACGTGAAGGGTAAATGTACTTAAAATATTTTCACACATGCATGAGCACAGGGCGCACTCTAACACCACCACACATTTTTATGCTTAGATTTATTTATTATTATTAGATAATTTAATATTTTTCTCCTCTCTTTATATTTTCTGTCTAACATAAAATATATAAAAATTTCTATTTAGCAGCTGCTAAAAACTGGTAACTCACGTTTTTTTGTTTATGCCAACGTCATTGAATTTTGTTCTTATACGTTTTCTTGATTTCTCCTTGAATTTGTGCACCTTGTAAACGTTTTTATGTTTATATTTTCTTTAAGATTGACTCACCGACTCAAAGAAAAAAAAACACTTTATAGACATTGGGAATCTCCTTACGTCATCAAACTTCCTTGTGCGTGACGATTATGTATATGTATAAAAGAAAATATTATGATTACATATAGGATTTTTATATTTTGGTACGTCCAATGAGTCACGTTTGTTTATAGTGGCTCCAACAATATTTGTGTATATTTTTAGATATAAAAATATTTGTGAATTTTATTAGTAATGGACATAATTTTAGTTTGAAATGGTGCTTAGTCAGTCATTCCAATGGGATTAATAGATTTATATATGACACACAATTTTCGTGTATAGTGAAATAATTACACCAAATGTGAAGAAAAATATTTTAGAGAATAATATATAAGAAATTTCAATTTGAAGGAGTTAAAAAATGCATTTAAGGTAAGGCTGAGATTTTATGTCTAGAGTATTTTTCTTATGAATTTCTAAATTTACTTTGAGAAAATCTGAAGTGCTAATTTTTATTAACTTAAATTGACGACAAATAAATAATATTATAAAAATACTAGATTTATGACCCGGCTTCAAACTTATTAACCACTCGGGATTTAAAATCATTTACCACTCGGGACAGATTCAAACTTTTGGATGTTGTGATGAATCACATATTCATACAAGACTGCCACATACATATAAGACAGTTTTCTAAATGGCTGATTAGGACGCAACTTTTTATGCCTCCTGACTCTCCGTTAGTCCAAAAGGACCTATTTCAAATTTCTGTCTTAGATACCTGAGCCAAAACGCTGCACAAAAATTAATATTTTTATTTCACATTAATACTCTACTTCTACTCTAATAGGGCTTTCATTTATCACTATAGTCGAACAACATCCACCACCCTCTTCCTCTGGAAATACAAAGTTTGAACCGCTCTGGGGCGCCCCTTGGTTCTTCCCGTAGAATGGGTGGTGGAATTTCCACACAGTACTACACTGCATTTTCGCCGAAGTTCTTAGGACATACAGACAACAAAGTTGAAAATAGCACAGTTGACCTAGAAATCACAGCTAGAAAATAGCACAGGTGACCTAGAAATCACTCTAGCTGCTAGAATGACATGTGCAAATTTCAAGTGGTTATACTGTTCACCTTTTGGGAGAAGATCACATTTTCAGACACATTTATTTTCTAGTTTTTATATAGAATAGATTAATCTATTAAAAATATGATTCTTTTGATAGTAAATTTGGTCCAAAAAATCTGTTGTCAAGTAAGTTAACTCGTACATGGAATAAGTGGGTAGTTTTGACAAAGAATTTGTTTTAGCTTTATTTTAATCAACAAATTTGAATTTAATATTTTGATAGTTTATAGTTCAACTTTAAATCTAGTAATTTGAAAATATTAATTCGTTAAAGCAAAATTATAAATCACTTGAAATTGCCAAAAAAGAATTATAGTCCAATAAATTTGCATTAGGCTGTTTTGTTTAATTATGTGTTTTAAATTTACAAATTGTTACACTTCCAAATTTTAATATTAATCTTGTCTTCAAGGTCTAAGGACGTTCTAAAATATTTAAAATAAAGTTTCACAATAAAATTTATTACATTTTAATCCATAATAATTTTGTAACCCTTTTTTTACATTTTTTATGTCACCCTGGCTAAAATTTATATTTAAATTTGATCCTTTCCATTGTTGACATAGTAATATGATAGTCAATAGTCATATAGTTATTCCAAAATTTAATTATTTCTCATTTTCTAGTTGCATTATATAACATTTTTCATTTCTGCCATTAAAAATAAATATAAATGGCTAAAAAAATTTACAATTTATCTTAAATGTTCAATTTTCAATTTATAAACATCATTTAAAAGCGTCTCACATCACATTATCATTTAAGTTCAATTACCCATCCCAAGTATAAAGATTTTTAGTTGATTTAAAGTTTTTTTTTTTAAATAATAATTATTGTTATTTTGAATTTTGCTTCAAATATAACGAAAAAAAAATTTTTATAGTGTTTGATATTTTTGATCACCCTCATTTATAAAATATATACGAAAATTATTTTTTTCACATACAATATTATAATAGTTCATTCCACCGATAAAACGGTTGAAAAATCAACAAAAGGACATCTGCCGCTCGTTGCCATATCGTCAAAAATGTTTATGATTTCTTTCTTGTTTTTTTTTCATCCCTTAGATTCCATAGAATTAATGTTAGGTTAGTAAAAAGAAAAATCGTCTATTGAAGTAAATATGAACAAAAATTCAAAATTTTATTTAGGGGTTGAAAAACTAAATCAAAATTTCATATATATACAATAAGTAAAGTACAAATACCATGGTAGTTAATTTAGCTTATATACCACCGGTTAATCAAAAATAATATATAAATGTATTGGTATGTATTTTTAGAAATCTTTTATTATAGATTTGCTTTTTACTTGATTGTAAGAATTTTCAATTCAAGAAATTCTTATACGAGTATCAGTATATACCAAACGAATTTATAAGACGATGTTAAAAAGATGAATGAAATGTTTAACAAGAAGGGTAAATTATTTTGGTAAGGTGTTTTAAAGGTGGAAACGTGATATTTGTTAAGCAGGTATATTATTTGTATATTACAAGGCAAGTGAACTTTTTTTTAAGGAAATATTGAAATAATAATGTCAATAACGTTTAATTGAGTTTATTATTTTTAAAAAATTATGGAAAATTGTTTAATAGGTTTTCTATTCCTAATCAAGATAATTGGAAATTTAATTATCGCTTAAATATAATTGAAATAATTGCACAATTATTATATAAATTTAAAATGTTTGTTATTTTTTTCATAAAAATTACATTAAATCCAAAAATGAAGACAATTATATTCTTCATTATTATTACCCTAAAAATATAAAGTAATTCTTTAAAATTCTGGAAATAAATTATGGATATTATCGACATTTTTTTTAGTATAAAAAAACGAATTAACTAAAATCTTATAATGATATTTCAATTTTAAACTGAATATTCTAATTATTAAACAAATTACACACTCCAAAAAAATTTGTATTGTCATTGGTCCTTATAATTTTTTAGAAAAAAGGTCTTTGAACTTTTCTTCAATTATTATTCAGCTGTTCATCACCTCGGAATTCTATCTTTCATCATTTTTCAAAAAAAAAAAATATTCTCCAGGTGTAACAAAAATATAACCACAATCGAAAAAATATATAAAACACTCTCTAAAAAATGTGATTTATGAAGCGCATTTCTTTTTTATCCAATAATATTACTAACCAAATTATATAAATTATTCACCCTTATCTAAAATATCATAAATAGCGTTACAATAAAGCATTAATAGTTTATACTTTCATTATATTTACGGTCAATTTGATTAAAAAAAAAAAGAAACATAATTTCATGAAATTTCATATTATCGCCCTTAATAAAATAATTTTCTATAACTTGAAAATTATATTTATATAGGTGCCATACCAGAACATCCAGAGGAATGGAAAAATGCATTGATATTTTTCTCTAAGTTTTTTACCTATACTGGACATTTTATTAAAAATGTCTCCAATTGTCTAGTCTTGTGGACGCCATTAATACCTATTAATTTATACCTCTGAAAATTTACAACAACAAAATTAACTTACAAAATTTTCATAAACTTAACAAACTTTTGCAAATGAGTCACACATTTATGTGTTAATCAATAACTTAGAAATTTACATGCAAGATAAAGAGTCAAACATTATTTTTAAATAAAATTTTTGTTATGCCACCAACCGGAAAGTAATATGTACTGTACACTTTTACCATTTGATATCCTTTCTTATCCTGACCAAAATTTTAGTGGTATAAAAACAAAAGGAACTTTCTAACTAGCAAAATATTTTTCCTTACTATAAGATATTATTTTAAAAATTATAAAATTTATGATTTAAAAAATATAAGGAAAATTTAACCCCTTTTTATTGGTGAATATGTGGCGGCACGTGTCAGGATAAAAAAGAATAATAACTTTGATAAGATGAAAAAGTTTTACATATACTTACAATTTTTTGTGTTGGATATATTATAAAATTGAAGTGATATAAATAAGAAAACATTTACTTTATTTTAATGTTTTTACGAATTTATAATACGAAAAAAAAGGGTTGCGTTTTTTATTTTTCTATATTTATAACCTAGCCTTAGATGCATTTTTTTTTGCATATAAGTGGTAAAGAAAAAATTGGGGATCATATCTTTATCCATAGAAAGAATTTAGCAGAAAAAAAATGGGATTGCATGTAAGATAATCATAAAAATATATTTGCAAAGGTGTGAAAGTTATAGCTTCCAAATTGAAAATATTATTTCACTGTACCAGAATTTTTTGTTCCATTTATAGTTCTAAAATGTTCTAACTTCAAAACATTAGTAAAAGCAGACCAAATAATTCAAATGAATTAATTATTGAATTGATGATCATTACAAGTCTTGAAACTGAACTTTTGTATACATCAATATTATTGTAAAAATGTATAGTAAAATTAATTTACGAATTGTTTAATGATAGTATAAGATCAAGAGGTTGATAAATTATTCCTTGCACCAATAAAAGAAATCACCAAATAAATGGACTATAATCCACTAAACTTTTAACCAAATTCTAACCAATTTGTCTGATTGCTTACTTCTCTTACAGCTACTCTTAAATCGGAAATTAATTTTTAATATATTTATTGCATAACATATTATAATGTCTCATATTTATAAAACAAAAATCCTTTTTTGCTCTTCTAAGCATATAAAAGTGCATTTCCAAAATATGTTTTTTGTTAGAATTTCAAATTAAAATTCCTTGTTTCGCAGTTGTTTTTTTTTTGGGTGGAGAGCGTATACCAAATTCTTTTATACCTTACGCATTATTTATATTTCTTATTACAACAAAAAAAACATATTATATATTTTTTGTGGTTGTAATCCTTTTTAAAAACGATTAATACCAACAAAAAAAGTTAAGTAATTTTTTTTTAAATAATATATGTCAAATAATTATAAATTTTTAATATTTTATATTATTATTTTTTGTGTCTAGACATAAAATATTTGCATTAACTAATTTTTTGATAAATTTTTAATAAATATATAAAAAAATTGTTTTTCGAAAAATTCTGTTTTATGTTTTACTTATCATTTTGAATATTGTACATATATATCCAAATTTTAGATAAAATTCATTATATAAAAGTCAGTTTTAATTGGAAATATACTGGTAGGCAGGTGATATTTATAGAAAATTTAATTTGTAGCATGAGACAAATTTTTTCTATACTTTTGTTTTTTTTTTAGTAAACTTCATATACTCTTTATATTATTATTAAAAATATTGAACCCACATTAAACATTATTTTTTTTTGAAAATAATTATTTCTATAGGTCCTTGATATCCTGTTGGTTTTTTTTTCGGGCGAAATGAAAATTATTTGATTGTTTGACTCAAAACTCTTAAACAATTTTATTTTATAATTAAAAATTTTTATTTAATATATATATATGTATTAAATTCAAATTTTAAGGATAATTATAAATTTTATTCAAAAATATTTCTGATAGTATAATTGCAGAATTTCATGGTAAAGGAAAATCAAAAATATTTAAACGCGTGTCACTTGTGGTCATGGTTGGAAAATACCAATGGATACACTTGGCTAATTCACTGTAATTACCATCCGAAACAAAAACCAAATGGAAAATTAAATATTTGTATATTAAATAGTTTAACACAAAAGTATCCTTAAAAATAATATTTTCTATAATTTTATTGAAGTTTTGTTTTGGGAAAGAAAATGATCATATATGTAATTTAGTTATGATATTAAGAATTTCCATAGCCATCTGTCAATAAAGATTTTTCCAATCACATATACAATACAGCCAAAAAAAATATTAATATCTCATGAGACAGGACCCTTTTTTCTGTACTTATACAATGAAAAAAAAAAAATTCGAGTACTAAGTATAATATAGAAAATCCCTTTCAAAATATTTAATTTTCAATCGACCATGGTAACAATTTCTAGCCATTACACAATGAACATAAGCAACGAAATTTTGTTAAAATATAATAAATCCTTGAGCGAAAAAAAAAACAACTTTAAATCAAACCTAGTTTTTTTTTATATTTTAGTTTTATGTTTTGTCTCAATAAATTTGAAGGTATGCATTTTTTTTAGTAAAAGGGCCTTCAGCTCAACTATAATATTGTTAGTTTAAAATTAGGGGAATATATTTTCAAATAGGGGTGGTAAGCAAGCATGGTTCTTATACAGAAAAAAATCCTTATAATTAAATATTTTTTCTATTGTTTATTATATAGTATATCTATATAGTATGTGTATGAGATTTTTTTTTGAGGATATTCAGCTATATAGTATATAATAAATGTTGTGTGTGCCCAAAATAAAGGGTATGCATAATTATGTTATATGATGCACGCAAAACCTTTTCCTGAATATACATAATTATTTTTTTAAATAAAATTATGCGAGGAATGGTAATAAATGACTAAACGCGTGCTTATACTGTCTCCGAAATATTGTAATAGTAAAAAAAAAAGGAATTATGAAAAAAATTTATACTTAATATTATTTCAATTTCATTTTTTAGGGTAGGATTATTTTTTTTTTTTTTTTTGCACAATTATTAGCATTATAATTAAATTTATTCCATGATTGTAAATCAGCTTAACTACCCAAAAAAATTTATTAAAGGTATCATACAAAATTTATGATAGTTAGTAACTATATAAATATGTACATATCTATAAAATTATAGAAAGATGCATTAACAGTATTTAAAACTTATGATTTCATCAAGTTGTCATTGTCAATAAAAATAAATTAAAAATATTTAGAATTTTGTTAAAAGAGAAATAAGAAAATACAACAACGTGTAAAACCAGAGGCACAATACCTTAACTAATTCGAGAAGATGATTTAAATCTCATTAATATAAACAATTGCTGCATTTATATACTAAATTGTGTATTAGTTAGTATAAATGATAGGACATAAAAAATATTATGCTTACGCACTTTTTAGTTCATAATTTTCGAATTATTTGGTGTTTTATTGTATTTAAAATCAAATTTATTTAAAAAATTAATTACTTATCCCCATTAAACAAGGCTAAAATTTAGAATATTTGTTTTCAACATCAACTTTAATGGAACTTAATTGAACTAAAAACTTTTTAACTTGATGAACAAAAATAGGCCACAATTTGATAAATATCAAATATGCTGTATCATCTATGATACAGAAACAATTATTGATGAATATTCAATAAAAAAAACTATAGAAAATAAAAGAGCTTAATAAATTTCAAATTAATTGCCAGAATTTTCTAAACAAAATAAATAACTTTGGAAAATTATAAATTTCTTGGAAAAACAAAACGTATAGAATAAAATTCTATAAAAATATTTCCATTATTCTTTCGAAATTATTTAAAATAATAAAGGGGATGATTTTTTAGTGTGATATTTACAATGCACTCACATCAAATATCATTGGGGGGATAATTTATCAAAATACTTATAATACAAAAATAAAATAGATTTTATATTTTATTTTTCCAAAAAAAGGGGGAGACTTTCCGGTACAATTGTCGCAACCGCAGCAACCAAATTATAATATCAAAATATTTCCATTTTCATATGTTTTGGTGTTTATTAAATGTAAATAAAAAATTGATAAAATGTTTTTGGAATAAAATAACATTTATATATAATAGAGTTTTATTGAGTTAAATTTTCTGGGATCACCTGCTCATAATTTTTATATAACGAATAAAAGGGAAATTACATTTTATTGATGGTATTGTAGAAATGGTGTCATAATATCATTTTCATGAAATAATTGCATTTAATACATATATATATATATATAATAGACTATTATGTGGAAATATCACCCCTTTTTGGAATATTCTAGATTATGTCGTCTCTATAAGCAAATTTTAAGTATGGAATTAGGATAATAAACGATAAAATATTGAATAACAAATAGTATGTACCATAGGAAATGTTTAAAGTTATCTAAAATATTTAAGGTTTTAGTAAATAATGAAATATATTTTATATATGTGTGTTAATAAATAATAGAAAAACCTACCCCACTTTTTGAAGTAAGCTTTAGTCACAATGTAATTTTAAATTATATGCACTTGGAAACGTTAAATTAAGTAAATCATTAAGCTCAATTTTATCTTTCTTCGCTTTCTTCTATTGCGTCCGGCCAGGCATACCTGTTAAATATTCCTGATTTATTCAGCTTCACTATATATATCAGTTCAGCACAGCCGAACCATATTTGAGGGTATCTAATCTATATAATATGTATTATGATTGATCCCATTTTCATTACAGATTTATTTTATTGAATTTTAATTTTGTAATCTTTAATGTCTGTCTATACTATATCAAATATCAAGACGCCTACTTTAATTGAACCCCAAGGTGACCAAAAATTTTGTTATGCTTCTCAATAAAGTAGCATCGGTCTCAATGAAATGTAATTACAGTTCATTAAAATAATTATTAATTCAATTTTCAAAAAATAAAAAGAAATTGTTGCTTCTAAAATAAAGCCAAGCCTTTTCTTCAAGTGATAATTTTAAAACAAAAACCGAAATAAACAACGTCAAGCACAAACTTAGAAATAAACAATGACAATTTTTCCTTATCTTCATCATAAAAATACCGAAACTTGATACTTTTCTATGTACTCTACTATAGTCCATTACATTTATTTATATGTCATTTTTAGAAGACCCCCAAATGCTTTCATTCAAATACAAAAGTATATACCAACTTTTAATAAATATTTGTCCAATACTATTTGTATTTCAGAATTCCCAAAAATAAAATAAATAAAATAACAGCACGATAAAATTTTTTATGTAACATAGAATCTTTCGGCATCCCATCACAGAATAATAAGAAAAAAATATATGTGGTTTTTTGTTTTGTTTTTAAGGGTTGATTTTATAATATTAAAATTCATCATCACAAATAAAATTCATCCACCCTCTCCTCACAAAAAATATAAAAACAAAACAAAACAAAAAGCGAGTGTACAGTGCAGATGCATTTAGAGTTTTTATACTGCACCAAAAAGTAACACTTTTATTTCAGAAAAAAAATATTAGATCGATTAATATAAACACTTAAATAGATTCTATGGTATATTAAATGCACCCACAAAAACTACAACCAAATTATAAGAAAGAACAATTTTTTTTATATATTAGATATATACATAATTATTTTCCTTCCGGTCATCCGCAAAGGGGTTCTATGATTTCACCATTTAAGGGTTGTTGAAAAAATCGTTAAAATTTTGTAAAGTATATTAAGAAGGATGGTGTGAGTTTTAAATATAGTAAAAAGGTAAAAATATCATGACGATGAAAAAAATGTTGTGGTCGTGTATAGCCACTGTTCATCATTTTGATGGGACACCTCTCTTAATCATTTAAAAAAAAATTTGTCTTATTATTGTATGATTATATGTGGAAAATTTTTATTTAAAAAAGGATATGTTTAGTGGTATTGTTTTTTGTTTTATTTATTATTTTTGGGAAATTTATGCATCTGTCCATTAAAAATGATTAACCATTAAAATGAGAAATATTGGAAAATGATGCAATTTAAAAAGCATAACAAATTTACCCTTACAACCTAATCTTTATATTGTTTTCATCTCTCTGGATGCATGAAGGAAAACAGAAATGAAAAAAAAAAACTATATGCATTTAATGGGGGCATGATATTTTTTTTTCTAATTACCAAATAAATGTCGATATTTCACTCAATTTGATTAAGTGACCATCTGGAATTATTATATTATAAAATATAAGAAATTATTTGAAAAAGGACAAACGTTTAAAGGATTTTCTTGTATGTGGGGTTTTGGGAAATATATCTATTAAAGCGTAATAATTTTAATGGTTTATTAATATAATAATGTAAAAAAAAGTGTTTTGGAATTTCAATTTTAAAGGGGAGAAATTATAAAATTTCGATTTTTGATGGTTATACTTGGTATAATATGATTTAATTGAAGATAACATGCAATTGAAAATTATGGTATTGCTTCAATAATTTATTTTTATTTTGTATTTTTTTTTGTCGTTGAAATAATTTCAACATTCTAAAATTTAATTTTATTTAAAAAAAAAATTTCAAAATTAGAATTTCAAAAATTTCAAAATTGAATTAGTACCATTATAAAACACTATTCACAAAAAACTCTCAAAGGCAAATTATTAATTTAATAAAGTAACTATATCCAATGTATTATTATAAGAAATAGAAATGATTCTTTAATAGCAAACTTTACATAAAAATGATGAACAAAGTGCCAGCATTTGTGTAAAAACCACCAAGAGTTTCCATAATTTGGCCTCTAGGCCTGTAAATGATATTGCATCAAGATTTCATATAAAAAACACACCTTTCTTTTGGAAAGAAATAATAAGGAAAATTATATACCCGCATTTTCAGTATAATCTTAAATAAATATAACAAATAATAAAGGACATAAAATATCCTTTTATTAGTTATTATTTTATTTGTATTTTTTTTTATAGATTACTTAGGAGATTTTTGCGTATACTTGAAAACCATATTAGAAAAAATATGATTTTACAATTGAATTATTTTTCAAGTTAGTAAAAAAAGGGACTTCAGTAATTTTTATGTGTTCTACAATAAAGGATTCGATTAATAGTATTTATTTTAAGTAATTCATTATTATGATATTATACGTAATATAATGATTATTATAATTCTTAATAATTATATACCGGTATTTGAAGTGTAACTATTAGGTTTCTTAACAATTTTTATAGAGGTATATTAAAAAATTGTAGACTGTCAAAAAAGTGGATTTAGTAGATCATATCGTTTATTGCAATACGACACATTTGATCAAATATGATTAAGAGGCCTTTGCCCAAAAAGTAGGATAAGGTTTTGCGCTGGAGCAGATAACTTGAGCTGTAATTATCGGATTTTGATCAATAGACTTTTTTTGCAAATGGTTGGTAATAGACCGACCTTTTACACTATGTAGATTTTTTTTAACTTTTTGACCTAGGTTGTCTGGAAATTTAAAAAAAAATTTCATTTCCATACAAAAAAAACGTTGCGACCTAGATTTTTTCCACAGTTTTCATCCAATTTGGGTGAAATTTTGAAGACAAGTAGTCTTTATAAAATTAATCTACACTAGGCAGCCCTTTTTTTCATTTTCGACCTAGGTTGTCTGGAAATTTAAAATGATTTGTTATTTCCATACAAAAAAAACGTTGTGACCTAGATTTTTTCCACAATTTGCATCCAATTTGGGTGAAATTTTGAAGACAAGTAGTCTTTATAAAATTAATCTACACTCGGCAGCCGGAATTTTGATTTTTGGCTCTAATTTTGATTTAGCAGCAATTATATTTTCAAACTTTGATATGGAATAAAAACTAAACTAAAGAAAATAAATTCATAAAATTAAGTCATTTTTTAAATTGACTCTTTTCCCAACATTTTCTCAAAAATAATAGAAAATAAGTTTGTAGGAGCCAAATTAAGGAAGTAACTTTTTCCAAAATTTTCTAAAAAAATACTAATTTGAAATTGTTATACAGAAAATAGTTCCACTAATTCCTAATAGGATCGTCGGTTGTAAATTGTTATATTCGCTATTATTTTTTGTAACTATATCTCTCTCGTTGTTCTCTATATCCTTTCTTATTTTTGGTATACATATACATACTTTTTTTTTGCATTTTCTTAAACAGGTTTTAGTTATATGCAAATATTTTCATTTAAATTTTAAATTTCAATATTTTAGAATTTTTTCGTTTTCTATATTCATAATATTTATAATTTTTTAGGGGTTTAATAGTTTTTTTGTTGAATGTGCTAAAAGTCTGTCGAGTAAGTTTAAAAAAAGGATAAATAAGAAAACTCAATAGCATGTTTAAACGGGAATGTTATTTAAATTATAATAAATAATAATTTTTAATAAATAATAATATTTATTATAATAATCAAATGCATCAGTATTCAGTATAAATTGAACTATGACTTTTTTTTTCCTAAAAATAAGAAAAATATAAAAAGTATACTTTTTGGTATTTTCTTATAGATAAATTTCATGCATATTTTTATTTCAATTTGAAAATTTAAGAATTATTTATCTTTCCCTATTTTTGGGAAAAAGGATATTTTTGGGAAAAAAAGATAATCAAATTATGAATGATTTGTTTATTAAAAGAGTATATAAATAAAATAAATTATTCATATGTATATATTATGTAGCAAACATAAAATTCATACAAAAATCAAATCCATACATTTTTCTTATAATAAATAAAAATTCGCTAAAATTCAAACTTCACATTTTTTTTACAAAAAAATACAAAATTTTCTAAAATTCAAAATTATTTTTTTATTGTACATAATTCTCATTCTCACAAAAAAGGCACACGCTTATTTGAAAAAAAGTGAGAAATTTTAAATACACAATTTGAGAAAAGTGTTATACCAAATATTATATTTTATATGCAATAACTAAAATTGTGTGTGTGCGCTTTGTAAATTGTTATAAACACCATGTATAGTATAACAAAACGAAGTATACCAGATATAATTTTACTTTTTGGGCAAAGGCCTCTTAAAAAGAAGGTTCTTTAAAATCAGTTTAGCTAAGAAATTTCCAATTTTCAATCGAATGATCCTTTTCCACAAAATTTATGTCATCATATATCTTCAGTCAACTAGAAAATCATTTGATACTCGCTTATTATGTTAACAATCCCACAATTCTTAAATTTCATATTTTCCACTTCAGGAATAAATATAATTTATAGCAGTAACAAGAAAACATAATTAAATTTAAGAATAAATCAAATGAAAAAGAAAATATTATACAATTTTATGACCACCCATTTCTCCTTTTGTTTGTTAGTTTCTGCACATGCATTTGGTAATGACACACGGCAAGGAAAGGACACGCGTTGACGAAAATTCATAAACATTGAATACGTTAAATAATAAATCGAGAAATTCCTTTTCACTATAAAATTTTATGGTGTGATGTGATGGTGTGTTAACAAAGCGTAAATTTATTTTAAATCCTACATAATTCAATTGAAACCAATGTGTTATTTTTTTTTAAAAGTCTTTAGGGAATTTCTAACAATGATTTGTTAAAAGTCTTCCAAAAATTATAACTTTAATCTATATTTTAGTGATAATATTTTTTTTTTCATTATTCTTTTCGTACACGTGTCAATAATGTGTTAAAATTATAAAATGCAGTTAAATAAGTAGTTTTATTTATTTATTTTTTAACACTTCAGCATAATTTATCATAAGTAGGATTTAAGATGATAACTTATCATAAGTACGATTTCGAATACTGTAAGAAATAATTTTAAATAATTTATTATTTGACCATTGAAATTATTTATTTTTGCTCGCTTTTTGTTTTTTGATCAAAATCTCTTAATTAAAATTATTATTTAATTTTGATTGTTCATAACAATATGAATCAAATAATTCCTGAAGAATTAATTTCAATTTTTCTTGCATACTTTTAGGCCCAATTATTTATTATTTTATTAGTAAACCCGTCAGGGAGGGGTAACTGTTTATATATATAAATCTGGTTATTTTAGGCTTAGTTAGTGCTATGCTATAGTCCTATCCTAATACCTCAATAATAAATCCATCGGTATATATATGTACTCCTATTGACCTATTCCTATAAATAAATCCTATATAATTACGATAATGGTTAAATATCACAGATGGCGCAATTTTAGTTCCTTTTACTGCATTTTGATCAGCAACAAATTTATTGTCAACAAAAAAGAAATTCGCTAACTTCGCCCAACATTTTTGCCGTCATTATTGATTGTCAGCTGAAGGCTAACACCGGCATTTAACTTTGTCGTTAAAAGTTCATTATTTATATTCTATTATCTTTATTTTTTTGCAACAAGTATTTAGTTTATAGCATTTAAATTATTATTTATTATACAATAAAAATATTTTTTTTATTATAAATTGAAATGTGAACGTTTACGTGGTTAAATTTAATATAAAATGGCTTATTTATCGAGAAGTGAAATATTAATTTATCTTACAATTTATATAATTGTCTTGTTGTATGGTGTATGGAATGTTTATATAATTCGAAACCGTAATACTTATATGTTTATTTAAAATTATAATTCAAATATCAAATTAATTTATTATTTCAGATATTTCAAGAAATAATAAACTTGCAAAAGGTTGGAAGATAATTGATCGTCCAAGAGATGATTATGATGATTCAATGGAAATATTTAAATTATACTTATGGGAACATTTTTATTGGTATATTGGTCATATTGTTGTATCAGAAATTTGTCGATTTAAAAATTCAAAGGTAAGTTATAAAGTATTTTTTAATTCATGTTCCTTTTAATTTGTATTTTAGTTTTATAAATTTGGAACCACACCTTCAATATAATTTAAGATTTTTAATTAACAAAAAAAAAATTATTTCTTATTTTCAGTTCGTTCCTGTTATACATTCTGTAATCGGATTATCGTATATCATTTTAACAAAACAATTTAAATCACAATTTTTAATAATTTCTGTGATATTAAGTTTCGCCATAATATTAAAATTACCAATGAAAAAATTTACATGGTTATTATTTGGTATATGGACAATATTAATTAATATTATTATACGTAAAAGTAATGAAATGAATAATAATGAAACATATAATGAAACTTATGAATTATTATTAATATTATCATGGAGTATATTAAAATGTTCTAGTTTTAATTTAAGTTATATAAATAATTTAAAAAATTCGAATCGAAAAGATGATGAAAAAATTAAAACAAATATGGATATATATAAAATTATAAATTATTTTGGATATACATTATATTATCCGACATTTTTATTTGGACCATTTATGATATTCGAAAGATATATTAAATTAATTGATAATGGCAACAATTTAACAAAGATAAAAAATAATATTGAAAATTATTATTGGTTAAATTTAAAAATTCGTTTAATAGAATTAATAAAAAATATATTTATAGTATTATTTTGGATAATTTTTATTGATTTTATGTTACATTTTGTTTATGTACATTATTTGGAAAATGATATAAAAGTAAGTTATTGAAAAAAATGAATTTATTTTAATTCAAAAATTTTTATTTAAAATTTAATATCAATTTATTTAAAAAAAAATTAGATGGTGAGACGTTTAAATTCATTTGGTCTTTATGGATTTGGATATTTAATGGGACAATTTTTTCAAATTTATTATACAGCTTCATATGGAATTGGTATAGCAATTGCTAAATTTGATCAATTGAATCCACCATCACGGCCAAAATGTATTGGTCGTATTAATTTTTATTCAAATATGTGGAAATATTTTGATCAAGGACTTTATGAATTTTTATTTATGTAAATATTTTTATATAGTTATATTTTTTTAGTATTCTTTTAATTAATTTTAATATGTATTTTATTTTAGTTATATTTATTCTTCGTTATGTACAAAATCATCATCATTTTTAAGAAAATCATTATCAAGTATTGCAACATTTTCATTTATATTTATATGGCATGGTTGGTATACATTTATATTTGTATGGGCATTTTTAAATTATTTATGTTTAATTTATGAGAAATTATTTAAATATTTAACAAAAACAAAATTATATAATAATTTTGTAGAATTATATTTAAGTAGACAAAATCAAGAACGTTTATATGGTTTATTAGGTGTACAAGTTTATATACCGTCAGCAATATCAAATTTTTATTTTTTTGCTGGTTTAGATATTGGTAATTATTTTATGTTAACAACATATACAACTGGTTATATACATTATTTATGTTTGACAATTGTTGCATATTGTATGTTTCAATGTTCTCAAGTTATAAATGAATTAGAAAATAAGAAGAAATAATCATTTTTACTAATAAAATTAATAATTATAATAGTATTTTGAAATATGATCAAATAATTTACTAATAAAGTAATAAACAAGTAAAAATTAAAATATATAAAGTCACATATGGATTTTTCTGAAAAACATTGTAGAAGATTAATCCAATAATAAATAAAATAATAAATAAAACCCAGGAACTTGAAATTTTTCTAAAAATATATAATATTGACATCTGCTTGCTTTCTGAAACCCATCTTACTAACCAGATGTATATGAAAATTAAAGATTACGATATATATACCACGAATCATCCAGATAATTAGGCAAGTGGCGGTAGTGCTATTTGCGTTAAACAAAAAATAAAACATTACATAGATAGAACACAGTATACAGAGACCTGATTGCCAACTTACCATTATTGTTATTGAGTCCGGTAAAAAGAAACTTACCTTAGGGGCAGCTTACATTCCACCGCGTCATAACCTGAAAAAAATGGATTATCTGAATATCTTAGGCTATCTAGGGGAAAGATTTGTTTTAGGTGGTGACATGAATGCCAAACACGTAGCTTGGGGATCCAGGTTATCAACAACAAAAGGTAAAGAGCTCAAATCTGCAATCGAAGAACTTGGCTGCAATTACCACTCTTCAGGAAGTCCGACGTATTGGCCAACAGACAGCCAAAAAATTCTTGATCTACTAGTTTTTTTTATTTCGAAAAAAGTATCTTCGAATTATATCACCATTGAAGATAACTTTGATCTCAATTCGGACCACTCTGCGGTAATACTTACCCTAAGTGAAGCTCTTGCACTGAAAGAAAATAAACCACAGCTGTCAAACAAAACCGCAGATTGGACCAGTTTTAAAATCGATTTGGAAAACATGATCGACCTAAAAATAAACCTAAAAACAAAGTATCAAATAGATGTAGAAGTGGAAAAATTCACAAATATGCTTCAAACAGCAATTTGGAGAAATACCAAAAAAAATAAGCAGATAATTAAAACCATGAACTATCCTCAAGAAATAAAGGTTCTAATAGAAATAAAGGTTCTAGAAGAAAAAAGAAGGGCCAGAAGAAGGTGGCAATCATCTAGAGATCCGGAACATAAAAATACGTTAAATAGAAAATCGCAGCAACTAAAACGGGAAATAAAGCTATTCAAAGAAGCCAACATTGTCCACTCATCTGCAAAGCCTAACTCCAGATGACTCTCTCTCTCTCTGGAAAATGACAAGAAATATCAAAAAAACAATATCACATATTCCACCAATAAAAACTAATGGTTGGTCTTGTTGACCAGTTTTAGTAATTTACTCAGAAAATCAGTACTCAGAAAAAAAAAAACTTATAAAATTAAATTAAAACACTTAACGTTTTTAAATACGATATTCGTCGTATGAATTTTAATTTCACACACACAAACAAGAAACACAAATTTAGTCCCAATTTCAAATTTTCAATAATTTTTCTATTATTTTTAGTGCGGTTGGCTTATTTTATATAAATATAAATTTATTGATGGAAATTAGCAAATAATAGAAAAATACTCAAATTTTTTTGTTTAATTGGTGAAAATTATAAATTTAAAATTGCGGTAGATTTGTGTTTCTTATATGTGAAAATTATAAGGTTATAATTTTAATTGAAGAAATTATATTTAAAAATGATTAAAGAGTTCTTTTATTTAAATCTATAATTTATTTAATAATTTAAGTGCGTTCTAATATGATATTATAATAGATTAAATATGTTAAATGAAAATGTTTAGAAATTATAATATTTTCCTATTTGCCAAAGAGAAATCAAAATGGAAGGAAAAATTGGACGAAAAACTTAAGGTCATAACTTTTTTTTATATTTCAAAGAATATAACAAATTTATTAAAATATCGTGTTTACCTACCGTATTTATGAGATCGGTACCGGGATTTTAGCTAGTCAAATATGTGAGAGAGTGCGAAAATAGAGAAAACTTAGAGAGTTGTGAGAGAGTGCGAAAATAGAGAAAAACGATTTTGCTAACATTTTTTCCCATTCCCACTCCCAAAATTTACTCGACAATGTTTTTCTTGTCGAGAAATTTTGGGAGTGGGAATTAATGGGGGTTATTCTACAAATCGTATTTCAATTTTTGCTATTCTGCAAATCGCAATTACGTTTAATGGAAGACTGTATTATCACTGCAGTTTTTTTGTTATTCTGGAATACGGTGATATCGAAAGAATGAAACGTTTTTCATATATTTGGGATACGCAAGTATATATAGTCGCGTATTTTGAATGAAAATGTAAGTATACAATTTTTATTAATGAAATATCAATATATGTATGTATGTATATTATCCTGGATGAAATTAGGTATGCCCATATTTTCATCTGGGATTTTCTCTAGCACCTTGGGATGGATTGTGCTAAAAGTTGGTAAATACATTCAAATTAGTGATCTGGGTGAAATGATGAATGGCCATACTTTCATCTGGGATTTTCTCTGGTACCTCTGTATGGATTGGGCTGATATTTGGTAAACACAATCATTATAGTGTTCTATAGCTAACAATGCCAGGTGCTCCTCCATTTGCTCTACTTGGAAGATGGTTATATAATGAAAACGTGATTTCTGATATTTTGTGGGAAATAATGGAGCAGCACTGGCATTGTTAGCTATAGAACACTATAATGATTGTGTTTACCAAATATCAGCCCAATCCATACAAAGAGAGGGAACATTTATGCTCCTTAAAAAGAGAGGGAACATTTATGCTCCTTCCATATATTTCTTATTCGTAGCTATCGATAATGTGGGGATAATACAGTTCTTCGATCGTTTTCCATAATAGTAAAATAATTCGAAAGTGAAACGCAGAAATGAACGTATTTCAAATACGCCGTTTTGTAGAATAACCGCCAATCGCCAATATACATTTTATATAGAATTGTGTGAATTGTGTTTGGAGCATATTTTAATAGAAATTTTGAATTTAGGTCAGTTTACCGAAAAACATTTCACAGAAAGGCAATTTACAGAAAAACATTTCACAGAAAAGCAATTTACGGAAAAACATTTCACAGAAAACCAATTTACAGAAGCACAATTCACAGAAACGAATTCACAGAAACTGGCGCGGTGATGGGTGAGGTTGGTTAAAAAAATCGCGCGATTATATCAATTTCTGTGAATTCGTTTCTGTGAATTAATTTTTCTTCAAGATAAGAAAATATTTAAAAAAAAAAAACAAAGAATAACAAAAAAAAAAGAATGATATATAGTTGTTCAATATTTCAATAGATAAATTTTTATTTATAATTGATAATTTAAATTGTTTAAATTATTATATTATGCGCAACAGCACTTAAAAAATCAGTTATGGCCATTGTTGAATAAGAGGATACAATTTGTTGTATTCTTTGATCATAATCACGATATTTTTTCTTTTTTGGCGGCATAGACATGCCAGCAAAAATTTGTTGTAATGTTATTTCACTTTTTGATTGTTCCAATTGCAACTTTTCCAAAAAACACCAAGGATATTCTGAGCCAACCAATTTTTTGAAACCATTGTGCCATCCCTCGAGATTATTATTTGTTCGCGGGAATCCTTCTTGCACAGCTTCATAAACATTCCATGCTTTAATGGCATATCTAGGATCCCGCCTACCGATTGTGTTTTTAGTGCGAACATCTAATCTACCCACATAATTATCTTCGAAATAGTCTAACACTTCATTGACTGATTCAGAAATTATATTTTGTTCTTTTAATGATTCGAATGCTTGCATAACGTCTTCAGAAGGAACAAACAAATAGTTTTCCTAGAATTTCTTTTCTGTGAATTGCTTATCTGTGTTTTTTTTTTACACATTTTCTATGAATTATTTTTCTGTGAATTGATAAATTAACAAAATTAAATAAAGATAAATTAACAAAATTAAATAAACGATGTAGGAATTTTATTAGACAAAAAACTAAATTTCAGTTTACATATTGATAAAATTCAGTCAACGGGTCGCAAAATGTGGGGCTTCATTAAAAGGAGATCAAGGGAGTTTGATGATCCTTATATAACTAAAACATTATATTGTTCCTTAGTCCGTCCAATTCTGGAATATGGTAGCGTTATATGGAATCGCCACCTTATTAAATATATCAAAAATATTGAATCAATTCAGAAACAATTTTTGTTATTTGCTTTGAGAAGTCTTAATTGGAATAATAATACAAATTCATATCAGTTACCTGCTTACGAGAATAGACTAAAATTATTAAATCTACATACACTAGAATATCGTAGAAATATGGCGGATGCAGTTTTCGCTTTTGATTTAATCAATAACAATATAGATTGTTGCCAATTAAAACAGAAGATTAGAATAAACTCAAACTGCCGAAACTTAAGGAACATTAATTTTCTACTTGTTTTCTACTTCTACGAAACTTAAGGAACATTAATTTTCTACTTATTATGCTAACAACGAACCTATTACAAGAATCAGCAGAAGGTTTAATGAATTTAACTCTTATTATGCACCAAATATCAGTAGAATAAGTTATAAAAACAGCATGAAGAATGGAAGAAGTCCTGAATAATACTATATCTATTATTAATACCTTGTTTGGTGAATAAATAAATAAATATACCTTGTACCTTGTTTGGTGAATAAATAAATAAATAAATAATATGCACTCATTTCTTTTAAAATTTTCATTGTAAATCATGTTATAATATTGTATAAATTTAGATTTAAAATATGTCTGTAATTAGATATCAATAAATAAATAAATAAAAACGAAATTATTAAAATAGTTCTACTATTATAACAAAAATATATCTTTAAGTTAAATTAACAAAATATGAAACAAAAGTCCACTGGACCCCCATTATCAGTTTAAGGGTTAATATTGTTATAATGGTAGGTAAGTATTGTATAGTATGATAATTTTTTTTTAAAAAATAATAAATTTCTCAATTAATTTTTTTCTAAGAGCTCTACGGCTCTACCTAAACACCGACGTACTCTACCTAAACACCGGTCGATTTTGACAGACGCCATACGCCGTACGCCGGTGTTTAGGAAGAGCTCTAAGGCTCCCAAAGAAAATCAAAAAGAATTGATGATTGAATTGAAGAAAAACACTTTATTTTATTCTTTTAGTTGTCAAATTCTCTCTTTCAAGTTTCGAAATTTACTTTCGAAACAACTTTTCTCCCATTTTTGGCAAAATCGTTTTTTCTCGACTTAGGAGCAGAGCGCTGTCGAATGAGGCACTTTGGTGCCTTTGAAGCACTTTGAAAATTATGGGGCACTGAGGCACCAGAAGGCACTCAATTTAGGAGTTTCAGTTTGGGAGAAGATATGCAAATGGGAGTAACTCCCAAGAATAGCTAAACCCCGGTACGGATCAATATTTAATAAAAAAATAATAATAAAATATATCTATATACAAATATGTAATTAATTCAAATAGTCTGTAAATTAATTAGTAGACCGAAATAAATAAATAAATAATAACTTGATTGATAAAAAAATAATTTTGCATAATATTTATTTCATGAAATATACACATAGTAGTTGGTATACGTAAAATTTTGTAATGCTAACTTTTTTTTTTAATATGTACATACTTAATTTTTCACATTTTTTTAAAATCACATTCTGTAATTAAATATTTGATAATTTTATTATCCAATTTTATTTTGTATACTGCTAAATTTAATATGCATGATTTGCCACGAATAAGTTTGCACCAGCTCCAGCACCAACTACCCCACCAGCATATTTACCAAGAGAAGCCTCGCTATTAGCCTATAAAATAAAATATATATAATTTATGCTTTTTAATACACTATTTCTAAATTAACCTTGGCACGTTTCAATAGTTCGTCTTGCCCATCGGCAATATTCTCTACTTTTCCGCCCCATGCTCGAAGTACAGATGCTTGTAAAGCACGACCGTATGAGAATGTTAACGTCCACGGTTTCATTAATGGTACTTGATTAATAGCATTCAAATTAACTGATGCTTCTTCCTCAGATTGACCACCAGATAAAAATACAACACCGGGTACAGCAGCTGGTACAGTACGACGTAATGCCAATACAGTACAAAATGCAATTTCTTGTGGCGATGCTTTATTTTTGCATGCTTGCATACCAGGTGTAACCATATTTGGTTTTAATAATGTACCTTCTAAGAAGACATGATGATCATTCAAAGCTTTGTATACAGCTGCCAATACAGTTTCAGTAACTTTTAAGCTACGTTCAATATCATGTTCACCATCGGGTAAGATTTCTGGTTCTACAATTGGTACAATGCGTTGTGATTGACAAATTGATGCATAACGTGCCAATACATTAGCATTTTCCATAATTGCTTGATAGCTTGGTGTATTTTTGCCAATTTTCAAAACACAACGCCATTTTGCAAAATCACAACCTTCTTTTTTATATTTTTCGCAACGGGATGCTAAACCATCCAGACCTTGAGTTGTACATTCATCCTCTGAGCCAAATAATGGTACAACACCACTATCAACTTTAATTCCAGGAATGATTCCACGTTTCTTTAATATGTCAACAAATAGTGTACCATCATCAGATTTTTGGTATACGGTTTCATCAAATAATATTACACCAGATATATATTCATTAAGTCTACTATCAGTGGTAAATAAAAGTTGACGATATTGTCTACGTAAATCTTCAGTATTTGCACAACCAATATCCTATTAATTACAATGATATATATATTTTTTAAAAAAGTAAATTAATTTTAATATAAAATTCAATTTACAGCAAGGCGTTTTCCCATTGTAGATACAGATTCATCAGCAGCAAGTATACCTTTGCCTGGTGCTGTAATAGCTTGTGCAATTCTTATAAGTTCTTCTTGTAATTCTTTTGGCGGATAGTTGAAATATGTAGTCATTTTGAAATTTTGATTTTATAGTGTAATTAAATTATATAATTTATTTCTAATATTTGTATCAAAATAAATATTTAATAGATAAAAAATTTGGAAAACTGGAAAAATTTATGTTTAGCCGTACAATTAATTTTTGATTTATTATAATTTATTTAATTATGATATGATTTATCATTCATTATATTTAAAAAGATAACTTGATAAATTAAAATTAAGGATATGATTACTTATTATAGTAGAAAATATAATAACAAAGTCAAAGATGAATGGTTGATTTTTAATTATAACACAAATTGGGTTTCTTTTATTTGATTGCAATAACTAATGCATATCTTAATGTTATAAAGCAAATTTATAAAAAAATTTATTGCTCATAAGTTTTGGAAAAATATAGGATATGCCAGAACGATAGTGCAAATTGCGATAATTTGCATCTAATAATAATTCATTTTATTTATAATAAAATTTTAAGGTCTACAAAAAAAAGGAACAAGAAAATCGAATATAATAATGAATATAAGCATTGGTACAATACCGTCTTCTGAAAGACTGATGAGATAAGGTTTCGACTGTGGTTGTGTTGTACATTTGTTACATTTTCCTATATTTTAATTATAATTTGTAGTTTTAATTTTCAATATAATCTTTGCGATAATGTACCGCTTCCTTGCAATATACTGCTAACTTTTCCCAATTACTTCCATTTTGAACTTCTTTTGTTTCAGTTAGGCTTAAACATCTTATTCCAACATAAATAAATATCAGCTCTTTAAGAATTGGAATTGGACATACAGATCAAAAGTGATAAACATATCTTCTCTAGCTCTAGGATTGCATAGGCTGGTACATAATTTAATAAAAGAAACCCAATCCGTATTATAATATACAAGATTATAGGTTTAAACTAATATATTAAGTTTGGAACATTATAAAGTTAAATAGAGTTTCTTAAATATTACGATTTGATAATTTGAATGGTAATAAAAACAATAAAAAGAAAACAATACAAAATAAGTATAGTAATTTTTAAAAATTTATGTTAAGTTTACATTGTAGAAAAAATAATATTTAATATTATTCTTAATCTTGACAACATATTAGATATAAGAAATTCGTTTCTTGGATGAATAGAGAACAATATTACAGTCGTTTGGCACAAAATCAACAGAGCAAGGAGCAACAAAATAATATAAATTATATTTTCAAAGGATTATGTTAAGTAATAAAAACAAATTGAAATAAATTTACGAAAGATTTTTTCTATTTTCCAATATAATAACTATTAATTTTCTAATTTTTATAAGATAATTAATTTTATATTATCCGTACTTTTGGAAACCAACACCATCATATCTACCTGTTGAAGCTAAACTGTTGGCCTGTAATTGAAAAAAAAAATTATAAAAAAATATATAAAATTAACTTATTAAGTAATATACCGAAGCAAGTTTTAGAAGCTGCCTTTGTGCTGCATCTATATTTTCATCTCTACCTTGCCACGCTTGCAATACAGAGTGTTGAAGAGCTCGTCCATATGAGAATGTTAATGCCCATGGTCTCAGTAATGGTACTTGGTTTATTGCATTCAAATTAAGTGTTGCCTCTAATTCCGATTGGCCACCAGATAAAAATACAACACCGGGTACAGCTGGTGGTACAGTTCGTCTTAATGCCATTACAGTATTAAGTGCAATTTCTTTTGGTGCAGAACGATCTGCATTAAACATACCTGGAGTTACCATATTTGGTTTTAATAATATACCTTCCAAAAAAACATGATGATCATTTAATGATTTAAAAACAGCTGCCAATACAGTTTCAGTCACTTTTAAACTACGATCAATATTATGTTCGCCATCTGGTAATATTTCTGGTTCAACAATTGGTACAATACCCTGTGATTGACAAATTGATGCATAACGTGCCAAAACATTAGCATTTTCAATAATTGCTTGATAACTTGGTGTATCTTGATCAATTTTCAAAACACATCGCCATTTTGCAAAATCACAACCATCACATTTATATTGTTTGCATCGTTTCGTTAATTCTTCTAATCCTGTAAATATTATAGAGTAAAAGTTTTAATCACACTGATACTTATATATTAATTATTTATTATACATTATATATGGATTAGTAAAAATTTACATAACCTTGTGTTGTTACTTCATTTTTTGATCCAAACAATGGATTTACACCAGTATCAACTTTAATTCCAGGAATAATATCTTCTTTCCTCAATATTCTTACAAATTTTGTACCATCATCTGCCTGTTGGTATACTGTTTCGTGAAACATTATTACACCGGATATATAATTACGAAGTTTATCAGTAGTAAATAAAAGTTGACGATATTTACGACGTAATTCTTCTGTATTACTACAATTAATATCCTAGCATAAAATTATTTAAAATTTATAATTGAAAACTAAACTACATAATACAATAACTATTATTACTTCTAATCGTTTGCCTAATGTTGCTACAGATTCATCAGCAGCAAGAATACCTTTTCCTGGTAATGTAAGAGCCTTAGCTATTCTAGATAGTTCATTTTGTAACTCTTCAGTTGGATATTTAAAATATGTGGTCATTGTAATTATATTTTATTATAAAATTTAGAATTTATTAATATAAAAAGTATTTGTTAAAAAAAATTATGAATTTACGAAATTATTAATTTAAATGTATTCTAGATTAGGAAAAGTTTTTGATTTAAGTAATTTAAACTTTAATATTGTATACAACTGCTTCTTAGATGAAAAAATTCGTATATCTTTATAGACTTATTACTTAGTAAGTATATCCTTAAATTGATTTTCAGTCGAGGATCATGAGTCGGAACTAGTAGGGTGATCTGATCTGCGACGCTCCTTGTCATAGATAGCTACATATTTTTATTATTTTTGAAAATCATTTTAATGATAATGCGAAATTTGGATCCTAACAATATTCGCAATGCCTGGTGTTATAAAGTTAAATTACTATAAAATTACCATAGTAACAATTCTAAATTTGTTTTCAAAATATAAATAATTACCTGAAAAATTGACCAAAAATTTATTCAATTAATTTTCTTTGAATTTAATATATAATTTAATAAAAATATGAATTCATCTAATATTATTCAAATACCATTTACAATAGATTTAAATGTTTATAAAGCATATATTAGTGATAAAATAAGTAAATCCAATTTTTCAAAATCATTGAATGCATTCAATTTAGAATGGCAAATAAATCAACCAAAAACTTTAAGAATTTTAACATTAGATGAAATTATTAAAAATTGGGATTGTAAGTAGCTATATAATATTTTACTAGTAGTTATATATGAAATCGAAATTAGAGTTATTTATAAATTCTTTTTTTTAGCAAATCCAAAACATTTTCATTTACTCAATGAAGAAGATAGAAATTATTTATTACAAAATCTTAGCATTAATTTACCAATAAAATTATTAAGTACATATATTAAAGATGATATATTTTGGGAAAGATGTTTTAATAATAAATGGCCATTATTACATCCAGATGTTGATGATGATCAACGTTGGATATCAATTTATATGGAAAAATATTTATCTGAATATATAGAAAATTTAGAACCATGTGAATATGATCAAGAGGGAATACAAAGTATATTAGATATATGTGCAATATATGTTGAAAATTTAGATGTAAATTATTTACAACCATCTGGACAAAAATCTGGTAAATTAATTTATTATAATATTTGATTTAATTACATATTATATTTTAATAATTATTTTATATTAGATCATATACCATTTGATTATATATTAACAAATTTACCAGAATTACAAAATTTACGTTTAACATTTATAACAAAAAATATTGGTACAGAATATTATGCTGGATGTTCAAGACCAACAAAAAATGATATAATATATTTTTGTCGTGGATTACAAAAATGTTATGAATTAACAGAATTCAAGTTTGTATTATATAATATATGTATAAAAAATTATTATATAAATTTATAAAAATTTAAATTTTATAGTTTGCATAGTGTTAAAATGGAATCAAATATGTTAACACGAATTGCAATTGCATTAGATAAAGGTTGTTCAAATTTAATTACATTAGAATTTCCACATTGTCGATTTGGTGATAATGGATTAACAAATTTCTTAAAAACATTAAATAAAGATTCATTTCCAAAATTAGAAAATTTAAATTTATCTAATAATAAATTAAGTAAGTAATACCAAAAATACTGAATAAAATTTCATTTAAATTGTTTTATATACCAAAAAGAAAAATTTAAATACATAAATTTTCTTTAGCATCTGAGGCAGCTTTAATACTTAGTCGTGCATTAAAAAAACGTAAATTGAAATCATTAGATTTAGCTATGAATCCAATTGCTAGTGATGGTGCAGCTGCAATATTTTCAATTATTGGTGGTTTATCATTAGAACATTTAGATATTAGTGCATGTTCAATATCAGAGACAATAGCAAGAGTATTATTTAAATTAATTGTTGAAATGCAAGCTCTTACAAATTTGGATTTATCAAATAATGTTTTGGGTGATGTTAGTAAAACAAAAATATTATATGTACATTTTTGTGCAAATTAAATTTTAATTTCTTATAGGAGCTTGGAAAGAATTTATATAAAATAATTGGATTTAATAAATCATTAAAATATTTTGATTTACGTAATACTGGAATATCAAATGAATATAAAAATAAAATTTATGCTGTTATATTTGAAAATCGAGATAGATTGTAATAGAGTTAAAAAAGGAAAAATGAAACAAATTTATAAAATATTTTTCGAACAGTATTTTATTTTTATTAATTTAACATTAAATAGTAGCATATTTTTTTTTATTTATGATTTCTTTAAATTAATATACTAAATAACATAATAAAAATTTAGATAAAAATTTAAGTTATTTAATTTATGATGTCATTAAATATTTAATAATCAATATATATGATGGGTTTTCTTTTTGTCCTAGTGAAATTTTTGATATTTGTTTGTGTCCTGATTTTGTTTGGCGATAATGGTTTTTTTTTTTACATAAATTATTACACTTTTGTGCTTACATATTAAAATAGTTTTTTTTTTCAAATACACTTTTCGTTCTTTTAGCATATTTACAAAATAATTGCAAAACAATAAAACAGTTTTACACGCTCTTTTTTTTTAACTTATCAAAAAATGTGCTTGATTTTAAAATATATAATAAAGAGTTCTTGTTTTTATTTATATTTTTTTTTTAATATGCATGATTGGCAATAAACAATGTTGCATTACCTCCAGCACCAACAACACTACCAGCTGCATATTTACCAAGTGAAGCCTCACCATTGGCCTAAATATAATTAAAAATAATTTCATATTTAATATATATAGATTTTTCTGGAAATTAATTCAGGAATATATAATTTCATTGCTTTTACAAGAAAATGGTGTTATCTATTTCAAATGATTCTGTTCTCTGGCAGTTGTGTTTGTTTCTTCAGTTATTTTCTAGAAATATTTTTTCAGAGACAAAGAAACCTCTCAACTTGTTTTATTATTTTCGAATCAGATTTGATCAGATTTGAATTCAATTTTAAATTCGAAAATATATTCAAAACTTGCAATCCAAAAATAATCAAATTAATTTATACAATCAACAGCAAAATAGAAATATAGAAAATAAAACAAACTTAAAAATAGATGTGTATTTATATGTTTAATAATTTTCATTATCATTTTATATTTTGTTGTCTTTATTTTTAATAATATTAAGAAAGTATTAGTTACAAAATTTAAAAAAAAACATTAATTAAAAAATCAAAAATTAAAATAATTTGAAATAAAAATAATAAGTTGTATTTAAATTTAGATTTAGCCAATTTTATTGTCCATAATTTATTAGTGTGCCGCCAAATTTCAAATTAAAAAAAAAAAGCAACATATCTGTGAATTCCGAATAATCTGTTTGTTTGTGTGAAAGAAACTTCAGTCTTGTGTATGGCATTTTGTGTTTTTCTAATTATTGAATCCACTTTTATTTTATTATATTTAGAAATTTAGTTTTAAAAATTTGAAGAAATTTCTAATATGCGTGCGATTTAACAAAAAGACTAGTTTTGGCGGCAAACGATGGAATTGATCCAGCTACATATTTGCCTTGGCAAGCAAGTGCATTTGCCTAAATTAATTAATTTTGATAAGAAAGTTAATAATTGATTAAAAGTAAAATTAAAATTTTAAAGCCAATTTTTATTAAGTGCATTTGTTTTGTTAATTATTTGTTTTGCAAAATTTGAATGAAGTATAAATGATTGTGGTTAGTTGGTGATTTGAATGTGATGTGATTTCATAGAAAAATTTTAGTAATTTTCAAAATAAGTAAATTGTTTTTTAAGTTCATTTCATTAAATAAAAAAAAAACATTACCTTATATCTCGAAGTAATAATAGATTTCTTTTACCTTAAATTAATTAAATATTTTTCGCTAATATATGTATAATTAAATTAAATTATTTTCATAAATATTCAATTTTTTTTACCTTGAATTTACAAAATGATAGTTTTATGAATAATAATTTTACCCCAAAAGCAATGAAATTATCTATATAAATAAAAACACAAAACAAACATGTAGTAAAAGAACATACCTTAGCACGTTTTAATAATTCCTGTTGTCCAGCAGCAATATTTTCTTTCTTTCCACCCCATGCACGGAGTACAGATGCTTGTAAAGCACGACCATATGAGAATGTTAATGCCCATGGTCTCAATAATGGTACTTGATTAATAGCATTCAAATTAACTGATGCTTCTTCCTCAGATTGACCACCAGATAAAAATACAATACCGGGTACAGCAGCTGGTACAGTACGACGTAATGCCAATACAGTACACAATGCAATTTCTTGTGCTGATGATCTATTTTTACATTGCATACCAGGTGTAACCATATTTGGTTTTAATAATGTACCTTCCAAGAATACATGATGATCACTCAAAGCTTTGTATACAGCTGCCAATACGGTTTCAGTAACTTTTAAGCTACGTTCAATATCATGGTCACCATCGGGTAAGATTTCTGGTTCTACAATTGGTACAATACCTTGTGATTGACAAATTGATGCATAACGTGCCAATACATTAGCATTTTCCATAATTGCTTGATAGCTTGGTGTATTTTTGCCAATTTTCAAAACACTACGCCATTTTGCAAAATCACAACCGTCTTTCTTATATTGTGCACAACGTTTTGCCAAATCGTCAAGACCTTGGGTAGTGCATTCATCTTCGGAACCCATTAATGGTACAACACCACTATCAACTTTAATTCCAGGAATGATTCCACGTTTCTTTAATAAGTCAACAAATGGTGTACCATCATCGGATTTCTGGTATAAAGTTTCGTGGAATAAAATCACACCGGAAATGTTTTCAGAAATTTTTGGATCAGTTGTGAATAAAAGTTGACGATATTCACGACGGAGTTCATCAGAGTTAGCACAACCGATATCCTATAATTATTTACATGTTTAAATTGCATTAAATATTTGAAAAGATAATATATAAAAAATATTTACGGTAAGACGTTTTCCCATTGTTGCTACAGATTCATCAGCAGCAAGAATACCTTTACCAGGAGCTGTAATAGCTTTAGTTATTCTGATAAGCTCCTCTTGTAACTCTTTTGGTGGATAATTGAAATAGGTAGTCATCTTGAGATTCGGTTTGCTATTTGGTTAATAAAATATAAAATTTAATTTGAATATATGATAAATTGGCTCATTAGTAAAATAAAAATAGTAAAATAAGTTAAATATATAATATAGTAAAATTAAAATATTATGCTTCCTGCTTAATATCAACCGGTTCACGTTTTTATGTTAGCTTACCAGAAAAGTTTATCAAAAACTAAAAATGAAAAATCGTAGAAATATTAAAAAACTTTCTTTTTCAGTCATAAACTTTAACGAATATATTGAATTAAAAGCTTATTTTGGCGATTATGCGCATAAAAGTCGAAAATATTCGAAAAATTTGTCATTGACCAAGGTCAAATAATGCTATTGTCCCAAAATTAATTTTGAAAGTAAATAATATCAAATAAATGCAACATAATTAATATATAATTAATTTAATATTCATTAACATTGTGCAGTAAAAGCCTTTTGTCTAATTCAATTTTAGAAATTCTGATTTTCTCTTATCACTACATTAAATTTTTAAAAATAATTTCGAAAATTCTATGGAATATTTGTCTAAATTCCCATTTGATCTTTTATATACATTTTTTAAAAAAAAATATTTACATGTTTTTCTTAAATTTTTGATAAATTTTATTTTTAGATTTTTTATATTATCATAATATGAAATGAGTAGGTATATAAATTTCTAATTTTTTTGGTTTCTGTTGATTTGATATTCAAATAAGAACAAAAATAAATATTTAGTATATTATTTTTCTCGTATAATAATATATATTTACAAATTCAACCATAAAACAATCAAGTGTATAGTTTAAATTTCAAGGTTCTTATATTATGCATTATTAACATTCACTCTACTAAATTTTAAATTTTCAGTAAGTATATATTCAATATTCTAATCAAAAATTTTACCTTAAATTAATGAACGTAAATTATTTTTGGAGGACGAAAAATTATTAAATAAACATTTATAAAATATGTTAAAAAATAAATTTTTTCTAAATAGAAATTTGCTTATATTTTGAAACTAGATATCTCAAAAATTGTTTGAATATTAATTTTTTATATAAAATATAAATGCATATAAGCATAGTGAAATCTATAATAAAATTTTAATAATATATATTTTTTTTAAATTTTGACATACTAAATAAAATTTAATATTGAATATTCAATTACTAGTTTTTTTTTTGTTAATGAAAGTTGTTGCTAATGGACATGTAGAAATATTTATAAAAGTTATAAAAATCTTTGAGAAAATTTTAAAAATATTTTTAATGACTGCGGCAATATAAAATATTTTAATATTAAAATGAGTTTTTTTTTCTTGTTTGTTATAATAATGATAAGCTGAATAAATTGACGAGCCTCCAAAACTTTTGAATAATTATAATTTTGATATTCAGAAAATCTTGTTTATTTTTGAATTATTTTGTTGCCGACCAAATTAGATTAAAATAATAAAAACAAAATATATTCCTGTTTTTTTTAGTATACTTATATATGTAAACTTTAACCTTTTAGTATAATCGTAAAATTATTTTATTTTGTGTTGTGTCGAAATTTTTATGATAATGATTTATTTGAATTTAATCAAAATTTAAATAAATTTTTATTTTCTATATTTAAACACATCTTTGAAAATGAATTTAAAAAATTATAAAATTTTATTTAAAAAAACTTTCCATCAAATAATAATTTTATCAGTTTTATATTGTATAATATACCAAAAAAAAATTATATATGAATTTATAAATTGTGGATATTGTTATTATTCGGTTAATATTTTATCTTGGATTTATATATTTAGAAAATGATAAATTTTAAAACTAAATTAGAGTTGATAAGAATGTAATGTTTATTATTGCACATTAAAATTGATTTATATGTTGGTGTTGTTCAATTAAGTAATCTAAAATTTCCCAATTAATTTCGAAATTACTATTTTTATAATATTATTTTTTTAAAACAACGTAGTTTTCATATAACACATAAGACAATCATGTGGTCAATTAAAAAATGTAAAAAAAATTAACAATTCTATTTTTATATAAGATTTAAATAAAATTATATATTTCGAAATTAGAAAATTTAGTTACATATATATAATTTGGGCAATATTGTTGAAAATTTCGACATATGTATATTGTCCTTTTCAAGGTCACCCCTTATATCAAATTCTAATTGGAATTAATTGGTATTACTTTAATTGATAAGAAATTGTTTTTTTTTAAAATAAAATCATTGAATTCATTACTTCATTTTTATATTTATATACATTCGAAAATGTATTAAATAATCAATTGGTTTCCAATAATAAAAAGTGCAAATTTCGAAAATTTCATCTAGGTGTAATAATCAATTGCATCAAGGAAATTACTATAAACTTATCAAAAATAATTTCATATAATCCAAAGAAATAATAATTGCATAATTAATAATTTCACTCTATTAGATTTGATTTCAAGATTTATAAGAAGTATTTCACTATCTCAAAAAAAAGAAATTATTTCGAAAACTGTTACGAAACCAATAAAATGATAAAGAGAAAAAATTTTTTTTACTTGTTACAAATATATTTAATTATATTTTTATTTATTTTCTAATTCTTTATTGGATTTTATTTATTGCACTTACTTAAAATTTCTTTAATAAAATTTGTTATACAAAAATTTATTTATTTCGACTCTGAATTTTCACTTTCTTCCGGTGCGACTGGAAGATGGACACAATTTAATGATGAAATCGTAAAGTATTTTCCAAAAGTGGTTTTTTTTTCTTTCTAGTTGACGTGACAGTATTGACTTTGATATCACCTTATAGAATTTATAATTGGGATGGTATGGTTAAGTGGAACGTTAAGGAAAGCAACGCATAGAATACGTATGACTTTTAATTGGATATTTAATTTTTTTTTATATTTGAAATTATAAATATTTAATTTATTTTTCAAAGCAAACGATTGTATCTTCAATATATATTCTTTTTTATTAGAATTATTTCAAGTTTTGTTATTTTTGTGTCATGAATGAACGTAGCAAAAAAATTGAGTTGCGTTACGTAAAATTTCAATGTAATTTGGAAAGCATCATCGTATTTATTTACCACTATTCAAACATAGATCGCACTTTTTGATATGTCAAATATTAAATATAATTAAAAAGCAATAATTATAGAATATAGAGTTCATCCAAACAATAGTAGATGACACTATAATACAATATTTGAAAAAAAACGAAAAAACTAAAAATTATTATTAGAGGTATTTAAAAATTAAAGAAGGAATTATTACTAAAGATACATTAATTAACTTTACTATTCATTTCTAATCAAAATTCTATCGTATTCTGTTTTGATTATACAAATTTTCGATCCATTTTCTTTAGCCGATTTATTTCATTATCTTTAATTTTATTACGTTTTGTACTTTGTGACATTGAATTTCGTCAGAATATTAAAAAATGTTATCGCTAAAAATTTTATATGTATAATAATTTGCAAGCCTTAAACTATAAACAGCAAATCTTAAAGCAGGTTTAGTAATCTAAGTTGATTTAGTAAATTAAGTTAAAAAAGTGTTTATTTCTCATAGCTGTTTTTCATTTTAATCAGAATAAAGAATTCTTATAGTGTGTTAGAAAAATATACATAATATAGCACAATGAATAACCACACACTATGTTCATTAATATTTCTCCCGCTGTTATTAATATTACAATTAAATAAAATCATTTATTGTTGGCATGAAGAAAATCTAATGCCAAAAACATATCGTCTTTATTTAACCCAAATGGAAGAAACATTAAATACATCTATAAATTTATGTAATGATTTTTATGAATTTGCTTGTGGTAATTTTAATAATGAAAATAATAATAATAATGAAAATTCATTTACACCACCATATTTATATAATTTAAATGATCGTTATGAATCATTTAAAAGGAATCATTTTAAATATGAATCAATTGGTGGTCAAAAAGCATCTAAATTTTATGAATCAACATTAAAACCAGAATTTAGTAATAATTATTATTTACCCAGTGATTATGTTAATAATCGTCCAGAAAAATTAAATGAAAAAAATTTTAATCAATTAAAAAATTTATTTGTACAAGTTGATTTATTTCAATCAATAAATAATAATGGTACATCATCATGGCCATATAACGATAATAATATAAATGAAAAATTTGATTGGATATCATTAACAGCTGAATTAAGTGCCATTGGTATATTGACATTTTTTCGTACAACATATAATAAAAATGGTATTTTAATTGAACCAAATTTTCAACAAATTTCATCACATCATCAAATTAAAAAGACAATGATTGATTTAGGTATGATTGATAATAATAATGCTGAATTATATAGTTTAGAAATAATTGAATTTATAAGAAATTTAAATGTTATATCAATAATAAAAAATTTCGAAGTTACTACAAATTTTTCATGGATTGAATATGGTGAATTAATTATAAATAATTTAAATTTAAATGATAATAATTTAGATAATACAATTAAAATATATTTACATGATGATATTAAATTAAATGCAATAATTGAATTAATTGAACGTACAAATAAACATATTATAATTAATTATTTAATATGGAATTTAATTGAAAATATACAAAATGAAAAATTTACATCAATTTTAGATTATTTTGAATCTGTAATTTATTATGAAAAATTATTAAAATTAATTAAAAAAAATTTATTAAATAGTCAAATAAATAAATTTTTAACAATTCTAATACGTCATAATAATTATAATAATATTAAATATAAAATTGAAAAATATATTAAAAATAATATGAATTATGATAAAATTAATAAAGAATATGAAAATTTAAAAATATATGATAAATTTTATTATAAAAATTTAATAAATATTAAAAAACATTTAAATCATAGAATATTATTAGGTTATATTAAAGATATTGAAGATAATAAACAATATTATTATTTCAAAATATTTATGAATTTTTTAATAATAATTGAAAATCGTCCATTATTTCATTATTTATCAACTGAAGGCATTGATATATGGAAATTAGAACAAAAATTAATTATTGATAATGAATTTAATCAATTATTAATGTCATCAAAACAATCAATTAATGATAATGATAATAATAATAATAATAATGAAGCATTAAAATTAATGTTTATTGAATTAAAAGCATTTCTAGAAATATTATTTGATTATCAATTATGGCATCAAAGTAATATATTTGGTTTTATGGAAAATTATTTTTTACAATTTTATGGTTTCTTACCAAAAAATATTATTTATGTTGCATATACACAAGTTCATTGTGGCCGTGGTGATAATTATAAAACAATAATTAATTCAATATTTAAATCAATTGATCAATTTAATGATGCATTTAATTGTAGTAAATAATTTTAATTAAGTAGAAACTCTGTCCTACGCTTAAATGTAAAACAGGAGATACTTAAAAATCAATAAAAAAAACTCTTAAAAAATATAATTTTTAATTTTTTTTTATTTTGAAACATTTTTTTTTTGTAATTTTCTTTTTTTTAATTTTTTTTTTATTTTGCACTAAAAATATAACATGGTTAAATTCATTTTTTTTTTTTCTGTTATTATTGGGTTTGTGTATTCGGTATGAGTTTGTGGATTTGGTTAGTAAATATATTTACCATTTTATTAATTATTTTTTATTTATTTTATTGCATGTTTTATTTTTTAAGTTTATAAAATATGGTTTTATGTTATTATTAATATAATGTTAAATAATTTATGTATAGAATTTTTTAGTAAATTGATCTTTTTCCAAAATGAAGTCGAAAATCCTTGAAAAAGGACAAATTTTATTAAGAAAATGTCAAATATGATTTGGTAATACAATTTGATTTGGGGGTCCTTTTTTCAATTTATATATATGTGGAAAAATGACTAATTTAAATTGTAAAAAGACCAATCTCACCTGAAATTTCTATGTAATTATTTCAATTTATGTTCTGTGTCTGGGAAATTGTTGCAATAACATTATTATATTCATTTTATTTTTAGTTTTGGTTATAAACATTTTTTTTTTGTTAAATTTTACAAGCATTTATGTATTTTCTTTTTTAAATACATATTTTTATTTTTATAGCGTTTTTTCCCTCACTTTTTTTAGTAATTTTTTTTTTCTATATAAATTTAATATATATATATACGGTATAATAATAAGCGAAACAGCCATATTGATGGGACTTTTACATACTTTATATTAAATTTGTTTTATTTATTATTTTCTATATAAGTTAAATTTTTTTTTTTTAAATGACGATCGATTAAAAAATTTCATTTTGGTTGTTTTATTGGCCATAAATTAAAGAAATAAATAATTATTAAATAATTTTAGTTAAAAAAAAAATTGAGATGAATTACTCAAGTACAACTTGTATTCTTACTGTAAAGTAAACTAAAATAACGAGTGGATTTTAGTTGGTAATTTAAAATAGAAAATATAGTTTCGAATGTTCATCCACTAATTCATATTCAAAAATGTTCTATAGGCATAGAAACAATAATTATTCATAGTGCTCCTTCGACAAGAAAGGTTTGCATCATTGAGCTTTGTTAAAGATATAAAATATCCAAATTGTTCAACACTAAGTTTGATGTATGTTAAATAGAAGAGTACTTTGTAATTTCATTCTCAAAATCGATCTTTATGCGGTATACAAAAACAATGTTTTTATTTAAGTTTTTTTTTAAAATATTTGAAATATTGCTATATAATCTGGTCTAATACATACTCTATAAGTAACTAAATAAAAGAATTCAAAGAAAAAGCATATATGATACTAAATTCATTTAGAAATTTCATTAAAAGCAATATTATATTTAATTAATATTTATAATAAGTTATTAAGAATATAGCGCGTGTCTAGGTATAAAAAACTCTCTAAAACTTTAATTATATTTATTACATATTTTTTTTTTATATTAAAAACTAAATTATTACTCGTAAATATTTAAATATTCTTTCTTAATACATAACATAACTATAATAATATTTTCAATAAATAACTTCATTTTGTTTTTAAGTAAAGTACATAATAGATAATTTTTATTAATTTATTGGTTTTTATTTACTTCACTAAAACTATAAAATTTTTAAAGATATTTTTATGTTTAAAATAAAAATTAATAAATGTGTAGAATTCATAAATTGTGTTTTTTTTTTTGTTATTAAAATTTTCAGCCTTTTTTTTAAAAAAATATGTTTTTTTTTTGTTTTTTAATTTTTAATTTTATGCACATAAATTAATTCAAATTTTCCTTTTATCATGGAAAAATAATTACAAAAAAATTTTCGATTAATGTTAATTAAGAATAATTTTTGTTTTTGATATTTAATGAAACATTTTAACGTAGATATAACAATTATTATTATTTAAGATAAAATATATAATTTATATATAATTTTTACTTTTTGTGCGTTTTTTTTTTTTTTGAAAAATTAATAGAAATTTTCCTTTTATCATCAAATTTTTTTCAATTCAAATATTGATTATTAAGCTCCTAATAAGAAAATAACTTAATTAATAATAATATTATAAATATAGCTGACAACTTAATATTATTTACTAAATAACTACTATACTTAATTTTTACTTTTTTGCAAAATATATAATATTTATTTGCCCACAAATAATATTGTTGATTGAAGTGCTGGAATTGGTATATAAAGAAAAAAATTAATTTTTCTAGGATTATTATTTTATTTATATGTTATTCAAATACAAATTCAATTTGGTATATATAAATGATAAAACTTTTCAATTATAAGAGAAATTGTAAAATTGTAAGAATTATATTAATTATTTTCAGAAGTTCCAGAGATTTCTATGGAAGAATAAAATTTCGTGTTAAAATTGCATCTACAAAATTTATTGCTTTTAAAAGTTAACTTAATTTTTTTTTATCAATGTTTATACAATTTAATATATGTACTATTTTATTTACCAGTGTAAAAGCATAATAATCTATATATGATTCTTAATACTGTAAAATTGCATTTGGTTTTTTTTTTGTTCTCTGATTAATAAATGTTGGAAAAATCAATAAAATTAATTATAGAATTTTCAACAAAAATGTCAATTTTGTTGTTTTTGGTATTATGGTGGGATAATTCTGATTATTTTGTATTTAAATAAATATATATATACTATTTATATATATTGTTTATGCTATTTTTACAAAGATATTTCAATATATTTTCAATACTATTATTATAATTATATTCATTTCAACATAAAATATTTAATTTACTACAATTATTTTTTTACTTTTTGTTATTTGAATATTTTTATATATAATATATTAAATTTTAATTAAAAATTCGTGGATATAAAACGTTTTTTTTTTATATATATTTTTGTGACAGACACAAACAACAAAATAAAAAAATTGATTGAATAATTCAAAATTCTAATTAATATTCCATTCTGTGGGGAGTTGTATTTAGGTTGTATACATACATTATTATTATATGTAAAATATATAATCATTAACACATTAATTTTAACAGTTATGGTGATGATTACATAATATAAATTTATATATATTTAATTGTATTGGCACTTAACTGGCATTTTAAATTATTTATAAATGTTATACATATATGAATTATTATGTTTATATATAAAAAATGTTATGTGGATTGAAAATGTTATAATGAAAATATTTCGTTTTATAGTGATTAATTGTTAGATATAAATAATAAATTTTTCAAATTGTCGAATTTAGATTTCGTTTAACATTAATCTTAACAAAAAAAAAAAAAAAAACATAATAATAATATTAATCCTTTATATATATTAGGTAATAATATGTTGTATTAGTTTGTTGACACTGGCCTGTCATGTCGTACAGAATTCGACCTTAATTCTATATATCATAATTTAACATATTTGTTTTTTTTTTTCAAAATTTAACTGCATTTAATACAGATAATAATTAATTGTAATTTTATCCTGTCGCTGTCAGCCTATTAAGTTTAATAGTAAATGAGAATGCTAATTTTCTAATCACGAGTAAGTACTTATACTTATAAGTAAGTTAATTGTAAATAAAATTGAAAGAATTTTGTATACTAAAAATAATCAAATTAAGGAAATTTAAATTTTCAACTATAAAATTACGATAATATATAAACTATAATGAAAAAAAAAAAGTAAAACTGCCTAATATATATCCTATAAATTTATTGATAAATTCATTATATAATTATTTATATTTCAATTCTAATTTTACAAATATATTTTTAATACTTTTTTCTGTTTCTATTTATTATTGCCATTTTAATTTTCTTTCAAATTAATTATTTAAATTTTCTATATATTAGAAGTTTATTTTAATATTTTAATTATTTATCAACAAATTTTTTTTTAACATTTTTTTTATTATTATTAAATTAATTAACTATATTTCTTAAATTTATCCAAAACATTTCTTTTTTTTCCTACTTTTTAATAACACATATTACTCAAAAATTCGGTAATTTTATTTGAATTCTCTGATATATAAATTTTTTTTTTATTATTTATAATTTTACTTCAATTGTTAATTTAATTTTCAAAACCCAAATTAAGTTTTTTTTTTTACAAATTTCATTTTTCGTTATATAAATTT
The DNA here is from genome assembly GCA_949752835.1 of Empis stercorea. Taxonomy (NCBI): domain Eukaryota; kingdom Metazoa; phylum Arthropoda; class Insecta; order Diptera; family Empididae; genus Empis; species Empis stercorea. The sequence goes on from OX457086.1 coordinate 16,073,680, forward strand.
CTATTTTATGTAATTTAATAATTAATTATATGTATTATTAATTTCATTTTTACTGTATATAATTTTTTGTTATAATTATAATTTATTATATACTTACTACCAATTATGAACGACTTTATTCAGAAATTGCTAAAGAATATTGCATCGTCCTTTATTTCTAGATGATTGTGAAAAATCTGGTTGACAACCACTTGTAGTGCATCCCATTAATTCACGAAAAACGTCACCAATTTTATAATTATATCTACATATATGTGAATATAAATATAGAGAGAAAGAAATAATATAAAAGAAAATCAAATTATAGTTTAAAATAGAAATTAAAGTTTTTTTTTAACTCATATACCGTATAGCATTTTCCAGTAAAATTAGAATTTTTACACATAAAGATAGTCATTTAAAAATTCAAATTAGACTTTTTACATTTTAAAATTTTTACTTTTCAAATTTGTCTTTCTACACTTAAATATAGTCTTTTTACACTTCAAAATAATTTGACCCGAAAATGCTATACGGTATAATGATCCACTTAAAGGTAAAAGTGATTAACTCCACTTTATACAATTTTCGAATATTAATGTTTAAAATTTAATTATTCAAAATATAGTTTATTTAATTTTATTGATCACATTTAACATTATTAAATTGAAATTTGTTTTGTGTGGAATTAGTCCTTTTTACTTCAAAATGATATCACATTGTATAATATTTCTTAATTTTAGAATAATAAAAAACTTTCATTGAATATTTCATATAAAACTATCAAAAATAATATTTACTTGGCTGAACATTCAACATAACCACATCTCCAATGTTTACGTACTAAAGTAGATATATCCTTTAGATCCTGTTAAAAAAAAAGTTTAAAAAAACAGAGAAAATGAGAAAAAAAAAATTAAAATCAATTTATTTTTATCTATGTAAAAAAAAGAAAAGTTGAATGATTAACGAAAACGTGCGGAAACATTTTTCAAAGTATGATTTTTATATTTCAACCAGAAAATTGTAAAAGTTTTTTTTTATTTATAAAAAATAAAAAGTTCAATTAAAAAAATAAATAAAAATAAAATAATTTTATGAAATGAAAAGAAGGAATTTAAATATATTTCTAAAACTTTTTCAAATTAATTACCTGAGAATTTGTTTGAGCTTCTGTAATGGTATCATATTTATTACCAACAACAATAATACTAAAATCACGATGACTAAAACTATCCAAAATTTGATCTCGCATTGTTCGACAATACTATAAAATGGAAAATAAATTTCAACTTTATTTAAATTAATGAAAAAATAAAATTTTATCATTTTACCTGAAAAGTTTCTAAATTTCCCATATCATAAACTAAAACATAAGCGTGAACAGTTCGCAACCCCAAAGGATGTCCATTATTCCATTCGGCAAAATTATCAATTGGAAATTTTCTCTGCCAAAATAAATTTATAAAATTTAATAATTTTCTTGTTTAATAAATTTTAAATAATGATTTATCCTGAAGGGCGAATTTTTTTAAGGTTGTCTAAAGGCAATTAAATTTCTTTATTCATTTAAGATTAAAATTTAAAGTATTTAGAATTAACTGGTTGAGGTGCTATAACATTGCAAATTAATTAGTGATCATCATCAACAATATAAAGGTACAAATTGTAGATTATCATAAATGAAAAACTATTCGCAAATTTAAATTTTATAAAAATCTGGTTTAAAATCTCCTTAAATGCAGCCTTTTATAAGATCAAAAATATCATGTTTACAACATTTCCATTTGTAAAATATTTCAATTCAATTAATCAAATCCTTTAGTAATTTTTTTAAAATTTTTATCACTCAATTTCAAAAATGATATAAAATATTAACAAATAATCAAATATATAAAATATTTAAATTTTAAATAAAAAGCCTTTTAACACAAACTCTATCTACTCCTATTTCCCCCAATCCTTAAAAGTATATTACCAGAATTAAATGAAAAATCCATTAAATTGCATCATTAAATTTTATTATCGTAAAAATGTTTTTTTTTTACTCTCATCTCTTCTTCAGTCAAACAGATTATAATCAACATAAAATTTTATTTTAAATTAAAATACATTTATTTTTTTAATACATAATTTAATTAATTTTTGCTTTTTGAAACCTAATAATTGTCATCAAAAAAATTAAATTACAAAAATTATAGAAAACTTTTTAATCCTACTAAAATATTCAAATTTCATTTAAAGAGAAACTTTTAATACTTTTGCGTATATATAATTTCAAATCAATTGTAAAAAAAATAATTTCAAAGTATTCTTTTTAAATGTTTTTCCAAGAAAGTACAAAAACATTAATCCATGTTGGAAAATTCTTAATATTTATTATGCAAATATATGTAAATCCTTAAATAAACAGCATTAAATAAAGACAATGGTTTTTTTTTTTTGATGAACTGACAAGGTTAATGACTGTTTTGGATTTTATAATATAAAGTAAAATTATATTTATGGAAAAATTATAATAGATTTTCTTTAATTTTTTTTTTTTGTAATATACTACAGTAATAAATAGAATATTTAATAGTTAAATTTTTAATTTCCTTTTTTTTTTGTCTTAAACGATGAAATTATAAACAGAACCCAGGAAATAAGACGGAAATTATAATAAATTGTTATTAATGACAATTTTCATTTAATTCCTTTTTAAACGTCTTAAAAGGTCATTTCGTTAAAAGAAAATTACTTGAAATTTGTACTTTTATATTATACGAGTATAATTTTTTTTCTAGTTTATCGGATTATAAACATTTAAAATGATGACAGGAAAATTAATGAAAATTATAAAATATTTTCATTATATATTATTATATAAAAAAATTTTAATTGTGGTGTTGGTTTGGCGTTGGAAAATAATGACTATATAGAAAAATTGAATTAATTAACTTGGATACAAAATTATAAATTTTTGAAATATTTTTTTATAAAAATATTTATTAATTATGATTTGGTATACCCAGGACCATCGCAATAATTAGGAGGATTATTTAATAAATTTAAAAAATCCATTAAATTATACCAGAAATTTTTATAATTTTTATTTTTAACATTAATGAAAATAATTTTATACATGGTTACTATAAAAATTTAATTTTATATAAACAAATTTAAATTCTTCATTATATATTTTTTTCATTATTTTAGAAGTTATATATAAATTATTATTATACGAAAATTTTATTTTACCCATATGAATTTTTTAATTATATATTCAGATCAATTTTTCACAAAGAAAACCATATTGAAATTTTTTACGTATAAATTAACATTTAACAAGGTTTCATTTTGGTTTAGAAATTATGTGGTAAATATATTTTGTGCTTTGTTAATAGCTATTTTTTTAACTTTAATTAAAGTTGGGTTCTTTAACAGAAAAAATGGTTTAAAAATAAAAAAAAAAAAGTTTGCCCTTAATTTAATTTCCAAAAAATCAAAAAAAAAATTTCTTTTCTTTAATTTCTGAATTTAAATGGCTTAAACATTTTTTACTTAATTTTGAAAATTTAGGAGAAAAATAAAATATGGCAATTTATCAAAAAATGTTATATAGCTAAAAATATAGTCAAAAAGTAAATGTAACTAAATTAATTAATTACCTGAGGTGGAACGTCCAGTACCATCAGCTCCCTAATATATGTATCACATACAAGACAATTTCTATAAATTGAACGTCTGTTTGTTGTTTGGTGTTTTTTTGGAAAATCATGTTTGAAAAATTGCTAAATATATAAATAAATATACGAAAATTAATTAATTAATATTTTTACAATGAAAATGCTATAAATTATACTGAATAAAAATGGTATAATTAATTATTTAATTAAATAAGTTTTTCTGCATCACTAAAATATTCCTAATTTTATATTAACTGCTTTAAAATTCTGGAAAATTATATCTTTTCCAATATTTTTAAAAAGAAGTACATACTAAATTTCTGTGCAAATTCAACCATTAAAATTTTTTTAAATACAAATTTACAAATTTATGTGTACATTTATTTGCATAATTTTAGGGGCCAATAATATTTTACAACAATTTTCCCTTGAGTGTGTAATATTTGCATATTTTAAGGGTTTTTTTTAGACGAATTTTATGTCTATAATTTTACATAATTATTATTAAAATACATTACTTATATTTATATTTTTCTATTAAAATAAATTAAGGACATTTTTTAATATCACAAAGTTTGCCAATGTTTTTCCCCTCTTCTTATAACATATTAGCATAATTTTCATTAAACTTTCATTTTTTTATGTTTTAAGTAGAAAAAAAAAGTATATTACAATATTACTTAGCATATTTTTGGTTAAAAACATAAAAAAATGAGCTTAATTTTTTATAATAATATACTATACATAAAATTAATCTAGTTATTTGAACTATAAAAGGACAAACCATTTTTGTTTCCTTTATCCTGTTTATTAAAGGATCGAATAATTAAGTTTTTGTTGTTGTATGTATTATATTTAATGTATTTATAATGTTTTTAATTTTTCGCAAGCTCAGAAAGTATTTAAATATAAATTCATAATTTATTCGGTATTTCTGTTTGAATTTTTTTCTATAGAAAGTTTATATTTTTTATGCTTTTTATGATGGGAAAATTATTAAGTACCTTTACGATACTTAAATAAAGTTGTCAAAAAAATTATTTTTATATAAATCTTTTTCTTTCCCCAAAAGGTGTTGGTTTTATAATTAAAGTAAAAAAAGAAAGAGAAAGGTTTAAAAATTTGTTTTGAACCTTTTTTCCTGTTATTTGTTGTTGTGTTGTTTTTAAAAGAAAGTATAATTGGGTGTTAAATGATTCTTTATCGTCGATTTAAATTTTATTTGTGTTAACTTGAAATAGCCAAGGGACAAAAAATTATTTCTCTCTTCTTTTTTTTTTTTTGGGGAAGATTTTTTGAAAATAAATTAACCCAATATATTAATAAATTATAAGAAAATCTAATGTGGTATTCACACTACGCTTAGCCATGTAGGTACAGAAAAAAAAAATGAATTAGTACAATATAATATTTGTATTAAAAATTTGGAAAAATTGGTCATTATTGCAATGAATTTTTGAAAGATTACCATAATCAATTTTGTGATAGTATTTCAATTATTTTTCCATTAGCAAAATTGTTTAGTATTTATTATATACATACATATATATTGAATGAAATAAGACTAATATAATTCTGTGTGCCTGTTAGTAATCTTACATCTATAAAAATTTATTATACGATTAACATAAATTAAAATTTTAATCTTGTATAGTCTGAATATCACAGAAGAATAAAAAATCTGTCAGATGTTTACCTAAAATATTCAGAATTCTGTAGGGACGAGTAATATTTTCTTCTGAAGGACAGTTGTTCACGACAAACTTAAATAGGATCTGTTTTTGAAAATATTCCTTTTATTAAATATTCGTTTAATCTATATATCCAACCACTAACCATATAATTTAATCTTATGAATATGTGATATACATCTGGTTTATTCTCTGTTAAATAACAAAATAAAACGATTTTACGTCTGTATAAATATAATCAGCATAACATGTAATAGTTACGACATAAAATATACTTATACTTATATAAATATTTTGGGTTATTTATTAAACATTATTTTGTCTCAGGTGCTTCAAGCTTTATAATTTAAAATTTATCATGAATAATTTTCTTTAAAGGACATTAAATACAAAATAAATTTTCTTTTTCAAAGAGTACCCATATTACAACATTTAACGACAATTTATATTATACAACAATTTAAACATAAAAAGGACACCTGACATTCTTCTTTTTATTTATGTATATAAAAGTTTAATATTTTTGTTAAATGTTTAGCAAATTAAGTTTGATTTTCAAATACATATTTTATGGGTATATATACAAAAGATAATTTTAAAAATAGCCCAAAACCACAAATAAGATATTAACAACATTTCCAATTAATTAACCATTTATTTATATATATAAAAAAAAGTTAATATAAACCAAAAATACCAAAAGAATTTTTTAAAATTTGTTCGTTTTTTTTTTCATCTTGAAAATTAATTTAAAATGAAAATTCCATTAAAAATTATTTACCCATTAAGGATAACAAAAGGAAAAAAAGAAAAGAAAAATCTCTTCTTCAACATTTCAATTTTTTTTTTTGTGAAGAAATTATTTTTTAAATTTAAGGATCAAATTTGACTATAAAAATTTATATTAAATTTAAGTAAAAATCCTGGAAATTTTTAAATTAATATAAAAATATTATTTTTTGTATAGATTTTTCATCTTCTAAAAAAATTATTTGAAAATTTTTTTTTTTTTCGAAAAAGTTTCCATAAACTTTTTAGTGTTTACATTTGATATATTTCTTTAAATCAACAAAAAAAAAACTGAAAATTTGATAATTAAACAAAAATTATGAATATAAAAATTTTTGATCTTTCCATTTGTTTGCTACGTTGTTCCGGAGAATTTTACGTACATAGTCCTTGAAATTCTTTATAGTAATTTTAATATAAAAAAAATTGTTGTTCACAAGCAAACAAGTCAAACAAGGATATAACAAAACAAAAAATTATGTAATATAAATATAAGCTAAACAAATTTTTAAATATAATGTATAAAGAAATTTACAACAGTGAAAATGTTCAGTACCTAATTTTTGAGCTTGTAAACATTTTTACATAATTAATTTACAAAAAATAAAAATGATTGCTGCTGGTAAATGGTAAATTCATTAAGAATAAATTAACTGAGAAATTTATTTAATTTAATTTTAATAGAAATCTTATGTGTTCTCAGATTGGGATATACATACAAAAAGGATCATCTAATTTTATATCTATATACTTTCATTCAAATCTGTAATAACACAATTTTCTCATTATAATAATTCTTTTGCTTCGGTAAACATTCGAAGATTTCTCTAAATTTTTCTATTTGATAAATTTATTTCGGTTGAACTGACCATGAATGAAAAGATTGCTTATCTTTTATTTGTTGAAAAATTATTTCGATATATAAACCAAAAGTTGAATTTTTAAATAATTTTTTGTGTAAAAAAAAGTTTTCCTCCTTTTTTAATAATTCTCTTTTAATTTTCCGGATTTTTTTGTCTATGTGTTAGTTTTGACTATATTGTAGGAGTTGGTATCATAATTCCTTGGGATTTAAAGACTTTTATATGTTTAGGCATCCACAATTTTAAGGTTTTTAAATATTTTTTGGCAAAATTTTTGTTGGTTTATTATTTATCCCTATAAAAGGATATTTTATATATACATATATACAATTATATTAAATATTAATAAATTTGTTGTTTAATTTATTGATGCTGTATAATTAGTTTATTTATGAGTTTTTGTTTTAAAATTATTATATAACATTATTGTTGTTGCATGCTATTTTATCTCCTATAAAAATGATTATAAATTTTAAAATTTCTGTATTATTTATATTGTTAACGATAAAATCATAAAATTTTACCTAACCAATTTTTAGTGTTTTGTAATAATTAATTAAGAAATATATAGTACAATTAATTAGTTTATTTTGCTGTCATATTTTTAAAAATTTCTTAGTCACATAACATTTTTTTTAACTCTTATTTTTGGAGTCTCATTTACATAAAAATTTTAATAAAAACAATTTAAAATTAAAATTCATAAGATGATTTTAATAGAACCATTATACTATGTTTATCATTACTTGAGTACCGGCCAATTGCTTCTGATAATGACTAATGTGATGCAGTAAAAAAATTATAAAATCCACATAAATAAAAGGTAGTTTTTGTGTATGCAATGAAGCAACTTGTAAAAATATAATGGAATTAGTAATTATGTAATTCAAATTTAATATAGAATACCAATTTTTGGTGTACTAAAAAATTGGAAAATATGAAAGTCAAATAGACAGCCAATATTAATTATCTATTTTCGTTAAAATACATTTCAATGTTAACTTCTATTTAGTAATTTACAATTCTAATTGTAAAAGGGTCATACCAAATAAATGCATAGTAAAATATATGTATGTTAAATAATCATACAATAAACATTAGTTTGGATTTTATGTAAGGTCAGGAAAATAATCATTTTATGACCATTGTGAATTATGATATGACAGAGGTTATGTGTGATAAATTGTACAACATAAATATTGCAATTGTCGTTTTTTTTTTTGTCGATTACCATAAGTACAATTGAACAATAAATGTACAAAATTCTGAATTACATATTAAATCTTATTTAAGATATGGACATAACTCTAACAACAAATATATTAATAATTTATTATGAGTATGACAAATTAAGCATATTACATAAAATTCTATGCAACAAAATAAACTATTCATTAAATTTTATCGGAAGTTGTAGTGATAAGTTTTCTTATCGCTACAATTTCCGACAAATTCATGAATTTTCTTTTTTTTTTCTATGGTGACCGGAAATAAAAAGTTAAACTGAAAGTTAATTTTTTTTTTTTTTTGCTTTACGTTTGTTTGGTTGTGTAGTGTAACATATTTTATGTTTTGTTATAATAATATTTTTCTTGAATATATTTTTTTCTATGCTTTTGTTTTTTTTTAAGATGATTATGTTGATGATGATGGTTAACAATAAAAATTTATATATTACATAAAAAAAAAATGTTGTCATGCAAAAAAAAAAAGTACACAGACAACACAGAAGGAATTTTGTATTTGAAAAAAAAAAAAAATATTTTTTATAGTAAATTTTATTATATATTTAAATCTTGTCCATGATATTGTATACTATATTTATTAGACATGGGAGACTCAAAAAGTCGTATGCCATGATGAATAATATAAAGTTATATATTTTTCTTGTATGTTTAGAAAGAGAAATTTTTTTATAAACTAAAATTCATTTTTATTTCTTGATTTTTTGTTTTGAAGTTCATGGATGAATGCGGGCTGGTGTCGACAATGTTTAATGAGATATTTTATGAGTGGTTTAATATCCTTTATTCGCATCATCACACAGTGATGAATTTATCCATCATCATAATATTATTTTAGTATAAAATATTTGCTGTTAGGCGCTTCTGTGATTTCTTATATTTTTGGGGATATTTTTGTTTTTTTTTTTAATATAGGAGGAGGGTTTTTCTTTTATTATTCATAAACTCAGTAAATAAGACCGGAACTCTAAAATTGACCATTGATGTGCATAGAATGGGTTTCAATAAAAAAAAATAAACTATATACGAAATTATAGGATGGAACCTTGAAAATTGGTAAATATTATTCAAGAAGAAAATTGAATTAGAGTAATTTTTGAAGGATGTTTTTATTGGATCATAAAAATTAGATTTTCTTATTTTATAAGTTTTAGGATTAATATACTTATCTTATAATAATATTACTAAAAAAAATTTGTTAATTAAATATAAATATTTAAAAAAAATTTAAGTTTTTTAATATTTTTGAATTGATAGGAATTTCACATAGAATATTAACGCCTATGGATATGCAAAGCTTTATAATTCCATATTGACAGATATAAAATTTATAATATTTTTAATTATACATAAAATTAAATTTTTCTGTTGATATTAATTGTTAGTGACACATTTAATTAATATTCATATGGTATTATTTCATTTCATTTTAGTGGTTATTTTCATTTCAATTTTCATTTTTATTATTCTAATTTCATTTCCGTCCTCCATTATCATAGTAAAAGCTTTTTTTCTTCTATTACATGTAATTATTTTTGCCCACAAAAATTCACATTAATTACCTTGCCACAATAATGAAATTGCAATATTATGAGATTATTAATAAATAAATCATATCAAATTTTATGCTATCATTACAAGTGTAAAAACAAATGATTTCACACATCAATGTCAAAATAAATAATTTCATATTATAATATAATATCCCTATTATCTTCTGTTAAGGAAGTCTCCATAAATTTTATTTATATATTATAACACTTGGAAATCCTTTTTCATATACATAGTTATACAAACACACATATATACTGATATAACACTACCATAAAAAATGATTCTTCTCTGAAACAATAAACGAAAAGCCTTAATATAAATATTTTTATTTATGTACTACTACGAGTATTATATGCTTTTATACACGATACTTGAAAATCCAAAAATTATATACGAGTAGTAGTATATACATACTTAAATATTAAAATAAGCTAATTTTTTTTTGGTATGTGCGTTTATTGTGCACATCAGGAAGGATTTTATTGAAGGATATATGGAATATAAATTATTAATTTATGTTTTATGTGGTATAATTCTTTTTATATATATACATTTTGCTGAGATTTATTATTTTTGTTTAGTTTCAAATAATTTAAGAGTTCTATTAATTATATGTGAGGTTAAATTATGATTAATTTGAAAATTTTATCAGTTTAGAATTTTGGTGGTATTTTTTTTTGATAATTTTGTTGTTGTTTAATTATAATTCAATTTAATTTTATTCATGGTCAATTAAAGATTTTTGTTAGTTTCAGTCCATGTCCTCGTATTACTCTAGGAATGTATTCCATATAATCACTGCAATTGTTTAGAATAGTCATTTATTTTTGAGATTAAATGGAAATTTGTTTAAATTTTTATTATAAATGGAAATTTCTTTAAATTTAGATTTTCTACATAATTAATTAAGCTTATATTGGAATTAAATATTTTAATCATTAAATAGGTGAAAGGTCTTTTAAAATATATACTTAATTTATTAAATTTAATAAATGGGTAACTAACAAAAATATTCACCATTTATTATTTATATATAGAAATAGAAATCCTTGAATAATGCTTTTCATTATCCTTTCTTAATCATATATAATTTTAAAGCCCCAAAACGACTAATTTCGAATTTCATAAATTTAGTTTCTAAAATAATTATTGTACGATACACTTTTAAATATTTTCTTTCATTTCCCCATTTTGTAATATGCAAGAAACTAAAATATACAATATATCATACAATATAAAATTGTTTATAAGTTTTTTATGTAATAAAATATTCTCATAAAAAAATATATATAATCATCATTTTGATTTTATAATAAATATACATATATCATATAAATAAATGTGTTTTGTATATAAATTTTGGAAAATGTAAATATCATTCTATATGTTATATAAAATATATATCTAATAAAATATATTAACGAAAAAAGAATGAAAATTTAATATTCAATAAATTATATATTTTATGTTTAACCTATACAATATATTATATACATAAAATATGGTAATATTATAATGATTATTATTTATTCATTGAAATATATTGATATTGATATGAAAAATATATTAGTTTGTTTTGAAGAAATATTGTAACATATAAAAAATACATTTTCTTTTTGTAATTTTTTTCTTATAGATATAAATTATTTACACATAATATATAAATCAAATCCTTTTCTAACAAAATTTTTCATGTACATATTATATCACTTCTAAAATATCCAATAATGTCGAAATTTGGAAAATAAACAAATTAAAAAGATTAGTAAAAGAAATATATTTTCAAATTTTTGTTTTGGTTAAACTATAAAAGTTTAACAAAAAGTCATTTACAAAATGGAAAATGTTTGTGTGAAATGTATAGTATAGCTATGTAGATACGATTTAAATTTTGAATAAGAGACAAACAATTGAAAAAAAGAACATAAAGAGTGTAGTTAGCAGGACAAACAGTATTGATGACTTATATAGTACTGAAATTATAATTTTTGCTCTATATTGTCAAAATGAAACTTAATGATTTTAAATGGATCTGCAAGGTGTGCAAGAAAATTGTTAAAGTGACACTATTGTCAAAATGATACCCAAATGGACCTTCCTTCAAGGTGTGAAAATATCCTACCTAGCTTTGACAATATTATTTATGCAACAAAGTTGATTTTTAGCCTGCACTGAGTATATAGAATTTGAAATTTTTTAAATTCTGAGTAATATTCAACATTTTCCATCAATATTTTCTTTCGCATCAATTTTAACATTCTAATTCTTTAATTTATATCAAATGAACATTATTGATTTGTCTTATCTTGAAAAATTTTCCAACTTGCTCTAGACTAGAGCTTACAAACTTTCTTATACTGAAAATTGTATCCTGGTTTCATTCCAGTATTGGTTATTTTGTAGAGTAATATATTGTAATGATATATCATTCGCTTCCAATTTTCTTATACAGAGAATTTCTGAAACATTTAAGAAAGCTCCTAAATATCAAATTTCTTTAGAAATAAATTATATATAATAAATATAATACTAAAAACCATATGAATATTTAATACAAAAACGATTTAATCTGCAAACAAAGGCAGACACAAATTTCCAAAACATATTATAGGCAAAGATGTATAAGTTATCTTTGATATTGGTAAATATTAGGGGAAAATGAAAATTTATACAAATTTTTTTTTTTGTATATTTATAAGGATATTTTTTATAACTATTATTTATTTATATTTTAATGCGAAAATCCCTAGACCAAAAACGTCTTATTAAATTGAAAATGGGCAGTTTTTTTTTGCCTTTATACTTTGTTTATTTTACGAGAAATGATGATATACTTTTATTTTACATAAAAATTTACATATTTTACATTAGGGACTATCAACGACTTTCGATGATTTTTTTTCGTAATACCTTATTCGAATTTTATTATAAAGATATATTTCGATTATATTAAAGTTATGAAGTTCATTTTTCTAAAATAATAAATTGAAAAAGGGAATTTTTATTTTGTATATATTAAAATTTAAATATATTAAATTTTTATGGTTTGTAAATTTTTAAGTCTTATTGAGAATCTATTACAATAATATAAATAGTAAATACAGTAGCAGCCTACATAATTTAGAATTTCAAATTTTCCTTAGTTATGCTACAAACGGCATAGTGTTCAAGTATAGAGCCAATTGTCTCTATGGCTCAAGTGTAGTATAAATTATTATACATAATCTTTTTTTAAATCGATTTTTCGTTATTTAAAGTACAGCAAAACCTATGGAATAGGACAAATATGATTCGAAAAAGGAGAAAAATAATTTGGCATAAGATAAATTTGAAATTGAAGTGACCTAAAAGACCTATTTAAATTGTAAAATATATTTTTTTCATAGAAATGCTATAAACTAAATATAAATCAAATAAATTGAGACCTAAAAATTTTTCTAAATACTTTATTTTACTATTTATGTTTAAAGGCCAAACTTTATTTATTATATTTTCAAATAAAAATTAGCATAATTTTTTAGTCGTGCATAAAAATTTGTATAAAACCACATATCGTCGGGTCAATGCCAAAATCGCGAATGTGCGTTTTTTATGAAATTGGGTTTTTAATTTCAGAAATTGTAAAATTTTAAAATCTACAATATACCAAAACCACAAATGTTCAATTCGTCGTAGTTTTTTTCATATTAAAAAAATTCTATATAGCTTATGTTAAAATTTCTATATCCGCTTATATAAGAATTTCACAAATCGGCAAAAATTAAAACGCGATTTTCTCGAAATTGTAATATTGCACTTTCGCGCTTTTGGCATTGACCCGACGATATATCCTTGTTTTATATTGCAAAAAAAAAAATCATATATAAAAATATTGTCTGAATTCTACAGTCATAAAGACTCCTTTATTAGAAAAACTTTTATCCAATTAAAAAAGTAAAATGCTTACACACACAACAACTAAAAAAATCAAGGATACAATATAAAAAAAAGCCTTTTAAAAAATTATTATAAATATGTATATACATATATTTCGTATCGTAAAATTGCCTGCTGGTCTCAACCGAAATTAACTCAAGCATACAAATTTTAGCCGACAAAAAAAAAACTTTTATCTTCATAGCTATATTAATTTTTTTTTACGTAGATATAGAATAAAATAAAAGTTTTCTATTGTTATGAAGATATAACAAAAAATTGGTATACTTACGTAAATATATGTACAGAAAATTCACACACGTATTTAAAATATTATTCGTCGACAAGAAGTAAAAATCTATTTTTAGATGAAGGATAAAACCATATTTATTGGAAAAGTTCAATTTACTTTGGCAGATAGTACAATATTCGAAATATTCATAAACCTTGACTTCTTGGAGTTTGATAAGAACTTATTCGAAAATTTTTTTTGGCTTTAAACTCTGAAGCATAATTTCCGCCGCAATTTCTTCATACTCTATCAAAATTATTTCCAAGAACCTGAATTTCTGAGTTTAGCTTAGTTACAATTTTTATTTTGTATTTCAGATTCTATATTTATGGGTACCTTCTTCCATAATTTATAAACTTCCCTTCTAAAATTTCCATGATTAACTAATTATTGCAAGTTTCTTAATTTTAATTTGTGTCCTGATTTCTATGATCAGTTTATAGTAATATATTTTTGGCTATAGTTTCTAGTAGTTTTGCAAAATAATGTCAAGGAATATTTTTTAGAAGAGTCTATGTCTATCGGGCTACCACTCTTTGGTATTAATATCTCAGAATGAATTATTACATTGACATAATTATATCAAAACATTTACATATTATAATTCCTAATTTTTTTCATAAGTATTTCGATATTGACATTAGCTTATGATAATAAGCATCATGTTATCGAGTGATCTTTTGTGACAATGATGAAATTCTCAAAATTTTTTATATTTATTTACAAGATACTGCGTTGAGGGTGAGTTTTATTTAGCTATCCAGGATTCAAGAAAATTAATTTCAAATAAATTCGGGATAATTTGACATTAAATTGTGAATTTTTTCAGGAGATTGTGACAATAACTTTCATACTCTACGTTCTACGAAAACAATTTTCCAAGCAATTATTATTAAATAGGTCTAAAAAATTGTTAATAAGTTTTAAATTATAGTATATACAATTTGTGTCTTTATACAGCATGTCCCTGACATAAAAAACTAGAAAAATAGTATAATTTGTATACCAACACCAAAATGGAAACAATTTTGTGGTCAACCCTATGTATAGTACTTTTATTTTTATTTTCACCTTTATATTATATATTTTATGTGTCGCCTAGATATTTAAGGGGTTAAACTTTTATTTTTCAGATAGATAAAAAATACATTTTTGTTTCATGCATGATTAAATTATTTCATTTATATATTTTTTATTGTTTCTATAGTGAATCTATGGGGTAACAATGGGGTAACAAAATTAAATAATTGAATAAATTTTTTGAAAGTCGAAAGGACTATTTTCTTAGATAGTTAACCACACTATGTAATATTTATTTATATTATACTAACTACATTAAAATCGTTGTTTTTTTTCTCTCTCTTGGAATTAAGTAAAAATAAAAAATAGCTTACTTTACCTTGGCACATAAAAATAGTTTTTCTAAAATGTTTACAAACAGCCAAGGAGAAAAATATGCAATAAATTTTTAGTCGGAGACAATTTTTATTTGCAAGTTTTTCGAATTTATTTTTTTTATTATTATTTTTTTTAGTATTTTTTTTTTCTGTTTTCCATGAAACTCGTTCAATATTATCATTTTTTTGTAGTATGTTGGAAAATTGTTGAACTGTTTTATGGTAATTTCAGAATTTGGAAAATTTCTTAAGTGATTTATATTTGCAATATTTTAAGATACGTGTGTGTATAAAAAAAAATAAGCATTCAGCCGTAATGAAATTTATATTTTGAAAGAGTTTAAATTATCGTTAGTTATACATATTTATACAAAAATATTGCTTCAATCAAATCAACATTGTATAAATATTATTTGGTTTTTGGAATTATGAATTTTATAAAAATTGTGAATTTTAATAAATCATAAATTTTTTAGTTCGATATTTTGATTATTGTTTATCCTTTTTCCAGGATAACATTGTTTTGTTAAATTTCATTAGAAATTTGAAAATTGATAAAAATTGTGGTGGAAATTTATAATTTTAATCGTTTTTTTTTTTGTTCTTCGACTTATTTATAGAGGCCAGCAACCAATATTGATTATATTCAGCCTCTGTAAGATGAAATAATCGTTTTTATTTCATAGTGAAATGTGAATTGATAAAATAAATCACTTATTTGTCTAAATCTAAAGAATATAAATTGATATTGTGAACGATTGTAATATGGTGTGTAAAACGAAAATTGTCCTGTTTTATCATTGAAATGTAATTTATGAAGCTATGTGGACTATTCTACGAGCATAATAATAATTTATTACATAATGTTTATAATTTTAAAAATTATTATTATACTTCCTTAAATAATAAATATTAATTATAGCTTTCCGTAACAAAATCCTTAAATAATGTTCCGTAACGGGAACCTGTAATATATTCTATAAAAAAAAAGAAATTATACAGACAAAATGATCAACGGAAAAAAATAAGAATTTTTCACAAAACGACAAAATAAAATTTAATAACTCTTTTTTTTTTATTGTGATATTGTAAAAAAAAAATAAAATAAATTATTTTTAATGCTGACATAAATAATAAAAAGTATAAAATTTCAATTTTTTTTTTCAAGAAAATAAATGTTTGGACTTTTTTTTTTACCAAAATTCTTAAACCACCCAACTCCTTCTTTATATACTGAAGAAAAACAAACATAAAAAAATTTACAATAAAAAAAAACATTCATTTAACACACTGTTTAAGGATGTCATTTTTTACACCCTGATAAATTAGTGACAGGATAAAAAAACATTAGAAAAAAAAAATATATAAATTGTCTACCATCATTTGCCCTCCTCATCTGTTCCTGTATAAGAAAGTTGTCCTGGTAATAATTTAAAAATAAATATATATATACGGTACATAATAAAAATTTATTTCATTATTTAAAGACAATTTTTCTTGTACCCTTTAAATGAAAAATTACATTATATTTGGTATATACTAAAAAAATTGTTTTTATACTATAGTATACCAAAAATGAAAATTGGTTCATACCGAAAAGAAATTCTCTTATGATGATAACGCAGATTTTTTTTTTATGTTATTGTTGTGTTCCTTTTATTAAATTACAATTTTTTTTTTTTTTTTGTTTTTTTCTAACATTTTTTTTCCTATACTCCTTTAAAAAAGGATCCTAGTTAATTTTGTCTGTGTACCGAAAATAATAAATAAGAAAAAAAGGGAAAAAAAACTTTCAAGTCTCATTTAAAGTTGATTTATTTAAACATTAAGTCAAAATCCTTCATCATTTTTAGCATTGAACTTTATATGACTATAGGTAAAAGTCCTTTTTGTTTTTTTTTTTTTGAAGGTTGTTATTTTTGTGGGAGTAAAAAAAGAAATTTCTGTAAGATAGAAATTTACTAAAAATAACCTCAAAATAAAACATAAATTAGATATTTTTGCCTTTAATAATTTTTTGATTTATTTATTCATTTTTATATATTTGTTAGATATTTATAAACAAAAAACAAAATTATAAACGAGAGGGTGGAAATTTTTTTTTAAAATTATTTTTTAAGCTTTTTTTTTTTTTGCTCATTCTTTAATGGTGAAAAATTTAAGTGATAAATTATTGTGAAAAAGTTCAAAGATATAACAATAAAGAATTTGTCATCTGACAGCATGATGATTATTTTTCGTTTCTTTTTTTTTTTTGCAACAAAGATAAATCATTTTCCATTTTTTTCTTAATTACATTTTAGATTTAAGGGTTAATTTTTGTTCAATTAATTAATTCTTTTTTTTTATATTGTTATCAACATTTTATTTGATTTAACATTTAAATTGTATTTACATTTTGTAATTATATGCATATAGTATTCGTTTAGTTAGTGGGAGTTAATTTAAGTTGAAAATTAATTTTACAATTTTGAAAATTTTAAAAAAAGTTGAAAATTCGAAAAGGACATCAAAGGAAAATTAAATAATATATAATCTGAATAAAATAAATCTCTAAAAATTGTAAATCCCAAAAGGATAAATTATATATAAACAAAACTAAGTACTTGATAGGGTATAATCTATCCTGCGGGTAGAAATTTTTATCATATGAAATCTATTTTAATGTTAAGCGGATCCAAAAATCACTTGTTGTGTATTTCAAGATTGATTTCAATTAAATAGTTTTATGTGCATATAACCATTAGATGTGAAATATGGACGCTTTACCTTATATTATATATAACACAGGAAGTGGTATTCATTATTTTTTTTAAATTAGTCTTAAACGTCTCGAAAATCATGATTAGTTTTAATATTCCAATTATTAAATTGATTAATTTTCATTTAAAATTTAATTTTACATTTCAACATTAAATTAAAAATTGCTAAAATAATTTACTGTAATTCAAAAACTTAAAGATCCAAATAATATTGCATATATTTAGATGCTTTAAGAAAATTTAAATATTTATGAAATTTTCTGAAAATCCCTCGATGCTTTTGATTTAAAAAAAATCTACTAATAAAGTTTAAATCTCAGTTAATTGAAAAACTTTATTTTCAGAATTTTTATGCTATAAAAAATTCTATAAATAAAGTTATGAAATAGTTTTTTTTTTACAAATCTGAATAACGATCAGACAAAATTTAAACTCGAAATTGATAATTTAACAGAATTATTGAATCTTTCACCCATTCCTAATACTTTTGTCGAAATTCATATACATATACGAGTACATAGAAAATTTATTGATTTCTGAAATATATTTTCTATATTTTTTATGGTTCATTTTTATAAATTATATTTTTCTATAAATAAAGTAATTTAAAAAAAAATCATGGTACCCAGAGTTAATATTTTGTATATACAAAAAAAAATTATTAAAAAATTGTTTGAATTCTTCTTCTATTTTCAATGGCAGATAACTTAGGAAAATAGTTTCTTGTAGAATTATTTAAAATATTTTTCAAGAATATTTTCAAGGAAATTTGTAATGTGTAAAAAGTTTAATATAAATTGAATAAACTATATAAAAGTTTATAGGGAATTTTTAGAGTGTTATAAAATTTAATCGTAAAAATTTACACTGTTGATTAAGGTAGGGCAATATATACAAGGATGAATCTTATTCCAGTTTTTATAATATCCTTAAAAATGCATTAAATTTTAACTATATATTTTTATTTTTAAAAATTAATTACCCATGATAATATTTCAACAGATTTTCACTTCAAAGTTAAATAATTTTACTAACTATATGTAGTATGCATTTCAAAAGTTCTTAATTTAATTTTTGTTTATATAAATTGGTTTAAAAATAGAAATTCAAGCGTGCATTTATACTTTTACCGAAAAAAAGGTTTATTTGAAAACATTATTCCCATCTTCTATTATTAAACTCTTTCACTTTTATAATTCTTTTATGTATAAAAAATATAAAAAATATTTATAACATAAATTTTACATAAAATATGGGAAAAAAATATTTTATTATTATGTATTTATAAAAAAGTGCCGGAATAAATAATCTCAATTTCAACATTAATTATTTTTTATTAACTTCAACATAATAATTAATAGAAAAAAGGATATAGAGATAGATATACATTATTCTAGGTCATAGAATTATATACATTATAATGAATAAGGACACAAAAATGATATTAAAATATGATAATAATTTATATTTATTATTATATGCATAAGAATTATGTCGGTAATAATAATAATATATATGCTTATTATTATTATTATTATTATTATTATAGAGAGAGGAGAAAGAGATTATTGTTATCCATTAATATTTTAACAAAAACAATATAATTAACTATGTCATATGGGCAATTAGTTGTAAAACAAAATCTTTGTGGCATTAATTAGATAGTATATATATAGAATTAATTTACCATTTTCAATTTAATATAAAATTATGGTTTTTATGATAAATCTAAAACATTTAATTTGACTCTATAAATTTTTAAATTAAATTTTGATAACAAAACTTTTAAGCATTGACATCTAGAATATAATATGTATGTCATTATCTAACATAATACGAAATAGATCTAGTCTAATTTTATATCTAAAATTAATATAAGGTTTTGATAAGTATAACAACTTTTTTGAATTGATCTTATTATAAGACTCGTTAATCAAACTCGTTAAATAGATTTCTTTAATAATTCTTCATCTTAACTTAAACAAGATTAAAATTCAAGTCTATTATTACACTATTATACCACATCATTAGTACCTAACCGACCATAATTAGTGTCCTGTAATCTCTCATCATTACTGGTACAATTGCTATTTTCATATTTCTATGATTGTTCGCAGTTATTGATGTGCAAATCAAATTTAAAGATTTTTTTTTAAAAAAAGTACTTATAATCCTTTTACGGTTTTAAGTATATAATCAATTTTCATAATATTTTTTTTCTGTGTGTATAAATTCTATCCTAGCACACTAGGAAGTATATTTTTCCCCTAACCCAGAAATCACTCAACGACTATTAAGTTAAACTGTTTAAATTGAGTCTAGAGACTATTTTTTTATAATAATCAAATGGAAAATTCTATTTTTATATTTTTGTATATTTAATGATACAAAAAAAATCTATATAATTTTTGAATCTTCAATAATTTCGTTTTCTTATATGTTATTATCATTTGGGGTAAATAATAATGTGGAATATAAAATTTCCCATTTGCACAGAAAAAAAAATGTTTTAAAGGGGAAATATTTTTCTATCTCTCCAACTTTTTGTTTGGATTTTTAATCAAAAAAAAAAAAAAAATGTTCTATAATATAAATATTCATTTCAGTACTGACTTTATTTGAAATTAGGGCAACCCAATTGAAAAATAGACCGGAAATCTAGGCACCAATACATTCATAATATAAATCATTTTGCGAATTCCACGTTTTTTTTCTCTTCCTTGTCATATATACTTTAATCTTTAAGTAAGAATTTATTTATTTTAGATTTTTAGAATTTTACATGGAAATAAAAAAAAAACAGAACATTATTTTGTCTTTATTTATTTAGTATGATTTTCAAGGATGTTTATTGAGTAGATGAGAATTTATATGGAATTTTGTCAGTTATTTAAACATATAGAAACAACAAAATAAGGATCAATGGGAAATTATTTTATGTGTGACCCTGAATCAGAATTTTTTTATATCCATAAAAAAATGTAACAAAAATATTTCAAAGTGGAAAATTATTTTATTTATTTTTATATTTTCTAGATTTAATAGTTGGAAAATAATCAAAAATAGATCATTTTTATGTTATTAATATTGTTTTTTTTATTTAAATTGGATTTTAGAAATTTTTTATTAGATCTTTTTTTTTTTTTTTGGTAAAATTAAATTATTCAGATTGAATTTGTATTTACTAAATAAATCTTAGTTATGTTATAAAAATTTCTCTTAAATTTGAATAATTTTTTTTTTTTTGGTAACCCTCTATCATTATAAGGATGAATAATATTTGAGCTGTCACAACATTTAATCATACCTCAAAGAAGAAAAAAAAAAAAGAAATTTTCGACAATTTCCTTGGTGGAATTTTATGTTAAATTTATTTACATTAAAAAAAAATTCTAAACTTGAAACTTTTTTTATATGTCTGATTCTTTTGCGAACACATTTGTTATTTATATTATTTGATTAATGCATATTTGATGATTAATAGTTTTTTTTTTAATATTTCAGTGTACAAATATTATGTATACAGGGTATGACTTGGTATATCATTAAATAGATTTCTATTTAAGTAGGTAATTTACAAAAAAAAAAAAAAATTAAGGAATTATGTAAAAAAAATTCTAGATTGAGGAAGTTTTTTATATATCTTAAATTTGTACAAAAAGATTTGAGTGGCGTATAAAGGTTCTAGAGAATAGATAGCACTTCAAAGAATGTTTATTTATTCCTGGTGGGTTAAGTCATCCCGGTTATTTGTCAAATTATTTCTCAAGCATGACGAATAATTTTTATTTTAAAAATTTGTTAAATTTTTAAAAGCCCTTAAAAGGATCAAGAACAAAAAATACTTGAAAATTTATTGATTTAAAATTTAATTATTTAATATTGAATGTCGTGTGGATTAATCGTTATGGTCTTAATCGGTCTTAATTTATTTAAAAACTGGAAGGCCAATTTTACATCGGTCTTAATTAATTGATTTTAATAGACGCTTATATAAATCACATATTTTATTTTAAACCATTTCATTAATTACAGATCAATTAAGTAATTTAAATAATTAACAAACCTGATTGAAATATTTGTAATTATTTATTATGTAATTTGAAAAATAGTACGTATTTAAAAATATAACTTATCGTAAATTATGTATGGCGAAATGAATTTATATTATCGTATTACGTTTTGTTAATTCCTAAATTTTAATAAAAAAATTTCTAATTGAAATTTCGATTTTTAAATTTTATTATTTTTTTAAAAAATTTGTCACGTGCTGCACAAAATCCAAAAACAATTTTAACAATTTTATAAAATATTTACCAAAACTTTTAAAAAATTCTACTTAAAATTAATTTCGTAATTGTTGTATCCTAATCCTAAATATAGTACAAGTATAGAATAACTTTTATTATAATTAGCCAACTATTTTCATTATATACATAAATGTATATACGTATAGTATATTATATAACATTTATAAAATTGCTGTAAAATTTCGTAATTAAATATTTGACAATTTGTTGGCAAACATTTTAGTAAAGTTGTCTAAGTGCAAAACAAAATTAAAATTTATATGAAATCATACAAAATTGGTATATACTAGTATAAACCATTGCCGGACTGACGCTTGGAAATCATGAAACATAAAACAACAGTAGTGGAATCACATAAAGTGATTTGTGACTATCAATTATCACATCATCTTACAATTTTGCATAGAAATTTTGCACTACAGGATTTTAATTTTTGGTATACGATTATAATATACCTTATGTGGCGCCATCTATTTATTATATTTTTGTTTCAATTATATATAAATTTATTTGTATAGATAAGAAAATTTAATAATTACCTGTAAAATACTTGTTTTTCCAACACCACTGGCCCCCAAAAATGCAGCTTTAAGGGGGCCATGTTGCCATGGAGGCTCTGAACCCTCCAGAGTGATCCGCTATGCTGTAACACACTTATTTTGATAATGAATTTCCATTGCGAATGTAAGTTTTGTTTGTTGCTGTTGTGATTTTGTACAAATTGTTGATGTTGTTGATGATTGACCAGAATGTCCTGTTGTATGTAATATTGTTGTAGCTGTTGCAGTTGCTTGAATTGCTGATGATGATAATGGTTGTTTTTTATTAATCGTCGTTGTTGTTCTTTTATGTCCACCACTATTATTACTATTCCTATTATCACCAACAACATAGTCAGCACTTCTAATATTATTTATTAATAATTTTTTTGTTGAGTTTGTTGGTGATATTGCATTCCACATTTTATTACCACCTTCTTTTTTTTTAATATAAAAATATTTATAATATTTTAAAACAAAAATTCAAGATATACCGGACAAGGAAAATAGAAAAAAATCCTTACAACATAAAAATTTCAAAAATAAAAAAACTTAAAAATCACATTAAAATGTTTTATCTTGTCTGTATTTATAATAAAAAAAAATTATTTATACAAAAAATCCTTCCAAAAAATAGTAGGATAAAAAAATAAAAATTCGAATATTTCTTCTTTATTTTTTGTTTATTTATCGAATTTTTATAACATTTTTTTTTATTCGTCCTTGTTTTTCACTTCTTTTTTTTTACCAATTTCCTTTTTTATCCCAATTTTTTTTGTATCCTCTTTTTAAGTGAATTTATATTGCTTATATTTTTTTCTGCCTTTTACTTTTAATTGAAAATTAAATTTACAACTAAACAACAACAAAATGTATTTTTTCTGTATATAAAAGGACTCTGTTTTTTTTCATCCAAAAAAATTTGCTTTTCATGGAAACAGTAAAAAGAAAAATCATTGAAATTAAACAACAACAAACATTTCCAAATAGGCTAATGCATTTTCGTATTGAAATATATTTATATATTTTTTCCAATATATCCTTTTTATATACAAATCGATAATTGAATTTTATTATATATTTTTTCGGAAAAAAGCACAACTGTTGAACTTAATTTAATATTTTATACATAAAAAAAAATACACACAGAAAAAAATTAAATTTTTTTTTTTTTTTGTTTTCGTTAATGTTAAAAATAAAAGTTTCTCACGTCCTTTTAATAAAATTAATCGAGTTCGTATTGATTGTAAAAATTCTCCACATTTTTTATATGTTTTTCAGTGCGAATTCCAAATTTGTGTTTTTTTGTTTGGATTGTTGATAGACTTGTGTGTAATAAATATTTGATTATTGCTGAAAAAAGAAAATGGTAAAAAAAATTTTAGTAAAAATGAAATTTCTTGGAAAAAATATTAAAATTGAAAACTTTTAAAAAAATTTGATAAAATTTATTAATTAAATTTTATCACTAAATATATTTTTTTATATAGTCAATTAGCAAAGAAATTTGAAATTTTAATTTATTAAAATTATTGAGGTAGTTTTTGAGTTATTTTTATAATAGACTAATTACTAATATATATAGTTTCACAGTAATTGGAGAATGTCCTCTAGCTAGTAATACATATTGCCATACTAGCATATATCGAAGAAATTGTTGAATTCGTTTTATATAACTAAGATTAAAAATTATTTGCATATTCAACAATTTTGTGCTCTATATTCTGGATACTATGTGTGGACAAAAAAAATTATATTTCACTATTTGGGTAATAAAATTTATTTAAATATTTTGACCTTATGTCTTTTCTTTAAATGTATTTTCTTATTTGTGTATATTGTATATATTCAGGATATTAAGTTTAAATAATATTTTAAATCATTCATAAAATATAATATACAAAACTTTGGACAAAAAAAGAAACATATTTACTAGATACATTTAAGCCTTTACTAAATACAAAATTCAATTTCTAAAGGTCGAGCTACCCATATCTATTTTTAGCCACTAATATTTTTTCTAGAAACAAAAAGAGAGAGTTTGACTTATAAAGAGTATGTAGAAAAGGAGATAAAATTCAAAAAATTTTAATGGGTGGTGTGAATAAAGTAAGTTTTTGTAAGTGTTCCCTTAAATTAAGAGTTCCCTATAGTTTTGGAATTAATAATAATTTTGACAGTTTTATCATAGCAAACCCTACACTTGATTTTTGCAATAGTATAGTGTTCCCTTCATTTGGTGTGAATAAACTGATAAATATTAAAGAGATTGCTTAAAAAATTTAAGCAAGCTATTTAGGTCCCTTAAAAATCTTAAATTAAATAAAAATAACTAATTAATTAATAAATTAATTGCAAATATGCCGGAAGATATGTTTGAAAATATTAATGAAAATGAATATGAAGAATGGTTGGATAAAAATGCAAAAGAAAGAAAACGATCTGGTGCTGTTTCTGATTGGGATTTTGTTGGATTGTTAAAAGGTCATGCCGTTCTTTTAAATAAGTCTGCAATATTGGTTTTTGAATTTGAATGTGAGTACAGTCCAAACCACCAATCACGAACGGAAACTTGAATTTCGTTTGCCATTCACGCTTTTCTTCGTTCATCTGATCCACAGTTCTCGGAAATTTAATCCATAAATGAGCCCTTGAACAAATTACGAGACACACTTCCCAAGTTATTTTTGAAACTGTTGTTCGGTGTATACCTATATCATTCCCAATACCAACTTGAAAGCCTGGATCAGCCGCATCTTAAAAAAGTCTCCATTTTTTCCATTTTTGGTATAGCAATAGCATCTCCACGAGTTTCATTATTTTCATTTCCAAGAAATTGATTCAATAACCACTGCACACTTTCATACTTAAAACGGTACAAAGATTTAAATTTATCATCGTCTTCATCATCAAATCGACGCGCAACATAAACTTTACGTTTCCGATTATATACATTCATAAACGATGCCATTTTATTTTTATTTTGCCTTTAATTTTATTTATTACGGCACAAAACTAAATTTACTTATTTTTTTGACACTTCAAGACTAACTACACTTAAGTGAATGCTTTTCCTAATAGGGAATACTTTATTCACACCAAATGTAGAACTCCCTTAAATAAAACCCTTCCCTAAACAAAATACCCTAGAAGGGATCCCTTATTTTTATTCACACCACCCATTATTTCGAAAATGCATAACCTGATAATTATTACTTTTCTAATATTTCTCATTACATATTATTTAGAAGTCCTTTTTTATATAAAAAAAACAATTTTAATTGTAATTTCATATTGAGACAAGTAGTTTTTTTATTTTTAAATTTCAAAAATTAAAAAAAAAAGATATTTGTCCGCCATCTATCGCGATTATTTTCTAAAAAAAAGTTGATCCCAATCTCCTTTTCTAACAAACGGATTTCTCATATCTTTTGTTAATATCTCTTTTTGTTTTTCCTAAGGCTTGTCCGCACCAAAGAAAAAAAAACAAAAATGTTTTCGAAATGTTTTGGAACGTTCCTAATACATTTCTGAAATGTTTTAGTAACATTTGGGAAATGTTTATAAAACTTTTCCGAAATTTTAGAAATGTTTTAGAATATTTCAAAAACATTTCGAAAACATTTTTGTTTTGTTTCTTTGGTGTGGACGCAGGTGATCAAAGTTTACATTGTATAATGTTTCTAAGAAACGTTTTTCAAATGTTCCACATGAAATGGGAAAAATAAATGTTTCTTTATACTTTTAAAAAGTAAAAAAAAAAGAGCTAAATCTCTGGAAAATAACGAAAAATTTTTAGTTAATACAACTTTATGAAAGTAAAAGTTTATTATGGGATCCAACCCAAGAGAACTAAAAAAAATGACGCAATTTTGGAAATTGCAACATCTTTAAAAATTGCATCAGAAGAAATTAACAAAAAGTTTAAATAACCTGAACATATTGCTGTAATCCAGAAATGAGTGCTTCACATACTTCAGGAATATATGTGACTGACATTGTAGTTCCCTGAAACTCATGTCACACATATGGGTAACATTTTATTAGAAATGTAATTAGTTAAATAAATACATCAAAGAGTCATATGAATCCCCTGTGGCCAAAAAGCGAAAAGTTATAGCTAATCGCTCAGTAACACATATGCAAGCTTGGTAATTAGTATTTTGTCTTCGAATTTTGGGCCCAATTACACAAACAAGATATTCGAAATCACTGGTAGAAATTCTTGTAAAATTTCTAAAACCAATCAGACTGTCCACTTTCCGATTATTGAAAAGATTTACTCCACTGTAAATTCCTCTATTTTCAAAAATCTTTCTGCCAACATTTTTTATTATTTGTTTTTTTACTAGCAAGGCACATAACTATATAGCATGCAGCAGAAAGTGTGGTATTTTTCGGGTGAACCATTTTTACGTACTCAATTTATGGGAAACAAAAAAAACATGAAATGGGCATTGAATAGTTTTTAGAACATTTATTATTGTTTTGTAAACATTTTTTACATGTTTACAAAACATTTCTTATGCTTCGAAAACATTTACAAAACATTTAATTTCATTTATTTTTGAACATTGAAAAACTAGATTTATTTATAAATATTTTTATAAATGTTTAAAAAACAATGTTTTTTAAACAAATTAGTGATTAAAAAAAAGGCATATGTAGCACGACCTTAAATCATTTTATATTATTTTATCTCATTTTATTTTATTTTTTAAATATTCTTCAATTTCTAAAATTTTATATTCCTTAAACCATAAAATTTACCACTAAATGTCACCTACTACTACAGAATAAATAATTTAAATATTTATATACTTTTAGTGTATGATAAAAATTATACATATATTCATTTTAGTAATAAAATAAAATAATTTACATATACTATTCTATAGTTCTGATATTTATACTACACAAATATATAAAATGTAATGTATGTTCTCAAGGATCTAGAACAGAGTGCATAAAAAGTAAGTATTAGATAAGAAAGTTTCATATAAGTATTTCCATTTTTATTTGTCATAACAATGAAAGTGAAAATACTTGTATGTAAAACGAAAAAGAAGAAAAAAACTAACCATGAATTTTACCTTCCTTCTATTTTCGTCCATTTTTTTATCATTTATAGAAAAGTTCTATAGTTGCTGTTCATATTTAGAAAGATACTTGTTAGTTTTTTTAACTTTATTCGTCCTTTTTTCATTAATATTTTTTTTGCTGCTTGTGTGCTATTGTTAAATATCAAGTGACTCATATTTCTTTGGAATAAACTTAACTCTCTCTCTAATACGTTTAAATGACTTACATATATACATATACTATTATTACTGCTACAACTAATACAATGGGTATATGTATAAGAAAAACTTTTATTTTCTATATAAACTTTTATTCCAACTCATGTACCAAGGAAACAAATGATACTTGTACGTGTTTAATTTTCTGTTTCGTAAACGTGTTTAGGATATTTTAAAGTATTAAATAGTTGAATTTATGTATAAATATAGATTTGGATAAATTTAGAATATGATTAAATAAAAATTATGTTAAAAAAAATTATAAAAAAAAAATATAAATGTTGTCTGGAGACAAAAAAAATTAAAGTGTGTTTGTGATATAAGTTTAATTCGAGAGAAAACGTTGTAACAAAAAAAAAGTATAAAATAGAGACATATGTATTGTAAATTTTGCCATTGTTAAAGATCATTTTTGGATCCATAGAGACGCCACTTTAATGAATATGCGACAATTTCAATAAAAAATGGGATAATTTTTTTTATAATTATAATTAAGAATATTTTATGAACAAACAGATTTATTTTTAATATTTAATATATATGAACAATATTAAATTATAATATTTTTGGACTTAAGTTGTACACAAAATTTAAATATTTCCATAAATTATCATAAATTTTGTTTGATAAAAAATAACGATTTCCACTTGATTAAATAAAAAAATAATTAAGCGCCGCGAAATATGCATTATTTTTTAGTTAGTCATGATCTACGGCACAGAAATTTTGTTTGTCATTTTGAACACATAATTAAAAATTGATTCGCATTTACCAATTTTACTGGAAAAATATAACAAATTTTGAAATATAATAGATAGAATTTTGGTTTTTAGGGCTTTTGTTAAAAAAAAAATATCTTATGTTAACGCTTTTCTGTCCATCCGTCAGTCTGTCCGTCGTCCGTCTGTCTGATGTAAACAATAAAAACATAGTTACTGTACACACAAGTACAGTAACTATGTTTTTATTGTTTTTTTCACATAGTTACTGTACACACAAGTTTATGATAGATCCACCGATGGAAAGCTTGATTAATTGAGAACCAGTTTTAATTGATATAATTTTAAAATTCGGCCGGTAGGCGGCGCTATTCGCATTTTGCCAAAATGAAGTTTGACCACTCGTGCGAAAGGTATTTAAGAGTATAATACGATGCCGGTAACCGTATTTCAAATGTATACCGCTAGAGGCGCTGAATACTAAAATATATAAAATGTTAATTTTAAAAATGTGATTATCAATAGTCGATAAGCCCCAAAAAATTAGGCTTAATGTCGCATCTGAAAGGTAGTAAGTAGTAGTATAAGATCACAGTTGTAATGTGTAAGGGTGTAACATATACTCAAAATATGCAGTTACAGTAGAAAATTTAAAAAAAGCCCATAAATAAAAAACTACTGATCAGTAGTTCGGCTGCGTGGCATTTTTAGAATCATTAATGCAATCAATTTTTATCTGCCAAAATTAAACTTTAAATTTGTATCCTAACTCAATAAACAGAAAAACGATATTTAACATAATATAGTGTGAATAAATTATTAAATGATCTATGAATATTCAAAAAAAAATTACATATTAATTATTATTCCCTTAAAAATTTAGGGAATAAATATATAAACGGACTAACACTGTCATCGGACTAACACTGTCAGAATTTACCATTTTTATTGATGAAAAGCATATTTTCACATCCCACCCAAATATAGAATATAAATTTAGAGTTTCACTTTATTTCACATGATGTGTGGTGCGATAATGATTATTTATAACTAACATATACCAAAAACATATATTTCGGAAATAAAAAGGTGACAAAAAATATAAAAATAGATCATTTTTGTACCCAATCCACATTGACATATAAATATCATACCTTTGCGTAAAAAGCTGTAGGAGTTTTTTGAGTGATGATGAGACATGTCTAGATCAGATTTTCTTCTTTATTTTTTGTTGTTTTTTTTTACGTTTTATGTTGTGATGTAATATAGAAAAAATTTCTTAACTTCGTTTAATAATTTATTGACAAATACCGATTTATTTCTTCTTCTTTTTTAAAAAGAAGAAGAAAAGTTGACGAAAAATCGGTTGACGTAATGTAATTTAGATGTTTTATATAAAGTTTTAGCTTTTCATATACTTCCCACACTTATATCAGTAAAAGTATGTATATAAATCACCTTTATATAAATTATTCTTTGTCATGTGAAAGAAATAAAAAAAAAAAAAAAAACTTTTCTAAATTACGTGAATTGTCATACCAGTAAAAAGAAAATTTTTCATTTTGCTTTTTTTTTTGTTACCAAAAAAGATTTTTTCTCTTATTTAAGAAAAATGTTTGTAAGAACTTTTATCATGTTTGTTAACTTTGATTTGAATCTTTTCTTTTTTTTAGTGTTTTGATTTCTATTTAATATTAAATTGAGAAAATATTAAATTTTATTTTGATGAATTTGTTATTTTATATGTACAAAAATTTAAAAAGATGAAGAAGTTTTTTTTTTTTTTGATTTTTTTACGATGCTAGAAAAGTTTTGTGCTATTGATAAAGTTTTTGTATAAATAAAAAATTCAGACATTATTTATTTCTTATTTTAAAAATTTTTGTTTTTAGAATATGGTAAATACTTGAAAATTTCCGAAATAAGTGAAAATATTGCATAAGTTTTTGGATGATTCGTTAAATATTATTCAGGATCGTATTTTAATTACTTAAACAATGTTAGTAATTAAAATTCAAAAATTGTATATTATACAAAAAAAATTTATTGATTTTCTTTTTTATATTCTTCAAAATTTATAATTAATCTTCCTAAATTTACCTTCATTCTCGTATACTATACTAAAAACCACAAAAGTAATAAAAACTTTCTACAAAACTCATACACCATTAAAATAATTTTCATTAAAAATGTTTTCTTAATTTAATTTTTAACAAATTTTCCTTTCAATTTATATAGAGAAAAACTTTTGAAATGAAAATATTCACATAATTACAGTCAATTTCTAAGAACCTGCTGGGATCATTAACTTGTATACCAAAAAAAAAAAAAAAAAAAATTTACACACATTTTTCCGCTTAAAATTAAAATTTGTTTTGTAAGTATGAGATATTTAGTAGAAATAATTTTTTTTTATTAAATTTAGCCACATGGAGTAAAATATTTAAGCTCTCAAATACAAACTCAGATGAAGAACATTTTCTCTAATGATATTTTATTTTGTTCCCTTTCTACACATACACCAAACGAATTTAATTTTTGCTTTCAATGTTAAAAATTTTCTATGAAAATCTTTTCAATTTTTTTAGCATATATTTTAAAATATTGAAAATTTGAAAATTCAATATTTGTCACAATATAAAAATCCCTTCCAACTCTAGTTAGTAATTATATTTCTAATATGCATTTTTCAATAATTTTTTTGGTATTCTACCTTCCAGCAAACTTTGTAATTTATATATTACATAATTTTTTTTTTGGCATTGTACCAGTTCAATTTTTGTATTCAATACTCTTTTTTTAATTTGTAAAATATTAAAATAAAATATTATGGTAAAAAAAAGAATGGCGTCATTTAGTCTACAATATGAAAATATATAGAAAGAAAAACCATGAAAATGTTCCATAAACACGATACAAAATTTATAATATATCCTTTATAGAAATCCGAACATTATCCCAGGAGTATAAATTATTTTTTATACATACGAAAAAATTTATTTAACATTGGAAATCATAAATCTCTATATACTATTTAGAAAAGTATAGAAAAATGTTTGGATTAAAAAGGACCAAAAAAAAAAATATGAGAAAGTCAAAATATAATAATAATATCTTTGGCATGTGAAAGAAAAATGTGATTCACAAAATAACTTATATAGAAGATGATAGAAATATATATTATGGAAAGAGAAATATTTACAAATAATCGAAAGGAAAAAACTTTGAAAATGATGTAACAAAAAAAAACGAAGAAATTCTTCCGGCAATTGGTTAGATATAAATTTCTTTCTTTCTCTGGTGATTTATTAATTAATAATTTTATGTTTGTTTTTCTTGGACAGATACAAAGTCAATAATTAGAGAATTTCTTTTAATTATTTCATAAATTTTGAAATGAAAAAATTTATGTTAATGTCATAACAATGTATCCCAAAAATTTGTCAACGGTATATGATATAGTTTTTAGGTTGATAAAATAGGAATAGTTGGAGTTAAATTATATAGTGCAGTGCGCAAAATATTGTAGGGATTGTTTTATTGATTGGTTTCTTAAAGGGAATCAAATTAATATAAGTATTTAGTGCTTCTAGTGTAGGGGGTACACTGTAATTTTCAACCATTTTATTAGCTAATCTTTCAAGATTTTAATAAATATGTATTACCTGTCAATCAACATAATTAAAAAAAAAAATAATCTCAAAAATATTTCCTTTAATTTAAACAATTCTCAAAAAAATATTAAAATTTTCTCTGTTTGTCCAATATAACAAGGACATTAAATATCACAAAAAGTGAAATATATGAATAACAATGTTTTTTGGCAAGATCTAAAGGCTTTTGTGTATATATTTTTGTTATATTTTTCATTCATTTAATGTCCTTTGGCAAAAAAAGAAAAAAATATTCCTGGCCATGACTTTTTCAATTTTCCATCAATGTTATCATTATTATTATTTGCTTCCTTTCGCTTCTGGCCCTTTTTTTTTACTTTTTTGGTAAGAATATTTTAAGGCACGTTTTCTTCCATATTTATGACTTAGTAATAGTTAATCATTTATCACGAATTTCTCATATAAAGCCAAAACAACTATACAACAACATCAAAATATAAAGGATCATAACTTTTTTCCCGGACTATAATATTGATATAAATAAATATTGTTCGTTTTTGTTGTTAGTTATAGATGACGAAGCATCTTTATATTATCGAAAAAAATATTTTTGAACAACAGAAAAAATGAATGTCAATATTTAATATAATATTCATTCATAATATTCCAAAAAAAAATCAATTTTCACGTTCAAAATTATTAGTTTTTATATAAAAGAATTTTTTTGTTATTCAAACCAAAATGCCATGAACTTATTTTAGTGCAGAAAAATCTATATAAAATATATAAAAGGATCGTACAATGGTGATACCGCCTTAATACATATATACATTTACCTCCTCTATCTAATTATGAAGTAATGATCTGGGCTATGTTTATGGGTATATGGATTCTGGATATATTCTATGTAGTATTAAATACAGTGATTTGCAACTATTGGAATCTAGAATGTATTAAATAATGTACTGTGAAGCAATTTTCTATAATTTAATAATTCGAATGTCCAACTTTGGCTTAACTCTAATGGAGAAATTAATTCAATGACATAGAAATATATGTGAATGATATATTTTTGTCTCAATTGTAATCATTCTCTCATTTTTAGCTACTTGTTTGACATTTTCTTTTTCATATTGATAATTAAAGTTCAGAAACCTGCCCTGAATCATATAAATCGTTTTTATAACTACAGAAAATTGTCCTCTAAGACCGCACTTCAAGAATTTTAACGATATATAATTTTAAATTTCTTATCGATTGATAACAAAATTTACCTAGCATAGAGAAAAATATCAATTTTCTACCCAAATCCAAGACATAATTGTAATACTCTACCCCTTCGCAACTGATATAATACCATATATAAATATTTCATGATATATTTACAGGTATAAACACACACACAACAAAAGGCTTATCGAAAAATACACTACATTTAATATTCAACAGGAGCTGAAAAAAAAAATTGTTTTCAACTATTGTTAACAACTCTTTGTGGAATCATATTTTTGGTTTTATTGTTACATAGTATCTATATCTATATACCATAAAATGCCATTTTCGTTTTTTGTTTTGTAACACAATTGAAAATGAGAAAAAATCTTATATGCCTTTTTATTTTTTAGGTTGGAATATTCAGGTAAAAAGCTAAAAAATGGTCCCAAATTGAAGAATTTAAAGAAATTTTTTGTAAAAAAAAAAAAAAAACTTGATGAAAAGCTGAGATAAGAATAGAAAATTTGGTTAAAATATTTTCACATATGTTCGTAATATATATAAAAATTGTTTTCGTTTTTTTATCCTTTTGTATAGGGAATAATTTTTTAACTTAAGTATTTCAACAATAAAAGAACAAAAAGAAGGATGCTTGGATTAATTTTATGCCTAAGAATGAAATGCTTTGAAGAAAAATAGTAGGAGTACAATTTAACTTTTTGATGTTTGATAACTCTTTTAAGTTTTTTTCGTATTTATTTCATTTTAGGAGGCAAAAATTATATTTTTTTGTTTAATATTTATTTTATTTAAATTTATTATTGATTATTCAATTTTATATTAGAATTAATTTTAAGTACTTTGCTTGGTTAGCTAGAATTGATTAAAAAAAAGAATTTTAACTACTTAATTACTTGGGTAGAAATCTTGTTTTAAAAAAAGTTTGGATAGCTAGAAATAGTTTTGCTTGGGTATTGATTTAAAAAAAAAATTGATTTAAAAAAGTATTTAGATATGAACGGATAAATAAAATTATTTACTTATTTATATAATTATAATATCATAAATGACAAAAATCAAATATTAATTTGTTGAATAAACAATTTCTATTATATATACTACAATTAAATATATTAATATTGACTTATCTATCTAAAATATAATTATTAGTTAGTCAAACAATAATTATTATTCTTGATTAGTTTTTGAATCCGTTTTTATTTGCATTTAAATATAATGCAATTATTTTATAAATTGATCCCTTTTTGTATGATAACGTTTCGATTAAATATTTGTCAAGTTATTAAATTATATATTTAAAATTGATTAAATATTTATTAAATTTTATACATTTCAATTAAATTTATCATGAAATTTAATACGAAACGTATATGAATGTTTAATTCCCAGCGCAAATATAAATTTCAAAATATAATTTTTTGTAATCAAAACGAGTATATGAGTAATAATTTATTCGTGTCGTATTTGTACATTATGAAGATTTCTTTTTAAATTACCAGTAGGACTATGGTATATTAATTAGTATTTAAATTGCACAAATGTTCATTTCCATTTGGGGACTTATTTTAAAAATAATTATTGTATTTAAATTTATAAAAAGGAAACCTTACAGATGGTAAGAGATATTTCCAGCCGGGCAGATATATTCGAATATATTATTCGGGCATTCGGGGTTTCTATGCAGAAAAAATATGAATTTGTTTTCACTGGAAAATATAACTATACTCAAGTAGATTTGGTGATCATAGGATCAAGGATCAATATACACATTTGACTCTTGTACATGAATTGGTTATGTCTGCATTTACTGAAAAATTATATTTATTGACTTTATAATCTTTTTTGTTCAGATTGATGCCTATTTATCGCATTAAACTGCTTTAAGACTTTTAGAACTAAAACTGCTATAGAACGCCCTACCATCTGTCTGCTAGAAAACTGAATCACGTAGCGACTTTAAAAACGAATTACACAATTATTTAATTACAATTTAAATTATAACCATAATTCACAATTAATCCGAAATAAAAAAATGAAAATATCATGTCATAAATTTGAATAAATGTAATTTAATATTTTTTAATATTAAATATTTCTACATAATAATCAAAATTTACTTAAGAAAAAGAAAACACAAACAAAATTTTATAAAAGAAAGTATTTTCTTTCATACACAAAAAAAAAAAGGATTTTCATCCTTTTATTTATTAATGATCGCTTCTCTTCGGCCTATAAAATAAATAAATAAAGTTTTTTCTTTTTTTCATTTTCATGTTGTCTTAATTTGACCTGACCTTCTATAATAGATTTTTTTCTACACCCAAAAAATAATAATAAATCTAAATTTATATTTTATTTATATAAATACATAATAAAATGAAACGGAGAGTAACAACAACAAACAGAAAAATCATTATAAGAGGATAATCACTCTTAAGTATATTTCAGGATTAAATAAGGATTAAATAACAACAACAACAAATAATATTTTCTATTTAGATAATTCTTTTTTTTTTTATTGTATGTAGAATAGTGACTGCTAAAGTTCGAGGATCTATAAACCCCATTCCCAACTGAGTAACAGGAAAAAAAAGGATATTAATATACGTGATTCATTACAATCGAAAAAGATTTGATTGGGTAAATTTTATTTGTGGTTTTTTTTTAATGCTCAGAGGATTTTCTTACTTTGTTGTTTTAGTATATAAATAGTAAAAATTTAATTAAAATATATAATATTTATTTTTTGGAGATATTTAGTTTTTGTATTTCATGATTATATAGACTTTAAGATTTTTATGATTACCATAAATTTTTATGTATTTTGTTTTAATTTTCATCCATAATTGACAGTTTTTTGGACATAAAACAAACAGATTTATTGATTTTGTTTTGATGTTATTATAATTATTACAAATTAACATTTTAATAGTAAATTTTTGGAAATTGATGGACAAGAAAATGTTAAATATCTCGGCAATAATATAGTATATTTAGAGTTCAAAGAGAATAAGGTCGCAGTAACGAAATAGTTTACGATAAAATCTTGATGTTAATACAATTTAACGATAGTATACGAGAGTAAATAGTTAACCCATGATATTAAAATTGTTCAATGGAAAAAGTTCCAAGAGGACTAATAATATAACTTCTATTGGTTAAAATGTTTTTACCATAATTAAAATGAATTAACATATTGAGTGCCGAAGTTAAAATAGCCTGTTTTTAACTTTTACGTTGGGTGATCTCCAACGTAAAAGCATTGTCAGACATATGTGTGTGACATGGCACCCAAAATGAGTTAATTAATTTGATGAAAACTTAAATTTATTTGAATCATTTAAATATTTTGCCCAAAGCCCAACTATTCGTCTTTTCAATTGTAAAAGTTCACGTATATCAACATTATTTTATTATTATCACTTTATCGTTGACAATTTATAATCGGAAAATCACATCAAAGTTTTTACCTGCACGAATATTTATGTTTAAATAATTTTATAAGGTAAATAATTTTCTGAAATGATAACCGACTGAGGAGGGGGAAAATTAAAACAACATAATAACCAAAATAATTTCAATATTTTGGACATCATGGTGTAAAATTGTAATATAATAATTATAGCAAAGCTATACTTAATACGGCTTGAAGGTA
The DNA here is from genome assembly GCA_949752835.1 of Empis stercorea. NCBI lineage: Eukaryota > Metazoa > Arthropoda > Insecta > Diptera > Empididae > Empis > Empis stercorea. The sequence goes on from OX457086.1 coordinate 16,111,207, forward strand.
AAAAATTTAACATATAAAATATAAAATTCATTATGTATAATATTTATTTTTCGCCTACATAGGTCATTAAATCCATTTTAATTATTAATGTTTAAATAATAAATTAACACTTACACATTTTGTCGTCATATTTGAACAAAAATTAAAATTACTATTCCGAAATTTTATGAAAATTTAAATAAAAAAAAAATCAATTTAAATTACAAAAACTCACCTTATATTATTTAGTCTTTTTATTTGTTTCAAATTTAAAAAAAAAATATAGAAAATCGTTTTCAAATTAACATATATTTTTAAAATTATTTAATTAACAACAATTTAAAATATTCACAAGGCAATAAAAATTACTTTTTTTTTTTTTTTAATTATTTCTAATTCAAAAATTACTCAAATATATTTGTTATTTAATTAACACAATTAACAAAACTTACTACATATTGTTTAAAAAATAAATAAATTTAATTAAATATAATTTAAATTATTATTTTTTAAAAAAAAAAAAATCTACTATTTATGAAATTCAATTTTTCCCCAAAACTAATTCACTTTTCTTTTCAAAACGATTGCAATAATAAGAAAATCTCTTCTAAATTATTATTTATAATAATTTTTTTATCACACATTTAAATATACACTTAAGTATATACAAAAACAAGAAAAAAAAATTCAATATTGTTAAACAAACAAAATCTTTATAAAAACAATGTAAAGGAAGAAAAAACATTACAAAAAAAAAAAAAGAACCAAAAAAGAAATCATAAAAAAAGCATATTTTCTTTATCATAATATTACATAAAAACATATACATATAATAAACGGTACGATGGTGGCTAACCTGGGAGCAATTTTATTTTATTTTTTTTTATACTTTATAAGTAAGGCTAAGTATTTGTATATATTTATATATTGAAAAACAAAAGCAAAAACAAAACAAAAAAATGTAAAAAATTTCCTTCTTTTAACTAAAAATTATATTACTAAGGATATATGTAAGGATATTTCTATATATATACATATAGTTTATATAAATGATAGACATAACCAAACGCAATATAAGATTTTTCAATTTTTTTTGTCGTTCTTGTGTTTTTGTCGTTTTTCTTTTGTTTTTCAATATATAAATTTTCCATTTAGTTGTCAATGTATAGGGAAAATTTGTTCAAAAAGGCATGTTAAATTTGGAAAAAATTATTTAGGGTAAAAAACTATCGAAATAATAACCGCACATTTAAAAAGAAAACTATTTTTTATTAATTAAAATCTTTTTGTATATACTTTTAAAATTCTCGCTAAACAATCCTTAAAGTATCCTTAAAGTATTTTTTAAAATAAATTATCAAAAAAACAAAAATTATTTACCCACAAATTAAACTAGAAAACACTAAAAACTGACTAACCTATAAAAAAGGATTAACAATTTAAATAATTATCCTTGTGTTGGTTATGTGATAAAAAAAAATATTACCACACTTTCAAAAACAACAACAACAAAACAAAAATTTTTTTAGATAATTAAAAAAATGAAAAGTGTTTTTTCCTTTTTTTTCTTTTTTTCTTTTTCTTAATAAAAATTATTCAAGGAAAATTATAAAAAAAAATTAAACAATTTTCTATTTTAAGGTCCAGCAATTAATATAACCGAGATGCTGTCACTACAATGGACCATTTTTAACTAAAATAATCATTCTGATAAAGGAAATTATATACGAAGGAGATTGAAAAATCTCTATTTTTTTTTTTTTTTTTTGAAGAAAATTTTCCCCATTTTTAATTTTTCCACATTTTGGTATAATTTCACAACAACAAAAAAAAAAATTATTTATGCAAAAATTGTAAGATATATAAAAAATTTCCTTTAAAAAATTAAATTATTATTTAAAAAAAAAATATATATGTAATATGTAATAAATATTAATATTAATATCCTGTAAATTATGTTCCACAAAAATTATCCTTTTTTTTACGCATGTCTGAACTTAAAAAAAAAAAAACAAATCAAAACAAAAACAAAATAAAGGCAAATTTTTTTTTGGAGAAATGGGGAGAAAATAGAAAAATGATGTAACATTTTAATCGTTGTAAGATGTTTTCAGAAAAAGAGTGTATAATATGCTTTTTAGATTAAGAATGAATTACTTTTAAAGGTTTTTTTGAGGACTATTTTTTTTTCCCTTCATTATACAATCAGAACGAAAAATTTCCACCCATTTTTCTCGAAATAGAAATACATTTTAGTTGAATAATCAGATGGAAAATTGCATATACTTTTCTTAAAAAAAAAAAAAAACTGTCCTATATAGAAATTGAATATTTTTCTTAATAATGCAACTGTAAAAGAGGCAAGTAGGTCGGTAAGAAAAGGATTATATAGGAAATCATAATTTCTAGTAGATTAAAAAAAAGACTATATCCTACAAGGTTTAGTTTCAATGGAAAATATAATTTAAATTCTTGAATAAATTTTACAATTTTAATAGAAAAAAATTTGAAATTCTTAAAATTATTTATTATAGAATTTCTCGATGATAAAATAAATTTTGTCTCATTTAATTCAATAATTAAATTCAGACTGGACTATAATTTGAAATAATAAAAGAAAAAACTCTAAAATTCAATTTTCATTTTCAGATTTTTTAAAAAAGGAAATATTTTTTTTTCTTCATAGTTTTTCTTTTTATAGATTTTTATGAATTTTTGTTTTCTTTCTGTACAAAATAATAATATACCAAAATTGAAAAGAAAATGTAATAGTTTATTGCAGAAAGGAAAATAGAGGAAAAATATTTAGTTGGGTAAAAAAAATAAAATCTTTTGCTAATAGATTTTATATATTTACTTTAATTTATTTGAGTAAAGATTTTTTATTTTATTATTTTTTTGTTATATGTAAATTTTATAAAGAACTGATAAATTTTTTATTATGGAAAAGTTTCTATTCTACTAAGAAGTGCTAAAAATAGTATACAAAAAATGAATGGAAAATTTCACTATAGAATATTTTATTGAAATTTTTCTTTCATTGAAAATTAATTTTTTTGGAATGAGATATTTAAATTTTCAGTGTAAAATATAAATCATATAATATAGAGAAACAATTATAATTTATATTGTTGATTGCACACAATTTTAATATTTAAAAATAAAAATTCAAATAAAAATATTTATTTGAAAACTTTTCTTTTTTTATTGAAATAGTTTATGTGAAAATTAAAAATGTACATATTCAATTTAAAGGGAAAAAGTGTGCATAAACTAAATTTTGAGATTCAAAATAAATTAACCTATAAAAGCCATAAAAAATATAAAACGTATATACTAAACATAGAAACATATAAATATTTTTTATATGTTAATATGTAAATATTTATGTACATGTATCTAACAAAAAGTTTAACAAATAATTTATGTTTTTATATGAAAACAGATTATCGTATATAATATTGAATTTAATGTGGAAAATTTTATATTTTGATAACCAAATAAACATTGGTATATAAAATATTTCACACTAGATTTTATTTTATTTTTCTACTATGTATTTTATTTTTAGAATTTCGCTAAGATGAAAATCGGGAAAAAATCTTATGAAAGTTTTCAAAATTTTTTGTGTGAGAAAATTTATTATACCTTGAAAAATGTTTTTATATTAAAACTTTTGTGAAATTTTGTTACTTTTTTATGGAGAAAACATTTTATTATTTAAACTAGGATAATAATGTCGTTAGTTTGTTAATATGTTTTGTGCTTCTATAGCTTAAATTTATGTATTTTTGGATATTTTAAAGACGATTTTGATTGCTAGAAAATGTTTAATTACTTTTTTATAGATGATGAAGCCAGTAGAAGAACTACGAAGAATAAGAAGAACTTAGAACTACACTGGTTTGAAAATGCTTCGCTAATCCTGTTCTGGGCCAATGTTAAAGGCTTCCCAATCTTTTAAAGTTTAGATAGTAAATTATATGACTTAATTGCCATTTGAATATCTAATCTTTTAGTAACCGCGCATCCATTTTAAAATTTAAATTTATCTGGATTATTTTTTTAATCAAAATAAAAATTATATTTCCAATAAAATCAAAACCAAAAAAAAAATATTCATGCAACATTTAATTTTGAAATATATAAAAATTTTCAAAATAAAATTTTTTGACACCATAAATTTTTTATATAAATTATGTTTCCATTTTTTACAGGACTTGTTTAGATCCTGTGTTTTTCTTTCATTACTTTACCAATACTCTAAAATGTCTAGCCATTTATAAGCCAAAAAAAAAAAAAAATGAATGCTTTTTTTTCAGTCAACCCTTAATAATTTTTTAAGGACTCTTATTATTATTTTGCCATTATCGTCCAAATCATCTAGTAAAAGAAGGACTTACACACAGACGAGGTACACAACACAGAGGTGGTAGATACAATTTTATACATTATTATACATATATTCAGTGACTTTGTATAAAATGCTAAATTAACTCTTTTAGAATTTAAAAAAAAAAAAAGTTTTTTTGTCCTTTTGCTAATACTTTTATAATACTATAAGAGAAATGACTACTCATCTCTCAAATGGTTAACGAAGGATAAAAAGGATTTAAAATATTACAAAAAAAAAAAATAGAAAAACTTTATTTTTTAGTAAATGAAAATAAATTTTGACAATAAAAGGACATTCTCTATATTTTTTTTTTTTTTAAATTGAAAAGTTTCATCATTTTTGTTGAAAACTATATATGGTAAAAGGATATTTATTTTATATTAAATTATATATAATACGTCAATTTAAAAATTAATTTAACGTAACAAATATGTTAAATTGAAAATAGTTTTCTTTTTGCCAATTTAGAAAATATAACAACAACAAAAAAAAAATATTTAAATTTTAAATATAATTTTCCACTTGAAAATTTCTATATTATAATTATGTTAAATTCAAGGATATTAGCCAAAAAAAAAATAAATTTTCTTGAAAAATATTTTCCATAGAAAAAATATATAATAAAGATGGAAATTTTTCGTAAATGGATGATTTAAGTGAAGTGGAAAATAATATTTACATCCTAATATAAAAAAAATTTGTATATGTATATAATAAAAAAGTCCAAAGTAAATAAAAATCATAATCATAAAATAATATGTTGGACTATTGTGTTAAAATTTTTTTTTTTTTGTAAATTTTCGGAGGCAAAAAAATATTTAAAAAAAAAAAATACTTATTTTCCCCAAATCAACGAAAAAAAAATGTATATGACACCGACAACAACAACAAAAAATACCCGACACAGTCAATATAAATTTAACTGTCCTAAAGTATAATAAGGATATGGTCAGGACATTTACAAATATTTTCGTTTTTTTTTTGTAGCCCTTATATAAATATTTTGTTGTGTTAGTTTCTCTAAGGGCACTTCACATTTTTCTTTTTGTTGGAACATAAAGTTTTCTTTTTTATCAGATTTTCCGAAGAAAAACCTTTCTTTTTCTTATTGTGTTGTGGAAACGTGTTTGCAATTTTCCTTAAATCCAAAAAGAAAATTTCATAGTCTATAAAATTCGAATGAATGAGCATAAAATTCGTTAAAATGAAAAAAAAAAAATTCGAAATGTAAAATTGAAGAAAATATTTTGTGAAAATATGTATATAAATTTTTATGGAAATTTTCGATTATATTTATTGTAAATTTCAAAGATGACAAAAATATAAATTTAAAATGAAATAAAATTAATTTTTTATTGGCAAAAGTAAAATTATTATACATATATATATAAAATCCAGTTCAACTTTATTTATATCGTTTTGATAAGCTAACGTTTATATATTTTTCATTTTAATATACGCTATAAATGCTATTAATTTCTAGAGAGTAATAATTTCCATAAATCTCTTCAACATTAATATACATAAAGTGAATCATTCCTAACATTTTTAGATAGTGGTATAATTGAAACAAATAACAAATAATGTAAAAATACTTATAACATCTTCCCATATTATTATATGCTAAATAATTATGTCATTATGTCAAATATAATGTTATGATCAAAGAAAGAAAAATGTCAATTTGTTTTTCCTAAAAATGGAAATATTATATATAAAATTTTTTTATTATATATAAAATATAAATATTTTAGACATATAGAACGATGGATAGCTTTTAAGATAATAGAAAGCTATAAATGTCTTTCAGATTTACAAATAAACATCAACTTAATTAGTTAGTTATATTGTTTTTTATTTTTCCTTCCATATAATGCGGATTTGGTATATTATATAAAGTCGTGTAATCTCATGTAAAATAGTTTGTGGACATAAAGAAATAAGAAGATTATGTTTAATAATAAGATTGTGAAACAGTATTAAGAAGTTTATTTATTTTTTTGGTTTTTGGTTAATAAAGTCAAGAGATTAAATCCAAATTTAATGCATTGGAATGAAATTAATTATATGTATAGTTAATTATTATTATCCTTGGATTGTTAATTTTAGTTAAGAATATATTTCTGTAAGTAACTAAGTTATTATATCCTTGAATATGAATTTTGTCCTTTTTTAGATAAATAATTTTCATTAAATTTAATTTATTACTCTAAAAGAATTAAATTTTGTATTTAATATTTATCATTCAAATTAAGAATATATAGAACGAAGATTATTTTAATTTAATTTAAAATTTAAAATAAATTTCAAAATAAAATAAATTATAAAAGAAAATAATTCTACTTATTATTTAATGTGATGATAAACGTAGTAAAATTATATATTATTTACTATAACTTTTTTAATAAATCAAATTCTTTATTAGTTTATCTGTCAAATATAGTTGTTTATAGTATGTCAACTTGTACATTAAATTCCAAATAAAGATAAAATTAAAATATTATGGATTGTGTTAAATGTGATAAAATATCATAATTTATTTTATATATAATATTTTTTTATATATACAACATGTTTTAAGGATATCCCACACATATTTTATAAATATCCTTTTTTTTTATTTTTAAAATGAACTTCTATACTCGTATAACTTAGATTATCTTAATATCAAAACATTTGTTGAAAAATTATGTGTGTAACAAGTTATACAAAATAATATAGCGCGTGAATATAAATTAATGTATAATATAATTTATTTATTATCATAATTTAACTATGTTTAATCTGTGATCCTTTTAACCTTTAAGTGTAAATTGTATGTATATTTTTTTGCTCTACTCTTTTTACTTCATTTTCTTTAAATTATACCATAAACGACAAGAGCAAAAAAAAAAATTGGTTGAAATAATTGAGATAAAACAGCCATTAAAACACCTCTCTTACATAAGTTGAATATTTATTTATACTTATTTTTGTCTCTATAAAAAAATATTTATATAAAAAATTAACTCATAAAAAATTATTTCTTTCTTTTGGGAAAATATTTTTTATGGGTTTTTCACATTAAATTCAAGGATACTTTAAAAAAAAAAAACAGTCATAATAATAATTTATCGATATATATATGTATTTTTATTTTATTGTTTTTTGTAAATTCATTTTCAGTTTTGTTTTATATTATTTACCAAAAAAAAAATCTTTTAACCTTAAAATAAATATTTAAGCCTAAAGCTTTTTTTGTTTTATTATTATTTGAAAATCTTCAAAGCAATATTGGAAAATCTAAATGGAAATAAATTTTATTTTTTCTATATAGCAGAGATACAATAATAAATCAAAAATCCTTCATTAAAATTATTATTATAGCTATTTATTATTCTTTTATATCTAAAATTAGATTATAGAAGAAAAAAATTAGGTCAATATTATGATTGATTTTTTTTTATTAGCATTAAATATAATTTTAGATTAGTTTTACAATAAAGTAAAATGCATTATTTATAGAGCGAATTCTAAAATCAATTATGTAAATTGGTAGAGAGAAGTAAAAATTAAAAAGATTTTTCTTATTCATTGTTGTAAATATACTGCACTCTAATATGGATTAAACATTAAAGTATTATTTTTACAATTAAACGATTTATCTCTAGGAACTAAGTATTACATAGTATTATAATATTTGAGGGTTTTCATCATAGATTAAAAAAAAAATCCTTTTATTGTACATTCTCTTTTACTATAAAAATATTTTATTTGATATTTTCAAATTGATTCTACAAAATTTAATTATATACTTTGCTTTTAAAAAATCCATTTTACCAAAGGATAATTCATGAAAATTTCATTAAATTCTTGAAATATGCAATTTTTGTTAATGTTTTTTTTAATATTTTTTTTTAATAAAAATATTCTCGAGATAGATAAGTATATTACAGTGTTAGCATAAATTGGCCAAATATCAAATTTATGACATAAATCAATAACAAATTCATATGCTCTTTTTTGAAAACCTTCTACATAGAAAACATCACAATTCATATATATACCCTTTTACCAGCAACAAGCATTAACTTCTATAATACATAATATTGCTTGTGGTCATTATTATCCTTATTTTTAGATTTATTAATCAAATGGTTATCTAAAGGACTCTTCTGTCCATAAAAATATTAGATTGTCGTTTTTTGTTTTTGTAATATTTTGGCTACTCCAAATGTATATTATATTTTATATTGCAAAAATATATAATCGATTATTAGCCTAAAGTATATATAATAGCTGTCCAAATTCATATACTAAGTATACATATATACAATATATTTTATTATTATGTTCGTTTTTAACATATTGTACAGCCTCAATATTTAAGTTAGCTATATACAATTTCATTAATCTATACATATAATAATGTAATTCAAGTGTCACATTTATAGAACATGAAATAAAATAAATATACATACGAGGATACGAGTATAGACATACATAATAGAAGAAATTCATATTACATATAGTAAAGTAAAGGCTTAAAGGATTTAATAAAATTCTATATTTTTCTCTTATTGCGAAAGTGAATATTATATATATGTGATTATAATTCTAACCGATTATATATAAAAAAATCAATTTTTAATATTTATTTGATTGATACAGGAAATATATTTATTCTATATCAGAATATTAAACTTATAAATATGTATAATTATAATATAATATTTTTTATGATTTAATAAAAAAATTTATGTAAATATGATTCGGTAAATTTAATATTAACACTGCATTTATTATTAAATGAAAGAAATTATAAAAAAAATTATTAATGACATAGATTTAAAATGTACTAGAAGAATTGTAATTAAAAGTACATGCAATAATTGATTTTATATATTTCTTTATCACGACAGTCAAATCAATATATCAATATAATTGCTATAATTTTTCTGTATTTAAATATTAATATTTTCGATTCTCGTCCATTTTCCTTTTCAAGGCTAAAAAAAACTTATGCAGCCCGGATTCTCAACTTATCTGTTTATTGTTTTTCGTTGAATAAGAATACGTTATAAACAATTTTCTGCTTTGAAGATGAATTTTAAATTTTTCCAACTCCCACAAATTTGTATAACCCAAACCTGATATTTTTATTGTTATTTTTATTTTATTTGTCACGATAATAAATAATTTATCCTTTTATACCATAAACCATAGTAAAAGATGTAATTAACATTAGCGAAAAAAATTTAATGGGTTCTTTTATTTATTTAACTATACAAAGAAATTATATGCTTTACTACTTTTTCCTACCTGTCATAACAGATATCCTTATCTTTTCATATTTTTCACTTTTGAAGTACTTTTTTTATGTCACAATTTAATCAGGATCTGTTTTCTTTTTTGATCTGTTATTTTGTATTTTAAATACTAAAAAATTCGGGGTTCCATTTTCATAAATAAAAGTAAAATACATTTTTTATTACATATATTATTATTGAGTGGGTGTTCAAACGTTTTTAAAGCTCTCTATGGTTTTAAATAACCCAGAAGTCATTTTTATAATGGTTTTCATTTTCTTTGTCATTATGAAGGTTTATATCCTTATTTTTATGATGTCCTTAAAGTTTCTCCCCTAAAATGAAAAAGAAAAATTTAACAAATGATGATTCTGGTTTTCAACAAATAATTTGGTATATAGTACAGAGTCGCTACGAATTGAATTGTAGTTTCTAGCAAGAGCTATAAATCCAAAAATACATTAATAATCTTTAAAAATCTTCGTTAAATAAATTTTTTGACAATTATTTACAAAAATCAAATTACTTTTACAGAATAATAAATGTCAAATGTATACAGATTTTATGTTACAATAAGTTTTTAGATTTGAATAACAGCAATCACGCTGTGATGTTAGTAAATATTTCTATTATTTGAAAAATTGTATATTTTTGTTCCTTTTATCCTGTTGCTTTGAACTTTAATCGCTTTTATGCTCTCACCCTCTATAATACAAACATTTTAAATGTATACATATATATATATATATTGATCATATTTTCTTAGCTTTTTGTCATAATACAACTAAATATGCTATTACATTCTTCCTTAGGTTTTATATTTTTTTGTTTTGGTTGTCAAGGACGTACATATACATTATATGGTTGTTGTTTTTTTTTATAGAAAACATATTTAATGTGAGAACTATAACACATTTTCAATATAAAGTCAGAGTTTATATGACATGTAATATGGAATGGCAATAGATTCTACTTTATTTGAAAAAAGGACTATATATATATATATATATATATAAATATACATTTATAAGGATTAAAGAAAAATATAAGAAAATAATATAATATCAATAATTCTAAGAATAAAGTTATAGAAATTTGTAACTGATATTTAGATTTTTTCCTATAAAGATTCAAAAGTTGAATAATAAAATATTATTTGCAATATATGATAAATTAATTTATTACAGCTGGAGAGTTGCAGTTCTATATAATATATTTCTTTACATTGAAAGGGAATATGCACTTAGTCACGATATAAAATAATAAGATTATGTCTCCGCATTGCATAATAGAGTTATTTGTATTAAAATTTAGGCCTATAGATTATATAGGCCTAAATTTTAATACATTGTTGATGAAAACTTATGACATTTATCCAATATAAATTTGATATTTTAATGCTTCACTTTAATGCAACTATTCAAATAACAAGAAAAATGATTTAGTGCTTTTTCTAATTTCAAAAACATTATTTATGTATAAAGTCATTTATATTTTTGGGTATAGGCAGAAAAATTATTAAGAAAAATTTCATTCCCATAACAGAAGACAATAATTTATCATTAAATATTTTCAATATTTATCTATCCTGAATTTGTAGCAAATATAACAACATTATTGAAATATTTTGATAATTTTTTAAATAAAAATTAAATTATTATGTTAAATTCGACTCTGTTTGAAAGAAATTATATATATTCTTAAAACTATCTCTCAACTTCCTCAAATATCTCTCTACAAAATTATTGATAAGACTATGCGAAATATAAATAAAAATTATTCATTCTTAAATAACATTACGTATAGATTATATGTTAAAAAAAAATTATTTATGACTTTTCTTACTAAATGGAATCTCCTTATCCTCTTCAATTATATTCCATATATTCATATCAGTCGGACTTGGCCTCGAGAATCGTTTTTATTTTATTTTTTGTAAGAGATATGACTCGACTGATAAGACTAAAAATTTCTGCAATCAAAAATTCTAGCCACAATATACAATATAGCCTAGATTAAATTATTTAGTCTTAAATTATCTGTTCAGTGTGCGAAATATAAGTATATAAAAAAAAAATAATTATTTACATTTTCTCATTCAAATTATTAAATATTTAATTATGATGAATATTTACTATATAGTAATATTTATTTTATATTTTTCGGTAATTATTTCTTCTTTGCCATTACATAAAAATGGTGAACGTTTTTCTAGATCTGCAGGTTTAGCAGTACCACCACCTGAAATTGTAAGAGAAAATTATTATATTGTCAATAAATACGAATTTTTGTTTTTGGTATAAAACCATTAAAATTTCAGATTAAATTTATGAGACGTTTTGGTTATTTAGATACAATGCCCTCAGATTCAGAAGCTATTTATCATGAAAGTGCAATAATAAATGCTGTTAAAAATATACAAAAATTTGGTGCTATTAACCAAACTGGAATTTTAGATAATGCTACATTAAATGTATACAATACAAAAAATAGAAAAATGAAATCATTAAAATAAATTTATAAATTCTATTTATAGTTATTAGTATCACCACGTTGCGGTGTACCTGATATTGATCCACGTAGTAGTCGACAAAAAAGATATATTGTTGGTGGAAAACGATGGCAAAAACGGAATATTAAATATTTGTAATTTAAATTTTTGTTAACATATCAATAACAATGAATTTTGAAATATTTGTGCAACTCTTTTGATGTTTCAGCATTGCAAATTGGTCACCAAAAGTGGGTGAGGAGAAAATTATAAAAGATATGAAAAGAGTATTCGATATTTGGTCAAGTTATAGTAATTTAAAATTTAAACGTGTTAATGATACAGCAGCAGATATAATAATTGCATTTGGAGCACGTCATCATGGTGATAAGTATAATTTTGTGTGTTTTATATATATTACTGAATTAAATTTATAAAATCTTTTTGTATTATATTATATAGTTATCCTTTTGATGGTCCTGGTAATATATTAGCACATGCATTTTATCCATATGAAATGCAATCATATGGCGGTGATATACATTTTGATGATGAAGAAAATTGGAAAGAAAATTCAACAAATTTAGCTGATGGTGTTGATTTCTTTTCAGTTGCATTACATGAATTAGGACATAGTTTAGGTTTAGCACATTCACCAATATATTCATCAATAATGTTTCCATATTATAAAGGACCAAATCAAATTAATTTAGATTATGATGATATTATGGCAATGTATGAATTATATAGTGAGTACGTTTATCAGTGTTTTTTATGTTATATATACAATATTAATATTATATTTTCCAAAGCTGAACCATACAATACAATTATAATACTCCTAAATGTATGCAATATATTAAAATAATTAAAAATTTAAATTTAATAATTTATTTTACCACTTACCAGTAAAAGCTAGTTTCCTCGATGATAATCAATCAACCGAAACCTCATCATCATCATCAGAAGAAGAAGAAATACAAAGTACATATTCACCATTTATACCAACAGAAACATCAAAAATAACATCAACAACTCCATATACAACAACGTACATAGGAGATTATGAAACTGTAGATGACCATAAGGTTAATAAATATTCAAATTTATTCATAAACCTAATATTTGCAATTTTCTCTTTTGAAATGTTAGAAACGTTTTGGTTTAATACCAATACCAACTATAAATCCTTATGAAACTGAAATACCAAATATTTGTAATGGAAATTTTAATGCAGTTTCAGTATTCCGGCAAAATATTTATATATTTAAAGGTGAATATATTTGGCAATTAACAGATCAATATCGTATATCAAATGGTTATCCAATTAAATTTCGTGATATGTTTAACTTTTTACCAAATTCAATTAAATCTATTGATGCTGCTTATGAACGTTATCGGGACAATGCTATTATTTTATTTACTGGTAATGAAAGTTTCTTATTAAATTTGGATTTATTTTAGAATTTGAAAATTTATTAGGTCAACAATATTGGATTTACAACGGTTATGAGTTAATTGAAAATAGTCCAAAATCAATAACTGATTTTGGATTAACAGAAAATGTGACAGAAATTGATGCTGTTATGTTTTGGCGTAAGTTCTTATTGATGCTGTTTTATGTTTTGGCGTAATAATTTTTAAAGACATATTTTTTTAAAATAAATTTTTATTATGAATAGATAAAAATAATAGATTATATTTATTTTCTGGTGATATATTTTGGAGATATGATGAACAAGAAAAGCAATTAGATGACAATTATCCAAAATTAATGACAAGATGGATTGGTATACCAAATGATATTGATGCAGCAGTAACTATGACAAATGGTAAAAATAATTTTGGTTTTTTTTTCTTGAAAATTTCTTTGAATTTATTTTTTTTTTATTATAGGAAAAACATATTTTTTCAAAGAAAATTTATATTGGTTATATAATAATAAATATATACGACCAGAACGTGGTTATCCAAGACGTGCTTCAAATGCTTGGTTAGGTTGTCCTCTTATGCAACGTAAAAGATTGAGAAATTTTAATTAGAAATTAAAAATTATTTATGATTTTTTTTTTATTATTCTACTTATAATTTAATAATAATTTTGTAATTGTACTTAAATGCAATAAATAAAGTATTTTCTAAATTAATTTATATAGTTATGTTGCCAGAAACAGTGTTAAGAATTTTAACAAATTATATTTTCAGAGAAATGTGTAGATTGTGAAATATTAAAAAGATTAGTCAAGGATTTTAGCAACTAGGGTACATTGCGACTACTTATATCTCTCTTTACCAATAATGAAAGTTTTTGCGAATCAAATTTATCATTCTTTTAAACACAATTAAACAAAATCATTAAATTAAAATAATTCTACCTAAAAATAAAAACAAACTTTTTTCTGTTCCAAATTTAGAATTTTTTATTACCAAAATGAATATTTCAAAAAAAAAAAAGAATACATATGTATATGTACGTAGTATGTACATATTAAAATTTGACAATGATCTAAATTTTTATTATTCGGCCCAAAAACTTTTCATTTCTCTTCCTTTATCCTCATTATATGTTTATGTGTGTACACACAAGTCAGTCTAGGCACGCACAAAATTTCAATGTCATTTCATTTTACATATTATATATCAAAATATTAATTACGTATATAATATTGAAAAACGGATCTACTTTACTATTAATTAAATTAAATCAATAATTTTTTAAATTATTTATATTATTCATTTTTACTATAAAATTTTAATTTTCTTATGTAAAAACAAAATATATTTGTAAATGTACTTAGGATAGTCCTTAGACCTAGAATATAACAATTGGTTAAAAATCGATTTGTTTATATTTATCTTTTATAATATATTTCACAATTTATAATATTTTTTTTTTCCATTTTGCTTTAATTACAAATTATTTATCATATGCTTGAAAATTTTTTTTACGTAAACGTATGGAAAATGCGTAATAAATTTGACATTGATCCTTTTTAAGAAAAAAAATAGGTTTTTAGGACAATATAGTTAATTTCATAGAACTAAAATGTGAATACAATAAATGTGGATATACGAGAATATTTAATGTAGGTACCTGATATTTTGATATGCTTTAAAATTGGATGCAATTTTTTCTAGGATTCTTCTTTTATATATATTTTTTGCATATACATTATTGAGCTTTTATTATCAAAATTATAGATTTATAATAGATTTCAGTTCTCTGTGATATTAATGATGTTTTGCTTCTAATATCTTGCCAAAAAAAATATTAATTCAGTCAGTATTACATCAGCGATGTTTATGTCCTTTTTTTAATCAAAGAGTTGTCTAATTGTGTCTGATGATATTCAGCAATGTTATTACAACAAACCTTTGAAATTGAAATTAAATTTTATGTTTTTAAAATTGAACATTCAATCAGTTTTAAAAATTAAAAATTCATCATTAATAATTAAAAATCGTGGGAAAATTTTACATGATGTTATATGGATTGGGCCACGTCCTCATTCTTGATAATGATACCATATATCCAATCCATAAACTATTATATACCATGTAGTATAAAAAACAAAAATCATTACATTGAACTTCATTTTTCCTTAGTATATATAGATTTTCCATTTTCATATATTGAAAAATATATATTTTAAATACACGTCACAATATATTATTTTTCATAAAATATTGTAGAAATATTAAAATCAAAATATATTTAAGGATTCATTCAAGTTTAAAACTTCTGATTGATAGTTTGCTAACATAATAACTTTCTAGAAAATTTATTTTCCTTGGTGTAGAAAAAATAAGAATTTAATTTGTTTAAAAAAAATTCTAATAAAATTTGTTATGTGTTATATTATTTATTTAAATTTGATTATTTAAATTTAAAATTATAATTTGAAAGTGATGGATTTTTTATTTTGAACTGTACAAAAAAAAAACATTAAAAAATTAAATACATTAAATAAAATAAATTAAATTTATTTGGAATTTTATTTCAATAACAAAAAATATTTTCGAAGCAAAATATTTGGATTAACATTTGGAATAAATTAACAAATTCAAGGTATATTTTTTTGTAAAATTATTCAACATAAATTGAATAAAATAATTATAACAAAAAAATTATTATTAATAAAAGATTTACAAAATTATATATTATCGAACCAACATAAATAGAATTAAATCTCACTCGAAGATATATCTTAATCCTGTTCCTTGAAGTAAATCTTGATTTTTTTTTGCCATATCTAAATTATCTTTTGATTAAATTTTTGTATGTTTGCCTTACGATTGCTTATGATCATTTTTAGATATAGACACAAAAAACTTGTTCTCCAGGTCATAGGATCTATTTATTATTCATTGTATATTCATATATAATAATAGCGTATTGATTTAGTCGATATTTGTATTTCAAACATAAAGTACATTATATTCTAAATGGGGTGCATAAATTATTTAACTATTTGAAATTTTATAATAATTAATAATTAATTAATAAGTTATTTTTAATTATAAACTCGAAATATCCAAAAAACATGAAATAATTATATAAAAAATTTGGGGTGGTGCATGAGACTAATAATTAAAAATATATTTTAAATTATAAATAAATAAATAAATAATCATTTTTTTTTTAAATAAAATATTATAATAAGAAGTAATTAAAATATTTATCATTTTATAATATATTAATTAAATTTTATCATTTATTCAAATTACAACACCATATACATATATATTCTACATTTATATGAAAATTGTCTCATTTAAATTATTTATTTAATTTTGATTTAACGTTTCGTATTAATTTACCATCGGCAAATGAAAAATTTAATTTTTAAAATATTTAAAAAATTCAATTATTTTTTCATATATTTAAAATTTACCAAAATATTTGGTATTTTTTATTATTTGCAGATGGAAGTATCAGGACAAACACCTAAATATACTGGCCTTGTAGCCGATTTAATACCAAATATTCGTTTTATGCAATTATTTGGTCATTTTCTATTTAAATATGTTACTGGGACAGTTTTATTTCGTAAAATTTATTCAACAATGAATTTAATATTAATATTATTACAATTTGTTGGTATACTTATAAATTTGGGTTTTAATGCTGATGAAGTAAATGAATTATCAGCCAACACAATTACTGCACTATTTTTTACTCACTGTGTTACAAAATTAATTTATTTTGCTGCAAATTCAAAAAATTTTTACAGGTAAATTATTATAAATATTGTAAAGAATATTTAAAAAAAAAAAAAAAATATTTTTAAATTTATATAAAGAACATTAAATATTTGGAATCAATCAAATTCACATCCACTATTTGCTGAATCTGATGCACGTTATCATTCAATTTCTTTAGCAAAAATGCGTAAATTATTGGTAATGGTAATGGGAACAACTTTCCTATCTGTTATTGGTAAAAAACTTTTATATATAAATGTTAATCAACATTTAAAAGGACTTTTTCCTTCCTTTTTTTTTTTTTTGAAAAGGATGGACAACAATAACATTTTTTGGTGAAAGTGTTAAATTTGCTATGGATAAAGAAACAAATACAACATATACTGTTGAAATACCACGTTTACCAATTAAATCATGGTATCCATGGGATGCAATGGGAGGAATGACATATTATTTATCATTTGGCTTTCAAGTTTACTTTTTATTATTTGCCTTAATGGTAGCTAATTTAGCTGATGTATTATTTTGTTCATGGTTAATATTTGCATGTGAACAATTACAACATTTAAAAGGTATTATGAAACCATTAATGGAATTATCAGCATCATTAGATACATATCGACCAAATTCAGCTGCATTATTCCGATCGTTGTCAGCTTCATCGAAATCAAATTTGATAAATAATGAAGGTATAAATAAATATATTTGTCACTCATAAAATACATAGATATAACTTTTTTCTGTTTTACAGAAAAAGAACCAACTGATTTGGATATGAGTGGTGTTTATAGTTCAAAAGCTGATTGGGGTGCACAATTTCGTGCACCATCAACATTACAAACATTTGGTCAAAATGGTGTTAATGGTGCAAACCCAAATGGTTTAACTAAAAAACAAGAATTAATGGTACGAAGTGCTATTAAATATTGGGTTGAAAGACATAAGCATGTTGTACGGTAAAAATAATTTTTTTGATTTAAACTAAAATAACATAAATTATTTATTTATCATCCAATTATGTTAACATATAATAAATATTACAAATTTTATTGTATATTTATAGATTAGTAGCTGCTATTGGTGATACATATGGTGCAGCATTATTGTTACATATGTTGACAGCAACAATAAATTTAACCCTTTTAGCATATCAAGCAACAAAAATAGATGGTGTTAATACATATGCTTTTACTGTAATTGGATATTTGTGTTATTCTTTAGCACAAGTATTTCATTTTTGTATATTTGGAAATCGTTTGATTGAAGAGGTATACCAAAATATATATATACATATATACATAATCAATATCTTCAGGAAATTTGAATCCTTTAAATCTATTTTTATGATATTCAGTTTTAAAAAAAAAAAACGAATTGTGTCCCAATTTAAGGAAATTTTTCTATATTTATATTGAATGATTTTGTCTTTATCATCTAAAATCCATTAATCCAATAAAATTTTCTACATTTAAATATATATTTATCTTCTTTGTCATCACTTTAACAAAAACATTACCACAAATATTTTTTGTCTCGTTGTTGTTGGTAAATTTTAAGTTCATTTTTACATTTTTTCTCTTTTTTTTGTTTGAAAAATTTCTGAACCCATATATACATATAATAGGACAGGAAAATGAGGAAAATAAATTCAATCTATCTATCTATCTATCTATATTTATGTATAACGAGAAAAATGTAACTTTATTTTTCTTATTTTTTTTTTTTTTATATTTTGTGTAGAGCTCATCAGTTATGGAGGCAGCATATTCATGCCAATGGTATGATGGTTCTGAGGAGGCAAAAACTTTTGTTCAAATTGTATGCCAGCAATGCCAGAAGGCAATGACAATTTCTGGTGCAAAATTTTTTACTATTTCATTGGACTTATTTGCTTCGGTAAAAAATATATATATAATCAAACAACAAACAATTTTATTTTTATTAAGTTTATTATTTTCTTTCTTTTTATTATTATTTTTGGAAAGTGAGTTTCGAATTTAAATGTTAAATAATTCGTTTTTTATTGTTTCAATTTAAATTTATGATTACTATATAACAAAAGTATGTATTTTTTTCTTCTTCTATTACATTTGTTTTCATTTGAAAATAGGTTCTTGGAGCTGTTGTAACATATTTCATGGTTTTGGTACAATTGAAGTAAATTTACTTATATGCTAGCAAAAACACAAAAATTTTTATTGGAAAATTGCAACTAAGTATACAAAACAAAAAATTGGGAGAAAAATCTATCTTTATTATATATGTTACACTAAAACAAAACAATAAATTGCAAATATATCTTTTTACTTAAATTAATTTATTTACATAGGAATGAAAATATATAATATAGAATCTGTGGTTTAATATTTTTAATGTTGCAGTTTTATTAAAGTTATTATTTTAAATATATAAATTTTAGTAAAATTTAATTCTAAGAATTTTTATTATTTCTATGATGAAAACATAATTTTAATTTACTTAATACGAATTAAAAAAAAATTACATGTAAAGCAAAGTATCCACTTAGTATCAACTTCGGATGGTAAAAATGATAGTAAAATATCGGACAAAATTTAAATTAAATTTGAGCTGTAGATGGCGGTGATTTGAAAATCAGCTAATTGCCAAAATTGAATGTAAATAAATTAAATTATTTTTTGAAATAATTTTAAATGGCTGTGTGAATACTTAAGTGTCCAATATCCAAAAGTATAAAATGTGAGGAAAATGCATTTTAAGTTTCAATTGTTAATTTAATCACAGATGCGGACTTAGACAGTATTTTAGAGTTTTAATTGATTTCTCCACTTAGTAGGTAATACTTCGGGTGGAAATTCGTTTAAATTTTTAAAAGTTTTTATTAATAATATAATTTTTGTATAAAACGTGCAAAATGGATATTGAACACATTTTATACATTTTTCTAAATAGTAAAAATTACATTCGAACTTACCAACATTAAATTCGAGTTTAAATTAAAAATAAAGAGAAAAAGCCATTTTATTATATGTAACAAAAGTAATTTTTTAGAAGGAAAAAAAATTATTTTATTATAGCTACGCCACCTGTATATCAGAAAATAAACTACTAAATTCCCAATTTTTTTTTTTGAGGTGGATACTAATAGAATATCAGTAAAAACAATTTAAAATTTTTGTCTCGGGTAAAATTTTGTATGGAAATTCATGTTTTTTTAAAGTGGATACTAGGAGTATACTTAGCTTTAATCTAAAATCTTCACAATGAAAAAATTGAATTTTTAAGTATTTAAATTGCCATTTAACAATTTCTCAATCATTTAATTAACTTTTTAAATTTTTCATATTATTTTCGTAAATTTAAATAAATTCGTCATACTTAAATCTTGTTTTTTTTTTTTGCTATATCCTCTAAAAATTAAATTTGTTGTACAAAATCATTTCTCTTGTTATTTAAAAAATATATATATATTTTATTTTATTAAAATTTCTTAATATGTAATTCAGTTTTTATATATTTTCGAATTCAATTTTTGGCTAATATTTTTGTATTGTGCCAAGGTGAAGGTTTTTTATTTAACAAAAAAAAAATACAAATGATAGAAATTAATTAATAATTTTCAATGTTGGATGAATCTTTTCTTATATGATATTTTATTGTACAGAGTCCAAAATGTAGCAAATTAAAAATTTTATTAATGAGATATAAATTTGTAGTTTTATTTTTTAGCACATTTTATATGAAGATCAAAATTTCTTTCATTGGTACTAATAAATTATTGCAATATTGTAAAATGTCATGTCTGGTATACTAGTATTAGTAGTCAGTTCAATTTGATTGATTTTTATGCTTAAGTAAATTTTTTTATAAAAGGTAATTTTTTAAATTTAATTTAAATTTATTAAGGATTAAATATACTTTTCTATAGAATACATTTTTTGATTAAAATTTCGGTCATATTTTCTTAACCTAATTAAAATCTGGGCTTGACTTTGATTTCCCAAGAATTTTTAAAATTACTGTACATATTTACAAGATTTACTTTTGGACATAATATACCATTCGAGAAATTAACTTTATGGCAAGGCAAATAATAGGTTTGACCCTCATATTTACTTTGAATATAATACAATAATTCATAATTGTTTCACTGATTACTATCAACACTATCAACAGTTTTTTCCGATTCGTTCAATTATTATTACTGTTATGTGCGATATCCAAAGGTTATTTAACAAACTCTTCAATTATGAAAGTAAAATAATTTATTTAATCATAAATTTTGTGATTAAATATTAGAACCGTTAAATATAATAAATAAAAAATAGTTCACAATAATTTCTTTATTATTTGACACGAATTTCATTAAAAAAAATAAAATAAATAAATTACATTTTATTTATATGAAAATTGGTGTTGTAATTAAGATTATTTTCTCTATGCATAATAATATAAAAACAATTCGTTTTCAATTATGAAATTTTGTATATTTCATTTAAAATTTTTTTTTGTTATGATTATTATTATGTCTTTCGACCATATTTTTAATTCAATTTGATTTCCGTCTTAGCCTATATAAGAAAAATGAAATTGAATTTTGAAAAATGAAAATAAATAAAGTTTTTCAAAATTAAAAAAAAAAACAGAAATATTTTTATTACATTTTGATGTAATAATATTTGAAATTATATCATTTTATGATTTCTGCTACTTGTTTTACATTAATTTAGTATTTATATGAATTATTTTAATTTTGAATTTCTGGTTTATAAATTATGTGCACCAAAAAAAAAATAATTATATTTGTGATTAAATTCGATTATTATTTCTGTTGAGTTGAATAGAGTGTAAAGTCGAAAGTTCAAAATGAAATTTAAATAGATAAAATAAATCAAACAATTTTTTAGATAACTATGCAAAAACAGCAAAAACTTGAACGATTTAGTATATAAAAAAATTTAACTCTTTTTTATTTATTGTTCCTTATTTCTTAAATTTATTTAATTAAAATTATAATTAGAAAATTAATAATTAATTCATTTGATTGAATATTTGATTCCATTAAATGGACCCATTGATTTTACATAATTGTGATTCACAGGTCAGTATTTCTTATATTGTTTTTTAGTATACTATTTTTTAGACTAAAGATAAATTTTAGCTACTCGTGTACATCATTTAATAACAGGTTAAAAAATCCAACAGACTGTAAAGAAATATACATATATGAATATTTTTTCTACTTATACATATAACACATATATATGTATTTGTACTTTTTGTCAGTGATCATTATGAGTCATGTTTATGCACCATATATGTATTTATGAGATGAAAAAGAAATAAATTATTATATATAAAAAATGTAGAAATTCTTCGTTTTGGTTCAATTAATTTTATTTTTGTATACCATAAGTAAAAAATAAAATTTATTTTATATTTTTCTTCTTTCAATTTTATTATATTAAAATATAATTTCTTATGTTGCCAATTAAAAATTAGTTCCGTATTTTTCGTTTTTTGGGTTATTTTTTCTATATTGCTAAATTTTTATGATTTTTACAATAATTACAACATAAATATACATTGAAAATTTTAAAAATTGTAATAAAGGTAATTATAGAAATTGTAATCTTTATAAATTACGTTACAATTGAAGGTTAATAAAAATTTGTTTATTTCATTAATTAAAAATTTCAACAAATATTTGTTTTGTTTTATTGAAAGACCCAAAATATTGTAAATTTGAGTCCATTAAATTATGACAAAATTTTTATTACATTAAAATTAATGTTAAATTTTTGTTGTGTAATTAAAAAAAAATGTTTTGCAAAATTTAACAAAAATTTTTTTCTTTATTGCAGTTAATTTTTATTTTATTAGATGCAATCTATCATTATTTAAAAAAAAAAAGATGTATTTTTTAATGAATTATTATTATAGTTGATGTAACAGAAAAAATTTCGAATATTTTTAGTAATTAACTCAAAAGTATTTGATTATATGAAAGTTTTTGTATATGACTTTTGATTGGCATTATTTGTTAAGTTGTGAAAATATTGAATTTATATTGTTTTTTTTCGCAGTTATTTTTTTCGATTTTATTATAAATTGATTATAAAAAATAGTAAAAAAAAATATTTTTTTGAAATTTTGAAACAAACCAAAAAAAAAAATTAGGTGAAATTTAATTAAGTTTTTTTTTTTTGCTACATTATTTTTGTTGGTTATTTCGGTGATTTATTTCCCAAAATATAGAAATTCTGGTTAGTCTGTAATTTGTGATTTTTAAATTCTATAAATATTTAGTTTATATTTTCATATAATTATAAGTTTTAACTTTTTCTTACCAGAACTATATTACTAAAAAAATAATCAATTTCACATTAGTTATAAAGTTATAATTATAGAGTTCCATTAACGAATGGTATCGTTCCAAAAATCTATTTTCGGAAGTACTTACCTACAGATACTCTGTATATTGCAAAAAAAAAACAACTAATTAATTTCATATTTCTTACCAGCAAAATATAACGTAAATATTTACTTTACTTTATTATTTTTGAAGAAATAACAAATCAATAATTTCATTTCCTTCAATTAGATTTTCGCAACAATTAGATACATATAATTAACTAAATTAAAAAAAAAAATTACAAAAAAAGTAGGAAATTTAATCGTAAATTCACATAAACAACCATTAAATATACATATAATGATTTTGATATGAAATTTAGTAAATAATCCCTCCAAGGAACTTATGTATTCCAATTGGTGTTCACATTCACAAAAGGATCAATTTGACCTAAAAATGTTGTAAATAATTAAATAGAACGGAAGCGATATGAATTTCTGAAATATGACGTCCAAATTATAAATTTTTCATTCAACTATTTTTTAAAACTTCTATTAAACTATTTTACTAAATGTTGTGGTCTGTCATTAAATGTGCAGCAAAAATTAATTGAATAAATCTCTTCTAATTACAACTTTTCTCATGTTCAATATTTTATAAAGGACATTAATTGTGAACATGAAATAATTAACAAACAAAATTAGTCAAATCTTTATTTAAATGAATTTAATTTAAATTTTTTTTTTCTTATCACAACTTACAAGCTGAAAATTCATTATAACAAATTACAATTCATTCTATAATATTTTCACCAAAATACTTAATTATTGAATTTTAAAAACGTGGATTATTTTTTTTTTTTGCAACACTCCCAGATTCTCGACATGTGTTTGAGGGCTAATTTACTATAAATTTTTTTATAGAAATTTGAAACTTTGATCTATCAAAGTCAAAAAATTAAATACAAATTTTTGTTAAAGTTATAACGAAAAAAAAAAACAGTTTCTAGCTGCGAAAGACGTCAGACAAAAATTAAAAAAATATATAAACAAAAAAACTAATATTAATAGCTAGGTAATCCAAATAAATTATATATGAACTTTAATATGTAATCATATTAATTTATAATATTTTTGAATACATATTTCGGTGGAACAAACAAGCATAAATAATGATTCAGTTTATTAAAAACTTTTATTTTATTGAAATTTTGGACCCTTACGTCAGGTCGACCCTTTTAATTAATCAGAAAAATTAATCGTTAAAGAAAATATTTACATGTAAATTTTATTCATTTGAAAAACAAAAAAAAGTTTTTTGGGAGAAATTTTTTTCTTAAAAAAAATAATTTTATTGATTTTTATGTTGTTTTTTTTTCGGTATCCAAAAATATATAAATAAATAAATATTAATAATGTGTATAATTTATAATTATTATATTGCATGATTAAAACAGAAAAATTTAATTAATAATTTTCATTTTGTAACAGCATTTCAACATTTCATTTTAATTTTTTTTTTTGTTAAAAATACTATTTAAAAATTTTGTGCTCACCTCATATTAATTTATTAGAGCAGAAATAATTATAATTTATATATGAATTATATTCGTATTTTAAATAAAATAATTAAATATTAAATGGAAATTATTAAAATAAAAAATAATATTTAAAAAAAAATTAAATTCAACTAGGATTTTAATGAAATTCTTAAAAAATTAAATCACATTCAAAAGAATTTTAATAAATCAGATTAAAATTTAACAATTTCTTTTATTTTATTCCATTGTACAAATTAAAATATGAGATACGAGTATTTAAAAATATCCTTAATAATTACAATTATTTTAAATAATTTTTCTTATAATTTTTTTTTACTAAAGTATCATTTGGATAGCTCATAGCTGAACCGAACCAAGTCAGAAAAATATTAAGTATGGTTAAGTATATCAACTCTAATTAATTCCTCGAATGTTTTTCTTGTTCTTTCTACAATAATTGCATTAATTATTAATTAATTAGCAACAAAAACATTCGAGGAATTAATTAGAGTTTGTTATACTTAACCCCTTAATATATTACAGAATTAAGTTTTTCTGACTTGGTTCGGTTCAGCTCTGAGCCATCCATTCCTCAGTTTCCATACAGTTTTGTATGAATCATATGAAAGCTTAGTCGTGGAATATAATCATATACTACCTACCTTTAATTTAAGTCCATTAAAATTCAGATATTGAGTTTTACCTATTTACATAATGTAATTGTAATTATTGTTGTCAATTTTTATTTTTATTACACTTGGTATACTAAAATTTAATCAATTTACATATTTTGAGCCATTTTAAAATATTTTATGCAAACATAAAATTTAATAATTATTAAAAGGAAAGCATCATTTTTGAATTTACAAAATTTATAAATTCCAATTAATAACCTTGACTTAAAACTAAGTATTTTATATTCTATGATACATTATTTATATGTGTGATTATATTAAAAAGCATAATTAAAAACAGTTCATAAAATGATTCATTTCTGGCACTTCACGCTACCACAATAGCGAATAAGAAGAGAGAAAAAAAAACACTATAATTTAATATCTTTTTGGTTGATGTGGACTTTCATAATTTTCATACATAAATATAATTAATTTTTTCATATTTTAAAAATGACAACTACACTATGGTTGGTAACATATATTAACATATACAAGGTAAAGTTAAGAAGACTAAAAACCAGCGATGTTATGTTACTTTAATAATTTCAAAATTTTATGTTGGTTAAGGAAAAAACAATCTTGGTAATATTCACTGTTTTTTTAGAAAATGGATAATGAACTTGTGTATTTTTTCGTCAATAACAACAACAGCAGAAAATAATAAGA
Source organism: Empis stercorea (assembly GCA_949752835.1). Classification (NCBI taxonomy): domain Eukaryota; kingdom Metazoa; phylum Arthropoda; class Insecta; order Diptera; family Empididae; genus Empis; species Empis stercorea. The sequence continues at coordinate 16,137,783 of OX457086.1, forward strand.
AAAAAAAAACTTTAAACTTGTTATTATGACTTTTTAACTTGTCCATAAAAATTTACATAAATTTTTTTTTTCTGTTTATTATTTTGTGTAATATCAGTACATTCGAAATTTTTGATAATATTATGACTCATAAATGATTAAAAATTTAATGTAGTAAATATAAAATTTAATGTAGTATATTTAAAAAAAATTGAAATTAATGGTATATAAGTAGTTCTTAAATGAAAATTATTAGTTGTCCACCATTCTGAAAGATTAGTTTTGTCTCTTTTGTCTATATGTCATAATTCCTATTTTGTAATTATATCTTACAACCCAAGGATTCACCGCATTTTATTATTGTTTTTTTTTCGGTCACAGAATTTTAACAAACCCATAAATATGTTTAATTTTTTGTTTGTCAAAACCTAATGAATTACTTTCAAAACAAATTTACTTTGTGTCTTTTTCATGCAAAAAAAAAAACAAGCGTCAAATAATTCTAGTTTTTATTTGATTCGCTAATTATACATAACATAATTAATTAAAATGAAATTTAAGATAAATCACGAATTTACATTAAATAAAAAACATTTATAAATAGAAAAAAATCAAATCATTAAATTGGGTTAAAACCATTTTTTTTTGTTATTGTTTGAATCAAAAAAGTTTTACCTTCAAAATCAAAATTATCTTCAATTAATGAAGTTTCAAAGTTTGATTTTTTTAACGTTTTTTTTTTTTGTAGTTAATAAATATGTTCATCAAAGAATTTTATTAAGATTGATGAAGATTTTGTCCAGCTTGAATATTTTGTAATTTTCGTTACATGTTTGTAAATTTATTAGCGTATACATTATTTGGCAATGACATTAGAAATTATTAATTATTTATGAATTTAAATATTTATTAAGTTATAATTAATTTTGCAAAATCGATAATATAAGGGTTTAGGGAAAATTTTGTAAATAATTGCCATTTTTCAGTATTTATTATGGATTACTACAAATATAAAAAAATATATAATAGAAAATAGAAATTACAATTACTTTAATTTCTACGCATTACTAAATTTTTTAAAAAACTAAAGCGTCGTAGAATATTTTTAACTAATTTGTAAAATAAATGAAGTATACATAAATAAATTTAGTATAATTAAATGATATAATAATATGATTTCATCCTATGGCATATTGAAAAATAACTTGCTAAACTTTCAATATTTTTGTATACGTATAGCGAAAATATTTTTATTAAAGAATATATTTTTAATGTAGTCATAAAAATTCGCGATTTTTTGTTTATTAAAGTATAGAAGATTTTACTAAAATAAATTCTTTCTCATAATCAAAATTGTTTTTCAAACTAAAAGAACTTTAAAATTTTATAATTACTATTTAATTTCTTTATAATTTTAATATAAACATTAAATTTGTTCCATTTTAAAAGAAATTCATTCTACTAATTTCACTAAAATAATTAAAATTATAGCTGTGATAATTTGTAAATAGAATTTTTATAAAGAAAACTTTCAGGATTAATTTAATAAAAGCAGTTTATTTTATTACTTTAAACTATTTTAATTCTCAAATTTCTTATTTACCGAAAGTTTTATGAAACAGGTTAACATTTCAAATTGTATAATAGCATATATTTTGTCATCGTATTTTGTTTTTTATGCAAAGCTTTATTTATGCAAAAATCATCTCATCATTATACAATTGTTTAAAATAAAACTATATTCTATAAGTTACATAATTTTAGATTAAATATTCAAATTATATTATATTATATTATGCATATCATTGTTCAACAAAAAAAAATTCACGCACGTGAAGAACTCACTTTCCAATTTTATAAGCTAAAATTTAATTTTATATGCTAAAATTGATATACTTAGTTATATCAAAAATGTTGGTATATTGAATTTGAATAAGTATGATTCATTACAATTATACAATTTTCCAGAAATTAAGTTACACTTAAGGAATAGTATTTAGGTAGACAACTAAGACGGTCTTTAACTTTTGAACCTTCTCATTTTGATTATTTCAATCTCTAAAACATATCAGAGACAAATTATTTAGGTAACAATTCAGTATTTCTTAATGTTTATATGTAAACTATAGGTATGTATACATAGATTATTAGAAATAGAAAATTTTACACTTATTTTAGAAATAAATTTACTAAATTACTGTCATAAATGGTATAATTTCCTATTTGAATTTAATGATATAAATCAAATAAAAATGTTAACAGTGTTGAAAAATTTTATATGAAATAATAAAGTTTATTAAAAATTGAGTTCCGAAATAGAAACAAATTGTGTTAATTTATCAGACAAATTCTGATAAGTAATCTACATATGTATAATTTGAACAAATTACATTACTTTAATTTTGAAACTTTCTATAACATAACATGAATAGGTTTTAAATAGTTACATTTATTAGCTGTCTCGACATCGTTCCAGATATCAATTGAAATTTTGTGAAGTTTTTTAAAATATTAGTCATAAATATTAATAATTAATTATAAAATAAAATTTACAATATTCTTTTTTGCTTCATTCAATAATTAATTAATATTTCATGCCCTAAAATTTACATCCAATAATCATTTATTTTCCTATAAAAATTAATTCCAACTTTTGAACTATAAACCAAAAAATAAGAAGAAAAAAAAACCAACATAAAAATGGACACTTCATTAATGTGAAAGCCCGTTTTTTCTGATTTTTTAAATTTTTAATTTGCTTGTAATTTAACCAAACTAAACCAAGTGAAAAAAAAAACAGTATATACAATCTCTGAAATAAAAAGTCAATGAAATTGAACCCAAAATGCAAAAGTTTCAGACATTAAAAAAATTATATTTCATTATTTTCGGTGATGCCACATTACAATTTCTTCTTAAGAAAAACTTTCATATCACACTATCATAATTTAACACTACCACTAATAACAAATTTAACACAAATACAACTTTAATTCCAATATTTACCAACAAAAAATATAAATAATATTCTTTTCGTTTTAGTTTAGGTTCGTTGCGTTTTTGATTATGCAAAAAAAAACTGCTCATTACACTCGCTCACTTTGAAATACAGAAAAAAAAACGCTTAAGACAAACAGCAAAAACTATAATACCCCAAAAAATAAAACTTTACTTGACTTGAAAAAAAAAGCTTACCAACAAAAACTGAAAACTCGACTTGTATATAGATAGGAAACTTGTTTCTTTTAAACTTAGTTGCAGATCGAACTACCTCTGAGTAAGGTAAACAAATTCAACTCTTCAACAAGTTCCTTTTTGTGAAAATAATTTTCCCGAATTATTTGTGATTTATATTTTCCGTGGTATATAAAAAATATTTAAAAACAAAAAGAAATCGTTTTTCGATTCATTTTAATAATAAAAGTGATTCAGTGTGATTCAAAAAATTAATTTTTTTTTGGATATTTAATTTACCTGTGGATTAACTCTGTAAAAAACTATAAAAAAAATTTAACAAGGTAAGAGGAAAATTGAAAATTATATTATTTTTATTGGTTCGTTAAAGTAATTGCTAAAGTAAATTGCAATTATTGCAACATAAAACTTGTTATGTATAAATATATGGAAAAAAAACAAGAAACAATTTATTTCCAGTCTATTTGGAAGCATAAAGCATTAATTTTAAAGGAAATCATTTTAATGGTTATAAACAAAAATTGTGCAACAAATTTTGTGAATATTGTAGTTAGAGTTATAAAAATGATAATGTTTAGAGGAATTTTGCAAGTTTATCTTAGTAGCGTATTAGATGATATTGCAAAATATTAATTTTAAATATTTGGGTTAAATTTTTTTTGGATTGTTTAGAAGTTGCAGCTGGTCAAAAATGTGCAATTAACTATACTTAATTATAAATGAATTAAAAATTAGTAGGAAATTGTTTATGTGAAATTTTTCAATTTGAAAATAATTGTACAGTAAAGCGATTGTATTAGATATATTTAATTCGCGTTTCATTTGATATTTTTCATCAATTATCCTTAATTTATTATTCATTTTATTTGAATCGATAATTAATAAGATTTAAATATAGTTAATAAATAATTTTCCATAAATTATAGATTAAAAACACAAATATATATTTTATTGGAAATGAAGTTATTAATTAATTCGATTTTTATAAAATTTCAAAATTCCTTAAATTTAAATTTAAATTCAATAAATTTTCTTCAAAACAAAGAAAACACATTTAAATATCCTTAAAGATAATAATTATTATAGTTCATTGAAATTTTAATCCAAATTGTCATATAAATCTAAAAAATATATATTTCATACATTTATTTTGCCAAAATTTCGATAATAATAAATGGCGAATATAAATATGACATCTTCAAGGCAAAAATTTTAAGCAAAAATCGGAGGAAACAAAAAATTATCACCATGTGCTAAATTCCAAATTAACAAATTAATAAAAATGAAATTTAAAAAAAACTTAATAGCATAATAAATAATTTATTTAAATTTCATTTTTTTTAACAAAAATGACAAATCAAGATTTTTCAACTGTATCAAGAAAACATTAACCTTTAAATATTTAATCTCCAAAACATTTCTTTGAAAATATAACAAAAAAAAAAATTTCATCAGGAAATTCATAAAAAATATTATGTGAAAAAAGATCGTTTTTTAAAGATCAACAAAAGATATTCTAACCTTGACCATGTATTTAACAATAAATTTTATTAGTTGCAAATGGTTAAAAAAATAAATTTAAAATAAATATTGTATTAATTAACATAAATAAATTTAATATGTATTACGGCGAAATGAATTTGAAATAAAAATGTTCAGAGTTTAAATATCAATTGTATTTATGCACATTAAATTTTGAGAAATGAATATATATCTATAAAAAATATAACAGTTGCAATATTTTAATTATATTTCGTTAATATATGAGAGAAATATAAAATTATTCTAAAGTGATTACTATATGTATAATTTTAGTAATGGAAAATCAATTAAACTAGAAATTCAAATCAAATAATCAATTTTTATTGAAAGAAATATTTATATATTGAATATTTAAATTAATTATTTACAGGAATATAGTAAATATATTAACATACCCCTAAATATCTTAAACATTCCAAATTATGTTATATTCGATGAGAAACATAATAAATAATATTTTAATAAATCATAAATATTAATAAACAAATTAAATTAATTAATTTCATTGAAATAATGAAATATTGAATTTAATATTTCAATTATATTTTACATAATTGAATCTTAACTCATAATTTTATTCAGTTTATATTAAAAATATTTAAATAATGTTTCAAAGTAAAATTAAATTTCCAATAATTGCATAATTCCCAACCTTGTAATCGAAAATACAAAAAAAAAAAACATGTCTTCTGTATAAAACTTCCTTTTACATTTCAATACATATATTATGTATCAAAAATTATGTAATTGGAACCCTCCCCAAAAAACCAATAAAACAAGAAAAATATCAAATAAAGGTGTAAATTCATATTTCACGTCTGCGTATAAACTAAAAGAACTGAATAAAAAACTATTACTCTTCAATTACTTTTTTTTTTCTTTTTGCTGTCATGGTACACGATCAATTTACTTACAATAACAAAAATGTTAAGCGAGTAACCTGAATTAACCATACAAAAAAATTATTATATATATATATGAAATTTCTGCACATAATTTTTTTTTTTCATGTTTCTTGTTCCGTAGTCAATTACAATAACCTGAATTAAAGATAATTTTGGTATTGTACATAAAACATATAAATAAACATAAACAATTTTGTTTCAAAAATAATAATAATAATATATAAATCAACTTCAAATATTTTTAATTATAATTTATTTTAGCTGGGGTCTTTGCTAGACTTTGTTGTTATTGCACTTTTTTATAGAGAAGAAAACCAGAAACCAAAAAAAAAAGTGAAAGTTACTTAAATATAAAGATATATATTTCCAGTTTCTTGAATTTTGACCTAAATTTAAGACCAAACTAACAAGATAGTCGATAAAAATATATGTAATTATTTTTGCTTATCTTTGATGTTTAAGTTTGTAAGATGTTTTTTTCTTTTTGTATATACAAACATACAAATCGTCTGAGGTTGAGTTCAGGAATTGCGTAATATTTGACATTATTTCGTCTTACAAAAATTAGTTATATACATATATTATTTACGTGTAGTTTTTTATGTATTTCTAGTTTTTTTTTTAATTATGTTTAATGAGTCAAAAAATTAAGGAAGATTAAAATTATGTACAAAGTACTTATACTCGTAATATTTAATTGCGTGAGAGAATTTCTTTAATTTTGTACATTAAATAAAATTATTTTTTATGGACAAATAAAAATGCTATTTATATTTATTATCTATGTAATTATATTTGACTCTAATTTTACTAAATTTTAGGTTTTTATAATTACCTTGATTATTATTTTTTTTAAATAAATGTTCTTCAAAAATATAAAAATTTAGGTCATGTTTATTTAAATTGTTGTCCATCAAAATATACATACGTACGAAAAAAATTATAATTTATGGATATATAGCACCGGAAATGATTGATATTTATAAGAGGAAGGCTAAGAAATATAAGGCTTTTTTATAATTTTGTTTTGAATAAGGTTTATTTTCATATGAAAGAAGGGCAATAAATTTATACTTGACCGAAATGGACTACAGAAAAATGCTAAATTTCATAATTATAATTTAAATTATAACATATTTATTTATTCTAGATGACTCTCGTACAACCAACTCCAGCAATGCGTATTACAATTCGTCAAGAATTACGCGAACCTGAAAATCCTGAAGATATTGAAAAAGATGTTGCCGCAATCAGGGAATGGTTAGAAACTCAACCTCATTTACCAAAAGATATGGATGATCAACGATTACGTACATTTTTACGTGGTTGTAAATTTAGTATGGAAAAGGTTAAAAGAAAATTGGATATGTACTATACAATGCGTAATGCTGTACCAGAATTTTTTGCAAATCGTGATATTGATCGTCCAGAATTGAAATTAGTTTGTGACTATATGTAAGTATATAATATTTAATTGATTTATTAATAATGTAAAAATATTTTCTAAATTCAATTTCTTTATTTATTTTTTTGTTAAAGTCATGGTCCACCATTACCTGGTCTAACACCAAATGGCCGTCGTATTACATTAATCCGTGCTATTGATGCTATTGATTTTACATCATCACAAATACCCGATGCTATGAAAGTAGCATTAATGGTTGGTGATATACGTTTACTTGAAGAACAAGTTGGTATTGCTGGTGATATATTTATATTAGATGCTGGTGTTGCAACAGCAGCACATTTTGCTAAATTTACACCAACAGTTGTTAAAAAATTCTTAATTGCTGTACAAGAAGCATATCCAGTTAAATTGAAAGAAGTACATGTTATAAATATATCACCATTAGTTGATACAATATTGAATTTTGTTAAACCATTTTTAAAAGAAAAAATTAAAAGTCGTATATTTATGCACAGTAATATGGAAAGTTTATATAAAGTAATTCCAAAGAAATTATTACCAAATGAATATGGTGGTGAAGCTGGTGGTATTATTGAATTAACAAATGAATGGCGTCAAAAATTACGTGATTATGGTCCATGGTTTAAAGAACAAGAAAAATCTAAGGCAAATGAAGCATTAAGACCAGGTGCACCAAAAACATGTGATGATCTCTTTGGTATGGAGGGTACATTTAGACAATTATCAATTGATTAAAAAATGTTTATTGTTTTTGTTTTCAATAATATTGGAAATTTTGTTTTTACTTTGTATTAAAAAAGAAATTATCTTTATGGTATTTTTTTTTTTGAAACAAAAATGTTAATCGAAATTCTACAGATCCAACATGACTTTAATCACATTATACAAAAACTCTGTTATTATTATATCTTATACACAAAAATTGGCTGGTATATTACTAAAATTTATTTAATTTGTTAATTCTGTTTTTAAATTTTGCAACAAAAAATACATATTTCTTTTATTTTTTTTTTTAAATTTACTTTTTATAATTATTATTTGTTTTTTTTTTATATTTTTATATTTTATGAATATATACTGTTTTGGAATATAAGAAAAAAAGACTTTGTGTATCATTTTATTATTAAAATTTAGTTAAATTAGATAGAAACGACGAGAGCTTTTCAGAATTTCCTAAAGGTGTCTTTATATTATCAGACTTTTCATAAGATTCTAGTCGTATGAAAAATTGTACGAAAAACCTTATGAAAATTCAAAAAAAAAAAACCCAGGAAATTTATGTTCTTTTATATATAATACTTAATATTAACAATTTATAAAACATCGCATGAGACTGGGTATTTTTACGTTCACATTGTACGATTTTTGATCAGACAAAAAATCGCATGAAATGTTTTATGAAAAATACTTTAAACTTTAAATAATTAGGAGGGCAGCGCTACAACCCTACAATATTAACCATATCAGAATAAAACTCAGACTCCTTCTTATTAAGTATTATATATAAAATTAGGCTCCACAAAATATCGCCCAAAAAAAAATGAAACATCGCCCAAAAAATTTGGGCAATTTTTCATTATGAAATTCGGCCGATTTTTCATTTTCGCTTTTGGGCAATTTTTCATCTCTGTTGGGCTTAATTTCATTTTGGATTTTGGGTGATATTTCATAATGAAAATTCTTTTTTTGGGCGATATTTCATGGAGTCATAAAATTACTATTGCAGCTGTTAACTTAATATTATAATTAAATAAAACTTTGTTCTGGTCATAAAACTATATTCTTTTACAAAATGCTTACTTCCCATTGAATTTATCAATAAATAATTTAAAAATAAATATACATATCATGTAATCAATTGTTTTTTAAGAATTTGAAGGGAAAATTACTCAAATGCTAATAATTTATAATTTCTAAAAAAAAAGATCGCCTCTATAATTAAAATTCAAACTTTTACTCAATTTGTTTGATAAACTTTTATTCTTGATTGTATTCGTTTACAAAATAAAACAAGAATGTATCAAGTATACTATTTGATTAATTTGTATTAGTTATCAATAAAGGATTATTTTGGGTATAAATATGACAAATTTATTACTTTACCATTCAGTTCTTAATTAACTCTAATATAAGCCATTAAAAATGGATGAATCCCAAGATTTACTAACACAAATGAAATATCAAAAACTTTTTCTTAAATTAAATGGTTTTGTACCATTAAATTTTAATGAATCTTTACCAAAAAAATTCATTCAAATTCATCCAATTATTGAAAGAATAATTGAGTGGACATTTACTATAATTGTAATTCAACTTTTCATCCTTTACACTATAAGCTTTTTCATAAGTTTTGATAAGAGTTTTAATGAAATAACTGGCGCTTTAACTGGTACAATAATTTATGGTTACAGTTCATTTATATCATTATATTATAAATTACGGCGCAAAACTTTTTTAAATATTGTTGATTTATTTAATAACAATGTTAAACAGAAATCTGCAAATGGATTAACTTATGTTACAATGGAAAATGCATATTTACGAGCTAGAAAACTATCAGCTATATGGGGTATTATTTGTTTGATTGGTGTTACATGTATGAGCTTAGCACCAATTTTAATGGGTAAAAGAGATTTACCATGTAAAGTTTGGTATCCAATTGATGAAAAGGTAAAAAACTAGTAAACAAAAATTGCAAATAATTTAAAATAATAATTTCTTATTGTTTTTATCAGGCAAAATATGTTTATGAATTTCTTTATGTCATACAATTTATTGGACAAATGCAAATGAGCTTATCGTTTAGTAATAGTAGTGGATTTTATTTAGTAATGGTTATAATTATTTGTGGTCAATATGATGTTTTATTTTGCAGTATTAAGAATTTTATTATTACTGCTGAAATATCAGCAAATGCAGATAAGAAAAAACTACAGTGAATTTTAAATTATGTGCATTGGGAAAACTTTTCTATATTTTTTTTATGTGCATTTTCCAGAGATTTAAAAAATATTCAAGAAATGGGAAATGATGAAGCTCAACAATATCTTTATTTAATTGAACATGAAAATCCTTTAAATAATATTATTTCGAAAAGGGGAAAATGTGATAACAATGATTTTAGAATAAGACAAGGATTACTGGAAGCACTGAAAAATTGTGTAGAACATCATTTATTTATATTAAAGCTCAGCAAAAAAATTGAACAATTTTTCAGTCCAATGTGTTTTGTAAAACTCTTACAAATAACAATACAATTGTGTTTATTGGCTTTTGTAATGATAAAAGTAAGTAAAATATATACATAGATAATTTGAATTGTCGGTATCAACGACATTTCAATATTTTCTTTATTTATTTGTGGTTGAATTAGTCAAAGGATCAGGATAATGCAATTGTTCGTATCATTACGATAATGCAGTATTTAAGTTTGACTGTTATCGAATTATTACTTTTATCATATTATGGTGAATTAATTACAACACAAAGTGTACGACTTTCGGTTGCATTCAATCGTTCAATGTGGTATTTACATGCAACGAAAGTACGACAAGATATTTTAATTATACTGCAAAATTCAGTCAGACCAGTTGTTTTTACTGCCGGGAAATTAATTAATATGGATGCTGAACGTTTCCGGCTTGTAAAATTTTATTATGTCTAAGTATAAAATAATTATAAAAAATATTTCTTATATTGTAGACAATAACAACAGCATTTTCATTTTTGACTCTACTACAACGACTTGATAGTCGAAAATAATTCTATTATGAGTTATAAAAAGTATTTATATAATAATAAAATTATTGCACTACATATATATACTAACCATATTACACCTAAATATAAGAGTTACTATATACTTTAAATTCAAATTATTCTAATTGAAAATTTCTATCAAATTCAACTTGTCCTTGCCTAACAAATTGTTTGTTGGAAAATCTAACTTTCCAATAAATATCTGTATACAAGTTATAGTAAAAATATTCACAAATTACATATTATTTTTCACTTAACTACAATAAAATTTTAATCGATTAACAATTTTCATTCAAATATGCAATTATACTAAAATTTTACACTGTAATTAATTTGTTATTAAATGGTCAAAACTTTATAAATAATATTATAAAGTAAACCAGTATATGGTTTGGAAACTTTAATTATTATTAATTCGAAAAATTGATTTATAATCAAAAACTCATTACATTTTCGCAAAGAAAAATTAAATTAAAAAAAAATCTTTTTAATAATTAAAGTATGGTCAAACCTCCTAAATTAATTTACCATTTTTGAAACTAATAAAAAATTAACTGCTGTAGAAATTCATGTATAGTAATCCTTAAAAGAATTTTAGTATAAATATGATCAATATGAATACTTTAACTATCCAGTTTTTGAATAACTTACAAGATTATCAGTAGTGATTAAGAGGATATTAAGTAAATGAATGTACAATGAATAATTTTGATCTACTAACTGAAATGAATTATCAAAAATATTTCCTGAAATTAAATGGTTTTATACCATTTAATATTAATGCATCTTTACCAAAGAATTTCATACGAATTAATCAAAATTTTGAAAGAATTATTGAATGGACATTAAATATAATTGTAATACAAATTTTCATTCTTTACACTATAAGCTTTTATATGAGTTTTGATAAGACTTTAGATGAAATTACTAGCGCTTTAACTGGTACAATAATTTATGGTTACAGTTCATTTATTAAATTATATTTTAAATTTCGTCGTGGAACTTTTTTAAATATACTCGATTTTACTAATATATATTTAAAACATAAATCTGCAATTGGATTAACTTATGTTACAATGAACGATGCACTTTTACGAGCTAGAAAATTATCAACAGCATGGGGTATTATATGTTTAATAGGTGTTATTTGTATGACTTTAGCACCTGTTTTTATGGGTGCAAGAGATTTACCATTAAAAGTTTGGTATCCATTTGATGAAAAGGTACATAAAAACATTTTCAATATTTACCAAGGTATTTTTATTATATTTTCCAGGCAAAAAATGTGTACGAATTTCTTTATATAATACAATTTATTGGACAATTACAAATGTGCTTATCGTTTATAAATAGTAGTGGATTGTATTTAGTTTTTGTAATAATTATTTGTGGTCAATATGATATTTTATTTTGTAGTATTAAGAATTTTATCATTACTGCTGAATTATCAACAAACGTGGATATAAGAAGAATACAGTGATATATTTTATTTTATGGAGTTCATTTCTAAAGTTATATTTTTTTTAGATTTCTTAAAAATATTCAGGAAATGGGAAATGATGAAGCTCAAGAATATTTCTATTTAAATGAACATGAAAATCCTGTATGCAAAAACGTTGAGAGAAAGGAAATTTATGATGAGAATTTAAACTTAATAAAAGAATTACGTGATGTATTAAAAAATTGTGTAGAACATCATTTATTTATAATAAAACTAAGTAAAATGATTGAAAATTTCTTCAGTCCTATTTGTTTTGTAAAACTCTTACAAATAACAATACAATTGTGTTTATTGGCTTTCGTAATGATAAAAGTAAGTTTATCATTACGAAAGCCAATTGATACCAACATCTCAATATTATATCTTTATTTATTTGTGGTCGAATTAGTCAAAGGATCAGGATAATGCAATTGTTCGTATCATTACGATAATGCAGTATTTAAGTTTGACTGTTATCGAATTATTACTTTTATCATATTATGGTGAATTAATTACAACACAAAGTGTACGACTTTCGGTTGCATTCAATCGTTCAATGTGGTATTTACATGCAACGAAAGTACGACAAGATATTTTAATTATACTGCAGAATTCAGTCAGACCAATTATTTTTACTGCCGCGAAATTAATTAATATGGATGCTGAACGTTTCCGGCTTGTAAGATTTTATCGTAAAATAAATTATATTAAAATAAGTAATATTTTTTATATTACTTTTAGACTTTAACAACTGCGTTCTCATTTATGACCCTACTACAAAAACTTGATGAACGAAAATAAAATATTTCGCAGAGCACCTATAACTAGATATTATATACATACTGCAAGAATGTCTACGATAATTTTTAAAATTTTAATTAATTAATGACACCATTTTTATTTTTTTTTGAAAATTATAATAAAAACACAATTAAATTATAGAAAATTTTAAATCAACTGTTATTTTTTAATACACACTCATATTTCCTAGTTTCATGTTTTTTTAAATATATATTTATTTATTTTACATCATAGCAAATATCAAACATTTTTTTTTGTAATTCATTTGTTGTTGCTAAAAAGTATAAAATGAGATATAAATTAAATTTAAATGTGTTTATTATAATAAATGTTTTGGATCAATATAAAAAAATAAACTAAATAAAACTAAAAAAAAAAAAAAAAAGTACGACATTTAATAAAACGGAGGTTTTTTACATTTACATCAAAAATATTCAAAATTTCTATCTTTTCTATTAAATAAATTTGTGCTCAAAAAAAGTACATTTCCTTATAATACATTTCTTTTCTATTAATAATTAAATTAATAATATTTTTCTTTAATATTACAAAAATTAATACAAATTTCATTTATAAATATAAATTGAATAATTAATAATATAACTAAAAATTTAATTAAAGAGACAGAAAAAAATGGAAATAATAGTGATATAGTTAAAAAAAATTTTAATTTTATAAATTGTGATTAAGTAATTTTCAACAATTATCAATTTTTTTTTTGTAGATATACATTTGATTTTTATATTATTTTTCTTTATATATAATTCTTATATATATATTTATTTATTTGGTGTATATATAAAGAGAAATATATAATTAAGAGTAAATAAAGTAAATATTAAATTTTTTTTTTGTTGTTTAAATATCCAATTCAATTTTATATATATTTATCATAATTTTTTTTTTTTAAATATTTTATTATGATAATTGATTTTTATAAATTTTTTTATATAATTTTTTTTTATAATAATATAATAATAGCCTTGGCTAGCTATTTAGGCTACTGGCACTTGTATCATGACTATAATGTTCTGGATTAACAATTACTTGAACAATATAACCATTTTGTATTTGAGCTTCATCAATTAACATTTTATCGCTTAATAATTTACCACTATAAAACCATCGTTGACAGCATGCATCAATTTCTACAACAGACTGTAAGAAAATATTAAACATTATTGGTTAAAAACAAATAAATATTAAAAATTGTAAATATATATTATAGATAAGGATTGTTTTGAATTTTATGATCTTTATTTTCAAATTTTTAATTATACTTTATAGATAAATGTAATTTTTTGAGAAAGTATATAAATATTTTCAAAAAAAAAAAAATATTGACGTCATTAACAAAAATTGATAAAATATTATCAATAAATTTAATTTTAAATTCTATTGAAAATATTTTATTATGTTTATATTTATTTTATCTAAAGTTCAACATTCCAATTTAAATTATCTTTTGTAATTTGATATTCATGGCAGAAATTAATGTAAAAGATGCATTTGAACACCAACATAAATATTTTTACCTAATGTAAATATTTTTATAAACTAAAAATGAATTAAGAATAAATTTACCTGTAACTTTTTCTTGCATTGTCCAATTGTATCTTTAGAATAAACTAATAATTTAATATCTGACATTGTTGATGAAATACGTAATTTTAAGAATGTTTCTATACCACCATCAACTGGTTCTGAATATTCAGCTGGTGAATCACGACCATTTTCTTCTTTAACTATATTTATAGGACATGATAAACAATATATTGGTACTTTATATTGTGTACCAAGTTCATCATAACATTCCGTAAGATATCTGAAATATATATATGTATATATCATAAAATTTGTAATTTTTTTTTTCTTCTTAAATTTAAAATCCTTTATTACCCATTAGGAACTGAAATATTTGCTCCATCTAATATTGCCTGCGCTAATTGAAAATCTAATGTTTCAGCAGCTGTTGTAGCTGCTCTTAATGCATCCCATATTTCTTTACGACCATCAAATGCTGGTGCTGTATCCCAAAATTCATCACGTTTTGAACGTAATTGTCCTTCAGTTAAAGGCACATCTGATCTCCAACGAATTGTTTCATGGCACAATGGGTGATTTTTTCTATGTGGTCCAATACTTGGTCCTATAAATATACATAATTTATTCATATTTGTTATAATTTTTGTTTTGTTTACCTGTTGTGGGTCTTGATCCATTACCAGACGATACACTAACAATTTCATTATCAGCACCACTTTGTAATCCAATACAACCTCCCATTACTATTAACCCAAAACAAAATATTTTTTTTTATAATTTTTTCTATTGTTTATATTGGTTCAAAAACTTTTTAAGAATTTCGATACAAATAACGAAAATATGTAATTAATAAATATTTATATTTATGCACGTATTTATTTATATAAAAAAGATAAAAAAAATTTGTTTAATTTGGTTGAAATATATTTATATCGTTTTTGCCATGAAACTATATATATTGCATAGTTTATAAAAATTTTGTTGTTTGTTGTATTCCAAAAATTTTGTATTGATATGCAAAAAAATTTTGAATTCGAATTTTATAAAATAAAATTAATTTTGTATTAATTGTAAATTAAAAATTTTTCACAAGTTTTTTTTTAATTAAAAATATTTAATTTTTCAATTTGGACTCGTTGGATATATTATTTTTGACATTTTGACAGTAATATAATTTTTTTTGTGTGTGCTATTAATCTGGGTAGTGAAGTGTGAAGATAGTAATAAATCAGAAACAAAAATTTGACATTTGTATTGTAGTAATGCAGCGACACTGTGAAAGAAATTTTTGTAGTCGGTCGATGTTGAGGTCGCCTCCAAGCAACATGCTTCTACTTTTACGTTTTGCTGTGAAATGCTACATTTACGAATTTCATCATGAAATGTTATGTACTAATACTAATTATTAAAAAAAAAAAATTTTCATTTTGTATATTTTGTTGTTTATTATATCATATATCATATCGTAACATAAATAATTAAAATCAATACGTTTTTCTTGTATAATTGATTTTTAATTTCCTATTTTCACAATATTTCAAAATTTTTTCTCTACTTTATTTATTTGATCTAATTTTGCATGTTCCTTTTTTACCATTTCTCGTAATTCATCACCCCAACCAATGCCATCAGCTAGAGCATAAACACCATCATCACAATCACCAATAAATGCAACATCTCTTATATTATCGGCCATATCATATGATAAACTGGATCCTTGTGAAAACCATGATCCAAAAACATTTGATTTTTTACCAACTTCGTCACGATTAATTAAAAGCCGTACACAATTATCGTTTGGCCGATCAACTAATGATGCAAATGGTTGTACTTCAAGTGATGTACCCATAATTATTAATAGATCACAATTTTTAAAATCAATTGATGGACAGTCATAAAAATTTAATGGTAAATCTTGACCAAAAAATACAATATCTGGTTTAACAATCCCATTACAATCATCACAGGTTGGTATCACATCAGCGAAAATTTGTTCTTTCATCCATTCCATTGAATATAACTTTTTACAACGGCGACAATGATTTGTATAAAATGTACCATGTGCTTCGACTAATTTCTCATCAGGTATTTCTGCAATTCTCTCTAATGTATCAATATTTTGTGTATAATGACGGACAAGTAATCCTTTATCATTTAACATTTTGACAAAATAATGCGATGGTGTTGGTTTAAAGGTACCTGGATATAATTCTTTAGCTAAAACAAAAAATGGTTTTGGATTCTCTATAAAATAGTTTAATTCAAATATTGCTTGTGGATGTGGTAAATTATATTTTTCTAGATTATCATAAAGCCCTGAACCGGGTGATCGAAAATCTGGTATACCAGCAGCTAAAATTAAATAATATAAATAGGATTTCTACTTTTTTTAAACCATTATATTAATTTTAATTACATGTTGAAATTCCTGCACCAACCATTGTAATAATTTTTTTAAAACCTTTATCTTTCCAGTGTTTTATTAAGCCATCAAAACTCAAATCATCAATTACCTAATCATGGTAAAAAATATAATATCACAGAGAAAAATGGATATTTAATGACTAACCTTTTCGCCACATTCAATATCTTTATTTTTTGAATGAAAATTTAATTTCTCAGCAAAAAACTTTCTAATAGCTTCCATAGACATTTTATTTGGAGGACTGCTACCAGTTGCTCCATCTTCTTGAGAATCATCGGAATAGTGATCAGTGCCCTTATTCTTTGAATTTGATGGTAAATCTACAAAAAAAAAATCAAATAAAATCAAATTTATTTAATGGCATGTTCTAAATTAAATATCATTATTTA
This sequence comes from Empis stercorea, assembly GCA_949752835.1. Taxonomy (NCBI): domain Eukaryota; kingdom Metazoa; phylum Arthropoda; class Insecta; order Diptera; family Empididae; genus Empis; species Empis stercorea. The sequence goes on from OX457086.1 coordinate 16,155,232, forward strand.
TTTCATTTTTGATAATAGAACAAACCTTTATCTTTATTTTTTTTGTTACTCATGTCTATTGAAATTATAGAACTACGAAACGAGCAAATTCGCCGTAAATTAGTTAATAAATATGAATTTCTAGCCGTTTTTGATATTTTTACATATCACTTTGTCAAGTGGAAAATGATTTTATTTATAAATAATTATTTATTTAATTGAAAAAAGTAAATATTTCATTACGATTACGCGATGACCCGATGACTGCAAACAAATGTCAACTGTCAAGAAGGTCTTTTGTTGCCATGATAGCTGTCAAAAGTAAAACCTATCCCAATTACCCATACCCATCTGACTCAACTGATACAAAACACAGTAGAGACAATTACGATCAAGACCATACATACAATTAATACATTACATATACTATATTTATTAATCACTAAACTACTATTTAATTAACAATATTTCCAAAATTCCATACTATTTTCCACAAAAGTAGCAGGCAATTATAAATCCCAAATTCAGAAAGTAAATATACTTTCTATTAAATTTTTGGCCTAAGAATATGCTTTTATATGCCACCAAGTAATACAAATAATTAACATTTAACAAATTTACCAAAATTTCATCAAAATATCAGGTTGGCATAATTTCAGAATTCCGGAAGTACAAAAAGGCTGAGTTCCGAATTTTTCTGGCAGAATTCCGAGTTACGGGCTTTGTAAGGTATTTAAAAATATCCAGACTCCGAAAAATCCAAACAAAATTCTGAACTCATGGAAATTGAATACATGGGAATAAAATTTTGAGATTTCTGAGAACTGAGAGTTATGTAAACCTGGTAGTGGGGTCAAACTTTTGGTACAAATTAAATCATCAATTTTCAAAAAAAAGTGGATAGTAGCAAAGAAATATACTTGTTGCTGTTAAATTGAATATATTATTGTCTTTGATAGTAGTGAATTGATTTGCTTCTGAATCTAGGATTTTGTATACGAAAAAATGTTTGTATACGAATGCATTGTTATTATAATTTAGTTTAAGAACTAATGATACTCTTCTAAATATTGATGACATTGACTCACTCAATACAATTACAAAATCATTAGCTTATTCTTGCAATAAATCATAAATAAATAATCAATGATAAAATAATAAAAAATAAATATTAATAGATAAATAAAAAATATGATACCACGATATTATAAGCAGTTCCTAATAATATGCAATATTCTAAGTTCTAAAATATTGTTTTAACGTATTTCCTTATTTGAATATTTATATTCTAATGAAAAAAACTAATCAAAAATGATTTTATAGGAATTGAATTATACAAAATTAGATTTTTTAAGAAGTTAGAAGGAAACACTAAATTGGGGTTGCTTATACGTTGTTGCTTGTACCTTATACGTTATACGACCACTTATAGTTAGACCACTTATATAACACACATCGAAATTTCGAAATTGTATGTGAATTTGCATACATTATGTACATATGAGCCGTTGATTTTGATAGTGGGACAAGTCCATTTAAAAAAATGGATTGTTTCCACTTTGGAAATGAACACATGTGAAATATAATTGACCAAATAAAATTACTAGTTACAAATTTATACAGATATTAAAGATATTTATTGTTATTAAAATGGATTAAAAACATAAAGTTTATATGAATTTGTAATAAAATTTAGCTTTAACTAATTTTTTTCACAAAATGGACTTACTCCACTTTCAAAATCAACGGCTCATATATGCAATAAATTTTAATAAATATTTTTTATATTCATATCTTCTTCTTATTGTTGCACTCCTTTCTGGAAGTTGGTCATCAGAGTTTTGACGACATTCCTGGATAACCCTTTTACTTTTTCGCATGAGTTCAATTGTTGTTGTTAAATTGAACCACTCAATCATGTTCTTGAACCATGATGTTTTCTGCCTTCTTTACCCAATTAATTTTCCTTGTAGGGCTACCTGGAGCTATCTATATTTTTAATATAGATAGCTCTAGGGCTAATCGAGACCTTTTTTGAAAAAGGTCTCGATTTTATTCTCGTCTCTTTTGGTTAAAGTCCATGATTCAGAGCCGTGCAGCAAGGTGGACCACCACACATAACATTTCATTTCAGCAACTTTACTATATTCATATACATACATATGTATATACTCGAACAACATAACTTAATTCACATCGTAATTTTTTATAATTCAATTAAAAATAAAAAAAAAACATGTTTACATAATTGTTTATAAAAACAAGTAAACAATTTATAAATAATGCATTTTTTTCTATTTTGTTTTTGAAATTTGATAATCATAAAAAAAAATTTATAAAAATGCATAAAAACAAAGCTTATTTACATTTAAGTAAACAAACAAGATAATTGCAAAAATCAAAACAAAATAATTGAAAATAACATTATTTTTCTATACTATATTATATCACCGCAAATAATTCAAATTCTTTTCAAGAATGCAACTATACAAACGAACACGTGGTTAAAATATAATAATAAACAAATATATGTATGTATGTACATATACTTATAAAGTTTAGATACGTAATACATATAAGTATCTATAATAATAAATAATAATCGCCTACAAATTTGGTAGTATGTACATTATAATATTTAAATAATAATATTATTTATATAAATGTTCATATCATACATATTATTTACCGGTTTTTTTTCTATTATAGAAAAATATACATATAATTTTTCTACAAAAATATCATTTCTACTATGTATATGTATACTATACCCCGCCAGCAAATATAACAAAAAAGTGTTAAGTGCATAAACAAAAAAAAAGTGATTCATTTTAATAAAAAAAAAAGCTTCAACTTTTATTTATGTATTTATTATTAAAAGCTCTCTTTTAAATGCAAGACAAGAAAATAAAAATAAGTGACGACGATATTTAGAATTTCTATATAATAACTAGAATTGTACTTGGTGCGATCACAGTCAGTACAATTTAGAATTCTGTTGGGAATACAAGCAAAGAAAAATATAGTCTATAAAGAAAATATAAATTAAATTCTTAGAAAAATATTTTAAAATTAATTGAATAACAAAAAAAAAATGTTTTATTTACAAAAAAATTATATAATTTCGTTAATTATATTATTAATAATACGAATAGATATAATTTTAAGTAGTAAAATATTAACAATATTACCAGTACCATATCGTGATAATCAATTAACATTTGTACCATTAATAAAAAGTTTAATTGAAAAAGGACATTTTTTAACAATAATAACAACAAATCCAGAAATATTTTTAAATAATATTAAATATGAAAATAGTATGGAATTAATTGATATTAGTTTTACATATAATTTAAATATATTAAATGAATTAAATAATAATAATAATGATATAAGTGGTACAGATATAATACGTCAAGTATTTCGTGTTATGAGAAATATTGCTGAAATACAATTAAATTCAATTGCAATACAACAAATTTTACATAATAATAGTAATAGTGATTTAATAATTAATAATAATAATAATAATAATAATCAAAATGAAAATGATATTGATAAAAAATATGATGTTGTTATGGTTGATTGGTCTGGACCATGTATAATGAATGCATTTTCTAATAAATTTCAAATACCATTAATTGGTATTACACCAGGTGGTGCATATATGACATCACATGAAGCTATTGGAAATCCTAATCATCCAGTATTATTTCCAAGTATTTTAATGCCATTTAGTGAAAATTTAAGTTTATTACAAAGAATTGCAAGTGTATATTTTTCATATAAATATAGGTAAATTTTAATTTTCAATATATATATTATAAAAATTATATTAATCTATTATTGTTTATGCTAATAAAAAATTTCGGTTAAATGAACTTTATTAAAAAAAAAAAAATTAATCAAATAAAGATAATTTTATATGTTTTAATTTAAAATATTCTTTGTTATGTTTCTGTTGTAAGTATACCCTATTATTTTTATGTATGTATAATCAAAAGGGAAATATAAAGATAATAATTTCTTTATTTCAAACATTTTCTTTAATCTTTTTTTTTTTTAATATATTTCTCATTTGCTCTACATTATAAAAAATAATAAACAAAGAACACGTTTTCTGAGTCAGTTCATTTTATAAGTATAAATAAAAAATAAAAAAATATCAATTTTCACGTGAATATTAAATTGATTTTTTAAAAACTTTTCAAGTGAATTTATTATATAAGTTGACATTATAGTAAAGAAAATAAATTGTCAATATTGATTAAAATTGATCACTAATTTATTTATATGTAAATTTTTATTTGAATGAAAATAGAAAGTCGCGTAATGAAATATTCATATAACATTTAAAAAATTGAAATTAATTGTTATTCATTTTAGAATTTTTATTTCAATTTATTGATTATATATACTTATAGGTCAATTTGATTGAATAATATGATCGATTTCGTTAGATCAGGTTATTTAATATTTAACATTGTATATTTATTAATACACATATTATATTTCTATATATGTACAAAGATATTATTATATAATTTATGTATGTACATATGTATGTATATACAATAAAAATTGATGACAGAATTTTATAACTCAAATTGCATAACGAATTTTAGAATCTAACATTATAGAATATCATTTAAATTTATTTGCGTTTACATAAATAACATAATTAATGATAACATTTTTTGCGAATAAATAATATTTAACCACCCATAATTTTTTGAATTACGTTTCACAAGAGAAGAGAAAAAATTTCGTTTTAATTTTTTTAAATTTTTTTTTAACATATAATTTTATCTTTAAAAATTTAGCTAAACCGCAAAAAAATAAATGCTAAATTATGACGACACATTAAATAAAATTAAATAAAATACGCATAAATAGCATAAAAACATACGACATAATGTTCATATAAAAAATTCATATAAAAATATCTTTAATCACAATATTAAGCTTTATGCGAATATTTATTATGCAAATAATATGAAAAAATTAAAACTTTTCTTTAAAATAATTTATTCAAATTCATATTTTATAGAAATATATACTTTAACGATGAGCTGCCTATTCGTGATGAAATAGCTAAAAGAATTTTTGGTCCAGATACACCAAGCTTATGGGATATACAATCAAATGCTGATTTATTATTAATAAATAGTTTTCAAGCTTTGGGTAATACACGACCAGTTGGTCCAACAACAATTCATCTTGGTGGTATACATGCTAAAAAAACAATTACAAAATTACCAAATGATTTAGATCATTTTTTAAATAATGCTGATAATGATATTGTATATATAAATTTGGGTGCAACTGTAACAAAAGCATTCATAGATTCAGAATTTCGATTAAAGAAATTATTAAAAATTATGGAAATGTCAAGATTTGATTTTGTTTGGAATATGAATGGATTAAGACAACAAAATATTTTCAATTCAACAGCAAGAATCTATCAGAAAGATATAATGGAACAGGAAGATATTTTAGGTGAGTCATAAAATTTATTGCATTTAAATTAAATTAAGGCCCTAAACACATAGGAAATTTTTTACATTGATATTTTTTAATTTGTTTTGTTACAATATTGATAACGATTTTAAAAATATGTATGATTAATAGTAGAGGACATTAATTATATGGTATATTATTTGTTTATGACTGAACTGATATCATTTTTGTTTTTAACCAAAAATAAGGTATAGTGATTTTTTATTATGCGTTTCTATATTCTGATGTTTACTTGTTATATGTATAGACCTTTAAACTATTTTTCTTATCATATAACTTCGGGTTATCAATAATTTCATGGTAACTAAATAAAAACACAAATTTTTCATGATAAGTGACGTAATATATCAAAATTTATTAAAATTTCTAGATTAAAGTTCAATTTACTAACGAAAATTAAAAAAAAATATATAAAAAAACTATAATAATAATAATAAATCTATTTTTACGTACAGAAAGATTTTAATTTGCTTGATATAATGTTAATTAAATTTTGTAATTAAGTATTATCACAGATTTTTATTTTTCGAATAACCAGTAAATATATTTTATTTGATTAGGTGAAATATGTTTATATAAAAGAAATATGTATGTATATTAAAAAAAAATTATAGTTCATAAATTTTTTTAGTATAGGAAAATTACCAAAAAATAAAAATTTGTCTTGTTGATTTCGCTTTAAAATAAATAAATAATTATAGTATTCTTTAAAAATAGCAAAAAAGAAAAATAATAAAATATATACATATGTAAATAAAATTTCAATTTTGAGAATATAATTTTAAATTAATTTATTTTAGATTAATAAAAATTCCATGATTCATATTAAAATACAATTAAAAAAATCACTTTTTTGCTTAGTAACGAAAATTTACTTTTGGAAAATAATACTTTTTAATAGATACGATTTCAATTTAATTATAATAGCTTAACTAAAAAGTATAATTATTATTTGTATAGATATATTTTGAAGCATTTGCTAATGATATCAATTATCAAATCTTTATTAATTGTAATTCACATTTAATTATCAGTGTAAATTTGAAAAATCATATGTACCTATATATTTTTTTTATAAATGGATTAAATATTGAAATGGATTAAATATTGATTTATTTAAGTATTTATTTAAAGTATATAGATTTACTTACGTATATTAATGATATTTACATACATAAATTAATTTCTAATTTGATAATAAAAAGATTTCATAAAATTGATGGACATATGGTGTAATGCTAGACAATAAATAAAAGTTTCATAGAATTACTTACAACATTATGTAAATCTCTCAGTATATTTACACCGATTAAATATTTTCGTACTTGAACCATATATGTATAATTCATTCACGTGTTTTAAGAAAATATCAATTTGAAAATTAATAAAAAATATTAAGTGTTTTATAGTAATTTCCGTCTATTTTTCGAGAATTTTATATAAGCATTATGTACTATATATGTATATATTAAATATATATGATTATACTCTAACTTGCCAACTAAGCAGTAAAATTTTAATATAATAACTTTGAAAATTTCGAAAACATTTCTTTATTTATAAAAAAACTTGTTGAATTTTTTTTGCAGTTAAATAAAAAATAGCCACTTAAAAGAGAAAGATTGATTTATGCAAAGTAAAAAAAAAGGTTATATTACTCATACATTATACAGAAAAAGTGAAAAAATATATATAATATGTACACACATATAATGAAGGTTATCGGAAAAACCTATTTAATTTAATTAAATATTTCAATATAATATTTGTAATATTTGTAATATTACAGAATAGAATAATATTTACAATTTGGAATTTAATTAAAACTTTAATCTAAATATTAAATTTTAATAATTTTTTTAAAATATTGAAATATGTATGTATAAATAAATTTTAATTATGTAATTAATTTATTAAATGTCTGTGATTAGAAAAAAAGCTGTTGTAATACGAAATAAGATTATTTGACATTAATTACTAATCGCGATAAATTATATTTTGATTACTGAAAATCAATGCATGCATATTTCTTTCATATTAACGACGTATCGTTTTTTTTGTAGTAATTATTGACATTAATCATTTTTAAAAATAAAGTTAAAATTTTATCGATTTTCTTTAAAATTTCCATTTAGTTTTAATATTTATATCTTGCCATTTTCAGTTAATTTAAATAATTATTTCAATAACTTATTTCTTTTCCTTGTTTTATTTTAAATATACTTTGTCGTTAATAATTATATTATTTATAAATATAAATTTTGTTATTTTACAAACTGTTTCCTCTACGTTCTAGTTCTAGGCAAAAAAATAACTTCAATATCAAATCATAAAAAAGCTAAGAATCTGAAAAACAAAGAACAATTAAAATAAAGGCAAACATTTATTAGTCAATAATAAGAAAGCTTGAAAAGTTTATAAATATTGAATAATATTTGAAAATTTTAATAAATAAAATATTCAAGTAAATAAATAATTTTATACGGTTATTATTTAAACGCAACCTAAACAAAATAATAAAAATTATTTAGATTGCATTTTGTTGGCAATAATATTTGAAATATTTCGTTATTTGCATAAATGATCAACAAAACAAAAAAATTAAATAAATAGCTTTTAGTTTATTTTTAGTTTAAGCTTCTTCATTAATTCCATTTAATAAAATTGTATCCCATTTATAGAGCTATTTATATATTTATTAGGGACTACTGATTTATGTATTGTTCTTTCTGGTATCAATTCAGGTGCATATACACATGAACTCCAATTCAATTGACTCGGGCAGTGACGTTAATAAATTTGATAAACTTGAAAGTTTTCAATTAAAATATTTTTCTTTAGAAATTGTCTATATTGCACATGGTATATACATAGTATTTGTATTTTAGGTATGCAATAAAAGAAAGCTTTTAGATTGAATTTATTAACCAGAAAATTATGTAGTTTAATTTTATTTATAAAATCACGCGATTTTTGTCCTTTTTTTTACATAAAAATGTCTACATGATGAAATATGTTTTAAATGTATTTTTTTTTCTTTTAAATTTTAGCTCATTCTAATGTAAAAGTGTTTATAACAATTGGCCAACAACATGACATCGAAGATGCTATTCATCATAAAGTACCATGTTTAGGATTTATATTCACCAGTAATATTGAACATTATTTATTACAAATTGTTAAAAATAAAGCTGGTTTAGCAATAAATTTTGATGAAGAATCAATAAGTGAAATTTGGGAAAAACTTGAAGAATTTGGAATTACTGATAAGTAAGTATACTTACATTTATAATTTACATTGCATATTTCATATACATATAAAAATTTAATTAAAAATTAATTTGTTTTTTTTTATATATATTTTTTATAGATATACAAATAATATGAAAAAATTAAATCAACTTGTTAATGATCAACCAATGTCATCAATTGATCGTGCTATTTGGTGGATTGAATATGTAATACGAAATGATGGTACAAAAAATTTAAAAAATTCATTAAATCAAACAACATGGTTTAATTATTTACTAATGGATGTGATATTTACTATATTAATTGTGATTATAATTTCGGTTTGTGTTATAGCTAAAATTATTATTGAAATTCGTAAATATTCGAAAAGTTTACCATATGTTAAAATTACGAGACGATCATTGTTAACCAAAGAGAAATTATTTTAAATTAACTATAAATGAGACTAAATAAAACTAATTAATAAATTAATTAAATTTTAAGTAGATGAAATTTTTACAAATTTATATTTATTTAAATAATTAAATATAAATTATAACGATCAATTTTCACTATATAAAAATTAAATTCTAAATTAATAGCAAATAATTACGATATATTTTTTTCCTAATATACTATAATAATTATTGATAAATTAATTGTATGTGATATTTATTTATAATAATTATATTGTTAGTTTTAAGATTTTTATATTTAAAATTAATAAATGAAAAATGTTTTTCGAAACTTTACAAAAAATTTAAAATTGTAATGTATTTTACCACTTAGTATTTAACAATATTATGTTGCGGTTTTTTATGAAAAATTAATTCTAGAAATTATAGAATCTAAAGAAAGATATCCACCAGATTAGAAAAACTACAATTCTTTCATAAATATACAAAAAAAATGTCAATACATGAAATTAATATGAAAATTATTTTACTTATTAAAATAATACTTGAATCCAATTGTAAGATAAAAGGTGCAAAATTGTGTAATTACTGGAAGTGCAGTTGAAATTTTCGAATATACGCTGCTTTTGCAGTGGAGACTTATCGAACACACTGCTTTTGCAATTTTGCAGTTCTTAATTAAAGAACGAACTGCTTACCTAGAATTAAGTTAGAACTGAATGATCGAAAACGCCCTTATTACCCAAATGATGACTTTAATATATTAAAAGTAACATAAAGTGTATTTGTTTTTATATTTTATTGGAATTTTAAGAATGACAAAATCTATCTCCCGAGTGGTATTATGACCACATAAGGTTTCGATTATAATATCTAAATCTACAAAATAAATAAGCATTAAGGACTTACTATAATATTTACGCTGGAACTAATAAAGATCACATATTCTACCAAGGTTAATCTAACCAGTTTACCAGAAATCATATAGATTTTGCAAATAGTTTTACTTATAACGAAAATTTCCCGTTCATAACACGATAACATATACTATCAAATCTGTATATAATATTATTACATGTAATAAGAATTTCAGTATAAAAATAATTTATTCAATTTATTCGTTTTGTTTTTATTTATATGTATAATATATAATTATTATTTATTAATTATTAAACAAAATAAAAAAAATAAATTTTAAATTACATAAAAAATAAAACATATTTTATATTAATTTTAATTTTAACATTAAATTATATTTAACAAAATACATTTAAGACTTTTATAAATATAATTTTTTATTTAATTCAAATTATTTTTACATTTTCATTCAAATTTAAGTCAATTTTTGCCGGATGCAAAAAAAAATAATATATATAATGTATATGTATAATTATTATAACTAAGTAATATAAAAAAAAATTTACTTAATTATTTTTAAATTAATTTAACTAAAAAATTATTTAAATTATAAAAACATAATAAAATAAAAATAAAAAAAAATAATAATATAGAAAAAAAAATATTTTATTTTATAGTTTAATTATTAAAAAATAATAATGATGTAAAAAATTATATATATATAATATTATTTACAATTATAATAATATTTTAATTAATTAATAATTATAATTTTTTTTACAAAAATATTCAAATATACTTATTTTTAAAAATAAAAAACAAAAATTTTCGTCTACATAAATCACACTTGTTGATTATACATAATATTTTTATAACTATTAATTTTAAGTTTCATAGAAAATAATAATTTTTTTATTAATTATTTGATTTTTTTTTTCTTTTTTAATAAATTACATTTTAATTTAAATTTTATTTTAATTTTAAATTTAAATTTTTTTTTCGTGAATAATATTTTAATATTGTGCAATGAGGCTAAGTTTTATTTAAATCTAAATTATTTATATAAATATGTATATATATATTGTTAAATTATTTACAAAATAATATTTAAATATTTTATAGTCTATCAATTTTTATTTATAAAATTTAATATTGCATAAAATCATGTCACCGTTTCCATTATCCAAGGAACAAATTTTGATATTCTAGTACAAACACCAGGTAAATTAGCTTCAGCACATCCAATACCCCATGATATAATACCAGCTAAAAAGTATTTATTATCTTGTCCTTTTACCTATAGTAACAAATTATATAAAATTTCAAATTAAAATAATAATTTCGTGAAGAACATATTTCTACAGATTTTTTTATAGACAGATTATTTTTTTATAGACACATTATTTTTCAACAGACTAATAACAGAATATAATTTTACAGGATGTTGAAACTTGAGACAAATTAATAATTAATATTTAAAACATCAAAACATTACTTCAATGGGTAATTAATTGTTAATTACTTTACATTTACTGAATATTTATTTAATTCATATTTGTCAAAATATATTGATTGATCAAAACTTACTTGTAAAGGACCCCCAGAATCTCCCTGACATGAATCCTGTCCACCAGTATCATAACCAGCACATAAAAATATATCTGGTATAAATTCTTGTCGTCCAGCTCTTGCAAACATTGATTTACATCGATCATTACTTACAATTGGCACTGATACCTATATGAACAGATATAAAATTTTCATCAAATATATTTGTTTATATAATTCATTCTCTAACCTCTTGTAATACTGATGGTAATGTACCACCTTCACTTAAACGACCCCAACCAGTTACAGTTGCATTTTGACCAATAAGTAAATCATCTGTAGCTGGTAAACAAATTGGACTAACATGGTCAGCAAATTCTAATGGCTGTTCTAATTTAACTAGCGCCAAATCATATTCATATGTAAAAAAATTATATTTAGGATGTACAACTTTTTTAGCAACACCACGTTCTATATATGGTAATTGTTCTTGTACATGAGAGAAATCATATTCACCAACACGTATCCGTATTTGTGATGTCAATAAGCTATAAAATAATATATAAATTATATATATATATATATATATATATATATATATATATATATATATATATATATAAGACGCATCAAAAAGATTTAAACCGCAAATAGATTTATTAATTGATGTGAAAAGACATAAATAAAAGGTGCAGTCTAGTAATTATACTATTGCCCATTTTTAGGTTAATTAGTTCGCCATTTATTGAAGATATGACTTCATTAATATATTTAATATTTATTATAGAGAGTTCATATTTCTTACGAAAATTTCATAATAAATAATTTTTACTTACTCATCAACACAATGACCAGCCGTTGCAATCCAATTTTCATTTATTAGAGCACCACCGCAACGATGTGTACTAGAAAATCCAAAAAAGGATGTACGTCTTACAGATACTTGCCACGGCCAACGACCAAATGGTGCATTTTTACCGCCAACAATTCGTGTTTCAGGGCGTGTTACTAATGATGGTACGCCACACTCTATATTTATATTATTTACCAATAAGGAAAGTAAATGAATATTACTATCTATAATATAAGATTGAATATGATTTATTATTACCTGATCTAGCAGCTGATAATGTTGATATTAATGGTGATTTAGTTGGTTGTATAATTTCATTACTTTCAATTGTCGAGCCTAATGTACTTGATGACAAATCATTAAGTAAATGTGCTGGTAAAAATGATGGACTTTCTGATGATATACTAATTAAATTATTATTTGTTGTACTTGGTTTCGCAGTTGTTGTGGAGGTCGTTGTAGTTGATGTTGTCGTTGTTGTGGAGGTCGTTGTAGATGTTGTTGTTCTTTCTGTTGTGGGAACTGGTTTATATGGTTTTGACGTGGACGGAGATGATGTAGTTGAGAATTTTGTTGGTTTTTGAAAAAACAACTACAAGAAGATTGTCAAAAAAAATTTGTTAATTTATAAAGTATGGAGCATAGATTGAGAAATTACCTGAGGTTTAGGTTTTGTTGTTGTGGGTTTCCTTGTTGTGTCACTAGCTGTTGATCCGCTATTAATAATTGGTTTTTTACTTGGTTTTGATGGTTTCGGTCGCAGTGATGATGGTTTTTCCCAATATGGTGGACGTGGTTTTGTTATAAAATTTGGTTCTGTTGTCATATGCCACTGAGTTGTTTGTGGTGATGTATTCCAAATATCTAAATAACCAATTAATAATTAAATTACCAAATACTACAAATTTAAATACTTACTTCCTGCCACACTAGCAGCTGTTTCTAAATCTTCTACTGAATTTGTTAGACTAGGATTTTTAATAGTTGTTGTAACTATTTGTAAAACTGGTGGTCTATGATATTGCTGTTGACCTGATGTTGTTCCTGATAATGACGACGATGATGATGATGATGATGATGATGATACTAACGAATGCTGATGATGTGCACCAGATGGACGTATAACTAATGTACCAGCACCATGTGGGCGTTCAATTGTAGTTAATCCACTATTGAAAATATATTATATTATAAAAATATTATGTTGATATATTTAAAAGTATACCTTATTATTGGTCTATGTTGAGTATTAGGTGGCCTTGGTCGCATACCACCAACTGGTTTTGTTGGTCTTTTATATGAAAATACTTGTGGCATTACAACATTTTCAGTTAAATTATGTGAACAACATGAACCAAACATAAATGAATCAACACACATACCAACATGTTGTCCTTCAGATCTTATACATTCCCATACAAACATACATGTACCATCAATGCCACCAACTGTACATGGTTTTGGACTAATTTTAAAATTTTGGCTAGTATGATGATTATTACCACTGTAACTATAACTATTACCATTTGCATCAACTATTAATGGTATATTAATAATTGTATTTAATAAAATTTGATAAACTAATATGACTAGAATAGTGACTAGCCATCTACTCCACATTGTGGAGAAGATATGGTTTCCTGTAATAAAAAAAGATTGAAAATATGTTAATTATTTTAAATTATATTTAATTTTTTTTTATAAGTAATACGATTTGCGATACAACTTCGAGATAATCAAAATAATTATATATATACATAATTGATTTTCTGTGATGAAATTGTTGAGATTTTCAAAAGAAAGTAAATTTTTTAAGTAAATTTTTCACGTACTCTTTTAAACAACTTATTATTATGCTGACTTGATTGCCACTTTTCTTTTTCGAAATTTCTTTAAACTTGGCAAGGAAGAACAAAGGCGCATAGTTCAGAGCTAATGTAAACTATAAATTTGACAAAATTACGTAAAAAAAATGTTATAGAAAAACTATAACAAACAATTTTAATTGTTATTCTGGTAAGATTACAAATTTGATTGATTTTTTTCGGTATAATTTCAATTTTCGTTACATAAAATTTCACTAAATATTTCCCAACTAAAGATGCCAAATAATAAAAATTAAAATAAAAAACAAAAAAACATTTTTTTCAGAGAATTTTCACGGTTTTAGTAAAAATGTGGGAACTTAAATCATGTACGTACAGCATTGAATTTCAAACTTTTAACAATGGAATTGTTTATGGTTACCTACAAAAATATTATTTAACAAAAGATCATAATTGTTTATGCAAAATATCGCAATCAATTTTAATAACAATAACTATAATTTTTTTGACTTGCTTTTGTTAATTTCAAATTTCATGTATATTTCATGTATGTAGTCAAAAAGTTGATAATAATAAAGTACCGATCCTTGACTGTTATTTAGTTAATACAAAACAAGGTTAAATTGATTTGAAAATTATCACTTATATGGAATATTAAAGCTAAAAAATATATTTAAATATTTTTTATAAAAGTGAGCATTTATTTACATAACCTTTTTAAAATTTAAAAAAATAGCATTGGCCTCACTAATCATCATCACGAAAGAAATTGCACAAAAACAAAGTTTATGGTTTCTATAAACAATAATAATAATTATACAAATCAATTACAAACTAAATATGAAATTAATTATAATTTTAAAAAGCTACTTGTATTTAATACTTGTAACTCTTCCTATTTTTCCAAAACTACAACATTTTTATTTTTACTTTCATAAAAATATAA
Organism: Empis stercorea; assembly: GCA_949752835.1. NCBI lineage: Eukaryota > Metazoa > Arthropoda > Insecta > Diptera > Empididae > Empis > Empis stercorea. Next base: position 16,170,412 of record OX457086.1, read on the forward strand.
AAAATAACAAACAAACAAACAAAAATATTTATAATTAAGTATAATAATTTATAAATGCATTTTTCCATGTTTTTTTTACATTTTGTATAAAGAACGTCAAAAAGTCAATCATTTTGAAATATTGCAGAACATATATCAAAAATTTTCCAGTTCATTGAAATAAAAATAAAAATAGCAAGAAAAAGAAAAGTAAAAGAATTGTCTATGAAAAATTATAGTTAATTTATCAAAGGTTAGAGATTTAAATGTATATACGTATGTATATATGATTATTAATATTATATCTAAAATCATTATTAGATAGATATTACAATTTATATCGATCAATAATATTGGCATCATAAGAATTTTCACTTTCAAAATCATCTGGATAGTTTTTTGAATCATTGTCTTTTTTGATTTGTGATGTATGTAATTTCTATTTTAATCTGTGGGTTAAATTAGTCCATTTTACAATTGAACTTTTAGTCTTTGCAAATTTATTCTAAATAAAAAGTTCAAATACAAAAAGTAATTCAGACAAATAAGTCTGTAAAAATAGAAATTTTAAATTACATTTTGTTTATAATTAGGAAATTTCTTCAGAAAATTAAATGGACAAAATTTCTTGTATTTAAATTTCCTATTAGAAAATGGGAAATAGCTTCAGCATATAGAACGAAACCTTCCTTACACGACATAGTTTTAGTTGAAATTTTCGAATTAGTTTTTATAATATTTTAGTAACTGAGCCATGTTTATGTAATTTTGGATAATTATCATATTAATTTTAACTAAAATCATATAAATATTCACCCCAATTCCGTAAGGCGTGTCACTTGTCGTTTCAAGTGACAAAATTGAAGTGGTATTATGATTGTCTCTTTTCGAGGTTTGTCGCTTGTCGTACTAGCTCCATCTATTGTACATGATACAAACTTCAAAATACGACAAATTTTGTTTATTATTTGTTTTCTGTAACTTTTGGTGTGAATTGACAAATGTAGTTTCAAATGAGAAATTTAGTCGAACAAATTTTATTCTCCGACTAGATGAAAAAGATGTAAATTGTTATTTAATTTTAACGTAATTATAATAATTTTAGAAAATTCTAAAATTTTAATTACTTTGGAAAATAATTTTTGGAAAAAATGTAAAATAAATAATAAATAAAGAATTTAAAATTACAATTTTACAGTTTATTTACAATTTGTGTAAATAAATAATGTACACAAATTGTCTCATAAACTCAATAAAATAAATAAAATTTGACATTTAACAAAAAATTGTAAATAAACGAGCATTACGACATCTACGATCTGGTAGTCAAAGTTGGAAAACCGACATGTCGTGTCGTATATCTTACAGAATACCAAATGAAAAACGACACGACAACAAAAGTGATACGACTCTCCAAGTGAAACGCCTTACAGCATTGGGGTGAATATTAATCCCAAAAAACGACACTATTAAATAATTATTAAAATATTCCTTAAATTCTAAATTCAATTAATTACCTAACAACTTTAATTTAAAACTATTATGATAATTGATATATAAATGACGATCTATTATTTTCGAAATACATTACACATTTAATACAATCTTTATATAAAATTGAAAAAAATAATTATTAGATCGTTTATTTTTTAAAATAGCTTTCATTCAACAAAATCATTTTTTTAATTTAATATATGAAAAACGGAAACAATTAACATTAAAAAAAAAATAATCTTAATTTAATAAGAAATTCTCTAAATAATTTAATAATTTTTTTATTAATTCAATTTATTTAAATTATTTATTTATTAAATAAAATTAAATAATTATGAAATTTTTATCGTTTTTTTTTTTCTTCTTTTTACTTACCTATGACCGGCATCCGTTTCAGACATTAATCCAGCTTAGGCTCCATAACTGAAAGGAAATGAGAAAGTTTAATATTATTATAAAAAATAAAAATTTAATTCACTTTTACAAGAATTATATCAATATTGTTATAAGAAAAAAATTTGAAATATAAAATTTTTAATTATTAAATGTGTAAAAAAAAAAATCATATATATGTAAATCCAACAAAATCATCAAAAAATGACATTTAACTTATTGAGTTGTTTAAGCTTTTGACACTTCTTGTTAAATTTAAATAAACACACACCTTATTTTTTTTATCTAACTATAATAATTTTATATTAAATTTTTTATTTTTTTCCATCATGTAGGTCAGTATAACATATTTTTACTATAGATGAAAAAAATAAATATACATTATAGAAATCAAAAAGTTACAAATTAATTCTACCAGTAAAAGCAATGAAATATAAAAAAAAAATCAATTATTTTATTTAAAATTAAACACGCAAATCTTTATGTATTTCTTTTGATTCCATGAATGGTATATACAAGATGATTTAATAGTTTACCAATCAACATGATTAAGCATTAATAGCAAATTCGACATCTCAATCAGAGTTAAGCTAAAAAAATCTGAACATGAAAACGAAAAAGATTTTTTTTTTCAATATTTAGTTTCCTATTTCTGGGTAGTGAAAATTGTAACATTTTATAAATCAATAGAAAGACCTAATTATTTATCCGCTTGACCTATTGAAATATGCTTCAATATAACCAGTCACATTTTTCCTATGATGTTTGCTGAAGGTATATTACAAATTGCAAAAATCGTTTAACTCTTATTGAGAATTTGACCAAATTTTTGAAGCATTGTTTGCTGTAGTATCTATAATATTTTATTTGGTCAATTAATAAATATTCTTGTCTAATTTAAGGATTTTATATTAAACATTACTCCTTCATATATGCAATTTCAATATTTTTTACAAAAAATTATTAGATTTTTTGTTTCCTTATAAAATTTAATCAAATTTGATAAAAATAAACCACAAAAACCGACATCCTAGTATAAGGCTAACATTAAATTTTCTATTTTCATTTCAAACTGATGAAGATTCTGTATAATATTGGAAATTGCAATAATGAAAAATTATAATGATGAAAATTGCAATGTAAACGTACATATATCTATGCAAGCAAACTAAAATCATTGAGAAAAAATTAATCATTGTTTGAACAATATTTTTATCGTTATAAACTTTCTCAGCAACATTGTATACTTTATTGTAATATGGGATTGGTGAAGATTATAAAAATCTAATATTTCATTTTTCAAATTATACAAAAATTAATAATAATTAATTGAGGTATAATAAATGTTGTTTTTTTTAGATTACATATACAATTTTCTAGATTATCTTAAAGAGTCCAATTACTATTTTTTTTAACCCATATGAGGTCGAAATTTTTATACATCTTTTAACCTGAAAAAAATGATCATTGCAAATTATTAACAGTTGTTTATAATAATAATGTATAGTATAAATTGAATTTTAATAATTATATTTGTAATTTTTAATAATCATTTTTTCGAATAAATTGATTAAAATTATTATTGAAGCATTTGCGGGATCATTAAAATGAACCATTTCTATAAAACTGTTATATTCCTGATATAAGATTACATGTAGGTTATCCTTTTTTTTTTTAAATGGCCAGTCAACCGATAATAGTGTTAAAATCCTTGTTTAAAATAATATATAATTTACTTAATGATCCAGTAACACTATTAATCAATTTGGCTAGTTTTGTGAAAGTAAATTATGCTAGTAAATATAATTATGAATGATCGAGAGCATTAAAGTTTCTATTAAACTCTGGTTTGTCGAGTTTAAGCAAAAATATTATACATACTTATGTATGTATATCTGCATTTTAAAACCTTTTAAAAAAATTATGTTTTCCTAAAAAAAACAAACTCTTCAACAGAGCCTAAAATTTCCACCTGTCGAAAGCTTAACTGGGAATGTTTTTTTTTAAGAAAATTGATCTCTGAATAAACCAAATGTTTGTACTTAAAAATTGTAACATTTTTATAAGATAAAAATCTATGATTTTTTTTTGTTAAAACATAGAATACCGCTAATCATAATGGGTCAATTTCGCTGATTTTCAACATATATAATTTATTATTCACAATCATTTTTGTTTTTTTTTGTAAATCTTACCCCAAAAAAAAATATAATTTTACGCATCAGATTTTTCATTGTAAAGATTAATCGAAACAAATCAATTTTTATGAATAGTAATTTTTTTTCTAACTTCACCTAAAAAAATTCAAGGTGATGTGCTAAACTTAAATGGAAAATGAAAATAGAATTTTAAATTCGGTCAAAAAAGGTTGTTGTTGTTTTTTTTTCTTCTTTCAATCTTAATTAATTGTACGAGAAAGGAGAAATAATGAAAATCATAAAATAAAAAGATTATCATTTATTTTTATGTTTCTTGTGACAGTCGCGCTCCCCTTTTTGGCATAAAGAATAAATAAACTATTTTATTCTTTAATAATTTTTTTTTTTTTTTGGTAAATTGGATATTTAATTTGGTCAATGATTTTTAATAAATCATGTTACACTTTCGAATCTCTTAAACAAAAATTTGTATTTTCATTCTTTTGTCAAATTTTTAACGAAAGTTTTTTTTTCAGGTAAATTGTTGGTTCAAAGAATGGTTCAAATGATTTTGAATAGTTCACAAATAAAAAAAAAAATTGTGTAAATTAAATTTTCTGTTCTATTAAATAATCAATTGATTTTTGGTATTTTTTTTTTTTTTTGGTATATATAAATGTTTGAAATGTATGCCAAAATAGAAAATATTAAGTTTTTGGATAAAATGAAGAAGTAAGTGGCGCTTAACACGTTCTGACCATAAAAATATGTACTTGATAAAAGGTACACTGACAAATAAAGATAACTTTCTTCTAAGAGCTTATCAATTTGTAGGAGAAATTTTGTAGTTAATGAAATAATGTGCCTATAGATATTTTGTTAGTTTTGGCAATATTTTATACTTAGATAAAATAAACATTATGTTTCAAAGAATTTCTTTCATATTTCAGGAATTATGTGAAAAAGTTTTTAAAACAAAATTTAATTTCAATTAAAATTTCTGAGACGAAACATAATTAAAATATAAAAATTCCATTACACGATGACAAATGATTAATTAATTTATAAATTTTTTGTTGTTGCACGTTTAAAGTCCTTCTAAATGCCCTTTTTTCTGTGTGTTTGTGGAAATAATTTATATTTTTTTCATATTTTTTAAACTAGTTAGTAAATTTATAAATAATTCTTGTATAATTTCATGTTTCGAATATTTAGAAAAAAAACTAATCTATATTTTATAATCGCTGTTGGACTATACAGAAAAAAAAACTGCACAATCTTTTATTTAAGTAATTACTTTAAAAGCTATTTAGAACACGATTAAACTTGCTTTCCTTCTGTTTATCTATAATGCAATATAAGAAAAAGTGTATTAAATATAATTATGTTGACAGAATAATTATTATTAATGCGATAACGCATTGTAGTCAACATTTTTTACAATGCTTGAACTAACCAACTTTATTTTTTTATAGAAACAAACCAGCTGTAAAATATTTTAAACAAGATAGCTCTTAGAGTGAAAAACTTTTTATTTTTTCATAAGAAAATTATGTGGTTTAAGTATTATATAGAAAGCTATGTAAATAATCATTTATATGGTTATTTGAAATGGACATATAAATCCATATAGACCTCCTTGAATCATTAATCAAAATATAAACAATGTGTTATATCAGATAAGTTAATTTTAATAACCATCAAGCTATAAAGTTGTGACAGTACATAGAAATTTCAATATTATGTGCAGTATAGACATTGAGAATTTTCCAATAAAAAATCTTTTAAATTTTGGTATAAAAAATTTTTAAAATTTTGGTATAAAAAATTTTTAAAAAATTGAATCAGAATAAACTTAAATCTAATAATTCTCCAAACTATAAAAAACTATTACATCAATTTCTTTTCAGAAATTTTTTTTCTACACCACACCATGGTGGGAATTGTCAAAAATCTGTGGTGTAGGAAAGTGTAAGGTGTGAAAAAAACATACTTTTATTACACCCTGACAAAATTCTTTATAATTTTAAATTGTTATACTTTTTTCATAATTTGTGATTAAAACATTATTTAATTGACGAATAGTATAATATTTCCACCTTAAAAAGTTAAAAAAAAAATTAATTACATCTCCACTTTCTACACCTTCAAATTTGAGGGTGTAGAAAAGTGTACACTTTTTCTAGGCGCCGATTTAAAAAAGGTGTAGAAAGTGTAGAAGGTGTAGTCAAAAGAACGCAAAAATTTTCTACACCATGGAGGGTGTAAGAAAGTGTAGGAAAGTGTAAGAAAATGTGTCTGAAAAGAAATTGATGTTAATTTTAATTCACATTTTACAGATTCTTTACTATACTCGTAGTACAAAATTTTTGCACATGAATTCTCGATGCCAATGCATATTTAAAATTATTGTCCCAGCAGGTTTATATTTTTTTTTTTTTTTTTTTATAATAATGTTCAAATTCATTTTAAATCTCAAAAATATTTTCCTTTTACTTTAATGTATTACATAAAGCAAAAAAATATTATTAGTTATAAAGAAAATGTCTGTTTGGTCAACCAGAACATTAACATTTTTCTTAATATTTTACTACTATACGCATTCCATTTAAGAACGTTTAAATATTCTTTATACATTTGTTTTTAATACTAAAATGAATTCTCCTAAATATTTTTATAGTATATATTATTAAAATATAAATTTTATAATAAAAGTATATAAAATATATTTGAATTTGAAATTGTATTTATGCTAGCCAGAATGAAAAAATAAACACAATATTTTATGTTGTGCAGATTTAATACATATATATAAGTAAAAATATATTTATGGTCGACCTCAGATGTCTCTACAGATATTTTAATATATATAAAAAAATTACCACATATCTTTTAACCTAGATTCTATATTTATTTATTAGAATAAAATTTATAAGAAAAATTTTTTTTTGTAAATACAAATTGTAAAATGGAATATTTATTTTGAAGAATTTTTTTTTTTACAGTGTACAATGGAATTAGTACTTAAAAGGTTTTAAGTTGTATAAATTATCTTATATTTGTTTGTTAAATATTAAATTGTGAAAAATAACAATATCAAAGATAATCTTGATGAAAAAATATTAACGTATTACTAAAAATGTGAAGTAGACTCTGTAAGATCTATACATACAATTTGCCTTGTCTCCGCAATTCGAAAACACATCATCGGAGCTTAAGTAAACACAAAATAATAATAGATAATTTTTAATATTATTGTAATTTTTGCAAACACAGGGACAAGAAACTTCTGTACCAACACTGAAAAAATTTCATATCCAACATATTCGAAAGTTAAAATCAATCATCGTTGATTCTAAAAAAAGAATATGTGAATAATTATTTTATGCTGTAGCTCATATTTATCATTTCTAAAGAGTACTTTACTACTATAGTAGAAAAATACTCTAAAAAACTAGCATTCTCACAAAGTATCAGTATCATCTCTAATATAATAATATATGCTACTCTAAAATGCTAAAAATGCTTTTAAAAACAAAATCATCAGTGAAAAACCTATTAGCACTTAGAAAATATTACAAAGTCGATAATTATATTTTGTGAAAACGACACGACGATGATCTTCAAAACATATAAAAAAAATTATATTTTTTATGATCAAACTTCCTTTTCTCATTTCAGTTCAGCGTTAAGTTATTTAAACAAAATTACACTATCATCATATACCCAGATGCTTTACATAATTCCATTATACATTTGTGGTTGCAAATTTTGCAATAGATCATTGTAAAAAGTGAAAAACAAGAACAAGGAGTCTAGAGAGAAAAAAAAAACGTTGACATTTCAATGTTTATTTTACTATAAGATTTAGTGAGTCTGAGTATAAGTATGAGATGCTAATTGTATATGTAAAATCTAATAAATTAAACTATCATGAAAGTTTTATGTTAGATATTTCAATTTGATGGAAATAATTGCAATTTATTATAGAATTTATTTTACTTTGTATATATGTACTTATATATATAATTTCCGGTATAAAGAAAATAGAATAGAATTTTTATTAGTTTTGTTGCAATTAATAAAATATTGTATTTATTTCTGTCTATAAAATTTTTATTTTTGATTGGTGTGTTATTAAAACAATTTAGAAAATTCATTTATTAATTTGTTTTTGTGGCAAAACGTTAAGACGGTATCATTATTAACTTTGTGGTTTTATATTTTATGAAAAAAAAAAATCAATTAAAAAAATGTTTAATAAACAAATTTATATTTCATTTCACTTGCAGAGAGATTCATTTCCGCAAATGAAGATTTTATATAGAATTCTTAAAATTATAATTTTATATCTATTTTTTAAATAATAATTTTAATAGGATTATGTAATATACAAAGATTGTCGAGTTTCGTTGTTACCAGACATGATACACAAAAGGTTAAATTGAAGTGTCAATAAACGATGGAAAGGCAAGGTATTTAATTTTATGAATTTTACAATATTCAATTTATATAAGGAATCAAAATTAATAAAAATCATCTTATGGGCATGTTTAATATTAGACTGAAATTACAATGCTGAAACTGAGTCACAATCATTTCTAATTTTCGATTAAATTTCTCTACCTCGGTAAATAATATTTTCCTTTTAGATTTCCCAAAAGGGACCTAAATCAGGTTATCTCCAAATATACAATTAAATATATATTTAGTGACTTTAAAGTAATAAATTATATGAAAGTCTTTTGATAATGTAGTAGCCAACAAAAAAAATGTATAATTAATTACATATAAAAAAAAACTTTAAAAATTTTAATGATTAAATAATTTGTTTTTTGTTGTGTAAAAAATTCCACCAAAAATACTTTTGTGCATTAATTGCCTTTAAATACAAAATACACATAAATAATTCGTGTTTGTTAAATTAATTACAATTAGCCTCTTTGAAATACTCACTTTAAACACTTATAATCAGCACTACACGACTTGATCGCATTAAATAAGATTTTAACATAATAACGAAGCAATAAGAAATATTTTTGTGGTTTAAATTTTTAATGTGCATCAGCAAGAATGCATTCAAAAAATCTTTACAAAAAAAAATTGGAAATAAATTTTTCACAAAGAATTTGAAAAAATTTTATACTTTCAAATTTTTTTTTTTTTTTTTGATTAATTAAAACAAGATTTTCGACAACACTAATTGAATAAAAATTTAAGATAAATTTTATATAATGAATTTTTAGAGATTTATTAAACTGAATTTAACAGGAAATGTTAAATAATGGTGAAATATTTGACTTAAAAATTATTACATCCTCATTAAACATGAAGAGAAATTAACGTAATGGTAAAATGAAATGATAAGATTTTTGGAATTTTTTTTTTTGCATTTTCGTAATATTGTTGAGAAGGTGAAATTTGAAGAAAGTTTCATCAATTCTGTCTCTTTTTAAATTTAAGGACTACACTTAACATCCAAGAAAATCATGCCAACTAAATTTGTCTTATATAGTGTCTGTAGTGTAGAATAAGTAAAAATATAAAAATATCTATTGTAAAAATTAAATTTTTCTTCACTTTAAATCCAGACTATCTGTCTATAATCATATGAAAATTTACAGCTCATCCTTCTGTATAACTAATAAATCATAACTTTTTTTTTTGTTATAATGTTATTTTCATGGTTATTAACTTTTCAAATAATGACCAACCATTTAAAAAATTCAGTGTTATATGCAAAAAAAAAAAAAAAAAAACAAGTCATTAAAAACAATAAATTAACTATATAAATTACTTAATAAGACAGCAACTGTGTCAGTTCACAGATATATGTATTTTTTTTGTTGTTGAAAATTCCAAAGTTAATAATTCTTCTGTAAATTATATTTTAATGCAAATTATATTTATAAATCTTTCTGTTTATGTGCAAAAAATTATAAATTCGGCAGTATAGTTTTTGTCATTCAGTCTCCGTTATATAATCCAAAAAATGAACCACCCAAAAAAAAAAACAAACATAAAAGTAATCAATGCTCACCATTTATATGGTAAAATCATTTCCTCTTTTATACCAAAAAGTAAAGTTTTTTTTTTCAGAACAAACAAATCAACAAGAAAAAATCTTTAATCTTGATAAAGCTAATTTTTTCTGATCCTACCCAAAAAAAAAAAACAATCTTCTTTCATAATTTTTACTCTTTTTTTTTTGTTTTACTATCCAACACACAAAAATTTATTCACTGACAAAAAATATTATTATTAAAAAACCACCAAAGTCAGTCTCAAGTCTCAAGGTTGTTGCCCCAAACATTTATGCGTTTCTTTTTTTATGAATGTGAAAAAGTTCTTCAAAAAATATCAGAATTTTTAAAAAGCATATTTTCATATATAAATTTGATATGTTGAAAATTTGACTCATATACAATGTCAATTTGTAATTTAGCTTTGATTCTAATTTAACTATGATGTTAACTATTTAACTATGAAGTTAAATATATAAAATAAATATGTAAAATAATCGATTTTAAAAAGTGTAATATTTAAATTTAATGAAATTGATTCTTCTTCTTCTGTTGGCACAACACCCCGATGTGAGCTTAGGCCTACCTCTCTTTTAGAGATTTTCTCGACATTTTATTGCAATTGCGGACCTAATTATTTTTTATGAATTCCGAACCATAAATTCCACTGTAGCGGAGAAACTATTTATTGCAACAAGCTAATGGCTTTGTAGTGAGTAATTGTTGTCAGCAATTGGGCTCGACCGCTAGCATTTTTCCCAGTCTTAAATTTTACATCGCCTGTATATGTTATTACCAGTACTCATTTAAAGCTGACTTAACTTAGAACGACATCGACGCCTCGGCCGGGAATTCAAATCACGACCTCATTAACCGCGGCATAGTACTACACACACTAAGCCACCGCCGCTCATGAAATTGATTAATACACCATTAAAATATTATAGAATTTCGAATTTCCAAAAAGAAGAACTAATTTTGGTATAAATTTTCTATTTGTAGATCATGAACTATGAAAATTCTTTAAATATGAAAACTGTTTCTGTTGCAAGAGTCCCGAGAAAATGTTAGTCCTTTTTGGTTTTCAACGGTGACACAGAGCAGATAATTTAATTCTTAATATATAATTTTTATTACAGCTGATAAGACAATTAATTTATTTGAAAAAAAGTCAAAAAAATTAAGGATCAAATTAATTTTTTTCTGCTGAAAATTTATTTCGAGTGTAACCAAAATTTTATGGTTTTTCGTAAATGAATATTAAAAAGAACTCATATCTTTTTAACAAACTCTTCAATTTCTAACTCAATCTTGTTAAAAAATTAACTTCTTCATTTTACAACCAATAAAAAAAAACCACCAAAAACTAAATAAATATTTCGTTCTACCAAAATCTCGTGATTACAATCTATGAATTATGCGCGTAATAAAGTATTTTATGTTTTTCGAAAAATGACTAATGATTGAAATAATAATGAATAAAATTCGTTGTCGATTTTTTTTTTTTTTTTATAATCTTTAAGGAAGTTTAAGTTATAAGATTTAAAATCCACCGATGATCATCATGTTTCTTTTTCTCTTGTTAATTATTTGATTTTTTTTTTAGATTTTTTTTTTGTTTGGTTAATAAACAACGAAAATTTGAAGCCATCAGCCAAAAAATTGTGAACATGCAATTTTCACCCTGTTGATTACCTTTTTTGTTTAGTTTTCATTATATAATTAATGGTTAAATAGAAAATTTGGCACATCTCAGTTAATGATATTACAATCTAATTAAGAATAGAAAAATAATTAGATCTAATTTTTGGGGTTAGAGTATTTTGTTTTTGTTTATGAGAATCAAATTAAATTATATATACATAACTCTTTTTATAACTCTTTTTATGTTATGTCTGTCTGTCAATATCAATGACCTCAAATTTAATTAAATTTTTTTTTTTTGTAATTGTCATTCACACGAAGGAAAATATTAAATTTTTGTGTAATTTTTTTATTTTTGTAATTGAAATTTTCATGGTTTTTTAATTTTTATTACTAGAGTTTCAAATACCTGCGATTATTATAGTAAATATTTCTATATATTTGAGGAAATGACAATTTTGGTTGGGTTTCGTTTTTATGATGCCAGTTTATGAAAGTTAATTTTACAAAGTAATTGGTGCTAATGTAACTTTAAGCTCAATAAATCATTTAGTAAGAAAAGGAAATTATTATGGCTAAAATATTAATCGAAAAAAATAAAAATTCAATTTCGCGATTCATTTTTAAGTGATACGGGTCAAGTCAAATGTATTAATTTTTATTTTGGCTATTAAGTTAAGTAGAAAATTGAAAAATATAATCTAATATTTAATATTTTGATTTATATAATGTAAAAGGGTGAAAGTTAAGTCTTTTTTTATTTTGAGTGCTTTTAAATCTCATAAAGTATTAGAAGATTACTCAGAATTAATTAAATTAAATTATTGTCCGGAAATTTCATTTTTAGGATATTTATTATGAGCCGGAAACTAAAATTTTACTTTCTTAATATTTTGATTTTTGTATAACAGTTGAAATATGATGATCGAAATAATTCTATTTTAATTTATAATTCGAAAGTTAATTTCAAATTTATTTATATTTGAAGAAATTAATTTATTACAATAAATAAATGTTACAGTCTGACATTTGTTTACCTCAATCAAATAGTTATCACTACTAATACAATTTTAGAGACTCGATCTATAAATTTTTCGATCGTCATTGAATATATACGGTTCGAAATTAATTAAAGCCATATAGTTCAATCTACTCTATATATCAATTCGCAACGGTAACAAATATTGCCTTGAAAATAATTAATATAAATTTTATTTTGGTAATAATTGTAGAAGAAGCTTTTTATTTCTGTTGCTGTCCCACCAACGTAAAATTATTACGACAGAGAGTTTATTAAACTAACTATATTTATTTATAGTTATAGAATTACCGAAAGTTCATATAGGTGCACACATAAGATCATTTTTCATTAAATCACAAAATTTGAAAAAACCAAATACTTTTTACTATTAAACAATTTACAACAAAACTATATATAAAAAAACCTGTAATTAAAAAAAAAGGTCATAATGATGCCAAGACATTGATCTTATGATTACGATGCTATTTTTGTTTTTTATGTTGCAAATATTTTTCTTTCTTATTTTTGCATTTAAAGAAAAATGGCAAAAATTTATCTAGTAAAAATATTTATATACTTTTGTCCATTAATCAATCAATTTATATTTATTATGTCTCACCAAGAATCATTTAAAGAACTTCACTTTCCAAGAAAAATAACCATAATGGTAAAATGCCTGTTTATAGGAGATCATCAATTTCAGCTTCTTCTCTCAAATATATTTTTTTTTATATTTAGTTTCTTTTTTTTTTTTTATGAAAAATTAAACATAAAAAGGGAAATTACAATTGATGAAAACTATTCTGTCAATCACATATTATAAAATTTATATGCTAGAAATCGAAAGGTGGTATTATTATATACAATCCAAGTGAAATAAAATAGAACTATTATTGAAATTGAATGAAAAGACAAAGACTTAAATTTGATATTTAAAATGATCATAAATGGTCGAAATAATCGTTATTTTTTCTATAATGGATCAATAGAGAAGAGATATAGTTTATTAACCTGTTTTTTTTTTGTTTTGTTTTTTTGAAGAACAAGAAAAGAAACTTTATATTATAATAATTGAAAAGTAATATTCAATTCTTCTTTTGGTATTATAAAGAATTTAATAGACTTTGAAGGAATGAAATTGAAAAACATTTGAAATAAAAGTAAAATAGTTAAAAATAGATATAATTGTAATAAATAATGGAATATTTGTATAAGTAAATTTTATTGCAGGGGTGGATTCAAATAGAAATATATATTAATTGAGTCATTTTTTATGGCTTATTTTCATCTTAAAACATTATAGCAATTAATTAATTAAAATTTTTATTTTGTGTAAATTTCAGTTATAATTTTAATGGTTGTGCCAATATTTGTATAAAATATAAAATATTATTACTCAGAGCTTAAATCCAGCTTGAATTACATAAATTCAGCTAATAGTAATGTAGCAGGTATACTAAATGCAGAAGAAATTGGCTTAGCATTCTATATGAATAATTTTTTATACATAATGTATTAAAAAAATTTCCTCGTTGGTTATCTATAAATTGTGAAATTATTAAACTGACATTAACATTTTCAGTTACAAATAAACACAAAATTACTAATTAAAAAAATCTTTTAGTAAATTTATCAAAAATATACATAACATCCCGAACACTATCAATTTACTATTATTATTAATTTATAACATAAAATTATTATAACATATATTGAATTTGACAGTAAACATTAATTTTCCAAGATTATTTTATAAATAATATGATTTAGAATTTTTCATCTCGAATGTAACCTTATATAGCATATATTTTTATTTCAATTATAGTTGTAATATAATACAAAAACTACTTACTCTTACGCATAATAATTTTTAGTTGTAGAACAGAAGCTGTCATTATCAATTTAAAATAATTTCTATGTTTAGATAATTTAATATTTCATAAACAATTTAACAGATTTATTAATATAGAACAAAATTACGAAATGAAAATAAATTGTGTAAATAAAAATATTTATTTCAATTTATTATATATTTTACCAAAAGGCAATTTCCACTTTTACTAAAAAATTTATCGTTTTGTTGGCAAATAATAAATTGTAAGTTTCCTGTTTTCTTTTTGTTGAACAAAATAAAACAAAAAACAGGATCGAAAATATCAAATTGAATGAATAAATTTATTATTATATATTATTGTCGACATCTTAATTAAACCCTTTATTTCTGTGTGCCTGGGTAAAGATAAGAAAACTCGAACAAAATTTAATATATAATTTTTTTTATCTTCAATTTTCTTTTAGAAAGTTTTTCAATTTAAATGAGAGAAAAAAATAATAATTTTATAAATGAAATTATTTCTTACCAATTAAATTAAAAATTATTTTACTTCAAATCAACAATTATTATTTTTTGGAATAAATTTTTATTAGAAATTTTCGTTTTAAAATAATTAAAAGTTAAAAAATTTAATTATTATTTAAAAAAAAAAAAAAGATATTTTTTCACAAAATTAAAATAAAAAAAAAATTTTTGTAGCACACGCATGAATTACGCTACGCTAACCATTTAAACGAAATATAAAACAAAAATGTTAAGGCACGAACTTGAAATTATTGTTTCATATACATATATAATTTTTAGTAGAAATTAAGTAAAATAAATAAAAAAAATTTCATAAAATTTATTACTTAATATTAAAATGAAAATTTTAAGATTCCAATAAAAAAAAAATTAAGAAATTATTGAAATAAATTCTCGCAATGCGATTTCAATGCTATTAATGTATAAATGCATTATACACGCTAAAAAATGCCGCTCTGAAAATTATATTATTATTACTAAGAAAATTGTTATTAACAGCAGAATTTTTTTTTTTAAATAATTATATGTATATAGTATAAAACTTTCATTTTTCATTTTTTTTTTATTCAAGTCAATTACTTAGTTCTATAATTTATTCATAAAAATATTTTTTTTAATTTACCAGCGAATGTCATATTCTTCAATGATATTAATGTATGTATAAAACTGACAATATTAATTAAGTAGGTCTTTTTAATACAATAAAATTGATCGTAAATTTTAATGATAAAAAAAAAAGGAATTAGTATAAAGTGTTTTTGTAGTAAAATTAAATATTCATATTTTTATGGTAAGATTAAAGTGAACCGCAAACGCCCGCATAATTTGTTTTATAATACATATAATACTATATACACAAATTTATAGGTAAAATAATTTTAATTTTAATGATTTTTATATATTAAACTTTTTTCTGAAATTTTTTTTGAGGAAAATGTAGATAATGTAATGGTAAATTTGAAAATTGTAAACAGAAAAATATTTATTTGGAATATTTTAAATACTAGTTCTCTCAATAATAATTAAATTATTAATTTTTTAACCAATAAATCTTTATACATATTAATATTAATATTTTAGTTGATTAATATAGAAATATCATTTTAATATTAAGATAAAAAAAATGTGTGTACATAATATTAAATAAATATCATTTTAGGGACGTTAAAAATTTTTTATAGTCACGAAAAACTTGTTAATGATTAAGTCATTTTTAAAATGTCAGTTAACCAGGAAATGAATTTAACTTTAGGAAAAATAAATAAATATAAAAAGAAATATTTTCCCGACACAACAAAAAATATTACTATATACTCCCGGAAATTATAAAAAAAAAAATAAACCCTATTCAATCAATTAATTATTTTATTATTAATATATTCTTTAGGTTTAGCATAAATATCATAAGAAAATATATTTATGATAATATTGCAAAAATTTTATGATGAAACAAAAATACTATGTAAACAAATTGATTCATTCTAAATATATTTTTCTTAATTTCATATAATAACTACAATTGCGTTCTGTTACTTTGACTGGCACATATTTCTCAGTGAGACTTTATCTAATATTTAAAGAAGCAAACACATAAACAAACAAACATAATTTATTATAAAAATAAAATTTAAAAAAAACTTTAGTCTGAAAAAAAAAACTTTAAATCAGAAGTAATAAATATTGATTTTCTGGTTGTCGTTTTTTGCATTTCTATTTTTATATCTATTTTTTTTTTGTCTATTTGATAAATTATCAACCTCTCAACGGTTCTCAATGGGAGGCTGTCATAATTCCCCAAAAAAAAGAAAAAGAAAAACCAAACAAATACAAAAACTATCTATTGGATATATGTATTTATATATGTTTATGCTCATTTATTTCCCATATATAATATTTGAAACAAAACAGAACATAAAACTAATAAATATTCAAACAAACATGATTTAAAGATTTGTACATATCAATGAGGAGAACTTATAAACATGAAAAGATTTAGAAGTTTTCGTTCTTTTTATTGAAGAAAAACATAAATACGCGTGCGGTCTTTTTAAATTTTTAGAGAGCAAAATGATAAATCTATGTTTTTTTTTTTAGTAAATTTTCTTTTACCACAAATATGTTTAAAAAAAATTTATTTATTAAAAAAAAAAAAAGTAATAATATTATTATTTATTTATATATATAAAATATTTATTTTACGAATTTTTTAAAATGGTTTTTAAATGAAAATTTCTTTTTGATTGAATAGTTAGTAAAATGCGTATAGAGAATGGAGTAGATTTTTTATATTTGATGGTATAAAGTTGTTGATGATTATTATGTGATTATTGATGATGATTCAAATATCTGTTTTTTTTTTATCTTTTATTTTGACATTTTGGTATTTTGAGGTCATTTTTGGATTTGATATTTTTTTTATTATATATTTTATAAAAGAATTTTGTATTTTGTGTGAATGAAGATTTATTATAACATGGAATGCATAACTAAAATTTTTCAGACAAATATTTTTATTATAAAACATTTTATGCACATTTATGTAATAATATTTTTTGTATTTCTTGTTTTTTTGCGGTTGATTTTATTTTGTAATTCATAAGAAATAAAAATATTGTTATTATATAATAAATTTCTATTTTTATAATTTCTGTAAAGCTTACAATTTAAAATAGAATACTCTAGTGTCATTATTTCAACGATATAAATTATAGAGTTGGAGGATAAAATTTGTCTTGGAAATATTTAATATTATGTTGCAAGAAAAATTAAGTAACTAAGTATAACTAATAATTTATTGTAATTGTTGAGCAATAATAGCAATTGCCACTTTCGTAAAATCACTTAATATCTTTTTCTAATTATAAACGTGAATACAAAAATCATTTCACAGATAAAATTATTATTTAAAAATAATAATTGTATTCGGAAATAATAAAATTTTCCTCGAATTATTTTCCAAATTTCATAATTTATTTTGCAAGAAAATATATAATTAAAATTCACTTACTTTTTCAATTAAATAAAAATCGTATTTCTCCAAAAATTATCACTTTAAAATTTATGTACAAACTAAAAATTTTAAAATTCTCGAATCATAAAAGTTTAAAAACAAAAAACAAAACAAATTTTCAATAATTTGCGATAATTTTCAAAGCCTTTATTATTTTTTTTACAGAACTTCAATCAAATATTCTTTTTGTTATTACTTTACGTACTGCGTTTTTTTAAGATTGAAGAAACAATCACAATTTTTTAAGTAATAATTATTTAATTATAATTTTTGAGTAGAATAATACAAAAATCAACACAGTTCATCGAAAAACACAAAATAATTTTAATTTATAAAAATTTCTTTTTCAATTAGTTGAACACTTTCAATCTCAACATTTTTTTATATTCCAGCTAATATCAAAAATCAAAAATTATTAATAAATAAATGATAAGAGGAATCATTAATCATAGAAAAATATTATTTTTTTCTCGATTGTAAGAAAGTAATTTAATTTGATAAAAATTCGATCTCCTTTTAAGAAACCTTTTAAGAAACCGGCAACAAATTAATTGGCAGATTTTTTTTTTTACCTTCTTATTATTATTAATATTAAATATCTAACACCAAAAATTTCACCATACTTTGTCAAAAAAGCAAAAATTTATATATTTCAAAATTTACATACACGTTTTCTCAGATTGTTATCTTTGAGATAAAGCCACAAAAAAAATAAACAAATAATCATAAATAAAAATTGTCACGATTTTCTAAAAACTTAAATAAACAAAAAACAGAACAAACTGCAAAAAATTAAGGTAAGTTTTTAATAATTTTTTTTTTAACTCTCACTTTTCAAAATTTATTTTACAAAGGTTGACTTTTGCCAATAAAATTACAAAATCAACAACAACACAAAAAATTGAAATTTCCAATCATAAAGAAATTTCAATATTCGAGTTTGTCGCTTAACACTTTTGTTTTTACACCAATAAATTTTGTAATTTTTTTTTTTGTGTTAATCACGTTCTTTGATTAAAAACTCAATAATTAATTAAAAATCAATTAATTAATTATGTTTGTTTTTTTTTTGTAAAATTGAAATAAAAGCATATGAAAAAATTAATAAAATCGCGCACGTCTGACTATATTTGCCAAACGTTGTCATCAGACTGACGAGTAATGTACGGCTGCGGCTGCTGTTATGGTACGTGAAACGGCTACGATTTTCTTGTTGCTCAACAGACTGAAAATTTTTTATGCCACTATACATATATTTACCCATTCAATTGGGGATACACAATCTTTTTTCCCAAAAAAAAAATATAGCTCTACTAACGATAATACTGTTATAGGAGATAGAATGAAATTAATAAAAAAAAAAAAATTTCGGTACATAAAACTTCATTAAATGAACCATCCATGATGAATCAAAAAAAAATTTTCTCTTTGTTTTGAAGAGTGCTCTGCTAAAATAAAGATAATAAAAAGAAATAAGAAATTTCTAATCTGCAAAGTCGCGTGTTTACTGAAATTCTGCAAAGGTCATCAGACTTGTTGCGGAAACGTGTTAATAATGATGGTAATTTCATATGGGGGAAATATATAAAATATAATTTGCTCTTGAGTTTCAGTAGAAAACAGAATCATTCCAGTTAAATCGAATTTCTGTTAATCAATGAAATAATACAAGAGAAGTGAACCAAAAATTTGAAGAATTTTAAGAGAATATATTTATTTTTATCTCTTAACTTTGGTAAAGTTTTCTTGATTTTTGAAAATTTCAGTATCTATCTTTTTCAAGACCAGAATAAATAATTTTTTATAAGCTTGCGGTGAAAATAAAAACTACTGTTGTCTGCCGGTTTTTATAAAATCTATTAAGAAAATGCAACCATAAAATTTACATTAAATATTATCATTAAATTTTGTTTTTATTTTTTTTACCTTGCTTACAGCATAGCATTTTTTGTTAGAGAATATAGCAAGTATATTACGATTATTATGTAATAATGATATTTTATCAATAATCTAAGTAAACTATAAGATTTTATTTAAAATGTAAATATATAAATTTCTTTTATAAGAAAAATATTCATGGTTAAATTAATAATTATAACAAATGTCTAGACTAAGACTGGTTTGATAGACATTTGACATTGAAGTTATTTTAGTTTCTTTTAAATGTAATTAACACATTTCTTAAATGTCTAAAAAATATGTAATATGTAAATATTGACGTTAAGTAGATGTAACTCAACAAAAAGAATGTAGATGTCTAAAATAATTAAAAAATATATATCTTAAAATTACTTATGTAAAGTATTTGTACTTACACTTGTAGTATCTTGAAAATTCAAATTCTTCATTCATATGTGTAAAAATAATATAATTAACTGAAAATATATTAAAAATGAATTTTTATATAAAAATTAAGATATTTTAGATGGTTAACTTAAAATATTTGTTAATCTAAATCTGTCATTCAAAAATAAATTTTTATAGTGTTGAAATTGAATTTCTTACGATTTAGTTCTTCTTTGAAGTGTTAATTTTGCTGAAAAGCCATAAATATTAATAATGGTGAAATGATGTGTCCGTTTTTAGACATAACCAATGATTTTTTTTTTTCAAATTTAAATAATAATCTCATCAATAAAAATAGAAATTCTGTTATGTTAATATTTATTAGTTTTTCTGCGAACTATTTTCATAAAATAATAGCGAAATAAAATAAGAAGAAGCAGTATTTTATAATATTGCAAATAAATCACTATAAAATATATTTATCTCCAAAAAAGTTAAATACAAATGACAAAAGGAAATAATTTTCTATCACGGTGGAAAATATTTTTTTATAGGTTTTTTAAATTTCGGTGTTAAAATTCTACAGTTAAATAATAAACGAATTATAGATTAATACAAATTTAATATTTTTTATGTAAATGGTAATATAAAGTTAAAACGATTAATTTGAAACAAAAATGTTAAGGCAGTAACTCGATATTATATTTGAAAATCTATAAAATAAAAGTCTTTAACAAGTTACTTGAAATTAATATACTATAACTGGAACAACTACGAACTTATATAAGATCAGCAATCGGAACATTTTATTTTGCTAACACAGTAGTTAACATTTAATTATGTCTCATTAAAAAATAAAACGAAAAATCGGAATTGATTTAATATTGAAAGATCATTTTAATATAATTACACAATCAATTTTAAATTATTATATACATTTTAATTTGAACGAAGCAAGAAAATTATACTATAATAAGTAATATCTCTATAAAAATTTAGAATGTCCAATATAATTTCATTTTATTATTATTATTATTTTAATTATTTTGTCGTCTACACAAAATGTTCGTATTTCAATTGATTTATTAAAGAAATTATATGTCTCTTTTTCCCCCGTTTTCCATAATATTTTCATTTTTTTCTTATATAAACTTTTTCAAACTTGTATATTTTTTTTAAAGAAGCAACAGATCACCATGGTAAAAAGATGCCGGGACTGGTTCAGTAAACGCACAGTTATATTACCAGAACAAACTTTAAGATTTCTAGATTGATTTTGTTTATATATATATGTATGTAGTTTTTTTTTTATTGCTTTAGGGGAATATTAAATTTTCAATGTTTGAATTTTACAATGTTCAATTGTATATATGGAGAATCTTAACTATACAAAACATAATTCAATATTACATTTATATATTTATAGAAGCAAAAATAATATACAATAAAAACTATCTATAAAGTTTTGTCTCAAAAGAATCTAAAGAATATATTCAAAATTTCCATAACAATTTCTATAAAAAAAAAATTACATCTTTTTTTTTTTTTGTTGCCAAACACGGACACAATCAATAATGATATCAAAAAAAAATATAATCTTAAGAATTGTATTATTGTCCATCAGCTGGTAAATATGTACTTTGGCATTTATGCGTTTTCCAGCCAACAAAATAAAAAAGAAAATTATTTGATAGAAAAGAAATTGTTTGTTGTATATACATATTTTGTATCTAAGCTATGAGTATATGGTCTCATATTAAAAGTGTTTCTTCAACAATAATCTGTTTTATGGTTATTATTATTCTGCATTTGTTAATAATTTCTATATACTTACTTGGACAACATCAGCAAAAAAAATTATAAAAAAAAACGATTTTCTTTTTCAAAAGAAAATTGTGTGTAGTGTGTTAAGTATCTTAATAAAAGTTTTAGATCAATATTTAATATTGTAAGTTAATGTTTCATGTTCATGTTCAGGTTGTCATACAAGTATAACTAAAGAATTAAAGATAAAAATATAGAATGACTTTTTTTTAAGTAAAATTATTACAATTTTTTTTTATATTGAATATCATTAATAAATTATGATTTTTCTCTTATAGAATTTTCTTTAAAGATATAATTTAACTCAATTCTTTATTTTTTGTATACATTTTGTATAAGTAAAATTTTAAATTAATATGAAGAGAATTAATAAACAATTACAGATATATTTTTTACAGATAAAATCTTTCAAATTAATTTTCTGGATTATATAAAAAATAAATATAAACATTTTTCAGCTTGTACTATGAATTATTTAATTTCTGAAAATAATAGTAATAAAAAAAACAAAAAAATAACGAAATTTATAAGCTAATGTCCGAATTTTTTTCTCCAAAGAATAAAGACACCAATTATTCATATTTTCTTCTAACATAACAAAAAAAAAACCCCCAACAACAACAAAAAATGTTATGGAATTTTTTAAAGACCAATAAAATATAATTTGATATAATATACCATTTGTTATTGCTATCATCAACAGATGATATTGACCTCTGGAAATTATTAAATAGTAATATTTTTATAATGATATAATTATAGTCACGAAATTATAGTATCATAATAATATAACTACCAAAAACAAAAAAAAAAATTTAAATACTTAATTTTTTGTCTAACATTTTATTCAATTTTCTCAGATTTCCGCCCACTAAAAATTTATTTACAAATGTTTGAATCTACTGGACACATATTTTTGATATGACAATAACGTTAACATTAAGCAATTGAAAATGTTTGATGGGAAACATTACTTTTATTCAATTCAGTTATACTCCCTAATTGTAAAAAAACAATTTACTGAAATGATTTATTGAAATTTAATTGATTATTAATTGGTATAAAACATTTATGAATTAAATTAATCGATCATTTATCAGAAACGGTACATTTTGCTGTAATTTTATATACATATTTTGTAGTTTAAATACTAAATAAACAATATCTTATATACCAAATTTAGGCAAAGCATCCCTTTTTCTGTTACCCAATAAATTCTTATAAAATATTCCTTGATGATTATTTATCTCAAGATTACAAAAAAACCAACAAATTTTCAATTATATACATATAACTGAAAAATTAATAATGCGATTATCGCGAAACACAAATATTTAAATATTAATTTCCATTAATTGTTGAACAACAAAAATCATAAAACACTATGTAATTCTTCTATACCATATATTCATACGTCCACACACTAAACAAAACAACAACAAAAAACTATTAAAATGTTACCACAACAAAAAAAAATTAACAACAACAAGAAATTAATTATAAATCACCGAACGATATAACTTCCAATCTAACAACAAACAAACAACAGAATATGAAATATCTTCCGCCTCTTTAATGTCTAAATAAACACCGTCATCATTAATGAAAAAAAAAAAAATCAAATATCAAGCAACAACCACAAAATAAATAATAAATATTTTTTCGTATCTTCATCACAAAAAAAAAAAAAAAATCAAATCATTTTCTATTAAAATCTTACCTTCACCCTTCAAAAACTTTTTTTCCTTTTTTTTTTTTTTGTGTTGAACCTGAAAATTATATTTTCAATTTTTTGTAAACGAACTTGATGAACGATCACAAATTTGCCGCTGGTCAAATATAGAGTTTTTCATCATCAAAAAAAAAAATAATAATAATAAAAATAAATAAATTAAAAAATTATCAAATTGAAGGGAGGTTGGGTCAAAAAAAAGAAGAAGTAAACTAGCTGCTCAAAAATTGAAGGAAGAAAAAAAAAATTCCAACAAACTTAAAAGATAATCACCTAATTTTGTAGTTTTTTATTTTGTATGTTATTATTATTACAATATCAACAAATGAACTTCAGGTGGAAAAGCACCACATAAACAATGAACGTCTGATTAAATTTGTCTTACATCATTTCTCAATTTCCCAACCAACAACAACAACAAAAATGAAATTGAAACAAAACTGAAGGAAAAAATAATACATAAAAAGGTAAAAGATACTTTAGTACATAAATTTTTTTTTTTTTTTTTGCTTTTAATGTTATTGACCTGTGAGCCGATTATTATTATCACAAATTAAAAGCATCACGGATATCGTTTTTTTATTGTTGCTGTTGCTGTTGTTGTTGGTGGTGTTGCGTTGTTGTGCAAATATTTTATAATATATGTTAAATAATAATTGTTTTCATCATTATCCGTGAATAAAATCACTTTTAACAATACCAAAAAAAAAGATAACAGAATTAAGAAGAATTCTTCACAAAAGGCATCACTTTTCTCTGATGCCTGAGATATGTGATTTTTGCGAATTTACAATAGACGAATGGGACATTTTAAATGGCGGCCGGCTTAATACATAATTTTTTTTTTTTTTTTTGAATTTGCACATAAAAAGAAATTTTTTGTATAATATACAAAATTGTCTCACATAATCAAAATAAAAACATTTATTACTAAAAAAAGCAAAATTAAGTTACTCTTCCTACAACAACAAAACACAAAAATCTCTAGAAAAGTTATTTGTATTTTTTCAAATTTTCTTTAGTTTACCATGACAGAAACAGGAAATATATGATACAGAAAGTACAGTATACAGTAAATCTAATACAACAAAGAAATTAGAACAAATAAATTAAATAAGAAAAATGGTGTTTGACAGTTATCAAAAATTGTTACAAACAAAAACTGTTAATGTGTCATATATGTTAATTGTGACAACTACAAATGCTTAAAATTCAATTTCCATTAGTTCTGAATTTTTCGTAAAGAATTACGAGTTTTTAATTTCGTAAATTCGGAAATCAGAATGCAATAATTTCCTGACTTCTAAGACATGTTTTCCTGGTATTTTGGTAAAACAATTTGGTAGATACATTAGGCAATTTATGGGCTCATGCTTCAAATTCGCCTCTGAGCACAACATTTTTTTACTTTATGAATCTGGGATTTATGATTGCCTGGTATTTTCATGAATTTTTACATGAAATTGAAAAATTTTGTATTCTAATTATGCAAACAGTATTTTTTACTGAGAAAAAATTCAAATTCCACAACAAAGAGATATACAAAAAAATGTTGCAGAACAACAATCAACATGTTTTATAATGTTATGTAACATATGATGTCAACAAATTTTATGATATCATTTTGTTCGCAGTCTGACATGCTTGTATTCCAGTGTCTGTGCTAATAGATATATGACAACAATAAATATAGGTATGAAGTTTTATGATAACTATTTGCAAAATACTGAATTGAAGAATATACAAACTATATTTACAAAATATTCTACTATAAATTTCACCAGCTTAAAACAAGTTCTTTATCGTTCAAGTAGCATCATAAACTAAGGCATAAAAATATAATGAATCTTTTGTCGGGTGAACATAAAAATATATAAAATTTTAAAAGAATTAGAATTATATTTTTATTTTTATTTATTTTTTTCTTAAACATTTATATGATGCCGGCCGCCACGACATCAACATTCATATATGTACGTATATTATATTTAATTATACAATATTATATATATTTGTAATGTCAAATTATATTACGATTGCTGCTGTTACTGCTGCTGCTATTTATTTATTTTTTCACCGCTTTGGCTGGCTGATTATGTGACTTTTAGGTAACGCTATAGTATCATCCGCGCGAAAAAGATCAACCAACTTTTATGTGGTACTTAAATAACTTTGATTGTACAATCATATATACATATCTACATATATATATTATAGCAAATAACAGTCATTTTCCGGTGAAGATAGTTAAATATAGATAAAGATATATACGAAAAAAAAAATTATATTTAAACAAATTTTAAAATTTTTTTTTTTTTTTACAAAATTGTT
This sequence comes from Empis stercorea, assembly GCA_949752835.1. Lineage (NCBI taxonomy): Eukaryota > Metazoa > Arthropoda > Insecta > Diptera > Empididae > Empis > Empis stercorea. The sequence goes on from OX457086.1 coordinate 16,196,646, forward strand.
TTTTTACTAAAGAGATAATTTCATTATAATGCCCTACAGGCGTAATATGCTTTCAAAGTTTCAGGTAATTAGTAAAGGCAAAATCAAACAAAAAATCATCATCATCGTGTAGAATAATAAAACAATCTTATTAATTTAGAATAGTGTATCTTTAAGTTATATTAATATAATATAAAAACAGAAATAATTAAAGAAACAATTTAAAGAATTTTTATGGAGAAAAATACATCACAACACCACCAACAATATTTTATTTAACTAACTACAATATAATAAAAGTTATGGTATATACTCAATTTTTCTTTCTATCTGTATACTATTATGAAAATGAGGAGAGAAATATCAATTAAGGAAAAATAATTATAAAATGAAAAATAAATATTGTAAAAAAATATGGAAAAATATTTAAAATTTCATAATCTGTTTTTTAGATATCATAAATTTTAATAAAAAAAAAAATAAAAAAAAATTTAACAGTGTTAATAATTAATTTGTTTTATAAAAAAAAGAATCATTTTTTAATATCCAGGAAATGATTAATTTTTAAAATACGAAAATAAAAGAGAAACATTAAAAATGTCAATATAAATTATAAAATTTATTATAATCATTAATGGGTTTTTTTTTACTCTCTTGCGAAAATAAATTTGTATTGAGATATAAATAATATTTTAATAATATAGCTATAAATTAATAAGAATTTTTGTAATTGGATTCGTCCTTAAGATGACAAATTAATAATGTAATCCCTAAAATTAAATTAAATATAATTTTTGTTACAATTTGTTAACAAATAATGTCAAAGAATATTAAAATTGGACATGAATATAGAATTAGGTATAAACAAAAGTGTTAAGCGAGTAACTTGATTTTAAGTATTTACATAAATTTTATATTTTCCTTATGAAATATTTCATATTTTAATAAGACGGTAAAAATTACTAAAACAATAAAATGTGATCAAATTGGCAAAATTACACCTTATTGCAATTTATGCATTAAATTAAATTTTAAATATGCTAATTATCAAAACTCTAAATATATAATTAATTTTAAAAAAAATCTTGCAACTTTTTCATAGATTTAAAATGAATTTCCATTATACTATCCATATATAAACTATATAATAAAATTTTATTAATTCTTATATATTTTACAAAAATGTCATAAAAATATTAGAAAAACATTATGTAGAGTCATGGACATTAATAATTTTTTTCACATAAGAAAATTAACGCAAAAAAATATGTACACACTATTTTAATTAAGTAACTATAAACCAGCAGGTTAAAAAAAAAAATTCCTCAAACTTAAAATTATGTAAATTCATTCCAAATAATTTACACTATATATATATTATATATATTTTGCCACAAGAACAGGTCAGTGGTAAAAGGAGGCTTAACATAGTGTATAGATGCAAATAATAAAACGAGAACAACAAGAAATTAACAAAAATCTGCTAGAACTTTTATTTTTTTTTTATTATTATTATTATTTAACATATGTAATGTCAGATATATAATTAACTTAACGAATTATCTTTTTAGAATATCTTATATATATACATATATAAGATACATTTAGAAACATAAGACTGTGTATATCTATTTATAAATTAACTGTTCGGTTGACGAACTTATAACGGTAAATGAAAGCGATAGTGGTGCACCTTCTAAGAACATAAAAAAAAACAAATATCTTATACATAAATATTTGTATGTATATATGTTGCATAGGAAAAAAAATTATATGCAGTTATTGACTTTTACAAAAAAAAAAAAATATCTTGTTTGGTTTTCGCAGTCTACCAATTTATGTTGGTTAGCGGCTATATTTAATATTACATATGTTATTTATACTATATTCAACATAAAGTTCGTAACATTAAAGATTTAATTTATGTTGGACAAAAATAAATATTACAACAACAAAAACAAAACAAAAATTAAAAATATTTTTACTAAAAAATGTTTCAATTTTTTTGAAATTAAATTAAATCTTGAATATTTCTGTATGGCTTTATTTTTAAAGATATTATTGAGAATTAAAATTTGTATATGGATACAAATGTTTCAATTTAATATATTTAAATATAAATTAATAGTTAAATTGTTTAAAAGAATTCGAATTTAATTGCTTATCTGTAAAATTATACAAAAACAAAATTCTGTCAGTAAAAATCTTAAATTACGATAACATTTTTTAAAAAAAATACACAAAATATTTTCGTTGAAAGGAAGCAATTCATATTTAATTAAAATACATCAATTTGATTATTAAAAATTTTGACAATTCATTAATTATAATTAAAAAATTCTTATCTACAATCTGTAATATAAAAAGACCATAGTAAAAAATTTGAATTAATTTTTAAATTAAAATTATCTGTCATCGAAATCACTGAATATAAACTGAAAAAAATTTTCTGTACATTAACATATTTTTCAACTAAATATTTTTGTAATTCACCATTTTTTGTACCCATCTGTTAAATAGAACAATTTTCAAATGGATCAAACAAAAACTTCCAACATTTTCTTTATTGAAAAATTTCAAATATTATAATATATAAATATATATATTTGTTTGTAAATTTCGTTTTCACACCTTCTGTATTATTTAATATATCATCGAGTAGTATAACAAAACGGTCCTTCACATTTGACCTATGGCACTCACATAAGTTTAAGCATCATTATTACATAATAGCATATAGCAACAACATAAAATTGTATAATTTTCATATTTCCATTAAGTACGTGTATATACACAAAATAAAAATTCATAATAAACAAAAATATAATTCAACAATATATTCAATTATTATTATTATGTAATTTTTATACATAATATAATATGTATACTTATAAAAGATATTTGCATAAATGAAATTTTTAGCTTTTTTTCACTTCTTTTCATATTTTTTTCATTCTTTTTTTTGGTGCTAAAATAGAATATTATAAAGAAAATAGACAAAATTTGTATTATCTTCAACTATACTTGTATATACATATATGTATATGCTATAGTATTTATGTTAGATCTATACATAAAATAGAGATAGAACATGTATAAAAGGTAAACTATTGGGTGTTACTTTTAATGTTTGCACATGCCGACAATATTAACCATTCTCTATATAGCAGAGATAACACCACTCTTCTCCACTTGTTCATCTGAATCCGATAATATACTTAAAAAAAACTCTTTTAAAAATAATTTTTCCTTACAAAAATATTATACCTTATAAATAATTTTTCCACCTGACGACATTGTGGGCGAAAATGATTACCATAATCATTTTATTATTGACTTTGCGTGCACATTGATGCATTTTATTATAAAGTGAATTTGATTATATGAAAATGAGGTGGAAAATAAATATACTACAAAAATAAAATTAAAATAAATATATGGAAGAGATGAAATGTACAAAAAAAATATTAAAAAAATATTATCGATATATGCAAAGGGTACATTGACATTGACATTGACATTGACTTTTATTGGCTGATGCTTTTGGTAGCTCTAAAATTACTAGATATTATATATATGGATTATACTTTACGGTATTACATTATTCAATATTAAATTAAATGTCAATATAAATTTATAACGAATTTGCATTTAATGTAATAAACGATAATTTGTAAAAAAAATCTTGTACTTGAAATTACGAATTGTATATTAATGTGATACAAACATTGCGATCACAATTCCATTAAATTTTAAGTCTGTTAAGATGAAAAATTAATAAAAATGTAGCTAAAAGTTATTATTAAGTGCTAAATAATATGGAAATTCTAAATATATTATTATACACAGACAAAAGTGTTAAGCCAGTAACTCGAATATGAGAAAACTTGTAGACACTTTTCTGATATCAAGTTTTTGATCTGGATGACAATATCTGACCAGATATTCAAAATACTCAAAAATACTTATAATTTGAAAATGAAACTTTGTGATTATAATATTACAATTATTTTCTTTTATATTTTATACACAAGTTTTCATTTTCATTATCACAACCTCAGCTATATTTCTTTTTTTCATAGTTACTAACCTAAAAACCACAATTTTATTTATTCCCACAAGAATCCTACTAATCTATAGAGTACTGTTTCTGTACGACAAATACTCTTCATCAACCTATTAATCCAATATATAATGTCTATAAATACAAAATATTTTCAAATTGACTAAAATATAAAACAAGTCTCATACTTTTTTTTTCTATTATGTGTACCTGTTGAGACATAAATCAAAATTATGATAAATAAATAATTAATACAATAAGACAACATAATATAAAATTGGAATTTAAAACTTTTGCTTTATTCAAATCAAATGAAATTTAATAATCAACATCATAAGATTCGCTTTTGAATGTCAAGTGCGGTCTTTTTTGCCGGCACATAAAATAAAAAATTAAATAAATTTACCAAAGAAATATAATTTTTTTTTCCTTATTTCAAGATTTTAATGTCTTAGCAATAATATGTTTGAACATTTCTATCAATTTCCATTTCATAGAGTTCGGAAAATTTTTACTTTTCATAATGTTTTAATAGCAAAACAATAATAAAGTTTGATGTAAAAAGATGAACATAAAAAAAATTGTGTCTGAAAGAAATCATCCATAAAATTTTAATCAGCTGATGAAAATTATTAAAAAAAATAAAATATTGATAGAAAAATTATTATGTATTGGAATTTTCACAAGAATAAAATTTTATTTTAAATTTAATTATAGTTTTGGTTATTATTAGAAATTTAAAGATGGAAAGTTTTTCTAATAATATATAATTTGCTGTAATAGATTTCTGTCTCATAATAATCAATAAATTTCTATTTAAATTTATTTAATTACATTTATAAAATTTTCATACTTGTGTAATTATAGTAATTACTTTTAATGTTCGTTCCTCTTTGGCTCCAAATATTATTTACCAATTTTTATTTCCTAATATTTCTTAACTATGTATTATAATAATTCCCAAATGGAAACAAAGGTGTATCCACCTTTCTACTGATTATTTAATATAATCGATATTTTTCAATACTTTCAATCAATTGAGATTAGATAAATCAGATAATCTGAATATACAAAATATAGTTACACTTAATTAATTTCAATATAATGAACAAAAAGTTATGGTTTTTATACTAAAAACAGTTAAATAAATTAAAAAAAAATAATTTCCGAAAGTAATAAAACTTTTATATTCCAAATTCATAAAAATGGAAATATAAAATTCTTATAAAATGACCGAATAAATTAATAGCGTGGAACAAAACGACTGTTTTTTGTTATTGTTGTTAAATTTATCTCATAACTTTTATATTATAGTAAAATGATTTTTAATTAACCAAAAAAGAAAAATAATTCATTTTAAAAAAATATCATTTAAATTTAAATGTTAAATATAAAAAGATAAAAAAAAAATTCAATTTTATTTAATAAAAACACAATTTTAATTTTTTTTGCCTATGAACCAGAAATTATAAATTTTCACTGTTTTTTGAACTAGAAACTGCAATTCCGAATTACTACATAAATTTTCTTTTAATTTTCTTTTCTTTTAAGAATTTCTCTCTTACTTCATTTAATTAAAAAAAGTGTTGTTTTTTTTCATTAAAAAAATTGTGATTTTTATTTAAGTATTATTTCAAAAAATAATTAATTTTTACACGCTTTAAATTTTAATTAAACTATATAAAATAAAATGTATTATAAAATACAAAATCAGTTAATTCGCAGTATTTTTAGTATATATTTTTAGTAAATTAATGTCACAAGACTTTTTCTTAAAAATTGTACTCTATTTAAATTAATTTTGGAAAAAATGTATATAATTAATAGTGTAAATAATTAATCTAGATTCTTTTTGAAAACATTAAAAATTAAATAAGTAAAAGTTTGTTATTTATATATGATTTTTATTTTCAGATAAATATCGAATTAGTCCCTAATGACAGTTACTTTCATTTGATTTTAGTCCATAATTTACATTATTATAAATTTGATGACAGTATTATAAATTTGTGGTTGTAGGTCAAAAAATTATGGCTATAACATTTTAATTAAAATTAAATCAATTTGGAAATAAAATTTAATTAAAGTCAATTTAATATTTTTAATTTTAATTATTTCGAAAATAATAATCTTCAAATTATAGTTTCTAAAATAATATTTAGACAAGTAATTGATTTTTGTTTTCATATTTATATTAATTTTCATTGTTCATTCTTTTTTTCAATAATTTTCATATATTTTACAGAACATAATTAGTTCTTACGATTTTCAAAAATGATTAAATTCTTTATTATTTATAATTAAAAAAGAAAAAGTTGTACAACAATTTTTTTGTTCCATGTTTTTTTTTTCTTCTGCTAAACCACAATTATTTTATAATTTCTTACCCCTTTTACCTATAATATTAATTAATTTTCACAAATATATATATTTATGTATTATTAAATTTTTACACGTTTTTTTTTTTTTTATTGATGAACATTTATGAGAAAATTAATTGAAGAATTTTCTATATTTTTCCAATTTTGAGCATATAGAAAAATAAAACTTTCATAGAATAATAATCGTATATTATAGAAATTCTACTAAACGTAAACATAATCGGAAAATAAAATTAAAACATAGATCTATCTTATTTATTAGATCTATTAGATATATAGTTTTTTTTTTCTATTCTATTCTTTATCTGGTATTAATAAAAAATGTGCGAAACATAAATTAACCGTTCTTAAATGTACGATTTTTTTTATTTTGTGTACATAATAAAAATATATATATAATGTTTTAAATTTATATTTAATAATGATTTATAATTATTTTATTTTGTGGAAATATATATGTAATATACACGTACAAAATAAAATGGAAGCATTAAATCCATAAAATCCTAAAATTTTCTATTCAATTTTCTCAAACAATATTTGTCAAAATTCTATTAAAATTTAAAAAAAAAAACATTCTAACAACTTTTACCATTTTTCAATTATTATTTTATGTATTTTATTTTTAAAATTTTTATATTATTCAAATCTTTAATGAAGTCCAATTCAATTTTCTATTAACTAATTCACATATCTATACATAAATGAAATAAAATTTATATATTATTAAATCTATACAGTTTTGTTGAGGGCACCAAGAGATCATAAAGGACTTAATAATAATTTATATTGCGAGAATGTTTCATTTCATATTTTTTTTATTTATTTATATACAATTTTTTACGGAAAATATTTCACAAAACTATAAGTAATGTTAAATGTATGTATAAGTAAATCATATCGAAATAATAATAAAAAAAATGAAGATACAAAAAAAATATATATATATTACATATAATGAAAGAAAAATGGAGAATTGTGTTACCCTTGTAACCCTTTCTTTTTATAGAACACAAACGAAAATAGATGTTTAAACAGTTTTAATGGTTTTAATACTAAAAACTGTTAACTTTTTACCTTATGCAAAAAGAACAATAAAAAACAAAAACAATTTTTTATCTGGTATTATAGATTTTAATAGTTTTTAGATTCCCAAAGGCATTTCCTTAATAATAACATTTATTTAAATTATTAAACGAAATAAGTTAATTTCATTTTATGTCTATATATAAAATAACAAAATGAGGAAGTATAAAATTTACAGAATTATTTTACATATAAAAAATTTGTAAATAAAAATAATAACGAAATTAATTTCATTTATTTTAATATATTTAAATTTCAATTATTATTATTTTATTTTAGGTGTAGTAGTAATAAATTATATATAAATAATAAATCTTTCATATTTCCTATTACGAAAGCATTTTAAATAAATCATATTTTATAATTTGACAGTTTTTATGGGAATAACAATAAGAAGAGCTCTAATCTTTTACTTTTACTACTCATCTAAAAATCGAATATATCAATCTATAGCTAGAAAATTTTGAAAAACAATTCAAAAGTTTTTGTTTATTTCTATTGAAAACGACCAAAGTTTATAGAATTACATTTTGCATAAGTATCTAACAAGTCTGCACAATTACTTATTCTATATAAAAGTCCTAAAGGCATCAAAATAATTATTATAATATTTTTCATTTAATTTCACTTTTTATTTATTCGTTTAAGATCTTTCCAAAAAAAAAACTTCTAAAATATATTTTTCGAAAAATTTCTAAATTTAATTAAATGTCCATAGTAAAATGGACAGTTAATTAAAAAAAAAGAAGTAATGACTTTGCATAAAAATACCATAAATAACAAATTACTGTATTTCAAAATTATATTAAAATAATTTTCATAAAAATGACAAGCAATTACCATTAAAATTTAAATATTAATATATTTTATTTCAAAATAATATTAATTATAATATATGTAATAAAAAATTATGTAATATCATTATTTTTATGTTTAAAATCTGCATATACGAAACTTAGGTAAGGAGTCATTAGAAATTATTTAATACAAAATTCAAATATGTAATAATAATAATAAAAATTATTAATATAATCTTCGTCCTTACTTATATAATATACTCAAAACTATTATAATATTCTTAAAAATCATAATTCTTTTATGAATATTGAAGAATTCACCTTATAACCATATTTACCACCCAATCCCCCCCATCTAAAAGTACATATATTAATTTTTTTCCTATCTGCAACATAGAAAGAATATTGTATATAATATAAAATAAGAAAATTGCGCGAATTTATAGAATTTTGCGCGTTTACAATTATTTTTATAATAAAAAAAAAAAAAAATTCAGCTGGTCTGATACAACCTGTTGCACTAGGCTAAACATAAATCCGTTATTGCATCACATATTCAATATATATTAGATAAATTTTTATGCTAAAGCATAAATATGTCTAATATATTTATATATGTGTATTTTCTGGTCGCGCATAATTTTTTTTTTTCTACTTGTTGGTTTGTCCACGAATCTTTTTTATGCTTTTTTTTTTTTACTAGCCACACTTATAATAAAAGAAACACCACGATTTTTTGTATATATACTGGACTATAAGGTACAATATGATCAGTACTTTTTTATTTCTATCTATTATTTTTTTTTTCGTTTACTGATGGTCAAACTATTAAAATAGTATATCTTTTTAAGATATCGTTGTTAGTGTAACTAAGAAGAGTTTTTAAATTTTCCATTTTTATGATTGTATATTTAAGTTTTTGCACATGCAATTTTGATAATATGTTTTTTTTTTACCATTTATTTATATTGTCTATAGTGAAGAGGTGGGAGAAGGAGGATGAATGCAAATAAAAATAATATGTATAAATAATATAAAAGAAAATATAGTAAGCAAGTTTGTTACTAAATATCATCAAATCCAGAAGGAAATAAGGAAGAATTATTGCATGGCAATTCCAATTGCACTGTTGCGTATTCATGGATGCGGCAATTTATATTTGGTTTTTTTTTTTATTCTTCTCTTATCTTATATTTTGCCATTTACCATTAGGTAACTGGTCAGAAAATATAAATAATTTTATAATAAATTTTTTTTTTATAAAAGATTTAATATTTTTAATTTTTTAAACATGAAATATATTTTTTTTAAAGAACTTTATGGAAAAATTGTAGTGTTTTTTTTTTTAATTTAATTCTAATTAATTGAATTTAATGAAATAAATTATGAAATAATATAAATTTAGGTTACAGAATTAATTTTTTTTTGTTTGAAATTATGTAATTAATTATAATTTTACCGGTATAACGAAATATTTTATATAGAAATAGTGTAATGCTATTTTGTTTTAAATTAAACATATTTTACTGTCATATTTAAGCATTAGATTTTTCAGTTTTAATTCAGAATTTATTCAACTAATCTCATAATGAAAAAAAAATGTTAATAAATAAATAAATTTTTTAAAATTAATTAAGAAACTTTATTAGTTAATTACTGTGAGCTTCTTTCGATTTATTCCATTTTGATTCTTTTTTTCATATTTTGCAACTTATTTACGTATTTTAGTTTTAAAATTTTTATATTATTCAAATATTTAATGAAGTCCAATTAAATTTTCTATTAACTAATTCACATATCTATACAAGTTTGTTACTAAATATCAGTAACAAATTATTAAGTCCTATTAAGACCATATAAAAAGGCTTCACCTTATTTTAACTATAGCATACTCGAAGATTATTTCATGTGATAATAAATTAAAGGTTCACGCCTCAACGTATATGTGACATTGTAGTTATCCCTGAAACTCATGTCACATATGGGTCACACATTCAGCACTCATGAATTTTTTGAGTTTTCTGTAGAAACTCATCATCCTGGTAACTAATTACATTTCTAATAAAATGTGACCCATATGTGTGACATGAGTTTCACGGAAAAATGTCACATATACGTTGAGGCGTGAACCTTTAATTTATTATCACATGAAATATTCTTCGAGTATATAGAACAAGAGATGCTATAGTTAAAATAAGGTGAAGCATTTATATTTGATATATTTCTATATATTTTCTGCATATTTTTGTCAAGTAAATATTTAAAAAAATTTCAAAAATTTGTTACACAGCTTGTAGGGGCAAATTCGACTCCACGAAATATCGCCCAACGAAAAATCGCCCAAAAAAAGAAATGAAAAATCGTCCAAAAAATAATAATAGAAATTGACGTGATATTTCATATGAAAAGTCGCCCCAAATTTTGGGCGCTAATTCATTGTTTTGGGTTATTTTTCATATTTGATTTTTGGGTGATTTTTCATTATTAAAATTTTTGGGCGATTTTTCGTTGGGCGATATTTCGTGGAGCCAAAAATTCATATTTAATAAAAAATAATTACTTTTTTCGGAAAAGGGAAAACTCTTTCTTTTTGCAGCTTTGAAAAAAAAATTAAAGCTTTTTGCAGCTTTTTGAAGAAAAAAAACAACAACAAAAAGCTGAAAAAATAAGTATTTTTACTTTTTCATAATGAAAATTTTTGGGCGATTTTTCATTTGTTTTTTTTTTTTTTTCGTGGAGCGGGAGCCGCAAATTCATATTATAGCTTCTCCTATTCGCAAATTCATATTATAGCTTCTCCTGAAATAATTCCTTAATTCTCACTTATTTATAATCATAAATAAAATCATTTTGATTTCGGATTAAATTAAATTAAATTTTAAATTTGTGAAATTTTTCATTTTTATAGATTACAGTTTTATACATTTCCAGAATTTAAGTTAATAATCCGTAACTTATGGTATATTTATGTCAGTATAAAATCAAAATTAAAGATAAAAATAAAAATCACGTTATAAATTTTAAATCATTTTTCAAATTTTTATTATTATATTGCATGTTCCTTCCAAAAATAAAACGGAAGTTAAAACAATATAAAGTGATGGTATTTTATCATTCGTAAATTAAATTCTAGAACATGAAGGAAAAAAAATCATTCATAGATTTAATTTAATTGCATTCTTTTGCTAAGTAATAATAATTTGCTGTGATCATAAAAAGGTGATTAAAAGCGAATATAAATTAATATTAAATTAATATTATATACATAATCTTCAATCTGAACAAATTGTAGTTTTTAGATTCATCTTATTTACTTATATTTATTTAATATTTTTGTACAATAATTTTTATGGCTTCATCTTTTTTTTGGTAAGCAAAATGTAAAACTGGATTATTATAAATCATATAAGAATTTTCTTTTGCAATAAATTCCAATTTATTAAGTTAATTTTTTTTTGCTGAAGTTTATCTATAAGAATTTAATTTAATTCATCTAGGTATGAACATTCCTGATCCTATTTTAAATTATTACAAAATATTCTAATTTTTGAAGCGAAAAAAAAAAGTAAAATTTCACTGTAAAATCATAAAATATTAATCACTATAAAATTTAATTTTTTTTTACAAAGAATCTAATAATCTTTATACATGTAAATGAAAACACTTAAACTTACTTTATCGCTTAACAATTAAGTTATATAATTATTTTAGTTCAGTGCCAGTAATAAAATTAATAAAATTTCCAATTTTTCTTTAAAATAATAAAAAGTTTGATTAAAAGCAACATATACACTTTTCCATTTTTATGATCTTTATAAAAAAATATTATCTTCTATTTTTTTTTATTATGAATTAATAAAAGCAAAAATAATTTTTATTACTTAAAAAAAAATTTCATAGTAAGAGGCGAGAAACTAAAAAATTTTTATAATTTTTAAAAATTTTTGTTAAATAATTTTTTTTTCATATAGTATATATATGTATTATATAGTTAATTATGTTAATGTTAAGGTTGTAAATAACATTAAATCATGATCACTTAACTAGAAAATTTTATGGATTAATTTGGATATTTTTTTTATAAAATCTTCTGATTTTATTATTCTATTTATATAAATTTTAAATAGATAAAATAAAATGTTAAATAAAAGTAGCATGGCATATAGATTTAATACTTCAGGATACAAATAAAATTTTAAGTTTATATACATATCCTTTTTCTGTTTCCAGGATAAATTTCATATATTATATTATATATAGCTTATAGGTCATCATAAATATCGGCAGTCAAGAATATTCCTTACAAGACGAGTTTAAATTATATAAAATATTATAAGTCCAATTAAATATTTATTAATAATTTCAAATTTTAATATAATTGTCCAAGATTCTCTTGATATTTCACGTCATTATAGAGATATTCCTTTGTTATTCTATAAATTCTGAATCCAATATAATAAAATTTCCGACAAATTCCACATTAAAATTTCAATATTCAATTAAATTTCTAATATATAAGAAATATTTTTTGTATAATATTTTCATTTTAACTAATAATTTATAATTAAAATAATTTGAATTTTTAACTATAGAATTTCATATAATTGAAGAAATATCTTAAATACTTTATATCTAAAATATAATTGTATAAGAATTGAGAGAAAAAGAAATCATAGTCATTAAATTTAACACCACCTTTCATAAATTTTACTATCAAATTAATAATTAACAATTAACCATATTGAAAAGAAATTATAGTAGAAAATTTTCATTTTCCAGTATTTTTTAATATACAAGGGGTTAATAAAAATTACGATAAGGAGGGGCTAATAACTTTTCATTTTTACTACATACTACAATTTATTGAAGTTAATATATACAACATTTTTTTTTTTGTAGTAAATTCATACCTTCATTTCCGAATTTCATTATACATTATTGATCAGATCCTTAAAAGTTCATGAAATATTAAATAAAGTTTATTAATGGAAAGACAATTAAATGTAATTAACCCCTAATTAAAGACCGGTGCAAATGAATCTATACTATATAATATTAATTTTTCTCTAACAAAATTTAATGAATAAAATCACCCAAAGCTAAAATTATAAAAAAAAAAAATTTATATTATCGGTTAACATAAAAATTTAAGGTACTATAAAATATTAACTACTTATTATTATACTACCCGGTACCCGATTGGTTATAATATTTATCATAAATAAAAATAGAGAGTTTATTGCATGCTATAATGTATATATACATGGATATATACATATATAGAAAATAAGTTTAATTATGTTTTGCAAGAAAAAAAACTCTCTCCCGTTATAAGAATTTCCATATATGTATAAAATTATGTATGAAAATGAAAATTATGAAAATGAAAAATTATATACATATATTAATTTTTATATATTTACAAAAATATATAATAATCTTTAATATTCCATTTAGATGATGGTAAAATCTATATAACTTGTTCTCTAGACTAACATTATATTAAAATAACAATTTGATTTAACTTTAACAACAGTTAAAACCACTTACAAAAGTACCAGAGGATACGCAACTTGCACGCAACAACTCTACTATTAGAATATACCTATAATATAAACATGGATAACCTTTAAGGTTTAGTCTATACTCTTTTATTATACTTAAATTATTCTAATTCTTCCACTGGTAAATAATGTAGCCATCGGTAACGCCTAAAGTGTCAGAAATTTTATGTATGGATCAGGACAGGACTCTATATTTAAGCATAAATTACTGCAAAATTAGAAACAATAAAGTTTATAAGTAAATTATGGTTGGATAATAAATCAAGAATTCAATATATGTATATATAATAAGAAAAATATTGTAAATGATGTAAATTACATAAAATAATCTAAATTTGCTATTTGCTATGGAAATTACGAGAGAGTTAAATATTTATTTTAAAATTTAAAACTTCTTATGCTAAAACCCAATAGGTAAATCAATAGTAGCTCAACGAATGCTTGGATTGACATAAAAAAATCAAAAATTTAAAATAGTAGGAAATTTAGTCATTACTGTCGCAATATTGAAATTAATTTATATATCTAAGAGTATAATTCTTCATTTAGCGACATTATTGCCTTAAGACTTAAAGGATAGAGTATATACTGTGATTATACTCTACTACTGTAACACAAAAAGGGTTATCCTGTGATACTACCATAAGGCCCATTTGCCTTATATGATTTCACATTTAGACAATATTTCCATCCTTGTCACAAAAATATATTTAATATATATATTAAAATATAATATGAATTATCATGTGATTTAAATAATTCAATAAAGATGAAATTTCTCTTATAACGAAACTACTTAAATACTCAATAACACGAATATTGCAATTGACAAAAATAAAATTTAAATTATTTTGAGAGAAATAAAAGAAGACTTTAAAAAAAAATATTTTTCAATTAAAAGAAAATTAATGTATAAATACAAAATAATTTACATAAATTTATTCTTAATCATGAATATTTAAACCAGAATTTTATACTATAAATCACACAGTTAGAGAAAATATATTAATTTATTTATTTTTTTGTGCAAAATTGGTAAAACAGGTGAAACGATTCATTAATGTCACCATAATAATCTTTTTATTTGCTATTTAAAATCGAATATTAAATATATAAAACTTTTCATTTCCTTAAAATGCATAAAAACCTGTAAAAATATACATAAATATATATATAAAAAAACTTGTGATAATGATGGCATTTCGTGAATTGATATTGATTTTATAAATCGCATGAGATATCTTATTAAATTAATTTATAGAAACATTACATTTCGTTATTTATGTGTTATTTAAAATTCTTTTTTATTTTTCAAACAAAAAAAAACGAGAAAATCGTGTGACCATTACATAATGTTGAAATGAAGAAAGGCTATTAGCCTTTTCTCCATTTTAAATATTCTTTTTGTTGTTTTTTTTATCCCGATCCGGATCATCAGCAAAAAAAAAAAGGAAGAAGAAATTTTTTTTGGTTTTAATCGAAATCAAGAAAATGTTGATTGTGAATATATATATATATTTAAAAACTATTAATTTCACATTAGCAAATTTATTTTATATTTTTGTTATTTAATCAATTTTCGAAAGTGGAAAATTTTAATTAAAAAATATAAATGTTGTTATGTAAAATTCATAAAAAAACAAAGAAATTATAAATGGTATTTTAGTTATGGCCTTTTTTAGAATTGATAATAAGGAATTTTTTTTGAATTATTAAATAGTTTTAATAATTATAATATGGTAAAGATTAAAATGTTTCTATAATAGATTTTTTATTAAATAATTTATATTAATTAAATTTTATATATATTTATTTGTAGAAATTATTATTAAAAATATATTTAGAATTAAAATAACCATGTAATTAACAAAAATAATTTCCATTTAATAATTTTCATGTAAATAAATTATAATGGTATACATATACAGAATTCCTTTAATGGAAAATATTTTCTTAATTAAGAATTATTTAAATACCAAATGGCGTGTCAAATATGAAAACATTACTGTCCTCTGTCTTATAAATAATTTAGAAAACTTCTATTTTGACTTTATAATAATATTTTATATTTGTCGGTACTTTATTAAAAATTTAATATTTGTAATTTTAAAGGAACTTGGTGGATGGGTGGGTTAAAAGCTTAGGGAGCTAAAAGGATAATATCATAAAACTGAATACTAAAATTCCACAATATATGTTGAAAGGTATATAATAGATTAAAACAATATACAAAATAAAATTATGGATGAAAAGTTATGTTGTTGCTCCGGGCTTTTGTCAGTATTAATAATTTTTCTCATTTCTGTTCTTATTAAAATAATAATAAAATATCGAAAATATTTGTATAAAAGAATTCCATTTCAATAAAACAAAATATGTAAATTATTCCATAAAGATTTTGTTCCTTTTAATGTCATTTAAATAATTAACACAAACTTCTACCAATATGTATTATAAAAAAAAGCTAACTAAAATCACATTAAATATTTGTTTTTATAGAAATATTTTAATAGTCGTAATAATTTTACATTTAATTTGATCATAAAAATCTTCATCAATTAACTGAAAAAAATCTTCTTCTTACTATACACATAAATTAATATAAATTTGCAAGAAATTCTTTTGATCTTACCTTTTAAAATAAATCCACTTAGATATAAAAAAACAAATCCATAAAAAAATTTAAAATTTTTTTCTTTATTTATTCCTTTTTTTCTACTGACGATTTTTTTATATATTTTTATTATTATTTATTCCACAAAAAAAAACCGAGGTATTTCCTTTAAATTTAAATTAAAAATATATAACATAAATAAATTTTTAATTTTAATCACTTTTTTTTACTAAATAAAAAGTATTATAATTTAATTAATTGTAAACAATTCACTAATAAACATTTTAAAATTTGTGCTACTTAAAAAAAAAATCATTTAATTAAATTTTCCGACAATGTTTTAAATTTATTTTAATGCTTATATAATAATAATAATTACATCTTTTTGAAATACATCAATTATATAAATAATTTAATAATTAAATAATAATTTTAGTCCTGATAAATTTACAAAAAAAAAAAAATAAATAAATAAAATAACCAAAAAATAAAACAAAATCTTTAATTAATCTTTTCACTACGATAACTTTTCTTAAACGCGATCCTCAGAAAACTGACTTGATCATCATCGATCAAAATGACTGCAGGTCTTTTTTCCGATTCTGATGTTGGTATATAAAAACCATATAGCAAAAAAAAAAAAATGAAGGAAAAAATATATATAAAAAAAAAAAATATAATAATAAATGAAAAACTTGAACAAACTTATTGAACAAACGCAAAAGAAGACCACATCACTTACGTTTCGTTACAATATATACAATATTTATTATATGGTGCTTTAAAAAGTTAACAGGTAACAGGTATTATTATTACAAACAAATAAACATATATCTACATTTTATGCTACCATATATACATATAAAAATAAATGAGATAAATTAAAAACAAAAAAAAAAAATCGAAAAGAAAATTTCAAAAAAATGAAAATTTTACTTTTAATTAATTTTTAGGGGTATGTTTAAAGGCCCACCAAATTATTTTATAATGAAATATGAAATTTTAAAATCGTTTTTGCCAAATGGAATATTAACATTTTCTAGTATTAATTATTATGTAAGATTCTTGACAGTTCTTCTGTTAATTATAACTTTAAGTTATCTTAGGTTTTTAAGTTTCATTGATTTTGCAATTACTAGTAGTTATTTAACCGTTACAATTATGTTGCGTAAGTTTGTAAAAAGTATCATCATAATTTTTTTAATACTACGATAACATTGCTTGCATTCTCATAATTTTGACTTACATATGGTCTTACAACAATGCAATTAATTTCAGTGTTACATATAATTAAATTTTGTTTTAGAGACAAGAGTGTCCTAAATAATTAATCAGCTTTGTGAATGTAATGTAAAATAAAAACTCAGTAACTATAATAGTTCGTCAAATTCAATTTATTCAAACAATTTTTCTATACCCATATAAACTGATATATTATAATATGCTTATATAGTATAAAATATTCTGTATATTAACTATGCGGTAGGATAAATATATTACTTCTTACATTCAGTACTTATGAAACATTTATATTTAGGCTATGCGCGCAACCATCATATACAATAAAAATCCATATTACAATATGTTTTTTTTTTTTGGTTTTCAATCATATACAAAAACAGTACACTACACCATAAAATATGTTATATATACATATATCATAATATATATGAAACTATACATTATTCTAATGTATGTTAGTATGTAAAACACCCTATCTACACAGAACACAAAAAAAGAACAACAAGATATTATTATGCTCAAATGATCTCTTAGAGTGCGATTTTCTTTATTGTTGTTGTTATTCATCACCCAACATTTATACATATATATTTTTTTTTTATATAAAAAATTTCAATTTTTGCAGTAAAAGATGCAAGAAACCATGACATAAACCTTTTACTCAGTAATACACTGAAAAAAAAAACACAATTTTTTAAACTAAATATTTAAGAATTAAACGATGCGAAACCGAAAATTGTATAAAGAAGAATTATGAAATATTTTTATTTGAGATTTATATGAAATATTTTTTTATAATTCGCTAATAATAATTTAACATTATGAGTGTTCAAATTGTTTATTAAAGAAATTATGGGAAAATCGTACAGGGTGTATAATCTGTCATCATAAAAAATATATAAAGTTTATATATAGTATAATTATAATTAAATTATGTGAATTCACTGAGAGAAATTGTGCAGGTAGAGGATATTAAATTCTATTATACATTTTCTGAATACAAATCACCTCCTTTGATTTGACAAAAAAAATTTCGTGCTACAAATAAGTTTCAAAAATCTACCGAAATATTTCAAAAAATATAGAAATAACTATAGGCAGTAACACAACCTAATAGCAAAAAAATATTATTTTCAATACAAATTATTTGTCAGATTGTTGCTGCTGCCTACTATTTGCTGCTATGTTCTGTTTTAATACTTATTTTGCTGTTGCTGCCACTGCTGCTGCCGCTGCTGATGCTTTTTTTGCTGCTAGGTTGTGTTACAGCCTTATCTGATTATTAAAAACTTTTCATAATCTTTTTATTGTATCTTTAAAAATGAATATATTGGAGCACTCAGAAGATGGAACTTAGTGCTCCAATATAAAGAAGAATTATATATAGAAACAACAGCAGAAATATATCTAGAAACAAAGTCAAAATGAATGAGACATAAATGACATAGTACTTCTTTTTTCAACTTCCAACAAATACACAAAAAATATTACAGAACAACAAGCAACATGTTATCGAATGTAATATTGAATTCCATGGCAAAAAATTTGTTGTGATGTCTTTTTCGCAGTGCGTCCGATACAAATATAAAATATCGCATGCTATAAAAATATGTCATGCTACAAAAGAAAGTCATATTTAACCCTGCTATATTGCATAATGCAAAACAATTCTAATTAATTTGAATACATTTTATATGATAAAAATAAACAATTTGTACAGATAATATTTTAAGGCAATTATGCCTATGCAGAAGCTATGGATTTAGTTCACTTATAGTCCAAATATGTCTGATTTCTTATATATATAGTCTTAAAATTTAAAAAAATTATTACATTTAACTTACATACAAATATAATTTATATGAATTGGAAAATAAATAGTTTCCAGCAACATATTTTGATTAACGATGCTAATAAATATTTTGATTATAATTAAATTATAATTAAATTTTAACTCTAAGGCAAAGAAAAAAAATATTTCAGACATCATAATAATTAGATATAAAATTAATTTGGTATTTCCTTTCCATATATGTATAAATATTACAGATGTAAATCTAAACACTCATAACTCTATGTATATTAAATTAATATAATATATATGAACTTGATTTTCAACTCCATAGTCCATATTATAAATTGGAATATTAGGCCAATATTTTTCATATTGTAATAAAAAACATTCCATTTTAATTTTTTTTTATATATTTTATTAATATTATTATATTAGTTGAATTAAAGTTGATATCCAATTAAATTTTTATTACACATTATAAAAATGTATAGAAAATTGGTGAT
The DNA here is from genome assembly GCA_949752835.1 of Empis stercorea. Taxonomy (NCBI): domain Eukaryota; kingdom Metazoa; phylum Arthropoda; class Insecta; order Diptera; family Empididae; genus Empis; species Empis stercorea. Next base: position 16,216,670 of record OX457086.1, read on the forward strand.
TATAACAATTTTATAGTTTATATAAATTTCATAAATATAAATTAACAAACCGATAAAAAATAATTATATTAAAAAGATCCTTTTTTAAGATTTTGTTAATAACACATATAAAAATCCTGAAGAAGATGATAACATTTTTCTATTCCAATTAGATCTATAATGATAAGATTTATAAATCTATAGAAAAATTTAAAAAAAAATTCTAGGAAAAATTATATACGAGTATTTATAACCTAGAATTTCCTCATAGATGTATATGAAAAAAAAAATTAATGTCTATGATAATTAGTGAATATTAATAAATTATGTAACAAAATATTATAGATAATATAAGTATTTCAGGCGTCACCTATCAATTTATATTATTATCATGTATTTGGCGATAATTTATAATGACTTAATGTTTTGGTGAAGAATTGCGGAGGCCGAAAAATTTACTATAATTTTTCATTTTAAAATAAATTTTATGATATGTATATGTATAAGGAAAGATTTGGAGAAAAAAAATTGTGCAAAAAAAAATTTATTACAAATTTTTTTATAAACGACGATAAAAAGAATTTGGTATATTATGTAAGATGGAAAAATCTGGTTTTAACATAAATTTTTCAATTTATATATATAAAATATTTTTGCTGGGTCATCGTCATCAAACCAGAACATAATAAAGAATAATTTTTGTTATATACATTTATTTATGCAATTTCTTAAAAATGTGTCTTAAATATAATATATAGAATTTTTCGTATTTTACATATTAAAATATTTGTTAAAGAAAATTTACAAATGGGTTGTAAATGTACTATTTTAATTTGTGGATAATAGAAAATTTATAATAGAAATATTTTTGGAAATATGAGGGATAAAATTATACAATATTTATAGTATATTTTCTAGACACATGTATTTTTCAAATAATTTTTTTAACATTTTTACTATTTACTAGAATTTGTATATTTTATTCCATCGCTGATGATTTGAGTGTGATGGTATGGATTTTGGAACCAATTATCTGAATAGACTTGAAAATTTCTTCAGGTTTTAAGATATAATTAAGATATCTTTTATAAAATAAACTTTTAAGATTTCTTCCAAAAATCGTACAACCACATATAAATATTTATCTCCTAATTACAAGTTTACTTTTTTCTAACAGAAGCGGATTATATTTTTTTTTATTACTTGTAAAAAATTAGAACATTAATCAAAATTGTGTTTATATTTTTTGTGAAACAAAAATTTTTGTTTAAATCAATTTAAATTTTGATTATTATGTATCTATAGAAATTATATTATAAAATCAAAATATACTTTTATGTTTCCATATATTGAATATTCTTCATAAAAAGATTTATATACACAATTTTGTGTTATTTTTTATATATAGGATAATTTTGCTCAATTTATAACATAACAACAACGAAATTTTTTTTTTTATTATGATTATTCAAACGCTCACAAAACATAAATTTATTAAATAGAAAAATACCTGCAAACCTGTACTTACGGTTCTTACCTTTGATGCGAAGTTTATATAATAAGAAAACAAAAATTGATATTCCACCGGTCATCATCAGAAGTCAGTAATTTCCTAATCGATTTCTGCTGCCGGTAAAAGTCATACCCAACTTTTAGATTTACGTTTTTGTGTTGTTGTTGTTTTTTTTTTTTTTAAATAAAACTCCGTTCGATTATTATCAACTACACAAATATTATAAAATAATTTCAAAGCTCAATTTTCTCTCATTTCTCTTAAGGTGATAGAAAAATTTAAATAATCTCCGCTATAGGCCAATAACTAGAAAAAAAATAGCAGTTCATTGCATCATATTTATCCCTTTTTTGTTATTATGATAAAAAAAATTTTTTTTTTATATATTTCTGAATGAACATTGCATAATGTTATATTTGACTTTTACATTTTTTGATTCATAAAGAATAAAAAGTTAACCTAACATTTATTATCTAATTTTTCTTTTTTTCTAACCATTAAATTCTTATATAAAAATATTATTAGTACATTTTGAAAAATGTAAATATTAAATTCAATTTTGTCGGTTACCAAATTAATGCTTTTAAGCAACGAATTAAGTAGAGGCTAAACGTATCAAAATTCAAATTATTTCAACCTGAATATATATGTAGTAAAAGAATTTGATTAAAATTCTATGAACACTGAAATTAATCAACTAAAATGCCAATGCCATTGAGAAATTATTTAGGAATTGAGGATTTTTCTCAGCTCAAATTATATATTTGACTTTATAATTTCATAAGTATACCAAAAATAAAATATAGTAAAATTATTGACAGCGAAAATATCAAACATTTCAAAATTAAACATCTAAAATTTAATTTAAGTTCTAACAATCCTTTAGTTTTGCATTAAAAATTTACTTTATTATGCATTATTATAAGATATATTAAAAATTGAAGTTTTTTTTTTTTGGTTGAAAAATCAACTAGATAAAATTATGATTGAATAGGTGAATATATCATGAAAGGTGTAATTTAATACCATTACTAAAAAAAATTAATATTCTATAAAATTTATTATGTTACCATCAGGAAAATTTAATATTTATATAATATTTCTTTTTTCTTTTCTTTTTTAATGGTATATATAAAATATTTAAATGTAAAATTAATATGAACATAATGAGATTTTATTCATAGATAAATAATTTATTAGAGAAAGAAAATATTAATAAAGATTTATTCATTTTACTTTTTTTTTATATACATTTAAAGTCGTTTTACATAATTCGACATTTATAATAATTTACTATGTGTTCCACTACTTATAGTTAATGTAAAATATATTTGTATTAAAATTATTTGTAAATCAAAAACTTTTCAATATTCTTGGAAAATTATAAATCAAAATCTTTGTGAAAATATTCAATTTCAAATGATGTGAACAAATTTTTAGTGAGCAAAGAATTATGATAGAATATACATATAATATGTATATTAGAATCTTTTAATGTTAAATAATAATTGTTATAATAGTAAAATAAATTTAAAAGATCTAGATAACTAGAGAAATAAATCATTAATAGAAATTATATTATATTCTATGAAAAAATGATTAAATTGACTTAGATTTAAAAATGGCTGTTTTTTTTAAGTAGTTATATGGTATATTAACTTGAAAATGTACAGCAAAAATTATAATGATTATTTTCGAGTTTATTTGGTATTACAATTAATTTTTTGTGGAACAAACTTTTAGTATTACCATAATATATTTATTTTTATCAATTTTCTCTCATATAAATTCTACATTAAACTTATATAATAGAATAGAAGCTTATAAATATTATAAATAGTTTCCAAATATATTATTTTATAGATTCTATAATATATAATGAGTAATGCATCACAAAACCACTATATACTAAACTCAACCATATATTGTAATTAAGGTAAGGTTAAAAGTCATAAAATTTTATACTTATTGCATAGTCTAAAATATTTATACCATTATTCTTAAAGATAAAGAGGAAATTGAAAATTTTATGTGTAGGAATTATAATTTTCACATTTTTTTTTCATTTATAATTTTATTTGACCACACACATCACAGAAATCCTAAGATATCAATTAGTTTTGTAATATATAAATTATTACATAAGAAAAATTGTAGATATATGTTGTAAATTGTAGATATGATATGTCATTATTTAATGATAATTGTCAAAATTTTACCTTCAAAATTGAATTCTTAATTCAATTCTTTTTCCCAAAAATAATCTAATCTGGTTATCCACGTGTAAAATTTCTTCAAAACAGTAAATATATACAATAATTATTAACTAATATTATTATAAAAAAAAAATAATACTGATTAAGGAAAATCTTTAATAGCTTACAGAGGTCAATGCTCCTTTATATTTTTCTAATTCATCTTTTTTGCAGTAATATAGATCATAAAAAATTGATAGTTCACAAAATAAATTGACATACCGTGACTAATGCTAATCCATTTTTAATGTAAGTACTCTATGTACTATTAGAGATTTATTTTTTTTACATTGTTGATAAATTCAAACTTCCTAAACTATAAATACTTACTTTTATTTCCCCACAAAAAATATTATAGTAAATTATAAAACAATTTTGAATATGTATACAAATTAGTAATTTTATTTAACTCTTCACTAAATTCTTCCAAGTCTACAAAACGTCTTCATCAAAATGAACAATTTTATTGTGTCACATTATAATTTTTATATAGATATATACGAAATGATATGTAAATATTTATAAATTATTGTACCTTTAATTTATTAGGAAATGAAAATGAAACAAAATATTTATAATAAAATTGTATAGCATAATTTATTTATGTTTATTATATTTTATTGTTGCGCAATCATAAATGACTTTCTCCTATGATAGTTTTTTTATACCACTTATATGCGGTATATATAAGTATAATTTTCGAAATTTATAATTGAAATTAATAAAAGTGAAATTACTTCTTCTTTTTTTTTTGCTAAGAATGCAAAAATATATAAAAAATGCAAAAATAAATTGTATAATTCAAATTTGAATATGATTAAGAAAAATATATTTTCATAATAAGTGAAATTTCTCTTATTAGAATTGTATGTAAAATATTTAATTTATATAAAAAAAATTGTTTACCAATTTTTAATGATAATTCTTCACAAAGTTTATTGAACTTTTATATAGATTTTTCGCATTTCTTTAAAAAAAAATATTAAATTTTCTTATATATTGGAAAAATAAGGTTTAAAGAAGGTTTGTAAGGAATAAGTTCAAAATTCAAAAATCTGCAAAATCTCAAAAAAATATACATAAGAACGCAGACCTGTAAGTGTAGTTAAAAATATGGAAAAATATATTTTATTTATAATTATTTATTATACTTAAATTATTAAACTAAATTAAATTATTAAACCTATTTTTTATAGAAAAAAAACGACAATTACAATGCAACAACATATTGAAATTATTAAGCACAAAATTAAAAATTATGTTAAAATAATGGAAATAATCCTGAATTTCTTATTAAAAAAAAAACTTCAAAGGACCGTAATTACTTTTTTTTATCCACAAAAAGTCAATTAATTTGGTTCCTCTTCAATATAAATATATCCAATTAAATTATTTTCTGGATATATACATATATGTAATTCAATATAAAAGACAAAACGAAACTTGTAACTTTAAGAACTCCTCAAAAATAAAAATAAAAACAGAATTTTCATTTCTGGTAAGAAATAATAATAATAAAAAAATTATATTTGATTTCAGAACTTATATAAAAAAAAACATAAATTGAACCAATGAATTTTTAGGGTCATCAGTAATTTGTAAAACTGCAAAAACAGAAAAGTAAGAAAACCAAAAAAAAAAAAAATTCTTTCAAAATTTTAAAAGATATTCGCACCAAGAATAAAAAAAAAGGAAGATTTTTGATTTGGTAAACTCCAGGGTACCAAAAATAACAACAAATTGTTTATAATCTTTATAACAGTTCATAAAAAAGCACTGAATTTAATGCAATTTAAGAAAAAAATTCATTTTGATTCTTTAATAAACAGAAATTAAAAACGAATAAAAGTTTTATTTTTTTTGCTGGAAATTATATGATTTTCGGTTATCTTTTAAGATTTGCCAATTGAGTGCACATACAAAACGAATAATAAAAATTGTATTTTAAAAAATTCTTTAATTTTCATTTATCTACCAGGATAAAATTTGTGATTTCTTTTTGTAAAGATAATGTGAAAAAACACTTTAATTTTATTATCATGTTTAAAATATTTTATTTTTCCAATCAAAAAATTCATCTAAAAGCCAAAAATTTCCATTTAAAAATAGTGTCGGTGATATATTTAAATTACGAACATATTTTAATTAAAACTATTAAAGCTACTGTCGTATATAATTGTATACAAATTTGAATAATTTGTCAATATTATTCAAATATGTTAATCACGTAACATAACTTCTATAAAAATATAAAATAAATAATGAAAATTTGAATAAATGAATAATAATAATGTTTATAGACCAGACAAAAAAAAAATTTTTAGGGTTTTCCATAAAAACATAATAATATTAAATAATAAATGCTGAATAGGTCACACTCAAATTACATAAATAATGATGAAAGAAAAAGTTATTGATATATTAAAAAAATTACCTAAAATGATATCTGAGAAATAACATAAAAATGAATCACCCACCCATCATCATCATCATCACAGACAGTTTCAAAGACATCACTTTTGGGATTATCTCTGGGAGAAAATTTATTAGATAACTATACAAAAAATAAACTGATTCATGTTTTAATAATTTTTACAGTCATTTATTGACCTAAATTCAAAAAATGTTGTATGACTAATTTATAATTTCGTACTGATAATATTTTAATGTTACCTTTTCAATCATATTTTTTTACAGTTTCGTAATCGTAATATGTCATTAACTAAGGTTGCAAATTACATAATAAAAGATTAAACTTTTTATTATAAAGAATTTTCACACTTTCAAATTATAAACGATTTTCATTTCGTATATGCTTCATTTAACACATTAAAGTCAGGATTGCTTTAAATAAGTACAAATTTCGTATATTATATTTAAACTCAGAACTATTGCCCACATTTTATATCAAATCCTTGAATTTGTTGAAACATTCCTCAAAATTCATTTAGCAAAACTACTACCCTAAATTTGTAAATATTTTACGGAGCCTTTCGCTCTAATATAACCTTGCAAAAGGACTAAGTCTTAATTAAATTCTACTAAAATTTCACACAATAATAATGTAATTTTATATATTTCAAAATATTTCTTCATTACACATCCCAAAAATTTGTCAAATTTCTAAATTGTGAATGATTTTTATACCAAAATTGACTTTTACTTTTTTAACTATTGATTTATAAGTCATCAACACTTTCATAATTTAAGTTAATTATATACATATAAATTTGAATTTTTTAATGATTAATTTTTAAATAGTAAAAATATCTTCACATAAATACATTCAGTTGTTTTTTTTTACTCATCCTTCAAATTCATTAATTTAATCTACAGTAAAATATTTAATAAAAAAAATATGAATTTACATTAATAAATAAATTTTGCATAAACATATTGTGAAAAAATCTCTCATCATTTTAGATTATTTTTTGTTTTCATTAATTTATTCACATTTGAACGCATAAAAAACAAACTACTGGGTTAGTAATAACAACGCCTTCGAATAAATTTCCTTTTTTTCTTTTTCTGTGTAATATCCGAGTTTCATCAAAGCATATACTCGTATCTTTGTATACATAGAGTGCCTAAGGCTCTAGGCCACATTATAGTTAAAAAAAATGATGATATTTTTCCTTATATACCATATTGTTTTTAGCCATCAGGTAAAATGAAAAAAAAAATGTGATAATATAAACATTGGTACAAATTTTTTTTTTTGCGATGAGACACATTTATGTGTTATACTATGTTTATGATTGCCTTTAGGGATTTCGTGATTTTTGCGTGTGGTATAAAATTTATATTTTTAACCCGTTTATTTTTTGCAAAATTTCTGTGACGTTATGATGTCTTTAAAGTTTCAAATTGTATATACATTTTTTTTTTAGAAAATATTCGCACAAAATATACGAGTATACTATAAAAAAAGGTGTAACCTACTATAGCTACATATATGATAAAATATTTCCTTTTAAACTTTTACCACCTCACAAAATTCTATCTGACATTTTACATACATACCTATATGTATGTATAAAATATTTAGGAAGTTCAACAGAATTTATTTAAAATATTTACATTAAAAACTATAAAATTTCTTACATTATAATTAAAATGAAATTTTTTGAGTAGGTTTAAAAATAGAAAATATGATATGAAAAAAAAACCTTTTGAATTGAGGTGGTCATAAAGTTAAAAGAAAATGTTTTAAATTAATAAACCGAATTTTGTATTATGTACAAAATTTTGTTAAGGAAATTACATTATTTTTAATCAAAAATATTTCAATGATTAAAATTATCCTTTCACTATTTAGAAGCATATTTTATGTTCTATTATACGGTTTAAGAGCCTGCTATAGAATTAATACCAAATTTGCAAATTTACATATATTGAGTTATAGAAATGATGACACAATTCTTTTATATATATTTTACGATTAAGTCTGATTTATTTTAATTTCCATATTCGAAACACTTTCCACTATAAGATTTCCTTGATTTATTGAAGCTATATACTTATACAATAAATTCATTTGTTTATAGCATTATTAAAATTTGCAAAATGGAACGGTGCATGTGTAAAATAATTAATTATAAAATGTTGTCACTAAACTCATTGTACGAGAAAATTAATAATTTTTTTAAATAATTGTAATTTACAATTAATTTTACTTAAATAATTATCCCTACTTGTCATACAACTTAATTGGTTATTATGATTATTAAAAATATAATTTTCTGTATATGTGAAAAACTAATTTTAAAACTGTCGTAAGTTAAAAACTCATATATAGAAAATATAAAGAAAAATTTAATAAATAATGTTAAAAAATCAAAGCTAAATTTACTTACTCTGCTTCGGCATTAAATAATTTAATTTTAAACTGTATTATAACAATGCATACGATTACAAAATATCGCGCAATTTTCTACTATGATATAAATGAAATTTCTAAATATATATACGAGAAATATTAAGTATATACATACATGAATTAATATCTTAAAGATATTCACTGTATATATATTTAAAATTATGCGGCTGCTGTCATCAATTCATATATACCTACATATAATTCTCGAGGATTATTATGTTATTGTATAAAAACTACCGATACAACAATTTTTTTTTAAATATTTATAATAATTTTTTATATAAACGAAATTTTATTTTATAATCTGCAATTGCATTCTTGAGGAACAAACAAAAAAAAAATCAAAACAAAATTGAGGTGTAATATTTAATTTTATTCAGCAAAAACAATTTACGTTAAAGTCACAGTTTTTTGTTTAATCTTTACCAAATTATGATGATACAATTTCTATCAGAAATCACTGAAAGCCAACAATTTTTACAATTATTTTTCTCAATTTTTCTTCAAATCTTTAAATCTTTATCATATTCCCCTGGAAGACTATTACTGTATTTCCTTATGGTTTCCTAAGTTTAATACACTACGACTACATTACACCCTGTCGAAATAAACGAACAAAAAAAAAAGTTTTGAACATTTTTCCGGGATATATTTCGTTTTCCTTGCAAATTTAAATTGTATCTTTATACACTATATATTATAACATCAAATACCAAATATGTAGAAGTAATTGTTTTGTCTACTAAATTTTGTTCCAAAAAAAAATATAAAAACTAAAAAAAAAAAAAAAATAATATAATAAAATAATCAGAAGTATCTCGACTTTTACCTTATAATTTTATATTTGAACGGATATATACAATGGTAACCATAAAAATTACCTTTTGCACGGTTATATACACAACATAAATAACACAATTGATTATAGTGTTGTATATAGTATCTTAACCATAAAAACATATGTAAGAATTTCAAATAATCCAAAACAATTCAGCATTTTTGTGAAGCAAACAAAAAAAAAAACACTTTTATCTTTATATAGGTAAAATTTGTCACTTATAAAAGTATATATTCACATTATAATTTTTTTCTTTTTGAACAACAATTTTGTCATTACGCAATTGAATTGAAAATAAAATATTGTAACAACATAATTTTCAAATAGTACATAATAAAATGAAGAATAAACATAATTTTTATATTTTATATTATGAATAGAGGGAAAAGTAGTATATACAGTGTAAAGAAATCTACTACTGGAATCCAATAAATGAAATTACTATAAATAATTTTTTACTTATTCAATTTTAAATTATACAAGATATTTAATAATAGCATAATAGTTTATGTGTAAGATGTTAATAATGCTTATTTTAATAATAATGAATACTTACATATTATATTATTTATTAAGTATAAAAATATTTTATCATTTCATGGATTATTATTTAAATTAAATATGAATTTAATTATTTTAATTTCATAGTTTTGCATTTAGTTAGACATTTGAGAAATATTTTTGATTTTAGTAAAAAGTACTTAAATGATAAATTAACTGAGAATAAATATTATTATTTCTTATAGCATAGCTATATTTATTTATAAATACGAGTATATTTGTAATTTATTAAATGTATGATGGAATGATGATATTTGGAAAATTATATAGCAAAATAAGAAGTATAGCAATATATATGACGCAACACAACCAATAAAAAGTTTCTGGTACTTAATAGTATATTTTTAGTTGTAATTTCAATTGAATGATCATTAATTTTAATTACTTTGGTCTTCCTGATTCGTCAAACAGTTAAAGTTTTTATTTTAAATAGACTAAAATTATCTAAATTCATTTCTTTTTTCATTTAATTTTGGATAAAATGATTATATAGTATTCGAAGGATTAGTTTCCTTTATGGGTTATACAATTTTAGTTAGTAATTATCTATTTTTCAGTTTGTATATATGGTTAAATTATTCTGAAATGTGATTAATTTAATTTAACTTTTCGTACGCGTTATCAAATCATTCTGCACAATCTTAATATTGATTCATCATCGAAACGTAGGACTTACATAAATAATGTCACGGAACATTATGATACTATCTATGTTTGATTTAAAAAAAAAAAAGCTTTAATTAAAATAAAATAATATTCAAAAATTGCTTTCATTTTATATACCATTCAAAAGCAGTATGTAAAAATATTAAATTAAAAATCAATTCAACAATTTAACACAAAAATTCTTTCAAGAAAAGAAATATAGATTTGTTTATTTTATAAAGTGAAAGTGCTGTGCGTTTAATGACACTTAAAAAAACATTAAATTTTAAAAAGTTTCTAGTCAAGCAGATAATACCAAAAAAAAAATAACAATCTTTAGTTAAATTAAACAATTTTTGTTTTAAAGAAAAATATCTTTGGGCAATAATTTTATCATCTGAAAATATGTTTCTAAGGAGGCGTCAAAAACACCTAAAAAAAATTATAAATTTTAAATATAAACAAAAATAATAAAATTAAAAAAAAAACGAAATAAAAAAAACTTGACATAAATTTTCTAAAAGAATAAATTATTGAAAATATTTCAATTGTAAACTCAAATCAAGACTCAATATTAGTTATGAGTACAAACACCACTTCAATTTTCTACAATCATTTTTACTTAATTAAGTTCAAAATCACCAGTGAAAATTATCTAAATCAATAGTGTTCATTTAAATTTTTCAATTATATTAATGATTTCAGTGTACAATACTATATATGTATACATATAGCATTAAAATGGCAGTGTTAATATTTATGTTGCGAAAATTTCTTCAAAATTATATTATTGCCAATTTGATGACAAATATTTTTTTTTGGCACAAGGTCAAGTATTTATATTTTTTTATATATTGAAAGCATAGAAAATTTTATTCACACTTTTATAATTCCAAAAATTTTAAATTTTTTACTTCCGTAGCGAAAAATAATAATTTTTTCTAATGATTGATGATGAATAATTGATGAATAAAATATAGATTTCTATTTATACATTTAATTTTATATTTTTCATCATCCACTTAAGTGGAAATTATTAAATTTTTGGTGATTTTTTAAAAATATATTTATCTGGAGGGCTTGTAGACTGGCTCGAAAGTTATAAAAACTACTTAATACTATTTTTGGTAATGATAAACGTGCGCTTTTGGTATAGAAGGTGCGTTCTTAATTTTGTTTTTTTAAAGATATTAGTAAAGAAAAAAAAACCAATCATAATAGAAGATGTTTTCGTATCATGCTCAAATACAAAATAGTAAATACAAAATTTAATATATACAAATATTGTTAATTGAAAGTTAATTTAAAATAAAAAAACTTATGAGGGAAATTGTTCACGTAAAATATTAAATAAGAAGAAATAAAAGAAGATTAGAATATTGGAGAAAGTAAATATATATTATTGAGATTTGATAATTTAAGCTAAGATGATGAAGTATATACTCGTATTATAGAAATTGAATTTAAATAAAAAAAAAAATATTAAAAAATTTTAATACAGAGGTAAAAGTAAAATCATAAAATTTATGGATAGTATATTATGAAAAAATATTTAATTTGTAAAAGTTAAGTTTGATTTTTGCAATTTGCTTAATACTCTTCCAATATGTAATTAACAAATTGGATTTTTTAAAGTTTGTTCTAATATACTTGAAATTTATAAAAAATTTAAATGAAATTATCTTTCAGAGAAATTATGCGAAACTTTATATTAAATCTTACTCGTATATATGACCAAAATTTCACAACTATATATACTTTCAAATAAATTCTTTGGAAATATTAATTTTCCATCAATGAAAATTCTTATACTAAAACATAAAAAGTAAAATTATTTATATTTTTCTTAGAAATATTTTCAGAGTTAAGTTAACTCCCAAGAGTTCTTATATTTGACCTACTTCCAATATTTCATATATATATATACAAAACATTTATTTATTTCATTTTTAGATTGTATATCTTTGACAATTTAAAGTCCAAGGATCATGTATACTACATCAAGGTCATATTTTATACAACAACGAATTGTATTGTTTTTAAATACCAAGAAATCAAGTGAAAATCTTTTTAAAAAAAAAAAATTAAAGTAGATAAATATAAAATAGAAACAAACCCTGACACTTTCAACAAAAGTCAAAACAAATAAACATATTTTCAAAATGACAGACAAATAATATTAACAAAATAAAAAAGATTTAGTATTCATCTATATATATGTAGTTTTAATTTTTCTTGTAACCAATTATTACCATTATGTTAACACCACATGGTAAACAAACATTTAAAAAAAAAGGCAACAAAGATAATTTTTCATATTTTTCGCTGATTTTTTTTTTTTCGCTGAAGTTAAAGAAAAATCCGTGTACAATATTTCAAAAGTTAAAAAATATAAAATTCTGACATGTGAAAACAAATTTGATCACACGAATTGTCTGTGGTGTATCTCTACCATTGTTTACAATTTACACTTTTACAATTACTAAGTATATGGTTTTATCTATATCTAATAAAATTGTGAAAAAAAAGTTTCAAAGATTTTCATAGAGTTCCAAAAAGTTGAAGAAATTAAATTTGACGTATTTAATTTAAACAAACAGAGTGAAAGATTTGTATACAAAGAATGGTATTGTTAATTATTAAAAATGTGCGATCTTGCAACTAAAAAACTTAAATGCATTAAAGAAATAATTTTAATTTTTTTTTTTTCATAGAAAACCGACAAGTAAAAGTGCACTTAATATTTTTGTTTTTTTGCCTATTCTCCTCGACAACATAAAATCTGGAATTTGTTGTCAAATGAAAGGCAAAATGACACTCCTTGATTATTTTTCTACATTAAATATAATTTTAATAACAAAAATTTCTTTTAACCCATTGATAGTTTTTTTTTACTATATACATACATATAAGATAAATAATTAAAATTGAAATTAACTTTATGCTTTTCAAATAAATTAGAGACATCACATGGAAAATATGTAGATTTTATATTAATGATAAATTTAAATAAAATTTAGAACGATTTTTATATTATATTTCTGTAATTTTATCTCACGGTTTATTCAAATTCAAATATATATACATAGTTAAGAAAATATTATTATTACCTAAGTATATGTAGGTATATCCTATTAGTATAATTGTGAATACGAGAATAGTAGATGGAAAATTAAATGCTGTTAAGTGATATATCTAGAAATAATTTTAAAGAAAAATTAATGGGAAATTTAATATAAATTATTGACATGAAATATTTCATAGTTTTTATTTAATAATTTTTTTACAAAATAATGCCTATTATCTATATACCAATAGTTGTTTATCAGAATTTTCTACATTTTAAAAAAATTATTCAAATTCTAAATTTTTTGGTGTGTTTGGTTGTTTGGTTATTGAAATCTGTAGATCGAATAGATTTTTTTAAATCTGAAATCTGTCTAGTAAAATAAGAAACAGTACAATTTTTCAGAACAAAAAATACTACAATGTTGCCGGATAAAATGAAAATATTGATCGGCTACTCTGGAATTCTCAAATTAACGAAATTATTTTTCAATTTCAATTTAATTTATTCACAACAAATTTCTGATAAACTACTATTGGTATATAAATAATTAAACAAATATTTTAATTGAGAACTGATAATCTGATAATAGTTTAGCCACATCAAGCACAAATTTAGCCACAAACAATAATAAATTTAAAAAATATGAAAAAAATTTGTGATCAAAAAAATTAATCAGATTGATCAGACTGATCTGAGCATAAATATAAGAAACACACCAATTATATTCCATTTATCAACTTTATCATAATTAAAAATACTTAAATAACAAAAAGGAGGCTTATAAATTTGGATAATTTAATTTTAATTTCCATAAAAAAAAAATTTCATATCGAATTTATGTTGACAATAATCATGATATAAATTAATAAAATACATATTTTAATTTTGTTTTTTAAATTATTAGCATTTGTATAAATAAAATAATTTCTTTCCACTACACTATGGCATCCAAGAGTAATAATAATGAAGCAGTTCAACTTCTACCATCAATTGAATTACAAAGTGAAGAAGATAGTGAATTAAAATTAATGGAAGAATTTGCACATTTATTTAGAAGAAGACGATTACGTATTGGTGGTAGACGTATACCTTGTCGTGATAATCAAAAACAACAAACTAGTTGTAGTAGTAATAAAACTTTAAATTCAAATAAATCTGAAGTTAGTGGTGTTATTGTTAGTCAAGAATTACTTAAAAATGATGCATTTAATAATCTTGAGCTTGGTGGAAATGAATATCATGAACAACAAAAAAATGATTTTGAAATAAATGCGAGTGTTGTTTAAAATATAGAGAGAAAAAAAATTATAAATATTTTTAAAAATCATCATTTATTTATAAATAAATGTTCAAAAAATATTGTTAATGTTTAATTATATAATTAATATAGTTCTTGTATAGCCAGCAAAACATGACTAAAAATATATATACACAAAATTTATTTAAAACACTAAAAAACGTCTTATAATATTTTGCCAAAATTAAATTTATTATTGGCTTTAATTTAAAATATTTAATTTAAAATTCTAAACAAAAAAAAAATTCCAAATATTTAACTTATGTAAAATTTAAAAACAATTTAATAATAAAGAAATACTTTTTTTATTGGTTAATTTAAATATTTATTTGTATATTTAAAAAAATTACAGCCTAGGCCAAATTAGTAAAAACTGCACGAGTATTCCTGAAAACGTAACGTTTTTCTAATCGAATCAAATTCGATTTACGTTCGTTTATAAACGTCCAATTCCAGAAAACGATCGTAAACGTTAAACAGGGTTGCCCTTGTAACCTTAAAAATTTGCTATCTTCACAAATAAATCAGCTGTTAATTGTAATTTTTCGTAAAAAAGTCAAATAATAAATACTTTGTTGATTAATAAAACATAGATATATTCATATTTGAATAAATATAAAATTATATTTTATTTATTAATTAATTAACAACATAAAAATACTATAAATTAAAAATTTTCTCTAGCATAGAATTATTTTACGATAGTATTGACCAACCATTGATAGTGATAATGCCCATATCTAGAAATATTTAAAAAAAGGGAATATTGTTTTGTCATTGTTCTTTTAGACTTATATTGTATTAATTTTAGTATATATTTTTTCTATATATTTATATTTTGTATATTTGTGTACATTAATGTAGTATAAATTAATGTAGTATAAACATAAATAAAAAATTATATTAAAATTATATTTTTTTAATTAAAAAATTGTTTGTATGAATAAATTATGAATTTTACAATAACGTAAACAAAATAGTTGACGTTAAAAATTTCGATCGAAACGTTAAAAAAATCATTTAGGGAATATATCGATTCGATAAAGAATCGTTACGTTTTCAGGAATACCAAAATTAAATTTACGTTACGAAATTCATTGGAAACGTTTTCAGGAATACACGTGCTGAATATTACATGAAGCACAATATCGTATTCCCCAAAATCGTAAATCCCCTTAGGGTCTCTTAATAAATCTCTTTGTGTGTCCTTTTTTAGAAAAAAAACCCATAGAAATTAAGAATCAAAATATTTAAATTAAATAAGTTCTATAATTTTTTTTTTTAAATTAATTTTTTAAAAGTAGACAATGGTTATAACCTATATATGAAGGGTTGAGTGTCATAGTTGCCTAAGTACATTTTATTGTAAGTTAAATTTTCTATTTTGTTGCTAACCACCACATTTCATATAAAAGGCTGTAACACAACCTAGCAGCAAAAAAGGCAGCAGCATTCATGTAATGTCAATTTATCTGAACGAAATGTTTGTGGCTTAGGCACCTATGGCACTCAATCCTTCATATATGTATATGTACATATATGATGTATTTAATAGGGAAAATATTATACCATCAATAAAAATATGTATTTTTTCCTCTTGACTGAACACAATCTGATATTTACTTATGTAGGTCTATATCTCTTAAAAACTTTGTCGACATTCTGTTATAAATTTATACCAACTATAAAAACGTCTTAGTAAATTGAAAATACATTGAAATTTATTAATAACAAAAATTATTTAAAATTTAACAATTAATTTCGCTATTTTCCATCCTTTTTATGAATTGCCATATTTAAAGTCACTTTGTTTAAAGTATTTTAAATTTTCTGATCAACTACAAATTATAATTTTTTTAAATTATTTTATTTTTTAGGCAACCTTTTTTCCTATAAAAACTAAAAAAATAAGTTTTTAATTTCAAAATTTTTATAAATTTTCAACAAGAACGTTCGAAGAAAATAGTAATTTAAATGTTCAAATAATATGTGTGAAAATTTTTTGTAAAAAATTTTTGTAATAAAAAATAACATCCTATTATTATAAATTAATATAATTAAATTTATTATAAAATAAATTAAAAGTAATATATTATTTTGGAAAATATTAACAAGAAAATCCTAAAACAAAACAATGCCTATCAGAAAGAGAAGAAATCGAAGATCCGAAGAACCTAATATTTCAGTATTTATTAATGAACGTCGAAGACTTTGCACTAGCAAAAGAGACCGAGAGGAACTTGTTATAAGAAGAAATTATGTACCAGAGGAAAAAATCATTAATGTATCTAATGCGGAAAATATATTTAATCTTCATTTAAATAAAAGAACTATTAATTGAATAAAATATGTACAATTTTCAATATTTTGAAAATTTTTGATTTTTAATCTTAATTAATTTTATTGGTTTTTGATTAAAAATCAAAAAGATTTCATATATAAATTATTAAAATATTCATATAATAATTTTGCTGATAAAATATTATAATCTAATTAATTATATGAAATTATAATAGTAAAATAGAAAAAGAAAAAAAATAATTAAATTCTTTTAATTTTTAAAATTAATTTCAATATGAGAACAAATTTCCAGACTGTGAAAAATTTATATCATTTAAATATCATAAATTGTAGATATATTTGAAATATGTATAAATTTGTAAGTATTTTACATATGTCGATTTAATCATTTATTTCTACATACAGTTTATTTCTACATACATAAATACAGTTGCCAATACGTAATCCTTGTCCCATATATAAGTAATTTTAAAAGTTTGCAACTAAAGACAGACCTCGTTGGAGACCTCTTAAAAATTACTTTTACATTTCTTTCTATAAATTTCTTATTATATAACCCAGTGACGAAAAGATGATCAGCGAACAGTTTAATATTTCATGGGTTTACCAATTTTGTTGTGTAAATAAAACTTAAACAAATTTATTTTTCGTACGAAACATGTTTCTCAAAGATTAAATTACCGAAAAAGAACAAATATTTATTGGTACACGATAATAACAACAAAATATAAATTAAATCGAAAAATGTTCCTTTTTGCTTTCAGAAAAATTCCCCAAAAAGAAATTTTATTTTGGTAATGTAACTCGTATTATTTGTAATTTATTAGAGAAAGGATTGTGGCATATAATAAAATATTCCATCAGCTCCGATAATATGCATTTTTATTATAATTTTATACAATATTTGGGTGATACAAGAGAACATGATTAAAAATTTGTTTTTAAGATCTTTTTAAGCAAAATTGAATATTTTGGGAATTGTAAGAGTAATAAAATTTGTCGGGTTGACATGCCCAACTTATTTTTAATTCTATTTATTCGCTCTTGGCTATAATTAGTTTATTGTATTTGTGAATAATAAATTAATAATTAATTGGTAAAATTAATTTAATAAATTCTTATTTATTACAGTATTATAGAGAACTATATAAATTCCATAACGGTTTTAATTGTTTCATTTTGTACAAATGTCAATGATATTTTCCTAATTAACTTTAATTAATTTCTTACCATTTTTTCCCTATATATTTTCCTATATTTAAAAATTTCTGCGATGTTGTAAATATTTTTATGTATTTTATCATTTCTGACTTTTTCAAAAAAAATTAATTACTAATATATATTTTTGTTTACATATTTATATTTAAATTTAATTTTTTTTAATATTATAAACAATATAAACATAAAAAAATTAAGGTGAGTCTCTTCAGTGAAATATCATAAAATTTTAATAAATTTTCTAAAAAAAAAAAAAAGAAGCATAATACTTATGTAGATATAGAAAATTTTAGAAAGCAAAAATTTATAACTCATCTAATATTATGTGATGATGTTTTATAAACATAAAAATGAAATATTAACAAGCAAAAGTAAAGTTTTTTTTGTACTAATTAGATTTTCTCTCTTTCTATATGAAATATGTTAGAAACCGAACATGTTTTCATCAACATTATAACATCTTATAGAAATTTTCCCTTTTTCTGTAATATTTACTTTTAGACTTTTAGTATTTTTCATTTTAAGCAAAAAAAAAAACAAAACTGATCATAAAAATGAAATCTTTAAAACATTAATATTTTTATTATATTTATTATTTTACATTTGTCTGTCCACTTACGAGTAAATTCTATATCATGTAATCAGTAAATAACAATTTTCAAAAATCACTAAAAATCTAAAATTAAAAATATTATGTTTGACTTATGATTTTTTTTTCATTTTCGTTCTCTACTACATTATTTTCTTACATTCGACATAAATCATTTTAAGGAAAAAATATAATGATAACTGCATTTCATATTTAATAGGTTTTCATACAAAAAAGTAGTGCTATATACCAGACAAGTTACACTAAAAATGTACCAGAAGTTGTTTCAAAATAATTTCACTATATAAATTATAGTGTAGTCCCCCAAAATATTAGCAATTACCACCATAAATTGTTAGATTTACTGTTGAAATGCAATATACATCTGATCAACTTTGTGAAAATGGAGAATTCTTATGCACCAGGATAACTTTTAATAGCAAAATGGTTCATTGTGATTAAAGTTCATAATATTTACTATGATTGCCATTGAAAAATAATTCACCATCACTTACTTTATCATTACATTGTATCTTATGTGATAAGTGGTACATTGATTATCCCATATATATGATCAATATATTCCATCTATCTTATGAAATATTCTGACCTTCAAAGTATTTTCAAGCTAAAAAAGATCTATATTTTTCTTTTAGTGTACCATATTAAACGCGGTTTTATTGAATTGTAAATTATCTTGAAATAAATCTATAATTTAATAAAATGTTTTGTTTTGAGACAAGTACAAAATATCAATAACTAAACAAATATGAAAATGTTGACAGTGATTAGGTAACAACAAAAAAAATCTAAATTATTTTTCTCATCAACATTATTATAGAAAATTTAACGAGGTTGTTCAAAAATCACTTTCTTTTATATATGATTAAAGTTTCTGACGATTTATTATAAATAATTACTTTTAACTATAATATGAATTCTCAAGATATACTACATACATCAATCTAAGTAAACATAAACATTCATTACAAAATATAAACATTTGCTTCATAAGATTATATTATATATGTATATGACAATGTCCAGAAAAAATATATGTATTGTAATGCACTATATATGTTACATTATTATATTTGTATTAGACTTAGGCGACAAAATTTATGTTTGTTATCTAAACATAAAACATTGGCAACAACCATGACGATGAAAATGTTTTTTTTTTTTATTCAAAAAGAATCACCGCCATAATATAATAATAAACGAATCAGGGTTAAGAATAAGGTAATTAGGTCATGGAGAAATTATTGTTTATTTATTGTAAATATTATTTATGTCAAAATTTTTCAAACATTGTTAAGTAAATATGATTAATAATTTATATAGGTACTTAAAAAAGTGTTACCAGTTTCAAATACATATTTAATCATCGTATAAGACGCATTTTAGTCACTACCAAAATCATTACTAATTTTCAAATTAGTTGGATCTTGGATCCATCATTATCATCCTTATTACTGATTAGTATAATACAACACACTACCTCTATAATTTTCTGTTCATTATGAGTTAAATAAAAAAAAATTATTTAACTCATAATGAAAATTCATGTTTATAAATTGAAAATTTTATGTAATTAAAAATTGCAGTAAAATTTTTTTGATATACTTCAGTAATTACGTATTCTTTAAAAAAAAAATTTTCCAAAATTTCACTAATATAATTAAAGTAAAACAAATTCTTTGTTAAATCAAATAAAAATGACCAAAACTATATAATTTTGGCTAATAAATTTTTTTTTATATATATAATTTTTATTAAATGATTTCATTTATTTACGTTTCACCCCAATTATTTCTACCGTGATGAATATTAAACCGTAAAGAAAAACTGTTTTATGTCATGAAAATACATATTATACCTATACATAGTATTATAAGTTTTAAATTATTTTTTACTTAAATATAAAATTATAAAATTAATTGCTCTACTAAATAATCACACAATATATAAATATATATATATATATTATATATATATATATATATATATATATATATATATATATATATATATATATATAAAAAATTATACAAATATTTCACCAAATTTTTTTTAACGATTTTTTACTGATATGACAAAATGCAGTTCATAAAAAATGTAATTTTATAGTGATTAGCTATCCCTAAGAAATTGTCAAATTATGTTATAATTAATTCAATACGACTTAATATTAATATACCCACTACTAATTAATGGTTAAAATTACTTTTGGTAATTGAAGTGGAAATGACATTAATAAAAAAAAAGATTCATTAAAACAAAACAAAAATGTTTTTATATATAATAAAAATTATATATGTGTGTAGCTTTAACATGCACCATTAAAATTCATGCTTAAAATTATTTATTATTATTTGATGTGATTTATTATTATAGTAGTTTAAATAACAGAAAATTATGCTTGATATATTTTAATGATTTACAATTATTATACTACTATAATAGTTATTTAAATTGTTAATGAATCATTGATTAAATTGAAAATAATATTATTAATCTTTTTTTTCATCAATTTTTCTCCTTATCGATTTTTCTTCATCACCATATTTAAGAAAAAAATTTTTTATTACTTTGACTCCCATAATTAACTTCTCTATACATAATATAACATATATCATATATGTACATAAATTGAGATATTTAAATGCAATTTGATTTTTTTGTATTATACATATATGTATATAACTTCAAAACGTTTAAATAATTCAATTTCATCTCAGATAAAAAAAAAATTACCTTATAGACCAAACTACAGCAAATAAGTCAATCCAACCGTTGGTATTATATACGAAAAAATTATATAAATGAAAAAATGCATATTTTCTTATAATACTAAATGTGAAAAAAACTACCACAATCCTGGAAAAATATAATAATCAAAAAAGCAATATTTTTAACCTTCGCCATTAATTTCCATAACAACACATCACATAAAAAAATTCTTTATGATATTCAATGAAAAGTGCAATTTAACATGCACCATAAATAAAACAATAAAACATCTTATGATATTATGGTTTGCCCTACTTTTCTGTCTAATTTCATTTTAAAAACCATTACAAAAATATACTTTTTAGCGTGTTGGTTTTACACTATGACTATACTAATATCTAATAGAAGTAAAAATTATACATATTAAGGTAGACTAAAACAGCCATCAGATATTTTTGGCGGCTTTAGATATTGTGGGAGTTTTCAATTTGGTTCGCAAAAAAAAAAATAATATAAATAATCTATCTAACCGGATCGCGGGCCAAAATGTTTAGTAACGCTCGATAATATAGAAAAAAAAATAATTTAATAATGATTTACAATTTATTCTCAACATTGAACACGTCCATATACATAAAAGTCAATCATACAACAACAACAAAATCATTTAAATATGCACTCAATTGAATTTTTGAATTTAAGACAAGCTGTTGAACTGTTGCTGCTGTTTTCAATATATTATGATTTCGGGAAATATTTTTATTTTATGCTTATTTATGTATATGAATCATGATGATATGACCAATGGTATTATTATTCAGAGTTTTCATCAAAATAGTCTTTTAATAGGATATAGGCTATATGTAAATAGTTTCATTATTGGGTGGTTAGGTTATTTAGGCATATCATAAAAAACACATTCTCTTTCACAATTTCTTATATACTATGTACTATACTAAATACCCTGTAACCCATAAGTTTTGCCCGATATAAAATGTAGGTACTTTATTTTTAAATATGTGTCGAATATTTTAAGATCATTAATGATGATGATGATGATGATGATGAATATTTTCTACACTTTTGGCTTCTGAAATTTCCTATTTATGTTGTGTGACATTTATGTATTGTATATATGCAACAACTTAGTTGATTTTTTTTTTTTGGTTTAAAAAGGTCAACACAATATATTCACTTTTAATAGTAAAATAATATAAAATAAAGATTGAATGTTAAAGTGTAAAATCAATTTTAGAAATTTTTTATAATTAAAGTTTAAAATTGTATGGATTTTTTCGTTAGGTGGTCTTTCAATTATGTATAAGAAAAGTACTTTTAGGAATAAAAATGAGAATTTTAAATTAATTTATAGAAATTAAACTAGACTAAAGTAAAATGAAATATGTATATTAAATATTTAATTTTTAGATTATTTTCTTTTTCTACAATTAGTTTATAGCACACTCAGTAAACTGATTTCACAATATATAATACATATTTCAATATTGAAGACATTTGAAAGTTTCATTTATTATTTTTTTTCTAAAATTCATTTAGAATTGACAGAAAAGTTTTCATTTCATTATTAAATGCTTTTTTTTTTGGTATTTTTAATAAAACAAACTTTAATCCTAAAAAATTAAATATATTTAAAATAAAATCGTGACTAACTTTCATCAAAATAAAAATTAATCTTTTTCTCAAAAGATAAAAATTACAATCAAACGAATGAAAGCTGAAAACTTTTCTAACAAAAAACAGTTGAAATAAATAATAATTTTTATTATTTGAATCTAAAATCTAAATATGTAATAATAAAATTTTATTTAGAAATATAAAAATTATTATATTAATTATATTTTGATTTGAGAAAAGGAGATAATTATAAGAAAATTAAAAATATTTTGTATATATGAAATGTACGAGTCGGAAAACGAGGATGACAAAATTAAATAAGCAGTCCATCAAAAGCGATAAACTTTACCAAATTGATTTGGTATCTCATTTGAAAGACACAAACATATACTAGCTGCAATAATGTGCAGTGATTTCCATTTAAATTGTTACAATTAATTACTATATTATAATAGTTTTTATCTTTCAATAATTTTAATTTTATTACTTTAAAAATTTATTTATGGTCCTTTACTGAAGAAAATGGCTGTCAGATGAAATAAAATTTAAATTTTCCTAGAATATTTCAAAAGTTCTTATAAATTAATTTAAATTACTTACTTTTCAGTATCTGTTAAGTAGTTTTTTCTATTATTCGTATTCGTACTAATATTTAATAATTGTAATAATATTAATACCTTCAAGCTTGTATAATGTAAATTGTTATACAACATAGACTATCAATTAAATTAATATAATTTTTTAAATATATTTTAAAAAATTTATTTACGATATCATTTTTTTATTTTATTTCAATTTATTGTTTTTAAATTTATTGAAATTTTATTATTATGGTTTTGATTTAATATGAAACAGTAGTAAAAAAAAATTAATGGTTAGTTCAATTACTTTCCACAATAATTTTGAACGCTGTCGGCCAAAATGAACATTTATTACTTTTTTTTTTTATATTCTATATTATGGAAAATTATATGTTTTGATTCGAT
The DNA here is from genome assembly GCA_949752835.1 of Empis stercorea. Taxonomy (NCBI): domain Eukaryota; kingdom Metazoa; phylum Arthropoda; class Insecta; order Diptera; family Empididae; genus Empis; species Empis stercorea. The sequence goes on from OX457086.1 coordinate 16,241,169, forward strand.
TTTGTGTTTCATTGGAAAATAATAATAATAATAATAACGAAAAAAAAAATAGAAATTTAAGCAAAATTATTTCAAAATTTCATCATGATTTTTGGTTGTTGAACAAAACACTATTTGAATTATCGCGCGGATTAAAAATATGTATATATAGGTGATAGATGATTAATCAGAAGTCTTTGGATGATGTATTAGCGCTGTTTGATGTTTATATACCAAAAATTGAATGATTATTATTTTTCTGTTTATATATGTATATATATTTTGTCTTGAAAAGGTGTTGAATTTGGTTTCGTTGTTGATATTTATCTATATAGCTATACTATAAACAAAATAAAAGATTGAAGGAAATAATTGTAAGTCGATAGAAAAAAAAAGAGATATTTTTCTATTATTATTATTATTGTTAAATTGTAATTTTTATATTACAAATTAATTTTTACTTTTGTATTATATCGATTTTTAATAAATTCGTGATTTGGTAAAAAAAAATATTATCTTGTTATCTTGTTAAGTGGAGAATTGTTTTGTTAAAATTTATTGGTCAGTAGTGGAAAAACACTTTCGTTATTTGAAAAAAAAAAATTCAAATTAGGTTAGTAAGACTTTTAAAAATGATGATAAATTATTATTGATTGGTTTTTTCCCATGACTATATTATGAGGGTAACAATTTAAAATTTTAACTTAAAATCAATTTTTGGAAATGAAATAGAAAATAGAATTTAACAAAAATTATTTGATATAAGAAAAAGTTTTGAAATAATTGATTTTTAATTAAATATATGTAATTAAAAATTGATTTTGATTTATTTCTAAAGTTTAAATACTTTTCGTTCACAGTGACTCCAAAAAATTTTTATCATAGAATAGGAAGGTTACGAGATTGCATTATTCACACTTTCATCGTTCATTATTTTTGATAGAAATTTTTATAAAGATTACAATTTTAATTATAGAAAACAAGAGGATCGAAGTAAAAGAATAAAAAATATGACACTTTCATTCATTTTTAATACATAGTTAGTTTTTCAATAGATATATTCTAATATGTACTATAAAAAATTTGTTACACCGCGATTTATACAAAAATCAGGTCAAGCTACATATTGAATTTAATTGAAATTGATATGATATGGATGATTTATTTTATAAGCATATTATTTTTATTTGTGAATAAATTAAATTATTTTATTTATGATTATTGAATTCAGAAGAACTATATTTACTTTACAATGTCTAATATTTTATATCATTTGATACTTTAATTGCTGGTTTATATAAATTGCAAATTAGATTATAATTGGAAAACTAACAATTTTTAATATATTATATAAATTATTTTATATAAAAATTTATTTATTTAAATTCAATTTCCAACAAACTCTAAATTTACGTTAAAATTGTATTTTAATTTCAAGTATAAAATTAGTTACGCCACTCATAATGATTATACAAAACACAATTCCTTTTCCTGGATTTATAAGAGCAACACGTTGTAGGTTGATACATAAAAAAAATTATCCATCAAACAGAATTTAATGCTGACCCACAAATTTCAATATAAAATTATAAATATTATTTAGTTTTCTTATTATATGTTTACTCCTCATAAAATTATGTATATTTCTGACTTTTCCACTACATAAAGTCTCTTTTACTTTGGAAACAATCAATCAAATGTTTTATAAGTCGCAGATTATTTAAGATCTTTTGATAGTTATCTTTAAACATTAAACATAAAATAAATAAGGAATGTTTTTAAATAATTAAAGAATGTTTAATATAAATTTTTAGTATCAATTATTATGTAATGTATTTATAATTAAAAATTCAAATCTTCTTTTTTGTACTAAATTGATAACTAATGTAAAATAGGCTTGAGCTTGATACTATCTTCTAATTATCGTTCTAATTTTTTTCGATACGATTTAAGGATAAGTCAATGTTTCAATGGACATTATTATGTTGTCTTATAACCCAACTAAATAAAAATGCAAATTTTAAATTCCAAATTTTAATAATTGATTTTAAAAAATCTGATAATAAAAACTCCCAATTATTTATTGAATACTTCATAAATTTAGCAAAAAAAAAATTAAATCAAGTTTTTGGATTTTGTATATCAAAAAAATCTTTTAAGTATATTATAATCTTTACACACAAAACTTACAAACAAAATTTAATAAATTTTTTTGTTTTAAAAGTTTCAACATAATAAAATAAGAAATTCTTGATTTTTTTTTTTTTTTGACAAAGATCACGTATTTTATGAAAATATAATCGTTTTTCATTATTTTTCATATAACGGCAATAAGTTTTTTGGATGCCAAAAATAAAAAAAAAAGACTAACCAAAACTTTTATATAAAAACAGAAAGCACATTAACCGAAATAATAATAATAATAAAATATATATAAAATATAAAAATTTATAATCTTGCATGAAAATTTGTTGTACTGCACTTTTGCGACACACGTTAAACACGCGAATATCCCGTAAAAATGGTCAGAATTATTTCTCTCTACCACTTTACCTCCTCTGATTTTGGTTATTATTATTTGTGCAGAAATATAATGGACTTAGTTCAGCAATAACAAAAAATGTGTACAACTTTACCAAAATGGTTTGTTTTTTTTTTAATTCTGTGCTGTATACATACTTGGTATACATATCTATGGTCAATTTATGTATATATGTACACTGAAGCAGATAAATCTTTTGTGGAAGATCGGAAAAGTTCAATGGATTCGAAGAAAATGCAGGAAAAAAAAAGATGGATAATATGCGGAGCAGACATTTAATGATGGTCTTCCTTTCTTGGCTGGACTAGTATAGGAAAAAAATTGCCAATAAAAAATTATATTTTTACATTTTTATAAGGTTTTTTTTTTAGTACAGTTCGTAAAATGACCAACAATGAAAAAAAAAACACGAAAAACAATAATTGGTCTTTGGGGTCGTTTTGTAAAGTAGGTCAAAAATGTACTATATAAAAAAATAATAATTTTATAATGAATTTTTATTTAGGTACCATGAATAAATGTTGTAATATTATTTAATTTTTAGTTTACTTACATGTCCGTTTTTTTTACCTTTAGGCATATTAATTTTTTTGTGTAAGGATATATTATTTTTTCGGATGTAAAATTTATGTCAATTGAACAGACAAGCGAGAATTTTTTTTTTTTGTGGGCAATAAAAATTTAAAATCGTATCTTTTTCTTGGAATAAAACAGAATTTTAAAGAACCCATCGCAAAAATAATATACATATATATATATATATATGTTAATTCTTAATCGTTATCGCGAAAACAATAAAATTTCCAAAAGTGCTAAAAATATTTTGAAAATTTAAAGTGTTAATTATTTTTTGGTATATAATTAGTTAAAGATGTTGGTGGTGTCCAAATAACTGCACAAGCCAACATACTATAATTACAAATATACATAATAACAGAAGCTCAATTGTGCTTGCTTTAAATCTGTTAGTGCGAAGTACGCAATTTTTTTTCATAGCATTAGCTGCTGACAAGAAAAAATGTCAATGAAATTGATTCGTGTATAATCTCATTACTGTGCAATATTTAGAAAATTAACAATCATCTAATAAATTTATAGAATCCCATATAAATAAAATAACTATAAAACAAAAACTGGACTTATTAATTCTTGATTAACAAATTTATATAATAGTTGACCAATTTAAGAGGATATTAAAATATGAATAATATTGTTCAAAATTCTCTATTTATATGTTTTAATAATTCACTAATTAAATCAGTAAGAATATTCTAAAAATACATATGTGTAAGAAACTAAATGTTGTAACTTAAAAAATCGTATTTAATGATGATAGGCTTAAAGTTTAGGGTTAAATAAATATATACATAATAACATTAAATAATTTTGAATTTGGATAAAAAAGTAAAATGGATACTCTTGCATCAAAAAAATACAATTCTAATCCAGATATTGGAGGTGATAAACCTCTATCCTCTATCTTCCGATTTGCAAATTGCTACTTTCACACAACAATTAAGTTTTTAATCTCTTCAGTAGTAAAAATCACAAAGTATACTAACCAAATCTAACCAAACCAGATCATAGTGCAGGCAGATGACTACTAATCAGAGTGCAAAGAAGAATAGTGTATTGTATTTATATATAAGATTTTTCGGATTTTTGTTGTACTTTTGTTGACATAAGCAGGAAAAAAGTACCTCACCCCGCAAGCCCGGGTAGCTCAGTCGGTAGAGCATTGGACTTTTAATCCAAGGGTCCAGGGTTCAAGTCCCTGCTCGGGCGTACTATTTTTTTCTTGATAAGCATCCTCCCTTCCATTATTTCTTTTATTCTACCACTTTATATTACTTTATTTTTATTTTATTCTTTATTATAAATAAGTAAAAATTAAAAAAAAAAATTAATTTAAAATTACAACACAACAAATTTTTTTTCAAATGGCAAATATCATCAGCGATTTTAAGTTGTCATTAAAAAAAATTATTTCTTGTATACGACATTATTTGCAATTGTAAAATATTTCAAAGAATTTGACTTTTTGTTTGGTTAAAAAAAATACACAACCGGAAAATTTAAAATTATGCAATTTCTTGAACAAATTAAAATTGTAGGCCATCTTACTATTGAAAGTTGAACTACCACATATGTTATCAAAACAAAACCCACACACCTTGTGCCTTAAACAAATAGGTGGCCACACAATTACTAATTTTTCAAAAATGTAATGGTTCATCTAAGAATAGATAGGTGGAACTGTATAATGAAAAAAAAAATATTATTTCGAAAATGTCCGCCAAGATGGTCGACCTCGACAGTAATATTATTTTCTACAGGGTTACGTCAAATATATCTCATCTCATTCTAATGTCAAATTTTTGTATTTTTGGTAGCACTGTATGTCAGAAACCGCATGTTTTTATTTTATTATAATTTTTGTGGTGTTTACTATAATTTTTAGTTATTTTTAATTAAAAATATTAAATAAAACTTTAATAAATTGTAAAATAAAACTTATTAAATTAAGTCGTCTTTCCAAGTTATTGTAAATTTTCAATTATACTTAATACAAAAAGTTATCCATCAAGACAAAAGTTTAATGGTCGTAAATTGATTTCCCCCAAGTTCCTAAAAAATATTTAAGAAAATGCAACCAAATGATAATATGTTTATTGCTGATCAAGCATGTGATCCTGAACAAATGTAAATTAATAATTAATTATTAAAATAGTTTTCTATATATATTCTTTTTTAAAAATTCTTACAGAAATGATTTAAATTTACCAATTGAAAATAATGAAATTGAAGATGATCATATTTTGTCAACATTGAGTTATGAATATATGATATATTCAGACGATGATGATGATGATAGCCTTAGTAGTGAAAATGAAATTGATAATAATAATAGATCATCATTATCAAAAATAGAAAAATATAGAAGAAAATTAACAACATGTAAAAGATTACCGCAACAACAACAACATTCTGCTGCTGATGATATTATTACTAAAGATTATAATGTTGTATCACAAAAACCTGATGTTTTAATTAAATATATAAAAATTTTATTAAAAGATGCAGTACAAAAAGAACGTAAAATTAAACGATTACAAGCTGAATTTGATCAACGATCACGTGAAGTTGCTGATTTGAAAGAAATTTATGAAAAACTACTAATAAGAAAAAGATAAAAGAAAATGAATATAAATGAAAATGTTTTATTGAAATTAGTTTATAAGTATATAAATATATATATATTTTTTTTGAAATAAAGTCTATAAATTTTTATTGTTTGCTTAAAAAATTTGTTTTTAATTTTAGTAATTCTACCTACCTGCTAGTAAATCACAATCGTACTAAGCAAAGCGGGTGGATAAGAATGGCTGAACTGAACGATTTTTATTGTAACTTTGAGCGGGATAGCACAAAGACACCTCACCCCGTTAGCCCGGGTAGCTCAGTCGGTAGAGCATTGGACTTTTAATCCAAGGGTCCAGGGTTCAAGTCCCTGCTCGGGCGATTCTTTTTATTATTGTTGAATAACATATTTATTTTAAGTGCAAAAAATATTTATTTATTAACAATATTTTGTTATTATTATTAACACATATATGAGAAATAATAATTATTAAAATATTAGTTTGTAGTAAAATAAAAAACAAAACAGCAAAATAATTCAGAAAAAAAATAATCGCCCGAGCAGGGACTTGAACCCTGGACCCTTGGATTAAAAGTCCAATGCTCTACCGACTGAGCTACCCGGGCATATGCAAATAGGTGCTCCTATAATAATTTTCATAGAATAGAATTTTTTCTGATTCTAAATAGAATAAGATTTATTAAAGAATTGTAATTATAGAAAAATTAAATTACATCATATTTATAATGCAATCCATACAATTCTATAATATAATTGTTTATGTATAGTAAATATTCTATTTCTTCTACTAATTAATTATTTGGAAAATAGAACATATGTGCCCGGGTAGCTCAGTCGGTAGAGCATTGGACTTTTAATCCAAGGGTCCAGGGTTCAAGTCCCTGCTCGGGCGATTCACTTTTTGTTTTTCCGAGGTATATTTAGGGAAATTAAGTAATAAAGGAGGAACCTTTTTTGTTGTTTACTTTACGATAGATACGAAAAATAACTTTCCCCTCCTCTGATGATTGAGTTGAAGAAGTACAGACACAATAATATCAGCAGAAAAATCCTAACGTAATTAATTATATTTATCTCATTTTTTTTTTTATTACTTCTATATTTAATCCGCACCAAAGTATGTCGTCATTCATTGTTATAATCAACCTACCTGAAATGAAAAACATACAAAATATGTCGTGTGCCTACGCTATATTTGATGCGACGGCATTGTCTGTCATGTCAACCCAACCCAACGCCAACCTATTTTCTGAATCAAGATTCATAAAAAATATATCGTCGTGTCGCTACGCTATATTTGATGCATGCGACGGCGACATGCGATAAAATTTTAGTTTTGCCGCAACCACTGAAGCGATTAGACATTAGAGCATAGTTTTTATATTGATTCAACGAAATTTTGTTATTTTAATAAAATAATAATCAATAATAAAAAATGGATAAACATTTTTCTGCAACAGATAATGAACAATTAGTTGAAATTGTTCGAATGCATGAATATTTATATAATGTAAAACATCCTTTGTATAATGAATTATTAACAAAACAAAATGCTTGGCGAGAGATATCAGAGATATTAGAGCGACCAGGTTAGAAAAAGTCTTTACTTTACTAATTTTTTTATTACTTGTCAAGAAAAAAAAGTTTATGACTGTGAAGAAAAAACAAAAATATTTGACAGATATATTTTGTATTTATTTTGTTTACCAAACTCAATCGAACTAATAAACATAAACAAAGTTCGTTTTCTATTGTCTCTTTGATATAATAAAATTAAATTATATTTTAATTTAACTAACTTTCCATTTTACAGTTGAAGATTGTAAAAAAAGATGGAAAAATATTAAAGATGCACATAGGAGAAGAAGAAAACTAGGAAAATTTGGACGTACAAGTAAGTCACCACTAGTCAAATTGGTATCATTTCTTGATGATGTTAAGATACGACCAAGGTTAGCTGTAAAATTATTTAATTTATTTTATATAATTAATTTTAATATATTTCATCCAATAGAGATTATTTTCCTAAATTAAATGAATTCAAAAAAACTACTGACACTAACATAAATATTGAATTTGGACAAGGCAGTGACAGGTAAAATATTAACTACTTACTTACTTAAAACTAAACTTTAATTCCATGTTTTTTTCAGTGCTGCATCTAGTGTAGCAATTAAGAAAGACGATGATCACATTTATAATATTGAAAACGATGCTTCACTAGATCAAAATACAAATAATGAATGTATTACTGACAGTGAAGCAACCATACATTTTCCAGATCCTTTATCAACCTATGGAAAATCTGAACAGGCAAATGACAATACATTTATAACAAATTCTACAATTGGAAATATATTAAATGTAATGCAAAAAGATTTAAAAAGAGTAAAACAAATTGTTGGCAAACAAGAAGATTCAGTGGATTTATTTTTTCGTAGTTTATCAATGTCAGTTAAAAATTTACAACCACATTTAATTAATCAGGCAAAAATAAAAATGTTACAATTGGTTATCGATTTAGAAAGTCAAAATAATTATACGCAAACTGAGTTAAATGAGAATAAGGATACTAAAATATAAATTTTTAAAATTTTCGTTGTATAATATATGAAAAAAAAAAAATAATTTGAAATAAACCATGATTTTTTCGATAGCAATTATTAATATTTTTATTTTGCATATTTATAGGCTGAAAATTTTGAAATTTCGAAACTTGCAGAAACCAACTTTATTGGGTTGTTCACAGAAATTGAAGTAATCAAATCCTATAAAAATAATATAGTTGAACAATATAAAAAATATCCTTTAAAACTTAAGGTATCCAAATAAAAATTTCATCTTACTTTACTAACCCGATTTAACAATTCCCCAATAAAAAAAGTCAATTGAATTTTTGAATATTTGTTGTTGCAATGTTTTTTTTATAAAATTATATTTAATAAATATTGACATTTTTAATTAATAGTTTAATTTGTATCTTTTAAAATAAATATTCAATTCCAAGAGATTTAATTTATTTTTAAAATACTTATTTTCAATATGAAGCAAGTGTTACCAAAACATCACGATAATCACCAGATAAATCGTCCTGTAATTATAAAAAAATATTTCAATAAAATATTCAAGTAATTAATAATTAATACTAGAAAATAAATATTAGTGAAACAAATCTCTTAATGTGCACCTCAATTTTCTTATAAACTAATTGGACACACATAAATATTTGTTTGCATTACTTAAACAGATCAAAACCAGAGATGATATAAAATGAATTTAATTAAAAACATTTATTTGTTTGTTTTTTTTTTTCAAATTTTATTTAAAAGCATTTTTATAAAATAAAACAGACAAAATACTTGATTAATATATAATTTAATTTGATGTAGATAGGAATATTTTATATATATTTTGTTCACATTTACTAAAAAAAAATATTTAAAGGCATTCAATTTTTTTTAATGCAAAATTTAACAATTCTCAAATGTCTACAAATAAAGTATAAAGCATATTATCAAAATAATTTGTATACATTTTTTTTTATTTAAATATTAACAGTTGCAAAACACCCTTGAGATTATTTTTACCAAGCTACAATAGTTTCCAATAAATCGCCAAGATCACCACCAGCATCCTCCTGGAATTAAGTTTGGAAGATTTTTTTGGTTTTTTTTTTGTTTTAAAAATTAATTTCTACATTTAAATATTTTTTGTTTTTTAGTTTTAATAACTATGGGAATTATATTTAAATAAAATTTTAATGAAACCATACACGTCACTCTTAAACGGAAAAAATATCAAATCATGCTTTTTAATGTGGTTTTATTAAAATTCATAAAATAATTAAAAATTACGAGGAAAAAAAAATCAATACAAAAATTGATATACAAAATAAATAATTAAAATCGAAATTGTATGTAAATAAAATATCATGTGTCCTTTTTATATAGTAGTTGAAAAAGATCACATAAATTAATTTATTGAAAAAAACAATTCTTATACCATTTCTAATGTATACCAGATATTCAATTAATTTTTCACATAATACTGAACATTTTATTAATATGTTTTATTTTGAGTATTGAGTACTTCTTTATTTATGTGAACTTTTTAAATATTAAAATAATAAAATTTGGAAAATTTACATAAATAATATAATCGGAAAAAAAAATAAATAATTTGAAATTAACCACAACCCAAAAATTGTTGAACATATAAAATAATTTGAAAAAAATCACAAAATTTCTGGAAATAATTATATCTTTTAATTAACTTTTTTTTATTGTTGAACTTCGTGGTGTTGTTTTTAAAATTTAAAATTTAGAATAAAAATTTGGCTTTTTTTATGATATTCTCTGATACAATTTTTGTGTGTTTACCAAGCCACAACAGTGGCTAACAAATATCCATTACTGGTGTCACAATCTTCCTGTAATTTTCAAAAAAAAAAGAGAGAAGCAAGAAAAATTTTGAGTTTATTTTTGGAAATAAATTAATTTCAGTTTTCTTGGAATTAATTTAAGTTCTTTACCCAGATGAACGATTAAAAATTTTGTGTGTGTACATTTTGAGCGAAAAACATGCTAAATGAACTTAAAATGTTAAAGCAATGTTATTGAAATTAATTTCTATATTATATTAATTTGTTGATTAAATTTTTTTTTTTTGTATAAAGTGTGTGACTTTTCTATTCGCGTGAATCGAAATTAAAAAAAAAATTTAAATGTTAAAATTTGATTAATAAAAAAATTAAAAAATATAAAGAAAATTGTAAATTAAACAAAAATGTGCTTTAAAATATAGTTGTTAAACAAATGTTAAAAATTAAATTGATATCTCAATTATTCATAAAGTGGAAAAATATGGAATTATTTTAAAGAAAATGTAAGATCTGTAATAGAATTATTGAAATAAAATTAAAAATTTTAATTTAAACATAAAAAAAAGACACACACACGCATTTTATTGTAAGGATATTTTTAGATGTCCGAATAATTTATATAAATTTTTATATTATTAAATAATTATTATTAATATTTTTTTTTTTATATTTTTAGTTAATTGTTGATAATTATGTGTTGATATTAATAATGTTGTTTTTATAATATTAACTCGTTTTTTTTAATAAGCCACCATTGTGGCTAATAAATATCCATTTTCAGATTCAGAATCCTCCTGAAAATATGCAAAAAATCGTAAACAAAATTCTAATTTCATTTGTTTTTGGGCTATCTTTCGAACACATGCTTCATACATATAAAAATTTTGAAAATTATAATTTTGTGATTCTGTCCAGATTTTCTCATTCTCATTTCAAATTATATTTTATTATAGATTTTGTTATTTACATAATTTTGAATTTGTGTCAATGTTTCGTGTATGTGTGATTTTTTATTAGAATTAATTGTAATTTAATTAAAGTGAAAAGAGTTAAAATTAAAGTGGAAAATTTACCTAAATATTTTGTTTTGGATAAATGTGCAATTTAAAATTTGTTCATATAAAAGCTAAAAGGGTGAAAGCTGAATTTATAGTTTTTGATTAAATTTATTAAAACTGATAATACAAAAAAAAACCACAAAATTTATTCATTACTTTTCGATTAAAATTTCAGGGAATTAATTAAGATTTGTTAGTTTCTCTAGCGTAAAATTTAATTCAAATTTAACTATTTTATTTTGTCTATTGTAAAAAAGTGTAGCATTTAATTTCAATTTAATCACTCGACTATAAATTGATTTAATTAATTTAATTTAATTTAATTTTATTAATGTTAAATTTATATAAAAAAAACTAAAACAAATATAAAATTATTAATTTATAAGCTAAATAAAAAAAAATTGCACAAATGAAGAAAATAGTTTAAAAGCAAAATAAATAAATTTAAAAATCTAATTATTATAAATTTAAAAATTAAACTAAATTTTTTAGGTGTTATTTTTAAAATTTATTTGAATTAATAATTCATTAAAATATAAATTTTTGTTTCATATAATAACAAGAACATTACACAGACAAAAATGTAAAAAAAAAAAATTATATAACATTAGACAAGAAAATTTGTCACAAATGAAAATGTAAAAATTGTTAAGAAATAAGTTTTTATTTAGGTTGTATTTTCCATGGAAATTTATAGAAGATACTGGCTCCCTTTATGTTAAAATTTATGCGAGTTTTTTTTTATTTGTGTGATGTTTAACGATATAAAAATTTAATTCAGTTTGTTTATCTATTTATTTTCTTTTTGAAGAAAAATAATTCAGCAAAATGTATTTTTAAAAATTATTACAAAAATTACTTAAAATTTAAAAGTGTAAAAATATCTATATTATATTAAACATCGAGCAAAGCTGAATACTTTTTCGGGTGCAATATAAAAATATGTTTTATTTTTGTTTGAAATTTCTTTATTATTAATTAATTTTCATTGGGAAAATTTTTAATTGGGCAAATTTATGATTTTTGGTCTTTTTTTTCTTTTTGCTTTAAATATGCTTTTTCTAAAATCCAACAACAGCTAAGAGGGCACGTTTGTAATCTCCGGAGGTATCGCCCTGGAAAAATAATTTCGATATTACGATTAAAGGATTTTTTTTTATTAATTTAATTTAATCTTATTCACAGCAAAAAAAAATGATTCGATTTATTTGCAAAAATTACTTTTAAATATTTTTTATAAACATATATAAAAACACACAATTTCATATTTTTTAGCTTTTAATTAAATTTTAACCTTTTTGAAAAGATTAAAAACTTAAAAATTGTCTACATTGTGAGAAATTTTGAGAGAAAAATATAAAAGGAATAAAATTGTGTTTGCGTTGACCAGAAAACCCGAAATTTCAGCTTAATTATTCAATTTTTTTTTTTTAAAGTAGAATTGTTAGTCTTTCAAATATTCTATAATCTAGGAAAACAAAAAAATCTACACAAATTTGTTAACTAATTAAAAAATACCAAACAAAAATTGCAGGTATGTAATTGCTACATAAAATTGAAGCTTAATTAACTAGCTAATAAAAAACGTTTTCTATTTATGAATTAAATTCACAAATTAAAAACAATTTGAAATTATATTTAAAAAAATAGTGACACACAACAAAAATAATTAAAAAAGCATTTTAAATTCCAACACCAAAAATTTTTTAAAATCAATTACAAGAAAAATGAGGTGCATATGAGAAATTTTGATATAAATTTGTAATTAGAATTAAAAATAGTATGGATGATAATAATTCAGTAAGAATTAAATATTAATTTAAAATTAATATCTTCTCCAACAAATACAATTTATTTTACTGGTGAACTAATTCTAAATCTTTAGTTCATCATTAAAAATTACCATTTATTTGTTTATTTAATAATGAATTATTTTCATCTAACATTCCAAATGTAAGCCAGAGATAAATAATCATATGTAAAAATAAAATTCTTACCTTAATCCATGATTCCAAGCTCTTTCCATATTTATTTTGGAATGCTTCTTTAATATCACCCAAATCAATTTCAGATCGACTAACAACAATACGGATTAAAGTTTTATCTTTTGTACCAATACCAGCCATAGAATCATGTAAACGTTCAGCAAAATAATCAACTTTGGATTTACAACATTTCACTATAAATTTAAAATAATTAATTATAAATTTTAACTATAAATTATAAAAATATTTTTTCATTATATTTCATACCAATAGCTAAGAAACCAGCTTCAACAGATCCACTAAATTCTCTGGAAATTGCTTTTTCAATATCATGACCAGCAATATTCTCGTATTCCAAAAAGATTTGACGTAATTGCTGATATGAACGGGTAATTAAAATTGAATTAAATACAGATTCATCTGTACCCCATTGTCCTTCACCAGCTTCAAATAATGCTGTTGCATCAGCTACAGCAGCAGCTTCATCTACGCCTTGATTTTCATCACGATTACCTTGTACCAATGATACACATAATCTTTTAAAATGACCACTTGTATCACCTTTCAAATCACTTTCCAAACTTTTATTATACATTTGTTCATAAAATTGGGCAATTGTTTTAATACCATAATTTGATAATGTACATAATATTTCAATAATTGCTTCTTCATCTGTACCAATACCAGATACAGCATCATGTAATTCTTTAGCATAAAATTGTGGTAATGGTGTCATTAATGCTAATATGACATCTTCAAATTTACCACCTAATTCTGATTTTAAATCAGATATTAAATCTTTACCAAATGATGTTTTAAATGTTTCAGAAATTTCAAGACGTTGTACAATACCACGTCTAGCTAATACTTCAATAATAGCTTTTTCATCGGTACCAAAACCTTTCATTGCTTTACGTAATGTTGCTGCATCTTCTTGTGGATCAAAAGGATCAGCTGGATAAACAGTTGGTGTACACTATAACAAGAAATGACAAAAATTACTATTGTGATTTTGAATATTTTGCGTAGGTAGAAACGGGCTAGTCTAAACTAAATTAATCACAAGTGTAGAAATTTAGTTTTGAGGGAAGGGCATATTTAATTACTTTTCATTTTCATATTTTCCATTTTCTTATTAAAAAATCATCAAAGGTTGGGCACTTTTAATGGATATGTTATATAGGAAAATCAATAAAAAAACTACGCTGTGACATGCAAACGAAAATATTTTTCATATATGCAGCTAAAGAGAAATTCTAATCATAGTGTAAATATTTTATATGATATTATCTAGGACAAAGTATTTATATGAAAATTTCCCTTTTGTTTTAGTAGAGTGAAAATGAATAATAATTTTATATGGAATAGTCAGTAATTAAGTGTAAATGTAAAAAATATATAATAAAAATTGTCCATGAGAAAAATTAATTATTTTAGTTAATTTTTTTTAACAAATCGTGACAAATTATAATCGCGATATTGTAAATTTACTATATTGTTGTTTTGATGATTTATTATTAAACTTTGTAAAATTCGAGGAAATAATAATTTACGCACCTCTACACCTTTTTCGCCCCAATGTAGAAGGTATAGGAAAACAAAAGTATAGACATTAGAGATAAAATAGGAACTAAAAATAACTAAAATGAGGTTCAAATATGATTTCAAGGTTACAAAAAAGCTTGCAAAATCATAAGTAATTTATGTATGTATATTGTAAAAAATATATATAATAAAATTCTTTTATGTTTAATTTTTATTATTATTTTTGAACGATAAAAAAGACGAGCTTTAAAATTACGTAATCTTTGGTATATAAAAGTTTAATTCAATATGGCATAATTTGATCGTTTTATTAGTTATTTGATATACTAAAAATTAATACTATAATAAAACATTTTATTATATAATTAATTATAATTTAATTTTACAAATACGAAGTTTTAATAAAGTATATAACTTAAAAACTAATATTGAATTAAATTAATAAATAGATTAAAAAGGTAACATATGAAATATATTTTTAAGAATTTACAATATTCGGATTCAAATATGTATGTAATTGAAATTGAAGTGACTCTCTTTGACAACAGCCAATGACAACATAAAAATTATACGGAAATTAAGGTTAAATTTCTTATTATTCATAATCAGCAAATTAATTATTAATAAGAAAAAAAATTACTTCTAATATATGTGAAAATATTTGTGATGACTACGACGACTGTTTTCGAACGTACAAACTTAATAATTTCATTGAGAAATAAACGTGATTTTCATAAAAATAAATAAATTAAGTAGGTATGCATTAATATTTTTATATAATTTCATTTACATTATTCATTTATCTTGATTTGTAACATTTCATAACAATGAATCAAATTACTGAATCAATCTATAAATAAAATTTATGTCTTTCAAAAATAGATTAAATTATGTATTTAAATGCGTTTAGAAGATGCTGTAAGTGCTTTTCAAGGAAATTGTTTGATTTATTTCTACTTAATTTATATTCAGTCTTTTATTAAATTTGCTACTAAAAGATAATTTGTAGAGTAAATTTAGAAATAGCATTAAAAGCACTTTAGCTTTTGAACTGAAATAAATACGTAATAAGATTAGACCTAGCAATAATTATAATGCATATAATAAGCAATGTCATATACTATTATGTAGTATTATATACCATGTGTTGAAAATTCATGGTATAATAATATGTACAAAATAATCAATATTTTTATGGAAATTATATTTCACTATATAATTTGAATTTTCGTTTACTAACAGAATTTAGGTCACTGGTATATAAATTATTAGGATTCTACATTTGATTTAGTATAGTTCTGTTCTAAAAATATAAAAAATATTTCTTTAATTCTTACCTTGAATGGATAATATTCGGCTGAACTCATTTTGTTTGATTAGAGATTCGTTTATTTTACTTTCTGAAAATTAAGAAGAAAAATTATATTAAAATTTTATTTTTAATTTTAAATTATGGTTAAATATTTTATACAAATATAATTATCAGTCTTGATATAATAATATTCACCTACGTGGTAATTGTTTATGATAGATTTGAGTGCTAAATAAAACTAAAGCCAACATAAATAAAAATATTTCTGTGTGAATAAAATGATGTAATCATTCGCCGCTTATTATATTCTATCTAAAGTCATGGAAATTAATTTGTAATGGTATGAGTGGTTCAACTTATTAAAAGCTTCACTATAAATGTTTGGTAAAAATTACCTATGTGAATTATTTTTACCTGTGTGTAGCCTTAGATTGAATCAAACATACTCACTTGCTAGTGATTGGCTCATAAATATGAGTCATTTTTAATTTAGGTTTAAACATGTTCCAGAATTTTTTATACCTTATTCAAAAAATATATTATGAAACAAGGTTCTCATAAATTTTAAACTTGAAATAATAATATAAATATATTTTTTATGTTTTTTGAATATAGTTACAAAAAAAATTGTTTCAATCTATTTTTAAAAAAAAATCATTCTTAATTAATGACAAGCTCAAAAAAGGTTCATGGTGATTCAAGGCCTTTGTAATTGTGTAAAATTTCAAGGGCTTATGAATTAAAAATTTTATGTGAGGAATTACTTTTTATTTTGTATGTTTGCTATATAAACGAAGGTTCTATGGGAAACTATTCAAATGCAATATTTTTTTTATTAAATTGAAATTGCCGGAAAAATTTAATAGAAATTGTCTTTAAATTTTTAACAGTCTTGGTCAAGAATTCTACTTAGGTCTCAGAGTGCTTTCCAAAATTCAAATTTCAAACTAAGGACCTAAAAGACCTAAGGAGAATTCTCGACCAAGGCTGTTCAAAAGTTATACACACTTTCTATTAAATTTTTCCAGCAATGTCAATTTAATAAAAAAAATATTGCATTTGAAATATTAATTGAATATTAAAATGAAATGAAAAACTTTGCCACCCTTTTTGCCATATAAAAATATAAGATAACAAATAGGGAATGACCTCGAAATGACTACAAGAAGTCTAGATGAAAAATCGATTTTTCATAAAGTAAAAAATTTTCCAATAGAAAATATTGCGTATATGAAAATTAAATTGTAAGATCTTCGATAATTTTTTCACGACAATAATAATATTACTCCCTTTATAGTTTTATAAAGTTATTTGGAGCAATGAAAACTTTGGTAAATTTATTGGAATTTTTTTATGGTTGTAAATAGATTTATCTATATTTAGAATATTGTAATTCAAAGCACATGTTAAAAAATATCATAAACATGTTTTTTGGTTCAATATTTACGCTTTTGATTATTTTATAGAAATTATTTTCAAAAAATTTGCTTATTTAATTATTAACGAATAATGAAAGAACCAATTTTTATTTCGGAAAACTATGAATTTCCATTTATGTATTTCTTTATCAATTATTAAGATGAATCATTTCTACAAATATTTAATAAGCAACAAGATTTTTCTAAATTAAATCATTGTTATTTTAAAATTTATTATTCATAATTTAATTCATGATAATAATTATAAAATTTTCAAGTATGTACATATTTTCATCAATAAATGTCGTTGTTTATTTTGTATAATTGAATTTATATTAAAATATATCAAAACATATTTTCAAAGTCATAATTAAAAAATTTATAATAACAAGTAATCAGAAATTTGAATTTGCTATGTTACTTTTCGTTGGCTCTTTTAATGGATGGGTCAGTAAAATATTTCGTTATCATTCTGGTGTCAGACAGATGGCAGTAATTTAACAAAAAGAAGCAGTGTTATCAAAAATATTAATGGGGATAGCCGACATAATTGACCGATAATAACCGTTATGTGTAGTTTACTGATATGATATGTATATATGTACATAATTAAACTACAAAATTGTAAATGTTTAATTGTAAATGAGTTCATTGTCCAACGAACAAATTTTGCGCGCAATTTTAATTAAAATTATAATCATATATCATAAAACATATCAAGATTATATATGTAGGTATAATTTTCATATCATTTTAGATATAAAATTATCATTATCTTACATCTGATATACCTATACAAAAATGGACTGTACAAACTCTATTTTATATCAGATTTAGATAATCTGGATTACATGAACTCAAATGGTCGTGTATAACTTTATGTGAACAGATATTATAACGTTAAAACCAGTCCATTTTTGTATATATATTGCACATTCAATAAAGTTCATTGACTTATAATTTATAAAAATAAATGATCTTCCGGTTTATAAGAAAGAAAAAATAATTTTCCATAGCTATACATTACATATACAAGATAAAGAAAATATTTCAACATAAACAGAACATAGCAGCATTTTTTTTAAACATTGAGAGACAGAAATATACCAATTGTATAATGCATTTTTATTTGTAACTATGCGGCATCTTAAAAAATTTCAGATTTTTCATTGAACAGAAAAAAACCCACGATAATATGATAAAATGCCGACGAGGCATATAAAAGTATCGTTTAAAATGTTTTTGCAGTCACTAACAAGAAAAAATATAGAAAATTTATATTGTCAACAAAATTTAAAATTGCCACATATTTTTATACAATAAAATTCCATATAAAAATATTATTTTTGATAAGTACAATAAAATTTATTTCTATATATTATAGTGATATTAAAAACCTCATTACAGTTTTATTAAATTTTTTTTTAAACGTGGCATATAACAAAAACCCCAAAAATTTGAGTGAAGAAAGTTATTTGTTGCGTATAGCATTATTAAAAAAAAAAATATTTTAATTCGCTTCAAGAGGAGCAAACAACTAAATTTCTTTGAATTTTTAAAAATTTAAGCGAATTAGTCATTTTGTTAATCAAATAAAATTGTAGATAATTTATCCAAGAAAAATAACAAATTTAGTTAATTAAAGATCTCGTGATCATATACTATATACTTATAATATAAACTTTAGAATCTACAGATAATAATTAGAGACATTTATGAAATAAATTAAATTTTTGGTAAGCGTTTGTCTATATATTTATGTTTACTTTTAAAATTTAATTATTTTTTTACTAATAATAATTTAAATATAGTTTTTTTCTTATTTTTCTTATTTCTATAGAAACATCAATATGGAATGATGATGTCATCTCCGATTTGAATAATATTCACTATACGAGTCACTGCAATAAGATTGTATACTTTTTTAGAGAGAATGTTTGATGTATGTATATAATAAGTTGTCGGCAACAATTCATTATTTTTTCTCGTTAAATCAACAGAAACCGTTTTTTATATAAATAGATTATTTTTTTAAACTATATAATATATTTAAAAAAAACGAAATATATTCATAGTCGGTACACTTTAAACTTTGAATAGCCAAAATTAAAATTGAAAATCAATTTCAATTAAAAACGAATTTATTTTGAATTATCTGATATTAAAAAAAATAG
Source organism: Empis stercorea (assembly GCA_949752835.1). Classification (NCBI taxonomy): domain Eukaryota; kingdom Metazoa; phylum Arthropoda; class Insecta; order Diptera; family Empididae; genus Empis; species Empis stercorea. The sequence goes on from OX457086.1 coordinate 16,260,726, forward strand.
ATTAAATTGTAAATAACCAATTAAAAAAATATTTAAATAATTAAACACTTGATTTATTTTTAATAAATAAATAACCGCACCCAAAAAATATTTTCAATAGAAATTTATATTTTGTATAAAATTATTTTTATTATTACCAAAAAAAGATGTATAAAAAAAACTTTGAAGCACTACACTTATAATAACACAGGTCCAAACTCCGTGAAAGATTCTACAACACTGAATTCGTTTTAATAAAATTATAAGAATTTATATGAAAAAATGTAGAGATAGAGAATTGGAAAAGCATTGAAGAAAAATATGTATAAAGCGAAACCCTACAAAAAACAATTATTAGTATTTTATAAATACTGTACAATAATTTTCACAGAAATTTTAATTATTTCAGTAAATTCAATATTCTACTAATTTTAATAGATAACATTAGATTTTGAACCAACATACACAAATGACGGGGCATAATTACTTATAAATCAAATTAATTTAACTATGCTTATATATAATTCCTTTTAGAAATGTATCACGGAATACGTTAATAATATAAATAATATTTCTTTTTCAAGTTGGAAAAAATTCTAGCACTCTGATAAAGCATTTAGTGTCACGAAGACCACACTTTTTTATCACCCGTAATTTAATTTAATTTGTTGGATTAAAAAGTAAAATATGTAAGACATAATTATAAGAATGGTTCAGGGATGAATTTTAGAAATGGTTTAATTTTATTTAAGTTATTCCTTAAACCTAAAGATTTATTTACCTGGCCAATAACACACCTGAATAGTATTGCCATAAAGAAAGAGATTGTATTTATTTTTCATGCATGGATAATGGAATGAATCACTTTGAATCAGAAAATAAAGTTTTTGAGAATTTGAATCACAATATCATCAAAAATATTTTTCTATTTCTCAATTGAATGGAACAAAATGAGGACAAAAATAAATATGTAATACCAATTCCTTATAGAACCGGTCTTTTGTTTGTAATTGATAAGGAAAGTAGTGTAAATACATGAATTCAATTATTAAATTAAATTAATAACTATAAATACATATAATAGTTTCTTACTATTTACTTCATTAATGTATAAACTGATACATATTGGGTTGTAAAATAAGTAACCTCTAATAATTAATTACTCATTCAATTCTCTTAAAAAATGTATCGCATGATGAGTTTTTCATATATTTAAATCAATGAGTTTATTTGCAATGTTCAAGCTTTTCTTATTCAAAATGAATCATTGATATGTAAATTTTTACGTCATTAGTTAATTTTATTTTTAACTACGTCAACGCTTCGAAACTGGTTCTAGTGACAAAATTATTATCAGAGAGCCGATTTACATGTGCCCGGGTAGCTCAGTCGGTAGAGCATTGGACTTTTAATCCAAGGGTCCAGGGTTCAAGTCCCTGCTCGGGCGATAACTTTTTTCTTTTTTTTTTAAACTAAATGATTAATTTTCATTTCATACACCCATTTCTATTTTCGAATTTATATTTTTATTCAAAATTTTGGCTAATCAAAATCCAAACTTGAATATTTACGAAAATAAAAATTGAGCTTAAACACAGGTTGTAAATTATATTTCCACTTAAATAATCACGTTGCGCCTTCATTTTTAACAGGTGGTCTGATACCGCATTCCCTAATCTAGAAAAGAAATAACAATTTTTTTCTACTAAAATATCGAAAATTATCCTAGAGAACAACGAACCTCAAATGGAATACAAATTTTTGGTGCATGTAAAGTTTTCTCCAAATATGCAAAACGTTTACCAAATGAATCTTTCGTCAATAAAATTCTTTGACCTATTTTATGTGAATGTGAATCACCAAATGCTGGACAAATTAAAGTTTCGCCATCATCTAAAAATCTCGTAGTTAACTCATTCGTTATAACAACCTATGCAAGTAAATCTAATTAAAAACTTTTATCGTTTACAAACATCTTAACTTACTGCAATTTCATATTTAGCAGCTAAAATTTGTAAATCAGTTAAAATTTTATATGAAATTCGAATTCGTTCATTGCTCGAATTGAAATTTCTTAGTGGAAACGAAAATGAATCAATACAAATCAATTTTATCGAAGAATCGTTTTTAATATTTGCCTTAATAATTTCTATTGATGCCAGTAATTCAATATAATCTTTACAATAGATATAGTCAATATTTTCTAAAAGTTTTTCTGTTGTTACAGATGGATTTACTTTTTGTAAACGTTCGACACAATGTGAAGCGATATCTAACAAGAATTTATAAGAAAAATTTATTAGAAAAAAAAATAAAAAAAATTATCGCCCGAGCAGGGACTTGAACCCTGGACCCTTGGATTAAAAGTCCAATGCTCTACCGACTGAGCTACCCGGGCACATATAAATACCTTTCCAAATGTCAATTTTAAAAATAAAAAATAATGTTTATAATACCTTTTAATCTGAATGGATTAAATCCTTGATTCGTGTCGATAAAAATAGCTTTTCTTTCTTCTTCACCAAATTGAACTGTTAAACATAATTGAAGGCTGTGGAAAGTGGAAAATTGTATTTTTATTTCCATTTTACAAAGCTATATAAAGAAAGCTAATGCTTATGTACCATATATGAGTTTTACCGCTTCCTGATCTACCAGCAAATTCTGTAATTCCTGGACCGATACCATTTCCTAAATGTCGATCTAATGCTTTATTTAATGTTGTTATTTTTATGCTATTTATTTCTTTACACCAAATATCTAATGCTGTTGTTTGAAACATTTTAAATTACAACTGATTTTAAATTTTAATTTTCGATAAACAATTTTGCACGTAAAATTCGCAGTTACCAGTTGCCATTGCCTTGCCACTTTACCTGCTTTGTGTATTGTGTTGTTTGTTGATGTTGATGTTCTGTTTTCACGCAGTTTTTTGTAGTTATTGCAATTTTTTAGTTAGCGACTATACTACTACGATACTACAAATACAAAATACTTCTCCCAGTGTGCGAACTTGATTGAATCATTGAATGGTAAATTAAATTAGATTATATTGCTGAAAATTAAGGCTAAACAACAGTATCTAAATATTTTAATAAATCTTTTTAATATAAATTAATATTCAACAATCTATTCACAGCAGAAATTTAATTAATGAATTTATTTCCAAGGGAAGCTTTTTGTTTATTTTTTGAAAGAATAATTTCTTTATAGAATCGTAACCAACTTCACTTGCTTCGGCGAACAACAACTCGAATCGAACGTCAAAAATAATTGAAAAATAAATATTTTCTCAGTGTCAAATAAGTAAAAGACGTGATTGGACGGCCAATTTCTCATTCCGCGAATTTTAATTTTTTTTGTGACAAAGTTATTTTTTACTTTGTTTTGTCTAATTTTTTGATTAAAAATAATAACAAGAAATCTGTTATTTAAAAAATTGATTATTTTTTAAAAATATAATTGTGAAACATGTGCAATAATTTTTGTGTTATTATAACCAAATTGAAAATATAAAATAAAAGTGAACACATTTTTATAATTTTGTGGATGTTTAAAAAAAAAATATTAAAAAGCTATAAAATAAAAATTGATTAATTTTACCAAAAAAGGTAAATAATTTGATTTACATTAAATAAATTTAATTACTTAAAATTTGAATCATCGACAATTTTTTCGAATGCCTTGGAAATAAATTGAGAATAATTTTTTTTCTAATTTAGGGTTGAATGCACTTTGAAAATATTGAATTACAGTTATTATTGTTATTAAATTGAAATTGAATTTTTTGTTTCCAACTAGAAATTAAATTGAAATTTGCACAAACAAAACAAATAAATTAAATCACATGGCGGCAAATTAATAATTGATGTTGTTATTTTGCTTCCAATTTGACAGAAAAGGACATTGAGAAAATAAAGCAAAGATATGTACTTATTGCAACAATTTGAAATAATTTATGGCAAGCAGTTAAATCGGAAATGGAAAATATCCTAAATGGAAAACATGTTTTTTTAAACCGTTCGTCAAATTGTTATCAAACCAACAATTAAAATTCGAATTAAAAAAGAAAGTTAAATCAACAAATATAATCTCTATACTTATTATACAAATTATTTGATACCAAAAAATGGTTGTATATGTATATATTTGTAATAGCAATCTGCAAATGATTTTGTTATTGTTGTTCATAAATTTTTCCAAAAATTCTTTATGATTAATGAACTAGTTACAATATACCTAGCTAATCAAAGTATATACCTACTTAAATTTAGATTTTTATTTAACCATTAACAATAATTCTAATTTTATTAATGAAGATCTAAATTTTTATAATCTTTTTGCACAATTTTCAGTTCCATTTCTCCAAAAAATATTTCTGCACTTTCTACTTATGTATAGATAGCATTACACTTTCGTGTCCTAAATATTTTTCCAGATTAAAATGCCCATAGATTGCTGCCCTAAAGACTATTCTTTATAATTCGTCCCTGCCGAAAGGCAATTAATTAATTTTGTGCCAGAAATCATTGTGGAATTCAATTTAATTTTTATTTTCGAGTTATAATAAGAATTAAAATATAAGTACATTGCCAAGACCATATACTTATTTATATTTATTCAAGGTTAGTCCTTTCTATATATTAAGTATACAGATGCCTATATATACATATGTGTAGTGTACATATACTTTTTGAAATTAGTTTAATGCTGGTCTTTTTTATTACAAGTTCAAATCTATTATTATCTTTAAACAGTATTTCTGCTGTTGAAAAGAACAATTATTACTGTATTAATCACTTATTGGCAATGGAATTCTAAAAATAACCAAAAATTCCATTCTTTTAATTTAAAAAAAATTCTTATTTAACCACAACTGATTTTTTTTTAGATATAACTTCTCTTCGTACTTACTGCAATTCATTTTATATTTATATAAGTATATACAATAAATTATCACCACAAAAATTTATTTTACTTAAATATATTTTTAATTTGAATAAATTTTTATAAAGTATACGAGTATGTATAAATCGTTTTTTTTATATACATATTATTCTTTTAATTCCACTTTATATTCATAAATAATATTCAAATTCATTCAAATTCTCTATATAAACCAAACCAACCGCCTGTCGGCTAACAAAATATAATGAAGTGCCTGGGTTATATACCGCCCCCTCTTTAATGCAATTTAAATGAAAATTATTGACACTGATGAGCTGTTAACGTGACATTCAACAAATTTTGAAGATTTTTTTTTCCTACTTTAAATTTATATTATATTTAAATACCGTCTTGCGGATGACGAATGATGATTCTACTTTTTTCCCTTTTGTGGTGTTTGTTGTATGTCATTGAACGCATAATTGTCTCTTTTTATTTTGGAGAGTTTGTTTTTATTTATATTACTTATAAAAAAATGGAAAAATTGTAATAAATATTTGTAGAAAAAAAAAATAAAATTTTGGAAATGAAATTTTCGATAATTTAAAATTTATTAAAATTCTGTTTGAAGTAACATTTCTTTTTTTCTTTGTAATTTGGAATAATAATTTTCAAGTGCAAACGCATAAATTGCATTTTTGAACATATAATTTTTCCTACTTTGAATGAAAGAAATGATTTTTTTCTTTTATTTTGAAGTGAAACCTTTTTTGTTTAACAAAAGTTTACGGGAAAAAAAAGATATTTTTTATTTTGTAAATTCAGTTTGTATAATTTGAAAAGGTCGAAATCATGATTTTTGAAGTTAAAATTTATATTGACTTTTTGAAAATAATCTTGAGAACTATAAGCTAGTAGGTATTTGAATAAAATTGTAATTTTCTTTTATATAATTAAAATTTACAATATTAATTTGCATAATATCTCTATACCATATATATATTTCTATAATTCAAAAATTAAGTCGTGTTCATCCTTAAATGGACCTAAAAAGACAATCGTCCTTTCTGGTTAATGATTCATCGTATTATTATTATATCAATACACAAAGACTGAAATAATAATTTATCATACATTTTTATGTTAAATTCACAAAGTTCATAAATGATGGCCTTTCTGATAATTTCTGCTTTATCGGGTAGTGTGAAATGATTCAATCACTTTTTTGTTTCATTATCTCTATGCAGCTTGGGATTAATGCATGAATCGTTGCGATTTAATCCCATGGAATCCATTCCTAAAAACTCGAAATGTAATGAAAAATGACAACCTATTATTTATATATACTTACAATTTTTCTATTTGTAATTATATTTAATGTAAGGTAATTCTTAAAGCAATTGTTATTTACCACAAATTATAAATTCAACTAAATTAAATTATACTCTTAATTGCCCATTCTTTAAAAACATGAAATTCGTCAAACCAGATTTTTGTGTACTAAATTCAAAAATTGTTATTTAGTAGATCTAAATTTTCTGTTCTGTTTAAAACAAGTTGTTATTAATTTATTTTTGAGAGCAAAATTATTAATATCTAGATTTTTATGATGACGATAATTTATTATAACAGTAAAATGGGCAAAACACCATAAACTTAATTAAAATTTCAACAATAGCATTATGTACATCATACTCGTATATATACAATAGTACCTATAAAAAAGATAATTTAATTATGCTTGTGATTTGAATTTCATCAAAAAATTACTTCTAAAAAGTCTATTTATGAATTATTATTATTACTTATTATATAAAGAATTTCCTATTACTTTAAATAGTTTAGAAGTTTTCAAAACTTCAAAATTAAAATTAATATTACTAAGTCAATATAATAGGGAACTTTTTTTTATTGTGTCTCTTCCGGTTCAAAAATGTAGAGCTACACAAAAAATGTGTTTTAATTTTTTAAGTAATTGCATATTAAAGATAAAAAATATATTTCAATCCAACCATGAATGAAAACAAATTGTGAGAAAAACAATTTTTGGTTGTAAAAAATAATATGTTATTAAATAATTTTAAGAATTTCCGAAAATAATTCGACGAGATAAAAATTAAAATTGATAATTTTTCTGATACAGAATTAGAGGCTGCATTTTGATATATATACCGTATTCGATATTATATAAAATTTTTTTTGATGAATTTAATTGAAATTGGTTAATTCAGTGAAATTGAAATTTTCAACATTGGTTATATATAAATAATTCATGCCTTCTTTATTGAATTAAAATAAATTTAAGAATTGACTTAAAACGTGACAGCTTCCTCAAATGTCAGCGAATTTCGATTGGTTTTGACTTATTCTTAACTGAAAATCGTTCATTTAGTTTTCCTTGGTTTTGGTAAAATTGTGCAAACCACTTACAAACGGAAACAGACATTTTTTGTTCTTGTTTCCATTACCCACCAATATATATGTACATCAACGAAAAATTAAATTACCTAATTTAAATCACCGAACATTCATCATAATCATAATTATTTATAATAGTGTAGATTTGCTTCCCACTGTGAGATTTAATAGTTATTTTGACCCTAAATTCTCTCTGACATTGATAAAATTGCTAAATTGAAGCTTTCTACGCTACATTATTCGTCGAAAATTTATCTAGTATAATAAAGTTTCTACGTTATCAGATGACAGATATGTAACAAATCTCGACTGTGCGGAAATTAATTTGGAACTAGTTGTTTCCTTAGATTTATAGTGGAGTGATGAGCTAAGTCTGACTCACAGTTGGACACATTATTTTTTACAAATTCTCAAAATTATCATTTCCTTATTATTATGTATTTTTTTGGAGAATTGAAAATTTAAAGAACAAATTGATAATTCCCAGTTAAACATGTAAAAAATCGTTAATTTTCTTCTGATTCATTATATTTTTGTTGCTATTTTCTGATATAATTTTCCCGATTGATAAATAAACCAAACGGTTCTTTATTTTGTCATACTTTAATGTTTGATTATTTACTTTCTAGAAATTATAAATACAAAATATTTTTGTTACTTAAAAACATTCACAAGTAAAATAAACAAACCAAAAACAAAGCTTTTACATAATCTTTATTTAGATTTTTATTCCCTGTTGTTTATTTTTCTTATTGAGTCTTGTTCACTTATAATTTTGTGGTCGATGCTTGGTGATGTGCAAAACCATATCGGCAACAAAATGAACAAATTATAAACACTGTTTAAATGCATTTAGTATAAAAGTCGGCTTTTATTTTTTTCAAAAAGGAAAATTTCTTTGATACTTAAGTTCACAAAACAAAAACAAAAAAGTTCACATATTAAATGCGGTCAGATTCGTGGAATCACCTGTGCTCCTTTTAGTAAAAATTCTACTTATCAGGTTTTTAAAATTTTTGAACAAAAAATATTGTCTGTAAACAGGTATGAATATGTTTTTGCTTGTTGTGTTCTTTCAGGTTCTAAAAACTGAAATGTGAACAGAATGAAATTTGATTTCAATGAATCATTTTTTTTTCTTCATCTTTCATTTCCACTTGGCCTTTTAGTCATATTATTATTTTGAAGAAAATTTCTTGTTTGGCTGGTAGAATAAGAACCAGAATATATAACGAGTGTAAACATAAGAAAAAAAGTTTCATATTTCAAGCTTTTTTTTTGTAATCATTTACTGTAACAGTAGAATTACAAAGCTGGAAAGTATATTTTGTTTAATGGAATTATAAATCTGGGTTGAAAGAAGTTTGATAAAAAAAATTCTATTTGACACTTTACAAGTCCAAGTTTTATTAAAGTCTACGTTAGATGGAAGAGGCTAGACAGCAGAAATAAATGTGTACATCGATGTCAATATTCTGAAGAAGGTATTGGAAGATTGTGAGCAAAGTATATATACCAACAGTAAAATTTAGTAAATTTTTAAAGATATTTTCTCTAAAATTAATTTGATGAAAATTCTTTATAAATTTAAAGGATAACTAAAAACTTTTGGTTTATGATTTCAAATTGAACAAATTCCTTATTTAATTTTTCCGATTTAATTGCACAAAATCAAATTATTTAATGATTATAATAAAATTATTTTGTATCTTATAATTTACTTCTATAAATTAATTCGCGTTCTGTTCAAGTTTCTTGGTTCTGTTTCAAATTTCTATTAAAATGATTTAATAAATGAATAAATCATTAATTTTTTATGAAATTTTATTGGAAAATAACATTTTTTTTTGTTTAAGTAATAAAAAATTATGAAGAAAATTGCTGGTTTCTTTTATTATTGTTATAAATAATTTCGAAGAGAATGTTTTGGTTTGTTTTTTTTTCAGTTTTGTTTGAACCAAGAAAAGAATTTTTTTTTTTTTTACTTTAAAGAAAAATGTAGGCTACGAGGATTTGACCTAAATAATTAGTAATTGTTGTTTAAAGTTTTTTTCTTTTATATATTTTCGAAAAAAATATATAATTTTCTTTCTTTCAACATTATGATTTTTTTTTCGATTAAAAATTGAAAGAATGGTAAACTGTTTTTGTTGTAAATATATGTATTTATAATATTATACTTCTTGGTAAGGTGATTACAGGCACCACAAAACACATGGTATATCGGCAAAGGTAAAAGTGTTAATTGACCAAACAATGAACTGGTTTATTAATTGATCTTTTTGCTCGGTTCGGTTGAATATGTTGATGCTATAAAGGAAGATTGATTTTAATGTAGAATATATATTTAAGAGAAGAGAACAATGTTGAAAAAAGTATAATTATAATTAAATTTAATTGCTGTAATTTTATTATCAATTAAAATTTTACTTAATTTCACTTTTTTAATAACAAGTGAAATTTTCCTATAATTGAAATATGTATAGTATAGAATGTGGAATAACAAACAGTAGGTATAAATAATATTTGAAATTTAATTTATATTTGGTTCAAAAAAATTTCAAGTCAATAACATTTTCTCCCAAAAATGTAAATTTTTATGATTCCAATATTCAAACAATAAAACTAATTTTTAATTCACCAATTTTTATTATATCATTAAAATGATTAATTGATGTCATTGATGACAACTACCACTACCAAAAAAAGAATTTTGAATTTAAATTAATTTGCTTTTTTTTTATTTATTATAAACTCAAAAAAAAATTTGTTGTCTCAATAATTGTCTCAATAATATTTAATAACATAAAAAACGCGATTCAAAAAATTGACCATAACATTATTTGTCGCTATTAAATCAATTTCGAAATTTAGATCACCACAATAATTTTTAGTTTAATTTTTTTTAAATATTAATTTCTCTTTCCCAGCAACATAAAAAAATCTGTTTATTAAAAAAGAAGTTTTCAATAATATTTTTTTTTCCTAATTTATGTTTACAAAACATAAAAAACCATAAAGCGTTCTGGAAAAAAGAAGAAGATAAAATAACCAAAAACTTGTGACATAATAAAAATATAAAATTTCTTTATGTTTTTATCACAAAAAAAAAAATGAACCAAACCGAAGATTTTGTAATGTAAAACCAAAAAAAAAAAGACCAAATGGAGTCCCCCATTTTCAATGACAAGAATCAAAAAGGAAAAAAAAATATAATACTTATGTATTAATAATGGAGCTTCTCTAAACAATCAAAATTATGTTCTGTGTATCTTGTAGAACATTTAAAAGAAACACATTTTTTTATGAATTTCAAAAACATAAGATACAACATCATTTTGTTTTGAGTGTGTGGGCAGATGGGTCAATAAAAAAGCGTATATATAAAATATCTTATGATTTAAAATATAAAAATAAAATCATAATTTCTATAAAGCTTAGTTTATGGTTGATTGCGTTTTGAAAAGATGGCTTTATTTAGATGCACCTTAATTTTTTTTTGTTTTGTTTTCATTTTTATGTTCAAATTGACCTTAACTTTTGTCGTTGTGATTTTTCATAATTTTTTTTCAATATAAAGTTGTTGTTGTTGTTGTTTTCTGTTGAAAAAAAAATTATGTAATTTAATTACTTTTTTGAATAATTAATAATTATATGTATATGTTTTTTTTTGTGTTTCAGTTTATTAATAAATATAACATTGAAATTGACCATTCAAATGGATAGAAATTAATATTTTATATAAATGTTTTATTGACCTTAAAATAAAATATTAAATTTTTAGCTATTTAAAAAGCATTAGAGAAATATGAGAGAAATATAATAACAATAATTTTTTATAAATTTATAACAATTTCTTTTCAGTATACACTTTATTTACACCCTACAAAGGTGAAAAGTGTCAAAAATCTGTGGTGCAGCAAAAGTGTAAGGTATTACATACTTTTATTACACCCTGTCAAAATTCATTATAATTTTATATTTTTATACTTTTTTCCATAATTTGTGATTAAAACATTACTTTAATTCACGAATAATATATATCTCCACCTTAAAAGTTAAACAAAAATATAAAATTATATCTCCACTGTCTACACCTTCAAATTTGAGGGTGTAGGAAAGTGTAGAAACTTTTTCTGGGCGCTGGTGTATTATGGTGTAGAAGGTGTAGTAAAAAAAACGCATTTTTTTCCACACTGTAGTAGAGAGTGTAAGAAAGTGTAGCTGAAAAGAAATTGATATTAATTTCAATTTTTTAACATTAAAATAGAACATATATATAGATAAAATTTTAAAATTACATAAATTTTTCATTCACATTATTTATAATAAAAAAAATATATGACGGTATAGATAACTTGTACAGAATATTTTACGGAAACTAAAAATTCTATAATTTAAATCATTTTTTATTGATGGTAATCAAAATAATTTTCGTTAATATAAATCATATTTTGGCTCTCAACATGGAATAAATTTCAATAAATTAATAAAATAAAATGTTTTACAAAAATTCAATTTATAAATTAATTTGTAACTTTTTAAAAATGGATCCAAAAAATTTGGGTGAATAAAAAACAAAATTTTGCTTCGTGTTCATCAGAATTTTTGAAGGGCAATTTATATATAAGAACAATGTAAATTTTCATTTCCATCTATGGTTGGGTGAATAATTTATAAATTATATACCTATCACGAATTTTTATAATCAAATGTTTGTGATTAATTCAATTTTATTATAATTTTTTCGCTCCATTCTAAGTTGGTATACGAAAAACTCTGACATATTTAGTTTCTTTTATGGTTTTAACCCGTTTAGTTTATAACAATTTAAAAAGCACAAACAAAGTGGACTTTAAATTTTCATGGTGGGTTCTATAGATTTAAATTTCAATTTTCACCATTTATAGTTCTTTAAAATTCAAAAATGTTTGCAAGATTTTATTTTCTAAAAATCAATTTTTATTGAATCAATAAATAAATTATATATATATACTTTACACAGGATATGCAATTGAGAAATAGAAAATTTCCGGTATAAATTAAATTTAAAATGTTTGTCTAGACATTTTGAAAATTGGCAGTTACTAGATATACAAATTTTCCATTTATTTTCTCAACTCAACACCTTTTTTTTACGTAATTAAAAATTATTCTTAAAAAAACTTCTTTTACCATTTCCCAAAAAAACCTGATGATAAATTATCTTGTTTTCCACGAAAAAAATTAAATTAAGGGCCTCTTAAAACATTTTTTAGAAATTTTTACTAAATAAAGATATAGTCTAAAAATTTTTCAGAAAAATTATTATTGATTATTTTATAGAACTTGGTGGGAAAACATAACCACTGTGTGGAGTTGGTGTGAGTTAGAAAAGTTTTTTTTCTTTTTGCCTTTTTTGATAAATTTTATTTTATTTTTTTTAGAGGAAATTCCCCCATCTTCAAGCGATAATCGTTTTTTTTTTAATTGGTTACCATAGAAGAGAAAATTCATACATATAAATAAAAAAACGTATTTTTTTATTTTAATTTATGTAAATTTGGTTTGGGTGGTCATGGTTATAGTGTAAATTTTTGATATTATAGGGGCTTTAATATTACATATATTTAATAGCTTTAAATATTTAAATTCTGTTAGAGAATAATAGAATTTTAAACTATATGCTAAATTGAATTGTAAAAAGACAAAGATGGTAGAGAAATTGTTTAAAAGATTGTTGGAAATCGTAAACAATAATAATCTGCATGATAAATTCGTTTATCCTTTTACATTGTTCGTAAAAAAGTTCAAAGTCAAATAGATAAATATCCAAATTAACACATTAACAGACGCGATTCATTTCAAATTTTTGCATATAGATCAAAATTTATCAGTTTCAAATATAAAGAAATTTAAAAAATAAACTGCCACATAGATTTTTACCTGCAACAAAATCATTTTATTGAACTTTGTTATATAAATTTTCATCATTTTTAAAAAAAATCGCAATAAAAGTTTTCTTCAAAATTGTTTTTTCTTTCGTTCAAAAACAATGTATACAATTCCATAGAATTTATGTTGTAAGTACAGTGCAAATATACAATAAAAACTTTCAAGAATTTTTAATATTATGCAGAATAATAAAAATTATATTTACACTTACTTATATACAACATAATTATAAAAACAAACATTGCACAACTGTCCGTCGTATCATGTTTACCATGCATGAATTATCATTATCAAAAAAAAAAAAAAAAACAGAATAACAAAAACAGATTTTTATGATGAATAAATATAATAAATGTATACATACATCATTTATATGTATTATTATGTGGTTTGGCATTTAATAAATATTATTATGGAAAGAAATTTCTTTTCAGTATATTTGAACTTATCCCCAGAAATGAACAAAAACAAAATTAATACCTGCCATAAACACTGTACTTTTTTTTTATAATTAAACAAAACAAAAATAATGTAATGAAAAATTGTATGATAAAAAATAATAATAATGACTTAACCAATTATTTCCTCTGGCCGCCATAAAGGTGAAAAACAATGATACCATCGAACATAGAAATATGGTTTCTAAATGGTTTCTACAGAAATATCATCAGAATTTTAATTTTGTGCAAACACGGAAAATCTTTGAATATAAAATTTATTATATAAATTACAAAATTATTAAAAATGTAGAGCAAAAATCACCAAAATACATTTATTTTTTAAAATGAGGACACTAGGAAAAATTACATGTAAAAAGTATTTTTACTGGGCATTTTTTTTTGAGTATTACTGGGGGGGAGTGGAAAGAAATAAAAATTCCTTCACGATAATAATTAATGTATTCTTTATGAATATGGAATAATAAAATATTTTTCTACTATAATCTAGATTTTCTTATACTTTGCTTAGTAGCCGATGAAATTGTAAGGAGAATGGAAAATGGTTTTAATATTGTTTTACAATTCGTATTATTTCGATCTGATTGAAAACTATTCGCTAAACCCTAAAGGCTCAACCATAATGGGCATATGCTGGCTTATGCAAACTCTATGCATGGTACGATTATACGTAAATCGTATCTTAAAACCATAATGTACATATGGCTCCGTTCGTTAAGGTCTGTCTGTCATCCGTTTCGTTATACTTTTCATTGTCAAATTTCCGTACGTAACTACGATCAGTTTCGTCATTTAATTGTATTTTAACTTTGAAATTCTGTTTCTATTTACAAAAAAAAATTACGACGCTTTAAGTTTCCGTATTCCTATTATGGTTGGAACACAAATATGGCAGGGCATATGGAATAATAACTGTGCATTCGTTGAATTTTGACACTTTGCATAGACTTGCATATTCCTATTATGGTTGTTCCTTAATATTAATATCGTAAAGGGCGAAGTCGCAAGTCCTACCTAACCTAACCTAAATCTAATATTGAATAATATTGAAAGAAATCATTGCATTAAATGCATTTCTGATATAATTTTAACTAAAATATTAAATGATAAAAATTTGTCAATTTTCTTTAAAGAGAAAATTGAAACTTTTCAATGGACCTCAAATTTTTCATATTCAATTTCCTATACATATTTTAAATTTCAATTACCGTATACTTTTACGAGTATGTATATATATTTCTTCCATAATAATAAGTGCAATATTTATGTTATCATATTAAGAGCTTTAAGCCTGAGACCTGAGATAATTTTATTTAAAAGAATATTTTTTTTATTCATAATTCATTGTTGTTTTTCTTATTGGTTCCCCCTCCCCTCTATACAAAAATACTGAACCAAAACGCAAAATTAAAAATTAAAGGTTTAAGAATTTTTCATTATATTATAAATAGAAAATTTTCACATCTAAATTGAATTTATCTTCCACATAAAACGATTTTTACCTTTCTTCCACATAAAACGATTTTTACCTTTTCGTTTATCGTTTATCATGAAAAGTTTTTTTGTTATGCTGATGAGTTTCTAGTGATGTTACAAATACCTTCAGCAACAACAACAACAAAAACATAATTTATATTTATATGTGTATAAATTTTCAATGGAAATAAACTTTGAAGGGTAAAAAGAAAAATCTAAATTTCATTTATGGAGAAAACTAAAAAATTAACAAAAAATGTTATTTCTATCTTTTTTTTACATTTTAAGAGATAAATGTTGGATAAAGTTCAATAAAAAAGTTCAAGGTCATGAAACCTTAAAGATTTAACAACACAAAAACGAGAAAATAAAATATAAAAAAAAAGCCTAGGTTTTTCTTGTGGTAATCTAAAGTAATAAATCGAAAATATAAAAATAATATTGAAAATTTTTTGGCAAAGAGAAATTCATAAATTTATATACTAAAAAATTTATTTTTGTGAACGCTGGGAAAATTTATTTCAATTTTTATTTGCTTTTAAACATTTTCCTTTTCTAATGAAATTTAAAAGAACACTTTTCCACATTTTTCGTGTCAGATAATTTTTAATTATTTTTAATTATTTTTCTTTTCTTTTCCAGGAAATCTGTCATTCTTTTTTTTTATTTTGGTAAAATTTCAATATTTACCCACATTAATTTATAAATAAAGGTAAGTTTGCATATTAATTTAATTAATTATAAAAAAAATCTCTCAATTAAAGTTCTCCAATTTAAAATTCACAACAATTTAATTATTATTAATTAAATTCATATTATAGTTTCCATATCATTACCGAATTTAATATAAATTTGACCATATAATTTTTGACAAATTGCATTGTTTCCTTTCTGTAAATCTCATTCCTAATAACAGGTCACAAAATTAACGAAATTTACTTTAAATTAAATTAAATTAAATTTGAAACTTAATCGATGATCCCGTACCGGTTTAATAATTTTTAAAATTGGTTTAATTTGTTTATAACTTTGATGATAAATTTGTTTATATAATCTAAAGGAACGTGTGAATATTGACTATAATTTACGTTCATCTAATAAAGGTTTATTTTAATAAATAATCTCTCCAGTTCTGTAAATTAATTCGTTCTCGATTCACCATTAAATTGATGCTAATATAGTTAAGTTTACAAACTTTTCGAATTTGATACCAACAAAAACCATGAAATATAATCATAAAAATATATTTTGTATTTCTAATATTTCATGAAAATTTTACTGATGATATAATAATAATTCGAATATAAACTTAAATTAAGCTTGACTATGTCATTTGTAATTCCGGCCGGTTTTCATCAATTTTTTAAGCTCTCTCGCGCCCGCTAAAACGACAAAGTGGAAAAGTGAAAGTTAAATTTTGTACAACCAATAAAAAATATAATATGTATTATAAAATTTAAAAACACAGAAGAAAAAAAAACTTACCTTGGTTAAGCCAAAACAAGTCATCATTTCCATCTATAGGAATCCCATTTAGTTTTTTATTTCCTTCCTTTTGGCTATAATGAAAATTTTTTATGTAAGATTTTTCTTGCTTATTTAATAATTTTTTTTTTCACTAAATTTTTATTTCATTTTAAATTTAAATACAAAAAATTTTTAATAACTTTTTTTAAATTAAATGTAAATGGAAAATATTTTTTTTCTGAGCATATGTTTTTTTGAAATTTATGCGAAAGAGCAGAATTACAGATACGAACAAAAAATTATATCATCATCAAATTCGATAAAAAGAAACAAATTGGATTTTTAATGCTTAATTTTTTTTTTGTGGTGTTGAGTGCGAAAATAAATAAAAAATCGAATATTAATTTATGTTTTTATGTATTTAAATATATTGGCAAGATAAAATGAAATTTTTAATGATAATTTTCACTTTCATTTTGAATATCGATGAGTCATTTAAATTAATATTTAATAATATATGCGGGGATTGTTGCAATAATCGAATGTGTATACACAATAAATGTAGCCATAAATGTAGCCATATTAGATTAAGGGAAGAGTTGCCTTTAATATTTGTTACCATTCAGTCATGAATTTATCAACTGTTGTGTAAGTAATTCAATTCTTAGCAAAACGATAAAATCAATGTCCACCGTTTATGACAGTAGTGTTCTTGATACCAACAAAAACCATGAAATATAAGTTAATGCCATAAAACGGACCAATCTTCATGCCATAAATCTTATCCATTCTTTTGAGAATTTATCGCGTAATATGTTAGTCAAGTTAGGTTTGAGTTTGATCATATTTAACATATACCTATATGTATATTAAATATAATTAAATTATGGTAATTAAATCATTACATTTAGGTCAATCATAAATCTGGACTATAAAACTGTGACAATAAATTACTTAATCGTATAAAAATAAAATTAATTTAAATTTATTAATACTATAAAAATGAAATTTTTGTGGACAAATTCAAGAATTAATTGTTTATGGCTGTGAAATATTTCAACAATTTTTATTATATATATTTTTTTATTTCGTAATTCTTTAAATATATGCACCACTCTCTTTAATGCCATAATATATTTTTTTTAACTTATTCATTTTTTTTTATGGAGTTGACCCAGAAAAATTCAAAATAAAAGAATCGGAAAATAAAAAATGGAATCTCTAAGAAAAACAACATATTTTTTACCAATCTCTGTAATATTTTTGTTGATAAAATTGTGCTTGGCGCAGTTCACTTAAATTTAATGTCTGGATGATCACATTTTTATTTGATAAAATTTTTCAAATTTTTTTTTGTTGGAGTGCAACATAAAATGTGAAAACACATTCAATTCACAACTATAAGATTCTTCCTCTTTTAATGGCCATACACGCTTTTTATGTTATATGTTTTATAATTTCAATTCAGATCAAAAGAAATTGAAAAGAAAAAAATGAAATTTGTTTAAGTTTACTTTGCCTCAAAATTGAAGAAACATTTTATTTTATATAATTTATTTTGTGTATACTATAAACAAATTAGGGAAGAATATATCCAGCCAGACAAATCCGTCAAATATAATTTAAGAGGATTTTGGTGTAGTATTTAGTGTTTACTTCGTGACTATAAATTTTGGTTTAAAATAATTTCTTTTTCCAATTTTTAAAATGCAAATTCTTATCTTGGCGGGACAGAAATCTCATTTATCGCAAAAACATAAAAATTAAAATTTACTTATAAAGATTTTGTTGTTAAAGATATGTTTTTGATTAATGAGAAAAGAGAAAGTCTTTCTTTTAATGGTTATCTGTAAGTTTCTATACCTTTGAAATTCCTAAATTTTGGACTAGATATTCATTCCATTATCTGTTGATTGATTTTGAACTTTTCGATGTTTCAATTATGATTGTAAATAAGGTTCTAAGAATATTTTAATTATCCTTACTACCATTTTAACGTCGTTTTACATTAGTAAATATCAATTTCCCGCAGATTACTTATTTCCAATAAAAGTCTTACGAAACGAAGGTGGATTGGAAAACACATTCAAGAAGTATAGTTTGGTAACAGGAATATTACAGTAGAAATTGCTAAATAGTTTATAAATTGTTTTACAGAAAAAATATCAAAATTAACTATTTAATAATATTTTTTTAATTTCTCATAAAATCTAATGATAAAACTCTATAATTTGATATCAAAAAATCAATTTCCGTTTCCCACGAAATATGTAAACTAGTTTTTCTTTACATATAAAATACAATTTCCTTTTGCAAATCTCTAATAGCTAATCCCTAAAACTATAGAATAATATTAATATCAACATTTTGATTCTGTTCAACCAGCATTAAAAGAAACATAAAAAAAAAATTTTTATAATAATTTTTCCTCCGGTAGCAAAAAAAAAAAAACATAACAAAAAACATAAACAATGAATTTTGTAAACATGTTTCCCGTATGTTTATAGTAAATTTTATAATGTTTTATAGTCATATAAGCAAAAAACAACAAAATAAAATAAATAAATATAAGTATAAAGATTAATTGACCTACTCTAAAGAAAGTTTATTTTTTTGCGAGTTTTCCAATACGAAAAAAATTGTTCAAGCTCTGAGATCTACTCTCTGTTGCTGCTGTGCGTATACACCAGCAACATAAATTTTTAAGACATTAATATAACAATAAATACATTAATAAAGAAAATTAGATTGAAGGAAAATATTGAATTTAAAAAAAAAATTGGTTTATTATATTTTTTTACATTAATTTTTACTTATTTTATTTATGTTTTTCCTTTACATTTTTCAGATATTAGAAATTATTTAGAATTATTTTTCCGTTAGCTGTTCCATATTTAAAAAAAAAAAATAAATAAAATAATTTTGAACTGATTCATAAAATAATTTTGATTTTTAATTTGAAACAGAAATTGATTCAAATTATTTGTTTGTTGAATTTGAAAGAAATTGAATTTCTAATTAAATTTATAATTTCTCTCAAATATTTTTACGACAAAAAATTAGAAATGTGAACAGTTCTGAGGTTTGTGCAAGACTTGGGCGAAAAATACACCTTGAAATGATAGATTAATTCATCATGTGATTTTTTTTACTCTTATATTTCACCCTGAACTACTAGCAGTAAGTATTCTATTATTAAACACAGTGATCGTTAATGCAACACTAAATCATGGTTTTTACAAAAATTTACCAAAATTTCTTCTTATAGATAGATCAGTCCAATGATTAAAAATTTAACATATATTAATTAATTTTCACTATTTTTATTTGTTTTATTTATTTGCATATTAAACAAAAACACAATTTTCAAATTTTTTATATATTAAACAATTCATTTGTGTTAATTGAAATATTGTTAATCCAAAATGTAAAATATCCCATAAAATATCTTTATGAAATATCACATAAAAACAATTAGGAGTATAATTTAATTTATGTAATTTATATAAATATGAAATAATTTTGTATAAAATTCTTATTAAATGACCAATAATATAAATGAATATAAAAAGTGTCATTTGTAAATAATTTTCCTAAAAAAGAAGAAGAGAATTGATTAAAAAAAAACTTTAAAATTTAATTAGAAAATAAAATAAAATATTCACCGTCAAAATATCATAAAGTAAACTTAAATTTGCTTCAATTGCTAATGCTTCGGTAACTATTTGAATATTATGTTGATTGGATAATAAATTACATAAAATATGCCATTTTGATGATCTACATCTATTACAGCATTGTCGAAATTCTGGACGATGACAAATTAATAAATGAAGACATTTTTTTAAACTTTGAAGCTAGTAATAAAATTTCGAAATATAAATGAATTTTTAAAATTATTATAAATTATATATTTAAATGATTTTTTATACCGATAATATTGTTAATAATATTATTAAAAATAATCTGCCCCATGAAAATAATGCACATTCACAGGATTTTCTAACAAAATCATATTTTGTTGCAGCTGCTAAAATATTTTGAATTCTTTCCGATTGTTTTTCACATTTAATTTTACTAAAATTAAATTTCATAATTTTTTTATATATATATATATATATATTAATAATTAATTATATTTTATATATATTTTTTTTAAAATTTTATTTAAATAATGTATAAAAAAAAATATTTATTATATTTTTTTTTTATTATTTTGAAGTTTTCAATTTTTAAAATATATTTTTAAAAAAATTTCAATTTTAATTAAAATTTATTTCAGTAAATTTGAAATAAAAAGTTTTGTCTATATGATTGACTGTTGTATACGATGAAATATTAACATTTTCCAGGAAAATTTTTTAAATTTTAAAACCTTTTACAGGATGTATTGTTGAGTAAAAAGGGCATAAATATGAGGCTAGTGTTAGTCGTGAGCCTTCTAACCTAACCAATGTTACAAGATAATTGAACTTTGATTGCTAAAGAAGCGACTAAAAACATTAAAGCCTGATTTTCAGTTGTAGCTAATGATTCCAGCTGAAGACTTTTTAGTAACTCAGTTACTAAAAAAATTATTGAAATGTAAAACTGTAGCTCACTTTAGTAACAACTGAAAATCATCTACAGTACCGCGATCTGCGAATCATGAGATACAACTGAAAATCTGGCTTTATTCAGTAACCGGAATCATTAACAGATTTTCTTCTTTATAAATTTATCTTAAAGATTTAAACATTTTTTTTATTAATTTATCTTAAAGCAATTAGAATTTATTTAATGGTAAATTATAGATATATATTATTTATATATCAAAAATTGCAAATTAATATTTTTATTAAAAGTAAAATAAAAAAAGCAAAATTTATTTTAGTCATCATAATCATAAATGTTTTGAAGTTGATTGCCCTCAATTTCTATCTCTACAACACTTTTGTATAGAGATGAAAAGATAGATGAAGTAGTGTATAAGTACTCTTATACTCCCACCCTTTTAAAAAGTTTAAATAAATCAAAAACAAATTAGATTTATTTAATTTTGTAAATTTCAGAATAAAATTTTTACAATAAAATTGTGGTTATTTCATTTTGTTTTTGTTGGAGCTATGCTGGCTGTTTGTATAAAATTTGGTTCATGACCATGTACAAAATTATTTTTTTTTTTGTATTTGCGCAGGGAATGTTTTTTTTTTATATTTATGATGTAAAAAAAACTTGCCCAACCTGAGATTCAACATTGGTTTTGACTTTTAAATCTATGTATAATTATAATTGTCTAGTTCTTTATACATTTTTTTATAATTTTACAGCTAATAATACAACATAATTTCTGAGCATAAATGTATATTACAACATAAAAATTCTATGATAAATTACTTTAGATTTAGACAACATAAACAAAAAAGTATATTTTAATATGATGTATTTTTAGTTCTGGATTTTCTAATTTCGAATCAAATTTGGTGATGTGTTATAATCTCTGATAGTTTTTTAATAGAATATTTTTTTAGTATCTTTAACAATTATTGGAAATATTTGAATTTTTTACGTTATTAATTAAATTTTATTGATAATTATTGATAGTATCAAAAATTATGTATAACTAGATGGATGTTTTCATATATCTGGTAATATATGAAAATTCAATTTCTATATTATAAATTGTAGTACCCCATTCACTCAAATTATTATTTTTACTCAAATTCTATTGAGTTATTTATGAACAATGACTTAAAAACCAACAATCAACGTGCGTTTATTTTCGTTAGAGAATTTTTTTTATATTCAAAGCAATAATTTCATTTCATATAAAAAAACGTTTTTTTTTTTGTTTTTTCTTCGCACATACATATGTATGATTGTATTGCATAATCTTATGAATAGTTTTGTTGGTATTCGCACATTTGAAAGTTTTCTAATTCATAAATAAATTCTAATTTTCAATTTTAGCTAAAGGAAATATAGTTTCTTCTATATTTGAAGTATAGTACAGGCGTTTGGGTATTTTTGGTAATATCGATAAACAAATGCATGGAATATTTCATGATTATACAATATATTTAACAAATCAATAAATTAATAATATTTTCTGATTATACAATATTATATTCATATATATTTAAAATTTGGTTAGCTTTAATTTAGTTTGAAAAAATGTGAATTGAAACGAAAAATTTATTAATTCAATTTAGAAAAGATTAAAATATTTCTAAAAAGGTTAAGATTAAAAGATTAAAATAATTATATGTTTAATTCATTTCATGAAATATTCCATGCATTTGTTTATCGATATTACCAAAAATACCCAAACGCCTGTACTATTCTTCAAATATAGAAGAAACTATATTTCCTTTAGCTAAAATTGAAAATTAGAATTTATTTATGAATTAGAAAATTTTCAAATGTGCGAATACCAACAAAACTATTCATAAGATTATGCAATACAATCATACATATGTATGTGCGAAGAAAAAACAAAAAAAAAAACGTTTTTTTATATGAAATGAAATTATTGCTTTGAATATAAAAAAAATTCTCTAACGAAAATAAACGCACGTTGATTGTTGGTTTTTAAGTCATTGTTCATAAATAACTCAATAGAATTTGAGTAAAAATAATAATTTGAGTGAATGGGGTACTACAATTTATAATATAGAAATTGAATTTTCATATATTACCAGATATATGAAAACATCCATCTAGTTATACATAATTTTTGATAGTATACTATAATTGAATTGCTCAGAGCAAAACCGAACCAAATCAGAAAATTTTTAAGGGGTTAACTATAACAAATTTAATTAATTCCTCGAATGTTTTTGTTGCTATTTCTACAATAATTGCCTTACTAATTATAATTAATGCAATTATTGTAGAAATAAAAGCAACAAAAAAACTCGGGGAATTAATTATGTAAATTTGATATACTTCCCTTCGTATTACAGAATTAAGTTTTTCTGACTTGGTTCGGTTCAGCTCTGAGCACTGAGCCATCCAATTAGACTGTTATTTTTGAAGTTAGAGGCACATCTGATCTTGATATTTCTACAATATTCCTGTCAAAATTTTGGTAAAGAATTAAATTTTATAACATTGGTTAAGTTGTTACAGGTCTTTGTTTGACATAATTTAACATTTCTGTAGATATTTATTTGGGCAATTTCATTTTCTGCTAGATGACTAAGGGTTTTTTTGCTGATTGCTTCCACTGTTAATTGTCTACTGACTGTTGAGTGTTAACCCATTACAACAATTTCTATATTGAGAATTCTACATTTTTCTTCAACACAATTTTTAATATCATATCTTACAATTTTTCTAATCAACCTATTTTTTTGTTCCAAGTCCACAACATTTTTGGAGGATTGTATGTCATTTACCTCTTAAAATAATTCTAAAATTTAAAAATCATTTTTCATTATTAATAAATTCCAATTTATTTAATATTTTCCTATCAATATTTATTGCTCATTAAACGTTGATATATTTTTCTTTTGAAAAACATGAAAAAAAATTCAAACTTTATGGCATTCTAATTTTCTGTTTTTGCTCTTTTGTACGATGTATAAACAAGTTTATATTTTTTTTTAGGTTACATTTATATCTTTTTTAGAATATAGTGTTGTGTTCTTACTGATTCACCATAATATGTACATATAGAAAATTGGCTTCAAAATAAAAAGTTACACAAACATATTTTATTTTTTTCTACAATTTTATTAAAGTTGGTTATTTAAAATTCTTAAAAAGTTTTGTACTGTTAATATCATGTATAATTCAAATTTTTTATTTCGGATTTCTTTTTCCTATTTTTAAATCTGGAGAAGAAAAAAATCTGAATTTAAATGATTGTCGACATAGAAGACCAGTGATAGGATGAATTTGAATTTAAAAGAAAATATATATTTAGATGTTTAGATGCAAATCTTTGTATACAGTATTTATGCAATTCTATAGTTAAAATTAACCTGAATTTTCTTTTAATATTATAAATAAATAATTTAAATTCAATCTGATTGATTATATTCGTATAAGAAATATTCAATTAATTATTTCAATTTTTTTTTCTTTGAAGATCTATAACAATTTTTGTTGGTATAATTGTCAGGAATATAAGTATATTTACAAAATTGAAATGCTCTAAATCACAATTTGACAATTAACTATTGAATGATTGATCACAAATAGAATTAAAATGAAATCTCCCTTCTAGCAACAGAAAATTGAATTATTTTTGATCTGCTTTATTAGACATTATTATTATATTTTGATTAATCATAGTTTAATCTAATTCTACGTTTAAATTTGTTTGAAACATAAATCATTTTGAAGTATATTTCAAATTATATTAAACTGAAGTTAGCAAACCCACTGATTATGTTAATTTCACTGAAATATATATTCAAAAAAATAAAATGTAACATAAATTTTACATGATTTTGATCTTAAGCTCATTTTTGTCAATTGCTTCTGTTTATAATCAAAAATTTGAAACAATTGATTATAAATTTTAAATAAAAATCCAGAAATGATCATAAATTCTTTTCAAATGTGTAAATTTGCATATAAATTGGTAAACTTCGTTTAATGGCAAAATATATTTATTCAAATAAAGTCTAGGAAATCAAATCCCTACTCTGGTATTACCATGTTTTAGTGTCAAATTGATTGCCTAACTGGAACATTTAACGAACCTTCAGAACAGTTTTATATTTTACACAAGTATAAATTAAGCTTCTAAATTTACTTCCATTTAATATTTTTGCTTTAATTGCCTTGTAAATTACTGTTTATTATTGCATCCTTAAAGACAGCACTTTTAGAAAGTATGTATATATTATATTTGAAATTTTATGAAAATTATATAGGTCAAATATATAACATAAACCTTTTTCTTAATTACAATGTTAATAATCACAAGTTTAAAGTTTATTTATTGATAATTTTGAAACTGTTGCTACATAAAAATGTAAATAGAAAATAAAAGGTGAATTTCTTTCTGATCACTTAATAAGTTCATTTTCATGTTATAAACATCTCGATCGTTAAATTTTCAAAATAAATTTGTACAATTTTTTTTTGGTAATATTGAGAACAAGTTATAAAGAGTTGAAACAATTCATCATTACATTTTTGTAAAGGTTAAAATTTTGTATCGACAATTCCTATTGTCACGATTATTTTGTTGCTAGCATAGTTAGTTAACGATAGTTTTTTTTTAACTAGACATTTATTACCACACAACATAAAACAAAAATCATAAAGTATCTTTTTTTTTTTTTGTTATTGTTGTAAAAATGAAAATTTCTTTTTAACCGTTAAAGCGAAAAAAAATATTGTCATGAAAATATCTTTGGGGCTGGAATTGAAGACAATTTTTTGCTTATAGTTAAAGTAAACATAAATTAACCAATTTTTTTTTGTTCATAGCAAAATATTTTAACATGTTATTAATATACATAAATTTTTTTTTAGCAACTTTTAAAATTATCGTTTTTTTATTAGCGAAATTCAATTTTTTATTAAATAGAAAGTGGGTGGGTAAGTTTTTTTTAAAGGTGATAATTACAATGTATAAATTATTTCTATGCTTCAGAAAAATAATTTATTTAAATTGTCAATAAAAAATATAAATCATTTTTTAAAAAAAAAGCTTCGATTTCACTTAGAAATCTAAAAACTAATGTGATTATCAACAATAATGAGGAAGAATATATACTTAATTGAAAATATGTTCCACTAATAAAATTGTTTTTTTTTTTTACTAAACATTAAAGTAAAACTTTTCTGGAAATGGAAAATTGCAAAGTGCAAATATTTTTGCATAAATTAATTATTTTAATCTTGTTTTTATTTTGAAAAACAAACTAATTTATATTCTTATTAACTATTTGTTAAATTTAAATAAAATTTCATTCAATTCATTTAAATAATGAAGGTGTTAAACGATTTACTTGGTTAGGTAAAGCAAATAATTTTAATTAATTAATTAATGCGAAATTGCATAATTTTAATGATTTTACTATATCGCATGTAATTTAATCATAAAATTAAAAGATAATTTAATTAAATAATTTTCAATTTATTACAAGGGAATTTTATATGTAACATACTCGTAAATATATTATAAATTTAATTATTCGAAAATTTCAAGATCAATAAAACTAATTTCACACTTTTATAAAAAGAACGAATATGATTTGAAATTGATCAAGGAAACGGATAAATATGTAATTTGAAAAAATACTAATTTGATTTGCAAATACATATATACTAAGTATATAACTTCCAATTCAAATAACTTTCAAATTAAAATATCATCATATCATTAGCTTTGTGCAGCTGTTTTGTATGTTTTTTTGATATGCGATTTCCACTGTTTTGTATTCCAAATGTCAACTCATTTAGAATATTTTGTCATTTTATAATATGAAAATACCTAGATAAAATTTATTTTTGTTTTAAATCAAAATCGTTTTTATATGTCAAGTAAAAATGTGGGTGTATTTTTCATATCTCACTTAAATTTCAAGATAGAGTATGAAAAAAAAAGTATTTAATAAACATAAAAAACCTTTTCTTTCTTCTTTTTTTGTGAGCGTGAATAAGTTTTATAAAAGTTAAATATTTCCGCTTTTGTATGGACTCATAAATTTAGATTTTTCGATATAAATTAAATTTTCCTTAAATATAAATGTAAAATATTTTGCAAATTATTTTGTCCGGCATAAATGGTTCATTTTAACTTACTTTCTTGAATGGGTTTAGTCCTTCCGGTTTAAGGAGACTCGTTGGAAGCAATTAAATGCAAGTTTCCATGTCAATTTTACATAATAATTTAAGAGGTGAACAACAATTTAAATTTTTTGAATTTAATTAATCAAAAATTAAACAAAATTTTAATCATAATTTTGTGGGATAATTAATTATCGAGGATCTAGGTTTTTATTAATCTTTTAAAGCTTCATTTGTAATCATCACCAATTTAAATTTTCTAGTATTTCTTATTCAATATTGACCAATCATTAGTTTGATATCTTTTAAATTTATGAAATTATTAATCTTTGTTAATTTACAAATATATAAATTAAAAAAAGATTTAATAATTATAATCATAAGAAAAATTGTTACTCTACAAAGTGTAATGTTATTAAATAAATTTTGCTCTCTATTCGAACAACTTTTCCTCCTGTCAATGTGATCAACCCCTTTTTAAGATATCATTATATAGAAAATATTGATAAATTTATGAGTGAAATTAAAATTGTTTCGTTATTTTTTAATAGAAGGTAAAAATTATAAATAAATTAAGAAGGAAAAAAAACCAAAATGAAAATACACAAATATTATATAAAAATAAACAAACCAAAAGGAAAAACTTTTTATAAAAGAAAAATTCAAGAACTCGTGTTATGCGTCTTCTCAGTGATTTATGATCACATGGGTGTGGGCTGGGGATATGCTAAATGATTATATAGCTAAGCAGCAGCAGTACGTAAACTTCCATCGGTCTTAATATTTATATTTATGTTTTTAAAAGAGTTGTACATTATTAAAAGTTTTAACAATTTTATATTACATATATTTATTTTCAAAATATGTAAAACCAGATTAAAGTGAAAGGTGAATAATATTTTCGGCGCATGCAAACATAAAGACAAATATTTTTATTTAGGATATTACATAAAGACGACAATCATACGATTTAATTTAAGTTTTAAGAAAATACATAAATGCAACTGGCAATTTTTCTTTAAAGATCATTTTAGAAATGGGAGCCGGGAAAAAAGGGCAGGTTTCAATATTGCAATTTATAAATAAAGACAAGATGAGTTTGGCAAATTGTCGATATATATTTAAAATAAATAATAATTTTCTTCCGTGTCAATTTAAAAGTTTTAAAATACAATTTACTATATATTCAGTTCGCGGGAAAAAAAAAACAATAATTTACACAATTTTATTTTGTAATTTGGAAATTGTTTTTCCATTTTATTATTATTATTATTATTTTAGAAAGTAAAAGTTTGTTTTGTTTTATTGAAAAATTAACACCCAAACTACCAGAAAAAGAAAAAAAAAACAATTTCTATTTCTAAATTGAAGTTTTGCAAATGTAGATTATTTAAATTATATTAAAGAAAAAAAATTTTTATTTTCTTTACCATTAAAAAGTAAAATTATATTTTCAATTTAAAAAAACAAAATGAGAATATAAAATTTAATGACATTTTCAATTATATAATTTGAATTGTAAAATTGAGGAATTGAAAAAATTAATCACATTTTCGTTTTCAGACGAGAATTGGTTTAAAAAAAAAAAGGTAAATCATGGTAATTTTTGATTTAATTTTCCATGTTCAAAATAATTTTCATGTTATACTACGTTAAATTTGTCGATTGATAATTAATTACCAAAAAAAAAATATTAGATAGCTTTCACTTTCTCCTTTTTTTTAGTTCTCAATTTCCCAAGCTAAATGAACCAATTTTTTGTGAATGATGAAATAATCTGTAAAAATACAAAATTCAAAATCAATGGTTAATTGCATTTTAGATGATTCGGTATGATGGACTTCTATCTATCCATAATTTAAATTTTAAATAAATTAAATTTAATATTTCAGATAATTTATAATTCAAATTGAAAGACAACTATAAAATTAAAACGATGGACAATAAATGTGTCAATATTTTTTTCATATTATAATTAATTGTTGTGCGAAAATATAATATATAACCATTAAACATATGTAAATTAATATATCACCAGTTGTTTATATGTTTAAAAAAAATGACGACACATCAAATGAAAAATGACTCATTTAATAAAATATATAATAATTTTTTTTATTGAAATTTAAATCCCCGTCATTATTATTTTGCTTATTATAGTAAATTATTTTCCGCAAATTTATTTATTACAATTTTAAAATTCCAAAGTTAAAAAAAAAATTATGGACGTTGATATAATATTGTTGTTTTTTTTTGGTGACCACCGCAACAAAGAAGACTTGAAAGTTCATTAAACATACAAGGCAGCTAAACAAACAATTTTATTTACATTAATAATATATGCGATTATTAATCATAAAAATGTAATTTCAATAATTTATTAATAAAAGATTATTTTTTGGTTTTGGTATTTCGGGAATTTTTAATTTCGTCTAAAAAACAGATGAACGAAATATTTATTCTTGATTTGCCAGAAAAATTATTTATGATTATATATTTCTAATAAGAATTTTTTTTAATCAATTTTCGGATTAATTTCAATATATTTGTTTTTCTATTTTTTGTACCAATTTACATTCATTTTAATTTTAAATTATCACTTTTCAAAATCATTCTATTTTTGCCAAACAGTTCGTATATTTTTAACATATTCCAATTGTGAATATTAATAAAACTTAATTCGCTATATACACAGTACTATAATAAAATGTAATACACAGTACTATAATAAAATGTAATGTTATCAGGTTAAATAGAACTAATGTGTTATTAAATTTAAATATACTTAAAGTAATTCTCTAATTTTTTCAGAATTACAGCAATTTTCTTTAAAATTCCATTGAGACACTGAGAACAATTTATTATCAATAATAATATATATTTAAATTTAGTTAGAATTTAGTGCTTCTGTGTTTCACTAATTTTTAAAGAAATCTTTCGAAGTAAATGCCAAATTGATCTTGTGCAATAAAATCATCACGATCTTATTGATCGTATCTGCCCCTGGTCATTTGCAAATGAATTAATATGTGCCCGGGTAGCTCAGTCGGTAGAGCATTGGACTTTTAATCCAAGGGTCCAGGGTTCAAGTCCCTGCTCGGGCGATAATTTTTTTTATTTTTCAAATGTAATTTCAAAATTTTTAATTTATTTATTATTTTGTTTATTTTTAGATTACATATATATTTGCGAATTAGTTTCCAGTTCACTTCATTGGATGAATATTGAATAAACGTGCACAATATAAGGTATAAAATGATTATATTTATATTCATCTTTCAAAATTTATGAAATTCTATTACAGAAATTATGGTCCTCAGTATAATTTTATATAATAAGTACATAAATTAGTAGTAAATAATTATATAATATTAGTAATTTAAAATAAAATTATTGCATTTAAGTAAATTTATATAAAAAATATTTTTATAATTAATAATTTATAAAAAAAAAATAACTACCATTTGACAGCGGTGGGATTCGAACCCACGCCCTTTCGGACTGGTGCCTAAAACCAGCGCCTTAGACCGCTCGGCCACGCTGCCTTCAAAAATCGTTTGCAAATTGTTAGTTTTAAACTAGAACTTTACCTAGAAAATTATAATCGAAATAAAAGCTTTCGTTCTAATAAGGGGAAATGAAAAGCTTAAAGAAATTGTAATAATTAGTAACGAATATAATGGACGAGTTTTTAGATTAAAAGAACGAATACGAAGTAGAACAATTTTTTGTATATAAATATATAGGTATAATATAACATTTTGCTATAGATATGTTGCATGACTGCAACATGTTGCATTCTGTGTGAATATTTTATATGAAGAATACGCAGAAATATTTTATATTTTTACTTTTTTGGGTGACCGAATTAAAAGTGGTGGCTGTAGATATTTAATACAAATTAATTTATAGAAACTTGTTTTATAAATTATTTCTGTTACTCAGAATTTAAATAATTCTCAAACAATTTTTTAATTATTTTTATATAATTTTTCACCCAACTCCCCAATAAATTAAGTATTTAATACACATACCAAATGTATCTCCACTCTTTATACTTATCATTAATTTACACCTTTTGCTCCTTTAACGCCTACATTATCATATCATAAATTACACCTTCAATTGACTTAATTTATTTCGCACAAAATTTTCAACACAAAAATTGTGCAACATTATATTATCTTTAACCAAATATAATTAATCACTCTTGTTCACGATCTTTACATACCTACTTTCTTTTTTTATACATTTTTGAATATATAATTTAAATGAACTAAGAAAAAAAAAAGAAGTGACAACATAAGCATAACTACAAAAAATAAATCTGGCACTGACATTAAAAATATATCTTTTTGCGATACAATAAAAAAAAAAGTTGAATTAAAAAATGATAATGAAATTATATTCGCATATATTCATAAATACTTTTTTTTAATGTTGAAATGTGATTAAAGCATGTCATGTCAACATTTTGTATTCCATTTTCCATTAATTTCATTAAAAATATATTATGTTAAATTAAAGTTTTTTTTTTTTTTTTGGCAAGCCACCAAAAGTAAAAATTGAAAAAAAATCATAATTCGAATTTAATATTTTTTTTATTTGCAAGTGAAATAAAGAAAATGAAAATTTAATGTTGGAAAAAACTTTCCATTTCTTTTACAAAAATAAATTTTACAAAACATGGACCTTTTTTATGTCATGATGGTTTTATGTTACAATAAATTCAAGAAATATTCCCCAAGTCACATAAATATTAAATAAAGTTTTTCCCAATTTGTCTGACTTGAGGTTGAGTTGAGAGATTATATTGAATTTAAGATTTAGTTATATGACATAGTAAAATAGTATTTTTTTTTTAAATAATTCTTTTTATTATTGAATCATAAAAAAAAATGTTATTAGAAATATTTTAAGGGTTTGACTATAAAGTTTGATTATAAAAAGAGGACATGCAATAAGACTATTAAATAATATTAACGAACTTTGGTTACCAGTTGTTTTGATTGTGAAAAATTTTGATAGTATATAATACAATAAGTTTTTTTTTATCAGTAAAAAACGAAATTGGTATATTATACAATTAGGGTGAAAATTGATTACAGAAGAAGAAAAAACGATAAATATGTAATATACCATAAAAAATTACACAGGATTCAAAATTAGTTATTCCAATACTTAAATTCCTTTCAGACTTAAAGCTTCATTATTATATTTACTCAGAAATTATTAAAAGTATATTTCAAGTTTAACATTTTTAATATATAATTAAATTTGAAAATATGATATCCATCAAAATTATATCAACTTGAAGCAGCTTTTAGTAAATGTCATAAACTTGTTTTCAAGTCTATAAAATATTAAATAAAATAATATCTTGTTTTTTTTTTGTGGTTTTCAGTTTTGATGGATCAAAGAAACATAAATTTATTGGAAAACTATTCGGACTATCATAATTTATTTTTATGTATATGAATTTTATCTGGTTTTTATAATAATTTTAACCATGACTTTTTATACAAGTTTATTAAATAATTTATAATGCACATGACCTAAGTTGTTTTCAATAAATTATTTCAATTGTTTATGATATTTAAGTATAAACTTCAAATTTTCCATCAATATAGTAATTTTCTTGTAACACTTTAAGATTGACCTTTATAAATATCAAAAATTCTAAATATCACCTCAAAATTAGTCATAAATTTTCAATAATTACATTTTTTTATGACTAAAAAAAACTCCTAAAAATAATAATAATAAATAAGTAATAAAATTGCTGAATTAGAAATTCTGATCGCACTTATAACTATCCTTATAGAAAAAATATAATATAATTGAATTGTAATTTTATACGTTTGAAATGTTCGTCCGCTTAACGTCTAAGGTATTTCCGCCTTTGTATACATTAGGAAAAAATTCACAATTTTTGACCGCACAAAACCGGCAAATTAAATAGACATAATTTTTGAAATTTTTATGTTCACTTCAATTTAAGTTTTACACATCAGATCAGAGAGAAAAGTGGACTATAAAATTTTAATTTGCTTATTAAAAGTAGTAAATAAAATTATCAATAATCTCTTGGGGGGGCCGTTGTACGCATAATGCATCTTAAGTTGAGGTCGCAAATGTCTAGAAAATAATTTCAAAAATCATATTGTTATTCTGAAGTTCATCCTTGTTTCTTCACTTTATACACATATTTCTAATAAATTTTACAATTCTTGTATTAAAACGAAATCCAATTTTTTTTTATAAAAAAAGTTTTCTTTTCCAAACAAACGATCACCACAGCGTTTTGAGATTTTTCTTACTGATATTGAATCATTAGAGTTTTCTTGTTGATATTGAATCGTAGACGCACCTATAACAAAATACCAACTTTAGATTAGAAATGGTTAAAGCTGCGTACAATAAATATAGAATATGTATTTGAAGTCAGCAGGGGTTCATCTTTGTAGATTTTTGTGTGTGTAAATAATTTGTCCCCAAGAGAAAACTTAATTATTTCTTTGAAATTTTTAATAAAGATTTTTTGGTTAATTTCTAAAACTGACTTATTCTCAATATTTGTATAAGCTACCGGGGGTATAAAGATTGAGAATGTAGAAATTAATTTTCTTCTTCCATATCACCGTCTGTTAAAATTTCATTTATTTTCCTGGTTTTTTTCTACTATCTTCATTTTTGGTCAATTTCCTTATTACTCGCTGGTAGATTTATGTGACTTTTAAACTATACAAAGTTTAAATCATTGACATAAAGATGAATCTTTTTCTCAATAAAACAATAATAATGAAATGCTGTATAGATGAAACTATGCCAACCTAAATTTTATGATGCAGTTAAGGTAATATTTATTGTAATGTAATAGGCTAATAAAAGGTTTCGATGAAATTTTAGTATTGAGAAACAAAAAAAAATATTAAAATCATTTCTTTTACATCATTAAATTTATGATAGAAAAATGGAAATTGAAATATAGGTCAAACGTGCAATTGACTGATTGATTGTTGAAATATTATGTTTTATTGTTTTCTGCTGTGCTTTCTAAACATTACACGAAAAAAAAGATGATTTTTATATAATAATGTTTTTGATATTACAGATGGAAATAATTTTAGGTGGATTAGGTTATAATGGGCTATCAGTGACATAGTTTGTTTAATTAATTTTAATGCTGAAAAATTATCTTCAATAAATATAAATTATAATTAAAAAATTTGTATGTAATTTTTAATTTCAATATTCATTCTTTCTTAATCCATTTTTTCCTTGGTACAATTCCAAAAAATTGGAAATTTCCTCTTAAATTTAAATTTAATTGCAAAAAACAATTTAAACCCACAGCTATAATAATAAATAATCATAATATGTTACACTACTTTCGTGAACTTCCGGAGACAATACTTTCGCAAAAGATACTAATAAGTAATAACATTTTTTTTAATTACAATTTTTTTTTTGTCAATCATAATTAACCAATTTCCCAATAATTTTCTTTAATTATCTATTAATTTCCTCACCACATATACAATAATAAATTTAATGTAACAATCAAAAATATCATAATTATAATTTCAATAAAATTACAAAATTGAATATTTTCTTATGTAATTTCTTTTGTTTATTATTAACTACTGAACGAAAAAAATCGCTTTTCATTAAATCAGTATTGAATATTTTTATATAAAAAAAAATCATTATGATTTATGAATAAAATTATATACATAAAAAAGAGCAACATAAAAATTACAAATAAAGAAATAAAAGTAGCAACATAACAAAAAACATGACATGAAAGTCAAATCAATATTAAATAATTAAAGTATAAAATTTCAAATTTATATTTTTACGTAACCGAATTTTTTTTTATTTTTAAACTTTAACAGTGCTTTTTTTATGCGCGCGCACCATTAATTTTACTTTTGTGGTAAACCAAAATCACAACTGAAGAAACCAAATAAAAAAAAACTATTAAAATGTCCACAAATTTTTTTTTTAAATTAATCAATAAAAAATTATTAATATTTTTTTTTTTAATAATAATAATAAATCGTATACAATTTTCTGGTTTGTTAGGTAAAATTATGTTTTTACAAGATAAATTAAAAGTTTATTTTAGAAATCTTTGGGAAAACTAGATGAATGGCTATTTATTTATAGCGTAAATAAATTGATGATTTAATTAAAAATTAATGATAATATGTACTAATACATATATATGATAATATGTATTAGTTAGTTTTAAAACTAACTAATTAATTATACATTTAGTTTTATCAATTGATTAAGATTAGTTAAATGTAAATATTAAAGCCAAAAGTAAATTTTTGTAAGATGATTGATAATAAAATCTAAGATTACATATATATTAACATTTTCTGTTATTTACATATAATTAACATTTAGTTAACAGATGAATACCAATTCAAATTCACCAACAGATAGAATAAAGAAATGTCTTAGAAATCGATTTACACAGTAAAAAAAATTTAAATGCTATCACCCTGTTGAGCTACTGTATTCTATCTGTTAGTAATGTGTTATCTGTTAATAAAAAATTTTAAATTAATTTGTATTTAAATCTAAAAAAAAAAAATTTATGATTAAAATTTTAATTTTCAATTAAAAGACAATTTATATGTAAATTAAATATAAAAATCATAAAAAAAGGGAAAGTAAAAAAACTATAAAAACAATCTCTTACTTTGTTTTTTTCATAAATTTTAAAATTCAAATATAATTCGTAATTGAAAATTAACTATTCAAATTTTATTTCTTAAATATATTTTTTTTTTATTTTACATTTTACACCCGTGTCGTAACAACGATTTGATTGCTACTAATTTTATTTAATGCTTACACAAAATAAAGTTTACAAATATGTTAATAAAATTTTATATTGCAAATTAGAAAATTCAAAAAAAAAAATTGATATTCCCAGTTCCCAGATTAAAATCAAGAGACACAAGACTATTTGTTATTAAATAAAAATTTTACCAGTCTTTGATATTTTACACCTGTTTTTTTTTTTGTATTAAATGCAATTGATTTTTTTTTTGTATGCAAAATTTTAACATTTGTGATTTAGGGAAATTTGTTACACGATTGATTTATTTAATTGAATGTTAAATGTTATTTATATATTTTTAAACTGGCCAATGATAGACATTTTCAATAAATTTTATTAACTAACTAAAATGTTTTCTAAAAATTTATATTACGATGGAAATGAGTAATGGTGAAAGTAATGTTATTTTATTAATTATTTTTGCAACATCATTTTAAAAGAATTAATTTTTTATGTAAATTTAAATACATAAATTTTAAAAATTTATTATAATTAAATATTTTATATATTTATAATTATAGTTTCATATGTAAATTTTATATAGTAATTATGAGTTATTATTTTATCTATTGATTCGTCATTAAAACAGCACTGGTCCTTCAATTATTATAGTTCCTTATGATGTTAATTTGCAAGCCTAGTTAATGTTTATTTCCTTCTCGTCGTACCATTACTTTGTATTACAAAACTGATTTTGTTTATAGAAAATATATTACCGTTATTAATATATCTCAAATATTTCCCAATTTTTAAATTTTGTAACATTTTACGAAAATGTAAAAAAAGTTTCAAAAATTTTATCATTATTAAGAAAAGGTTACAAAATATCTAGTTACCATTATAAAGTTTACATCATCAATTAAATTGTGCAATACCAATTTTTTTTTCTCTTTTTAAAATATATTTTACTAATCAAATTTGAATTTTTTATTTAAATGAATTATTTTTTATCTTTCTTTTTAATAAAAGCCATTTAATAAAATCCAATCAAAAAATAAACTTATAGAAAAAAAATATTGTTGCAACTATCTAATCCAATTGATCTAATTTAAAGCTTCCTGAATAATTTTAAATAATAATATAATATATATCGAAAAAACTTCATATTTTCATCCGACAAATCATAATTTATAACAATTCAAAAATTCGTCAAGCCCAATTTATTTTTTGTTCAGTAAAAAACTATTTTTTTGCTGAATGAATTAAATCACAAAACCTCCATAAAAAACAGACATGTCATGCGCCAACATCTTACCATTTTTTTTTTTAAATGTTATAATATTTTTTATTTTTTGTATGTGATTTTTTTGGATCACAATTTGAAAATGTTTTAAGTTCCGATTTTATTATTCAGTTTATTTCTTTCTTGTAATTCAGATTATTAAGTTTGGTTTTTAAGAAGATTGAGGAGATTTAAATTTGAAATTATTTTGAAACAACAAAAATCTAAAGAAAGATTGATAGTCACGCATTTTTTTAACAAACCAAAAATGCGCAATAAAATTTATAACGATTTTTTTTGGTAGGTATCATATCATAATCATAACAAAATTAACACAAAAAAAAATATAAATTCAAATTGTTCGTCAGACTTTACTCTCCAAACTGAAGTAGTTACTTTCAAATTGTTGATATTTTCCAAGGCATAGTCTCTAGATCTGAGTGATGCAGAAGTTGTCTTCCCTGCTTCACTCAACTGGCAATTATTTAAATTATTTGAGAACTGATTGAGAAACTGTAGAATAACTTCCGTCCATAAATCGCCTAATATGCTTCCTATAAAATAAAAACTGTCCCAAGTTTTATTTCCAATCTTCTGAAAATAATAAATCTATTTTTTTTCAACATACTCCATATAGTCTTAGATTTATCATTACTGAATTTTTTGAACGTTAAATATATAACATAAATTTAAATATATAATAAACTTATAAAGAAAAGTGAAAAGACAACATTTTCTACATTAAGATACGAGTATAAATCATAATCTGGATTTATATTTTATATATGATTTGTTTGTTTTGCTTTTGCAGTCATTCTAAGTTAGCCGACACCGTTTCGGTTTCATACACTTGACCTATATACATATAACAATTATTATCGGCTTATAAATATTAAGCTTTGATAAGTTTGTTTTATATAGGTATAACTAGTTTTTATAAGCTTACGAAATTTATTTCTTTAAAAAAAAAGTAGATTAATTGATTTTAAATTATTTTTTGATAAAAGAGAAAATATAATTTAATAATTAATTTTAATACATCATCGAAACAATGAAGAACTTAACTTTCATCTATAGAAACGTTTAAATCGCCAATCTATCGAAATTAGTTTTTAATATAGATACCCTGTTATTTAACTGTAAAATTAATGTTACTTATATGATTGATTGATATCAGTGGTTAATTAAAACTTAGGTTTTCATAATAGGAGCATAGATTATCTGTACTACAGAGATTTTGCCACTTAATAATTAAAGTATTTTCTTTTATTAAAGTTTTCTAATATTAAGTAAATTATTTTATAAAAACTTTCTTTAAAAATTTGGATAATAATTTTTTTTATTTATTTTTTTTTACAGCATAAAAAAAGAACTAAGTGTACGCGTGTATTCTTTTTAATTTTCTAAAAATTGTTAAATATAAATCCATTTAAAATTCCACTACAAAAAACTATACGTAAAAAAATGGCTACTACTGCCAGTCCAAATGATATTTGGTTATTATTTTCATGTTGTTTTCAACAAACACAATCACCATCACGACGACGTCATAAACGTTTACCAATTGATCGTTCAATGATTGGTAATCCAACAAATTTTGTACACACTGGTCATATTGGTTCACAAGATGTTGAATTATCATCAAATCATTTGGATGCCATACAAAATCAAATGCGAAGTAAAGGTGGCTATGAAATGAATTCACGAAGGGTGCAGGTAAAAAAAAATAATATATTTTAAATTTTATTTTTTAATACATAATTAAAAAATTCTTTTTATATATTTTTTTAGGCCTGCTGATCAAAAAACAAGAAAAACAATATCGTTTAATAGACTTTTAAGTATTTTATTTTTAAGAATTATTGTTTTTTTTTTTCAAAGAGATTTTCTTTACTACGCGAAAATTAATAATAATAAGATTTCGTTTAAAATTAATTTACTTTATATAAGATTTAATTAAATTAAATAATAATAACATTATATTTATAAGGAAAATTGTCGAAATATTATTTTATATAAATATTAAAAATATTTGATATTAATTTTATAAATAAATAAAATTTAGATTTAAATAATTTTTTTTTGCAAATAACTTAAAAATTAAAAAAAAATGTTGTGACTTGAATATTTATATATATATATAAAAAATATTTTTAAATTCAAATTATTTGTTTTTGTTTTTATACAGTTTGAAATTTTTTTATTCTATTTTTTTCGAAAATGGATTTTTTTTCGGACATGATTTTTTTTTCGAAAATCATAAATATTCTATTTTTGTATATGAAATAAATTTAAGTCTTACGACACTAATAAAAACCAAAATTTAGGTTAACGTTTGCAGCAGCTCTACCAGCAAAGCAACTTAAACCGGCCAATTTAACTTATTTGATGAAACAATTAATATATGGTCGTAAATCAAAAATGGATTTTTTCAAAAATATGCAATTAACAGTATACCTGGTGTTCTAAATAAAAAAAATACATCTAATTATTTAACGTTAATTTTTGGTTAAGGAAAGATCCTAAATTATCCTAAATTACATTGAAGTCATTATAAAATAACTACGAAAATTTATAAGTAATTTCACATAATGGAAAATTTCTATAAAACTTGAATTTGTTTCAACAATTTAGGGAAAATGTATTTTTCGAAAATGTACTTAACGATTTCTCTCACAGTTTACTTATAATTAATTATTTATTTGTATCTAATTTTATAACAATATAAAAATGCCAACAATATTTATGTGCTAAATTTAAATATAAAACGCAAATTTAGTTTTAATGCTAGGGTTTTGCAAAATTTTGTTATAAAACAATGAATCTCAGATAGTATATTGACAAAACTACATTTTAAAATATCGAAATTCTTATTTTCATAACAAGAAATAAAGCATATTTGTATATTTTTTTACTAATTTAATTAATATTAAATGAAAACAATTTCGATGAATCGTTTGTGTTCCTAATTCTTGATTTTTTTTTTATGAAAATAAATTATATAAATTATAAAATAAAATATAAATAATTCAAGAAAGATAATGTTTCTTTTACATTTTTTTTTGTATATAAATATATTAAAATTAAAAAAAGGAAAAAAAATTAGCAAGAATAAAAATATTATTAAATTGCCTTCAAACATTAAAATAAAATGTAGAAATTGATTTACCTTAGTAATATATTAAAATATATTTAAGATATTTTAATCAATTATAAAATATATATTATTAATTATAAATAAAAAATAATATAAAAATCAAAGAAATTATTGTTGTAATAATTATTTTTTCAATTCATTTTCTCCTAACATTATTTATATTTCAATTCATTTCAGTAAAGGAATTTAAATATTTTACAATATTTACATATGTACTACGACGGGGTACTACTTGAAAATAAAAAAAAAACTAATTTAGTAAAAAGAATCACTTAATATTTTCGTCTTCTTCTTTATTAAACAAAAACTAAAAATACTTTATCATACAATTAAAATATTATAACTATTTTACTCATCGTCACTACCTCCACCCCCTTCCGATCCACTTCCACTTGCAGTTTCAGCACCACCACGACTTTTACCATCATCACTGCCACCATCAGTATCTTTTCGATTGTTATTATCACCACCTCTACTCGCATCCGAATCATCATCAGAATCTTTAAGAGCTTTACTGACTTTATTTTTATCAATTTTTTTACTACGTCTTGCTTCAAAATCAGATCCATCATCATCTGAATCTGAATAAATTGCTG
Source organism: Empis stercorea (assembly GCA_949752835.1). Classification (NCBI taxonomy): domain Eukaryota; kingdom Metazoa; phylum Arthropoda; class Insecta; order Diptera; family Empididae; genus Empis; species Empis stercorea. Next base: position 16,301,914 of record OX457086.1, read on the forward strand.
CTCCTTGTTTGTGATGTCCATCATCAGCGCCAGCCGCTCCCCCAGTAATAGCACTACCTCCTTTTTTATATTTATTTTTAATGGCATTTAAAGAAATTGCATTTTCATCATCACTGCCGTCTTCTTGATTATATGATGAATTTGCTCCGGCACCACCAGCACCTCTTCCACCTCCAGTACTTCTTTTCGGTTTTGTAGCATGTTGAGCACGCATTGCTATAATATAAAAAAAAACAATTATATATGTATTTTTAAAAATAAAAATGTCCCATTTTCATTTACTACTAACCTGCACGTAATTTTTCCTCTTCCTTTTTAATGTGATACATACGATCCTGATTTGGGTCTTTACCGACTTGTGTCAAAATCTTAATACCGCTTGTTTTACTTGACCGATCAGCTAATGACATTGTCATTTTACGATGTGTAAATGATTCAGTTGAATGTGGCCTAAATGTTAATTTTGTACGAAAAACAGCTTGACCTTGTAAACCGGTACCCTGACGTATAAACAAATGATTATGATCACCTTGTAATGGCTGTCTATATATGTCGAATATTTCATTGCCTAAATGTAAGCTCATACTTCCATCAGACCATTTAACAAAACGTGCATTTGATTCTTTAGCACTTTGGCCATCTTTTTGTATAACATCACGCCAACGTATCGTATTACTAACTTTTAATTTAATGCGTTGTCTACCTTCTTCATCCATTGTCTCTTCTTCGTCAATTTCATCTTCATAAGTTTCAGTGTCAAATGGTCGTGTATCAACAGATAAGAAATTTGGTAATTTAACAAAATGAATATCTTTGCCTAAATCGGTAACAATTCTTGGTATTTCAACGTCAATTCGAGTTTCGGGAATTGGTTCAGGTTCTTCACGTTCTTCTGATCGATGTTCGCGGGATCTGGATCTAGATCGTGATCTAGATCGTGAACGAGAACGTCGCGAACGAGACCGTGATCTAGAACGCGATCTTGATCTTGTGTTAGATCGTGATCCATGCCGAGAACGTTCTTCATCACCTTCGTCATCCGTTTTTTTTCCATCGGATTTTTTATTATCTTCGTCTTCGGATATATCGTCAGCATCACCAAAAAGGGCATCAGCTGTTATATTTTTATTTTTTTCGTCCTAAAATTTGACTAATGTAGTTTTTTTTATTAAATTTACGATTATTATATTCTTACCTCGTCCTCTTCACTATCGGTATCGATAATTTTCGAAGCCTTCTTCTTCGGTTGTTCTACAGTATCTTTTTTTTCTTCACCATCTGAATCACTAGTCACCTTACGTTTTCTTTTTCGTCCTACATCACTACCTGATTCGGCAGAACCGCTCCTACTACGTTTCGATTGACGACTGCCAGATCTTGATCTAGACCTTGATCCTGAACGGGATCTAGATTTTGAACGGGAACCAGATTTTGATCTAGATCTGGATCTGGAAACACTTCGCGAACCACTTCTAGATCTATCTGAACCGACTTGGTCATCTATTTGTAGATTTGGTGAATTTGAACGACTGTCATAATCTTCGGCAGGTGTACCTTTTGGCCCACTTAAACTTTCGACTTCTGCAGTTGTACTTGGAACATCATTTTGTGTTTGTGATTTACTTCGGCTTCGGCTGCGACTTTGAGATTTCCCTGAATTGCGTGAACCAGATCGCCTGCTATGAGGCGTCCCAGAATGTTGGCTGACTGATCGGCGACTATGTGGAGTTCCAGATCGTGGGCTATGTGGTGTAGCAGATCGCCGGCTATGAGGTGTACCAGAATGCCGACTCTGTGAAGTCCCGGAATGCCGACTTTGTGAAGTACCAGAATGTTGACTATGTGGACTTGCAGAATGTCTGCTTTGCGGTGAACCGGAGTGATGACTACCAAGGCTACTGGAGCGAGAACGACGACTCCCAGAGTGATGGCTACCTGATCGGCCACTACCAGAATGTCGACTACCAGAATGATGACTACCAGAATGTTGACTGTCTGGAGTTCCAGATCGTGATCGAGATGGTGTATGAATTGAGGCTGAATGCTTACTCAATGGAGATCCACTTCTTGACCGATTCGAATGATTGGTAAGCGGAGAACTATACATTTACAATTTATTTTATTGAGGTTATATACGATTAGTTTAAATATTTATTTTTTACCTATGATCATTTTGTTCTATAGAATGACCAGGAGTTGGAGCCACTTGTGGTGATGGGCTACGACTTGTACTTCCACGACTTGATCCAGAATCTGAACCAGAACCTACAAAAATATTGTATTAATTAACTTATTTTGAAGTAACATGATAAAAGAGCTACCAGAATCATCATGTGATTCAGATCTTTCCATTTTTTATATGAATTGGTTAATTGTAATTACAACTTCTTTATTTATGCAAATTTCTATATAATATTGTAATCTAAGTTCACATTCTCCAAATTTCAATTCTCAAAATCGTTTTTCTTGATATAAATTTAATTTATTGACAGTTGCTAAAACAAACTTTTCGTATGCAGAAATTAGTGTTTACAAGTCGACTTTAAAGTGATGCTAAAATTAAAAGATGCCATCCACACAGTATATTTTTTCATCCTTTTTGTGGAGACAGATTGTTGAACGTGAAATGATTTTTATCTACATGTAAAAAATTTCCTTGCCATATTTTCTCTTTCGAGAATATTTAAAATTAGTGCTCTTCACGACCTAAATATTTTTTCTGGATATTTTGATATTTGATATTTTACGAAATAACGAGTTTTGATTGGTTGAAAAAAATATTAAAATATCACGATAGTGTCAAAAAAGCGGCATGTATTTTTTGATTTTTTGATATTTTGATATTTTGATATATATGTCAAAATACTACCGTCAGAAATTTTCTGTTTTGACATTATTTTTTTTATATTGACGCGGATTATTGTTTATTATAATTAGTATTGCAGTTTCAATTAGTATTATCACATATTTACTTATTTTTCCTTAAATTTGGCCAATTCTAATTTTTAACAATATTTGTTTAAATTATTTCAGTACTACCCTACCAGATTATATATGTAAACAGCGGCGGCTCGTCATCTTGGGCAGGGTGGGCTAAGCCCAACCTGAATTTACAGGAAAATGCTACAAAATATTGATTTAAAATATATTATAAAAATGAGCAAAAAAAATTCAAATTTTTTTTAAAATAAATGTCATATAATATACGTGTATATAATTTTTTCCATCGAAATTCGTACACCACCGCTGCGAAATATAATATGTATATAAAAATATAATCTAAAATCTAAATATGAATATGAACGCTAAAATACAAATATATTATACTAACACTACATAACTTTTTCATTATAAAAAGACAACTACCTCTTTACTTCAGGGGCTAATTGAAATTTGCCCACCTTATTATACTAATTTTATACAAAACAATTTTGCGTATGTGTTGAATTTTGTATGGATCAGGCTGGGCTAATTTAAACTAGCCCACGAAGACCACGTGTTCCCCATAGAAATGCGAAATATTTGTTATTGCTATATGATTTTCAGAATTTTATTATTTTTTCTATGGAAGAAAATTATTAGAAAATTTCCATTATATGAGCAAGCAATGTCAATTTTCAATTTTTTTAAACCAAACTACCAGGCGCGCATATTTTATAATCAACACTATTGAGTTGAGTTATTTCCTTCTCCTACATTAAAAAATTTATATTGAGAAAAATATATAATGGGATAGAAAATCTCTTATCCATAGAAGAAATATTCCTATACTGAAAATTTGCATGAAATATTTTTCATTAAAAAAAAAGAGAAATATATCATCGTGGGCTAGAAAATCGCAGCCCCTAGAACGAATAATTCCTTTGAGTAAAAATTTGCATGAAATATTTATTTCGTTATATAAATATTTTGTATTAAAAAATAAATAAATATATCTTCATGGGCTGGAAATGGAAAATCGCAGCCCATAGCAATAATTTTATCGCTTATATTTTAAATTCCCTCAGTAGACAAAAAATTATTTAATTATAGCACACTTTAGAACTAAATTTTTAAAATTAGTACCAGGCGATTATAAATTTCAGAAAGTAACAATTTTATTCTTAGTTGAGAAAACTTAAGACAATTGCATACAAATATAACTATTCAAATATGTATGGAGTGTGCCATGATTTTCGTTTATTTAGTTCGATTTTTTTTGAATGTGTCTAATTTTTTTTGTGTATAATATGTGATTTATTTTTCTTGTGTGCATAGCATATGCATAATGATTTTTTTTGTTGGAAAGAAAATGAAAAACATATTAAGATGCCAATGTGATTAACTAACTAATGATTAGCTTAGATGCCAATGTGATTAACTCACTAAAACGAAAAATTCAAAAGGTTGTATATTTAATAACCTCAAATCTTTGCTTTTCATACCAAAATTTTTTCCTTTAGCCCACCCAGAACTTTTGATCACGGTCCGCCACTGTAATGTAAATATGTAAAGTAAAATAAACATAAAAACATGAAATATTCAGTGCTGCCAGACATAAAATGTAAAAAAAATATAAAAATATCTCAGGCACCAAAAACAGGTTTTCACGTAATTTTACAAAAAAATATCAAAATACAGTGTACTCTCGGTAACGTGGATATGCGTTAATATGAACTATACTGTAACATGAAGATAGTTTTTTTTACATTGTATCTATAACGTGAACAAACAAGTCTCTAAAATGTGAACATTTTTTTTTATTCTTAAATTCCAGCGAAATTTATAGTTTTATGAATTAGTTTCAAATGAAACATGTTTAATACCGCAATTTTAACCAGAAATTTGTTGCATTTCGGCGATGTAAATAGATGAGTATATGAAGTTAGAGAAAAATAAACAGTCCAAAATGACAGCATATTTTTCCAAAAAAAATTAAAAAGTCTATTATGCATGTTCCTTACATATTTTTATTTTTTATATTATATTATATTATAATTATTTTACAATAATATGTAAAATAATATTATATTATTTTACATATTATTGTATTTCCTATTGCTTACTTATATCTTTGAATGATAAATTTAATTTCTAATTTTTTTTAATTTTTTTCTTAATAAAATTAAGTATTGTAATTCTGATTGATTTTTTTTAAGATCTCTTTTTATTAAGAACATAGTAAGCCAACATTCGCTTGAACGAAAACTACTTCGGTAGTGTGAACATTTCGATTTTGTGAACAGGCAAAGTTTTTCTTAATTCACGTTACCGCGAGTACACTGTATCCAGAAAAAATATTTAGGTCGTGAAGACCATTATAGTCATATTTTGTTGTTGATTGCAATTAACACTGGCGGTATTATTTGCGATAAAAATATGTTTTTATAAAAACTAAAAAACTTCGAAAAATATTTAAAAAAAACCGCTAAAAGCAATATAAAAAGAATTTGATGATTTATCATGTCAATAGCTGGGTTTTTTTCAAACGGGTCAGGGTCAAGGTTTGAAAAAAAACCATTTTTTTTTTTGGACGGAAGATGGTGAAAATCTCTTAAGACACTGTTCCCGCGCGCGTGGACCAGTAGTGTGAGACTTTAACTCACTAAAAACACCTCCTTCACCCCACCTATTAAAACTAGTCACCTGGACTAACCATTAATTTTAATCTAACTTTGTGTTTTGATTGATGTTACCGACCTGTCAGCGTGTTAATACCAACTCAAACGACTTTGTTTTTTTAAGCGCCTCGTTAAGTTAGAGTTATCCAGTAGCTTCTGAGCCTCTCTGTTGACGTTATTTTCCAGACGAGTATGATGTTTTGTTGCAAATCGCTTCACCTCATCTGCTACCGTAGGAATCCTAAGATCTCTACGAATATCACAATTGCGAATGTACCAAGGTGCGTTGACGATGTTTCGCAAAACCTTATTTTGAAATGTTTGAATTTTATTTACATGTGTTTGCTTGGTACAACCCCAAAGTTGGATACCATATAACCACATCGGCTTGATCATCTGATTGTAGAGTAGCACTTTGCAGTGGGTCGAAAGTTTAGAGTATCGACCTATAAGCCAGATCATATCTCTGTATCTGCATTCCATCTCGGTTTTTTTCTTTTTTACATGTTCATTCCATTTTAATTTAACACCCAGTGTCATTCCTAGGTACTTTGCAGTATTTTCTTATTGTATATTTACTTCGATTAGTCTTATTGTTTGTAATCTGTCGATCTTCCTGTTGGTGAAGTTAACGTATACCGATTTGTTCTCGTTAATTTAATTTTCCATTTTTTTTGTCCATCTTGTGATTTTGTCGCTTGCCTCTTGTAGACGACCCGTCGTCTAAGTTATCGCCTAGGGCATTGACTAATAATAATATATAGACTTATAAAGTAGAACAAAAAAAATTTCCACTTTCTGATTTGACTTTCCTAATCTAATGTAAAAAATCAACGTTCAACGTGCGTTTTTTGTTATATATTTTCGTTAGATTAGGAAAGGAAATATTATGAATGACTAATATGAGAGCATGCGTGAGAGGATAATTTTTTTTAAATTGAAAAAAACGGATTTTTTTTGTTTTCGCATATATGATTGTATTGTATAATCTTATGAATAGTTTTGTTGGTATTCGTACAATTGAAAATTTTCTAATTCATAAATAAATTCTAATTTTCAATTTTTAGCAAAAAGAAAATAGTTTCTTCTATATTGTAAGAATAGTACAGGCGTTTGGGTATTTTTGGTAATATTGATTAAAAAATGGGAATACATTTAAGAATAAATTAGAAGTTTTTTAAAAGGAATTAAACATGTTTAGAAATATGTATTTTTATCTTTTCTAAATTGAATTAATAAATTTTCAATTTCAATTCAACTTTTTTCAAATTAAATTAAATTAAATCTAACCAAATTTTAAAATATAGTGTTAAAATTTATGAATATAATATTGTATAATCAGAAAATATTATTAATTTATTGAATATATTGTATAATCATAAAATATGCAATATATTTTTTAATCGATATTACCAAAAATACCCAAACGCCTGTACTATTCTTACAATATAGAAGAAACTATTTTCTTTTTGCTAAAAATTGAAAATTAGAATTTATTTATGAATTAGAAAATTTTCAATTGTACGAATACCAACAAAACTATTCATATAAGATTATGCAATACAATCACATATATGAGAAAACAAAAAAAATCCGTTTTTTCAATATAAAAAAAAATATCCTCTCACGCATGCTCTCATATTAGTCATTCATAATATTTCCTTTCCTAATCTAACGAAAATATATAACAAAAAACGCACGTTGAACGTTGATTTTTTACATTAGATTAGGAAAGTCAAATCAGAAAGTGGAAATTTTTTTTGTTCTACTTTATAAGTCTATATATTATTATTAGTCAATGCCTAGGGCGAGTAGTTTGTTTCCTTGGTGGCCGTTAGGTTACTCGTATAGCTGTTTATTGTTTCTTCTTTGTATTTTTGTATTTCTCTTTTAATTTGCTGGGATCTGTTGTTTAGCGTTGTTTTGTCCATTGGATCCCTTGTGGGCTGCCATCTTCTTCTATCTCTCCTTTTTCTGTTTCACCAATTCTAATATTTTCTTCGGATAATTTATTCCTTGCTTTCTTTTCTCTAGTATTGCTGTGTTGTTCCATGCTGCTTCTTGTAGCATCTTGTTAAATTTTTCTGTCTCCTCCTCTAACTGTGTCACGTTATCTATATGTATCTCCAAGTCCAGTTTGGTATGTATTTCTAGTCTGAATGATTCCCAGTCCGTTGTGTTATTAGATAATGTTGGTTTATTCGGTTTTCTTATTATTGTCTCGCTAAGTTTTAATATTACTGCCGAGTGGTCCGCGTCCATGTCGTAGTTGTTTTTGACCGTTATGTAGTTGTCCGAAACTTTCTTAAAAATGTAGAAGTCCAGCAGATCAGGCCTCTTGTTTCTGTCGATTGGCCAATATGTTGGTTCACCAGTTGATGTTGTAAACTTACATCCGGTATACCTAATTGCTTTTCTTAGCTCTCTGCCTCTAGTATAATTCGGTCTCCCATTAGTTCTATTATTCCTTTAAAAGTTTGATGATGTATTTTACAGCCTGGCGGACAATAGAGTGCTCCCAAGTTGACGTGTTGCTTGATCGAATCAAACTTTATGATAAGTTGAACTTCGTCCGTCTGTAAGCAGCTAACTTCTTGGTGTTTGTAGTTGTCCTTAACTATGATTGCACTACCTCCCCTAGATCTATTAGAGGGGTGGTCCGATCTGTATATTTTGTAGTCTTTTATTCTTAGGTTAGTCTATGATGTTAAATGCGACTCTGAGATAAGGCATATGACTATGCTTTGTACCTTTAGGAATAATTCTAATTCTTCTTGTAGCATATTGTTGGCGTTCCATGTGGCAATTCTTAAATCCTTTTTATACGTTCCCATTTTGCTTTCTAGGCGTGTACAATTTGCTTTGACCGGCTTCTAAATTATTTAATCTTAAAGAAATCTCATCCATCTTATTCTGCATATTTTGTAGGATTTCTATTAACCTTGAATCTGACGGTGTATTCGTATCAGACGGTGTATTCTGTTTTAGTCGATCCGTTCGTGTTTTATCTGCGATGTTCATACGTGCAACTGAGCGTATGGTGTTCCATTTTTTATTGTTGCTGTAGTGTAAACATTTGTCGTCTCTAGTTCTCTCGTTGTTTTCCTTGCTGGTTCTCTCGCTGCGTTTCTTCTTTGTTGCAGCTCCTTAGCTACTAGGCATCCTCTATAACTAGCAGGGTGTTGTTCCTGACAATTCGCACATCTTGGTTTAGTCAAGCTGTCTTTTGTACACTCAATTTTTAAGTGGTTTCCTGCACACTTTACGCATATTGGTCCTCTTTGGTAAAATTTATGTGTATGTCCGAACCTCTGACATCTTTTGCATTGCGGAATTATATTACTATTTCTTAGCGCCTCTATTTTGACTTTTGTGTGCTGAATAAACTGGATGTTATATATTTTCTTGATGTCCTCCGAGTTATCAAAAGTTAGCATAAATAATGGTAGTTTAATTTTCTTATCTATTCCTTTTTTTCTGTTTTTTGTGTTTGTTGATTACATTTAATATTTTAAAACCGCTTTCAGCTAGTTCTGATTTTATTTCTGCTGGATTGCATGTAGGATGCAAGTTCCTAACCATTACTTTTATCGGTCTTGTTAACTTATTACTTTTGCATTGCTTATGGTCTTAGTTAGTTCTCTGTAATCCGTTTCCGATTCTACATTTACTTTTAACTGACTATTGTTTAGCATATTAACTTTATATTTTATTTTTCCTTCACTTAGCATTCCGTTGACTAGCGGATAGTCATTTACGTTGCTCAGGATTACTGGTGGCGGCTTACAATTCCTTACTGCTTTCTTCTTTGTTTCTATCTGTTCCTTCTTCTCGTCTTCCTTAACTAGTATACTTACTGATGCTTTTTCACGCTGCATTTCTTTTTTCTTTTCCTTCTTCTCATCTTCCTTGACCAGTATACTTACTAATGGTTTTTCACGCTGCATTTCTGGTGATTCCACAACTTTCCTTTTTTTTGCTGGGCCTTCTGGTTTAGAGTATCCACTGCGTTTCCTGGGATGGGCCTGCTGTGGCTTCATTAAGCTCCATTTCAATACTTACAGCTTTTCCTTTTTCTGTTATGGTTTAACCCGAATATATGATCCTTATTGTTTTAAGCTGGGACAAGCTCCTAGTTGTTTTTATTTCGGAGGAGACTCGAGGCCAGGTTGAGGGGCAGTTGGTTTTTTTCTTTTTTCTTCTCTTCCTCTCCTTCCCCCCCCCCCCCCTTCGGGGTTGTTATCAGTTTAATCTTATCTGTAATGAAAAAATGTACAAATTGTATTTTGCAAATTGCAATATAAATACAGAGCGTTAATGAAAACGATTAATCATGCATAATAAGTGCATCGAATTAAAGTGTATATTGCATCAAAATAAATATTATTGCTTAGAAGATTGTTATAAATTTATTGAATTTGACAATAATACTAAATTTTTACACAAACACAGTTGTAGTGCATTTCATTTAATAAGATCAGTTTATTGTACAAACTGCAAAAAATATTTAATAAAAATTAACAAGTGGGAAGATTGTGACGAGTGCAACAATTATATGAGTTTATCATCATAATGAGAATGGAAGTAATAATTGATCTATTAAAATCGCAGTATCAAACACCAACCGAATTAAAAAAGCTAATAATTAATACAAAATGTCAAACCAACTCCATACAATATCTACTGAATCAACATTTAATACAAACCAACTCAACAGCGAGCAGTTCGTGGGAGAACTTCTTGCAGTACCTAAAAGAAAGCGAATTCTTCACGACATCATTTCAATCGAATCAGATAACCACCGCGATATTATATTACAACAACTTGAATCAACAGTGTACAGCGGAGGCGTCCTCCTGGTTGCCGAACACAATTCAAACAACTGGAACCACATCCATGTCATCCACGATTGCCAATGGCATGGATCAGTGTAAGTGCGGAATTTTGCATGGATTACCTATTAAGCCCAGACACCACCGAAACGGGATTTGGGCATACGAACAAACCCAACAGCACTGGATGGATACGACAAACTATTTCTGTAATGAACTTAAAAGCCCATCTACACTACAAATCTCCATGCAATATATGTTGTATAACATTTTGTTACTTGGAAATTGTGGTTGTAGTGTGGTTGTAGAAAAATTAGATCGCATACAAAACAAATTGCATGAAAATTGTGTCGAGCTGCAATTTTCATAAAATCTTCATACAATATTTATGACAGCTAACCTAAAAATATTGTGAAAAGAAAATTGTAAAAATTTTGAAAGTTTTTGGGTCCTCAAGTCTCAATTCGTTAAAAACTAGACTTTGGATATCTTTGCCTCCTAATTCTCGTCTTTGAAGGCACTTTATGCCCATAAAGACCTGCGCTTTTTTTCTGACGTCTTATATTTTTTTTTAATAATAGCACACAATGCAAAATTATGGTTAAATAATATTTTTTTTTGATATCGCATACAACTTTTTTGTTGCATAGTGTAGAAAACCAAAAATAAAAATTGCATAGAATTGTGACAGAAATTTCATACAAATATTTTTGACATGTACAACGTAATATTGCATGGAGATCTTGTAGTGTAGATGCGCTTTAAAACTTAAAAACAATAAGGATCATATATTCAGAAACTTGAACAGGTAGGACCGGTTTGTCATCATTTTAATTTTATGTAGATATGATAATATATTTTATTCGTATATATGGATTGTTTTAAAAAAGGCTAATAACATCTTAGCAACATATATATTTATAAATTTTGTTATATTTTTACAGTATTTCTAAAAGAATAAATCACTAAAAAAAGATTTTCGCGCTAATTTTGTTTGTACCGCCATCTGTATGTAAATTTCCAAATTAAACCAAAATGGTTTCAAAACCATGACCAAGATAAATATTAGGATTATATTGTTGTTGTTTTTCATATCAAAATGACAACCTTGAACCAGACTCGTTTGAAAAAAAACACATCTAATGTGTCATTTTGCTTTACATCAAAATTCTCGAAAGAAAATTGAAATCGCTTGAAAATTTTCTTGAAATTTTTCATTTTCTTTCAATTTTGAATTTTATTTCAAGAGTTTTTTCTCTTTCTAACATGAATGAGAAAAAGGAGAAAATATCGAAAATGCACTTCAGAGTAGTCATGCGTGATTCCACAACTATGCAACAGATAGTTTTATATTGCATTTGCTTGCAATGAATTAGTTTATAGAGTTAAATATAAAAATAATGTAAATATTTTATTCAATTTACAATTTTTCATTCAATTTAGTGTAAATTTAAAATTAAAAAAAAATAGTAAGAAAAAAATAATACTATCGAGATGGTCAAAGAACGCAGTTGAAAAATTGCTAATTCTTTATTCTGAACAAATTAATATCTATGATATTTTTAAGTCGGCATTCCGGGACCATCTCCAGTTTGTTTTGATTTAATTTCTTAAAATATCATTAAAGTCAATATTTTTGTTTTTATTAATATACAAAACAAACTAAAAACTATTTCATTTGTAATACAACAAGTTTATAAAGTAATGATATTAAAAAATTGAAAAATAAAAACTTTAAAATATACTGTGGGCGAAGCTACATATACAATTTTGTTATTTCAATTTAAAGAATACGATTAATTAAATTTGAAAGAACTTTTAAGTAAATCATTCGAATCATTTTTGAAATATGTTAAAGTTTAATTCAAATTTATTAAACCTTTGATTTATAGCTCCCTCAACTCAAATTGTCATTTACTACGAGTTCGGTTATTGTCTTTTACATCAGTTAAGTACTAAGGTGACGATTTGTCAAAAAAAAATTACTTTCATGAAAAAAGATTCGTGTTGAATATATTTGACGTTCATGTTTTACTTTTGATGTCTCTTTCTTTCACTTGAGTTAAAAAAATATGCGCGAAAACATGAAACACGAACGAAAATAGGCTTTGTGTAAAAAGGGTAAACTATCTTACTGGGATTTGAAAATCAACTGCCACAAGCGAATTACAAATTGGCAGCACTATTTTATATATATTTTTTAATTTGTCAATAATAAAATTTTACTTGTTTGTTATTTTTTATTACGTCTTATCATTTGGAAAATTAAAATCACAATAAATATATAGAAACACAATTTAATATATTAAAAATAGTGTTAATTATTGTTAGCGGTGACAAAACTTAATTAAATTTAAATCAGATGAGTTAGTCAATCAAATGTGGCGCTTAAAATTAAAAGAGACCCTTGAACGTTTCACTGTCCTTGACTGTAAAAATTGGACATGTGGTACACCGAAAAATCAACAACAACAAAATTCTTCCTCTGCTACAGTTGCTAATAATGATAATGATAATGAAAAATCTACTTTGGACTCTGCGAATATAAATGATTTATTTAAATGTAAAAGAGTTGATCCATTTGGTCCAGAAGTATTTTTGACTTGTTTGAAACTGAAATCATGTAGCGGTCAGCGTCACAGAAACAGTTCAAGTGGTTCCTCTCATGATGATGATAAAGAGCAGAATTATAAAAAAATTAAAGATAATGAATATCAATTAAGTGATGATATATTGGGAGCTATAACTTGGGTGAGATTTTAATTGTTTTGTATTCATATTGTATTGAATATTAAAATATCTTACATTAGCAATGTTACGTAACTTGCGAAAGATGTTTACGAATAAGAATGAAAACAGAATAGAAAAATTAGTATTATATATTATGTTATATATTTAGAATTTAAATACATACTGATAATGAACCTTAGTGATGTAATATAGTAATATGCGGTAAACTAAAGTTAATTATGCCACACAAACGTATTGACTTTCTTGGCCGAATTGGTAAAGTACTTGTCCAATTGAATGAATTAATTGGCTGTTTATTAATTAGGGTTCGAACCCCGATTTGATTTTAAATTTGATTTTTTTAAATTTACAATTTTAAATTTAATTAATGATAAAAAGGAGAAAATATCGAAAATGCCACTTTCAGGGTAGTCATTCGTGGTATTCCATAACTATGCAACAAATAGTTTTATAAATGTTATGAAACAATATTCAATATCTAATACATATATTAATTAAATGTATGTTGTGTACGATCAAAATCTACTCTATACAGGTAGAGGTGCATTGTCAAGTGTAGTAGTAGTAGCTAAAGTTATCCATTATTAATCCAATCCAAATTATGATCCAACAAGATCGGAAAGGCTCCAAAGAAGAGAAAATGATTTCATTACTCCCAAACATTAATACTTATAGATATAGATAATGTGAATAGGCAAACATGTCAAACTATCAAAAGTGTCCACCATGTTTTGACAAGTGCATTCCTGATCCGATCGGATGAAATATATTAGTACAGCAGCATTAAAGAAGGTTCAGTATCTATTTACATATCGTAAGATCAAGAACAAAATAATCAAAACTAATGTGCATAAATAATTATACATTGCATTGCAATAATTTCATAACATTGATCCTCTTTCGAATTATTAATAAAATAATTAGCCCCATTATTGGGTGCTCCAAAACAAATAATACAATTGGCCGCATTTGTATGTGCTCCAAAATACACAAATTAAATCACATCACACAAATCGGTTCTCATAATATAAAAATGCATCGAATTAAAAAAATTCTGGTGTGTACTATACAATATACAATATACAATATCTGAATTCCAAGTCAAAATGGTGTTTTCCAACTAAATTTTCTAACTATTGCAATCAAAATTTTGTATTTCTATTATTATTATTATTAACATATTTAAATATACATATGTATATGATTTAGTTTTAGATTATTAATTGCTAATTCATTCAAATGAGAATTTTGTTTAGTAAATTTTTTTAATTTGTCTTGGTTTTTATAAGATGATTTTTTAATTTACTTTTAATTTTATTTCTTTTTAGTCAGGTGCTGTAATATTTGGTTGGTATGCTAGTCAAATATTATGTACCCGCCGGCGACATCATGTGGACAGCAATTTAAATGATAATCGCAATAAATATATAAAATATTTATATATTCCACAAAGAACTATATATTCAAATATAAATTCTCATATAGTTTTCACTGCACCAATTCAACCTGAAAAATCTAAACCACCGAAAACTATACCAGATCGTGTTAAATATGTAGAAATACCATTATTATTAGGCAATAAATTAACTAGTTCAAAATCGAATAACCATATAATTCAATCACAAACTCAACTAAATTTACAAGAAATTACTAAGAGTTCAAAATTAGAAGAAGACAAAATAAGAACAGAATCTTTAACAAATTTTGCTGAATATTCAACAAATGAGAATATATCATCCTCATATAATAGTAGTCAATCTACAAAAACTAGTCAAATATATTCAGATAAAGAAATTAAATTCTTAGAGAATGAAAGATCTATTCTACCCAAAGAAAATATAAATTTGACTGAATTTCAACAAAGTTTACATCATATTAATAATAGCGAAGATTCAAGTGATTCTTCAATAAGTAGTAGTACAACATCTTCAACAGAAACCGAGGTATACTCTACTGATGATTCATCATCAAGTTTTATAGTATTTAAAGACGATACTAAAGAATTTTCCGCTCCAACAAAACCCAAAATATATACACAAACCAATATAACTGTTACAGATGATATAGCACCTTCAACAAGTAGTACAACATCATCAATTTCAAAAGAGCAGGTATATAAATATATAAATATCTTTCAAATTAGGCAAAAAATATATAACAATTTTATTTTAATATAGATTTCAAATTCAAATTTGACTGAAGCCGTATCAGAATTAGTACATCACATTGCTGATTTTGCATATAAGACCGCTAAAAGTCATATTAAAAAGAAGGATTATAAAAGTGCTCTGCCTCATTTAAAAATAGCCTCAACTCACCATCATCCTCACGGAATATTTAATTTAGGTTTATGTTATGAAGAAGGCTTAGGTGTACGGCGAAATCTTGAGGCTGCAATGGAATGTTACCAAAAGGCATCTCATCTCGGTCATTTAAAAGCGACTTTTAATTTAGGTGTATTTTATGCTAATGGATTAGGTGGTTTACCAAAAAATATAGATCTAGCTCGAAAATGTATAATAACTGCAGCTAAATTAGGGCAACCAGATGCTATATCGTTTTTAAAATTAATGGCTGTTAATGATGAAGAAATTGCTAAATATTTGAAAGAACAAAAAATCAGAAATCCCTCAATTGATTCCGGTTTATAAAAATCTTATAACACTAAATATTAAAGTATTTCTTAATTTTTTTTTTTTAATATTATTTTTATCAATTGATTAGGATTAGGCAAGTAAAAAAGTGTAATTGTTCGAAATAAAAGAATTTATTTTTTGTCTATGCTTTTTTGTTTTCATATGAAATTTTAATAATTTAGGCAGAGAACTTAAATGGATTTTAAGAGTCTTCTCTTCCACCAACAGGAGTGCTTTGTGCTTTAGAATAACAGATAGTTTGGGATAGTCTTTAAAGGAGTACAAAATTTTTCATGAATTGACCATAACTAAATAACTTACTAACTAAAATAACTAAAATCAATGATAATGTTTCGTCTCAGAGTCTTAATAATTTTTGGTTAACTATAATTGGGATTTGTACTTTTTCTTCGTCATTCATAAGCATTTCATAAATATCGCAGGACATTTGAAAATCAAATAATGGTCAATGGTAGGGTAGGTGTAACGACACCTTCCGTTATTTGATATCGAGTCATTGAAAATGGAAATATGAAAGTGGCTACATCCTATTCCCATCAGTCGTAGTCGTAGAAATAAGATGTAGAAGTAGAATTGGTATTACCAGGGCTTCTTCATTCTACACATATTACATTACATATTATTTCTAGGTTTGATAAGAGGATGCAAAGAATGGTATAGTATAGTCGTTGGAAAGGAAAGGTACCGTTAAAGATTCAGACTTGCAATCTTGCAAAGGAACGATGGACGTATAATAAAATAATTCATATAAAATTTTAAAATATAATTTTCCCGCCATTAATGTCTCAGGCTCAGGCTCCGATTTGTGGTTATGTCAAATCATTTATCAGGCGCGCGGCAGCAAGTCAGTGACAGTTGACAGTACAATAACTAAAAATAAAATCTGAAAATTATATACACATAAAAAAGTTGTCAAACATAATTATATATTTAGTGCTATCACAGTAATTTATATAGATTTTAAATAGAAAAGGAGAATAATAATTAATTAAATTTAATGTAAGTAAATTGATTTAATAAATTTATCTTTATTACAAATTTTTTTGGTTAAGCATATGCAAGCTGTTGATTTTCCCGCCTAATAATCATAGCCAATATTATTTTGCTTATTTCCCAATTCCCAATAATACCATTGATTGCGTCCAATTTTGTATGTGTTGTGTTGTTTTGTGTCTATATCTATAGTACATTATTTCTCCAAAAAAAAACCCAAAGTAATTTACATCAAATCCACCTTCTTCTTTTTGTGTTGTTTCAGTGCGCATCCAAAAAAATATGGAAAGTTTACATGATTTCCAAGATTTGGTAGCAGATGCTGTGCAAGCAGTTGAATTTAAATTGAGTAAGCTTAAATATGTTATAAAGTACAATATATAATTTCTTATTTATTAAAAATATTTAAAAAAATATTCAATTTTAGTACGAACACGTAATGATGTTACAAATCCAGAAAAATCATTTCCACCAATAATGGCACATCAAATATTTACTGAAAATGAAAATATATTTGGTTATAGAGATTTAAAAATTACTATTATGTATACAGCTGGTCCATTACATATATATTTGGGTATACAATATAGTAGTAGAGCTAGTGTACAATCTGATAATATTGTTGAAGCAATTACATCCAAATTACCAGATGGTTGCTATTATACAAATTTAGATGAATTTTTAAAATCTGTAGATAAAAATGATAATTTTCGACCATTTGGTAATAAATTACAAGAATTTCGTATTGATAATGAATTGGGTTCTAGACATTTTGAAATATTTCATTGTGATTATCAAGTACAAAAGTTTCAATCATATTTTCGGCGATTACAAACATTTGTTTTATGGTTTGTAGATGCTGCTTCATATATTGATGTTGATGATCCACAATGGAGTTATTTTGTATGGTAAATATTATATATAGTTTTACTATTTATTTATTTATTTTTTTTTGTAAATTTTTTATTCCTAATTTGATTTTTTTTTCTCTATTAGTTATGAAAAATATAAAAATGATAATGGTAATTATGAATATGCAACTGTTGGTTATACAACAGTATATCAATATTATGCTTGGCCAGAAAATATACGACCACGTATTAGTCAAATGCTTGTATTACCACCATTCCAAAAATTAGGTATTGGTACAAAATTTATTGAAACAATTTATCAATTTTATTGTCGCGATGAAAATGTTATTGATATAACAGTAGAAGATCCATCTGATGAATTTCAAAGAATACGTAATTATGTTGATTCAAAATTATGTAAAAGTTTACTATCATTTAATGTTGATATAATTAAAAATGGTTATAATATAAATATGATTAAAGAAGCTCGAGAAAAATTTAAGGTAAAAAAATAAAATAAAATTTATATATACTTATGTGTAACTAAAATAATATAAAATTATTTCTTAGATTAATCCACGACAATGTCGAAAAATTTATGAAATTCTACGATTATATTATACAAATAAAAATAGTCCAAATGAAATCGAAAAATATCGATTAGATGTTAAAAAACGTTTAAATATAAATTATTATAAACAATTACGTGACATTGAAAAATTAGAAAAAGCTGGTATTGATACACAATGGATGACAGCAACTATACCATCCATGGAAGAACGTTTACATCAACTTAAGGCTGAATATGAAGAAGTGGTTGATGAATACCAAAAAGTTATTAAAAAACTAAAAGAATAAGAAATGAAAAATTGTTTTTTTTTATTGTTTAGAAACATATGTATATTCAAAATTTTAATTTATATTAAAATTATTGAGACGATACTTAGATAAATTTTATTTTTCATAATAAAATTTATAAATTATAATCTTAAACGACTCCAAATTGTAAGTTATTATCAATAAAATGTCTGAATATGTTTTGATCAATTAGATTTCGTTTTTTCTAACATGAAATCCGAAAAGTAGTGATAATGAGTCTTCTTAGCAATATGATTTAAACTCTTTTTAAGACAAAGTTCTTTGTATACTTACTATCATCATTATTATTCTTTAAAGTAAGAAAATTGCCATAAATTTGAAACATTGCCACAATTTTTTATTTTAAAATCTGAAAAATTGCCATACATTTGAGAAATTTCAATTTCGAAACCTAATAATTTTCTTTTATATAAATTTTTATTTGATTTTATAACTTTAACTTTTTTTATTTATAAGTTTTAATATAATAATTTTTTGTGGTGCCTTATAAGAAAAATTATTAATTAAAATCTATTTTTTACTAAAGTTTTTTCATTTTTTTTTTTAAATTATAAAAATCAAAATAATTTTGTAATTCATTTTCAAATATTTCTTAAATATGTTGTACAAAATTATTTAGAGTTGTTATATCTAAACTAACTTATTATTATTATATTTTATATCTAATATGAATTAATGTGTATATTTTCTATTTAAAATATTCGACTAATATAAATAATTATGTACTATTATTTATTTAAATAGTCGATTATAAAATAGTTTACCTAAAAAAAAATTTATATTTTAAGATCATATCAAATATTTTTAGTATGATCTCATATTAAATCAATGTTTCCATTACAAAACTATTATTTTAATTATAAAATTTGTATATTATTCTGGTAGTAATGTATTATTCTCGTATTGATATTGTATATATTATCATTATATATAATTTCAAACTGATCCATATTCATCCATCCATTTTTCAAATTTATCAATATCATCAATTGCTACAGATCTTTTAGTTCTAGCTAATGCTTCTTCAAAATCTTCTAATGTAATTGGTAAATCAACATCTTCACGTCGGATTTGTTTAATTTCTGATGGGGAACGACCACAAATTTGTTTACGCATTGCCATCATTGCAGCATCGCGACACACATTACTAATATCTGAACCAGTATAACCTTTTAATTGATCACCAATTATATTTGTATCTAAACCATCTGATAGATTAACGTCTTTTAAACATAATTTCAATAATGCAGAACGTGTTTCTTCTACAAAAATAAAATTTTGTTAATTTAAATTTACATCAAATTTGTTTGGAAATATAATAATTATATTTATAATAATACCATTGGGAAGTCCAATTAAAATTCTTTTTTCAAAACGTCTTCGAAATGCTTCATCAATATCCCATGGATGATTTGTTGCAGCCAATACCATAATATTTTTATTATCTTGTATATTAGCTGCATTTAAACCATCCATTTGTATTAATAATTCAGCTTTAAATCTTCTACTAGCTTCATGTTCTGAATCACTACCACGTGATGCACATAATGAATCAATTTCATCTATAAATATTGTACTTGGTGCATAATGTCTAGCCATTTCAAATAATAATCGTACTAATTTTTCACTTTCACCACGATATTTTGATGTTAATGTACTTGATGATATATTAAAAAATGTTGTACCACATTCTGTAGCAACAGCTTTTGCCATCATTGTTTTACCAGTACCTGGTGGTCCAACCATTAATACACCACGCCATGGACGACGTATACCACGGAAAAAATCTGGCATAATTGTTGGTAATACAACAGCTTCTTGTAAAATTGTTTTTGCATCAGTTAAACCAGCTACCTCAGTCCAATGTATACCAGGATTACGTTGTAATATATCTTTTTCTAATATATCAACTAAATGTGGTTCATAACCATTTGTTTGAAAAAATTTCATTTGTTTTTTTGGTGACATTGTTTTTGGTGTACTTTGTGATGTTAAATTATCTTCAATTGATGTTGCTTCTTGATCATCTGAATTGGAATTATCTTCATTAACATTTGTTGTCGGTTTATGTGCCTTCAATTTAAAATGTGAATTAACAAATTTTCGTGCACGTAATCTTTCAACAGAACGTGCTTTTCTAACTGCTGCTGATGCATTACCTTTACTATTTCGAATACTAACATTATTCGAACTACTACTATTTTGTGAATTATTGTTATTTGTTGTTGTTGTTGAACTTATTGAAGGCAATGTTGGTTGTATTTCTGGATTACGACGTCGTAAAGATGCTATCCAACGATTTTCAGTTTGATTTGGATACTGTGGTGCAAATACACTACCCATATTATTATTTGTATTTAGGGCATTATTGTTAATATTGGTAGTACTATTTGCACTACTGGTAGTACTAAATATTGGACCATTTGGATAAGAGCATGCTGTACGTGGTTGTGGTGTAACTTCTGAATTTAAAAAAATATAATAATGGAAATATTTTATTAAACAAATAAATATATTTGAATATACCTTGAGTTGGTACATGATTTTTATGTAAATTTAAACGTAAACTACCATTTGATCCAATTGTATTTGAATTAATTGCTGTTTTTGAAGTTGTTACATTTGTAACAGCTGTGTTTGTAGCTGTTGTAGATGTTTTTCTAACTATACGTGATGGACGATGACTAGTTGTAATTTTTGTATATGAATATGGTGGCATTTCTTCTAATATTAATGCATCCATCATTCTGGCCATTGTTGATAATCTATCAAGATTTGTCGGTTTTGTTGGGCTAAAAATTATATGAATATATTACAAAATTGTGTGGGCTATTTATATGAAATATATTACTCTAGTAATATCGAAAACATAATTTTAAATTAAATTTTTGTCTAATTTTTTATTTATTTTTACTTATTTTTTTTATAATTTTTTTTATAATTTTTTTTTATTTTTTTTTTTTAATAAATTTCGACTCAAAATTTGACGAAAAAAATTACAATGTACTTTTTCGTAAATTTTATTTTTTAAATAAATTTGAATCAAAATTTATTTTTACTGACAGGAATATAATTTTTTTAAAAAAAAAGGATAATTTACTATTCATTTGTAAAAAATATATTTAATAATTAATTTATAACAAAAACTTTGAAGTGAAATCACAAAAGAGCAGAAATAAATATTACTACATTTTAATTTCCTAAATTATTGAACTATTTTAATTAAAAAATTTCGAATTATTTAATTAACAATAAAAAGAAACCATAAATTAATCATTTTCAAATGATTTCATTATTAAAGGATATTATGGAGAAATTCATTATTACGTGCAAGAAAGCAATTGCCCTTATTAATCCGCATAATCGTAAAAAAAATATCCTATATTTATTTAGTTTAAAGAAATTTTTGGTTAATGCTTAAATTTTTTATTTAATTACCACAAAAAGCGTGTATAAATAAGTAAAAATGTTCTTAGAAATTCACATATAATCAGATTTTTTTTTGACCTAAATCAAAGACCATAGGAAAAAGTCTATAAAACAAAACAAAAAATCATTTTTTTATAATTTTTCAAATCAAAAAAATAATCATACACAATCTCAAAAGGTGAAATTCAAATTACTTAATATAAAAATATGTGGACATTCGGTAAAAAAAAGCATAGCAGTATTAAAAAAAAATATATATTTATGTTAGCCAAATATATATATATATATATATATTTATGTTAGCCAAGTAAATATTTTCATTATTTTCATAACCTTATAAAGTATTACAAATCTCACCCTCCTCTATGATTTTCAGTTCAATAACCTTTTACATAAATTATATAAAGTTAATAATTCAATATAATCTAATATACAAAGGTATATTCCTTTTTTAGGAGGCCATTATTAGTTCAGTTATAGTTCCTTAACCCTGATATAAAAAAAAACCACAACAACAAAACGTAATATAAATAAGGAAATAAAAAATACTAATCATAAAAGAATTTGAAATTAATTGATAAAAAAAATGTCATTTTTTATCCATTGGTAATGGTTAAAGTTAAATGGGAATATAATTGGTCATGTGAAATTCCATTTTCATTTATAGTTGTATACATATAGTAAAATATAGTATGCATACCTGGAACCCTTTTAATTTCTATCTGGGGAAATACCATTTTTATTGATTTTCAAATATAATTGTGTCCAAGCGGCCGTTACCCTTAAACCTTAAACACTTTGGGGAAAAATGCATAGAAATAGAAATTAAGAGACGACAACATTTTTAGTTACTCTGTTGATAGGAAAGTTCGTAATTAGTAAATATAGAACTCATTTTCGTGGGTAATTTAGGAAATTAGAAGAATATTTATACATCGAATTCAATTCTACCATATAACAGAGGGCCAAATCTACCATTAAGATCCCTGAAATAATAGCTCCTAAGAGAGCAATATAAATAAGGCCCTACCCAGTGCAGGATAGTTGCAGGTATAAATGATTAATAATATACTCTAATCACAAAGGCTTTCTTTAACTAAAGACTATTTACTTCAACGTTTCGTCAACAATTCATTTAATTACTTGACAAAATTAAATTAATATAATATTTCATAGAAATGCATAGAAATAGAAATTAAGAGACGACAACATTTTTAGTTACTCTGTTGATAGGAAAGTTCGTAATTAGTAAATATAGAACTCATTTTCGTGGGTAATTTAGGAAATTAGAAGAATATTTATACATCGAATTCAATTCTACCATATAACAGAGGGCCAAATCTACCATTAAGATCCCTGAAAAAATGTCCTTAAATTTTTTATTGCAATTTTCTTAGCCATATGCGTGATTGAAATGAATGTGCATTTATAATTTATTTTGTTAAACGTTCATGTTTTCAACTTTTCCATTGTTCACCATATTTTGAAACAATAACATTTAATACATAAATTAAATAAACTGGTCAACGTCAACCCTAGACAGATTTTTGAGATAAACGGAAAGAATCCAATAATTTCATGTATAAAACAGAGACAAATTCTTGCACGTTGACAATAAAATAATTATGATATTTTGTCTAGCTACTGTATATGCTACTAGAAATTAAAAAGCTCTGCAATTAGTATTCAAATAGTTTTTTTATATTTCAAATATTCATTAATGTAATTAAGTAATTTAAATAAAATTAAAAATATTTAAAATTAGTGATTAACATATAGGCAGAATTTGCAACATAGTGTCTGCTGAATTTCCACATAAATAGTAAACAAAATAAAGAAAAAGATAATATAAAGTGAATAACAAAATGCAACTGGATTAGAATGCACACAACCATCTAAAAATGTTGAATGTTACTTCGATAACTTTTACTTCAAAATTACTTCAAGGTAGACGTGAGAAGGAAATAAGCGCGGATAAAAAATATAATACTCCAAAAGAAGATAATGAACAAAGGATTTATTATACAGAAAATAAATAAATGAATTGCTTTAAAAAACTAATTTTAATATTAATTCAAATGAAAAAAAAAAACCAAGGTGGCTCCAATAATTATTCGTACATCATATTTAAATTAATGAATTACATCCGTTCGTCGTAAAATATTTTTCTTGCATAAAAGTAAATCAAACCATTTAATTTTTTTTAGATTAAATGAAAATCCTTGACCTTAAATTATTGAATAAATTTTATCAATTTCAGTAAATCGTCGACGAAAAAAACAAATTCATATATATATGCTAATAATATTTTTTTAATGAATATTTATAGGATTGCTACGATATAGAAATGTCCTTAAAATAACTCTTTTATGTGTGTGTATAGGCACAAATAAAAAGTTCTATAAATTATTTCCGTTGTGGAACGAACAAAAATTTAATTTTATTTAATAAACAAAATTTAAGTTAGGGGTCTAAGTAACCTAATAGGTTACACATTAAATAAATATTTATTACATTTTTGCAATTTTATAGCAAAGTCTAAAATTTGTTTGTTACTATACATATACTAAAAATTGTAGCCCCCTTTAAATTTGTTATGATTGATTCATCAATTTTATTATTATTGCAAAATAAATACTTAATTAATTTTTGTTTTTCGATATTGCTTACCATTGATGTAAATCCCATAATGAATGATATGGTGTATGACGAAATGATGGTACTATAGGTACTGCAACTTCATATTCAACATGAATGTCAGCTGTTGATTGTCTATCTAATGATGGATTTGAATTTGTTATATTACGTCGATAATTATTATTTGGTATATTAATACTATTATTGCTACCATTAGTAGATAATCCATCTAATCCTGGTATACCAAGACTAGCAGTTATATTATTACTACTAGGACCACCGCCATACCAATTTATTGGATGTGTATTAAACATGATTATTGTATATAATATTTTTGTGATTGATTATTATTATTTAAATATTTAATTATTTTTGTTAGTATAAAGATTATTATTCTGACATTTATTTTTAATTATTGAGTATTAGGTATATGTTAAATTAATTTCTGAGCAAATAATTTACGAACAATGATTGAATAACATTGAAATTTTAAATCATAATAAAAATATTTTAAATTAATATAATATTTTTTTAATATTATATTTTATAAACATATTTTTGTATTAGATGGTCTTTAGTTTATAATTCCCAAATTAAAAAATTACTTCCGATTAAAATTTTACGCCCATTCGGGACAAAATTCGACAACGAACTGACGACTGACCAAAAATCCCACTATAAAAAGGATTCGTATTTTAATACTATACAATATGTCGTGATGTTAGTAATTTAATTTTGTAATTTTTTATTGTAGTTGTTACCGGACAATATACAAAAAAAAATTATGTAAATTGGAAATATAAAAACACTTACATAAAAAAAAGTGGTCTACAATGTTATAATCTATAAATTAAAGTTGGTAAAAAAATATTTGTATATATGTGTATAAAAATAAAAGTATTCAAAAAATATTATTCATCGTCAAAACTTTAATTACTGAAAAGGAAAAACACATATACACAGGACAGGCTTCAAGATCGTATGATTTAAGGACATGTTAAGAAATTAATATCAAAGTTATTTTCTAATTACATTTTTCTCTTAAATATTCGCAAGAAGGGGTACTATACATAGGAAAATAAATAGGAAAACGCAGTAAGATCACTATTCCTCTTATCACTCGCCATTGAAATATATATACATATATGTATGTGATTACAATTTC
This sequence comes from Empis stercorea, assembly GCA_949752835.1. Classification (NCBI taxonomy): domain Eukaryota; kingdom Metazoa; phylum Arthropoda; class Insecta; order Diptera; family Empididae; genus Empis; species Empis stercorea. The sequence goes on from OX457086.1 coordinate 16,327,708, forward strand.
AAATTTGCAGTACTTAAATCCATCACTATTTATAAAGAAAATTAGTAGAGTATTCGTAAAGGAGTTTCATTCTTAAAGGGTCAACGATATTGTATGGCAATTACTTATATATACATATATACGAAACAACCAGGTAAATTGGGAATTTAAAATTCAAGAATAATGAAAATTGCGGTTCCCATTTGTGTTTATATACCATTATAATGGTCAATGTGCGATATACGAAATCAATAACGATATTTACACGAAACTAAAATAAAAAAATACAGAAAACTCTAACTAATTTTAAGAACCTTAAAAATCGCAATTTTTGGTATACATACTTACAATTCATAATGAAATCCTTTATAAAAAGTAAAGTAATTTTGTATATAATTTTTTTTAATGACTAACCTGTAATAGGAAAAAAGGATATGAAAAATCATATTGATTTAAAAATAAATATTTCTTTTGTTAGATTTGTCTGCATTTTTTAAATGAAAATTAACAAAGAAATATCAAACAAAAATATTGTGTTTTTCATGTAATATTTGAACGAGAGCCATTACTTTATTGCAATTAATAGTTTTTCCAGAGGAACTTATAATACGAAATCCATATAAAATTAGTAGCTCCCTAATTTTCAACTGAATGGCTTGGAAACGTTTAAGAGAAATCTAGGGCCACTTCGAGCTGTTAAGCAAAGAGAAGAAAACAAATGTAATCGACTTATAATTGAATTTTACAAATAAGGATTTTTTCATGATTGAAATAAACTTTTACGAAGAATCAGAAATATATTTTCAATGTTAATCCAACAAAGTCAATTTTTTCTAAAAATATCCTTTTTTTCTATTTTTACTGTATTTCAATTATAGTACATTGACAGGATATTTTGGTAATTCGTAATTCTTATATTTGTTGTTAACAAAAATTACAATTTAATGTTACTGGATATATGTTGCTTAACATGATTACGAAATTTTTATGGATAGTTAGTAGTAGTGTTTGTTAATTAATATTTGGATTTTCTTGATGTAACTTATAAAATTATAAAGAAATCTTGTATCGTAATCGTAATGTATACGGAAAAGTAATTTTACTAATAGAAACTAAAAATCTTTCTTAAAATATTAACGTTAAAAGGTTTTTGAAAATATATTATTGTTTTATTTTTATCGCAAAAATATCATAAATTACAAAATACACACAACTTTAAACAAAAACATATTTGATTATCTACTTTATGAAAGAATGAAGTCTGATATCTCATAAAGACTGCCATAAAATCAAAATGAAAAACATGGATAAATAAAAATATATTTTTTATCATAAATTTTCTGACAAAATCTAAATCTAACAATAAACAAAAATGTTTTTTCATTTATAAAAATATAAGGATGATAGTTTATTTATAGTTTCAATCAATTTGATAGAAAATATTTATAAATATTTTCAAAGAAAAAAAATGTATTGTTATTCTCGTTACTCGTATTTCCTTTTTTTATATAAACTTTCATATGTCCTTTTTGTTTTTGTTAGAATTTCCTGTATTTTAAATCCTTTTAATAGATTCAAAAACATGTACAGGAAAATAATGAAGCAAAATATTGAAATATATAATATTCCAATTTCTGTGGAAAAATAGTATATAAGTGAAATTTCATATTTTAACTTGAATGTTTTAGATGAAATCTATAGAATTCAATTTAAAAGAAAAATGTGAGTGATATACTTATTGATTGTTGTCTGAAATTTGTTGTGATGAAACTTATTGATTGTTGTCTAATTTCTTATTAGCAAATTAAATTATTCAGGATTACATTATTATAAGAAATTATCTAAAAACGCAAAGGATAATAATTATACTATTAACTGTTCAACAATAATTATTCAATAAATAATTCTCGATTTATTGATTTCCAAGTTTATATTTTTGCATATCATTATGTTAATGGGTTTGAAAGAAGGGTTGTTGAGAGGGTTTCAAAAAGTAATTTGATTTCCTATTTAACAAAATCATAGATAACACAATACACAAGTTATAATATTACATGTTAATTTATAATGAAAAAGTGCACTTAAAATTTTCTTCCATAAAATGATATAGTTTATATGTGAATGTGAGGGATATTATTAATGTCTATTAATTTATTTTAAATTTTGTTCCCAATTTTTTTTATAGCTTCTTTTCAAATATTAAAGTAATGACATTAGTATTAATAAAATATTATAAGTATTGTATATGTATGTATATAAACTACATCACATATGATTAAAAACCTTAAAAAAAGCATCCGTAGAACCAATATACAATTCAGAAAATCGATTAATCCTTTTTTGGGTATCATTTTTTTCATAAGTATTTTAAAGATTTCAATATGATTTCAGTCAAGATGCATTTTTTTAGTATGAAACTTTTTCAAATAAATTCTAAATAAAAGCTGTAATAAAATAATATTTACTACAAACCTTTCAACAATTGGTAAAAATGATGTAGTTGAATCTAATGTCCTTATTGCTGTATTACCACGAATAACAAGTTTTTCCCGAGTTATACGACGAAATGTTGTTTCTTCACCTTTCATTTTTCTCATTATATTCACTTCGTTTCACCAGATTAAAATATTATAGAAGAAATAGTTAGAAAATTAAACACTTTATTTAATAAATTTAAAAGAATTTTGAATTATATTTTCAACAATTATGTAGACGCATTTATTGTAACGTCAAATTTTTCACATAAATTTTAAGATGAAGGATATGTGAAAAAAAATTGATTAAGGATGCACGAGTTTATCAAATATTTATAGACTTAGACTGGGAAAATTAAAGAGAAAAACCTTATTTATCCAAAAATATGATAAAGAGAAAAGCACTACATTGTCACACAAACCTGTGGATAAATATTATTTGAATTTCTCGAATGTTATATGTGGAAGGATGCTGAATTAAGGATATAATTTTCTAAAATTATTTTGCGCATGATTTCAATATGATTTAAAAATGCATATTTATAATCAATTGTTATAAATTTAAGAGAGATTAATATTATTTAATAATTTTATAAATATTTAATAATTAATAATATAATGGAAGACAAGAACGCGATGCTTTCGAACCGACACTGACCAAATCAGAAAACCAACTAAATTAGCAACAACAAAATCAGAAAAAAATCAAAAATAATTATTGGTAGAACTAAATGGACAGCGCAAAATTTCTCCAAAACATAAATTTTTGCGGTGTTATTTTAGGTCATATTGGAAAAATTCAATTTTTTCTATATTTTGTAGCTAATATAATGTCCAGAAATATTTTTCTTTTGAATTTATATAAAGGGATTTAGTAGTAAATAATTTTTGGAATTGAGGACGATAGAAATTTTGCATGCAATCCAATATTTAAAAGATTTTACCTATATGTATGTTTACGTAAAATGTACATAAAGTTTGCTTTATATATGTATATGTGTGTAGTTTTGAAATTTATCAGTATTAGTTTTGAAATTTATCAGTGCCCATCATGTGTATTTTTAGTTTCCATTTTTACGATTTAAATATCGAAATTGTGTAAATAATAATTGGGTGACAATGACAAATCTTGTACTCGTACTTTTGCTATTATTTCTCTAGTAGTTATAGCTCTGCCTCTGGTCTTACCGTAGCGCCTTAGAAAGATTTAAAATATTCTAATATATCTTTTTAAAATGAATTTATTTCCGACATCGAAATTATTTCAAACCTTTGAACCATAATGGAAACTATTACATGTCGTTCAAAAAATAATTACTATTATTTCAAACACTTTTAGTGTTGTAATTTTTTTTTTATTTTCTCTATACATTTACTATTTTATTTCCTGCATTTAAAACTCAACAATCGACCATAAGTTTAAATACCTAAAAACAGTGTTCGTGTTATATATCTGTATTTTTATTTTATATACAAACATTAAAAACATAATAATAAACCACCCTGAAACCAAAACCATGTACTAAAATTCATACCTACAATTAAAACCCCTTCCATGTTTTGTATTCCCGTCTAAAACTTTATCATTATATACCTTAGAATTTACGACGTCATTTCCGGTCAAAGTCAGGCCAATCAACAATTTCTCATATTACGATAAATCCGCATTAATACACAATGTTTGCAAAAAGAAGCCATAGTTTTTCATTTAATGAAATTTAAATATTCCACATTTATTTATTCAAAGAACTTTACAAGGATTCCTTTTTAGTTTAGGATTTTTTTTTATAGTAAATTTCTTAAGGAATTTTGTGAGCTTGACATTAATATTTGTAGTTCTTATAATAAAATTGGTAGAAATTAAGATTAATTATGAATAAAGGAAATTTATTATTTTATACTTTTTTAAATCGTTTTTATATTTAATGTAGGTTTGTACCAATGACCTGAATTTTTCTTAATATTTATATAAACTAAATTTTTATATTTCAATGAAATTGTGGTATATAATAATTTAAAACGAATTACAAAATTGTATATACATATCCTATACATTTTCACTGAAGAAGTAAAGTACCCTTTAAAAGTTTTTTGATCTTATTAAATCATAATTACTGATAATTTTCTTTAACATAAAAAAAATATTTTTATTGAATCAAAAAAATGATTAATTAAATTAATTTTTATCAAGATAATAATTTGTGTTGCCGTCAGTGTTATTATTATTATTATTATTTTATAATACTATATCCTATTTTTTATGCTAATATAATTTATCAAATCATATTTGATTTTACCTCAAAATTTTCACTTTTACTTTTGCCCAAACCTTTAAATTTAAAGCCTCAATAAAAATTAATTATACAATAGATAAAAATTATTTCAAATTTAAATAAATCTAAATTTTTCCAAATTTAAAGACAGTACAAAATAGTTAAAAGTTTGAATCAGTCCATTTTTTTTTTGTTGAAGAAAAAATTCTGTTAAATATGAAAATTTCAATTTTTCTAATATTTTTTGGATTTTGTTGTTGTATTATTTATGCTAAATTTAATCCAAATGATTATGATTTTTGGATATTTCCAAATCCCGAAGATATTAATGAAAAACCATTTAAAGCTAAGAATGTGAATGAATTGAATTTTTTATCAAAAATTTGTAAAGATTTAAATAATTTACTATATAAAAATTTACAAATTTATAATTTTTTGTATATTTTAAAGTTCCAAGTATGACTGTTTTTTTTAAACCAAAAATTGTATGTATAAATTTGGGTGATGATGGATGTATAAATGGTCCAATATTAGGAGCTGGTGGTGATAGTAAATATTTGAATGGTGGCAGAAATCCTGGGAAATAAAAATAAACTGAAATGTAAAAATTTTCAAATTTAGTAAAAATCAAAGTTAAATTTTATATAATTATGTTTATTTATCTCTTTGCAATTTTTCTGTTTTTAAATAATATAATTAATAAAATTGTTACATAAATAAAATAGAATATATTATTTTGTGAGTGTTAAAATTATGTCATTGTAAATAAAAAATTTAAAATAATTACTTGACAAACAACCAAAAAGAAAAATTTTCATTATTCTTTTTTTTTCTTTTGGTTTATAAAAAAATATTTTCTCTTAAAAACATGAAAATTTATATTTATATTAAAAATATTATTTATATTTTTTTGGAATTGCTGTAAAAATGCAATAACAATATTTATGCTAAATGATCAGAGTTTTGGTTTATATAAATTTTAATTTCTCTATATATTTATAGAAACCGAAATCAAATGATTCATATTAATTATTTGAATTAAAAGAAATTAAGATTAAGAAAAAAAAAAGAAAAATAATATATTTAACGTTTTTGATAAATATTTGTAATTATATAATATATATAAATTTTTTTTTTTGTATCACAATTAATAAAGGACACAAAATATAAATGTCTACATAGTTACAATATTTATTTGTGCAAAGAATCTAACCACAGATAATTTAATAATTATATCATATCATATACTACATGTATTTAATTAAATAATCATAAATGCAGAATTTAAATAAATTAATCTCTCCTTTTTTTTTAGTTGAAAACAATTCTCTTCAAATATTATTTTTAAAAAAAGTATTACATTAAAATATAAATGATTTCATTTTTATATACTATTTATCTCCAAAACATTATCTCCAAAACTCTGATTACATTCACTAATTAAAGAAAATATATTATTTACTTAAAAACTAATAGTTAAAATTTAAATATAATTAATTTTAGTTGATTTAATGATTTTATCAGTTAATATATAGTTTTATTTTTCAAAATTATTCTTGTAATCAAATAAATTTATTTTTTTAATTATTATATTTTTGATATGATAATTTTGATTTTATTTAGATTATAGATTTTTTATTAAAAAAATATATTATATAAAATAAAAGTTTTGGTTTATTTTAATATTTTACTAAATTACTCAAAATCATGGAAATGTTATGTAATATATATATTTATAAATAATTTTCTATAAGTTTCCACTATTTATTTTTTTATAAATATAATTAAAAATTATTTATAGAGTTGTTGATGTTACCGTACTAACACCATGTACTAATATTGTTGGTGGTAAATCATTTGTCAATTGATGTAATAAATCCATATATTTAGAACTTTTCTCTTTCCATTTTAATGAATTTATATCATCTGCTGGTGGTGCTGGTAAATAAATAAAACTAACTGCAGTTTGATCTGATTTTTCACGAATTATTTGATTAACACGTTCCATATAATGTTTAGAAGTATATATATTATTATTTTCATTATTATCATTATCATTATTTAATAAATCATTATCTAAATCTGGATTTTCAGTTTTTGTAAATTTATCCCAATCATGTATTTCATGTATATTAGCAACAATACGTAATTGTTTTAATGTTTTTTCTAATTTCAATTTAGCATAATTATTAGCATCATAATTGATATTAGAATTATTATTTGATTTACATAAGAATACTCTCAATTGTAGACGTTTCCATTTGGCCAACATACTAATAATACACGCTAATTGCATCATAAATAATGATACAACACCAAATGGATCATCATTTTTTGGATTAAATACATTTATTGGCCATACATCAATATATTTAATATGATTACTATGTTGTATTGAATATTTATCTAATAAATGAAAATGTCTACATAGACAGATATTCTTTTTCATTCTTAATGTATCACATATTATTGCCACATATTCTTCTGTACTAAATATTTTATTATCATCTGGTCGTCGTATTGGGAAACTCATTAATTCATTTTCATTACCTTTTGTTGTTTTATAAAATGAATTATCAGCAATAAAGAAATCTTTTGCTGTTTCATCATCATAAAAACCCATAATAATTGTATTTGGTTTCATTGCACCAATACCAGACAATCTAATTAAATGTTGTACACCTTCACGTATTGTTTTAGCAATTGTTACTTCAGCAAATGCTTTTACTTTAATATGATCCAAAAATGATAACCATAATTTATTTTCTTCAAATGTTGAATCATTCGCACCTGTATTTTCTGTATAATCACCAATTTTTACATGTCCAATTACATATAATCCACCTTTTTTTAAATCATTTACAAAATCAATTAATGGACAACAAGATCTTGGACTTGATACAAGTAATAGCATTTGTGGTCGCCAAAATTTAACATGATCTTTTCGTGAATCTAACATAAGTAAATATTTACGTACCTGATGAAACATTAATGCTTGTGATATTGAACCCCATTGAGTGCCTTGTGAAGCTGGTGAGAATATATGTAATGCAATTACAAGAATTAAACAAAGTATTATACTAGATGATGCATAAATTGGATTTATTACAAACATCATAATTAATGTACCCATAAGACCAAAAAAGCATGTATGCCATGTGAAATATTTAAAAAGTGGTCGGAAATTTGGTGCACCAGTTAATTCAATGCCTAAACAGGCTAAATTTGTTGCCAAATACGATAACATAAACAGAACCGAATTAATTTGAGCAATTGTATTTAAAGAACCAATTAACAAGATTACTTCAACTAAAACCCAACTTGTAAAAACTGCTACAACTGGATTACCTTTCCAAGTTCCTCGTGTTATAAAATTTAATAAATGACCGAATACTTGATCTTTAGCTAAAGCTTCTAAAATTCGACTTGAACCTAAAATAAAAAATAAATATATATATTTTACTATAAGATAAGATTTATAATTATAAGAAATGTATTACGTACCAATTAAATTACTTAAACCAGTTGAGAATGTTGCCATTAAAATACCAAAAGCTGTAAATGGTGGCCATAAATTAACAGGCATTAAAAATAAATAATTATTTCTCATTAGAAAACTGGTAGTAGTTGCTGCCATTAATACAGTTAATATAACATAACAAATAAATGTAAATGCTACTGCTGATAATGTACCAACTGGTATACTTCTAGATGGATTTTTTAGTTCACCTGACATATTTGCACCAGCCATAATACCAGTAACACCAGCAAATAATACACCAAAGACAATAGCAAAATTTATTTCACCACCACCAGATGTATAATCTTTACCATAACTTTCAAATAAATTCTCATAAAATGTTGCAGATGATAAGCCCGTATAATTTCCATAAACAATATCTGTACTATTAATTCGTACTAAATGATTTTCCTGTGGTATTGTTATTTGTTGTGGTCCTTTGCTCAAAAAACTAATATATGTTGATACTAAACAAATACAAACAATTCCTAATATTAGAACTGAAGTTTTTGCAAACATTGCAGCTCCAATTAAGCATACAATTAACATTAATGTATTTATTAATGTACAATATAAAAATCTCCATTGTTTACCATCTGGTAAAAAACCATCAGCATTTGATAAATAACCACCAGGACCAAAATTTTCAATTATACCTTCAGCACAACCAGATATTGCCATTGCTGATCCAACAACATTTGCTAAAAAAAATAATGTACCAATTGATCCACCAAATTCTGGTCCTAATGTACGGCTGATCATAAAATAAACACCACCACCTTCAACTGCTCCATTTGTTGATATTGCACAAACCGATGCAACCGTAAACAATAATATTAAATATGCAATCATAAATTGTAATAATGTTACATATAATCCAGCATTACCAACAATAAAACCAACACGTATAAAAACTAATGCGCTAAACATTGATAATGCAACTGGACTAAAAACACCAGCAAATGTACCAAGAGTACGACCATTTGTACGTTCACCAGGACCAGTCATACCAAATTCTACATAACCATCAGCTGAAGTTTGTTGTGAACTAGATGAACGTGTATTAAACATTCCACCAAATGTTCTTAATCTTGAAGCAATTGGAATTGTTTCACTTTCTCTATGGTCACTGACACCACCATTATTGGTGTCAACCGGGTCAATTCGTTCTGATATCATTTATATTTTATTTATTTACTTTTTAAACTTTTATTATCCAGGGACAATAACACAATTATTCAATCTAAAACATTCACTTTTGTCTTTTGTGTAACTGTAATAAATTTCATTAAATTTTATATTTTCTCATTTTTTTGGTCACGGTTACTTACCGAAAACAATTATTTTTAATACGTAGTTAATTCTTATGTATGCTTAGACCATGGAATTAAAAAAATAGTAAAAAAAAATATTTTTTATCACTTATCTCCAACCAAACTCCCCCCTTCACAAGTGTGGAAGCTGAAAAGATATAATACCTAAATTGTAATTTTCTACAATAGCAAAATTTCTAATTATTGTTCTACAAAATCTGCTAATTTTATGATGAGGTCATTGCATTGTTTATTTTATAAATTAGATGAAGAGAAAGTCAGGAATTTTTTTTAAAAATATGAAAATTATATTTTTCTCAATCTTACCAAGGTAGAATAATTATTTTGTTTTTGGTTAATACTTTTATACTGTTTCTGTTTGATATCACAAATGAAATTCTAATAATTATTTTAACTTAAATTAAAAGAAGAGGCGTTCTCATGATTCAGACTGATTCACACACTATTTCTATGATTTGATTACGTTGTTTTAGTTTTATTGTAAAAATTATGAAAGAAGATTTTTCCTCTGCAATTTGAGTTCTTTTATTGTTTTTTTTTGTATATTAAAAATTTCATTGTCAAAAACCAGCTGTCAGAAGAAGTACTGCCAAGCCAAGTGAAGTTGAGTGTTTATATTTGGGTTGATTGTAAAATTTCGATTGCATTTAATCGAAACATATTTTTTTGAATTTATACTCAAATTTGTATGTGAAAAAAAATGTGATCTTTTTAGAAGTTGAGTGGATGGATTATAGTGAATTTGATTTTTAACTATATAGTGAGATTTGCTTGTGTGAAGTAGGTGAGTGAAAATAGCAGTTGAGTGAGTATGTATATAAAATATGTGTAATTAGATTTTTTAATTTACAAATTTAAACAATTATCATTTTTCTAGGCACATTTAAAAATTTTTCCATTTATTTATTTTTTTAAGAATATTTCTACATGATAAATTAAAACACAACAAGATTATTTTTAAATAATTAATAACACCATATTTTTTTTGTTCAAATATGAAATCTATATAAAAAAAAACTAAAAATCAACAATAAGAGCCGTTTTTTATTTATTTAACAAATATAATTTAAAAAAATTTAAAATAAAAAAAAATTACTAACGCGAGTACATTACTTGTTTTTTTTATTATATAATTAATTGTTTGTATTCAATTAAATTTTTTCCTAGTTTTGAATGTTTTTAGGACTCGTGGCAGTGTCCACGCTTGACTTTTATCTTGTTTCTTTTTATAAAAAATAAATTTTAAAATTAATTGAATTGTTTTTTGTATTTGAAAATATTAAATATTAATTAACAATACTAATTTGTATTGTATTTAACTTTATTATTCTTAATAGAATCTTATAATAATTTGTTATATATCTCAAAAAATATTTACTTAAATTTCCTTCTTTTTTTTTTTTTTTGTTATTTGTAAAATTAAAATGTTACCAAACAGAATTTTCGTTTGTTGAAAAACTGTTGTAGTGTCGAGTGGGTTTTTAAAAGTTTTACTTAAATATTGTTTTTTTTTTGAAATTTTCGAAATTTGTGCTTTTATTTAAAAAAAAATTTTGTTCGAAATTCGTATTGAGTCTTCTCTTTTTTATTGGTATTTTCTTGCTGCATATCTAGCTTTCCATGCTTGCACCAAATTCCAACCGAAGAATAATGTAAAACCATGAATTTGGAAACCGACTAAACAAAAAGCATACCAAATTAGACCGTATGGCATTCCCTAAAATAAATTTATTAATAATGTAATAATTATTTAAAATAAATTTTGGATCAGAAACTCAAAATTACATTATTAATATTTCAATGTCTTGGAAAATTAAATTAGAATTTCAATATCGAAATTTAATAAATGGAAATTTGAGTTTCTTTTTTAAGTGCAGAACTTACTCTCCATATAACAATATCAGTCTCATCTAAATCCGTATCAGCATCAGCTGTTAAATATTCCCAAACATCAGAAAAATAATATAGGAAACAATATACCAATGGTAATATACCAATAAGTATAATACCAATTAAATATTTTTGCATTTTACGTATAATATTATTACGTGCTGCTGATAAACCAATAAATGATACAAATATTGATAAACTCCATATATATTCCCACCATAATGGTGATGGTATTTCTAATTCTTCAATTTCTAATATAAATATATCCAAACGATCTAAAATATCTGCTGACAATTTAGCTGCCATTACAAAAAATAATAATGCATGGAAGAAAATACAATATTTCAGCCGTGATTTATTTAAAACGCTAAAAAATAAAGAAAGAAAAAAATTAAAAGTGTAAATAAATAAACATTATAATTTCATTTTGGTATTTCAAAGATCATCAACTAACAAAATTCTTAAGTGAAGATGAAAAATATCTAACTAATAAAAAAAAATTTAAATGAGAGCGAGACAGTGATGAACCAACAGTAGCTAGCAGTAAAAAAATATAGATATGTATATACATATATACATATTAACTTTTTCGTTTTAAAATGTAAACATAAATTGGCATAAATCCAACTCCCTCGAAGTTAAATTTTAGGGGAGAAATATTTATAATATATAAAAATATTTATGGGAATTATTTTCTTATCTTCTCCGGCATTCAGACATGTCATTTGCTCATTATTATTATTTATTACTTCTTTTTTTTTGGGACTATTGGTTTTGCATAAAAATTATAAATATGATTCTTCCTCAAAAAAGAACAATTGAAACTTTTTTTATTATATTTTGAGTTGTTTTGCTGATATATTTTATTTGTTGTTTGAGTGCAATCGATTTTCTTATTAAGAAAAATTTAATATTTTTTTGGCAATTTTTAGGGAAAGTATTTTTTTATGTGTATAAAATTATGTTGCCAAGAAAATTAGTAAGCACTTTAAAATAATTAACTAATTTTTTTTCTTTGAATTTACCTAATTTGATGTGGTGCTGCTACTCGCTGTCTATATTCATAATCCAGACCATCCATTTTTTTAAGGTTTTAATATTATTTTCGTTTCGAAGTCTTCAACTTTTTTTATAATTGAAATTTGTTAATATTAAATTACTAAAAAAATATTTCAAACATTGCAATTTGTTGTATTTACTTTAATTTAAAATTTGACTAGAAAAGTGGTCAAATTTTCTTAACAAACGTGTATTAATTAAAAATACAAGCAAAGCAGCACATAAAAAAAGACTGGGCAATTTTATTTTTTATGACAGCTTAGCAGAAAATATTTTGACACTGACATTTTTGATTAGCGCCTGCTCAAATAAAAAGCTTTTTCCTTTAACGGAATACGACATCTATTAGTCAAATAATGTGAGGGGGTTTTATGATAGGGTTGGGAAAAATCATCATATCCTTTTTTAATAGCTTTTAAGTGCAAGTCCTTTTTTTGAGCTTTATTAAAATTTCGAAGAAAATGATGAAAATTTATAAAGCTGTTTTTTTTGGTAAAATTAATGAAAAATCAAATAAAATTGTATATACTTTTTGATATCCTTAAAGGGACCGTGTGGCCTAATGGATAAGGCGTCGGACTTCGAATCCGAAGATTGCAGGTTCAAGTCCTGTCACGGTCGTAAGTTTTGTTTTAAAATTTTATTTAAATAATTTTTTTTAATTACATTTTTTTTTCCTAAAAATTTCTACTTTAAGTGGATGACATTTTTCATCGGGTACCATTTGACCACAAGCAATAGAAACATCACCTTGAGGACATGTACTAAGTGCAACAATTAAATTCATGTCAGCAACAAATTCAATAAAATCACCCTTTTGTGCTGGACTAGGTTTACAGAAATATTGTTGCGTATCCTAAGTAAAGATAAAACAAAAAATTAAATCAGGTAATTTTAATATGATTAACTTTTAAATTTACTCTAGTGAAACCAGTACACATGAAAATATTCCATACATCATGTACATCCATTTCATTTAATCCATATTTTTTAATTTCTTCCGTTAAATAACTGTGACAACTGCCAAATCTTTCAGCACCAGTTATCAATTTATATGTATAATCATCACAACGTGTTCCAATAACATCATGTAATGATCCACCATCAGAATCAATACCATATTTAGATAATGTATCAAAAACAAATGTTGCCATTGGACGTAAAAATGGTAAACAACTCCATAAACGATCATAAACTTTTAAATGTGTACTATGTAATTGACGTGTTTTCCCCGAATAAAAACGTTCAATTGGATGTTCTTTATTCCAAAAATTTAAATCACCAACTTGTGATCCTTCAATTAATGTTATCCGACATAAATCATCTTTTTCCATTGTCCAAGAACGTGCAGTTTTTTTCGGTACAATTATAGTTTCAATTGTATCGCCCATAATTGCATCGTATCGTTTTTGATCGTATTCAGGTTGCGAAACTAGGGCAGATGGTGGTTTGTCATAACATATTACTGGTGGATGATATGGAAATGTTCTTGGTTTATCATGCCGTCCGCACCACGAACTTGTCATTATTCTAAAAGAAATTATAATATATTCATATTATTCTATATATATTATATTCTACATATATAAATTTGATTTAAATTAATCGGTTAATAAAGGAACTATTAAAAAAACATTAGTTCTTAGCTTAGGCCAAATATTTTATTCGTTAAAAATTTTATTCGCTACATTGACTGAGTAAAGCTCTTTAGGCGATCATCATCATAGTATCTAAATTTAATCTTTGTTATTATATGAGAAAAGTTAAACTTTTGAATGTGACATTATTTTTCTCTAATATTGTTAAAATATACATAAATTAATTTTATCATTTATTAATATTAAATTCAAATTTAATTTTACATTTTCTTTTAAAAATTAATTAAGTATACCAAATAAATTAATTTTACACTTTAAAGTACACGTATGTATATAAAATTATTAAAAGTTTATAGCTAAATAATATTCCAAACTACTTCAGATTATTTAATCATTCCACTAACTTCAGTTTATTCAAAAATCACCATCTCCACTCATTTTTGTCTCTACATTTACATTAGCGAGTATTGAGAAAAATAAATATTTCATAAGAGTATAATCGGTCTATACAGGTTATTGGGGTCACTTTGATTTTTTTTATTTTGGACTACAAACAATTTGAATTTATTATGTCATTTAATTAAATAATCAATTTATATGATTGAATTTATAAATATATATTTACAAATATTCAAAAAAATAAATTTATATATTCAGTCAACATAGTTTTTTGTATATTACTATTAAAAAAACAAAAACAATTATATTTAATATTAATTTTACTTTTCCGCAATTTTCATTTGTAAATATCGAAATATAAATTTGAAGATTTAACTTTTTTTTTTTCAAAAAATTTATTTTTTTTTTAAATATGCCTACATCTAATGATAAGAATAAAACAAATAAAAATTTCGTAAATGTTCTAATAGAAACATTAAAACTTTATGATATACAAAGTAATGTAAATGGTTTTAGTAATGCACAAGAATTTGTTAAAAATCATATTTGTGAAATGAAATTATTTTTATCAGTTGATCAACAAAAAATTTTAACAATATTTTATGATATTTGTTCGTTAAGAGAATTTTTAAATGTGATTTGTCAAGATTATGAATTACCAAAAACAAAACCAGGAATTGGTATATATACAAATAATAATTTTGTGGGGTTAGTTGTTGCATTGGGCATCCAATTATAAGTAAGGTATCCGTGAGAAAATAAATATTATTGAATTCTATATTAAAAATTCCAAAAAAAATTTGTACAATAAATATTCCTGGAATATCGAATGACTGTGATACCCAATGAACAGAGAATCCTAAAAATTTCTTTAATTTATATTTTTGAATAATTTTAATTAATATCTTTATTTTTTAGTACTTTTATATTTATTATTATTTTATTTGTCATCAACAAATAAAAATATTATCCTTACATCAATGTTGGATCATATAAAATTAAAAAAATATCAAGATAGATATTTTAATTTTTTAAAACGAACAGATTTAATTGATATTATTACAGAAAAATCAAAAATGATTTATTGTAAAAATGATAAAGAAATGTTAAAACAAAATAGCATTCACGAATATATTGTAAAAGAAGTTAAAGAAAAAATTATGACGGTATAAAGAAATTTACTTATAAAATTTATTAATTTATTAAAAAATATTTAATTTATTAAATATAGTTTAAAAATTTGGATAAAAACTTTCAATGTCTTAAACAATCAAGAAATTTGAATAAAATTAATTATACAATTGAAGATGGTGATAATATTTTAATGGGTAATTGATTAATATAATATTCTCATGTCGATTTGATATAACTTATCCCATATCTTTTACTTTTAAAATAATCAAAAAGGCGCAGAAATTGTTTTCAATCTCCTGTATTTTGCGTTGAAAAGATATGTGGAAAGTTTTTTTTACTATAATAATTACTAAAAAAAAGTAGATTCTTGTTTACCAATAAATATAATTACAGATTATGGAGGAAATTCGCCAAAAATATCAACACCTAAAAGTATACTTAAAAAACCAATCGAAATTCCAATTCAAGCAAAACCACAAAAATTTCCAATTAAATCTTCAATATTACCAAAATTTGAAAAAACATCGAAAACTTTAACAACAATTCAATCTGAAAAATTAGATACTTTAAATTCATTTCGTTCATCTACAATGTCATTACCAAATCCAAAAATAAAAACAACAATTACACAAGTTCTAAGAGAAGGTGCACAAATCCAAAAAAGAGAATCAAAATCTGAAAAAGCAATTCAAGATTTATGTAAAGGATCAAATGATCCACAAAATATTGATCAACTATTAGAACAAATTAAACAATCTGAAAATGATTTTGAATTACATGAAATTGAACGTAAACATTTATTAGGTAAAATTAGTTTAGAAGAAGCACGTTTAGCTAAATTAGCATTACAGCAAAAGAATCGACAAATTGCTGATGAACTGAAAGAACGTAATAAAGAATTAAGTCTTCAATTAGCTGAATACCAAGCAGAAGAAGAGGCTAGAATTCGGGAAATAATTGAAAAAAGTCATGCTGTTGTGGAAAATATTAAAATGGTACAAGCAAAAGTATTAGATCAGAAACGACAAAACGTAAAAAATATACAAGAAGAATCAAAAGAATTAGCAGCATTACATGCCCAACGTCAACAAGAAGAATTACAACGAAAAATCAATTTAATTCGTCAAATTAAAGAATTAGAACAAGTATCAAAAAATAATCAATCATTTCGTACTATATTTAAGGATAGTGTTAGTGAATTATGTATCAGTAGAACATATAAAATGTCTGAAGAAGAATTAAGACAATCATTGGCCAAATTAAAGGAAAAAGTTTCAAAAGAAATGGTAGAAAGACGGAAAAAAATTCATAATGAAAAATTACGACAACAAAAATTAATAAAAGAAATTCAAGATAAAATTAATAAACATAAAACTTATGATTTTCCAATTACTAAAATTGATAAACCTAATAAGAAAAATATTAAAATTACACCAGAAATAATTCACTTAAGACGAAAATTAGAACAGAAAAAACGAGAAATTGAAAAAATGAAAAAATTTTAAATGTACGCTTTTAAAATTTGTAATTATAATATAAGTAATTTTATATGTTTGTGATGATAAATATAAATTCATGGTGCTTTAATTATCTTAATTAGAAATTTTTTGATATATTTAATAAACGACAATAATATCTTCCCAGTCATCTCAATTGCTTACAAAAAGTGCCTATATTTAATACTAAATCTTCAATCATTATGCTATACAAAATTAGGCACTTCAATTTGTAAGTGTTCAAGTAGTTTCGTCTGTATTTTTTTGATTAAAATTATTAGTGAATTTTGTAAACAAAATATCACCTGGTGTAATTGTATAGATAAAAGTGAATAATATATTATTTGTCACAAAAGTCGATTAAAATATTTATTCGAGTGGTTAATCAGTGCAAAACTTATTATACTAAATTATTGTGGAAATTTCCATATGTTATCAAATACTTAAAAAATACAAAATAAAAGATAATTTTGGAATCAAAAATACTTACTGATACTTATTGAAAGCCTATGGTGTAACGTGTAACGAGATCTACATACATGCGGATACATGTTGTACAATATTTGTTGCGTGGATAGCGTATTGTATTCGTGAAATCTGATTGCATGATGTTATGAAAATTGTGTCGCGATACAATTTCCGTAAAATATACATGAAATATTTTTGACAGCTAAAAAAACATGTGACAAAACATAAATAAAGGAGCGAAAATTTCAGGCTGGCGATATAATACAAAAAAATGTAATTAATTAAATTAATAAATAATTTCGTATTTGTAGCCAACTTGCCCACAAACTTATTGTTCTTTTTTTCTGGCGTTTCAGCCTTTTTTAACACATTGGCATCGACAAATGAGAATTCTCGTTTAAAAAAAAACGTTGTCGTCGAGAATTCTCGTTTTAAAGTTGTAGATTATGAACTTTGTTATTAAAATACCCCGTTTTATAGAATCTCGTTGTAGATTATGAAATTTGTTATTAAAATATCCCGTTTTATAAAAAAGTTTTAGAAAAAATACCCGACTTCAATGTGTTAATTAATTATTGCAGCAATTATTGGTACACTCAATGAAATTACTATTGCACCTAAGACCTAACATGCCAAATTTTGAGGTTAAATATCATATTTTTTTTATATCTCACGCAACTTTTGTTGCATAGTGTAAATAACAATAAATCAAAATTTTGCAAAAATATGGTAGAAATTTCATACAATATATTTTTGACACTAAACATATATCACATGTAGATCTTGTGGTAGGCTTATCATTCATAAAAAGTATTTTTAAACAATATTTACTGTAGTAAAACTTGGACGGAACTTACATTTTCTAAACCTTTCGCATTTGTAGCTGTCATAATGACAGTCTATTTCATCTTATAGATATAGATGATATTGCTCTAAAACAAATTATTGATTGTTTCTATTCAATTTTTTTTAACACATCCAAATTGACTGTACGTCTTTATTCCATTTGTGATATTAAATTTTGTTCCCCAACTATTCCTTACATTCCCAAAAGTATATGAACAAAGATGAAATATATTGTTATCATTCTATAGTTATAGTACTAGTACATGAAACAATTTAGGTGACGATATTTTCATCAAAAGATTTAATTTAAGCTTATTATAGTATTTCTCAATCAATTGATTACGCGTTGTTAACTAATTTATAACTTAGCTTGATATACATAGTTGTATATAAATAATTAATTGTTTTAAACCAAATAAGATTATTAATATTATTGTTTGCTATGATTATCTAATAAAAATAATAATAACAAATAAGTAATGAATTAGTGAAAAAATGTTGGACTTGTTGGATACATAAACAATTACAATTAATATATCCTTGAAATAATTTATGAAATTTATTTAGGAAAAAATTTATCTGAGAATTTAATTAAGGATTATAAGCAGTGCAAAAAAGACTAAATAGCAAATTGCAATTCAATTTTTAAATATTTTTCAGAATGTGCATAACATAAACCATTTGTAAAATGAAAAGCAAATTATGTACAGATAAATTTAAATTCAAATTTGTTCATTTGGTATATGGAAAAGCGTTTAATTAATAAAGTTTTCTACATTTTATTTATCAAAACTATATTTATGTACATTCGAAATAATGAAAAAAAAAATTAGTTTAATTTTGATTTTACTAACAAATTCTGATAATTCAAACTGAGAAACAGTACGTGGCTTGAAAATGATACAAATAATTTATTGTATCATTATTTTAAAGTTAGTACAGTATTACCTATGGTATTTAGTGTATATTTTAAAAATAGAAATTTTACAAATTATCTTTTAATCTTATCATAAATAATAATTCAATTAAATAAAAAATTCACCACCTTTTAAAATATTTCTAATCAAAAAAAATTTTTTTTTTCATTATTATAAAAATTATATGACACTATCAAATATTATTTAGTAAACACAATCAATAAAAAACATAATTTTGCTAAAAGTTCCCTAACCTTTTTAAAAGATATAATTTTTTTTTTATTAAAATAAATAAAAAAATATAATATTTTAAAGATTATCGTCGCACACTTTTAACATAACAAAAATTAATTGACATAACAACATGAATATTAATGTTGTTCCCTGTGATATAAACATACTATAATAATAAATATGTATAATAAAATTATGTCGTATAGCACACTTTTGCTTATTAAATGTAAAAATGACTTTTAACAAAATATCATAATAAATAAATAAATAAAATTATATTTAATAAAAAATATTAAAAAAAAAATTGTTGCCAGCTTTCCGGCCGGCTTTAAATTTTTTGTTTACTAGTTTTTATTTTTTTCTGTTTTGTTATTATTATGATTTTTTTTTGTATATTTAGAAGAAAAACTTGAATACATAACTAAAAATAGATTGAACTTTTACATAGCCATTGTACACCGAAATTATTATTAAAATATCTTTTTAACATTTTTTTTTTAAAATAACGCGTAGATTAATAATGGTAATAACAATTTTTTTTTGGTATACACAAATGAACGAATAAATTAACAAACAATACAAAAAATAAATGTATCTTTTTTAGCTCTTAAAATATTTTGACTATGTTGTTTATGATACATATACATATCTATATATACATATATGTTGTATAATATTAAATTACCCAAGTCCCAAGTTTAAATATAAGATGACCAGATATTCGTTCATGTATGACCAAATTTACAATTTACAAAATTATACATATATGTACATAGAAGCAATGCCACATAGAAAAATAATATTATTGAAATTTTATTAAAATAATTAAAATAAAAGTAATTAAAATTGCCGGTGACATATATATTCGTATATATTTGTGAAATGCGCTTAGCGCTTGACTGGTTAACATGCACTGCCCGAAACTATTCATTTTAGATTCTACATATTTCAATCTTGATATAGTGTAAATTACACTTTTACTTGATATTGTATTAAGTTTTTACTAACATTTTGAATTGTAATATTTTTTCCCCCGGCATATATATACATCAAACGCACCATAGAAGCACTTCTGCTTGACGTATATATATACGTCAAAAGCGCTTACCTGGTTAATTTTCTATAATAATATAGAATTTTCAGGAACTTCATTAGATTTTAAAAATTTAAGCGCCCTATTTGTCTGTTCGTAAATGTGCCCATGCATATAAGTCTTCCATGCATATAAGTGTTTTATCTTTATGTCGGAGAACTGGTTAGTTGGTTGGTGCCTGTCTTGTGCCCATGCATATAAGTGTTTTATCTTTATGTCGGAGAACTGGTTAGTTGGTTGGTTTGAGAAGGAGGGAATGAAGCGGCCATCCCACGTACCTGGATCGTAAGGTCCGTTGTACCCCCTTACGAAACAAAATACTTGCTTTTTTGTTTTACCACGTATCGTACCATCCCACTACCTTAATAAATTTGGTCAATTTAGCAGGTTCTTCCCTGCTTACTCCGCTTAAATTCCCTGCAATGTAAAAACCGAAATATTTTAATCTTTTGTTACATAAAGTTGGACAGTGGCATAAGAGATGTTCTACAATTACAATTTCATAGCCTCTACAAAGGGTTTCCGTTGTTAATCCCAGTCTCGCGGTACGGGAGAACTAGGTTCTTTTATCTTGAAACTAAAATACAAAATTTAAAGGCTAGGCTATAGCAAGCAAGTAATGAGAAATTAGTTAAAGCAAATTGTGTTAATTTTTATTACAAAAATTATTTTCAAATTAAATTAGACAAAATTAAATTAGATGGGCATAAAAGTTAATTAAACTACATCTGGTAACCTAAAATATACATATGTACATATTTTTTTATAATATCATATTTTTACAGAAAATGTTTTGATTAACAACAAAGAATTTAGTAAATTTATGATCTAAAAAAAATATTTTATAGATCTAAATAAATTTGTTTACAAATCTTTTTTTCTTCTTTTTTTGCGTTACTACTTTTGGGACATGTTTGGTTTGATGAATTATTTAACTTTACTATGTAGTACTATTTTCCTGTTGTTTATCTGTTTATCTCCTATTGTCATTCTGTTTATTCAGTCAAAACCAACCACCATCAAGAGCATCGCAATAAACTTCGAAATTTTTAAATTAAAATAAACAAATTTATTTTTAATATTTTTTTATGGATCATATACAATAATAAAATTAAAAAAAAAATTCATTCTCTACTGAAATTTTTTGAAGCGCCATACAAAAAGCGAAAAATAACATTTTATCCAATTATGGTTTACTTATAAATATTACGGTGTATTCCGCCTGTTGAGTCACATACAAAAAGATTTTTATTAAATTAAATCAATCCATAAATGTTGGTATACAAAAACATAAATATGTATGTATGTAGAAATAGAGATACATTTTAATTTTATTTAATTATATTCTGAATTAATTTAATAATTTCTACCTTTTAAAAGAATTGAACCATCACATCAGAACCAATTTTTATTAATAGAATTACCATATATAAATATAAATACAAAAACTGATGGTATACAATCTTTAAAAATATATTTTTGCCTTTTATGTTATTGAATATTTTAAAATTCAAGGTAAAATATAATTTTTGTTTTTGTACAATTTTATGTTGACTTGCAATTTTGAAAAATTTATACTATATTAATTTAAAATATTTTTTATACGTTTAAGAGCAAACAAATTTAGGTGAAAAATATAATTAACTTTGAAAGCATGATTATCGTTTTTTTTTGTGTTGTACGCGAGTTTAGAGAAATCATTTTATTGAAATTTTAAGAAACGTGATTTTAAATATAATATTTCAAATTGTATAAATAATTTTTCATAAAGAAATTACATACATATACATACATACATATATGTATGTGATAATTTTTTTTTGGATAATATAATTTTTTTTATTAATTTTATTTTCGATTTGGACTTACATAATGTAAGTTTATTTATTTATTTGTCAACAAAGTATTACAACCTTCTTAGACTACAGAATAAAAATGAAAAAAAGTGAAGGAAAAAGTACATAAATTAATTTAGCATAATAAAAAAGTACATAGATTAAGAGCATAATAATAGTTTAGTTCTTAACTGCTGATTCACAATGAGAAACGCTGTGCAAGCAAATCAATGGAACGCAAATCAAAGTTAAAAAGTTGAACTATATGAAAACAATACTTCTGTTCACAACGAAGAAAACGCGACGCGACGCGACGCGAAGGAAAAGTTAGCCAACTTCCAACTTACTTCTGTTCACTATACTTCTGTTCACAATACTTCTGTTCACAATGAAGAAAGCGCGACGCGACGCGACGCGAAGGAAAAGTTAGCCAACTTCCAACTTACTTCTGTTCACTATACTTCTGTTCACAATACTTCTGTTCACAACGAAGAAAACGCGACGCGACGCGACGCGAAGGAAAAGTTAGCCAACTTCCAACTTACTTCTGTTCACTATACTTCTGTTCACAATGAAGAAAGCGCGACGCGACGCGACGCGAAGGAAAAGTTAGCCAACTATTTTTATAAAAAATTTACTAATTGGTATATTAAATATATGGAAATACCAACACATTGTAAATTGAAAAATTATTATATCGTCGTTTTGCTTTGCGGATTCGATTTGCGTTGAAGAAATTACATTGTGAAACAGCTATAACGATGACACCGAAAAGCTGAAATCTATATATTTAAAATATTTATTAAAATCTAACATTAAACTGTTAATTCCATAGGATTGGCCATAGTTTGATCGAGAAAAATTAACCTTAAGAAATGTAACACTGCGTGTACTATAGGTTGGTACATTAATATTTAGAAGACCAAAAAGATCAGGTGAATCAATTTGATATATTACGAGTTTTAAAGCAAAGATAGCTTTCGCAACAGTTCTCCTAGCAGATAGAGTATTGAGGTTGATTAATAATAACCTTGAAGTGTAACAAGGAAGTCTGTATGTGTCAATGAAACCCTCTTATAGCACATTTTAAAAGATTTTCTGAATGGCCCCTGTACAATTAATTAATATGTACGTTATAATAAGGAAGTCAAATAGTAGAAGCATATTATAGGGTGGAACGGACAAAGGAAACATATAACGTCTTGATTACATAAGGGGCTGAGAAATTAACGGCGTCCTATCATTCCCCTATTGGCTTTATATTGTTATATTCTATATGTAGGTGTAGGTTGTAAGAAAGCTTACAATCAAGTACAGCACCCAGATCTTTGTATCTACCAGTAAACGAATTTACCTGAAGGGAGAATATAATAACAGAGCATTTACTAACATTTAACGATAATTGATTCTTTGTACAGCACAGATAAAATTTCTGGAGATTAGCATTTAATTGCTGAAAACTATTTTT
Source organism: Empis stercorea (assembly GCA_949752835.1). NCBI lineage: Eukaryota > Metazoa > Arthropoda > Insecta > Diptera > Empididae > Empis > Empis stercorea. The sequence continues at coordinate 16,351,725 of OX457086.1, forward strand.
AACTTTCCCTGACATATACATATATATTTTAGAAGTTAGGTCTTACAGTAAAACATATACTTTTGTAGTAATCAGTATACATAAGTAATGTATGTATGTAGTTCTATCTGCATCTAATCCTACGAGTATTATGTACTTCATAGAATCGTCTCTGATATTCTAATCCCAGAACGACATTTAGTCCTAGCCTAGATAGTTGATTTTAGGGCTTCCTGCAACGCACCAGAGTTATACTTCGTTAAAAATTTCCTCAAAATCACCTAAAGTCATCTGTTTACTAGATCTCTGTTCCTACAAAGATGCTATTTGATTATTATGTATAAATTGAATTTTTTTATTATTTATTTACTAAATATTCTTAATATGTACTTCCATATATTAAAATAAATAAAAAATTAAATTTTACTACCATACATAATAATTATTAAAAATCAAATCAATTTAATTTAATTTATTCGCTCAAGGTAGCTAGACAAACAGACACCAAAAATAAAAATTACAAATTATATTTTGTAGAAAATAAACGATTAAGAAAAACTAGTTTCAATATTTTTGCCAATAAAATTTTTATATTGTTGATTATATTTATATACCAAAAAAAAAAAGGCCAAGCACAGTTTAAAAATATTTTATTATTATGGATATAATTTTTCCATACCATCGTAATTAATGATTTCCTGATTTAATAAAAACAAAAACAAGTGTTAATAAAGTAACATTTTTTTAATTTTTCATCTTATAGAAAGTTTTTAATATGATAATTTATAAAATTTTAGTTTTGTTTTTGTCATTTCATTTTTAATAATTTCTAAACTGAGCAGATTTAAATTAATTTTGTTGCTGGATTAATCTAGTCTAACTATTAAAGCTATGATTTTAAAATTATACTAAACAAAAACAAAATTAAATTAACTATACAATAACAAAGAAAAAAATATAATTATTTTAAATTTAATATGACAATTAAGGAAATGCGATTTACTTAATATTCTAGATTTCTAGAAGATAGTTTAAAGCTTTACTACCTACTCAGAATTAATAAATATATTTGACATATAAAAACCATAGTTCGTTTTAATAATTTATATAACAAAAAGATTAATAATGATATAGAATACAAAAAATTACTATAAATATGTTGTGGGATTGAACTCTACTAATGTTGTTTAATATTTTGTGGCTTTTACATTGTATACATAAAAGACTTTGTAAAGAGAAGATATGTATGTATAGATGCCAAACCAAAATTCCGAATTAGTCAAAAAATTATCACAACCTAACTATTACAGCCTATAATCATTACATACTCTAATTTCTTGTAATGAACTATCAGAGCTTTTGTTGAGAAATGACTTATTTATGTATGGATTTTACTGAAAAACAATTACCAATATGAACCATTAAGGTCATTATTGCAGTCCATTTTAATCACAATTTTTATTTATTTTATTTAATTTATCAATTATTGTATATTTCCATATTGTAAAATTATGTAAAATTAAGATATAAATTAGTTATTTCTATAGGCATATTAAATTTAATTATACAGGAAAATTATTTTAATTATGTGTCTAAATGTAACATACAAAATAACTAATCTATCTATACATATAATATAGCAAGTAGCATTCTCTGAATTATATACAAATTTCAAGGCAATCAATAATATATGTAAATTAAATATCATAACTCACGTTTTATGTATATTTTTGCAATTTGTTAACAAAACAAATTAAATGTACGCGTTGCAAAAATTAAATAAATTACATATTTAATTTCGTTGTTATTAATTTTTCTCATATTTTACTTTATAAGATTTTATTTAATTAATTTTTATATATTTGCCTATACATTACAAACTATATATTACAAATTAAGTATATTTAATATTGTTAAAATCCTTTTAATGTCTATTTTTATAAGGAAATAAACCATGATTTAAATATAGAACTATAACAATATTCGAAATCACCTTTCTTCAATAAAATTTTTATTTTACGTCTATAAAAACATAAAAACTTTTTACGTTCTTAGCAATCCTTATAACAGAGATTAAATTAATCATATGTACATGTATATTTATGTTTGATTTATATTTAGGGCAAATTTTTTTATATCGTATATAAAATAGGGTTTTTTTTATTAAAATAAATCAATATCTGATTAATTTTATTTGTAAAGTCATTAAACTTGATTCCGAAATAAAATTACAAATATTATTTTTGTAATTATATAATAAAATCCGTAATGTTTAAAAGGATTTAAAAGAAAATTTAATTTTTTTTTCTCTGGAAATATATTAGAATCATCAAATGATTAAATTTTAATCAAATATTAATTGTGTATATTGGTTGACCCTGATTTACATTTTAACCTTCTACTACGTCGAAGAAAATTTAATTTTAGTAAATATTTATTATAATTTCAAATAATGTTTAGAGTAGTAGCTTAACATACATATTTATATTTTCTGGAAATGTTTTTCTTATATTCTTTACCATTATTGCAATTGACAGAATAAAGTGAATAAATTTCTAGTTAAATTTTATATGTGAAGATATGTAGATAAAAACTATTTTGAATTTTTGAAAATTTATTAAAATATTTCCAGAGAAAATATTGCAAAATTGCTAAAATTATCATATATCAAACAAATATTTTGGAATATTTTCTTTCTTCTCAAATATGTTTGAGATATGATGATTTACAAATTTTGCAATATTTTCTTTCTTATCAGTTTGAGGAATAAATCTAGCTGCACTGTAGCTGCCAATGGATTATAACAGGGGTTCCCCAACTTTTATCATCGCGACCCACTATTAAAACCGTAAGGTTTTTGCGACCTACTTGTAAAAAAAAAATTATTTGATTATTTCAAGTTCGCCAACTCAAATGTTTTATGAATCGTTACTGGTGATTGGTTGCCTGGTTACAATGTAAATCAATGGTTCATATGATGCGATTATTCAAAATAAGTTGTTGATAGGAAAATTTTGCAAGCACCTAAAAATATGTTACAAGCTTTTGGCACAAACATATGCCTCTAAAAATATTGACTCAAGTTATTTAAGAGCAAATTTATATGCAGGTAATTAATAGGAACAAACAACTCAATAATAATTTTTTTGGCGACCCACCTTAAGTCAGATCGCGACCCACCGGTGGGTCGCGACCCACACTTTGGGAACCTCTGGATTATAATATTAAATATCTTTTTGAAATTTTATATTCGAGTACATATTCTTGTTCACACAAAGCATATAAAAAAATATATCACAAAGTGATGTTTATAATTTATTTCAATCAATTTTATTAATAGAAGAAAAGTAATATATTAAATTATATACACTGTGTATTTAATTTTTTTTGGTATTGATAAAATATTGCGTGACTTTCACTTCTTTTCACCATATTTTTTTTTCCTGGATATGAAAATAAAAAAATTTAATTGAAATAATAAAGAAAAAATCATTAAATTACATTTTCAGAATTTTCATTAATTCCCACTTAAAATACAAAAATGTAAACGAACTTTTTAACAAATTTAGTTTTCAATTGTTTCTTTTTTTGTGTTCTTGTTCTCAATTATATGGAAAACATATAGGTACATAATACTATGATTTTTTTTACATAGAACATAACATGACTATTTTTTTTTTTTTTTTTTAATTTAATGAACGAACCGAACAACCAACATATATAAACTCATCCTAAAGCGTATATTAAAAGCTTTTTTTTTTGGGACAGAAATATAAATAAAATTAATTAAATATTCTTTAATTTTTAATTAAAACTACAACAAATTTCCAACTAAAAATTTTCTTGTTTACTTACACATAGTTGGGAAAAGTATCAGAAGAAGGAGGGTAAAAATGTATCGATTGTTTTTTGGGGTTTTTTTTTGGAATTTGTGCCTTTTTGAACCTGAAAATTTAGGACATTAGTAGACACTCTTAATAATCTAAACAAAAAAAAAAATCGAAAAATTTGACGTAAGATATAAATAATTGATTTTGATTTCCTCTATGAATTTTAGTATTATTATACCTACACTACATAAATACGAAAATATTCTCTAAATTATCTAACAAAATCAATAATCAATTTTTTTTAGAATGTTTATTAGATAATTTTAAATTTTATTTTTGAAATGTTTATACCATTAAATAAAGTTAAATTTTTCATATGAATATACTAAATTATTAGAATAATTAACACAGCAGTTAATTAATTAATGTTGATTGCTAATAATTGAAATTTATAACTTTTAGATTTTTTTTGTATATAAAGAAGTTTAATATAAATTTTGATTAATGATCTATGTACTATACACTATCAAATTTATATTGGTTAATTTTATCATTTATTTTGAGATCAAGAATCTTGTGCCTATAAGATAAATTCTGTATTTTCTACTTATGTTTGTGTGTTTTTAGGCCTATTTCATTTCCAATTTATACCATGTAATATTTATTTATATACATTCTTTGATTTCCCAAAATCATTATTAAATGTAAACAAACCCCCAATTATTTTTAAATATTTAACTTTTTAGAGTAGAGGACATATACTGTCACACATTATATATTTTATATACAGGTGCTTGAAAAAAAGAGCTTTTTTTCAGGATTAAATACAAAAGATAAATTAGTCCTTTAACGTATATATTAAGGACTTTGTGTCGAAGGAAAAAAATTTACAATTTAATATATATGTATGTACATACATATAAACTTTGATTTTTATGAATGAAAAATTATATACACACATACATAATTATGTATGTATGTAAAATATACAAAAATTTTTTTGTCTTTTTTTAATTAGAAAAGCAATTATTTTTATTTATATATTTTCATGTCCATAAAATAAGCTCATCATAAAAATAACAAAAGGGAAATATTCTTTTTTTTCTGTTAACTGACATTTAAAGCTCATTTCCGTTTCCTCTATAATATTCTCATCAGAATAATACTTTCAACTTCAACCCACACTTTTAAATAAAAGATATCATATAATAATATTAATTCCACCAACATAATATACATTTATGTATATACGAGTAGTACAACCACTTTCACTATCTAAAATTGCATCATTACATTTCGTATTGGTATTAGGTCGTTACAACAAGCACAGCAGTCATTATACAGAATATTATATACCTACTCGACATTTTCTACTAAATTTCTTCTAACAGAAAATTTAAAAAAAAAAACAAAAATTTTCATCTGTAGTTGATTTCTTTTTTTGATTAATTCATCAACTCAGAGGATAAAAATAGTTTCTTATTTTTTAATGTTAAGTATTTTTTTTATGCTCTCAACATAAAAAAGAGCAAAGAAAAAAAATTTGTTTTTTTTTTTAATGAAAAGAATTAATTTATTTATCTACGATGCGACGCGATTTATGTATAAACGGAATTTTGTTTATGTATATAAAAATTTCTAGACTGTAAATTATTTTTGTGTGGTTTTTTTTTTTGAATATTACATAGTAAAATTTTAATTTGAATGTGTAGTAAATTCAAACAGAAATAGTAAATAATAAATATTAAAAAAAAAAAAAATCACTAATTTATTATTAGTTCAAAAATTTATCGTTATAATAACAATAATATATTTGGCGCTACAATCAAGAACTTAACTTAAATTATATTTGAGTCGACTACACCGAGTCAGTCGGCTTTAGAGCTCTTATTCGTATCGTTGTGTTTTCTCTAGCAAAGTTTGATTTAATAAAAAATTAAAAAAATTTTTAGTGCAAAATAATAAAGAAAATTTATTTTTCTGATTTTTCATTTAATTAATTGTTATTATTTTTTTTATGTTAAATAAATCTTGAAGCTCTCAAAAAGAAGACGGTTAGTTAATTTCTTGTTTTTGTCGTCTTTGAATATTATATAAAAATTCCAATGAAAATTTTTATTTAGTGTTAAAATTTATTTTCTTAAAAAAAAAAAATATTTGAAAAAAATAATAATATTAAAAAAAAAATCCAATTAAAAAATCTAAAATTTTCTATTTTTAAACTTTTAGTAAAAAATTATTAATGTTTATTTATATTTGCGCAAATTTTTTGTGTAAAAGTGTGTAAATTTTTATTTGTTTCAACATTTTGAGAAAAAAATATTCTCCTATTTCCAATTGGTAACAAGAATTTTTTTCGGAAAAGTTTATTTTTGTAAAAAGAAAAGAAATTAAGAAGAAAACTTTAATTAAGGAATAAGAAAATATTGTGAAAATTGTGAAAAGTCTAATTTTTTTTTTGGTCACCAAAAAAAACATTTTGTAGACTTTTCAAAGTCTAAATTTAATTTTTTTTTTAAATTTGTAAAATTTTGTTTTTTTTTTATACATATTTGTGGTGAATAAAGAAAATGATTAGAAAATTTTTTATTTATAATGAAAAACTAAAATAAAATATATGAAAATTTAATAAAAATTATATTTTTAATTTTTTTTTGTGTGATGATGAAAATTGATTATAAAAAATTGAATTAAATTTGAAAAATTGAAAAATTGAAATAATTTTTTTATTTTAAAATATCAATTAAGAAAATTTTACTGGAATTTTCTTTATTTTTTCAATTGAAATTTTATTGATTTTCTGGGAAAATTGTTGTTAATGAAAAATTTATCAAACGCCTTCTAAGCACAAAGAAAACCTAGAAACTTTCTTTTTTTTTAATTTTTGTTAGTTTTTTGTTATTTTAGAATGTGTTTTGAGTGGATGATTTTTATCTTCTTTTTTTTTTTGTTACTAACATTTCTCGTTTGTCCACTTGACATTAAAATGTAGCATAAATTTTGTTGTTGTTATTTATGTTATCATCATTTTTTTATGTTTAAATTTCTTGAATTTGATAAAATATAATTAATTATAATTTTTTTGTTGAAATTATTTTGCCATTATTATTTTAATTTATGAATCCAGATTAAAATAAAAACTAGTTCTATGATATTCTCTATAAAAAATTTAACATACATGTATGTATTATATATTTTTGTATTTTGGACAGATCTAATAATAAAAACCATAACTTGTCCATAATTTTGGCGTATTTAAAAAAAAAACGTATATTTAAAAAAAGAATATTTAAAATATAATTTAAATTCGTAATTTATTTAATATGTTTATTTGTGTAATTTTTATAATTTGTATAACATTATTAATTTTACACAAAAACAGAATTCAAATGTGTTATAATTTCATATTTACGAACAAGCTTTTAATTAGCAAATGAATTATTCAATTATAATATTAACTTTATTTATAGGCATATAATTTCTATATTTATAATTTTAATGGCCATTAGTTAAAAATTTTCATAGTTTTCAATTAACAATATTAATTTTAAATGTACAGTCATAAATTACAATTATATTTATTACTACTATATATGAAGGGTAATAATTTTTAGTTAAAGGGAGTAATTTTATATTTTATTCAACATTACACCATAAATTAGTTTCGTTTTTATAGTTATAATTGGTTTAATAGTCCTTATAAATCACTATATTAACAAATTACCTAATTGAGGACGATTTATATATATGTCACTGAAAAGAAACTTTACACGCTTTGTAATTAATACATTTTAGCAGACAGACAATAGTAATAGTGAGCTATAAATGAGCTGCTCAGAAGCCAATGTGATTAAGTCCATTTTTGAAATATATATAGTGTATATCATTTTGAAGCTTGTTCAGTTGTATAACCCACACCTTCAAAAATACTTTATATCCTTTTTGATCAAATAATTCATACAAAGAAATTCTTAAAATTAATATTTTAAAATCATTGATTTTCTCCGATTTTTGTTTTATGGACTTAATCACATTGCCTTCTGTGTGGATCAAATAATAAAACATGACTATTACCAGATGTAAGAGATATTGATAGAAGTTTTTAGTTGCCCACCCAAACCCAAGATTAAACTTAAAGGCGATTATATATTTTAAAAATATGATAACATTTTCTTTAAAAAAAAAAGAAATTATATTTATTAAAAAAATTTCTAAAACTTTAATTTTTGATTACATTTTTATTGCGTTCATAAATTACAATAATCAAAAATGATTTTTTTTTCTAATTTTGCAAAATAATATATTTACTTATTTACTATTCGGCGCGACTTAAATAAATAAATTTATTTATGATACAACAACTTTTTTTTAATATAAACATATATACATACATACATATATACAAAATGTCAAAAAAAATAAAAAATTATATACATCAACATTTTTCATTGATATTTTTAGAAATTATTGTTCATTTTTTCTGTTATCAGTAATCGAAAATAGAAACTCTCTTATTTAATATACTTAATAATGTTGCGAATATTCAGTGTCAACCAACAAAAAATAATTTTATTTTTCATAAAAATATTAATTTTATTTGACTTTTACATAACTTTTCATATTTTTACAGATACGACTTTTTTCTTTTCTCTATTATATATAAAATATTTTATGTAAAAAATTTAATCAGTGGGGAAAAATTTTTTAAATTTCAAAATTATAAATTAAAGATTTTTAATAAATTATCAATTTTCAAAAGTTCAAATATTTGTAGATATATGTATTATATATAGCAAAATAAATATTATTTAGTATTTCAAGTGATGCTTAATAGAAATTGTTATTAATAATATTTTTATTATCTTCAATTGATTACTTGTATTATTTTTTTAAAGGGTTGATAGATAACACAATTTAAATTTACCACAAAACTAATAATCAATTTTGAAATAATATTTGATTTGTCAAATTTTGTCAAATTTATTTTGGTTAGAAACAAAATTGTTTTAAACTATTAATTCGATATTTTAAATATTTAATTAGTTTATTTGTTATCAGTAGAAACATTATTATTATTTTTTTGGTTCATATGAAAATATTTAATTAAATTAAATATTTAACTTTGAAATTCATACTTAAATTTAGTTGCCAATTTGATATGTTCAATTATTTATTTGATATGTTTAATTAGCAAATTTAATTTGTTTCAATTTGAATAATATTGTAATAATAACTAAATTATTCATCCATAATTTGGTAATTTAAATATAATTAAATTGGGAATAAACAAATTTTAAATTTGATTATAATTTATTTATTTACGGTCAATTTATTAAATATCACTGTCAATTTTTTATTTATTAACTAATTAAAAGGGTAATTTTAAATGATTTCAGAGATGATTTAATTTTTTGTAGTAATTTGTACCTAATAAATTGGTTATATTTCACCCAAAAATAAATATTGTAAAACGAAATTTTAAAAAGTTATTTTTCCAATTCTTAGAAATAATTCGGCATTCAACATTTCAATTTCAATTTTGACATTTAATTTCAACATAAACTTCAAATTGAAACAAGATTAATAATTTATTAACTACAGTTTATTGTATACAATATTTGCATCCTTGAAACATTAAGGAAATGAAATTATAAATCGTTATATTTATTATGTAGGTACATATATGAATTTTGATTGAGTTTATAAAAAAATTTATTAAGTATCTATAAAATGAAGTTAATAAAAATATAGTTATAAAATCTCTACAAATATAATATACTAAATGTTAAATATAAATAAGTTTATTATAGCCTCAAGTATTTCCCACTTATAATAATTTAATCTTTATTTTTTTCAAATATACTTTTTTTAATTAAACAATTTCATATATTAAATGTTTTTTACAACACTAAATTATAAACCCCATAATATTCGATAAGCAAAATTTAGAATTTCTGTTATTAAAATTTCTGTTATGAAATTTTGATAATATTGAAGTGCTATTTAAATAAAACCAATTAAAAGATATCAATTAATTTCACAATTACTTATATTATTTTTTGTATAATAACCAGATACCAGACTTAAATTTCTGATTTATATATTTATCCTAAAAATAAATACATAATATACAGAAAATAATAAGTAAAACAATTTAGCCGCAACATTAATGCAATCATAATTAATTATATTTACTATCGTAAAATTAAATTTAAAAATTTAAAGTTTTAAAATTTTATTTATTGAGGAAATACTTTCAATTTGTTTGAATTTCTATTATTTTAATTAAATAAGGAAAACATTTTTAATGTATGATCGATTCTATATGTACGTAAATATATTAAGATAAAAATTTCATATGATATTTATGCAATTGTGGGTAGTAAAATTTTATGGTAAAATATTATGTCCTCAAATTGATAAGAATTGTAGGGCAAATTCAGAATTACGATTTCTATAAATAATTTTAAAATTATCATTGAAAAATCAACTCCATAATTATCATTGAAAAATCAACTCCATAATTCTGGAACCACTATCGATACTCTATTCTATGATCTAGGAATAATTTTGGTAAACATTTACCATATTTAAATAACAATTTGATAAACTTTAGAACTAGAAGGTGACCAAAGCTCAAAAATTATGAAAATTATAAAATTTAATATTATTTTAATTGCTAAAATATTATAAAAGTCTCGCACTAGTAAATTTTCTAATCAACATTATAAAAATTTAAATAGTTTTTTTTATATATTATATACATAGTAACAAATTTAATTTAGCTTGTAATATTTTCAAATTATGATCATAAAATTTTATTTTAATTGGCAGTATATTAAATTTTTATCGTAAACTAAAATTTTTTCTACCACCACAGAAACGAATTTCCGAAGATTTTGATCTTTTTATATCGTAATATATCGTAATTCGCAATTAACCTATATGTATATAAATTAATTTTGGTCTATATATAAGTTTTTTGAAGGACAATTTTTTATTTTTATGTTGATTGAAAACATAATTAAAATTAGAAAATTGAAACAAAAAAATAAAAAAATTATTTTCAGCTGTTCAAATAGAAATTTTGCTTAGAAATGTTTTTTTTTTGATATTATGTATTTAAATTTCACAGAAGTGAATTTAATTAATATACATATACATATTATAATTATACTGTCAGTATTAATTAAATTTACAAAAATATATTTGAATATTTTTTAGTTAATTTACAATTTAAAATGAAATTTACAATATAATAAAATCGAAATTATATGAAATTCAGAACGACAACATAAAAGTATGATAACTAAATATGTTATGATCAAAAAATTATCAAAAATTACCAGAAAATCAATATAAAATTCATTAAAAAATAATAATATAAGTATATAATAATTATAAAATTAAATATGATTTTTATATTTAAATTTAAAATTATTTCAATTTTATATTATTTATTTAATATTTTCGAAAATTTATATTAATAATATTATTAAAATTTAATTATTTCAGATATATAAAATTAAAATAATAATAAATAAATAAATAATAATAAAAAGGTTTTTAAAATAAAAAATCATAAATAAATAAAACGAAAAATAAATTAAAACCACAAAATAAAAAGTGTGTAAAAACGTTTTATAAAATAACAAAAATATTAAAATAAAAGGAAAAATTATGTCAGCACAAGAACGTCGATTGTCATTTGCCAGAAGGGCTGAAAGTTTAGTAGAGAGGGTGAGATTTTTGAACACAATCTATGAGGTATCAGGTGACCAAACAGCGTGAGACATTAAAATATGTTGTTTTCTTTTTTGATTATTGATTGTTTTTATCATATTTTATATTATATGCATAATTCAAAAATGTAGTTAGTGAAAAAAAAGTCATTTTTGATTGTGAATGAAATATGCAAAAAATCTCATAATAATGATTTATAAACATTTTTAGATATTATACTTATAGTATTTCCATTCTTCAGATTATTGATTGATAGTAATTATTATATAAATATAAAATATTAAATTATTCATTTGATAATTTAAATAAGAAATTTTATTTTGTTGTGGTTTGTTTTTGTATAATTACCAAATAAAAAATATGAAAGAATATTTTCTATTTTTTTTTTAAATGTTTTGCTTTCATTAAAAATGTGCTTTAATATATAGTGAGAAATTCATAACTTAAATTACTAAATTTACTTTTATATTATATACTTTTATAATTCGGAATATAAGTTTACTTTCATGTATATACTTACTAGAACATTCATTTAACATCAATATACTTAATAAATTCGGTTACCAATTTAAAATTTATTCATAATCGTAATTCGCTAATTATATTTAAAAATATGAAGCAATAAAGTAAAATTTCTCTTTATGTAGATTAAAACTCGTGCTTTTTTTTAACGATACATAGTAAATATTTATTAAATAATTCACATAAATATTTTCTATTAATAATTTATTAAATATAAATATATACTTTTAAATTTTATATATATTAGTTTAAATTATTGCCTATATTTTCAATATTTATTTATTATTTTTCGAAAATATTCTATGTATATTATAAATTACGTCATTAAAATATTATATTTCGCAATCAAATGTAATATTATAAAATAAATATTTATAATGTTTAAAAAGTATAAATAATTTAAATAGATTATAAATGTATATATACCAGCCAACCATCTGCTACTTTTAAATCTAAATATTTATAAAGATAGAATAAAAAATTTTTAATCGTTTCTAATCTAAATAGACAAGAAATTATCATAATAAAACGAATTACAAAATTTTTGAAATTTTCATAATTTTGTGGGAAATTTATTTTATCGAATTTTCAAAATTTAAATTTTCAAATAATATTTTTTAAAACAATTTAATTTATGTTTATTTTAATAATAAAAAAACATTGCCATCAGACATGACGTTGCATTTGTGCTATAAAACAAACCACCAAAAAACTTTTATAACATAAATTTTGCAAATTTATTTTTTTATTAAATAAATATAAAAGTTTTCCTTAATTCCCAAACAAATATACATATAATCATGTGTGAAGCTTTGTTGTCATCAATTTAGTAGATATAGTAAAGAAAAATGTGTTAAATTTACACAACATAATATTTTAAATAAATATACAAAAAAAAAAAAAATTTTTGTGAAGAATTTTTATGTAAATTTCTCCACTTTTTTTTTGTTTAAATATAGATTTGAAAATTTATATTAAATTATAGAACTGTAAATAAATTTAAACAAAAAAAAAAGTATTTTTAGTTATATAAAATCTGAAGAAAATCAGAATTTATTTATGAAATAAATATTTTGTATCTGAGAGAAATTTTAAAGTGTAAACTTTTGCTATTTCTAAGGGATATATTTGTGATTTTAGTTTTTTTTTTTTAATGTAAAATTTCTATTTCTATAATAGTTTAGCCAGGTTGAATTCTTAATTTAGTCGCTCAGAAAAGAAGGTTAATAATATAATTAAATTATTGATCTTTTTTTTAAATTAAATTATATAGCCTAGAGATAATATTTATAAATTTCTTTATTCAGAAAAAATTTGAAATGATTATAATTAAATTTGTGAAAAATTTTTCATATATGTATATCATTTTCTTTTCCTATGAGTTAATACTTTCCATAGACTCACGAAAAGATAGCAAAATCATGAGTAATTTGCAGTAAATGTTCTCCGAATATGGGGTCAAAATTTCTTAATTTTTTATGACTGATTTATTCAAGGTTAAGAACTACACCCAAAATATTCAAGGTTGTGATTGTGAACCAATTCCGATTCTTAAAATGAATGACTTTGAAAATTAATGAATTGGAGATAATTTTATACAGTTTTTTTTTCTATTGAATTGAGTACGTGTGGAACTAAACTAGAAAACTTAAACTAGAAATTTAGTATGTATATAAATTTAGATTTAATAATGTAGAAAATTATAGCCAAACAATTTACTCAATTTTTTTATGGTTTCAATATTAAACATTTTAACGATGACTTAATGGGATGGAAACTTTATATCTTTATTTTATTTTCATCATTTTAAAAAATATTTTTCTAGCCATAATTTTTTATACTACTTAATTATGATAAAAAATAATAAGTTTTTTGCCAAAATTATTTTGACTCATGTACAACAGAGTGACAGACTAGAAAACTAGATAGTGGGTAAAATAAACTAAAAATAAATTTTGTAGAAACTATTCTCAGCCACAAATATTAAAAAAAAAATGTAAAAAGAATTTCAGCAAAAAAAACAAAAAAAAGTTTTGAAATATTTATTGAGGAATTAGACTCGTGACCTGAATTTTATAATGTGTAAAGAGTAAAGTTCAATGAAATTAAAAGTTAATGGAATTGTAATAAACTTATTTTTATTTTATTATTATTAAAAAAGAAACTTAAATCTTCAATTTCTATTTAGAGAAATATATGAAGGAAAATAATTTATCTATATTTATTTAAATTTTGATATTTACAAATGAAATTTAGTAACTAAAAAAAAAATTGTTATTTTCGTAATTTAAATATTTAGAATATTTTATTTTTATATTAAAAAAATCTGTTTAAATAATCTTTTTTCATCAAAAGTTATTAAACTCCCCGGTAGAGATAAAATATAATAATATAAAAAAAATATCGTTTTTGTAAATATTTAAAAATTAATTAACAAAATTTGATACAAATTACAAGTATTTTAGATAAGATATTAATTATAGTTTAGAGTGTGTTTTGTTTTGAAAATATAGTTACTATAGCATTAAATGGGTTCGTTACTATTCGATATTATTGATTTCTTGGCCTTTGATCTTCACCACTTGTAGGTAGTTACTATCTATGTTGCTAGACTAATTCTTAATTATATATAAACGTCAAATACGGAAATAATTAATGTCGAATTTTGAAAGTATATTTTTTCAATTTTTTACTGAAATAATTTTATACAAAATTTATTCCACCAATTAATTGTTTCGTATTATATTTACCTCCCTGGGATTCAGTAAGAAGTAATTACCAGTATAGGTACTTCAATTTATCTAAATTTGTTCAATAGTAGCTTATCCCATTTTTCTGTTTATTTTCTAAATTTATAATACCTATATATTTCTATTTTACAAAATAAATCCCAGATCTCCCACACAAAATATGTATATGTATAATGTATAAAAATTACATTGCAAAAAAATTTTAATTACATATTATGTATATCAATATTTAAATATATCCACTATATCTTCTTTATGTTCCCCAAAAAAAAAACATTAAAGATAAAATTCAAATTATAAAATAAAAATTATCTTTCAAATTACATTTGAATTTTGAATAATTAAAATAAAAGTGTTAGTATAAAATAATTTGTTTAAAATGAAATTGTGTTCACCAATGAAAAAAGTAGTAACATATCCTAGCTAGAATATCCTTGAAAAAAAAAATTCCTGCCAAGTACAATTTCACCTTTCGCAGTATTTTTCATTCTTTTGGAATATTCTTTAATATATTTTTGCTTGTTTCTAGTTTTATTTTCACATAAATTAAAAATTATTTCGAAAGAAATTTTTAATATTTATATTTATGCTTTAGTACCTGAGAAAAGGAAAATTTAAATATAAATATTTTCTTTTGCTTTGAACTTTCGCACTCTTTTATTGGAAAAAATCACAAACAAATTTTTATATTAAATTTTTTGCAAAATAAATTTTTTTCGTAAAAAAAAATAATATTAAATTCTTTATTTTATGTATACATTTCCCCCTTTTGGGGGTCTAATTCATTATTATTATTTTATTTTTAGCTATTATTACATTTTTCTAAATTTCATTGTGTTTGAAGTAAATGGAAAATTTAAATATTATATTTTCATTCTGTATAGTTTTTAAATTTTGAGTATTTTAGTATTCTTAAATATAAAAAATTTGGTCCCTTTTCACTTTGTATAATCATCATGACAGTAAATTGTTACTGCCTATATTATTCCAAATGTTTTAACCTTCTGAAAAGTTAATGTTATACATATACATAGTTTGGATATTCGTTCTCAATCACTTAAAAGGACGATATTCATATAGTTATCCTCAACAAATGATCTTATGAGCTTTTCCACCCATTTTGTTTAGCTACACTCCCTATTTAATATAGGAAAATTATTTATTTACATTTAGTTTGTATATGTTTTTTTTCTGAAAAGGTGAAATAATAAAAAATAAATTTCAGAGAAATATTTTTATATATTATTTTTTTCTAATAAACATTTAAATTTTTTTTTCAAGTATATATAGCTGATAAATTTTGGCACTTACACTGAAATGTATATAATGTTAAATTTAAGATTTTATAAATCTAAATTTTTATGATTATTTCATTTTTGTTTGAATTTTTTTAAAATTTTTTTTTGTTTATTCCAATCAATCAATTCAATTAAAGAAAATATAATTACCAATAATCATAAAAAAAAATGTTTACTTTGGAAAACTATTTTCAATTTTTATATTCATTCATAATTTTTTATATGAATAATAAAATAATAAAAATGTTTTTTTTAAGATAATATTGTAAGAATAATTATGTTGGAGTATTAAAAAACATAAAACGGATGGCTAAATCTAATATTCAATTTTATAATATTAAATTTGTTCTACAAGAAATTTTATAATGGTATAGAATGAAATTAACAAGAATTTTGGTTATGGTAGAAATAAATTAAATTGAATCTATAGAATTTGTTCTATTAAGTACATAATTTTGAAAATTTACCAAAACTTTGGATGATCATAAGACAATTTTACTCCATCATATTACTTTTCGAAACTTACAATAACAATTAACAAATTTTTTTGTCTTTCGCCGAAGGAAATTAAAAAATATTTCTGGTTAAAAATTGAAAGTTTATCAAGTAAACACCATAGAAAATGAAATTATGCCAAGAAAACAATTTGGCTAACAATTGGACAAAGAAAAGAAAATGAAATTAATTAATTAATATTTATGTTATTATAAATTATTTAAAAAGTCATTTCAATGTCATTATTTCTATTTATTATTTTTCCCAAACAAAACTTGAAAAATCTTATAGATAATATGTACGTACATAATGTACATACATATTCATACATATATAAAATCTTTTTTTACTGAAACTTTTTGCCAAAATTTCCACAAAAAAATTAACAATTAAAATTTATAATTTGTTGTTTATTTCTTTGAATTTTGAAATACGCAATTTAAAAATAAAAGAATATGAGGAAATATGTAATTAGTTTTAATTATTTTTCTCTCTTCAATTAATATAAAAATATTTAATTGACAGTTAAAGAGCATATAAAAAAAACATTCTTAAAGATACAATGTTTTTTTTTTGTTTTTAATCTTATAAAAATTTCATTTTTCTTTAATTAAAAAATTTATGTGTTTTGGTTTAATAAATTCTTCCAAAAATTATTTTTAATTACACAAATTTAAATGTTATATGTTTAAGGAGGCGTATTTATACGGAAAATTTTCTTATCTTTGAAAGGACCTAATCCTTTCTGAATACATAGATTTGCATAAATTTTCTATTGTAAGTAGCTGAAGTCTTCTAAAAACATATTTTTACAGAGTATAAACAATTTCGTATGTATATGGTTCAGTGAATTTTTAAGGACTTTTGTCTAGACTAGAGAAAAGTAAGTTGTTATATTAAACATATTTTTTAAACCAAGAATTATTAGAAATTTAATTATAAGCCTAAAAGTATGCAAGATTATTATTACAATATTTTTTTTGAAAAACACCTAACAATAAAAAACTGGCATTATATTTCACCAAAACGGAATTACATAAAAATCCTTTTAAAATGGATTATTAATGTTATTTTTTTGAAAATAAAAACATTTATATTCCAGGAAAAAATCAATAATGTAACTGTAATAATCATAAAATAAAATCCAAACAATAAAGAATCATCTTATAAAATTCAATAAAAACCATAAACAGAAGAAAATATAATTTTTCACATATACTCGTACAATAATAACAATAAATTTATATAGGGTAAAAGCACTAGAAGCCGGCCAGCACTATTAGTATTCGGCCAATTTCAATTTAATCTGTAAATATTAGTGTAACTATAAAGAAAAGTGGTTAGTTCTAAGTTTATTTTCAAATAGAAAGCAGTAAAATTTTGTTTTTATTTATGAATAATTTCATCTTGTATTATTTTGTATAAAAAGCTACCAATATTTGGTAATTATTATTTCAAAATTTGTTATTACATATTTCCTTTAGATTTATCCTGGCCGGATACCAAAAATTTAATGGTCGTATACTAAATTTTACTGGCCGGTTACTGAAAAATTCGTCGAAATTTACAAATTTTATTTTACTCAAAAAATATTTAAGTAGGTAAAAATACTTATTAGAATATTCTTTTAAGAACGTTTTGCTTCATATATTGTAAATATATGAAACTTTGTGGTGCGGTTTAAATTTCGAAAATTTTTTTTTCGAGATTTTGATTTTTCTGGACGTTTTAGATGTCAGGGATTCAGAATCAGCAAACAAAAAATCCGTGTCCGCCGTACGCCATACGCCGTACGCCGTACGCAAAGTAAAAATACACTTTTTTAAACGCTTAGAAATAGTATAAGCACTCGTGCGATTTGTACAAAAATTGCAACATATATATAAAGTAAGGATGGAAATTTATGTATATGGTATCCTTTTTTGGATAATTTCCCTGCAACTCCCCCTAGCGGGGCGTTGAAAATGCACAATTTTGTGCACTTCAAAAAAATGAAGCATTAAAGCAATTGAATTTTGTATTAAAAAAAGGTGCTACCGATATACGTGAAGTTATAATTGAACACAAGAAATGGCAGTGAAACGACACAATGTAGAATATAAAAGTAATTTATGGATAGCTGAAGGGGTAATTTTATGAAAGAGGCTGCAGCACCTCAGCGGGGGACTGGATTGCAAAAATGAGAAATTATTTTCTTAAAAATACCCACCTACACTTTGTATACAAAATTGAGACACGGACTTTCAACCCTCTTTATTTTACAGGGGCAAAAATTTCGAAATTTATAGAATAAAAACATATATATTACATTTCGAGTATTTAGTATAAATATAGTATTACAAATTCGAGTACTTATTTATAAAAACTTGATTGTAATTTTAAATTGTACAACTTTGGGAGTTTTGTAAAAATCATAATTTTTATTTAAATCTTCGTTTTCAATAAATCCTAGGTGGATCAAAAGGGTATATGAAGCACTCTTCCAACTTGGCAGCTTTTTCATCTTTCATTTCATATAAACCTATTTTTGATTACTTTTATATAGTTACTTTAATATAACGATTCAAAGTAAAAAAATCCTCAACTGGCCGGTTACTAGTGCTTTTACTCTATATACATATGTATTATATGTTTTTAATATACAAAAGTTATTTTGAACGTTTTCAACTGACATTATATAACATACAAAATGAAAACATATATGTAACTGAATAAATATATGTATTTTTTTTTAACAATAAAAGAATCTAATATCTGATAGGATGTATCCATCATACTGCAGGGTGATGAAAATTATATTTAAAGGATTAAGAATATATAAAAGTCTATAGGTGGAATTTTTACGACAATAAATCCAAAAAATAATTGAAGTATAGTAAGGATATATATTACTAAAATTTATTATCATTTCATTATTTCGCTAAAATACTTACTTCAAATTGTAACGTATGTTGCCCAAATTATCTATAGCTGCTTGCAAAATAGTCCTAGAAATATTTTTGAATCATCCTATTCAATTCTTTCATACCTTTTTGACATATAAATATAATAATAAATATGTAAACTCCGGAATTGTATATATGGGAAATATTTTCGTTTGCTCTTTAAAAGATTCAATATCCGTTTTACCTTTTACTATATATATATAAGTTTTGATCATTTTCCTTTTATAAATCAAAAATAATTCAATAATAAAAAATGTTTTGGAAAATTATATTCCTTAACAAATTTTTCTTTAAAATGTTACAATTTCATATTTATTCAAAATAATTTAATTTAAGAAATTTTATATAAATTTCAATTTTAATATTTCATATATAATTAAAACATAAATAAACTATACGTGAATTATTTATTTTAAGTAAAAATATTGTAAAGAGACATGTATTTGTCCATTAAAAAGTTTATTTAAAAAATGTTGTACATAAATATGTTATGTATAATTTTTATGTAACAAAGGATTTCCTTTCTTATTCTTTATTGTATTAAACATTATTTAACATAAAATTGAAAGTGATATTGTAAAGAATTCTTATTGTTTATTTACTTTTCCTCTTTTTTTTTGCATAAAAAGCATACATACATTATTTTTAAAATATAAACAAATATTCTAAAAATATACATTTATGCTTATTAAACTTTCCTTTTTTGTGCTGTGCGGACAAATTAATAATAAACATAAGATAAACTAGAAAAGTTTTTTAGGTCTCATTGTATTTATTCTTATCTGAGTCAATTTGTCTCTTGCAGTTAATTGAAATTGAAATAAAAATGTAGAAAAAAAAATTTATTGTGAATATAATGAAATTAAACAGGATCGGATATGGTACATTAGTTTTTGGGACTGAGATTATATCAAATTGCAGAGGAGTATTCAAATTTTTATGGACCCCATAGTTGGATACAGTTGTATGATAATTTTTTTTTATAGTTTTTGAATAAAATTTCGATATTCTAGCTAGTAAATCGAATTTTACTCCCTATATGAGTGTTACATACATTTTGGTAAATATATTCAGTTGATTAGACATTAGACAACACATTCTTTGAATATTTTTAGTCCATTAGAACAATAAACAATCTTTGCTATATGTTTCCTTGTCTTTATTCAGCTACATGAATTTTTCTCAACCCGTCCCTGTGTTGATGCTATGCAGCAGACTATGATTTAAAAAAAACTGATGTCCCAATTTTTCTTTCGCCCACTATTACTATTTGTCGTGATCGCGACATTACGCCCTGTATGTAATAGTAACTGAAATTGTAAAAATACGAGAACATAAAATAATTTATTATATTAAATGTGCGTTTTATGTGTATATATATTAAATTTTTGTATTTTTCTATTTTAAGTTTGCATAAAAAACATAAAATATACATAGTCTCAATTTTTCATTTAGATTTTAGACTATAAAAAATTCTATTCTTAGATTTTATTTCTAGATTATAAGATACAATGATTATGTACATCAGATGATACGGATGAATAAAATTATAATCAATTTAAGTTATGGAAAAGATAACTGACCGTAGACAAAAAAAAAAAACACACATACACAAAATAAAAATTTATGCAAAAAAAAATTCTTGATGCATTTTCGACGAAAAAAAAAATTCAACATAAAAAAAGAAAATCTGTTTATAGAATTGAGTACATATTTTAATTTAAAGTAATTGAAGTAGTTTTTCATGGAAATGAGGTCATTGCTGGTCATAAATTTTGGAAATTAATGTATAATATTTATATTTTTAGATTATTCATTTGAAATTTTAATATAATTTCATTGTAATATTTTTTCTATAAATATACAAATAAAAATTTTCCTTGAAATACTAATTTTTCATTGAAGTATTTGCTAAAAATTTACCTAGCTTTTAGTATTTTATTTGTGGAATAATAAAAAAATAAATACTTAGGTAAAATAAAAAAAATTTAAATGACTTTTCATTTTTCATATTTTCTTGTATACCCAGACAAAGAAATATATACTACTAAATTTGTAGTGTAGTTTAGTATAGTCTGTTTACTCAAAAGTAAAATTCAAAAAAAAAATCTTTGTCTCGTAGTCAATGAAAAGTGAAATTTTTTCTTATAATTTTATTGGAAAATTTCCAAATAAAATCTGACAAATTCACAAGAAATTAAATTAACAAAAAAATAAATAAAAATAAAAATTTTTAACCTTACACAATATATTTTTCATTTTGACTTTATGTTATGTAACATATTAGATATTTCTTATGTAAACGAAAGAAATCGATTAAATTCGATATTTTTTATAGTAGATATAGATAACAAATTTCAAATTAAACTCTGAAAAGAATATTAAAAAATAATTTTATATTTTTATATTAACGATAAAATTTTCCTTAAGGATAGAAATTTAAAAATTATTTTCTCCTTGTTTACAAAAAATAAAATTTTGAGATTATGTTGACGAAACTGGCTAATACTCTAAATAATAAAATGTAAAATATTAATTCCCTTTCTTTAAGCATCAATAAAATTAGTTCTTGTTTGCATTATATTTTTTTCTCATCAATTTATAGGATAAAAATAATTTCGAAAGGAAAATAGGATAAATTTAATGGGGAAAATTTTGTAAAAAAAATAACTTTATAGATTACTCGTGTCAGTTTTATTTAGAAGAGAAAACGGATATATAATTTTGCTTATATATATTTTTTTTTTCGTGGAAAAAGGACTTAGAATTTATTATGTGTATTAAGAATATTAAAAGTATTTTTATCCTTTCATAGAAACGTGTTGAATGTTATCAAAATGAATGGTTTCAGAAGTATATATGTATATACGTCAATGTTGTTAAAGTTAAAATTGATCTTTTGCGTTAACATAAATAAAATGATGAACGTTTTTCTTTAGACAGAAAAATTAATTATAAATTAGTATTGGTAGGCCAAATTATTCGAATTAAAATTAGACTTTGGAAAACAAATTGCTTAGCAAACTGTTAATTGCCTGTAATAGAAATGTTCATCTTATTACCTAACTCTTAGCTAACATGCTAAAATAAATCTTATATAAAAATTAGAAAACATATTTCAGCATTACTCAAATATCCAAAGAAAGTGAACTAAATATAAAGATAATTAAATATAAGATTAATATTAGATATTGTAAATAAAATTAGTCTTATAGTCAAATTAATTTGAAATATGTAAATGTAAAGACTAATTTTTCCTGACAATAATTTCTAATAGAAACACAGAATGTAAATATGTATAATCGTTTTCCAAAACTCCAATATTGTACAATTTAATCTGCACCAATTAGGAAATATATAAAGGTTTACTTAACTAATTTTAAAATATTTCCATACTAACTAATTTAAAATTATTGTCCTAATACTTTTGAAATAAAGAATTTTAGTCCGATAATTAATACTATGAATACTAAATCTAAATCACTTTTAGCACAATATTCTACTTAGAGAATTTTCATATATGTATATCCATATACTTTAATTTTTTTTCTAAACTGATAATATTACGAAGATCGTCTAAGCATTTACGTAAGACTTCCTACTCAAGTAAATCAAAGAACAAGAAAAATATATATAGTAAAATATAAGAGTATTATATAATCAATGAAAATAGTGGGATAAATACGTGCTTTAAATACGTGATGAATTTTTCATTTTACAAAACAAAAAAAATTGAAAATGAAGAAATTTTATATTAAAAGTATGTTTATTATAAAACAGAATGTGATATTAACTAAAAATATTTTATAAGTTTATAATAATTTAAACTTTGTATAAAACAAGATGATGTCATTACTTTTTTTTTGAAAGAAGAAATATATAACAAAAATTCTTTTCTAACTATATATAATATTATAGCATTTACTTACGATGCTTTTAGTAACATCGTTTCATTTAGAGATAAAGTGTTTAATTGTAAGTATACTTGGGAGTAGATCATAATTGGAAGAGTTTTTGTTCATTTATAAATATTGAAAATAAAATTATTGTATGTATATACATACCATTATTTAGACACTAAATATAAACGATCATTTTCACACAACATTGAATAATAAATACCATAATATCATTTGTAAGACATTTCCTTCATTTAAAGAAATTATTTCTATTTCTATTTCTAAATTTCTCAAAAAAATGTTATTCTCTTATGAAACTAGAAAATGATTAGAAATTTTGCCTGTCTAATAAACACAAACTCTTTATTACATTATAATTTAATTTAATACAATATATCGACAAATAGAAATCGAAAAAGAAAAGAAAATTCTTTCTAAATTTCTCATTTTTTCATTTAATATTCCATATAAGATTAAAGGTACTTAACAACAAAATGACTTTTCACCCATCAGCAAAAGTTTTTCTTTATAATATTATGTAGTATAGATTGTCTTGTTAATGGCTACATAATATATTAAATATAGTATTTTCCAATCACAAATATTCATTTGACATTTTAATGAAATGAAAAAAAAAAAAAAAGAAATTATCGAGGAAAGTTTTTTGTTTTTATTGAAATTAAAGTATAATATACGAAAATATTTATCAAATACATTAAGATATAAGACAAGAATATCCTTTCATTATGAAGCATCATGACATTAAATGAATTCCTTATGATATCGGAAGTTATTGAAATTGTTTTTCTTTCTTTTTTCCGGATTAATATAATAAAATATAGAAATATATAGAAGTAGTAGTAGTAAAATAAAATAATAAATTTTTATGAATTAATGACAATAGATTTTTTTATGATAAATATAAGCATATACTAATACTTTTACAGAGAAATATTAAAATTTATAAGGAAAATATTATATATAGCTAAAATATATATTATTATGCTAAAATTACAGCCTTTAGGTCACAAAGGAATTGTTATTGATTTTTATTATACTAAATGTTTCTTAATATACATATAATAAAATTCATGGGAAAATTACTGGTTGTTATACAATATTCTTAGAGACTATTTAAATACATTTATATAAATGTAATTAATAGGTTAGTCTTGTAGTAATATCACTCAAAATCAATTCTATAAATCATTTTATATGTCAACAGTCAACATGTCTTATATAGTTATTTAAAATTCATGATGTGTATTCTATTCTATTGTACTATATAATTTATTAAATAATCGATATTACCTATAGTGATGAAGTGAAATAATGTGTAAACGATTTTATTTCTAAATATTCTTTTGCAATTAACCAATAAGTGATACTTAATTAATTTTAGAAATATGGTAATATATGTAATTATACATAATATAAATTCCATTTTGTTTGAAGAAGATTGAAAATAAATTGCAAAATATATAAATTAATATCAAAATTTTTATTATTAATATAAAAAATGGCTTAAAATCATTGCTATTTTCTTGCTTTTAAGAAATTTACAGTAACTAAATATTATAATATTTGTAGAAATATGGTTAACTATACTAAATTTTGAATTTAAGAGGTAATCAATCAATTATATAAATTATATTCCCATGAAAATAATTTCAATGGTATTATAATTGATTATATATGAAAGTAATTTCTATGTTCTACAAAGCATAAAATTTAATTTGGAAAATGGTCAACATGACTAGACCAAAATAAATTTTTCTATTTAAACAAATTAGTAATAAAATGGCGCAACACCAACATTAAAACTTTTTTCCTATTTAATTATATACTGAATATCTTTTTAATTACATTTTTTTTTATAGATTTTTCTAAAAATTACTTATACATTTTTTCTATATTTACCTTGTTTTTACCCTTAAACTTTTGGATATTTCGATTAATTGTTAAAATACAACATAAAATAAAAATAAATTGTTAAAGTTCGAAAAACGAAAAAACTACCTGTTTTTTTTTTGTATATGTAAAGAAAAGAAAGAAATTAATGTGAATATGTAATTATTTTCCAACAACAACAAAATTCAAAGAGAAACACGACAAAATCATTTATTCTTTTATTCTTCGTTTAAATATTTTTTTTTTCATTATAATTAAGAATTTCTTTGAAAAAGTTCCAAAATCTCGGGGGAAATAATCCTTACGGCAATACTTTATGTATAAAATTTTTTGTTTTTAAAAAAAAAATAATTAAAAAAATGTAAAGAATCCTTTAGTTAAACATTTTTTTAACATAAATTTTAATTCTTTATTTTTTTTTTTTTTGTAAAAGTTTCTTGACCTATATTACAATATCTTTTATTTATAAAAGGATATATACTTACCTTTAAATATTCAAATGTTGTACTTAAAAATTTGTTATGACGACTTTTAACTATACTCAAATTTTTTTAAAGGATAATTTTTAAAATTTTTACTGCAAAATAATATTTGGGAAAATTTTTTAACCTTGTTTTCTGCCAAAAAGGATATTTTAATATTGTACAAATAATGAAATAATAATAATGAAATTCTATTGAAAAAAATATATATACAACAGGTAGAAAGTATTTATATATAAAATGTGAATAATTGTTTAAAATTAGCTAGGGTAGTCTAAATCTAAAATAAAACATTAAAAAAAAATATCTTTGTTTGTTTAAACAAAAAAAAAATCCAAAGCTTTCAAAGAAACCCAACAAAAAAATTAAATTTTTCTTGCCAAAAGGAATTTAATAAGTATAAAAAGAAATCACAAAAAAAAAAATTTAACATGGATTAACATAAAAGAATAATTAGTTATGCGTAGGACGAAAAATTTAATTCAATTTTTTCTATACAATTTTCTTGTGTGCATTGCTACAATGAAAGTATAGAATGAACAAAAGTTTTTTGTTTGGAAATGAAAATTTGAAGTGATGATGAGGGAATTTTTAGCAAGGACTCACACTAATCTATATTCAAGGAATGTTTTTTATATCTCAAATTTTAGAATTTTTCATTAAAAAAAATGGTGTATGTATTTAATTTCTGGTGGATGTAAGTAAATATGGAAATGGTTCATTTAAATAATACTAGGTATTGACTTATTTTCAATATTTGAAAATAAATGGAAAATTTTTGGTTTTTCCAAAGACAGGAAGTATTTGAAAGTTAAAGAATTCTTAACTGATTATATCCGAAAAAGGACGAAGTTATTAAATGGGAAGTTGATTTTGAAAGTGGACCAAGTCCATTTTGTGTGAAAAAAAATTAGTTAAAGCTAATTCTTTATACAAATTAATATAAACTTTATGTTTTTAATCATTTCACAATACTGTATAAATTTGTAACTATAGTAATTTTATTTTATTAATTATATATTTCAAATGCGTTGATTTTTAAAGTGGGGCAAGTCCAATTTATTAAAAGTCAATTTTATTAAAATAGACTTGCCCCACTTTCAAAATCAACGGCCCAAATATAACTAAAGGCTCAAATACATTCAAAAAGTGAGAACAAAAAGTGAGAAAAGTGAAAAAAGTGAAAATGTTGTTTATATGACAGCGCCACTGGAAGAATATTATGAACTAAATAAAAGCTCTTTTTGTTGTAAAAAGCTATTTATATTATTTTGAAGTTTGATTGACACTTGACAGATTATTTATAAAAAATAATTATTTTCATTTGGTTCTTGGTTTTTATATTTATGATGTATCATATTTGAAAGTATTTGAAATTTCAAATTACCGTATTTAAAATATAATATTTATTGGGTACAAAAATACTTTGTGTATACAAAAATTTTTTTAAATAAAGATGATACAAAACGGGTAATTTGACATAACATTATTGTTTACTAATCGAATTAATTCAAAATTAATCATTTCAAAATTAGTCAGTCATTCACATATTTATTAAATGTCAAATGTCATTCATTTATCATATAGTAAAACCATTTGTTTATCATATACCCAAACCTTTTTTGATATTTATCATAAATTTTTACCTTTTTCTGAAGCTTTTTCTGAAACCTACCGGGAAAACTATGCAAATATTTATATGTGTTAGTGTTTTAAAGCTTCCACTGTTTTTCACTTTTTTAAAGCTAGAATGTTTTTAGCTTTTTAATTATTCACTTTTTGAAAAATGAAAAGGAATGATATAAATTTTAATGCTACGAACAGGGACAAAACATAATTTCCAAAAAGTGGTACTTTTTGTTCGCACTTTTTGAATGTATTTGAGCCTTAATAATAAAATGATCAGTATAATAATATTTATTTAAAAAAATACTTATAATATTAACTACAAAAAATTTGAGTTCACTAACTTTAACAAATATAACTTTTATGGTACTTAAAACATTTATAAAACACTTGGAGAGGTGTCACTTTATTTTCTAACTAATTTCATTGTGTAAAAAGATATGATAGTGGTAAAAAAATTAAATATAGTAATAAAAGTAAGAGTCATTATAAGTTTTAAGAAAGTTAAATATTCTTTTAAAAAACTTTAGTTAAAAATACTATAGTAAGATTGTGAAATAAGTTTTTGGATAAATTGATTTTTTAGATTTTTGTTTGAAAATATTAATTATACACGTATAAAGAAATTAAAATAAAATTAATATTTTTTCTGAAATATACTTACTCGTATAAACAACATTATTTCTACTAATTATTATTTTTTAAATATTTACTTATTTATACGAGTAAGATTACCCAATTTTCGGCCTAATGCACGTCCTTTACGAATTATTTTTGGCGAGCCAAAGCTATAAAAGGCTTCTTAAATATGAAATGGGTGCATTTCCCTTTTTTAGTTTTTAGTGCCAGTGCCAAAAAACATCAGTATAAATATACTGAAAATCTACTGTTCAAAATACATATGTATATGCGCATTAATTTTTTTGGGAATTTCCTTTTTTTTATTCGAAATATATGTACTAAGTATATAATTTTTTACGGACTTTTTTTGAAAATATTTTTATTTAAACGGTAAAAGCGAAATCGTGTAAAAAAGTACCATGTAAATCGGGGGGATAGGGAATTTTCATATAATTAAATTCTTTCGATTTAAATTATAAAAAATTCACAATAAATTTATATTTTATAAATAGAATTAAATTTTTATGTTATCCTGTACCTCAAAATATATGTACATATATTCATCAATATAAGAAAAATCCTTCCATAAAAGTTAAATTAAATGTTATTTTCATGTGGCAATCTTTTTAATGTCCATTTTTTCTTTCTATGTTTTATATTTATGGTGGAGTATATGTATATAAAATTTAAATTATCTATTTATGAACATGCCATGTAATAAAATTGTCAAACAAATAAACATAATATATTCATATTGTTGTACCTTTGAAATTATTATGTTCTTGACAATTTTTCGTAATTTTAATAAAACAATGTACAGAACAAAAAAATTATAAATAAATTTCAAATCATGAATTAAATATGAAAACAAAAATTTATAAATAAATACTCTATAACTTATTTTATTTTAATAGTTAAATATTTTATTATAGAATTTTAGATTTTGTTTGAAAAAAATTATAATATTGATTATTAAAAAAAATCAAAAAGGAAAAATAGTTAGTCTAACAAAATTCTTATTTAATTTAATATAAATATTTATTTTTAGTTAAAATAACAATGGTAACTTATTATATTATAATTATTGTTGATTTACAGAAAATAAATTTTATTTATTTATTTATTTCGTCTACCGAAAGTACATTTTCTTACAGACTAATTTACAATTTAAGATAACAATTCAAATAAATTCAGAAAATACTTAAACTTAAAATAATAAAAGTTTACTGAAATTGGAAATTTAATTAATTTACAATCATAAAAAGTTCTTTTAAAAATTTTATGAAATTTTCTATAAACTTGAAGATATTTGAATCTTTAAACTTTTGATAACTTTTATCAAAGGCGAATATACCGTATACGTATAGTATATACAGCTTTGCTCTTATATTAAATATAGAATAGAATATATACGCCTACCGGAACACCCTCAAACATACATATATATTATATTTTCCACCCATAATCTGATATGTCCTTTTAAGAGACCTTAGTAAACTTGAATTTATGTTATGAAAAAGTTATCATAAATATAATGCTTAGCCACAAAAATCTATATCTCTGTTTAAATTCAGTCATGTAAATTTCAACCACAAATTTTTCTTTCTGTATCCAATTTTTTTTCTTTCAACTTCTAACATATCTTTAGATTAAAAATCAACCTACAAAAAAAAAACGAAATTTCAAATCTCTTGAGATCTAAAGGATGAAAAACCAAAAAAAAAATAAACGTGACATAAGAAAAAAAAATTTTTACTATAAAGATAAATTGTTTATTTTAAAAATGGAAAATGTTTTCGGTTAACTATGAAATTTTCATTTTTCCATATAAATATTGTCAAAAAAAGAAGAAAATGGAATCTAGATTATTTTCATTGTCATCACCACAAAAAAAAAATGAAAATAGAATTATATTTTTTTTTTTATGTTATTTCATATTTTTTTTCAAACCTTTTTTCATTCTTTTCAAAATAATAATATTTTAATACAAATATCGACCACAGGATATAAAATTTTCAAAAAATTCTTTACAAATTCTACCCTAAAAATATAAAATTCGATAGATTGTTCAATAATTCAACGCATCACTAAAAGTTTTCTGACCATCCAATCACAATAGTTGGACAGTTCATTTTTTTTTTGGTTATTATTATTTATTACAGATTTTTTATAATCTAAAATTCTACTCTTTAGATATTATACGAAAATTACTCCATAAACAATAAAATTGCCAAAAAAAAAATGATGGTTTGTGGGTTCATGGTTTAGTGTAGTTACCCCAGTGAAAATTGAGAACAACAACAAAAATGATAATATGAAAAACTGATTTATATAGATAACCATCATCATCGATGTTGATTTAACTTTGTTAAATAATTTTTCATTTCACTCCCAAAATTCTTTTCTTACTGTCCCTTAACAATTTTACTTTGGAAGAAAGAAAGTTGAAATTCCATTTTTTTTTTCTTGCCATTCTTTCCACTGTGTATAAGTGTTGTGATCCCACAATTGTACACTTTCTCTAACACCAACGCAATTTCTTTATCTTCGCAGTTGATATTTTTATATTATGTAAAAGCAACAACAAATGTTACAATTTTCAATGTTGTTGTTGTTTTTTTTATGTCCTTAAAGGAAAATTGTCAATGAAAAATTTACGTAAATAGTATGGGAATATGACAAATTCTTTTAATGGGCAAAATGAAATTTTTTTTATAAAGAGTAGAGAATAGAATTATTTTTCTATTAGATTCCATAGAAAAATGAATTTGAAATTTAAAAAAAATAATAAACAAAATATTTTCTTTTCTATATTTTCTTTATATTATTCGCCTGAAAGTATGTAGAGTAGATAAGGAAAATAGAAATTGTAGAAGTACCGCCAAAAGCGCAATTTATGTTATATTATGTATAGTAGTTATGATTTTATAGTATTTATAGTATGTATAATATTTTTGTTAAGTTTAAAGCAAAAACTTTATTTTATGGAAATGTGAAAAAAAAAAAAATTGAATCGATTTGTTTTGATACAATTTTTTTTATAGGGTGTGGGCCGTGGGGTGATGGATATATTTATATGTACGTGTTCAGATACACTGAAGAGTGAAGATAATAACAAAAGACGCGAATATCACGAGCAAAATAAAAATGGAAAAAAATAAATATACGCAAAAGCTGAAATTTTAGAGGAGAATTTTTATTATTTCTTGCATTCAAAAATTGGGGATAATTTATTTTCTCCAAAAAGAATAAAGCTTTACATTTTAAGCTTTTAACATTTCTTCTTTATTTAATTTCTAATAAATTCCATATATGAATTTTAACAGTGATATATTTCTGTTTCATATAAATTATTTCGATGAAATATATTCGCCTGAAAGTATGCCTTAATAATTTCTGTGAAAATTACTACTGTCAATGCTACTGCATAGAATAGATGCCAATTCTAATTTTAATAATAAATTGCCCAAATTGTTTCGTATTAGTAGGAATACAACTATTTCGGAATAATTAATATTTATAGTAACGATATTAATTTAACTTTTCCAAAAAATAAATAAATTACACAACCCTTAAAATATTTTATGTTATCGGAATAACAACACATTACCACAAGAAGCTTAATTATATTTATCCCCTTAAAAGCTTATTAAAATTTCTTTTTATTAAATGAAATTATTGCAGTTTCTAAAATTCTAAAATGATTTTTTGAAATAATGTAAATGACGCGTGTTTTTCTGTGTAAATATAAATTTTTTACATTAGCTTAGCTCTCTAATCTATATCATAAACAATGTTAATATTCTTTGAACCCCCTTGCAAAATATATTTACGTACAAAATAAATTTAAATATTACCCCTAACAAAGTGTTTAGATATGTAGATCCTCCAGGGGAATTCTTTCTAGTAAATTATTGTTTTATTATTTCCTTTTTGATCTAACTATTCGCATCTTTTAAACGGCGTCATCATTAAAGTTTGTTTTTTTTTCTTTCCAATTTATCTACACACAAAAAAAACCATCTTTTATTGAGAAATGGAAAATACGCGCCAGTTTGAGTTGAACATTTGTAAAGTTTACAACGTTCTTATACTACGGACAAACACACACAACACAACAAAAAAAGTGAATATCCTTTTTCCCTTACATTCCAAATTTATTAATCAGAATATTACAACAACAACAAAAAAAAAGCTTTTATTTTCCTATTTGAATTTAATATTTCGTTTTCTTTTTCCATTTTTTGGATAAATTATTTTAAAATAATAAAATTTCTCTTTATTTTTTCATATAGCATAAAAGTTTTTTGCGCACCAGACGTGAATTTTTTATGAGACCAATTTTTTTTTAAATTTAAATTTATAAAATTTATTGCGAAATTTAATTAAAAAAATAAAGTTTTTAAATTAAAAAGTGATATTTATATACAAAAATTGTGAATATTAACTACAAAAGGAAAATTTGTGAATATTTGAAATATTTTGTCTTCAAGAATTTATTAATAGTTATTCTATTTAAAGAAAAAAAAGAAAATCCTTTATCTTGTCCCTTTTTTTTTATAAAAAAAAAAAATAAAAAATTACTCGAAATCATTATTAAAAAATTTAAATTTGTTAAAAATAATAAAACAGGCAAACTAAAATTTGAAATGGATAAACATCACCATCATCATTATCATCATCATCAAAGTAACGGAAAGATCAGTGTACGTATATTTATGTCCTTTTTTTTCTTTTGAAAGGTCCTTTTTCCTTATAATATTTTATATTTAAATCTTTTTTTTTTTGTGAATTTTTTTGACCTAAATTTTCAAAAAAATAGAAAATTATTTCAAACTCAAAAATATTATAAAGTGTTATATATGCAAAAGCAAAAGCAAAAAAAAAAAGGATTTGAATGATAAGTTTTAATAAAATCCTTTCTCGACATCATTTTTAAATAATGTAGAAAAAAATTGTTTTAAAAAAATGTTAAATTATTCATTTTTCAATTTCTCTTGTTTTGTTGGGGATGGTGAAATTATGATCAGAATGGTGATATTAAAATATACAGAAAAACTAATACTTAGTAATATTAATTTTTTATATATTTTGTATTTTGTTGCGATTCTTTTTTGTCGGTATTATATCCTTGTTATAAATCAGTCTGTTGGGTAAATGGATGGTAAATTGCTGAATATAACTCATTGACCCCATTCATAGTGATATAAACTTATATATACTTAAATATAGAATCGTTTGGTTCGTATAATTTTTGCTATATTAATTATTTGAAATTTTAGTATTCAATAAAATTTAAATGTTAAATAAATAATTACTTTTTCTATCTACATAGTTTTATATTTTGAAATATGAATTTGTAAATAAGAAATATTTTTATAGTTTAAAAAGAATTTTGGATTTAGAAAATTTTCAAATATTTGGAATATTTAATTTTTATTAAACGATAAAATTATATGCTAAATACTTACAAATTAAATTTTACGAGATAATTTTGTTAAATTTATCGTTAATTTTGAATTAAAAATTAAATTTGTTCATGCACTAATAAAATCGTTTTTGTAATAAGAATTATTAAAATAAGGAGAATAAATTTATTGCATATATTTAGGGGCTAGAAATTTTCTGCTATTGTTGAAAAATTTGTAAATAAATTAAATTTTATTAATTATTGTAAGAACACATATTTAATTATATTTATAAAAATTACTAAATATAAAATATTGTAAAAATTTAAAATTGAAAGAGTTTGGAAAATTAAATTGAAATCTCAATTACATTAATGTTATATCATCATTGCGAAAAAATTTTGATTGAAAAACGAAATGTTTTTATTATCTCAAAAGTTAGGTACGCAATATAATTTCCACAAACACACACAGAGACAAAAAAAGAAAAGAAAAAGAAAGTCATGTTTCCAAAAAATTATTCAATTGTAAAATTGCCGAAATCAAAATGTTAAATACATTACAAATAAATAAATAACTTTTTCTATATTTGTATGTACAATTTTACTTCGATCCAATTTGACATGCCTTAAAGTGATTGTCTTACAAACGAACATTTTCTTCAATTACCAATATTTGTTTTTTTTTTACTTTCTTTCTTTCTTTTAGTTGGGTGCCTCTTCAGATTTTTCTTTATTGTATATAATTTTCTCAATGGAAAACTTTTTCATAAACAAAAAAAAAAACAAAAAAATTGACGACAATCACAATCAAAACAATCCATAAAGAACGAGGATATTCTAGAGAAGATTATATGTACAAAAAATATAACATTATATTCATTGAATTATTACCAATTAATGTTTTTTTTCTCTTCTTTTTTATCTCTATACAGAAAAAAAAAACCTTTTCGTCCTTTTAATGTTTGTTTCGTACAATATCAACCATTAGCGACAGGAAAACATTACGTTGTCCTTGTTAAATATATACTTACATTATTATTTTTTCAGCAATATAAACATTAATTTTTTTTTTCTTCTCATATTCACAAGTCAAGTATTTCACCTTAAGTCTATCTTAATTACGTTTTTACTTTCATAGCAAAATATCCGTTGTGTTAAACAAGCAAAATATGGAAAAAAAAGGATATTATATTATTCCGTTGTATAAATAGTGAAAAAGCTTATGGAAAAAAGAAGAAAATCGATTATAAAATTGTATACTGGCTTTTATTTTTCGTTTTGTGGTGTTTGTCTTTTTTATTTTATTTTTTTTTGCGTTTCAATTTAAATTAACAAAAAAAGCCCAACAACTAAATTGTCATTATCATAAGTAATAGAAAGTTTTTTTTTTTTTTGGTTTTATGAGAGTTTTGTGCCTTTTTTACAGTAAAGTCTATAACGAATATTAATTGCTTAATTAAGATAGTGCGTGAGTTTTATTACTTTCGAAATGGTTTTTAGAATTATTATTTTTTTTTTCAAATTAAACATTTTGTAGGTATAAATTTAATATGTTTTACATAATTCATTAAATTTAATTGATCATAGTAAGTTAGGAATTTTCTAATTCCTCTATTTGCAACCAAATATTTAGAAATAATATTTACAATCGTTTTCATACTGACTTTCACGATGATATATTTATAGAAATTTTAAAGTTTTTTAATTCGATTCTTCACTGTAACATGATTTAATTCGATTTAATGTTATCAAAGTTCAACCTTTTATCCTTGTGTGGTGAAATTTTTCAAAAAGATTATAATTCTTTAGTTAATATTTAATATTTTTTAAATGTATAATTCCTTTCCTCTGGTTATGAAATATTTTTATATAGGTACCTATATGAAATTTTTAAAATTTTTTCAATAAAAATTTTCATTTTCGTGGTTAGAGAAAAATTATTTTGTAACGGATATTGATACTCATGAAAGTATAAATTATAATTTTTGGTGTATTCAGGATTATTTTATTATTATGAATTTTGTGGGAACACACAAAAATTTTTTTTTTATGATTTTGTTTTCTTGGAGGAGGTGTGAAATTTTAGGTACTAGTATAACATTATTAATATTTTATGATTTTTTTTTATGAAAATTATACGATATAAATTTCAAATTAATATTTATGATGGATTTAAAGGATTATTTACCCTAATATTTAATGAACTTTTATTTTCTATAATAAATTTATTCATTATTTAATTTTTATTTTGCATACTTTAAGGCGACCATGGAACAATTTTTATATTGATAATAATTGTGTTAGATTTTCATTATTTTGTAAATAAAATATTAAATATAATATCAAATCTAATTACGAGTGTTTGTTTTTCTGTAGCAATTGCCATCAAATAAAATATACTTTCCTTTAAAAATAATTGTTTATTATATGAAATATTTCATTATTTTTTTTGCTTCGTCAGAAATCTTTTCTTGAAAGAAGATAAACTGCTAATAGCATAATATTAAGCATATTTTTATTGTTTTTATTTTGTAATATACATAAAAACGTATAAACAAGTAATTTTTCTGCAATGTTTATGGAGGTTTTTTTTGTTGTAATATTCTGAAGAAGAAAAAAAGTTGATAAATTGAAACGTGTAAAAGTTCATCTACTGCGAATAAGTATTCAACAAAAAAAAAATTAAATGATTCTTGGTAAAACCATTATTAATTTGGGTATACAAAATGAAATATAAAATTTTTTCGAGCCTCATTGAAAGTTTTCAATGTTATTATAAAGTTTTTCTAAAAAACAAAAGCAAATTTTCAACAACTTCAGTCAGATCAAAATTTCGCGTAGAAGGTTAATGAAAAAGTAAATTTTCCGAAAAAAAAATCTTAGAATTGTAAATATACTACATAAGTCTAACAGTCTAAGTCTAAGTAATCAAAATATTATTATCAAAAATTTCAATAAACCCACAATTTTTTTTTTTAAATACGAGTAAAAGCTCAACCATAATGGCCATATGCTGCTTTTTGTAAATTATATGCACGTAAATTGTATTTTCAAACCATAATGTACATATGGTTCCGTTCAAGTTCTGTCATCCGTTTCGTTATACTTTTGATTGTCAAATTTCCGTACGTAAATGATCAGTTTTGTAGTTCCGTACGGAAATTTGACAAACAATATGAAGAAATATATAGTTTGTTTTTTATTTAATTTGATTTTGACTTTGAAATGCTGGTATTTATTTACAAAAATTGTCAAAAAATAAAATTACGACGCCATAAGTTTCCGTATTTCTATTATGGTTGGCAGCTGGACTTGAAGCTGGACATATGGCATTGCATTATGAAGAATATT
The DNA here is from genome assembly GCA_949752835.1 of Empis stercorea. Lineage (NCBI taxonomy): Eukaryota > Metazoa > Arthropoda > Insecta > Diptera > Empididae > Empis > Empis stercorea. Next base: position 16,388,587 of record OX457086.1, read on the forward strand.
CTATGCTTTCGATTATTTTTGACACTTTGCATAGTCTTGCATATGCCCATAATTATTCAGCTTTAAGTCTATTTTTTTTGTTTTGAAATAATAACTTTAATAAAAAATTGTCTTATTAAAATAATGACACACGCAGTACTGTCACGTCTAATTTGGAGAAACTAAATTTTTTTAATTTTATTTATATACACATTCAAATATATAATGAAGATTAAATGATCATCAGGGATTATGAAAAATGTTTAATGGTTCTTTATTTATTTGCGCGTATACCTTTTGAATTTATACCCCGAAAAAACAAATTTCATTTTTATGTTATTAACATAAACGAACAATAAGTAAAGTGACATTAGAATAAATTGTTATATTAAAAGTTACTCAACCAACCATACAGAAGAGGAAGATGGAAAAATCAAATTATGTACATATATAAAAAAAAATGAATTGCAAAGGAAAGAGACAATTCCTTGAATATATTTTATAAATTATATTGAAATAATTTTCAAAAAAAAAAATAAAATTCTTAAATAAAATATGGAAAATTTAAATTTTTTTTTTTAATAATTATGAAATTACTTTTTAAAGGTTTTTTGTTGTTGAGAATTCACAAAAAAAAAAAAAGAAATTGAAAAATGACATAGATTAATGTGAATAAGATTGACTGGCATAACAAAAACTTTTCTTTAAAATTTCAAATTTTTTAAAGCATTTTTTTTTTTTAATTTTCATTTATTTTTCATAATTTTTCTTTTTTGACAGTTCAAATTACTTAATTGTACATTATGTATGAGAACAAAAAATCTTTTCTGTTTTAATTGAGAAAAATTAACAGCAACAAAAAAAATATTTGTTTGTGTGCCATTTATGAAAGTACAAGTACATAAAAATGGAATAAAAATAAATAAATTCCATAACAAATTCATTTATTAGTGAAAAAATATGTTCTATAAGTTTTAATTTAAATTATTATTCAATAACAAATTATTTGAGTATAGATGATGATGACGCTATGTGTAAATCTTTAGAGTTGGTTTAAACAGACTCTAACTGGATTTGGTGATTGCCAATTTAAAAAAATATTATATATGTACATATTTTGAGATACAAAATTTTTTATTAGCATATTTTTGATTGAAAATTGAAAAAAGAAAAAAAAAATATTTTTATTACATGCAAAAGATAAAATATTAATTAATTTATGATGATATTGATGGAATATATGTATGTTGTTTCATATACATATCTTATAAGTACATATATAAACGAGAAAATACATGTGTATGTCTGTCACAAGTCAAGCACTCCACCCAAACGCTGAACAGTAGCACATGACATTTGCAAATTTCACTATGGCTGCCATTTCAAGGTCAACTGTACTATTTGCTCGTTCCAACTACCGAGCGAAGACGGGTAATAAAGCTAAGTTAGATAAATGTAAATTTCAGCCAAATATATTATTAAAAAATATAATAAATAATTAAATATCATTTTTAAATTAGTAAAAGTGCGGGGGCTCTGATTGCTCCAAATATTTAACATTCTAATCATAGTTAATTTGTTAATATGGTTATAAAAATATTTATAGTATATACTAGCAATTTTCTCCTCTTCAAAATTTATGTCAATTAAAATAATGTATAATCAAAAATACTGTCAACTAATTAGTACATAATTTGAGTAAAAGCTTAGGGGTCGTAATATCAATGTCTCGACTACGAAAATTTAAATCTTTATATTTAATCCTTCAATCCTCACTAGACTGATTTGTATACGCATAATTCGTTTAATCATCATCAGTAGAGTAAATTTCATTGTACTTAATTCACATATAAATTATATATATTTAAAGAAAAATAATTCTGCTCTTTTTAACACATTTTCCATAATTTTCTTAAGATGTTTTCTTATTTTTTATTTGCCATCATAAATTTGTATTTAAATAAAGCGTCATCTGGCTGTTTTTTTAGTCTAGAATTTATTATATAATTTTTTCTTGTTAAATGATAAATTTTATTCTGAATTTTTATAATTTTATTTGTATAATTTACATTTTCTTATTTTTTTGAATAATTTATATATTTTTGTATTTTATGAAAAAAGACAAAAAACATAAATTTAATTTAAAAAAAAAAAAAACCAACATTTTTATTACACCATAAAAATCTAATATAAAAAAAAACAAGAAAAAGTTATAATAAAATCGAATAAAATTTTAGCTCTTAAATATCATATTGTGAATAATAATTTATGGTTTCAGTTAGTAAGTACAACACATATCTAAACGTAAATTATTCTAAATAAGGATCCTTGAAACAAAACACATAAATTGGTTTTCTTCTAATGTAAAAATAAACAAAAATTTTTCACATCTTCGTTATAAGCTTTATAAAATAAACATAAATCCCAATCCCAAATTAATTTTAATCTTTATCACGTACTAAAATATAAAAAAATGATTCCTTACACATCACTTCTTCTTTTTTTATTATATTTAATAACAATGATTTTTGGTATATCAATTTTTGGTTTTTTTGAAAATTTCCAAGTAAGGAAAATTAAGGCCATACACTATTAATTGTTTGACAGTTGTATATACCATTTTCAGGTCACATTTTTCGTTTTAAAATTTAAAATTGGTAATTTTCAACTAAAAAATTTGTCTTTTCCAAAATAAAATTGGTCTTTTTACAAAGTTTTATCCTTATTTAGTAATATAACCCCCCAATTTAGACTTTACAAAAGTGCTTAGTTTTAAATGAGAATTATGACTATTTGCTTAATCCTTGTAATATTCTGACCAAAATATCGAATTTTAACCATTTCAATCCTTTAAAACGAATTTATTTTAACTATTCTGCATAATTTTAATGTAAAAGGAACTAATGTCAATACCATCAATACCACAAAACTTTTCCAATTTATATATTATTTAATTTTGGTTTATAACATTTTAAAGTTTAAGTAAATATGTATAGTAAGTTTTTGTTTAAGTAAATATTTACGAAGAAAAATTGTTCCTGGTTAAAAAGATTTTTATATGTAATTTTATTTGTTACTTATTCTTATTTTAGTGGTTCATAAATTGTGGTAATAATAAATGAAGAGTTCTGTTTTTTTTTTGTTGGGTTCGGATATAACTGAATAAATAATTGTGCCCACAGTACAAGAACTCATAAATGTTACATTATTTATGTTTCTGTAGAATTTCTTGTTTTTTTTTTTTGTAGTTTGTGTTGGCATATTATGACAAAATATACAACAATAATATCTCAAAAGGATTTATGTACATAAAATTCTGTTGAAAAAAGAAACCATACAGTATTGTTAGTAAAGTTTAGGTTAATCAGAACCACAAAAAAACAAGAAAAGTATTTTATCTCTAAAATGTAAAATGTCAAAGTATGAACTAAAAAATACATAAATGAAATTTAATTAATTTATTTTGATTTTTCTCATTTTTTGATTATTAAAGATTTGAAATTAAAAGGTCTTTAATAATGTATAGAAATGATTAAAAAAAACTTCTAAACTTTTTGATATTTTGTCAACAAATTTTAGTCTTCCATTTTTCTTAAATTTGAATAATCAATAAATTTTAATTTAATTAAAAACGTTTTTTATTTAAATAAATATATTATGACATTTTTAATGGAAACAATTATAGTTAATTGAAGTATCTCCTTAATTAATTGCAAGAAAAATTAATTTTAAAAATATATTTATAATTCAATTTTTTTGGTTTACTTTCCATAATCATTTGAACACAATTTCTACATTCAAATAGAATGTCATTATCATTAATATTAATTAAAATGAAATTAACTTTAAGAAAGCTATACTTAAAAATTGTTCTTTGTGTACATATTTCTTAAGTGTTTTGAATTAAATTTCTTCTTAATTATAAAAATTCCTTTATACTCTGAAATTAAAAAGGTTGTATTTTTCTTTCAGTCTGTAATAATTATCTGATGGATATAAATAAAAAGAATAATATAAATTAAGAAAATCATTGAAAAAGAAAATTTATCTTAAAAAAATTAAATGAATAAATATTGATAACGACAAAATTATTTTGTTTTTAATACTAAACAAAAAAGCAGACTCTACTTTAATAATATTTTTTTTCCAGAAAAGGGAAGAAAATTCTGAAAATCTTTAGTGACATAATTTTCACTTAATTAAATTTTTATTATTTCAATATTTTATTCATAATTTAATTATTATAATGATTTTATATTCAGTTGAATAAATTTTATTGCAAATTAGATAATTATAAGAAAAGTTTGTTGTGTAAGGATAAAAATCGTTAAAATCTTGTAATTTAAATATTTCTCTGCATTTTGTACAAAAAATATGTGTTAATAAAAAAGAAATACATAAATTAGTTAAAAAAATTACAGTTTATAGTAGTATGATCAGATAATATGTAATTCAGAATGATGACATAATGTATACATATTATATCTAAGGCCATGTACGATGACTAACATAGGCTAAAAAATTGAATTTTTCAAGAACATTATTAAAGTAAATAAAATCTGAATTTATAATTTAAATAAAATGGGGTTTAAATATTTCATATTTTTATATTTTTTAATTCTGAATCAAAACTTTGTTATTAAAAGGATAATTTAAATATTCTAATTTTTATAAACTTTTATTTAATTTAAATAAAATGACAAAGTAACCCAAAAGAATTGTAAATTTTATTGATTAAAATATTATATTACGTGATCAGAATATTGGAGTCCTGTGGGATAAAATAAAATCCATTTTGGATTGGTAATTTTTCACAATTTATTAAGAATTATATATTTGTAAATATTGTCGTAAAACTTAATGATGGTGGCCAGGATTTACGTTTTCGTACTATAGAGGAATTAAGCTGTGCTTATCTAATTGTAAATTAATACAAACTAGTTATTTTCTTTAAAAAAAGCTGGTAATTATTTTCTTTTTTATAATTTTTATATTTTTTTGCTACTGATTGAAACATTCCCTAAAAAATGGTGGAAAATCTATACCAATTTATTACAAATTTTTACTAAACTCTTTAAAAATTTAAAGAGTATCGTTTTTAATGTTAAGCTTTTCGAATAACAAAGAATTTTATCGTTCATGCTGATGAAATAAATAAATTTTGTTACTCCCGAATATTTATAAACAAAAATAAATAAATTATAAAATGTTGTGACATTGAAAACTCATTAATACAAATTAAAATTCATTGAAAAATATCACATGTCCTTGGAATAAAAAATTGCGTAGAAATTTTGATAATAAAAAATATATAAATAAATTGTCCAAAAGAAAAACTCTAAAGTTTCGTAATTTTATTACAATTTGTTTATGTTTTTTAATATTTGTCCTCAAAAAGACAAATTCCGTTTTATTTTTCTCACAAAAATTTCATTTATACATAAATACAAAAAGGATATTTAAAGTACCACATTTTAGGGACATTTTGGTGCTATTTAAAAAAAAATTTATTGCTGTTTATGGAAATTTTTCTTCTTTTTTATATATATAGACTTAAAATAAAATAAAAATCCAATGAAAAAGAAAAATATATGGAAAATTAATTGACAGGAAATATTTTTTTGTTTTTATTATTGGGAAAATTTGTTTTTATTGTAACATATTTTAGATTTTGGGTCTAAGGTATTTATTGTCTTTAAATATAAGAAGAATTTTAATAATCTTTAGGGAAATTTTGATAGTTTTTTTAAAACTTTAACGTGTTGTTTTAAAGCTAAATTAAATGAAAACTCAAACACATTCTTCATAATTTCATAATTTTTACTTTTGTTTCTTACTCGTGTAAGTATGCAAGCAATTTTATTTTGAAAATAAATAAATATCAATTTTACTTTAATATTATTAAAGAACGAAATTAAGTTAAAATTCTTCGGTAATATTATTATTTACAGATGAAAATAAATATAATTATTGTACCATAAAATGATCAATTATATACCAAAAATAAATAAATACAACATCTGTAAGATATCGTAATATTTATATAAGTTTTTCCATTTATACTTATATACATATTTAATTACAAGTTTTCTCATTTCATCAAGACTTGAACTTGAATAAATAATATAAAAACAACAATTATTTCCACTCTAGCAATCCAAAATGTTCATAAAAAGTTGATCCTTTACTGATACCTATTTGCATCTACATTTCCATATTTATTTATATAATTAATATTAACTCCTTAATGGGGTTTTTGGAAGAAAATCTTTCAAATTTCTTGTATGGCTTTTTAATGATTTTTAAAAGAATATTTTCTGTATTTTATTTATTTAGCAATAAATATTTTTTATATAGGTAAATAATATATAAAATTTATCAAAATGCAAAATAATATATCGGATAAATTTAAGCAATTTAGTTAATGACTTTGAAATCGATGTTCCATATTATAAATACGAAAAATTCTTTGAGAGAAATTTAAATTTTCTTATTAATATTAGATTATTTTGCACAGGGAACTAAAAAAAATTCTAAATTTGGTTATATTAGTCGAAAATTTAATTATTCAATATATTATTTTTTAATATTATTAAATTTGTTCATGTTTATTATAAATTATTACGAACATAAGTTTAAATTCGTAGTCCTCTAACTACTGTGTAGTCCTCTAACTACACATGACACATAAAGAACATTACTTGTCAATTTTAAAGTTTTTCTTCTTCTGTTTATTCAAAAAGATTTTATTTTCATTTACAGACGAAATCCATATTTCTTTACTGGAACAAATTAGCTCTTCTAACATAAATTTGTTATTCTAATTCACTGATTTGAAATAAATACGATATTTAATTTTTATTTATATCTTCAAAACTTTTTGATTTTTTTTTTAACTTTTTTATTTTTATATTTAAAACCAAATAAATTTTCTGATAAAATTTGTGTACCTATATTTATTATACCCACCTCTCTCAAAAAAGAAACTTTAAAATAAGTATACTTAGTAAAAAGTACTTCATCAATTTCAGAATGGAAGATCCTTGATGGCAATATCGCCTTCGGTGATAAATTTAAATCAGAGAAATGTTTGATTTGGAAATAATGAATTATATAAAAAAAAATATCTTATATCTGATTTTTCTTAAATTTACAAAAATTTACAGAAAAATAAACTTTTCATTTTATTCAAAGAAGTCATCCAAAATTGGCTTTAATATATTTTATTAATTTTTTTAGGTTATTTAGGTTATTATAATATTTGTTTAACAGAAATAGAAAAAATAACTCTTGATATAATTGACTTAATAATAAAAAATTTATTTTCTGTGGTTGTTGGTATTACAAAAGTGCTTAATATCTTACCCAAAGTTAATTTAATAAATTGATCACGACTTTTTTGAGTGTATATTATTTTATATGATTTCATACCAATAATAGTTTTCGTTCGACCTTCAAAATTAGCGACAATAATCAATATCAAAAAAATATATACTAAAAATAGTTGCTATTTATTATTGGCAAAACATAAAATTTATCTATAAATATCAAAGAATCGTATTATAATTTTATTTTGAATCTAAATAAAGATAAATAGTAAAAATTTATTTTTGTCTTTAATAATATTACGCATTCTATTAGTGCCATATACATAATATAATTATTATATATATTTTATTTGATTAGTTAATTTTGTACAATATAATTTTTAATCGAATGATTTCAATTAGGATAACTGAAAGACATTTCACAGAAATAAACTTTATATACATAGTTATTTCTAAAGATCTTTTTTAACTTCTTTTAGAGCTTAAACACATTTCTGACAATTTATCACAGTCTATATAACTAAGTAAGTTAACTATAACTAAGTATACAATGTCTAACAAATAATTTAATAACACTCAAATAAATTTCTAAATTAAAACAATCAAATATATTTACAATCTATCGTCAAGTATAATTAATGTAATGTCATATAAATTCTTTTAAATTAATAAATCTCATTTTACAATGAAATATTACAAAAATTTAATTAATTTAACATCGTTAATGTTTTCTCAATATTCAAGGTCATCTAGACACGATCGTCTCTTATAAAAAAACACACAATTAGCTATTACATTTTCTCATACCTACTAAATGGTATACTGTTGTCCACTTAAATACTTAAACATTTATAAAATTCTGATAATCTTCAACAATTTTCGAAAATTCAATTTATTATTTTTGAAATGATTTTCTTATATAGAAAATTTTCTCATTCTCTGTTCAATTTTGTTGAAATATTAAATTGAAAAAAAAAAAAATATTAAAATCAAATTAAAAAGAAAAAATGAAATAATTTTCAATAAAAAAATAAATATAAAACTTTTAGACATTTTTATATTCCAATCTGATAAACAAATACTTGGTCAGATCAGAAAAAATAAGAAATTGTCCATTAAATTTATATTTTTTTACAGTGTTGGTACATGATAAAAAAAATGATTTTCTTTCTATTTTTTTTTTAAATTAGTTTCAATTGATTTGTACATAAAAGAGGCAAAACAATTTTTATGTTGTTTTCATTTATATTATGTCATTTAAATTTCTAAAAGGAAAAATATCGACTTAAATTTGAAATGATGACATTTCAAAAAGAAATAGAATAAAATCGAAGTATATGTTAATTGGACTAAAAACTGATATACGTTATACCCCCAATTGCGTATACGTAATTGTATTTAGAAAAGAGGAAAAAAATCTCATTGTATTATTTATGGAGGAGTTTCGATTAATCATTTCAAATATTGTTATATTATTTATTGAATATTTCTAATTGTTTTTTCTTTATTAAAAGCACAAAAATATTGTGACATATGTGTTCATGTTCATGTGAACCATAGCAGTATTTACAATATTTTCAAACTTATTATTCGTTTTTCTTATCATTCCTCTAAATGTTTTTGTAATCTAGTAATTAGAAGCATGGTTCCATAGTTAACATTATTAGTTACATGTTATAATATAATTTAAGCGAGTCTGTATATTAATAATTATTAATTACACTTAAAAATAGGCAACTAAAATACTATTTTCTTAATTTCTTTTAATGAATTTTCGGTAATAATTTGTATCTGTCTATCAACTATTATTTAATCTAATGTGGGATTTTTATAACACCCTGTAATACGTTAAATATATTTCAATAAAAAAATATATAAATATTCATCATTTTTTTATAGTTTGTTACGATTCTAAGATTAATTGTACGATTAGCTTTTAGTTTTAAATTGATTGATTTGTTTTTAAATTTTTAATTACAAAACATATGTACATACTACGTATATGTATAATTTTCCACATGATGTTAAATTTAATCTTCTTCGAAGATTAATTTTATATTTACAAAAAAAAAAAACATTTTAAATTAATTATTCCTCCAATTTATTATTAGAAAAAACGAATTAGAATTTAATGAGAAATATTTCATTTGAATAAATTTAGAATATTTAACTTTAATTGCCTGATATTATATAACAAAAAATTGGTCTTATTAATAATATTAAATGGCTTTAGCTCATGATTTATTTAAAATTTAATATTTTTTTTATTGATCCTAAAATGATTTAACATATAAAAAATTCAAGGAAAAATATAAAGATTATAACACATTTTCATTTCAAACTTAGTCATCTTCTCTATAAGTATCCTTAAATATCCTTAAATATCCCTCATTTATTTATTTTTTATTAATAATATCTTTGAATATTTACTTTGGGTATTTATTTCTACAACGTTACGTATCCATTTTATAATCTATTATTTTAAACGATTATTACCAAAGAAGAAGAAGAGGAAAAAGAAATCGTCCTTAATAATATTCAATATCTGATTACAAGGTCTATAAAAAATATGATCCATTAAAAGAAAATCTTATATAGATTTTTTATTTTCTAATATTTAGGCCCACAAAAAAATGATATTATGAAATCGTTTATTTTGTACAATTTTTGATGATTATACACATATCCTTGGAGAAAATACTTAAATTTCATAATTGTAACCACAACAACATAACATTTATACGGTTTGGTATAAAAAGAAATAGTCATTTTTTGGGTATTTTTATCTAAATGATGGGCAATATTTACCTCTAGTTTTTTTTTATTTAATGGAAATTAGTATTTAAATATACAGGATTTTCTCCACGTGGGACAATAACCAAAAAAAAACATAAAAAATTAAATAAATCCATTAATTTTCTATTAAATAAAAACTTGGGAAAAAAACTTTTAATGTTGGTTTTTTTTTTGTAGACTAAGCTAAGAATCCTTCAATTATTTAAAATATATACTTTATTCTGTACAGGGTTTTCTAAGTGGATTTTGGAATTCTAGACTTTTGACGAAATATATATTTTTTTATTATAAATCCTTTAACAAAAATATACTTTCAATTATATACAAGCAGGTCTCAACTTTGTATAAATTTGTATTTAGTTTATACTCGTATATTGTATTAGTTAACTAAATAACGATTTCTAAATATAATTATTCATGTTCCATTTAAATAAATTGTTTATAATCAAGAAATTGAAAGTATACGCGTATACCTCTTTGCTCCTCTTCCTCTGTAAAAATATTGTAAGTCCAGAAACTTTCCCGGGAAATTAATTTAAGTTCACTAAGATAGATTAATAAATTTGACGTATAATAATTTATATATTGTCTTATCTAACCACGATTTTTTATCATTTTATAATTAATCAATATTTGAAATATAAATATAATATACATATTTTATTTATATTATTAATTACATTACAAGAAAAATATAATTAATTATTAAAATATAAAATCAAAAAATATGAAAAATCTTTTTATATAAAAATCGAATAAATATATGAAAATTCGTAAATTATAAAATCAATTTACCAAAAATGATCATCATTCATTTATAAAATACTAGAATATTTACATTTTTTGGTACAGGGAAATACTATAAATGGAACGCAACTAATAAATTAATATTATATACGTATATGCAATCTTTATATACATATGCGTATATGTAATTTCCTATTATACCAAAAAAAAGGCTAAATAAAATTTATAAACCAAATGTCATAAACATTTTAATAGAATATAATTAAATTGAATAAGCAAAAAAAAAAAAAGCAACAAAATAATTTAATTTCTTGAAATTTCATTTCCTGGACATAAACCTAAAATGTTCTCAGTGTGGTTCCGTATTTCTGTATAATTTTAAATATATATATGTTATGCTATAATTTTTAAATACTCTCTATATATGTATGTAGTCTAGCTATGTAGAAAATACAAATATATCGAAACATAATCCTTTAACATAATTAACTAGAAATGGGAAAAGGTAAAAAAGTTGGTTTTGTCATTAAATTTTGTTTTTTTTGTGTTTATGAACACAATTCCACAAAAAATGAAAACCTAATTTAAACTGACATTAAAAGTATGTATATAGAATAGATAAATAGATAACATAAAAAAATGTGTAATGTTTATAAATTTAAACATGTTCCATCTATGTAGAACCAGATGATAAATTTTGTATAATAAAAATTTGTTTTTATTATGAAATTAAATATGGTATTTTTTTTTTTTTGAATAATTTATATAATAATAAAAATTATGTAATATTGATAGATTGATTGAAAGGCTAAACTCTGACATCAATAAAAAATCATAGCATGAAAATTATAGATTATAAATTTTATATTAGATTTACACTATTCTTGTTGAGTTTCTTTTGGAATAATTTAAGAGAACTTGTATATTTTTTTAAAAATTTCTATTGATTATATAAATAAATTTTGATATTGATAATGGTACACCTCAATGTCAAACTATGACATCCGTTTTAATAGATCCAAAAAAAAGCCCCTTAATAACTGTAGCAATATTATTTTGGATATATAAATATCTGTACATTATATTTAAAATTATGTCAACATCGAAACACGTGTAAAAAGTTACAAAAAATCATGACATAAATGATCTGGGGAACAACAGTTTAAAAAAAATCATAAAAGTTGATAAATTAGTTTTTCTTATATACTTTTTTCTTTGTATAATATTAACGTTGTATGTACGTCAACATAATTAACAATATATGTAATATGTATATAATAAATAAATTTATTAAAATTTTTAATATCCTTTTAAATTGCGTTAGCTTAGTTTATATAAGAGAGATTTCTTACTTGACATTTTTCTTGCCATGATTTAAAAGAAGTTTTAATGGTATAAAAATCTTTATTTAAATTTATTTATATAATAAATTAACTAATTTTATTTTTTGTATTTACCTAAGTAAATTACAATAAATAAAAAATCCTTAAATAAACTTTCAGCTTAATAAACAGGAAATATCCTTAAATTCAGTTCTTTTTTTCTCTGTGTGTATAAGGAAAAAAAAGGACTAATTTCGTTATTTTTTTTTACGGTCAAATAAATTTTCTGAATTAATAAATAAAAGAAAAGAATTTATTTTACACAGTAGGATAATTAAAAAGGAAAAATGCGTTATATATTAAATAGTATAACGATAAGGAAACGTGAAAAAATTATCTTTTTAAATTAACCGTAAAGCATTTTAGCTGAAAACACTATTACAATAAATTAGTGAAAATTAAATGTTTTTTTTTTTATTTAGATAATAAATTTATTTTATTTTGTTATTTATTTGAATTTTATTGGTAATGTAATAAATTCATTAATTATTTGAGTTATATTTGTTAAATCTAGAAATTTAGTTTTTTCAGTAAAAGAAAATCTGTTTTGGTAAAAATTCATATAAATTTTCTGACTTTATATTTTCTAAAATTTTTATTTTCCAGATTAACCTAAATCTCTGACTTCAGAAAGTAATCAACAATGTTCAAAATTAAATTTCGCAATTAATTCCGAGTTTCGAATTTGCCGTCCCGAATTCCGAAAAATATTTGTATTTTTCGGAATACCGTACGCAATTCGCAACTCGGAATTCCGTCCGAAAAATTCAGAAATCAAAATGCTCCGGCATACTTCCTCAATTCTGGGACTTATGTATTTAAATCTGGTATTTTGGTTAAAGAACTTCTCTAGTAAAAAAAGTGGATTTATTTTCTGAATCTGAGATTTATGATTATCTGGTATTTTCATGAATTTTCATTTATATGAAAGATTTTGTTTACCAATATGCGAACAGAATGCTTTTTACTAAGAACTTTTTTAAACTCAACAACAAATATGTAGATACTCAAATAATGTTGCAGAACAACAAGCAAATGGTAGAAATATGAAAGAATTTTAAATTCTACATAAAATACGCATATATAATTTCTGCAAAATTGATCATTCATTCTATTATCATTATTATAATTAATCATTTTTAATTTCACCCTCAACTTTAAAAAACTTTTTTAAAACAAAAAAGTCTCCTTTATATTCATCGACGTAAAAAAATTTTTATGATTAAAAAAAAGCATTTAAAATTATAAAATGTTATTAACCAAGGTGCAGTGCACACCAAAAAACCTACTGTTATATGTATTTTATAAATTATAAGGACCTTATTTTTTGTTATATTACGCTCAATAAAACATGAAAAAAACGTATATAAAAACATGTGGTACTTAATACAAATAGCAATATATAAAATGAAAATAAAAAGGAAAAATCCCTATATGAAAAACCAAAAAAAAAAAAAAATATATATAAATGGAAAACGTAGTAAATTAATCTCAAAATGATATATGTATAAACTTTTTTCTTTTTGTTAATAAAATTATATCCTAAAAAAAGATATAAAAACAAAAACAAAAAAGTGAACCTTTTAGGATCATTTTTTTTTCCTTTTACTCGAAGGACTTTTAGTAAATTAAAGATTCCGAAAAGAAATACTTTTTTTTTTCTTATATTTTTTGTCTTTGACATTTTAAATAGATATTTTTAAAATTAAAGAAGGATATGAACTGTGTTCGTCCATGAATAATTTTTTGTAGTAGTAATCCTTTTTTTTTTTACAAAAAAAAAACCTGGAAATTAGAAAATTAATACCTTTTTTTCGATCAATATCCTGTCGATTGTAATCTCGAAAAATAATGTTAGAATTTTGTTTGGTGTATTTGTTTAAATTATTAAATTAGACAAATCTAATTTCTTGCTGTCCATTTTCATATCGTAATCTAATATAAAGTCAAACTTTATTACTAAAAAATATTATGGTATGAATAAATAATTTATAAAATGAAAACTGAATACAATGTAATCTACTACATGTATGTATTATTCATAATCAAATGGTATTAATAATATTTTTTTGTCGAATGAAAATTTATCGAATTTATAGATCAGGAATTACAATTTTTTATGACCATGACATTATCATAAATTTTATATATTATTATTATATACCAATTTTTTTTAGGGATATTATTCAAATTTTTTACATAATATGAAATTATGTCACTTGACATATAAATGTCAAAATATTTATCCACTTTACAAAATAAAGGTGAAATTTTTAAGGACGAAATTATTATTGTTAAGGAAAATATAGTTATAATATTTTCTTCATGTTATAAAGAAAACGATAAGGAGGAAAAAATATAATATTTTAACTTATATTATGTAACATTTTTAAAATGTTGAGGAAATAATAAAAATTACACAATATATTATATACTGTTCAATCAAAAACCGGAAGTTGAAGAAGAGGAAATCGTAAAGTTTTGGGGTTTTGATTAATGGAAAAAGTTAAATTTCTTATTAAATATTTGAAAAAATATAGTCAGAAATTTTAATTTTCCTTCCCTTTAAATTTAATTCGTGTTAATCAGAGAAGTTACGAATTGTTTGAGTTACCATTCTATGTGAAGGCCATAATTCCCTTAAAATTACAAAGAAAATATTTATTACTAAACACATTTTCTTCCAATCATTAAAGTTTTTCACGCATTATTCATAAAAAGAATTAATTATTTTCCTAATTATTAAAATAACAACCTAAAATAATAAATATTATTAAAAGTTTATAATTTTAAGAGCATATTGTCAGGTAATAAAACGGTTTCACTTTTATAATAACTTTTATGAAAAATTATCAAAGTTTTTTTCTTTTTTTTTTCAAAATTAATTTCAACATTTTTTTTTTTTTTTAAAAAGGTTCGAAAAGGATCTTTAATATAAAAAAGTTAATGGTTCTACCAAAAATTCTATAAATTATTCTGGGATTTAAATAAATTAAAATTTGTAATAAAATTTTAGGTTTTTTATTTAATGTATTTCAGTAGTGAAAGTACATTACATATTTTTTTAAATAAATACATGTAATTTATTTTGGTTAATTATATTTTTAATAATAATTAATCGAATTTTTAAATTTAAAAATGTTAATTATTTTAGTAATTAATTAAATATAAATCAAATAATTTCATAACATTTTACAATCAATAATCAAAATATCAATCAAAAACAACATAAACTTTATAAAAAATGATAATAAAAATCATTTTTTTCAAGTCTCCATTTTTGGTCATTTTCATAAAATGCTAATACCTTGCAGAGCTTTTCAAAATCAATTTTCTTTTTATTATTTTGTTTTCTTTTGGAAAATTAAATAGAAAATTTGATTTTTATTTAAATATTATTAAATAGGATTTTTTGTATTTATAAAATTTATGTTTTTTTCGTTATATAGAAATATGTCATAAATACTGAAAAATCTGGTGAATTGACTGTAACAGTTCAGGTAAATACATTTCCTCTAAACATAAAGAATATTTTTAAAAATTGAGATAATTTCTTAAAATTCTATTATAATTATTATTAGGGTGATTTGTCACAGCAAGAAAAACGTGCTGTCTTTTTAACAGTTCATGATCTTGGATGCAATCGTAATAATATTTATTTGATCCAAAATGAGTTTACATATTAAATTATTTTTTAAAAATTTATTAATATTTAGATAATGCATTCCAAGAATTTGTCAACAGTCCATGTATGGTTGAAATCAAGGAAAGATCATGCTTTATACATATTGATGTACCAGGTCATGAAGATGGTGCATCTGCTTTAGGAGAGAAGTAAGTTTATTTAAATATTTCAAAATAGCCTTAAAAATTTAATTTATATTATAAAAATTTACTACAATTAAATTATTGCACAATATATTTTATAAAGAAAATGTCCCTAAATTTAATATTATGTAAATATATTAAATTTCTCAGATGATCAATAATACTTTTTTTCAAACCTTTGTCAAATTATTTTTTTTTGTCCAGAAATCTAAATTTTATTTCTATTCTTAATTTCTTTATAATATTTAAAGCTTCCAGTTTCCATCGTTACAAACATTGGGTGAAGATTTGGTAACTGTATTGGATTTCTTGCATGTTAAATTTGTTATTGGTTTGGGTGAAGGAGCTGGTGCTAATGTATTAGCACGTTTTGGTTTAGCTCATCATTCACGTTGTTTGGGTTTGATTTTGATCAATTGTACCGGCAGTCCAGCTACAGTTTTAGAAACTTTCAAAAATAAGGTAAATTATTATATATGTATATATAAAATAGAAAGATAAATATGTTACATATAAAAAATATATTTTATTTTCACATTCCATTAAAAAAATAAAATAATTTATATATTAAATTATTATTTTCTTAATTTTAGTTTATAAGCTGGAAAGGTGATGAAGTAGCACAATCAGCAGAAGGTTTTCTAATGTATCATAAATTTGGACATGTAAGTTTAATTAAATAAATTCTATATATTTATATAATTTTATTTCTATTTAATATATTATTATGATTATCTATATACATATAATAATTTATGTTAAAAATTCTCACAAATTGTGGTTAATGTGCAATAAGTGTAATAATTTTAAATTTAAATGTCTATCAAAAAAAAAAGTTAAATTAAATTAAAGTATAAAATTATAAAATTATAAAGCTCAAAAATGAAAAAAAGAATTGCATTATCGTTATATCGTAAAATTATATTTTGTTGCCTATAAGACAGATTGCATAGTTTTAGGTGTTAAGAGCTTTTTTGACTTAAAAATTTATATAAAAAATTGTATTAAAATATTATTTTAAAGTGATTATTTATTATTACTGTTAATTATAATTTCAATTACTTAATTTTTATTTTTTAAATATTTTATTCTTTTTATAATTTTAACTGAATAATTTTTTGTTGTTCAATAAAAATATATATTTAAAATATTTTTTTTAAAAATACAAAGATAAAAAATATGTTTAATATTCATTATTTTTTTTCTAATTTTCTTTTTCATGCTGACACAAAAATTAACAACATATAAAAAAAAAAATATATATTTTCCAAATATAAATAAAAATTATAAATTATTAAATTAAATTTATTATTTATTTTAATTTGAATTATTTCCAAAATAACCGAAAACAATATTTAACTAATTTTGAAAACTATATATAACCAAAATAAAAAAAAAATCTCCGAAATTGCAAATTAAAATATTTCACAAAAAAAATTATGCAAATTATTTGTTTTTTTTTTTCGTTTTTTTTAATCAATTTTATTTTTTAAAAAAATTAATTAAACATAAATATTATTAAAAAAATAATAATTTTTGAACATAACCACAAATAATACAAAAGTTTATTGAGGTAGGAAATTATTTTATGTAGTTTTAGTTTTTAGTATAAATGAACAAAAAAAAATGATAATTTATTTTATAATTTCTAATTGAGCCGTTAATTTTGAAATTGGAATAAAAGTCACTTTTTGCGAAAAATTATGATTGATGAATTATTGAAATTATTTATGCTACTTATGATTACAAATTTGTATGATTTTTTCATGTTTTTCCTGATTTTATTTTTAATTTTTTTTTTTTTTTAATTCTGCAGGGGTTGCGTAAAGTGATTTGTGACTATCAACTATCACATATCACATATATATAATATTGCAAAGAAATTTCTATGCAAAATTTTAAGATGTGATAGTTAATAGTCACAACCCTTGCAGAATTTTGAAAGAAATTAACAATCAGTTAAACATGAAAATCATATATTTATTGATATACAAAATTGCAAAAAAAAATTTATAAAATCTCAAAATAACAGACAGTGACTTATGCTACTTTCAAAAACTAATAGCTTAATTAGGAATTTTATAATTTGATTTATTAAAATATAATTTATAATTATTAATTAATTTTAAAAAAAATAATGATAAAAATTTAATTTTTAAGCAGATTAAATTGTGTTGAATGAAAAATATATTTTTATTTTTTCAAAAATTAATTAGTTCCATAAAAAAAAAAGAATTCCAATAACAAAATTTCGGTTCCTGTTTTAAAATGAGAATTTTTAGTTGATTGGAAAAGAAATGAAATAGATTGGATTACTTTTTAAATCCTATATTAAATTGTATCATCCTTTTTTTAAATATATTTACAAAAAAAAGGACCGTTTCAAGTGCGGTATATAAAAAATCGTTTAATTACGAGTACAACAGATTATAAAATGATATAAAAATAGATTTTCAAAAAAGAATTTAGTTTTTTAACAAATTTTTCAATTAGATTATCGTAAATGAAATAAATTAAATTTTTGACTATAAAATAACCAAAAAGCAAATACCAAATAAAAATTATGAGCATAACCTATAACAAAATATTATGGATTAAATTAAAATTCATATTTTACAATTTATTAAATTTTCTAAACAAAAATCTTTTCTATATAATTTCGTTATGGTATCAAAGAGATATCTTTCTTTGTAAATTGAACATATATTTTAATTAATATTTTCAACATTTCATTTGTTCAAAAGCTTTAAAATAAAATTTTAATATTTTGTTGGGAAATATTATTAAATTTAATATGTAGTACAAATTTGCCAAAAATTTCATGTAATTCTAGAAGGGTTGGTTTCGAAAATATGAGAATATGTTTTCAAAAACTTAAAACATTAATTAAAAAAAAAATGTTTACTGTAAAACAAAACTTTTTATTTATCATTATATATAAAAAATGTAAAATTCTAACCCTTATAAAAGTTTCTCTGAAACAAGTAAACTAAAAATTTTCCAGGTATATCTACGAAAACCCTCTAAAGGTTTTTTTTTTTCAAATATTTATCAGAAAATTTATTAAATTCAAAGATTTATAAATTTCCTATAACAATAAAGTATTTTATACATAGTTAAATCATTACCATAGATACTTTATGGAAATTTCGATACTTTTGGAATACACATTTTATTATATTTTTATAATCTCTGGGGGTAAAGAATTTATATAATTAATTTTTACTAATTTCCGATTTTTTTTTCTGTTTTGTTTCTAATATAAAAGTAAAATGAAACGAAATGGATTATTTTGAAAAATAATTATTACTTCTTTCAAGATTTTCAAATTAGTATATTTTCTATTTATATTATTTGGAATTTTGTCTGAGATTTTACAGAAAATTTTAATTATTTTAATCACATACCATGGGAATTTATTGATAGAATTTCTGAGAATTTTAAAACAAATTAGGGCTTAGGTCCTTAGATGACTTTTTTTTTAATTACATAAATTAATGCTTTGGGCCTTCTCTTTCGCAATGACTAATACTTTTCCAGATTAAAATTAATTTATCTTTTTTCCAAATAGGAAAACAATTTAATTTTAAATTATGTTTTAATGTTTTTCAAGAATTGAAGTTAAAATTCTGGCATATAATTTTATTAATCCAATTTTCTATTAAATATTATTCACCTCCAGGATCTAAGAGAAATTCAATTATTAGAATTTAATTTGTTTTTTTAGCAAAAAAAAAATCGTTTCTATTTTACCATTTTGTGAATATAAGCGTAAAAAAATCAGGATTTATTACTCAGAAATACATACATACTTGAAATAAATTTAAATTGTTTTTTTTTTTAAATTCAGGTCAGGATTCAGTATTCTTAAATTTTGATAGAAATTTTATGGAACTAATTATGTTTTTTTGCATGTTTTTGAAATGTAGTTTTTTATAAATTAAATAAATATTATTGAAAATATTTATTAAAATTTTAGTATATCTGAAAATATCCTTTTGCTTTTTTTATACAAAAAAATTAATATCTTTACTAAATAATATTTTTTATTTTTTTTTTTTTATTTTTATATGCAAACCTCTTTTTGATTTAAATTTTTTTTTTATATTTTTTATTTTATTTTTATTTTTTCATTTTCAACCCTTAATTACAACAAAATTTCAACCAATTCACATAAAAATATCCTTTTTTGAAAAAAATTCAACAAACCCCAAAAAAAAAAACCTAATTTTTCCTCTCAACAAAAAATTATGTAAATACACGTACACATGTTTGAAAATCAATACCGAAACATAAAATAATTGTGTAGCAATTGGTTGGTGATAATCCTGATAAGGAAAAAATTGTCGCTGAATATCAAAATCGTCTACGTGGATCATTGAACAGCAGAAATGTTGGACTTTATGTTAAAGCATTTATGAAGTAAGTAAAATTTACAAAATATTTTTCAATTATTTTCGGTGTTTTACATGTATTAGATAATTAAATTTTATAAAAATATTTTATAATATATAATGAAATTTTGTTTCTGTATGCTTTTTTTACAGTCGTAAGGATTTGTCATTGAAAGGAAGTAAAGTTGATATGCTATTGATAACCGGTATGTTAAGTCCATATTCATCTGTTGTTGAGAAATTATATCGTGAAGTTGAAAAGGAAAAAGTAACAATGCTAAAAGTTGAACGGGCCGGAGATGTTCTTGCTGATGCGGTAATTTATATCACAAAATTTTAAAATTTATTTATTTATAAATATGTATTTTTTTATTATTATTATTATTAAATTAAAATATTCGCAGCCAGCTAAAGTGGCACAATCAATTTTATTGTTTTGTAAGGGACAAGGTTTATTAACATCTGTTATAATGCCTGGTGTTGATCGTAATCGTGCATTTTCAACAAGTTCTGGTGGATCAAATGATGGTACAAATGGTACCAGAAAATTGTCTCGAGCAATGTCAATGGAAGAATATGATAAACCAAATATTCGACGTTTAAGTGTTACAGTTAATAGTGAATTACCGCCAATTAGGAAGTAAATATTCTATATACACATTATATTTATTATTATATATTAAATTTGAAGAAAAAAAAAACATATATATAAATTAAAATTGTTATGTTTCTTTCTTTCTTCCTTTTTTTTTTTTTTAAATTTATGTTCTTGTATTTTATTTGCATTAAATATAAATATCATTAAATAAAAAAAGAAAAATTGTAATGAAAAAATAATTTAATTATGTAATATAATAAAAAAAAAACAAAGAAAAAAATTTTGAACCAAAAAACAAAAAACAAGGAATATTCATAAGAAATTATTAAACAAATTTTTCTAGTAAATACATATAAAAAATTTATTGAATAATCTGTGAATATCCTTTTTCATTAATAATAATAAAAAAAATAAAATAAACTATTCATATAATATTATGTACCTAAAATATCTTTACCTGATTTACCTCTTATAAATTTAAATATGTAAAAAAAAAACTGTTTATCTACATTATACATATATTTACAAAATATTAAAATGACTTTTCCTCCCACCCAAAATTTAAAGTAAATTTGTAATTTTTCTATTTAGTAAAAAAAAAAATATTCTCTATTATAAAAAAAAATTATGTTTGTTGTACAAGTCGGACTATAATTTTCTTTACTTTTTTTTAACATAACCAAAATACATAAATGTTCTTCAAAATTTTTCGAATTCGAGTATTCTAGTAAGAGATTATACATATATTAACATTTCTGTTGAATAAATGTCCTTTAAAATTTCTATTTGCATATTTTATAGTGTATAAAAAAGAAATTGCATAAATTGAAATTATGTTAATGAAAATTATGTCATTTATTATGCATGAGCATGTTAAATAGAATATGTAATGTAAATAAATTTCACATACTTACCAGTTTGCTCGTAATTCAAAAAATTTTTTTTTTGTGTTTTAAAATATAATTTATAAAAACTTATCAAAAAACTTCAATATAATTTTTCAGTTAAAATGATCTACTGGCGCACTATCTGGTGGCAGTTTCATGAACTGACAAAATTTAATTTTAAAGCAAAAAAAAAAAAAAAAGAAATTTATTATAATATATAAAAATAAAAAATATTTGTAAATCTTGTAAACAAGAAAAAATATAATAATTTTAAGTTTCTGTATTTTATTTTATTTTATATTTTTTTGTAAAGTGTAAATTACCAAATTTAAGATTTTATAACAAAAAATATGTTTTATAACATATTTTTTTGTATACAATTAATTAATTGGTCCTACTCCCGATTTGTAAACTGAGATGAAATTGAGCGTAACGAATGTATAAACAGTGAAATGAATTTTTTGAAGAATTAAAAACATAAAAATTTTGCCAAATAAAAATAATCTTTTTAAAAAATTATTGATTAACAATTAAAATTTTTTGGTAAATGAATGTTCAATTTTATCGCAGTGTTGTTTTTTTTTTTTGAATAAATAATTCTAATTTTCTATTTATTTCGCACAAAATTTATAACTTCCCATTATAAAATAAGTTGAATATTTTAATATTTATTAAATTTTAAATCCAATGATGGTAAATAGAACAGAAATTTTATTTCTTTTCGAACTATACTATATAAAAAGAAGTACGTAAAATTGGATATGAAAAGAAGTACGTAAAATTGGAAATCAAAAGAAGTACGTAAAATTGGAAACTACACATTTACTATCAATGCGATTTAAATTAAAAAAAAAATATTTTATTATTATTTTTTTACAGTTTCTGTTGATTAATCTATAAAATACAAAATAATATTTTTATAATTATCATTGGCTCATAACTAAAGAAAAAATTTACAAAAAGCAAAAAAAAAATGAGATTATCGTAAAAAAATAAATTTTAAATATTTGAACCAACAAAATTTCTACAAAGTAAAATTAATTATATACATTTACATTTTATTACACCAACATAATAAATAAAAAACACAATTTTTAAAAACTTAAAACCAAAAATTTTGTAGAAAAAAATCTTTTAAAGAGCAATTAAATTTTTTTGGAAAAAATTACTAAATATTAACAATTTGTAATAAACTTTACATCAGTAGACAAGACAAACCTAAAACATCTAGTTATATAATTAGAATTATTAATATTTAAGTAAAACAAAAAAAACCATAAAAATTTGAAAAAAAAAATTAATAAAATAAAAATTTTGTTGCCCAAAAAAAAAAAATTACATAAATATAAAAATTTGTTAAAAATTATAAAAATAATTATAAAAATTCTTATATCCTTTTGCTTCATATATTGTAAATATATGAAGCTTTTTTTTTGCTATCAAATTTTTTAAAGTATTAATTAAACTTTCTTGAAAATTATATTTTTAGTTTATATTTTATTTAAAAAATATAAAAAAATTGTTAAAATTGTTCAATTTAAGAGACAAACTTTATTATATAAAAATGTATTTTGTTAATGACACAAAAAAAATATATATAATTTTTTATCTATGTATGTTTTTTTTTTTTAAATATTTGCATTATTATACATAAAAAATATTTAAACTAAAAAATATAATTTTGAAAAATCAAAAAAATATATTATATTAAACAAAAATATAAATTAAAAAATTAATCATTAAAATTTCGTAAAAACTCATTACAAATTAAAGTAGAATCCTTAATAATAATGAAATAAAATATAATTCAACCAAAAACAATTAGAAGTAAAATGATTTTTTTATTTATTCAATTTATTTAAATAATTTTTCAGATTGTATTTTTTACTGACTAGTAATGAAGTAATAATTATGGTACATTAATTACCAACTAAATTTTAGTGTTAATTTACCAAATCAATGGAAGGATATTCGTATTGGATACAGTCCCAATTAAGTGTGAAGCAATTATTCGAAGTGTGAAAATGTTTGTTTTGATATTGCTCAAAAATGTTATTTTTAACATTTCAATATTCTCCTATAAATATAAATTTGGTATCAATATGGAGGAGTAATAAATGTAAATTTGGTATCAATCGAGGAGTAATTTTATTTATAACAAAACAATCCCCGGAAAAAATTAAAATATCTCTTTATTTGCCAAAAATATTTCAAAATAAGCAAGAAAATAATTTTAATATAATAATTTACATATATAATTAAAATAACTTTCGTTGGAATTACAACTATTAGAATTATATTCGTTTATCATTATGTATTTCAGCTTTCGTATTCTGTTATGGTAATGTCTAATAGCTGCTATGATATATTGGGAATTCTTAACGATTAATCAAAATGCTAATTTTTAACCTTTGAAATGATTTAATGTCTTTATTATAAGCTTACTGAAATATATAAAGTATAATTTGAAAATTATAGAAAGGTTATTAAGACATTAGTTTGATTTATAAATGTTAATGTATTTTTTTCCATTTTGTATTATGGTCAAATTTAAAATTAAATTACATATAAAATATGATTTTTTAAATAAAAGTTTTAAATTTTATTTTCTATATTGTCCCAAAACATGTGGGTTTCCATAATAATTCAAATATTGTGGATAATTATGATATTGTATTGGAACTGGTCTTACAGGATAATATTCTATTGGAATTGGTTTAACAGGAACATGAACTGGAATTGTTTGAAAATGTACTGGTTTTATAGGAATTCCAATTTGTTGAACAGGTTGAATATGAACTGGTATTTGTTGTGATGAATAAACTGGATAATATCCACCATGATTATAATGATTATTATTGTTATTATTATTTTGATTAAATAAATGTGATAGTAAAAATCTACTTTGACCATTTGCAGGATTTGTTCTTTCTGTATTTTCATGACCAATATGAATACCATTTACTAAACTCATTATTGTAATGAAATAGCAAACTAAAATAATCTGAAAAATAATTTGGAATTGAAAAATATTGGATATTTTTTATATATTAGAGAAAACTTTAAATATATTCTTACAATTTTATGCATTTTAAAATTAATAATTGTTCTTAAATGAAATGAAAATTTTAAACTAATTAGAATTTTCATTAATCTATTTGTTTTTATACTAAATATAAACAATTTAATATTTTAATAATACCGTATTACAAATAAAATTTGTAATTATTTTATTATATAAAAAAAAGTTTTCGAATTTGTTTTGACTGAACTGAAATTTAAGTGGGTAGTGGGTAGTAAATATGTTATGATATAGTTGATTATGGAAATTATATATCATTGATATTTTTGTTGTGTAATATTATTTAACATTTTTTATTATCGATATAATCAAGGTAAGAAAAATAAATACTTTCCTTGTATCTTCTCTATATTTTGTAATAAAATTCATTAAATATTGCAATAACATTTTTCTATTTTGAAAAATATTTTTCAATGTCTTTAATAATTTGCAATAAATTAATAAAAATAAAATATATAAATAGTATAATTTTTATAATTAATTTATATGCTTTAATTTTGTTTTATATATGAATGAAATATTTCTAAATAATATATAGCTAATTGCATAACTTTAGGGTGTAGAATTTTTTTCAATTATATTAATTTAATTTAATAGAAATATCAATTAAAATTTGATGTACAAATTTTCGCCACCCACAAAAACAATAGCAAAAAAAAAAAAACAACAAAAGCTTACAAGGTTTTTAATCTCTTTAATATTAATTACCAAAAATTTATAGACATTATGAAAAGATTACAATATTTCCATCTCTAAAACAATTTACACTACAAGCATGTGAACAACATCAGATAAATTTTGCTATAGAAGAAATCTAGGTCAAATTTTGATATTGTGGGTAAATTTAGTCAAATATATTTTTGTTATTTTCGTGATATACACACATTTTTTTTTTTTAATATTTGTTGTGATTTTATGTAAAAAATGTTATTCACCTTTTGTACGCAAAGCTTTTTCTATATTTTGGCTAGCAAAAGTATGTATTTATGGCCGGCTTTTGTTTCTAATTTTAGATGACTAATTTTTTTATTTGGTTTGATTATTTTTTATGCCATTGGAAATTTGTTTGGAAATATAATCATTTTTATTTATAATTATTTTAAACTTTCCGGTTTTTACTGTATCACACAACATTTGACCTGAAAGCTTTTTTATTTTTGTTTATTTTTTTTTTTTGAAATCAAGGTAAAAGAGATTTTGGGAATTTCAAAGATTTTTTTTTTTGTATACTTAAGTTACTTCTTAAATAATTATGTACTTTTTGTCCTTCAATTACCCAAAATTGGTCAATTATATTGTGAAACTTAAAATTTTTAAATAATAAATAATAAAATGATTAAAATTCTTTTTTTGTTGTTGATGATATTTTTAATATAATTTATTGAATTGGTAATAATGGGTGCGCAAGGTGTTTAATATAGTAATAATATTATTAATTAAAGATTATTTATGACAGTTTATTTCTTTAGCTAAAATTACTTCCGAAATATAAGGAAAAATTGTGATCTGTATATAACCTCGAATGATATATTTCTATATCATAAAATATAATTAATTGTTATTTTATTTAAATATTTTCTCTTGATTAATTGAGTATGAAATTTGCATAATTTAGATTTAGAAATTTAGGTCAAAATATTATTAAAATTTTTGTCTGACACATATAACGCCTAAAAACAATAGAAAATTATAACATATTTTCGTAATTATTATGAAATTTTTACATAACTTTTTTTTGGCATAAAATTTTTTGCCAGCCTAACAATCAATCATTATTTAATAGTATATTTAATAGAAGATATCTTTTTATGTATATATAAATTTTCCCTTTCAATGTGAAGTCATCTGTGTGTGTCCAAAATTTTCACAAGAAAAACACATTGAACTAAATTTCCAGGTGGGTGCAAAAACTCTAAATTCAAATGATTTTTTCCCAAAAATAGTGTTAGAAAAACAAAATAGTGAAAAAGCAAAACAAAAGCAATATAAAATTTCGCATAACCTGTCCAAATAAATATAATTTGTATAACAATAAGATAGAAATATATATGATACTATGTGGACCTTCTAATAGTTTTGACTCTAATAATTAACCAAATAATCTATTAATTTTATATTTAGATCGTAATTTTTCTTGTCTACTCATTTAAAAATATGAAATTATTTAATAAATTCAATAAAATTGCATTTGTAGCTATTATAGTAATTTCCACTTTTTTTTAGCCATATATCTTTTACACATCCAATAACCAATCCGCCTACCAAATAATTTTTCTAAAAATGGTGCTTTCTTTCAATTACATTTGCATTTCCACAAACTCTGATGCAATTTTATTTTATTTTTTCCATTGCATCAAATGATGCAATAAATGCAATTATACAATTATTTATTTTATTTAAAGAAATTTGCAGAAAAATTTTTGTTGTTAAGTTAAACAGTTTATTAGGATTCATATTTAGTTTAATATTTGATTAACAATCGAATGGTCTCAATTAAAAAATATTAATTAAATTTAAATAGTAAAATTTAAAAGAAAAATGTCATATAAAAAATTACTAATATTATTCGTTATATTTTTAATAAAACTAGTGATTCAAATAAAATGTAATCCACAAAGAGGATATTATAATAATTATAATGGACAATATCATAGATCATTAATTGATGCACAACCAAATTCATATTATAATCGTTTACCATCAAATAATTATATTGTAAATAGTGTTAGAAATTCGAAATATTTAAATAGTGATGATAATTCTGGATCAGTACAACAAAAAACATTTGGTAATAATGGACATTTTGGATTTGGTAATAGAAAAGGTGGACATAAACATAAAAAACGAAGAAAACATCATCATAATAATCATCAAGAACAAGATGATTCAAATCTTTGTTATTATCGAAATAATAGAAATAATCCAGAAGGTCGATTTTTATGGGATTTAAATGTTTATAATATTTATCCAAATAATAATCATCAATCTAATCAAGATAATTATCCTATAAAAAAACCAAATTCTGGATTTCCACAATTAATTCCACTTTTTATACCAAATAATAATAACAATGATTGTATGAAATATGGTAATTCAGGTTCAAATTATGGTAATAATAATGGAGGAAGTCATCATAGTGGTCATCAATTATCTACACCATTATTAAATTATCTAATGAGTATTATTTCACAAAATAATCAACAAAATAATCAACAAAATGGTGATGGTAATAACGGAGAGGATTCTGATTTTGATCCAGTTTATAATGATAAACCAGTAACTGAAAATCAAAATGACGATTACAAACCCGACACAGTAAGTTCACATTTCATTTTATTGTAGATTTAAATTAATTTTTTGAAAATTTAAATTATCTTTTATTTATATAGGGTCCACCTTTACGACCTGGTCAAATAGTAGGTGGTGTTGCCAACACAGTAAATAGTGTAATTCAAACTTTATCAGGAAATGGTCGACAAGGAGCATTCCTAATGAATTTATATAATCGAATATTTTAAATAATAAAATTTAACAAATAAAAAAAAAATTATTTATATATTATTAAGTAATAATTCTTGTTATATCAATAAATTTCTCCAAAATGAAGATGGTTTTGGTTTAATAAAAAAAATACAATTTTGGTTACTTTACTAAAATGGTAATCTAAAATTGATAATGCAAATTTTTATATTTTTATTTTTGCGTAAAAAAAACCAAAAGTTTAAATTTCGGTCACATTACACAATATCACTTTTCGGGAATTACACACTGTAACTATATTAAAATCTGGCGCATTAATATATACCTATATATTGCGAATTTCATTGTCGTCCTACTCATTTATTATTTAATCATTACTTTTATATGTGAATTTTTTTAAATCAAAGGTGATAAGTTAAAGTTAGTTAGGATTTAAAGTTTAGTTACAATTGCGAACACAAGTCGAACGGATTAATCTTCAAGAAAAAACAAACAAAATTATTTTTGTTGGATTACCTACCCAGCGGTAAAACCCGCCAAAAAAGTTATAAAATTTATATTGATTAATATATTTGAAAAAAAAAAACCACAAAGAAATATGGCGCTTTTAAAAGTTAGTTTTAGTTAAATATCCTTAAATATTGTGAACCACATTGAATTTAAATTATTTTTTTGTTAATAAATTTAATTGCATTGACATGTAACTTTTTTAATGTTGCCTAAAAGTATGCAATTTATTGGAAGTGCGATTATCAATTAACAATTTTTATTCGAAAACAAATTGCAAATTATTTTTTATTTAAATATTTTAATAAAATTATTATAAATTCCGTTTCAGACGAATTTTGTTACACTTATTTTTGGTATTCAATGTTTAGTATTAATACTAGAAATTACAAGTGTATCTAGTATACCACAATTATCGAATCAACCACAAATTCGTCCATCACGACGACGACCTGAATCACAATTATCATATGGTAATGATATTTATGGTGCTGCAAGATTACAAAAACGTCCATCACGACGTCGTGGAAAAAGTACACCAACAGCACATCCAAATTCGTATTATACTCGTTTATTGTCAAATAATATTCAACCGTCACTTGCTGACAAAGATAAAGATGAACGTGATAAAACATTACATCATCATCATGGTGGACTTTTTGATGATGGTTTTGGTTTATTTGGCAGCAGCAGTAGTAGTAATAATCATCATAACAATCGTCATGGATTACATTCTATTCATCATTTCCATCATAATAGTGGTAATAGAATACGTCAAACTAATCCATGTTATCGACGTCGTCGTAATTATTATCGAAGTAATAATAATCGTGAACAAGAAGGTCGCTTTCTTTGGGATTTAAATTTATATAATTTACATTCACACCATGGTGGACATAGTGCATTAGCACAATATGATGATTGTGGTGATTATGGTGGTAGTGGTTTATATTCAGATAATGGACCAATTCGTCGACCAGGACAAAATTATTTAGAATTATTGGCTAATGGTGGTTTCGGGCTTAGACCATCAGGTGGTAGTCGACCATATAGACCATCTGGTGGCAGTTTAGGTGGTGGTGGTGGTGGTGGCGGAGGTGGAGGTGGTGGCGGTAATAGTGATAATAATATAGGTGATTCGGATGTATATGATCCAGTTTATGATGATCGAGATAGACCAGTTTATGAAAGTCAGCTAGATGCAAATGCGGTTAGTATATATGTTAAATAAATTATTGAGAAAGATGGCTTTATTGTTATTTTATTAAGGGACCAGTTTTATCCCCGGGTCAGATTGTAGGAGGGGTAGCGCATACTGTGAATGGAATTATACAAACTTTAGCTGGTAATCCACAACCAGGACGATATGGTACAAGATATCCAAGATATACGTTCTAATTTTATATATATATATATATTATTATATTATTTGTTAATTATTTTTTTAATTTATTGGTTTTATTTTGTTGAATATTTAATAAACACGAAAATATTTTTACTTAAAAGTTGGTTTTTTTTTTAATTAATCGTAGAAACTTCGTAATATAGATTAAACATTTGTACCAAAAATTAGCTATGATTTATCTATGAAATAAAATATTTTATTTAAATTCAGAAAATCATAAATTATTTAACTGCATTAATTTATTTTATATATAAAAACATAATAATTTTAACAATATATTCACAAAAAAAAAATTAAATTACAAAATCAAAAATAAAATTAATAATTTATTTAGGCAAACTAATTATTTCAACTGGGTCTACAAAAATTATTTTTCAACTTTTTTACTATCAAATTTACTACTTACATCACCAACAATCGGTGGTTTCACTTGAACATTTGTATATTTTTTATAAAATTTTGGTCTAAATGATGAATTTAAAATTTTACTTGCCATTTGACGTCGTCCTACTGATTTGTTATTAGTACTTTGAAATATAGGATTTTGAGGATAATTTTGATAGTTTGTAAACTTTTCTGATGGGGATAAAATTGAATTTACTAATGGAAAATATTTATTGCAATGACGTGCAAAACGTCGTGGCATTGGATGATTATAAATTGATGGTCCATCTTGTTGCTGATAATATTCTGGTGAATGTTGATTATGAGGATATGAATGTTCATGATGATGACTGATACTATGATGGGGATTTAATAGTCCAAAATAAGGTTGTTTCATTCGATCTGTAAGTGCATAACCAACTATTGAATCGTCTGGCGGTGATTGTCGTGTATATAGTCGTGGTTTAAAAATACTATATGTATAATGATCCATGAAATGCATGATGAAATTAATGATGAATGGAATAGATGTATTATGAAGTTTTATGCATTTTTGAATATGAAATGAGATTTTGAAAATAAATTAAATTAGTTAAAATTTTATATAATAAATTTTATTCTTACAATTATATATATTTAAATTGTTATTATAAATTATAATTTCTTAAAAATTTATATATATATTATAACATTTCGAAATAAATTTCTCATATTTCGGTATATGATTTTTTCCCAAGTTCATGGTATCATATATTAAAAGAAAAAAATCATTTCTCATCAATTTACAAATAAAAAATATATTAAGAAATTATTAAATTTTTTTATGTTGTTTTTTTTTTTGCATATCAAATTTCAAATTATTTTTCTGTAATTTATTGAAGGCAATAAAAATAATCATAAAAAAGATATGCTAAGTTTTGTTTTTCATTATAACTTCCGATTGACTAGATGGCTAAAATTTAAAAAAAAATCTGAATCAAATTTATGAACGAATTGGAAATTATAAATTTTTTCGAATTTTTTTTATTTAATAAACTATAACTTTATTCATAATCAGCGAATGAACTACTTTCTGAATTCAAATCTGATTCATCATAACTTAAATCTTTTATATTAATTTTCTCAATTTCTTCTGAACTTTTCGTAAATGGAATAAACTTTTTATCATTCTCTAATTTCTTAACTTTAATATTACTAGAACTATTTTCTAATTTGTCATCATTTACAGTACAAAATTTCTTTTTTACATTTGATCCCATATCAATCCATACACAATTATCATTGATATTATCAAATTTTGGTAGATCTGAATTTTTTGATAATTGATTTAATTGAGAAAGATGATAAATCATTTGATCAATACGATTAATTGGTAATTCTTTATTATTTTCTGTTGAAGAATTTAAATTTTCATCACTTGGTTTAGGTTTTTCTGTTGTTGTGGTGGTAGTTGTAGATGTTGTTGTCGATGTAGTAGTTGATATTGTAGTTGGAATAGTAGATGTCGTTGTTGGTGGTGTAGTTGATATCGTTGTTGGTGGTATGGTAGATATGGTTGTAGATATTGTACTAAATTCCGTTGATGTTTGTCTATCTAATTGATCAATATCACCAAAAATTTTCAATTTACAATTTTCACAACAATCATGTAATTTTTTTTGTATATTATTAATCATTTTCTTAAACATATTATCATTTAATAGTTCTGGCTGATAATCAATATCAATTTGTGTTGGAATTTTACCATGTATTGGACATTTACAATTTGTATGGTCAGAATTTGATTCAGGTTTTTTATATTCCTGTTCGAAATATTGTGAAATATCAGGTTGATTATAATTAATCGGATTAAATGTTGGTGAATGGCCGAATGGTAATGCTGATTGAATATCTGATGGATAATTAAAAGTTTGTATTCCATTTAATTTACCAGGACGTATTTGATAGGGATTTTGACCAGAATTTGATAAATAATCATCTTCATTTATCATAATCTCTTTGTGATCAGCCTCAACTAAAGCTTTTTGTATGGAATCTGCATTATGTTGCATTAGAAATTTTGTAATATCATCAGAATCTGATGAAAATGATACTTCTTTATATGGATATGATACTTTATTTTGACCAACTCTAGAATTAAAATCTGTTTTAGATTTTGGATAATAATTTTGATCCCATGAATAGGGAAATTCTTGCCGTCGATTTCGTGATTGATTATTGTTATATTCTGATGATGATTCGTTTATATTTTCTAACCAAGTTTTATCAGTTTGTTGGGAATTCGATGAGTTATCAAATGAAGGATTTTTATCAATTTCAAAAAATAATGCACGCTTTTTTCTTAAAACTAAATAATTTTCTAACCTTTTTAAACTAGATAATATTCCATCAGCGTTACATGTTGTACTACTAGTTGGTGTTGTTATAATTTCTTCTTGTACTGATAATGGTGTTAATTTCTTTTCATTACTAGCTGGACATGATCGTTGGCAACGCCTAAAGGCAGCAAATGGATACATTCTTGATTCACTTACAATTAAATCATCAGGTGCTCTATTAGAATCTTTGTTGAAAATATTTTGTGTTTCAGTTGAATAATCGGCCAAATAAATCATTGAATTTTGTTGTTGTGCAGTTAATTCCTGAAAATCGCCCCCTGTTAATTATGATGGGTGTCAATATAAAAAAATATATGGAAAAATGAAGTAATATTAGTATGTGATATAAATGGTCGCAACCAGAAAGTATTATTTTGGAGAAAGTTATATATAAATGAAGATAGAATATGAGTTAAAATAGTTTAGTTTTTATATTTACCTCCATTTCTTCCGGAGAGCGATAATATCTATTATATCCACCACCACCATAACCTCCATGTCCATAACCACCACCATATCCTCCATGTCCATAACCACCACCATGTCCATACCCACCACCATAGCCGCCATAATTAACATTGTAGTTGGAATAGTATTTAACAATTTTATAATTATTACCTCCATCATTGTCATGCCCTAATTTATTATCATAATAAGATCCATAACCACTATTATATTTAGTAACGGCCAAAGGATTACCTTTATAAAATGTTCCTACTTCATCGCCGGCTTGTGGACCTGTTACTCCAATTGCACCATCATCAAACTGATATCCATATGATTGAAAATGTGCTGGCGCTTCAGCACCTACAATTCCTTCATAACCATAGAATTGCATATTTGGAGTTTCTTCAGTCATAGCACGATAACCTTGGAATTTTTGAGGAGCTTGTGGAGCTTGTTGACCTTCAGGATGAGGTGGTTGTGGTGCTGGTTCACCATCTGCAGCACGATAACCTTGAAATTGTTGGAAGGGTTGTTCTGGAGTTTCAGCACCAATAATACCTTCATAACCATAATATGGAGATTTTGGTTCTTTATTATCAATTCCGAAATATCCTGGCATTGGATTTTCCGCACCGACAATTCCTTCAAAACCAAATTTTGGAGCTTCTTCAGTCATGGCAGGGAAACCTAGATACTGTTGAGGATCTTGTGGACTTTGTGGTGATTTACCTTCAGGGTGAGGTTGTTGAGGTGCTTCATTATCTGCAGCTCTATATCCTTGATATTGATGGAAAGTTTGTTCAGGAGTTTGTTGTGTTTCAGTACCAACAATTCCTTCAAAACCAGAGAAAGGAGTTTTTGGAACTTCTTCAGTCATGGCACGGTAACCCTCAAATGGCTGAGGGGATTGCGGACTTTGTGGCGATTTTCCTTCAGGTTGAGGAGGTACAGGTGCTTCATTATCTGCACCAACAATATTTTCATATCCATATAATTGACTAAATTCATATGGTGAACGTTTAGTAAAATCACGATCTTCTGTATTATCTTCACCCAAATCTTGTGTTATTAATAAAAATTCATTTTGTACTGTAAATTCCTGACCTTCTTTTTCAATTATTTGTGGACTTGATAATGGTTGTACAACATAAAAACTTAAATCTGGATTACTACTAATTAATTCATCTTTTTTAATATCAAAATTATTTTTATCTGCTGGTAATGTAAAACCATCTAAATGTTCAATTTTTGTTGTACCATGTTCATCAGAACTAATTTTTAATGGTGCTGCTGCCATTTTTTTTAAATCATCAAATGTGTACCAATGTACTTGTGGACTTTCTGATTTATGATAATCATCTTGATAATAATCATTTATAAATTCAGTTTTTGATTTACCATAATATTTTTCTGTAATTTGTTTAGCATGTTCATTTAAAAATTCTTTAATTTTCTTTTCTAATGGTAATGATGGTACAGCATCATCATCATCACTACCATCACTTTTTGTCAATTGTATTTGGGTTTCTTGTCTACCTTCCAATTCATATGGATCAGTTTCATGATGTTCATTATTATAATCTGAATAATATGGATGTGGTGGTGGTGCAAAATGATGATGTGAATTTTGTTGATGTATTGGATAATTTATTTTAAATTTTGTATCATCATGATTTTGTGTTTCAAAAATTTCTGGATGGTCATATTTATCAATTGCCATAACACGAATACCAGTTTTTGGATCTTCAATTAAAAATACATTTTCACTTGGTGATACAACTTCTTCAGCAACACCTAACAATCCAAGACCACCAAGACCAGGTTTTAAAAAATTATTAAGTGTTAATAATTTGCCCAATTTTTTCAATTTAAAACCTTCCCAAATTTTCCATTTACCAAAACCTTCTAATTCAAATCCTAAAAGATCTTTTAATGGTCCCTAGAAAAAAATTGGAAATTAGGATTTAATAATTATTTTTTTTTTAAATTTATCCGATTAAATTACTTTTGTTGCATTTGTAGATGTTGATAAAAGGGCTACCACTAAGAATAAAGCTGCTAATAAACTCCACAACTGTTTAGAAAAAAATAATTATTTAATAATTTTTTACAATAAGTTATTTCAATTCTTAGAATTTCACCTTCATCGTGTAGAATAAAAATATTTCTCAACTATTATTTTAAATTTTTTTAAAGCACTAAGAACTTTACGCTTTGACTATTTTAATTAGAATGATTCAAAATTCTAAATTAGTTAATTAAATAACCATTGTCGACAACATAAATTAATTATATATTTTTTTAGTTTCATTTAAATTTCGTAATGCAATAACGATTTTTTTTTTGGTGTTGTAGCATAAAATGATAATTGGACTATATGTATAATAAAAAAAACTTGAAATGCGTTTTTCATGGAAATTTTTGATGAATTAACAATAAATTAAAATTTTTTTTTAAATTATAATAATATTGAGTTCAATCTATTTTAGTTTCCAATGTTGTATTTCAAATTTAATTTTTACTATAAAATTTAGTTAGAATTTGATTACAAAACTACAATCTAATTTTTTTTTTATAAATCAAGGTACATTAAAAACTATGTTTACTAAAATTTAAAATAGTCTTATTAATAAGGTACACTTTTTGGACTAATTATAGCCAAAGATTCCGAGCTGTTTCGACTATAAAAACAATAACATAAAGTTAATTTTTAATAATGAAACTTAAATGGGACCCTAATTACCAAATTGTTGTATTTGAAATTAAAAAATAAAGTCGATGACTTTAATTTAAGCCTAAATTATAATTATTGCAATAATATAATTAAATTGCGGCAGTAATCATTTTAAGTTTCTATTGAAGTAATAAAAATTATATTAATGTGAGAAATTTCAATCGCGGGGGCCATTAAACTATGAATATTTAAATATATAATTAAATTTAGTAGAACTCGTCATTTTTGGACAACAATTTTAATTATATTATCGAACTGACCACTTCCTTTTTCCTTAATAGGACCTTATTTTTCAACAGTATATTTCTAAAAAAAATAAATTATTATTCGTATTTATTATTTCCATATGTGAAATATAATATTTTTATGTAATCAAAAACTTTTAATTTGGTTTAAAATTTCAATATTTTAATTCGCATTACACGTAATTCTTCTAAGAAAATGTAATTTTAAACTATAAAAGTACGTGGTTAACTAACCAGAGAGTAAATTTATAATAAAGTACCAAAATTTGACCTTTAATTTTAAACATATTTACATAACAATATTTATTTTTACAAAACTTAAATAGAATTATAAATTTCTCTTAATTTATTTTATGTTTAAGTAAAATTTCAATTTCAACAAAATATAAATATATACACTTGAACTTATCAATTTTTACTTTCATGAAAAATATTCTTCTTTGGAAATAAACTTCCGCAATTAAAGAATATAAACAAACAAAAAATTCGATTGCGTAAAGAATGTAAAATTTCTTCTTTCTGTAATAGCATAACAAAACTAAGGTAATCAATCTTATATATCTTTTTTTTTGCAACAGAAGTTAAACAGCCCACACATTAATCTGAAAATCAAAAATATTATAATGAAGCATTTATATAGATATATGTTCAAATATTCTGTTTAGGTTTAGAGAAATGATGAAGGTGAATACCAATCAATGGATAAAATTAGAAAGGCATTTTATAAGTTGTAAAAAGTCTATGGAAATTCGTTAATTTGAATAAATAAATCAAATTAAAGTTGCATACAAAATTGAATAATTTGAAAGAAATAAAGTTCAATTGATTGAAAATTACTGCTTGTAGCTTTCAAGTTTAAAATATTCTAATTTTGCAGAAAAAAAACAATGGTTTTAAGATATTTAATTTTAGAAAATATTTTTATAAATCCTCAAATTTTTTTTATGGTTTGCAAAAAAAAAAATTAGAACATAATTTTATGATCACAAAAAAAAATATTCGCAAAAAAAATATCAAAATTTCTACAAAAATTGCGTAGAGATCTTTGAACCAATAAATAATAAAAAAAATTCTCATATAAAATTTTAAAGATTTAGATTTTTTCCAATTATTATATTTTGGATTAGTAAGAATACAAGTTTTTTAAAAAAAAAATTGAGAAAATATTTAAAAATATTTCGTAAAGAAATTAGTTTTTATCACATAAAATTGGCGAAAAAGTTTTTTTTTTAAATCAAATGGCATTTATCCAATAATAACAAAACAATTTTTAGCTATCCAAAGAAATATTAATAAAACGTTTAGTAGACATTAATTATAATTAAAATTTAATCCAGACTAATAACAATTTAAATAAATGCTTTAAATTGTTTCTTCTATTGTCACATAGTAAACAAAATTTAAATAAATTTAAATATAAATAAGGAATTAACAAAAAAAATTATTTTACGTGGTATAATAAAAATTTGTCGTTTTTATATATAAAATAAAATATATTTTTAAACTTTGTTAATATTGTTTCTTTGACAAGATGTTAAGGTGGTCTCTGGAATCCCACCTCAAAATTAAAAAAAATTACATATCATAAATCTTCTTTTCTGCTCCTGGACATGAAAATGTCAAAAATACTTCTAATTGACCATGTCCACTTTGATATTTTACTTTCAAAACAATATAATCTCAAAACACTCAGAGCAGAGAATTTCTGTGATTGATCATCTTGAATATAAGATTTTTGCTTTGTGATTAGAAAATAATTCAACATTATGATCATTATTACCAAAGAGGTTCTAAGGAAGCGTTAGGGTGTGTTAAATAAAACATGATAATAATCACGCTTCAGATCATCGTTAATTTAGAAAAATATATAATGTACGTATTTATATTTTAGGCTGTGGTTCTTGTGATGAAATTGTCTTATGTTTACATACCACCATGATTATTTTTAAATATAAACATGGAAAATTAATTAGTAAGAACATGATTGACAATTTTTGAATATAGCAAAGATAATTTAAATGTGTTAAAAAGGATATTTAAAAGAAATGTCTTAATATAAAATTGGGAATATTATACTGAAGGAATGCTATACAAGTATTCAGGGTAATTAGCGAAAATTAAAAATTCCTAGGGGTAGAATGCTATTACTCGTAGTCTATAAATATATGTACGTGCACATTAAAAATATCGAATGTCATTTTCCCAAAGGACAACAACGATATTCAATATAAAGAATGGATTACAAAATTTAGTTTTGGTTATAGAATAAACCAGAACGAGAAAGGAATAAAACGATATCAAAAAAAATGTTGCCATGGGATGTGATATTACATCCCATGAAATGGTGTTCATAGTGCTGCAACATTTTTGTGTATATGTTTGTTGTTGAGTTTGAAATTTTCCTCAGTAAATAATATATACTGTAAACTGTGACTTGGTAAACAAAATTTTTCAATTTCATAAAAAAATTAATTCATAAATCCCAATTCAATCATAAATCCCAATTTCAGTAAGTAAATCTATTGTTTATAAAAAAATTCGCCTGAGAGTATGCTTTAAGATATATATAATATTTTTTTGACTATCTTTTATAATTAGCAATATTTACGAAAATTTGAGCAAATAATCTCAGATCTCAGAGCCCAAATAATCTTCAGGAAGTAAAAGTAAGCCGAAGCATTCTGCATTTCGAATTTTTTGGACGGAACTCCGAGCTACAAATTACGTACGTAATTCCGAAAAATCTAGACACATTTCGGAAGACCATTCTAATAAATTCGAAATTCGGTATTCCTTACGAAAACTTCGGAACTTATTGAAATTAAATTTTGAAAAAATGGAATTACTTTCTGAATTCTGAGATTTATGTTAACCTAGTATTTTGGTAATTTTTTTGGTTAATAAATTAATTAATTTTTGGGCGTCATTAGTTATTCCGCGTAAATTTTCAAAACGGTGAATTTTCTGATTCTAGGATTTAGATTACATGGTATTTTCATGAATTTTTATATGAAATTGAAAATTTTTGTTTACCAATGCAGTATTTTTTATTGAGACAAATTTCAAACTCAACAAATAAACAAATACTCAAAACAGTGTTGCAGAATAACAAACATGTTATTCGAACATGTTAGTAATATTATATCCTATCCCTATGACCTATGTCATACATTTTTGTGATATGGTTTTGTTCCCAGTGTGATATCTATATATTCGAGTCACTAAAACTGTCTATAGAAATTATAGTATAAATAAAATTTGTATGAGTTGAATAATCCAAAAAAGGCTTTAAAACATAAAATTTATTTTACGTAAAATATATTTTACGCAAAGCATTACATTGAAATTCAAAGAATGCATTGAAAATTATTGATAAAACTAATTATTTTAACACAAATTAATGTTAAATTCTAATATATTAATTAAATTTAAATAGTAACAAAAAATTTTTAAATATTCAAATAAATAATATCTTTTTAATTACTCAACCGCACTCTATAAATAATTAATATTATTAACAATATTCGCCGTAGTAAATCACTAGCTAAATATTTAAACTAGTAAAATTATCTGAACTTACCCTAATTTCAATATATTTTATATTTTTTCTGCTTTATCATAAACGCAAACCAAATTTTTGAATGTCAATTTCTCAAAATATAAATAAATAATACAACTCGTTAATTTCACAATATTCGTTAGTTTTTTTATAATAAAGCCGCTCGTTCAATATTCATATCGCAATTTTTCTTTAGTTGTCAAATTTTCAATTGTCGCCGAGCTGCCGTTATGCTCGTATGTCTCCAACTCCGGTTCCGTTTATTTTTTTTATTCGAAATTTTATTTTTTGAATTAAATTATATGAGATTTTTTTTATAATGATTAAAATTTAAAATAAATGATTAATTCTTGCTTTCAATTGCATAGCAAAAATAAACAGAAAAAAAATGATTTAAATAAAAATTTAACTATAAAAATTTTCGGTTCGCGGTTTTTCAAAAATATTTTTCTATTGAAATTTAAATTAATAAAAAAATTTCAATTATTTAATTTTTATTTTGTAAAGGTGAAATGAAAATATAAATATATTTATGAAAGTATTATTAAATAATTTTCAAAAAGTGTTAAACTAAAAATATGTTTATAAAAAAAATTACCGGAAAACCCGGAAGTAAAAAATATTAAAAAGAAAATTTAAAATGATCAAAAAAAAAATAAAAATGTTAAAAATTTATGTAAAAGTTTTGTTAAAAAAAATGTGGTTTTGAGAAATAAATATTTTTCTTGTGTTTCAAATTCTTTTGCAATATGTTTCAATTTTAAGTCATTTAATTGTAAAGTAAATTTTTAATGAACTTAAATGTTTTAATTAATTTGCACACCTTTATTTACATTAACAATTTTATAATAACAAAAAAATTATGGTAAATTATAAATATATTATTAAATTTTGCATTATTAATGTAAAATTGTCAACCAGATTCGGAAAAGTGTTTAAATGTATTTTTCAAAAGTGATTAATGATCGGAAAAATTTCAAATTTTATCTAATCTAAATTGTTTTGATTTAAGAATTTACAATGAAGTAAAAAAAGTGTGTAAAAAATGTTTTTTTTTTCTTTCTTCAATTTTTATGTAATTTACATAATAGAAAAAAAAAATAAGTTGTGCAAAATAAATCTCTAAAAATAAGAAAAAATTTGTTCTAATTTTATAAAATTACACAATTAAATTTCCGGTTTTTTTTTATCTTATAATTTTATTTGTTAATTTGAAATTCGTATAATGTTAATTAATGCGAGACGAGACAAATAATATATGTAATAATGATCAGGTCTTTGAGGATTAACCCCGACCGATAAAATTTATTTATTTTTTAAAGAGAGGTAAAAAAATTTCAATATTCTTCGATACGAAAATTATAAAAAAAAAAGTTTTAATACCGAAAGAAAAATATTATGTAATAAGAAAAATCTTTTAATTGTAATTAATTTTTTTAAATAACTTAATAATTTTAACGAAATTTGGCATAAAATGTGTTGTTATTAATTGAATTAAAGATGAAAGTGAAAATTTAGTTTTTTTTTTCAAATATGTTTTATAATATTAGAAAGTTGATACAATTTTTTATTTTACTTTAAATAAGGTCAGTTAAGCATTAAATTTTTGTCAGTAATTGCAGAAATAATTGAAGGTTACAACAACCAGTTAAGAGAATTATTTTTTAAATTGATTAAAAGAATAATGTTAAAATTGTTTCCAAAAAATAACTAATTACAAATCAATTTAAATTGATTTTATTTCTTCCTTGTTACCAAATAAAATACTTAAAATATTTCGCCAGTAATAGGCGCCTTTTGGTTCACATGACCGAAGTAATTACAATTATTTTTAAAGTTAATTATTATAATATGTAATTACAACTTAATTAATTTACACAAAAAAAAAATTAAATAAATTATTCTAGTATAATACAAAAATGCAAAATGTCCTAAAAAATTTATTTAACAAAGCTGAGATTTTGTTAGAATAAGTTTTAATCGATTCCTTACCTTTAAAGACACTTTAATTTTTGATTAAGTGTAGTAAGTTTAGAAATTTAGTCAAGTATAGGTTAAGCTTTTATATTTTATTTAAAACGACATATAACTGTTATAATTTTGAAAAATTTATGAAATAAAATAGCTAAATATATTAACAAAATTTATAGTTTATATATTTGAATATTTTTTTTATAGTTAAATCATTAATTTAATTATAGTTGATGAGTTATCCAATTTTAGACTATGACTTTTTAAAACATCATTTTTCACTAAATCATTTTTATGAAAACTGGAAATTTTTTAACGAAATTAAAAATTTTTTTATAGTTTTCTTTTATATTTGAATTAATTTTATAGTTTCGAAATTTTGAATAATAATTTTTAATAATCAAATATTTGATTCAGCATTTTCTAAATATTTTTACAAAATATTTTTACAAATATATTTTTTATATTGACTAACTGTCCAAAAAATCTAAATCAATATCAAAATAATGTTTTTAACTTCCAAAGTATAAACCAAAATCTTTGATGACATTATCTTTAAATCTTCCCGATTATATACTAAAATTTTGTATTTATAATCAAATATGAAACAACTAAAAGAAGAAATAAATTAAATAAAAAAAATATTTAATTTGCAAAATTTTGTATATAAATTACTAAATTAGTTTTCCTATAATTTGTATAAAAAATCAATAAAATTGTAAAAAATTTATAAGATATGAAATTTAAGTTAATTTAGTTAGCAATATTTTTTTTTAGATATTTTTTTGCATAAAACTAGTTTAGTATTTTTCTATTTTTAACAAAAATTTTATCAAACGTTTCATTTTAAATAAAAATTTGGTTCATCAATTCCTGTTTTTTTATTTAATTTTGAATTTTATCAATTTTTAATCTTTGCAATTATCATTAAAATATGCGATTATTATAAAAAAAATTTTAAATTTCTTTTTTGCAATTTATTAAATAACTAAACTAGATTTTTAATTACATATTTCAATAAAAAAAAATTGATTAAAAAATCACCAAAAAAAAGTATTTTTCATAAAATCCTTTTTTTTTTACTAAAATAAAAATTCATTTTGTAAAATCTTGTTATGCAACTTTCGCATTTAATTTTCCATTAATCTTTTACATTATAATCAAAGATTTTTTTTGTTTCCCATAAATTTATACAAAAATTCTTCTTTTAATTTCCCAACACGAAATAATCCGATTAATAAAATATATATTTTCTGCCTGCCAAAAAAAAAAGATAATTCGCTTTTTAATTACTCCCCGACTCATTAAAATCGTAACATAAATCCAACATGAATGTGGTAGGGTGGCGGTGGGTGATTAAAGTTATTAAGAAAAAAAATGTAAAAGTAATTTTGCTTATTCACCTTTTTATTCTCTTGTGATTTAAGATGAACCAAAAATGATTTCAATTATTTCAAATTTTTGGTTTGTTTTTACTTCGGATAATTAAATTTAAAAATTCATTCAAAAACGAAAATAATTAAATTTAAAAATGTCTTCTAAAGAAAAACCAATATAATAAAAAAATAATTTCTTCTTCCTCTCGGTTTAGTTTCGAAGACCGCAGAGCCAAAATAAGCGCAAAAGGGTCATTGGCATAATTTGTTTTTTAATTTAAAACATTTAAATATTTATAAGATACAATAAAAAAAATAAAAATATATTTTTTAAATATTTTATATGTTTATTTAAAAGCGTGTATTTATTTTTATTCAATTTTCGGTTTGATGACGACAAAAATCACTAGAAATTACCGTATAGAGTTTTGCAGTTTTTGGCCAGCTCTAAAGTCTATGACCATCCAAAAAATATCACAAATTTATA
Organism: Empis stercorea; assembly: GCA_949752835.1. NCBI lineage: Eukaryota > Metazoa > Arthropoda > Insecta > Diptera > Empididae > Empis > Empis stercorea. The sequence continues at coordinate 16,432,581 of OX457086.1, forward strand.
TATATGTATATGTACATATATGTTTTATACAAAATATACCTAAAGAGTTGACAAATAGTGAGTTTCTTTAGTGACTTTTATGTTGTTTCTGATTGTGTGCCAAAATATATAAAAATAAACAACACAATTTCAACATGAGTTCCATATACATTTTTTATGTTAGATTTAGCCAGGATAATTTCTACTACATTTTATTTTCTCTAATGCATACTTTTAAAATTATTTTTTTATGCGGTCAATTCTAATAAAAAAAAATAGTAATATTTTCTTAAGTCTATTTTTATGTGATAATGATAATAAAAAGATCTAACATAATTCTCGTTATATTATTAATAATAATCAATGTTGTGTCGTTAACTAAGAAAATTCATATTTTTATGGTTATATCTCAATTTTCCTGAAGTAAAATAACAAAACTCCTACAGATATTTTTAATTATACAGAAACACATAATATTAATTTTTTTAATTTGTAAGTGGCTGTTATTATTGTAGTGTTTACTATAAGGAAAGGAATTTGGAATACGACTGGGTTAATCGAATTTTGCAAATAGTAATTCGCAAAATATTCTTCATAATTCACACTCAAAATGATTCAAATATTGATCTTTTAATGCATCAAAATTGTAAGATTTTATTTGTATGATTATTTTCGGCATAGGAAAATAATTTATATCAAACTTAAGTCAATTTCTTAATTAATTTAGACAACTTGTATTTTATATTCCAATTTTTTATTACTAAAAAATTAAAATTTATATTAAGATTTTATCCAATTTTTATTATTGATTTAGGCCGAAAGCATAACTATATTTGACAGACACAGAAAATGATTGTAAAAACCTAAATTACTAATTTGTTAACAACTAATTTTAACCTATATGTTAATTAAGTTTGTAAACTTGCTTTAAATGTTCACATAAAAAATTATAACAAAATTAAATTTAACAAAATAAAAGCTTTTAAATAAATTTATGGTTTTGCATCCATTAAAAAAAGCCTAAATTTGAAATTTGATTTTATTAAAATTGACTGAAAGTTTTTTTTTTTTTAAACTTATTTTCCAAAAAAAAAAACCTTATGAGATACTTTTAATACATATTATATTAATAAAAACTAAGAAAGTTTTAATTTATGTTTAAAAGCTATAAATGCAATAAAAAATATATTATATAAAAACGAGATACAATTTTCTGATCTGCATATAGGAATTAACGAAAATTTAATCAAAGGAATCAACAGTTTTCAAAAATTAACACATTTCAGTTATTATATTTATCAAGTCTAAAACTTGGGAAGCTTTCATAAATAATTGTTTTATATAAATTATAATTAAAACAATGATTTTAATTTAGTACAAATAATGAATTTACATAAATTATAAATAATGTTTAAAAAAAAAATTAGATAAACACACGATAAAAGAAATATATAATTGATTAAATTTTGTATTTAAATGAAAATTTTAAATATGTAATAATAATTTTTTTTATTAATAAATATTTAAATTTAATTTTTATAAACTTTTAATCATATTTAATTATGTCCAAAGTCATCATAATCTTTAATAAATTCCATGAAAGATTAGCAAGATAAAATATCTATACATAAAATATATTATAAGAGAAATGAAAATTTGAATAATAATTTGACAGTTGCTTAACTTCGAAATGAATTAATATTATATTTATTTTAATTAGAAAAAGAAACAACACATTTTATGCCTTTACAAATAAATAATTAAGTATTTAAAATTTATCTATAAATATTTTTAATACTTTATTATTCAATAATAATGAAATTTTACAGAATTAACAACAAAATTAAAAAAAAAACTTAAATCCGGAAATTGTATACCATTAAAATCCCAGTGCAATATTAATATCCTATACCAAAATTTTATTTAAAAACTTGTGGTACATTTTGTTGATCATGCAAAATGGCTAAAAAATCTGATCAAAATAGAAAAACAAAACAACGAAATCAAAATAACGAAGATAATAATTCAAACGAGGACGACGAAAATCGACGAAATCATAAAATATCAAATAATCATAGAAAATTTATGATTGGTAATTCGAAAAATTAATAATATACACATATTAAAAAAAATTAATATATCTATAATTTTGTGAAAATTTGAATTAAAAAAAATTAAATTCAAATTCAAATACAAACAATTCAATTTCTATAACATAAGGAAAAATTTTCATCCAATCATTAACAATCAAAAGGTGACAATTGTACATGCTGAGAAGCCGACGGTTCAGGTGGAGGGCTCTAGCCATTTTAGGCTGGGCCCTCCTATTTATAACAATAATAATTGGTTGTCCAATATGTTTAGCTGTATCAACAACAAAATTAACCTCATTATTAAATACAACATATAATAATAATAATAATTCATCAATATCATCATCAACATCATCAACATTATTATCTACATTATTAATTTCAAATAAAATGCCAGAATTACAAAAAATATTAAATTATTCCTGTTTAACTGGCAATACTAGTAGTAGTAATATAATTTATAATATTAGTAATTTTAATATTAGTAATAATAATAGTTATAATAATAAAAATTTGCCATATAATTTATCAAATCAACAATCACAATTACAAATAAATCAAATTAATAATAATAATAATAATAATAATAATTCTAAATTAAATAATAATCAATTAATTAATATAACAACTACAACATTAGCGCCATCTATATTAAATGATAATATTAATATTGATTATACAACAATAAGTATAAAAAAATTAAATAGTATTTATAGTAAAAGAAGACGAAAGAAATTATTATTAATAAATAATGATAAAAATTTAAGTAGTAATATTAGTAATAGTAATAATAATTTAAATATTAATAAAAGAAATTTAACAATGTTTCGGATAAATTCTGAAACTTTAAAATTATTACGAACGCATTCTAATAGTGACAATAATAATAATAGTAATGAAAATGTTACCGATGACAGTAGTACTACTACTACTACTACTAGTGTTCTTTCGCCAATAATTTCAACTGTTGAACCATTTTTTAGTACAGAAACATCAACTGTATTACAATTATTATTATCACGTACTGATCGTAGTATTCATCAATCAGGAGAGAATAGTGGTAGCAACAATGGTAATAATAGTAAAAAATCAAATAATAAACGTAATAGACTGAATAGTAATTTAGATCGTAATGAAAGATCAGCAAATTTATCACATATTTCTGGTGGATCAGCTAGAAAAATACAATTATATATTAAAAATCGTTTTATACAATTAATGCCAGATGGTACGATTAATGGTACACAGGATGATCTTAGCGATTACAGTGAGTATTTAAAATTTAATTACACTGTTGTTGTTTTTTCAAATTTAGATTTTACAGAATTTTATAATAAATTTGAATAATTTATCTATTTGAATTAAAGTTCAATTAAGAAGAATGTAAAGACGAATCTACTTAAGATGAACCATATCATTTATTATTTTAAATTAGCTATAGAAAAAAATTATTTAATTGATTCTTATAATTTAAATTTCTCTACACTTTTTTGATATATATATATTTTCACTTTTAAACCGCAAATTGTTCAACCCCAGACAGTAATAAAAACCACAATAAAATTTCTTACAACAAAAATTTCAAATAAATTATATAAAATATATTTTCTTTATATACAAATAAAAAAGTAAAATAATTAAAATGAATCTTTTTACTGATTAAAAAACACTTTGAACCAGGTGGATCAATTTGCATTTTTCATTAACGGTATTTTGTTATCTGTCTTACTGTCTTCAAATTTAAAATATATATACATCATCCCTTTTCTTCATTATCACATTCGCCAAAAAGAATAAATGAAATATAGTATAAATTGAAGTTAAAAATTTCATTTGACATAATAATGTTTGACACGTGCAAATTTACATAAAATTTTCGATAACACTCACCTCCATCAGATAGATAGCTTTTATATGCTGATCCATAACAAGCAAAATGAAATCAGGCATTTTAAAATGAAATTAAATATTTATACGAAAAAATACAAAACAAAACCGGAATTCAGAAATATTAAAAGAATTTCACAAATAATAAAAAAAAAATATTTATGTTAAAATTAAGAAAAAGTTGAAATATATTTTGATATTTCATTTTAACGTAACATAAAAGAGGTGATACTGAACCACCTGAATAACACATGTTACCTGTTAAAACTAAAAAGAATTATTTCAATATATATACTTAAAGATTTTTAATTTATGAGTTAATTAGAAATTCTTAAGATTTGAAAGTTAGATGACAGTTAGACTTATTTAAATTAATGGCAATTTATATTATATAGTTTGTTTTATGGGGTTTATCTGTTTTATAGATTGATTGGTTCTAGATCTATGGAAGTAGATTTGAAATATATAGAAAACTGAAGAATATAATTTTCAACACTTCTCAATTCAAAAGTAAAAACTTCTTGGTTAATTTTTGGAAATCTTCTTCTTTCTAAATATTGTCTCTACTTTGTAAAAAGGATAAATTTGATTCAGAAGAGGAAGAAGAGCCGAATGAAGCAAAAACCATATGTTGTTATACTTACATGCTTACATCAAAGACTTTGATATTTAATTATTCAGCAAATTTGTCTCGTTTTAAAAGTAATGAACCAAAAACATAATTTACCAAGAATTTCACGCTTAATTGCAATTTAATAACTTTAAGATTTCTTATTAATCTGTACTAAATTTTACATCACAAACATTTATAGACACCCTGTTCAAAATTTTCTATTGCTAAATATATTTTATTTGTTTTGACTTGAAACTGAATAGTTAATGTTATTTGTATTTAAAATGGTCTAATTTTTTTCTCTATTTCATTTTGTTTTCCTGCCAAAGTTTAATCTATTGAATTTATGATAATTTCTTGATCACGTACATAAATATTAAACTTTACATTTAGTCTAAATAAATGAATTGCAAATATAATAATCAATATGATTGAAACTTTCTATATACAATACATATATTCGAACTGAAACTGACGATATTACAGCTGATTATGTTACAGTAGGTGGTGGTGGGATTATAATAACAAAAAAAAAATTAATTTATTATTCATTTTGTTTAAAAGCACCTGTAAATAGGTTCAATGATATTTCCATAAAAAAGTATAATTTCCATGACTTAGTTTAAAAGTTTGCAGAAAATTTTACGTAAAAAGAAAAATTAAGTATGTTGGTAAAAATGATAAATTAAATTTGAGGTTGACAAAATAATCTCTTAACACTGAAAATTACATTGAAATGATTTGAATATAATTTAAATTAAATTTTCCGCGTTTTAATTATAGTCTGAAAGTTAAATAACTACAATTTTTTAAACTAATAATGAATTACAAAAACCATTTGAAATTTTTTGAACGTCTTCTCCTAATGATTAAATTTTCTATCGATATGAAAATTTTCCCAATGCGACACAGAAAAATTCAATCATGGGAACATTACATAAATTTTCTATTTCGTCTATCCCTCAAGTCTATAGAAAGTTTAATTATAGCTTGTCTATTTTTTTATAGCATTTTTATTGACATCACATTTGCAACATACCATTATGATAATTTCCACAAAAATTTCAAATAGTTTTGGTTTTGTATATACATATATGTTTTTTTTATGATGATTATAAATTGTCTGATTACCACCGAAAATGTTAACGAATTGAATAAATGTTTTTAATTTTGTCGAAAATGTCTTTAAAAAAATTCAAGAAAAACTAAACAACCAATTTCCAAAATAAAAAAAAAAAAATAATATTATTTTTTTGACAAGCCACCAAATCTATAACTGAATTTTTTTTCATGTGATCCACAAAAACCGAAATTTCATGAAAGCTCATTAAAAAAAAAAAACTGAAAAAAACTAAAAATGAGTTCAGATGATAGAAAAATGTTTTTATTCACTGAATTTTTTTTAACACTTTTACCAAAATGATATGCCGATGACTTGTATATATGCTTTGCCTTTCGGTTTACCTGTAAAACTTATTTCACGAAATTATTTTTATAAAATGAAGAAATTATATTTTTAGTTTGACATGTCCAATATGTGTAATGGCCTAACTTAGCTGACAGTTTGTAGCTGTTATATGTAGAAATTATTATGATTATTAGAAAATATTTTGTTAAACATATAATTTAGATTAAATACGAGTATTTTGTGCAATTAAAATAATGTAGACTTTTTAGTAGATATTTTAGGAACAGATGTCGGAAATAATTTAATAAATTTTTTAATCACGTGCTCGTTTATTAGTGAAACACCAATAAAAAAATTCAAATTTTATTGAATGTGTTTTTGTTTTTTTTTTTTTTGGGTATAATAAAAACATAAATTTTTTGGATGAACTATAAATTTGGTTATATAATAATAATAGACGATTTTATGTTAAATTTAAAAAAAATAAAAAAATTAAGATATTTCATTTTAGTATACCGTATATAAAAAAAATAAAAAAAAAAGTTGACGAAAGTTTTATTAATTTAAGTTTATATTCCAAACTTTTATAGTTTTTAAGAACTAATGAACTAATTATAGTTAGTTTAGCTTACCTTTTGCTTCTAGGAAACTCCTCAAATAATAAAATCTACTTTGTTTATAGAGTTTTATGAAGAAAATTACCTTTATTTTCCATCAAATCTATAGAATTATCATAATATTCTATTAATTAAATCAATGTTCTTCAACGTATTATAGAAGTAGTAAAGCAGTTATTATATTTGAATTCTGAATAGTTTTAGTATATTCAATAAATTTTCGGTCATTTTAAAAACCTATATAGTAGGAAATATATTTTTTACTAGAAAATTTATGATTTCATTTAATTTATTTTTTTTCAAAATTTATGATATCATTAAATTAGTGCCTTTTAATATCTAACAAAAATTATAACAATTATGAATACATATAATAAAATTTATTTAACAAATTTGTTGTCATATTTCATATAATTTAAATATAAAATTAGCATCGGGTTTTTTTCAAGCGTTAAAAAATAAATAAAAATAAAAATAATATAATATTAAAATATAAATAAAAATGTAAGATTATAACTTCCTTCAAAGGATCATTAAGATTAAATATGAAATTAATTGTATCATTTTTTTTCCTAATTTTTTGTTTGATAATGAATTAAAATTAATGAAGCTTTACAAATAAATAAATTAAAAAAAAAAAAAAAATTTCATATAATTTGTATAAAATAAATTATAAGTAAAAAAATTTAAATTTATATTTAAAAATAAATAATTTGTTATTTTTTTGACTAAATGCCAAGGGAAAATATTTTTTATATATAGTTTTTCAGAAAATTTATTACTATTTTGTAAGAGGCTTAATTTTATTCATATGAAATTAATATATTTTGAAGATTTTTCTAACATAAACTTTTTCATTCCCAAAAAGAGCAAATACTATATCTATTTCTTTTATATCTCTTATAAGATTTAGACTCTTATAAGATTTTAAGTTCATTAATAATTATGAAAATTTAATCTTCACAATTCTTGAAAAATGAAATATCATTGAACAATTAATTTATTTTTAAATATAAAATTTGAAAATTTTCAGATTATAATTTCTCACAACCTTCAAACTGTCATTTGATGACATTTATATCCATATAATTAATCACCTCCTACAATATTTAATTGCATATTAATTATCAAAAGAAATGTTGTCACCCAAAATATAAAAACAAAAAATTAACATGAAAATTTTGCTCCCCATTTTTCCATATTTATGTTTCAAATACAACATTAATGTGCTTTTTTTTTTAAAATACAATTTAATCAAAAACAGATTAAAAGTCATTAAAACATTTGCTTATCATAAAGCTTTCATTCAGAAGTTTTCTCTTCTATATAAAAGATATTTTATCATTTTGATTGCAGTTGACATTTTATGATATCTTTATATTAAATGTCAGCAAACTGAGAACAAGCAATTAATTTATTTTTCTGACTGCGTTAGTTTGGTTCCCTAAAACAATAAAAAACCTACACAAATTCCCCAAAAATTAAAAAAAAAATAATTTCAAAATATTTAAGAGAAATTATAAAAATGATTTGTAGTGATCTTAAATCAAAGCTTTTTAATTTTGATTCTTCCAGTTCCAGAAAATGTCAAAAGACAATTACAAAAAGAAAACTATCTATGCTTTTTCAATAAAAAGAGTAAAGATACAAAGAAAATATACGCTTTTTTCCTATTGATGGTCTTAAGATTTGAATAGAAATTTAATAAATTTTAACAATTTTTATGATATTCAATTAAATGACACAGAAAATTAATCTTTTATTGAAAAAATATTATCAAAAAACTTTTTTTAATCTGATATATTATTATATATAAAATTAATTACATAACAACTGAAACAATCATCATCATCATATAAAAATGATCATTTATTTAAAATCTTGAATACAAGTTTATTTCTACTTATCATTGATCATAATAAAGATAAAATAATAGTGGATCATAGATAGAAATAGAAATTTTAAAATATTTATTGCATGCTGATCGTGCATTGATCATAATATAAAAAAAATATGTAGTTTAAGACGAAGATCAATATCAGAAAAAGTAGTTTTTATTTCAAAAGGACTGCCAAAGTTATATAAAATGTAAGTTCAATTGATTTATAATAATAATTTATATATGATCTTGTTTATAATTCTAATGCTATTGAAATATATAAATTAATGTATAGAGCGAGGAAAATTATGAAGATGATCATAAATCATATTTGAATTATTCAAATTGAATGAACATATTAGTATGAATAGAGTAATCTTTTATATAATTTAATATCATTTTAATGCTATCCGTATTGAAGAAACTTTTTAGCGGAATAAAATTCTGGTTTCAAAATGGAATTAGATCAATACATTACAATTATATTGGAAATGTTTAAGAATTGATAATTACAAAGCACACAAAATTCAAAATATTATGAGCGAAGAGCTAAATTTAATTACTATATTAAATTAATTATAACTAATCAAGGGATTCATTAACAAAATGATCAGTTAAAAAAATATTTCATCTAAGATAAAATAAATTAATTATCTTATTTACAAATAACTACATAAAAATAAAAGATTTATTTCTGCACAATTTTATCTAATAAAAAATCTTAAGTTCAAGTACGATTAAAATTGACACGATCTTATAAACTTATTTTTTTTTTTGTAAATTTTTCATCAGTGAAGATCACTTTATATTTTCATGTTCAATTAAAAATAATTTCATTTTTCTTCCTGGGTCATGTAAAATTTATTAAATGAAGAAAATTGAATGCGCAGTCAACATGTAAATAACAATTAATCAGTAGCTTCAATTAATTGCATTTTGAAAATCAATAATTTATTCTATAATTTATATTATTGATCATGTCAAATTTGTCTAGGATTTTAGGCATAGAAAATTGTCTAAATTGATCAATGTCTGAAAATTTAGCCAAAGTCTGAAAAATATATTTTTTTCCTATTTTTATGATCATTAATGACGTATTCTTTTTATTCTGTCATGTTTGAAGTTCATTAACTTTTTCAACAATTTTTTTTTTCATGTTAATTTTCCAAATCAAATTGAAAAAATCTAAGAAAATTATTATTGACTTATGTTACTCTTTTCAGTTGATCTTTTTTTTCACATAGTAAATCAACATTGAATAAATTAATAATAATATAAAAAAAGCAGAATTCGTGTGCCACACAGAAAAAAAATAGAATTTTCGCTTTTGATAGAGAAATTTATCTTGATTTTTTTTTGTTTGGTATCTTGATTGGAGGATTTCGTATCTTTTTTTTATGATGCGTTTATTTGCATTTATATTGATGATTGTTTAGAAGAAAATGATTTATTTATTTTTATTATTATATTGTACAAGTACATATTTGATTTATTATGTTAAATTTTTATGATCTTGCATAGAAATAAAGTGAATTTAATGCATATATGATTTTTCGTTTTCGGGTTCGAATTTGTGGTCAATTAAATGATGAATGATTAAATGTGATTCCACAAAAGATGAAGATTGAATTTTATTAATAATTTCCCTTTCAATATTCTTGTTAAATATTATTTTTTATTATTTAATTAAAATAAAATTTGTTTAACAATTTATAGAAATCATATTATAAATTTGCTGCAGTGCGAAATGATAAACTAATTAATAATCAACTAAATAAAAAGGAACTTAATTTCAACAAATTATAAACAATGAAGATTTACAACTCAACCAAGAGTTATGATTGACAAGCAAGTGGCTGTTACATAAAATGATCAGAACTGACCCAATTCTTTTAATACTGTTTGTTAAAAACCAGAAATTCTGAGAAAAATGTTTTAATTAAAATTTTATACGTTAAAAATTCTTTGAATTTTAAGAAAAAAATTTTTTACTTTTAAATACTAAGTCATAAAATTGTTTAAACTAACAAATAAATAAAATCAATTTTAACAACAAAATTTTCAATCATTAATTTTCTATGTTTCTTTATTTATGTTTCTAATTTAAAAGGCTTTTCATTTATGATGTTAATTTGTCACCATTAAATTTTCTATTATAATTGTAAAGAAAGAATATATTTTTTTAACAACCGATCATAAAAATTGCATTCTTAATTAATTAAACAAAACAAAAATAATATAATATCGATAAAATAAGTTGACCTCATTCCACTAAGTAATATAGTGTAAATTGAACAGCATGATTCTAAATACATTTATTTAATAACTCTATCTATGTAAGTTTATTATGCAATTTTAATAAATTAATAATTTCACTTTGATATAAGAAGAAATTATATAGTTTTTATAAATTGATGTTAAGTCATTGAACTAATTAAAATATATAATCATTGTTTCTAGGAAAACAGATCGTTAAAAATGTTTCCAATTATTTACAATTGCAATTATCGTTGTTATTTAAGTAATTGTTTCTTAATTTGTCAATCGAGAGAACAGTTCAACTTATTATATGACATTGAGGCGTGATATTGAATTCACTATAAATCAAAACCGTACTAATTTTTTACTACAGTGCTATACTACAGGTACAGCCAAGCTAATGAGATAAAATATGTAAAAGATTTTCGAGTCAGTGATCAAATTTACAATATACCAATAAATTTTAATAGTTCAAATTCGACTTTTATGTGCATAATTAGTTGCATATGACTGATAGTCTCCTTAAATTGTTTACTTAGCTCGAATTATATTGTACAATTAATGTTACTAAAGTATTTTATTATAATTTAAAATTCCCTACTCTACAATTTACCTGCAAAACATTAGGTAACTAAAAAGTTTACTGAACTCAATGCGCATTTAATATTATAACAAATTAATTAACACAAATTTCTATTTTGTTTTCGCGAAATTTTAATTTAATATAAATAATCTGAAAATATTTTTCTATTCTAATATTGTTTTTTTTTTCATAATTTGTTATACTAATTTTTATAGATTAACAAATTATTTTAAAAAAAATCTAATACGGCTTCCAAACGGGTCAGTGCGCGGCTAAAACACAAATCTCAATTATTTCGCACAGCATCAAAAACAATTTAAATTCAAAATTATATCTCTATTAAAACTATTTTTATATTGTATACAAAAAATTCTTTTTTAAACTATTCTAAATTTGTGAATCTCAGGCATTCTTCTTACTAATTTGAGTAAAATTTCTAAAAAACAAAAAATTTCTTCTTTAACATTAATTTTCCCATTGAATAAACACACCTTTCGGTTATCTTTATGTCGATGCACAATACATATCTTATACTTTTTAAACAAAACTATTTAAATATTTGCACACAAACTATTAAAATCGCGGAATTTAGACGATCTTTGAAAGAGATTTTTTTTTGTGTGCTTTTTGAATCTGTTAGTTGGTTGTTGGTATTATAATATGTAATTATAAGAAATATTAAATTATATAAGAATTTTCTTATTTAGAATTTTATGTTTATTTTTCAAAACAAAAAAAATAACAACAGAAAAATAAAATTTATAATTTAATAGTCAGAGATGTTAGATATATGAATAATAATTATCATTTTATTTTGAGTATTCCAGAGATAAAAAATATAAAACAGATTGCTGTAATGAATTTTGTAAAATTATGAAAAAAAAGCTTTTTTGCTTAATAAATTATTGCATGTGCACTTTCGCTTTCATCTCTTGCTATTTAGAATTTAAATTTATAATCATAATTATAGTAAAATCGTAAAAGCTTTCCATGAAAATAAATTACATAATTTAATTATGTTAAATATGAAATTTTATTTATGATTTTAATAAATCAAAAGATTATAATTAAAGTGTTAAATTTATGAAATTTGAAATTTTAAGTAAATTAAGTTAAAAATTTTGTTAAATTTTTTTTTTTGGCAATATTAACCCTTGAATATCGTAGTTAATTCGCAGTCCACAGCCACTCATTTTCCTTTTTTCCCCAACAATTATTACTTCAATAAAGACTTTTATCTCAGTTTAACTATATATTAACTATTTTGGTTTTAAGAACCTGTGCCCATAGATACACATATGACCTCATGTAGTTAACTCAGCATATTCGGGTCAAATTAGACTACTAAGACTATTTTAAAATGTAAAAAGACTAATTTGAAATTTTTAAAAGTTAATCTTGATTTTTTTAAAGACTATCTTTACGTGTAAAAAGTCTCATTTAACCGGAAAATGCTATATAGATTTTATTATCCAAAATTAATATTTATTTAAAATTTATATACAAAAATTTTGAGATTTATCCTCATATAAATATATAAATTAATAAATTACTCACAACTAGGAGAATAAAGAATTACTTTTTTTAGTATTGCCCTACACTGACAGATATTTAATTTACAACTAAATTTTGAAATGATAACGTTGTAGTACTTATATACTATCGGCAAATGCAGAAACTATATAATCATTTCATTTAAAATTTATTGCTTATTTGATTTTCAAATTATGAAATTTTAAGAAACAAAATTACTTTTTTTTTCGTAAATATTATTTTATAATTAATGAGGTTATTTATGTAACACAAAATTTTATAATATCCTGTCAAAAATTCAAATACAAAGTATAGTAATATTTTTCAATTTATTTTCCTGTACAAGAAAAATAAAAAAATTTTGTGTTTTAATTATTTTATTATTTCTAATCCCATTTTGAAAATTATTTTCACACATAATTAATAATTTATTATAAAAATATATAGAAAAAAGATATAAAAGTTTTTAAAAATATCGTGTGATGATTTTATCGTATAATTAAAATAAATAAACGCTTGAAATAAAATAAATAACGATAACTAAATAACACAATTTTTTTAAATATAGAAAACATAATACGGAAGTAAAATTGTTCCTTGTTACTTACATTGTAATATATGATTATAATTGATGAATAATATTTTGAAAATTATGGATACAATAATCCATTATCCTTCATTTAAACTTTTTCGATTCATTGATTTGATTAAATAGTACTAATATTCCTGATTTGTCAATATACCAATATTATATGGTCTTCAAATTTAATTTGATAAATTTTTCTCAAACCTGATCTTAGATGTGAATGTGAAGCATAAATTAAATATTAACTTATATTTGCCATAGGACTATATTTGTGACAATTCTAATTCTAACAACAATTTTAATATTGACCATCAAAAATAATAAAATACTAAAATTTGTGATTAATAAATAGGATTTGCCATTTTTGTACGAATTATAAATTAATTACTGCACATTTCATGTCGACCATAATCTTAATCGGCACAATTATTTAATACTTTCTGCATAATTTGTTTTGCAATTTCATAGTATTTAGGTTTAATTCACTCTATCCTTTGAAAAATCTATAATTACCCTCTTAACTATTAGTGTCTTATTGGTAAATGTCTATTAGGCGTGCAATGTGTCTTTCATCATTTTGTAAAAAGGCACGTGTGCATTTATGTTTTAAAACAAATCAAATTTTAAAAACAAATTTACATCCAATTCCTACTCTAAGATATTTTCACATTTATAATAATTAAAAACGTGAATTATGTCTAGACTCTTAAGTATTTCAAAATTTCTTTTAAGTATTACCAGCTGTTTGTTAGGGTTAAATATGATCTCAAAAGAAAATCAGAAACATGGAAGGGAAGAAAGTGTGGCGCTTAAAGTTATATAATCGACCTAATTTTTCATATTTACATTATAATGTTATCTGTCATTTATTATGTTTTATATTTAATTAAATATTAATAATAAAAAAATTGTCGTAGGTCATAAAATTACAAGCAATTATTTGCCTATTTATATTATTGTATAATTATATTTATCAGTACTTTAAAATCAAGTCAAGAGTGTCAATCTTTGTATAAAATATAAATCAAAAATAAATATTGAAAATTGTTATTACGAAAAAATAGTTATTGTAAGTTGTAAGGAACGTGTTCATCATAAGAAAGTATAAGTACGTAAACTAAGATAAAAAATATAGACCAGACAGAACAGAGAGAGTGGGTGTTAAATCATAATAATGACTTTCAGAAAGTATTTCATTTAATATATAGAATATATTTATGTAATACATATATAAATTTTTCTATACAATTTACATTTAATTCTTCATCACCAGGAAATGTAAAACCAAAGAATTTATTTTTCTCAATTTACTTTTGCTAAAAATACTTTGAAAATGGAAATCATAAATTTTTTTACTGATAAATTTTAATAGTGGCGCTAACAGGCGCTTCATAAACCCAGATTATATATATATGTATACTAAATTCCTTATCGCTAACGAAAGTTTTCCACATTCAAGCGCGACTTTTGCTCAAATTTTTTTTTTCTTTTCATAATAATTTTACAGTCTACAAAGATTTCTTCAAAATCTCTGTTTCTATCCATCAAGCCATTTCAGTAACAACGAAAACAAAATTATTTGTTAATATTTTTTTAACTCGTGTTTGTCCCACGAGACTAAAAATTTCAATTTACAAATCTCATGAGACGTGACTAATCTTAAATCAGGAAATAAATTATTTTCTTTCTTTTAATCAGTTAAAATTTTTTTTTGTAATTATTAGTCAAAAACATAAATAATTCTTAAGGAAAACTAAAAGTAATAATTATTAAAATGAAGTCGTCATAATTTAAATAAATTAATCGATTTCATTTTTGTTAAATATTTATAAATTAATTTGGTTCTCAAAAAAATTGGTTATCAAAATTATAAATCATAAATAACCATTTAACATTGAATTTTGTTTACATTTAAACCAATAGTTTTCTATGCTTTTACACTATATCTATACCAAAATTTATGTTATTAAATCATATTTTTAGGCCTTTTAAAAAAAATCCCTTATGGTAACGCTTGTCTGGCCGTCTGTCCGTCTGCCAGATGTAAATAATAAAAACCAGTTATTTCACATAGTTAGTGTCCAAACTTGTGTAGACACACCAACCAATAGAAAGCTTGATTTATTGAGAACCAAATGTAATTGATAGAATTTTAAAATTCGGCCGGTAGGCGGAACTATTCACATTTTGCCAAAACACCTTTTTGAGATTAAAACTGTAATTTTATATAGTAAATGTTCACCAAAAATGAAGGTTAATTTAATAAAATTCGTTGGAAAGGTATTTAAGAGTAGAATGGCAGTAACCGTATTTCAATTTTTTACCGCTAGAGGCGCTGAATACAAAAATATATTTTTTAAAATGTGATTTTCAATAACCCCAAAAATTAGGTTTAATGTCGCATCTGAAAGGTAGTAAGTAGTAGTATAAAACCACACTTGTTATAATTTTAATTTCTGCGGCCTACATTTACAGTAGTTAAATTTAAAGAAAAAGCCCATAATTATAAAAACTGATCGGTAGTTCGGCTGCGCGGCATTTTTGGTTTTGTAGATGATAAGAAAATTTAGAAAATTTATTAATGATAATAATTATATATACATATATACAATTTAAAGAAATAACTAATTAAATTATTTGACCAATTTTTAAAATAATCCGGAAGAATTAATATTTTATTATTATTAAATTTTCTTTTGAAATTTCTTTAAATTTATATTTTTAATATAAATTTTTATTTTAGTATTTTTTTTTTTTTAAAGTTGCATTCACAAACATAAACAAACAAATTCGTAATAAAAATGTCATCATATAAACTTTTATTTAAAAAAATAAATAAATAAATATATAAATAAAAAATTTAAATACAAATTATTTCCTCTTTGATTGGGGCATTAAGGTGAGCTTTCATTGAATAATGTTTTTGAGTAGAAAACTAGAAAATATTTAAATTAAATTTTTATTATAAAAAGTCTCATGTTATTTGCTTGTTAAAAGATATTGTTAAATAAATTTTAATTTAGGTATTTGAAATTTCACTTTTTTGATTATATATCAAAAATCAATTTCAATTTATTATTATTTAATTTATTAGACAAATAAATTAAATATCTTTCTTGCATATATGTATATAGGGTCAGTAATTTTTGACACAAAATTTAATGATTGTGACTTCTTTATGAACCAAATTTTTAGTCACTTTTGTAACCATGTATACATGTTAATTTTAATTTAATCACCACGAATTAAATTAAAACAAACTCTAATTTTTAATATTGCAAAAGTCGAAATAATTACATAATTTGCAATTAAATAATCCATTCTTTTGAAATGAATAATAATAAAAAGGTTAAAATATTTCAAATTAATTACTCATTTTGAAATAATCTGGACTAACGCAACGCATATTCTTTGAAAAAAATCATATTTTTGACTAACACTTTAACTAATCTCATAATGCGAATATTTTCACTATTCTTTTCTGCAAATAAATTTACATTATTTAAATACATGGTAAATAATCACAAATCTCTATATAAAAAATACATAAATTAATTTAATTTTTAATCCTTAAAAAATCATTTAGAACCGTGATTAGCACAGCACAATATTATTCTCTCTATATAGAATAAATAAACTCCATCGCTTTGGTTATGATAAAGAAAATACCTATAGCGTAACGATGAATTATCAGAAATGTACGATAATATAAATTGCACTATATATTGTCTATATGTACTTATGCAATTTATATAATATACTAATATCGTACACAAAGTTATGTCTTTTTAACGCACTAATAGAGTACAAAGCCCTATGAATGTTGACCTAATTGTGAATACTTTTATTATTATTATTACTATTGGAAAGTGAAGGTATAAAAAAATATTTGTATTTTTTACAATCTATTTATAATATCAAACTTAGCGCCATTGAAGCAATAATTTTGTAGCGAAATGAAAGGAAATTGTTTTTGCATAAATTCCATAGTAGATTAAAATAAATTAATAAATAAATAATTAATAATAAAATTTAAATAATAAAAGAGTTTTTTTTATATTTTGAATACTGATACTATTTAAGGGGATTATAAATAATTGTAATGTAATATAGATTAACTTCACAAGACCTATAAAGAGTGTTAGTTGGGGTACACCTTGATCAACACCTCATGGTATACTGTAATAAAAAAATTTAATTTGCATTTTTCTATGAGTTTTGGTTTTGTTAAGGCAATTAGAATCGAAAGTTGAGTTGGTCATTAAATTGATTATTTAAACATTATGTTAACGCTGATTGAAAGTGTTAAAATATATAAATCAAGAAAGTACTTTCGTTTGAAAGTTAGTTTGTGATAAGATGTTGCAAAATTATTTTTGACATTGATTCAATCTGTCCATACAATTGACCGTAATTTACTGCTACTAATATTAAATAAAGATTCCAAATTATTTGCCCTTTTTTAAACTATATTTGGTCAAATAGTTCATCTTAATTATTTTAGTTTTTAATCACAAATTAAACAAATCTGGATTTTTGCTTGTGTTCGACTAATTTTCCAATTTGATTTTTACAATTTTTTTTCCACTTTTGATTGACTTCTTGTGACAGGCTTATGAAGCGATTTAAATAAGTAAAAAAAAACTGTTGACTAGTCACTAGTGCAAAAAAAACCAGATGATCTAGATTTTTTGTTACCCTCAGAGCTCATAAACATGATTATGCTTAAGCTACTTTCAAATGATAAGCTAACTAAACATCACGTAAAATGAAAATAGTACGTGTGCGGTTTGGTTGGCAGATTATTTTAATCCGATTAATGAAAAAGAGTGCAATTTATAATTTAGATTTGAATTTCTGTATTAGTTGAAATGTAAATATTTTCTCTTTTGCTTTTTATTTTTGTAAATAATATAAAAAAAGTGATGCAAATTTTTAATATGAACCAAAAAAACAAACAACTTATCTTTAAAAATGAGCTGGCGTCATTTTTGACGCAAAAACGTTTTCATTGATTATTAAATATACCACTTATTTTTTAATATAGAATATCATTTAAAAATGATGGTAAAAATAATAAATTAAAAAAATTTAAGGAAAAAAATTTCAATTTGATGACGGGTAAATCACCAATAATAATAAACAATAATGAACTTGGGATTCATATGCGAAAATAAACGTCGCCCCCACGGGTTACAATGTACGGAATAAATTTGGAAAAATTATTAAAACTTCAACACAAAATAAAAATGACAATTTTTACTTTAAATAATTTCTTAAATATATTTTAAACGTAATTTATATTTTAAATATTTTCATTTAAATATAAATTTTATAAATAAATTGTGTACATTTAACCTAGACTGTCGCAGAGAATTTAAGTTGTCAATCCTTGATACAATTAATTATTAATTATATATTAAATCTGTCAATGATCTAAATCTCGGTGAAAATTACCAAAATAAATCAACAATAATTTAAAATAAATCAGATTTTCGATTAAATTATAGTTTTATATATTTCTGAAAGATGTTTTTAATTTATTGCTAATTAAATCCAATATTTCCGAGCAACAATTTTTACATTTAATTAACATAATTTAAAGTTTTCAAAACATATAAAAAATTTTAAAAATATTATTATGAATTTATTAACATAATAAATAGTTTATATATCAAATAAAATATACTAAAATATTAAAAATGGTTTGATTCCATAAGCTTGTACAGACGAAATGGCGTATAAGAGATATAAACGAATTAAATGTTAGATCAAAACAAGAGTTTTCCAAATGGCAAATATTGAGAACTGTTTGGCAAAAATATTACCACCAAATCTGTTAAATGATCTTCTAACATTCCCAAATTAATAGAAACCAAATTTACTAATTCCAAAATAATATTATCCGAAAAATTTGATAATTTTAACCTCTTTTTTTGGGAAAACTTGTTTTTTTTTTATTCAATATTTTAAATTTGATATTAAAAAAGTTTTATTTTATTTTATTTATTTCCAAATATTATTTTTTATGATTCATAATTTTTTGAATGTCAAAACATTTCAACAAAAAATTGTATTTTAAACCAACCGCTGTTTCACATTTTTAATTAAAAATTAATTTTGAATTATTTGTCATTTTCACACGCAACGAAAATGAATAATCTTAAAACCAGTTCATCGCATTGATATAAATTTCCCATTTCTTTTTAATTTACTCCCACAGCATAATATAAAAAAATATTAATAAATTTAGCAAAAAAATTAATTTATGCAATTATAAAATTAATGAATTTGTTGAAAAGCGCCAAGCAATTAATAATTGTATAACTATTAATTATATTTCAATGGACCACACCATGTGAAATTATAGCGATTAATGGAGAAGGAAGGATTTTCTACTTTAATATAGAAACTATAAATTAACGTGAATTTAGTGGTCAAAAGATGAAATAGAAATAGCAATGTTATTTGCTATAATATAAATGAATTACGGACGACCATTAATTTTACGCAATTTATTGTAATTTTTGTCTGCAATTTAATTGTGCCAAATGAGCTTTTCTAGGATTCGTAGTTCGTACTCAAGTATTTTCCAAAAAGGAAATTCGGAGACTTCTAAATTCTTCTAGTCTGATTAAGATTGTGAGAATCAGGTAAAGGTTAATTGGTTTTTACAATTTTTTTCAAATATACTAGACGTGTAATTTACATCCAAATGTTATTCAGACACTCAAATTATAATTTTACATCTATGGAATTTAATCTATTCAACTTAATAAAATTTTATAAATTTTATTTCTTTATGTATTCATTGTACTTATATCAAAAGATTAGCTACCTTCTACTAACCAAAAATTAACAAAACTAATTTTACCCTCTTCTATGTATATATTTAACACTCAAATTACTTGGTCAATTCAAATCGCGCTCGTTGCTGGGCTTCTATATATACACAAATTGTAAATTATTATGTGATTACTCGAAGTGAATCTATAACAACTATAAAAAAAATCCAAATTGCGCATACCAAAAAATATATAAAAAAAAATTTACTAAAGATCTTGTCAAGCAACTCTTCAGTTAATTTAAGTGGCTATGTTAAACTTTAAATGCCCTTGATCCCCAGAGTCCCCTTTCATTGAATTATGCTGCGTACTCGTGTAAAATAAAAATTTTAAAACGATAATTGCTTTAAGTTTAATTTTCTTTTTTTTTTTTTGGGATGGTGGAGATCAGCATAAAATTATAACTAACTTTGTAACATAAAAAAAAAATTGGTTGCAATTTCAATAGTACAAATATTTGCGTGGCAAATATATAATTTTATGGAGGTGTTATTTGACACGGTATCCTACATTATCAGAACCATAAAAAAATATAATATATATTTAAATATTATATTAATTAGTTTATGTGTTGAAAAATCTACAAAACAAAAATTTAAAAAATTCTTTGATTTTGCATACAATTAATAAATCTCGTTAAAAAATCATTAATTTGCAACTATTAACACTGCCATGAGATATTTTACATCACTTTATTTTGGAGCAATAAAAAAACAGGTGAATTTTCATAGTAGATAAATAATTAACTAAGGAATAAGTTTATTTATATATTATATTATGAAATGTTAAATTGTAGAATTAGGAAATTTTAGAGAATGCGTAGGGAAAACCAATTTTGGTTAGAGTGCGTAACCTAAAGATTATTATCTATACAAACGCCCATCTAAGTTTTGAAAGAAAAGATTTATGATCTTAAGATAACATTGAAAGTACAATATTAACTAAATTATAGTTGACAGTAAGGTCTTAGTAAAAGATGACAGTAAGGTCTTAGTAAAATTTATAAAATGAAATAAAGTTACACAAAGTTTAACATTCTAGTAAATTATTACTGATAGACAATTTAAAAATTAATGCACGGCGACAATTAATAAAACTTCGCAATATAATAAATTATTGATTGCACTTTTCTTTACTCAAATTAAGATTAAAAGTATTCATTGAAATGTAAATTCGAAATATAAAATCGAAATGTCAATTATTGACAGATAAAATATTAAGAAATTTAAACTAACACTTCTCCCTAAATCAGAGCATATGGCGTAAAGAAATATCGATCAAAATTTTTTTAATGTATATAAATGTGGCCTTTTATTTCGGGAGACGCTGGAGTGTAAGCTTATCGACGTATATACGCCATACGCTATACCGCTATACGTCCTGAATTAGGGAGACGTGTAAGTATGTAACCGAATTGTACAAAAAAAATAAATTATTAAATATATATTTTAACTTACCATTAAATTTATAGTCAATTAATTAAAATTTTCGATTATTTCTGATCATCATAATTTTTTTTTTGCTTCCAATTCTTTACGTTCTTAAAGTCGAAACTCTTCTGTAACCTAAACCTAGTACCCTGCTATAAAATATACCTAATTATAGTAATATAATAAAAAAATTAATTAATTTTATATAAAAATATATAATACTTATTTTAATTAAAATATAATGTTTGTCATAATATTTTCTGTACTAATCTTGTAGGTATGATTTATTATCACCCCATAACCAGATAAAAAAATACAATAAATTTAATTTTCTCACCTTCTTTTTTTCACTTTTTAGATTTAAATATTAAATTACTTAGATATAATTTGAATATTATTTATTCTTTCATAACACAAACATTATTATTTTTTATCTATTTTTATTTACATTAAATCTCTATAATCTAGAGAAAAAAAATTACAGAATCGTTAAAAAGGAAGATACAAGAAAAAGGGCTAATTCTTTTTGCCAACAGAACTTGTTGACTATACATAATCCAAAAATGGAAATTCAATATTGTTAAATGTCAGATATATAGTTAAATAGTTTTCCAATTAAAAATATACATTAAGAAAAGTTCAGGGTCAGAGAACAGGTTAAATCAAACTTAGAAATATTATTGTAGAATTAGAATTTTTAGTTCAAAAAAAGGAAAAGTAATTTTATTGTATATTATATATATTTTTCAATAAGTTTCTTATAGTTGGAATTTATTTAAAAACATGAAAATTATGTTAAAAATATATGTTTTATGTTTAGATATTTGTAAGGAAATAGATTTTCTTAGTCCTTATAATATGTTAACAGAATTTAAAACAATTTGTTAATAAAAGGATTTGTCTTTATAAAACGAAAGTAATGTTTTTACCAAAATTAGAGAATGTTTTAAATGTTTACTTGGAATATTTTGCAAATAAGCTGAAAAATATGTGTAATAACTTCAAGCTAACAAAACATTATACATATTAGAAATTATAGATTTAAATAAAGAAAGTCTAGAATTTGTCTATTATGCAAATTTATATCTGCTGCAACTCGTCAATGAAACCTAATTATTTATATGTTTTGTAGTTCCAGTCTTGTATTAACAACAAATAATATAAACTGGTAGTAAATCGAAAAAACTGATAAATTGAAGGTAAATATTAGTGCAAATATCAAACATGGGTATGGGTGTATAAGCAAGGCTCACACTACACAAACATTTTGCAATAATAATTAATAAAATAAAAATATTGAAATTCAAGGCGCCATCATACCAATTCAACCTACTTATATTATATACAGAATCTTTATGTTGGTATAGTATTCGACCCAGAAATTAACAACTTTATAGAATGCCGGTAATATTCTTCTATGCAAATATTTGAATAAGAAATTGCATAAACTTTCATATCTTATATTAAATTTCTATTAATTTCAATATATTAATAGTATATTAATGGCGACTGACTATATGCTCATTTTCCCCATTTAGGTACAAAATTATATTTTCGGAACTTAATTAAAACATTTTTTCTTGTTTTTATTTTGTAAACATTTATATGTTTCTAATAACGTAAATAAATAAATACTTTAAAAATACAACAAACTAACAGAAAAAAAATGACTTAATTTTGTTTATTAAAAAATTTGTTTGTTGTTCAAAGCCCTTAAAAAAGTACAAACAAAATTTCCAATATATTTTAGCTATATATAATTTATATGAGAACCAAATGTAATTATAGTTACCAAGTCTCTGCTATCCAGATGTATAAAAGTTCATAACCAAAAAAAAATTCTGGTTTATTGAATTCATCTAAAAAATTTCTTCTGTTACATGAAAAAGACTATAACCGAAAATTAACGAAAAAGAATTTAATTAAAACTTTTTTTGGGATAAATTTATTTAAATTCAATATTTTTTTTAGTATACCCGCCCGCCTGCTGATTAACATTTTACTAATTTATTTAATTATCGATTCAATTTCCATAAAATTAAAGAGTTTATTAATGATTTAATTTCCGTGAATGAACTATGGATTAGTGATGTGGTCAACCGAAAATATTTTACATAAAAATAAATTGTAAATTTTAGAATTATAATTTTGCAATTTTTCACTTATATTATCTGCTTAGGCAAAATTTTCGAAATTCTCTAAAATAATAAATATTACTACAGAAAAATTAATCTTAATTTACTAGTATGTCAGTATTTTTATGTCATGCTGTGATTTATCGGAATTTTAAAATCAATATTGCAATCAATTTAAGGTAATTAAAATTCGAATAATATTGCACAATTTTTTATTAATTGAAAAAAAAAAATAATTGTTGTATAAAAAAAGGAAGAAATAAATTTTAAAATATTTCATCATATTTTTAAAAATCCCAAAAAGAAATTTTGTAAAGGTTGATATCATAATTTGGTAAAGATTTATCTATCTTTTTTTATTTGTAAATTTCTCTAATTACATTTTACTTTTATAAACAGATAAATTATTTAATTTACATTCCAATAAACTTTTGAACCAGTTCATTTTTTTTTTCTAAAATATAATTTTTTTTTTGCAATAATTTAAAATATAAATGTAGCGAAAATGTAAATGTGTATAGAGCCAATGCTATAATTAATTAATTTTAAATTATATTTTTGAATTTGACAGTAATGGCTCAATTCAACTGTTGCTGTCAAGTATAGTTATTAGTAGCATATTGTAGCTATTATTTCTGTTAATTTATTAAACCAGTTAAATTAAAGTCAGCCATTTACTGATGGTAAAATTCAATTTAAAATACAATGTTAAGCAAATTAAAACAATATTTGAAATTATGTAGAATAAATTGAAACATTAATTTTAAACATTTTTTAGTAATTTAAAAAACGAATTAATGAGATGTGTGAAATATTTGTACATGGTTTTAAATCAAATGTTAAATTGATTTTTAACATGGTGTATGAAAATTTTATAATGAGAATTATTGTTAACATTATTTAAATAATAGAAATTAAAATGGAAGAAATAGAACAAAAATTAGCTGAAGTGGGTGGTTCATAGCTTTATTAAGTGCAATATATATTTTTTTACACAATTGAGTTAATAAATGAGCTTGTAATCAATCATTTAAGCAAGATAGTAAGAATAAAATTTGCACTACTGTTTTAAAATATTTCATATAATATTAGAAAGTTTTGGAGAGTACGATAGAAATTTTATGAAATCTACAAAAATCGGACAAGTTAAAAACTGCTAAAGCATAGTTAGTTTGTCTACTAGTATGAAAGCAAAATAGTGTAAAAAGCCTCTATTATCATCATACTATACTATATTATTGACAAGAGTAGCCAGCAAAACTAGATAAAATTCCTTATCGAAAATTAATAATTCTTCTATCAAATATTTTCCATCTAAATCTCAGTGTGGTATAATCCAGTAATTATGAATTTATCGATTTATCTTCAAACCACTTTGAATAAAAAATTATTTGACATTTTATCTTCATCCGCTCTTATTAATATAATAATCTTTTCTATAACAAATTATCGCTCAACGCTTATATTCAATAAATAATATAGTTTTCTCTCTTTAATACTTAAAACAACATTTTCATTTCAATATTTTTTTTTTATCAAATATTTTATATTATAAATTTATGTAATTTTATGTTTTTACAAATCGGATTACAATTTTTTTTAAGCTGAGACCGAGACGACAACCACACAACAGAATTAAAAAGATAAAAAAAATTAATAATCCAAGAAGTAATGGTGAAAAAATAAAAATCATAATAAATCATAATCTCATCAGTATCGGTTTTTGTGGTTTTTTTTTGTAGATATTTATCCTAATATTTATATAAAAAAATATTTATTTACATACTAATATTTATATGTATACCATAGCAATTTAAGAGAGTTGCATTTATTTGACCCACATTTAAGGCCAATCAACTAAATGTACATTATAAAGATTCATATTTTTTAAAAATCAATTACATTTATTTAATCGAACTGAGACCATTTTTAACCCCAAAATAAAGATGAATCCGTTATATATGCTTTTAAACATACCGAAACTTATGTTGAAATTATAACAATTCAATTACAACTAATACAAAAATTTAATATACATATTTTATGTACACCGAAAATGAAATTAAATCACGGTCATAAATTTTAATAAAATTGTGATTTTTCTTATTTAAATTTTAAGTGAAAAATTGGCATAATAAAATTATTATTTATAATAGAGACTTCAGATCATATTTTTTGGGGGTGGCATAAATGAAAATTAATGTGATATGAGTCTAATTGAATTTAATATTTTGGGCAAAATTTCACGTTGCTCTAATTTGTGAAAAAGTTTATTGAACTTTTATTTAAAATATCAAAGTAGAGAATCATGTGTATATTAGTAAATTTGGTAATTTGTTAGATATTTAGTATCCAAATTAGAGCTTATTTTCTAATTTATTCTATGATTTTAGTTTCCTAAAGAGATCAGTATCAATTAGATTACTAAATGATCTGAAAAAGCATTTTTTTTTAATTTCAGAAAGAATTGTAGTCAAGCATTTTATCTAAGTAGCTCACGTAAGCCAGCCAGTAAATCCCACATAATTAGTGCTAAAACTTGAATATTGGTATCATTATTTTTGACATTTTTGTTTGCTATTATAAACTATTTCAGAACTAAAGTAGAAAGCCTTTATTAATTTCCCCATAAATAAATTACTTCCAAGTCATTTTTAAATTTTGAAAATTTCCTGTACATCAATAAACCACTTAAAATTTATTTATATGAATTTTTTTAACGACAATTCTAATGCTCCTCAATATTTTGTCTTTAGCATAATATTCTATTAATATTATAATTTTCTAAAATTATTAAGATTTCGGAAAACAGCCAATTGTGTTAAGCAATTGAGTAAAACGAATTTTGGCTCAGAAAAACTCTTTGAAAATTATTATTATCATCATTATTATATTCTTGGAATCATTTGCTAATGTCTGTCAGCTCCTTTTCACCACATGACGAGGACGAATAACAAATTTAAAAATATATAGATATATCCAAAAATATGGGAAAAGATCCAAAAAAAAAATATATATAAAATATTTAAAGAATTTTGCATAATGTAACAATAAACCAACGACAATCGTCAGAATTGATGATATTATATTTTATGTCAGGAATGAAAGTCTTTTTTTTTTATTATTGCATTTACTAAAATATAAAAATAGTTTTATTTATTAAATGTGAGTTTATATATAGAATTGTTTGGTTTTTTTTACTATAAAGCACCAAAATAATCCGAGAAACATAGGAAAAATAGGGTAAAAATTATATAGTGTTGATGTTGCAATGGAAATAAGTTTATATATATTTCTAGATTCTATTTGAACTTTATTGAATTGAAAATAAAACAATATTTAAAATAAACAAGAATTTATTTTTCAGGGAAAGAAATCAATTTATTTTTTTATATAAATATAGACTGAAAAACCACTTGACACGTTTTCCTTTACCGCAAAATTCTCTAAAAAAAAATTGAACTACATACATATATGCATTTTAGGAGTGAGATAATTTCCTGTAATAAAATGTATAAACATCAAATTCAATGTATAAACAAATGTCAAAAAAAAGGATAATTACTAAAATAATTTAAGAAAGGTTATTGCCATGTAAGCAAACCCCTACTTTTTGTTAGATAGTCATGAAATATAGAAGATTTTTAGTTACGTTTTTTAATATTAAATTTTTGGTATATATATTAGTAATTTATACATCGTTATCATTTCATTAAATTGAATTATATTTGAATTTAGAAATGATAAAATGATAAATTATTTAATTTTACAGATTTTCATATAGTAAAAGTTTTTGGAAAAAGTGTAATTACCAAATTTATAACACAATAAACCTACTTTTTTATAGTCTTTTCCGTTCATAACTTAACAAAATACAATAAATCTGGACCAAGAAGTTCCTAAATATATTTTCTAGGAAATTTTTGAATTTAAGAAACTGAAATTTTTTGTAATTAAATATTTATTGGCGTTACAATTAAAATCACATATATTTTTTTTCTCATGTTTCGTAGAAAAAACGAATTATGATTTTCCCAATTTTCAATTTAAATTTCATTCTCAATTTTAATATATTTTTAATTTTTATAGATTGAAATCAAATCAAATTAACATAATTTACTTTAAAAAATAAGAAGAACAAATAAACAACAATGTTTATTTAAATTAAATTAACATAAATAATTATACATACATTTTTACCATGCTGGACTTTTTCACATTTTACTCAAGTCTTTTATCCATACCAAAAGCTGTGTTTATTATTAATTATATGCTTCCCGAAACAAAAATACATCCTTCACATTAAATTTATATACTAAATTATCCTCAATAATAATAATAATTGGCAATCATGTTCATTAATTTAACTAAATAACCATTTTTTTGTTGTTGTGAAAAATGGAAATATTATAATGTCTCTGTTATTGTTTGCAGTGAGCTCTGATTTTCAAAAGTACTTGAAATTTTTATGAAAAGAAAAATTAGTAATTTTATTTAACAACAAAATACATGATAATTTTTATACATACAAGATACAAGATTGTATTAAGATATAAAAAAAAATTGGCAATTGAACCTTAAATTCATTAATTGCAACCAAAAAAAAAGAGACAAGATAATCGAAAGTACGCGACTTAGACTGCCCTGCAGGTTATTAAAACAAGTAGTGCTACTAAGTACTTTTCGAAAAATGTTTTTCGTTTAAAAAGTTTATTAAAAAAAAATTTAATAACGATTTAATCGCTAAGGTCCACTTTGTCGGTATGTGAGCATAATTAAGATATTTTATCGATTGGATTGAAGCCAACTCGTACAAGGAAATTATGTGATTTAGTGTAAATTCAGAATTATTAATATTTTTTTATAGTATGTATTATTTATAAAGAATTTAAGAGTTTTAGGCAAATAATTACTGTAAAAATGTAAAAATTTTAATACATAGTAAATACTGCTATCAACCAATATCACATCCTTAAAAAGTGAAGCTATAATTGTAAAAAATAAAATGAATGTTCTTAAGTGTTGACTCTTCTGTTCTAAGTTCATTAAAAAAAATCCCCACGACAAATTATTCTACATCAAATTTCCACAAATATTGAGTAAATAAATTTCTGTCGCATATTTTTTTAACACTTTTTGTGTTTAAAAAAAATTATTTTGCCTAAAGTCATATTACAAAAATTATGTTTATAAAAATATAAATCATTTTTATCGAAAATAATTTTCCAGATTTTACAAAAAAATTAACAATATCATTTCTTATTTATTTGATCACAATGTGTATAATTTTGGCGCCCAATTTATATAGTGTTACTATTATCACCCAATTTCCATTTAAATTTAATCATTTTTAAAGAAAATTTAAAAAATGGCAAAAATTTTTATAATTTAATTATCAAAGTTCTAAAAACACAAATACCTGAAAAATAATCAAAAAATGCATCAATGAAAATTTGTAATTTGTAACTACAATAATTATATAAATAATTATAATAATATTAAAATCAACGATATAGAAGATATATGGATAGAGCATAAATATAAAAATTTGAAGCCACGCCGGGTATAGTTGTCTCTTTTTTTGCTAGGCGAATTGTCAAAATATAAAAATGAGAAATTAGGGGCTGATTAGGTTTTTTTTAATTCGGGCATCAATTTTTAAGGAGATAATTTTTTTTTTTTTGAAAAATACAAGTAAAGATCATCCTAAGGAATATTTTAGGTCGCGCAACGATAATTATACAAATGGAAAGTAAAATAGAGTAATTTGTTTAGCTAGTTAATATTGTTAATTTATATTGAGACTCTTAAACTTAAAAAAATAAGCCAGCCCTGTAAATCTAAAATCAGCTGTTATAATATTTTTCATATTATTAATTTGACACTTCGGCGAGCAAAAGGAAAGAGAACTACCAAAATCGTGGCTTCATAAACAATTTTTCAATATATTAAAATTTTAATGTGTTAAAAAGAGAGGGAACATTTATGCCCTATCCATATATCTTCTATATCGTTGATTAAAATCTTGTACGCAAATTTTCAATTACCTTGTCAAATTTTTTAAAAAGTACATATATCAAATTTAAACTATCAAATTTAAATTGTAGCAAAAATGTAATCATTAATTGCCTTGTTTTATAATTAATTGCCTTGTATTGTGAATAATTAAATAAGTTTTATAGATTTTCAATTAAAATAAGCATATATAGTCCTCTCAGAGTTAATTAATAATTATAAAATGCAAAACAGTTGCTAGTTAAAGCAAGGCTTAAAAATTTCTGATTTAGTTTTATTACTATTTCAATAAAAAAATGCATAAATTGTGCAATACAAAATGTTAAGCTATTAAAAATTATATATGCATAGTAAAAAGATATTTAAATTTTAAATCTACACTAGAAATTTAGAATACATTATGCTAAGTAAATTCAGTTATTTAATTACCGTAAATTTGGTATATAAGTTTGGATTTATGGAGCCTTGTTCATTTACTAATCACAGGTACTTGTAGACATAGCTAAAACTATTTTTCTGAACAGAAGGTAAGTCAAGTAAATTTACAAATAATTCAACATAAAAAAATCCCCACAAGATGGCTACAATTCCGGAAATTGATTTTTAAATTTAACTTGCAGTTCAATATTATATTATTCATATTATCCTATTCTCGATATTTGCCAATGAAATTTATCACAAAAATGTTTTTAATAAACCAATTTATCAATAATCAATCAATTTGCCAATAATCAATCAATTTATCAATAATCTATCAATTTCGAAAATAAAACTTCTTTCAGAAATTCCAACAAAAATGTTTTTATTAAGAAGAAATTTAATTCTTTTTCGCAGATTTTCTAATATCTTCTCTTAATACTTCTAAATAACAAGTAAATATATAATATTTTTATTTGTTATTTTGACTTCCTATATAGCAACTCAACATTACTTAAGAATTATTTCACGCAATTTAATTTATAAACGCTCACTAAACAAGCTATTTTAATGTGGGTGGTAATTGCATTTCTGCACGTTCAACCCCATAAAAAAAAAATTACTTTTAATACAAGTGAGCATATTATATTATTTTTTATTACATATATTATGCCACATTATTAAAATGAACAGCATAACAAAAAAAAATTATATTAAATTATGTTTATGTATTATTATTATTAAATAAATTGTAATGTAAAACATAAAATTCTAATGTTAATAATTTACAAATTTATGTACGGGTTGTAAATAAACACTTCTAGTTTTTTTTTTTTTTTGTATAGTTAATATGGTTTTTGATTGTGTCCGGGGAAGAAAATTTCTTTACAATAATAGGAAAACACAAAAAAAAAATGTTTATTATGTGTTAAAAATTGGAAGTAAAGCAAAAATTTTTTTTTATGATGTTTGTCATTTTTGCCGCAAAAAAAAAATTCCTTACTACAAGAATTTTTCTTAGATTTCAAATTTTAATGTTAAATCTAATGTGCATGTTTATGGTTATGTCCATCATAAATATGCATAATTCATTAGAAAGGTTTGTTAAGAAATTATAAATTACATAATATTCTGTGGTTACATAAAAAATAAATAATTGGATTAGTTTTAAGTTAGGAGCATTGAAATTTTGTGTAAAAACTATTTTTTTTTTTTAGAATTAGAATTTTGTGCATTTTGTGCCATTTGTGCATTTTGTGTATTCATCATATTTTGTGTACTTCTACATAGACAAAAGAATAGTACATAATACTAAGAGTCTAGTCTAGACTAAAGTAATTAACACTCGAAGAAATTGTTCTTTCATTTTAAGAATATGTAAAGCAAAAAAAAAATAAATAATAATTAATTATTTGATTTTTGATGTTCATAATATTCAAAAATTTATGTACTGAAAAATTTTACCTATAATAATATTTAAATAAATTTATTTTTCCCATTTATATTTCGCACGCCTTAATGTGCTAAACCGAAAGCATATATTTTTTTTCTATCTTTATGATGCTATTGACTTTAAAAAGTTAAAAGGCTTTTTTTTCTATTTTATGTTAATATTTAAATTTACTCAAAACATTGATTGAAATTTAACAAAAAGAAGAATAATAAATTTTTTTTATTGACTTATGTTAATTATCTAACAAAAATGTAGCCATTAAAGTATTATTTTTTATAGATTTATTTATTATTTATAATTACAATAAGCAATTTTCGCATAAAACAATTAAGCCATTAAAATTGAATTATGTTAAATTTAAACAACAACAAAATTTTTAAACCAAATTATATACAAATTCCATTTAAGGAAATAAATAATAATTTTGATTATAAAATTAGATCACTAATAAACAAAAATAAAATTATAAATTGATAAAAAATTACATTAAAATTTAATTATTTTAACACTTTTTTTTTTGATACTTTTTAGACCACCTACAGACTTTTTTTTTAGATTAAATTTATATAAAAAAATAATTCAACAACAAAACTTTGAAAATTTCTTTATAGGCTTTTTTTTTTACTCAATTCTAATAAACGTTTATTTGTGCAATCAATTTTTGTCTAAATATTTACCCATAAAGTTTTAAATATTAAGTAAAAAAGCCTAAATAAATATTTAAAAAAAAACTTTGTAACTTTACAAAAAAAAACCGTGACAATTTCATAAAAAAAAACTATAAATAAATTCAGTAAACTTTTTTTTTATGCTTATGATTTGTATTTACTTTATCTGTAATATTATATAAAAAAATAATTCATTAAGAAAATGTGTTAATTTTTTAATTTAATTTAAATAAAAAAGTACAGTAGAAAAGATTGTAAATATTTGACAACTTTCATGGAGCGTTAAAGCTTTAAAGAATCGTAGACAAATAAATAATTACTACTATTATATTTTGTTATGAAAGTGTTAAAGATAAAATAAATTTAGCATTAAAAAATATTTATGATCATCATAATAAAATTATAACGCACAAATCACAAGATGAAGAAGTTTTAAATCTTAAATTTTGTCATAAATTTATTTGAATGTTTTAAAAGATTTTCAAATAAAAAAAAATGGAAGCCAGAAATTAATCATATTTTCCGACAATATTATGGACAATGTGACGGAAATAAAAACGAATTTATCATTTAAAAACCGAAATATAAATATTAACGAAATATAATACATAATTATTCAAAATGAAATCAAAATTTCAAAATATTTTTAATTAAAGAATTTAATTAATTTGATTTTTCTGCATTTTGCATTTTACATATCATTTTTTTCGTACTTAAGTATATCAGATATTTCTACAAAATAATTAATGACACACTAAATTAAAATGACACTTTTTAGTAATAAATCTCAAAAGAAAAACTGCACCTGATTATTTTACAAAAAAAATATTTAAATTTAAAATTAGAAATTAGAGAAAATTACATGTTCTTCCTAATTGAATTAACAAAATTAATCAAACGATGAAACTTTCAACCTTTAATAGACTCGAATTTATATCAAATTTTTATTTTGGCATAATTCCACAAAAAATTTAATCTAACTGAAGTCTTTGACATATAATTCAAATAGGATTAATGTAGGTGTAAATTAAATTTTCCAAAATCAAATTTATTGTTTTAAATTAATGCCATGCTGTTTATAGTCGTGTAAATGCAACATTAATATTGTTATGGTAAATGTTAAATTATTAAACAGGAAAAATATTTAAAAAAAAACGAAATATATATGACAACTTCAAATGAGCATAAATCTTTAGAGAGTGTATCTATGTAAGACCCTATAAAAAGAATGATATAAAAGTTTCTATGACATGAATATATAGTTAGTTGCATGTGTAAAATTTAAGAAAATAGAAGCGACGAGACGTTTAAATTAGAATTTTCAGTCCACTTAAGGTACAAGGGAGAAAAGATGATCCACTTTTTTTATACATTATTACCTTTCAAAAATAATTGAGATATAAAAAAGATTGAACTGTCTGTCTTGAAGCTAATGCGCGTGAATTATTATTGTATAGTTTATACATCAAAAAGTGAAAATTGGATATAAATTTTGTAGTAATTTGTAATATTAACAATTTAATAGACATAATTTTAGACACAATTTTTAATGTAAATATTGTACAAGTTATAGAGAACGAAGACGATGCAAAACACTGTTAAAAAAGGAAATTAATTTTACAGGAAATTTTTTTTTTAACAAGACGGAAATCAGGAAATTTATGATTATAATTTAGTATAAAATTCTACCCAGTCTTATCTGCCAATAAATTTTATTAAAAATTATCGTATCAGTGTATAAAGATGATGGCCTATAAAGAAATAAAATAAATCCGAGATAGTAGCTATATAATTCAATTTACAGTGTACAGGCGTTTTGCGGAACACCACAGACTATAAATAAATTCAAAAATTGTAACTAAAAAAGAGGATGTGATTGTTTGTGAATTTGAATAATAGAAATTGAAATTTATCTCAAGTTGCGATTAGTTTTTGGTGATCTACTTTTGTCAATTAAATATTCTTTCACTTAAAAGTCTAAGTGCATTGACACTTAAGGCTGATAAACGATCATTATGTAATCTAATGAAGATTAATAGTGAAGCGAATTTTTAAATTAAATTTAATAGTGAGAAAATTTTACTTTACTCGTATGTTGTATAGGCAAATAAAATTTGTAAATTTTCAAAATTATTGCTTCAAATTATTAATTTTTAGTTAAAAAATTTCTCGAATTTTAAAAGAAGATTTATGGACAAGGATTTGTATTTTAAATATATTTTTGTTAACCGCGTATAAAATAAACTGATCATAGCTTTCAGATACAAAAATTATCTTTGATCGATTATTTATTCTAACAAGATTTTTTATAATTCTTCCTTTTTATATTATTCAAAAATGAAGATCAAAATCTCTTCACCACCTTTTTTTAATATTCTAATATTTTATTTAAATTATATGAAATTTTATTCAATTTTTATAGAAATTCGAAAAAGTAAACTAACAAATTTTCTTATTTTTTTTTTTAAGAAAACATTTTTTATTTTTTTGAAAAATATTTTATTATTTTTTTTTTATATTTTTATTGATTTAAAAGACAAATAAAATAATTTTTTTACGGAGAAATTTGTCTTCTTTTAAATTGTTTAACGCGGATAAAAATCTCCGAAAACGAAAAAATCCCGAAAAAACATATAAGAAGAATATATATTTCAACAACAACAATAAAAAATTTAGGGTGGGTGGTATAGTAACTAAAAAGAAAAACTCAAAGTAAAAATCAAGCTAATGAAAATCATGAGTTTGTTAAAAGACAATTTTAACATCTATTAAAGTTATTAATGGGAAAATTAAGAGAAATTTCAATTTTAATTCTTGAAACTAAAATTGAAATTAAGAGAAATTTTAATGTTAGTTTCAAGGATGATTGATACGTTATGGAGGCACAGATGATTAATAAATATTATGCAGAATTATGTATTTAAAATTTAAGGAAAATGTATCTAATTTATAATCTAAATATGATTTAAACTTTGTCTCAATTTATAGACTGACTGACTTATTTAAAAATTCAAATTTAATAGTCATATTTTATTTTTAATAATTTTATTATAAAGAAAATTTTCAAAAAATTTAACAATGAAATTTATTGTTTCAAAATATTATTTTAAATAGAAATAAAAAATCATGTATTTTTCTTATGTTGAAAATTTTTCAGTAGATTGAAGTTATTTTTATTAGAACAGTTAAATGACATTTTTTTGAAAATTCTTCAAATCTTTTGAATTTGGAAAGAGAATTCGTTTAGTTTTCTTTTTGTTGAAGTATTATTTCATTTAACACTGCAACATTTTAAAGATTCTTATCAAAAAAAATTTTTATTATTATTATTATTGCATTAGCAATTGATCTATTAGAACTATTTTGTAATAATTTATCAGACAATTTTTGTTTTTTTTTTAAATATATAATGTAATAATTTGAATGGGTATATTATTGACCTAAAGATGATAAGCCCTCAAGGTTTATTACTTATGATAGAATATAGAATGACATAAGCAATTTATTTTTCGACCACGACTTTTCTAAAACCGTTAAATAAATTTCCGGATTCAATACAGAAAAATTTGAGGAATATTATTTTTGGTTTAGTGTAAATTTTTTGTTAATAAGTTAATTAGTGGTGTACATACTTTAATTTTAATATCTACACACCTAAAAATTTTTTTTTGGGAAAATTGATTTAAAATTATGAAATATTTAAGGTTTCTACTGAATCTATTGAAAATTTACATATAAATGTATCACTAATGACACTACATTGTATAAATTGACAATAAACTTACTACTAGAAAGTTGTTAAAACAAATTCTCGTTGTCATGATTAAAATAACAAAAAATCTAAGAATGTAAAAACTTGTGTTTTTTCTACTGAATATATTTTCGATATTAAATAATGTGATATTTAAATAATAGGAGTTATTATAAATTATCACATATTTTTATACTGTATTGAAAATGTTCACAAGTTTGATGACGGTTTGACATAATGACTTTTTTTTTCTAAATCGCATAATCAAAAATTGATATTCAAAATTATTCAAAATGAAATTAATTTTTAGGTTAATAGATTTTTTTATTAATTTATTATAAAATTTGAACTGAAAAAAACTTTCAAAATTACTAACTAAAAAAGGTGCGAGAAATTAAATTTGAAAAACAAATATTTAATTAATAATTTCCATAATTTTTGTTTTTTTCTTCTATTTCAAAGGGAATTTCGGTTGTACAAATTACAATATTAAATGAAATTATTAAATAATTTAATTTGACAAATAAGTGTCGCTATATACGGTTAAAATTTAACCATGACTTTTAAGCTTCTTACTATTTAAGCTACCACGAATAATTGGTACATAATTATGTTGATATATGTAAGCGTTTTAATTTTTAAAATATGGACTGGACAATTAACTGGTGCGACTGAAATTGAACTTTTATAAGACTTGTTTGAGAATATTTATTTAAATTTTGCATATTTGAATTAATGATTCAAATCTTGATATTAATTATTGATAAATAAATAATCTATCAGAAATTATGTATCGAAATAGCATATAAGTTTTGACAACCCATTGGTTAAGTATTTAACCTTCCAATTTGGACTGTAACTATATTTAAAATAATATTTTATTTAACTCCATAACTGCGTGGGTATTTTTTTTTATTAAAGCTTCTCGAAAAACTTTATATTAAGTTACCAAAAAATATCGCACAGCATGAATGAAAATTATTAGTTAGTAAAAATTTATGTACATAATTAAAATTTCAAATTAATAGATGAATTCTTTTCTTTCTTTTTTTTGGTTATATCTAATTATCAACCTAATTTACTCATTAAGAAATTTTTATGGTAACTTAATTGAAGGGAAAAACTACTTAATTAATCAGCGGAACGTGTGGTATCGATAAAATTATTTAGTTATAAAAGATTCAAAAAAATTATTTCGGTTTTATGCCCTTTTATTTATCTTTTTTGGATAGCTACCAATTATATAACGGAATTAATTGTTATATTTTGATTTTTCTTATACTCGTAGATATTTTTGGGAAATGTATTTTTTTGAATTAATAATGTGGTGGGCTATTTTTACTATCAAATATTATAGAATAATTGTAGCCTTATTTGAATATTAAAAGAATTTTATTTCATTCACAAATTTAGAGACTATTTTTGTCGAACGTATTTTTTTAGTAGTTCAATGACAGAGCAAAATTCTTAAGTAAAATTTAAGTTTCCATTCAATTTCTTTCCTTCCGATTAACCATCATATATTGAAAGATTTATCGACTCGACACAATGTAATATCCGTTTTGACGTAATTTCTCCAAAAACATCTCATTCTTTAACCACAAACGAACTATACAAAAGACTAATTGATGCATAAACTGAACATCTATAAGATTTGCTCAATATTTTTGTCAGTAAATAAACCTGGGTGTGAACAGTAAAGTAACTTTTATGTAAAATCAGTTTTCCGGTTACATTTTAATGGGGTGAAAACATAATAAATCATATGTTTCTTGAAAGGATAGCATATCACAGCATGATTGTTTAACGTTATTTTAAGGACGATTTAAGGACGACTAATAATTATTTTTTAATGTAAATTTTATTACATGTACAGAATGCACTATATATATTTTTTATATGAAATTGACATCTTTTATGTACAAATTTATTTTCAAATTTACATAAATCAGGTTTAAGGGTTCATTAATTCAATTCTCTAACATTTATTTTAAAAAAAACCCCTTTTTTCAAAAATAAACCAACTACAATAAATCAAATGTTTACATTTCCGGTTATTGCGTTGCGTAAAAGGGCTAAATATAAACACAAAAAAAACATTGACTTAATTAAGTCAATTTCAACTGTAATATAGCCAAAAGCTCTTAAATTTAAAAAATAATTATTATTCATTAATATTATTTGTTGCAGTTGCAAGCTGTTTTTTTTTGTGATCAATTTCAATAAGAAAAAAATATTAACTCAAACCTAATAAAATATTCTGTTTAAGTAATCGATTGGAAACATGAACCATAATTAAGATTTCATACTCAATTAACGAGCAACAAACAGCAGCAGTAAAAATTATGCGTCTGATAATTTCTTCCATTACACATTTTCCTTTTAAAAAAAAAGGGTCTACTGATTGTTGATGATTTTTAAAGGCCCATCCGCCCATCTGACCATCAAAGAAACTTAATAAAACGATTAATTGGACAAAAGGGATTTACGATTTATAGAGGCGTACAAACATAACCTTCAATTAAAATTGAAAATAACTACAATAAAGAGTTTAAGTATCTTGGTAATTTTCCAATTAACACCAAAAAATTATAATATTTATATAAAAAAAATATATTTTAATAGTACAATATAGTTAATTGGAGTTTTCTTTGGGTGGGTAATAAATCGCATAAAGTAATTGGCAATAAATGAAGAATTTGTTTTCTATGGAATATCTTTGTAGTCAGTAATTTGTAAATGTAATTAAAAATTGATTTTGTTACCACTGGTTTTATATTTACTCCACATTTCTATGTAATTTAATTCTCAGAAATGACCTAATCAATATTTGGTTGGTTGGTTGGTTTGAAAGCGGGGTGGCCCGAGTCTATCACGCACCAAAGCCAAAAGTGACCCGCACCCCCAACGGCTGCTGAATTCTGTCTCCCTACATCACGTCGGCCCAATCAATATTTACTTATCAAATTTATTTTAATCATCTTTGGAATCCATTAAATTCATTTAATTAAACTTTAAAATTCAATATTCATTCTTTATTTTATAACTTTTTAAAGTCAAATTCAGAAGGAAATTTTAACTTTAATCTAAATTTCTATTAAAGAATATAAATTGTGTCTAATATATTTTGTGTTATCAAAGAAATTTCCATATTTCAATTGATAAGCTTCCAAAATACAAAAAAAAAACAGCAAATTTATAATTTCTTGTTTAGTTTAGTAAAACAAGTTGTGAAACTCATGTTTCTCACCGTTTGTTTCATAAAAAAAAAAAAATTTCAAAACTTTTTAAGATCAAATTTTTAAAGTTTCAAATTAAAAGACAAGATAAAGTCATATTTTTTTTTACTTTTTTGAAATATTAAATAAATATGAGTTGGCGCCATATCAAAGAATTTTAAAAGCTTTTATTAAGCATAAATATTATAATTTAATATTAAAATATTTTATTAGCCGATTTCCTAGAGAGAATGCGTTTTTTTCGGATTATTTATATGATACTTTGAGGAATTATAGAAATATGATGCGTTTTGGATGATGTTTTCAAGATTTTTTTTTTATTTTCATTGCACTTTTATTTTGTCCCTTAATCAGATTTAAATAATGTGGTGATAAGTTAAGAGGACAAGTTCAATGACATTAAATCGGATTATAATAAAATTTATGCTGAAGTGATACTTTAATAATAAAAAAAATTGAAAAAATTTACGCATTTATGAACAAATCTTGATTTTGTTAAGAGCGGATTTATAAATTGAATCCAATTATAATAATTTTTTATCAAATATAATCGAAAATTTTTGATTTATCCGATTATAAATGTTGAGATTCACAATTGATATTATCCTTCTATTTTCCATACAAGATGTTTTGGTATGCTGTATGCTCAAAGATTTTGTAATTGAGTTGCTAGCAAATATGGTTTAAAGGATCACCATACAGTTAATATATGAACTACAATATTTTACTAGTCGCCATTTTCAAATATTAAACTCTGCAAACTCCTGAAATCTTTCAAAATGTTTTTGAAACAAATTATCAAATACCCAAGAATGTAATTAAATACCACGGAAATATCTCCGCTTTACTCTGATTTCCATTCTCCAAAAATCGAAATCATTTTACCATGATTCGAAAATTGATCTTGATCTTGAATTAATTTACTTTTCAAATTCATTATTATTATTATTATTATTATTTAAATTACTCAATAAATCAAATTAATTTTACGCCTACAACAATATTCAAAATAATTTGTCTAGTCTAATACCTTTTTAATGCCAATTTCTATATCAAAAATCTTTGTCACGTGCCGTGTGTTCATTTCTATTTACCTATTCAAGTTAATTTACTTTGAAAATCTTTTTAAATCTATAATATAAAATTTTAAAGGTAATAAGAAAAAAACATTATAACCATAAACGAACTCAAGTACTCAACATGAATTTTACTTATACAATTTTTCAAGTATATGTTCACACAAAAATATTTTTGTAAATATAAAAATTGTCGATGAAGTTTTTGGTTGTGGTTAGTTTAAAAAAGTTGACTTTTAAATTGAATAAAAATAATAAGAAAAAAAAACTATTTATATAATCGCTTGTCGGCGGTTAATGTTGGCCACCCGTTAAAAATAACACTTAAGTATTTTTACACTTCTTTTAAAGGAATTACCCATGTGAGAAAATGAATTTTTTTGTTTATTGTGTACGAGGAGATCAGTTTGAATTGATTGAGATGTTTTTTTTTTTAGTTGTAAGCGTATAATAAATGTTGTGAAAATGAAAATTCCATTCATGTGCATATAGTTTTGAGGTTGTCGAGGAATTGTTTCAACAGGTATAAAAACCATTTAACGCCGAACAAACATCCAATAATTTTTCCAGATATAATTGAATAAAACATGAAAATTTTATATACATTATTGAATAAATTTACAATTTAACTTAATTTGATATTAATTTGAAGCAAATTGTTCATTGTCTCGAATGTATGTATATGATTATTATGTTTATTGAGCTGTTCAATTATGGATGGATTTTATGTACAAGAAAATTATTTAATAGTTTTTGATTTTATAATTTTTTTTCAATTTACTTTCAATTTTGATCTTTTGAAGAAGAAAATGAGGTACTATTATAGAAGATACCATTAATTGTAAAATTTGAATTTTTAATATAGAATAATAGAATGTCTAGTCATAAAGGAATTTGCAATTACTTCAAAAAGAAATATTTTAAATATAATATATTTCAAAAGTAATTATTTTAAATTACTAAATTTTCATCCAGGATTTGAAATATATTCATTTTAGAATTTACACTATAAAAACTTTTGGCAGTTTTTCTAAATTCTCTTCATAATTTTACTATTTATATACTAATATGATTTTTATCATTCTATATTCTATTCCACATTAAGTTCACTATAACAAATAATATTCATTCGGTAAATTTGAACCATCAAAAACAAATTTTATTGGTATAAATTACAAAAGATTACAAATTATATTAAAAACTACCTTATAATCCTCAAAATTATATTTCCAGTTTTAATCTTTTGAATAACAAATATATAGAAATTATTAGTGGCGACACAATTATATTTGCCCTATACCTACAATAATCTTCTGATCAATTTAAATTCCACAGAAGCATAACTTTTATCCCAGTTATTAAATTTCCCAAAAAAAAAAAACAATAACAAAATTTTATTAAGAAATTATCTAAAATATTTTATTATATCGATTATAATTAGTATTTTTTTTTTGGTATATAAAAATATAATTTATTAACTAATTTCTGGTCACTATTAAATAATAATATCAAATTTCATATTTGAAATTATAAAAAATATATTTTGATTGGGGGGTTACATTGTTTGTTAAGTGGACAGACCAGACATCAAAATATTATGATTTTTGTATAAGAGGATTAGACCTTTGGTAATAATAATTATACGGTTACATTTTATTGGTTTAGATGGAAAAATTATCCTGTCATAATAAACACAAATATTTAAGAATTTAAGTGTTAATAAATTGTTGATTTATTTTATTATTAAATTTGTTATTATAAGAAATTTTTTGATTTAGAAATTGTGTAACTATCACACAATCTTAAGGTTGTCAAATTTTCGAAAGACGAATTATAAATATGATTAAGAAAGTAAACCCAGATTTAGATACAAAACTATAAAAATTCGCTTAATTTAGAAATATATACAAAAACCATTTACATTAATAAAAATATAAGAAAAAAAAAAACCATTTTCAAAATACATACATCTGCGTTTGAAAACTTTCTACCATTCCAACTTCATAATCAGTGTTATATAAATTCCCCCTTTTTTTCATTATCAAACTTTACTCTATAATTCTTCTTATATAATCAACTTTAATTACTCATAAATATTTCAAAATAATATTTGTTCTTTAATGAAAAATTCATTTTTAAAATCTGTGGTTTTTCAACTGAAACACCCCTTAATCAAAAACAACTCCTGAGAAGTTGTTAGAAAATCGTGTAAATGAACCCTTAATTTAAATATTACATTTCGACTAATTTATTCTTTTACACTAATTTATGGTTAAACAAAAAAAGGAACAAAAAAGTGGGCGATCTTTTTGAACCATTAATACCTCAGATAAATTATTAGAATACATATCAACCCCTAAAAAAAGGGAAGAATAATTTTCAATTTTTAACACTTTCTTTCTTTAAATTTCTGTTGTCATTACAACAACAAAAAAATGTCATGTCACAAATCAGTCAAAATGATATGATACAATTTGAGACTTTCTCGATAGGACTGAAATTAATTGAGAAAAATGAATATACTATCACAGTTGTAATAGGGAGTAAAATTAATTCTGTTGTATATAAAAATTTATAATCCTATAAAAATCATTTTGACATTAATATGATCCTTTGGGAGAACAATGAATAAAATCAACAAAAATTCTTTTATGTAAATTAATTTTTGTGAAATTACTACCGGGATTTATCTATTTTTTCATATTAATTTGATTTTTTTTTTCAAAACGGATTTAAGTATATAGAATATTAAATGAATCATCAATTCCTTATAAAAAATTACTATATGTACATATTTAAAAATTAATTAAATATCATGTCAAATAGGTTTTTTATAGCATTTTCTTCATAGATCATATTTCACGATTGTTAAATCCTTGTTTGACGTTGAGGAAAAATACGTAAGGTTAGGGTGAAAAATGTATTTGACCTTCGACAAATGAAAATTAGGTAAA
This sequence comes from Empis stercorea, assembly GCA_949752835.1. Taxonomy (NCBI): domain Eukaryota; kingdom Metazoa; phylum Arthropoda; class Insecta; order Diptera; family Empididae; genus Empis; species Empis stercorea. The sequence continues at coordinate 16,476,001 of OX457086.1, forward strand.
ATAAATAGAGAAACTGCAGAATTTATTTTCTAGCTTGATTGAATAACATGTTTAATTGTCACATCGAATCAATGGATAATTGACGAATATTTGACATTTGGGTATGATCAAAACCATAAAATTTACTTAAACTAATTTCTACTACATACTTCATATAAATATTCCATAATTTCCATCAAAAAACCTTAAAACTACTGACTGTATTATATTATATACAAGACTGCATTCTCTGACTGTGCAAGACAGTGTATTTTAAACTGTACAGTTTTCAAAACTGTACAATTTCAATACTTTTTCCATACTTAAAAAAATTCACCCAAAATTTTAAGGATGTATATGTATCACAATTTACTAAAGTAAATAAACATAAATATTTTTATTTTCTAAATTTAGTCCTCTTGTACGATCCGTCAAAAGAAAATATTTCAAAAATCTGTGCAACTCTCCGGCAATTTTGACAAACAGAAGCATACAAAAAAATATTGATTAAAAAGGGTGATTGTAGAGCATTGAGATTCTGTCAGTTTTTAGAAAATTTGATACTATTTTTAATATAGAAAGGGGAATTTTTGTGGCCTAAATTCAAATAGAATATTTTAATTTGTTGTTTTTTGAAATTTTATTAATGGTAATTAACAAAATAAAATAAAAATAACAACAGAAACAATTTTAATGGATATAAATCATGTTTAAAATAATGTCCACGAAAAATTTTGATAATTCTAAATTTATTTTATAGAGAAAATTTCTATATAATTTCAGTCAATATAAAATTTCATAATATGTAAGTTAATCAAAATAATTGAGATTTGAAATGTTTGCTTGAAAAAAGCAATTATTTAAGGTATGAAAATAAAATAAATAAAATTAAATACTTATACGAGTATATAACATGATTTGATTTCATGAGATTCGTTTCCTGGATTTTCTTCAAATCATTTCCATATTAATTCATGTAAATTATTTATTTGCGGTTTTTATATATGTCAAAAATATTTCAAAATTGTATTTCCTGAACACCCAAAGTGATTTTTTTTCAAGTGAATTTAATTCCAGAGATGAAAGTAAGCGATTCTTAAAGGACTAAATGGTATATAGGAATATATTATTATTCAACACTATATGCAAATAATTAATAAAATATTTTAACATGAAGATATAACGTATAGTGACATCAGTGATAAGGATTTTAGTTTGATTAACAAGATTTCGCTGTCTCTTTTTTATATAGTTTTTTTTATTACTGATTATATGAACTTAGTACATCTCTGGATTTTGTTTACAGATGTTCAAAGTGAATTCAACAACCTGGCGTCTTAATCAATTTACCAAAAATTTGTAAATTAATTGTTATATTAATTTTATTACTTACTTTTCAGCAATTCTCAAGTTACTGAATAATAAAAATAATTGACACAATTCCTTGCTTTAACCTGAATCTGTGATTTTTTCATTAAAATTTCTTTTATTTTGATATAAAAGAAAGTTTACATTATTTTTGATTGTTTTTAGAGCGATGTTAAATAAGTTCAGACTGAAAAAATTATGACAGTATAAATATTTAAACTACATTAGATAAAAACTACAAAATTTAAAGTATATACTTGAAATCATTTTAGGACCAACAATCTACATTAAATAATTGAATTTTACCAGGTTATTAACCTAACAATTCAATTTTTTTTTAAATCAAAACGAAATTCAATAATTTATATACCACCAAAATAAAAAAGAATCTTCTTCAATTCAATTTCACTGCAGTTTTATATTAATGTAAAACAACTTAAATAACTCTTAAACGTATTACGGACTTAATAAATCACTGCTCGGCGAAATGCGTTAACATTTTTCAATCGAAATAAAGTAAATATAAAATTTACAAACAATGGAAAAACAAAGTGGGCATTAAATGAAAACATAAATATTTTACAAATTTCAAGAATTTTTATCTAAAAAATTGATAATCTGAATAACACCAGGTCAAAAAAATACACTACAAAATTTTAAGCACGATTTGTGGTCCGGTCCCAATCTAAAGAATTCTTTTTTTGATATATTGCAGAAATTTGAATAAAATTTGGTGATTTATTTTAATTCATTTTTCCAACATTATACTAAATGGTATCAATAAAGTTTTATTGGAAACAAAAATTTTGATCTTGAAAATTTTAATGTATATATTTTGAGGGTCATTGAATTATTTTCATATATTCACAAGAAAGTTACTTCAAAACACTTTCTACATAATAAAGTACTTCTCTTTCAATTGAATTTCTGTTGTCCACAGTATATTATTATCATTAATTTTTCTGATCTTTCGGACCAATTTTAGTCGCAACAAAATTTTCAAGTCAATTGAATTATTATATTCGAATATAAAATTTTCGACTCCCTACTGTTTACTAATAAATCATATTCTTGTATATTGATGCTGCTCAACTTAAAATTTTATGAACTTCTGGTTTGTAACGATTACTATAGAATTATATAATTTTCTTTAAATGAAGATGTTAAACTGAATGTCATAGAGGTAAAAGAAGTCATATCGAATATGATCCTTATTTGGAATTTATTAAATTCATTTTTTTTTTCTGTCGTCTCCAGTGCATAAAGAAGCCATAAAAACAGCGTAAAACTGGAGACCATAAAAATTGTTTAAAATGCGGAACAACTATAAAAATTATATGCTATATGTCGTCATAATGATCGTAAATTATGTCACAATGTCAATATTATTAATGAATTAAAACCGACAATAAAAAAATTTCGTTTAAAAAAAAGGGATTTTCATTTTATTTAATGATCGTTAGAAATATTAATAATTTTTTTTTTCTGGATCAAATTCCTTTCTGGCTTTCTTTTTGAAAGTTATTTCAAAATTCTTTGATTGTTATTTAAATTGTTGTTGAAATATTTGCCCTTTTTACGATCAAAACCCATAAACATTGATCCTCGAGCATGTAATCAATATAATATATATACTTAATGTAAAGGAGGCACTAGGGTTTTAATATTTCTATTTGTTTCTTTTTCTTTCTTTTCTTTGTGATAAATTAAAAGAGAAAGGGGTCACTAATTGAGAGGGATAAAAATTAATGGATTGGTTTTTGATTTCAAATTATTTTATTTTAATTTTGTAAAAAGAAAGGGTTTTTTTTTTGTTAAATAAATGTAGAGCGTTTTATAAATGATCCTCATGAGAATAAATCATAAATATGTAAATTTAGATATTATGAAATATATTTTTAGTTATTTTTTAATTTTAATCTTAAAGAACACGGTTTGACAATTTATTTAAAAATAGTTCCATAGAAAAAATTTGGTTGCTTTATCAAATTTGAAATTATTGGAAAAGAAAAATTTAATTTTAATAATAATACATATCTGTATTAGAATTATTAAAATTATTATACATCATTTAGAAATATTAAGAATATCGAATTTAAATTGAAAAATTAGATTTCGAATAAATATAATTATTGTTTGGATATAATATAGCTTCCATTTTGTAAGCAAATATTTTAAATTTCTATAAAATGCAATAGAAAAACTCAAATATTGCTATATATTCTTACCATATTTTCGACAACTATTTTAAAAATTTGATTTTATAAAATTTATCTAACCTGAAATCAGCAATTATACCCACAACAAGGTGAACCTTGAATGTGTTGCAAGTATTGCTGTAATGGAAAATTCATTTTAATTATATTATATAAGTAGATAAAATAATAATTTGACTACTTTTTGTTTTTCCTTTCAATTTAATTCATTTTCAGTGTGGAATTATAAATTTTCTGATATTTTATTTATTGAAGCTGTAATAAATGAAGATTTAACGCCGCCCAAGATGGATAAAATAAATGCTTCATAAATGCACAAAACAAAAATGCAATGATACAAATAAATGAAGTTATGTTATATTACTTAAGTTTCTGTAAAGAATTGAAAGAATTTTTATAGGTTCTTTTTCATGTTTTTTTGTAAAAATAATAATTTCAAAAAAAGACCTCAGAAAGAAAATAATGTACTTATGTATATGTATACAACAAGTGAAATATTATTGCGTAATCTCATTAAATTTATCTCAAATTCATGAAGCACGCAATTACCATGTCCGTGCCGGAAAATGATTCAACAGCATAAAATTTTACTTAATTATGTTGTATGAATGCCAAAACAATGAAAATAAAATGGAAAAATATTATTGTATGCAGTGATTGTGCACTATACGTTGTGATCCATTAATCCACCAAGTTGTTTTTGTGTGCCAGTTGTTCCAACAAGTTACAAAGACGAAAATTAATAGTATTAATGATTTTTCAAATAGGAAGATGTGGTTCTGCTGTAAATGGTTCATAAATTAAGTGTCCTACCATTTAATGTGATCTATTATGATGATAGAGAATTTTGAATCAGAAAATGAAAAATATTTTAGGTTGGGCTGATATTTTTGTATAATCTTGACTTCAAATATTTCTGTATAATAGCAAAAAAATATCCAAAATTTTGTATTGTAAATTATATTCTCAGTTTGAAATCACATTTTATTGACATCTTGTGAGTTCCTTTATATCGGCAAAATTTCAAATGATAAAAATCATATGGGAAAACCACAAAAACACACATCAGTTTGATGTTTAGTTTTTCGTGTCTAGTGTAATATCACTGTTGTATATACATATTTTTTTGATGCATAATTCTCCAAAAAAAAAACTATTAAAACGATTTTTTTTATTAGATTTTAACTGGAAATTAATTCAATATTATTGAATTTTTTATGTACTGATTCTTTTGTAGGTAAAAAATTAAATATATACGAAAATTGTTTTTAAATAAACAAAAAAAATGTAATAAAAAATAATATTGTCTCCTGCTGTCAATCAATATTTTCTATTATGGTCAAATATATAGTATCATCTGTAAATGAGGACCACCTGGGTAATACATAGAATAATATCTTTACAAAATCCAAAATTTTTGATATTTTTAGTGAAAAAAATAGTGAAATTTTCTTTAAAAATTTCATTGTTTTGTTTTTTAATATTATTAAATTTTATTAAACATTTTCTTAAAATATTTTAAAATAATTTTTAAATTTTGTTTTTCTATAATTTTAGCAATTTTACAAAGGACCACAGTAGATATTGGTCAAATAAAAATTCAAGGTGTCGCAACATGTCTTTATTTGTGCATGGATCAGTGTGGAACTGTTTTTGGTTCGGTAAGTATAATTTATTAAATTTCTGCAACACTTTACGCAACACTAAAAATTTTCATCAACATAATACTTCCAACTTTCAGATCAATAACCTTTTTGCTAACCATATTCATTTAATTTTGATTTGTTATCGATTCAAACTGTCATTTTAACTTAAGGTGTCAAATATAATGATTTTCAATGTCAAGAATCAATTTAATAAATAATTTTTAGTAAGAAAGTGAATTTTCCAATATTTAATAACGATAAAAATCTGCAAAGGAAATTAATAAAAAAAGAAATATTGAAAAACTGAAGAAAAAAGAAGAGAAATATACTTAAAATAATTGGAGATGATGAATCATAATGTCAGACATCAATTTTAATAAAATATTTTATATTTTGCCACTTTAATATTTAAACAAACAAGTGTTAATAATTTAATGAAAAATGTCTCAGGATTTGTATCTATAAATAAAAAATAATTAAATCTATACGAGTAGTTAAAAATGAAAATTAATTTCCCATCCAATAAAATTTTCTATATAAAAATTCTAATAAAAAAAAGGTGTTAAATTCCTAATCTAATTCTGTGTAACACTTAAAAACTAAGGAAGTTTATTAAACTTTAAAAAAAAATGATTAAAAGTGTTTAAAACTTTTCACTTTTTTTTTTCAAGTGAAAACGAAAAATTGATTTTTTTATTTTTTATTATTAATTTTATAGCATTTCAAAAATAAAACGAATTTAATATTCTTTTTATTGGTGACCAAAATCATGATTGAATTTTCCTACAAATTTTATTCTGAAATTAATTTCCATGTAGCGAGTCATTAAAACTTTTCAACACTGGCTTTTTACGATGTTCTAATGAAAGTCATTTGATATTTATTCCTAAATGATTTTTAATTTTTTATGATTTTGTGAAAACTAATCAATCTTATTTACAATTACATATGTAAAAAATTTTTTTATATTTAACCCAAGGATCTTCAGATCTTTAAATTTTTTTGGATTGATCCCCTTTTACTTAAAAATACATTAAATTTAAAATTCAAAATATTTCTCTTAATATTCAAAAAGATAAGCAATTTCAAAATTTTCTCCATCATCATTACAGCTTGTTATACAAATATATTAAAGAATAATATACTCCAATTTACGTGGCGCCCCCAAAATTGATAAGAAAACACTATAATTAAAGTCTCGTAATTTCCTTCCTCTTTCATATCATTGTTTTTTTGATGACAAAAACAAAGAAATTAAGTGGGTACACTGGTCCAATTTTATTGAAGTTCTTATCTATTGAGCTGACTCGTTTACTCTCGATTAATGTTTACCTTTTTTTGGTTTTTCAGATTAAGATTGAAAGGAAGAAGATGGTCAATAATTTTGATTCCTTTCGGTTTCATTTGTAATTTTCTGGGCCACCCAATTTTTTATTAACAAATATTATCATTTAAATGGAGCCATTGAAAATGTTGTATTGATAAAAAATTGGTTGATTTTGATTGTTTTTTAATAAAATTAAAAATCATTTAAATTTTACTTTCATCTTTCTGTGAATGGGGAAATAAAAAATATTATTGTGTGAATTAATGAAATTTGTATTTCTCTGATTTCTCTAATGGTCGATAGTTCCAAATTACTTGTAGGATTTTACTGATTTTGCTTCGGTTTAATATTTTTGCATCATTATTTCAAAAAATTTCATTCTGTTAATCTGATTTTGAAGATTGTGGATAAATATTTCATCTCATGAAATTTAATTGTTTCTAGTTAAACCATAACAATTATTATTACATGTTTTAATTTTAATCCCAGAATCCAATAACAGTCTTAAGTCTTAAACCAAAAAAAAACGAATCATTATTTCTACACGCTCGACGGGATATCTTTTAAAAAACTATGGAAAAAAAACTATCCTTAAAAAATTTCATTTATTTTTTATGTTTTTTTCTTGTCGAAAAACCCACATAATCGATAATTCATTAAGATGTCATAACATAGTGTAATTCTCATCCCTTAAAACACATAATGTTCATAAATAATATTGCGCGCCAGTGATAGTGAACCGCATAGTGTACATAAGGAATCAAAAGATTTTTTTTTTATTGTTGATGTTGTTTTAAGGTTTTAGGTGATAAGTGCCGCCGGCAAATAAATTCATGATCACAATATCCTTCCACGCAAAGTAACAATTTTTAAACGTATTATAAAGGATAAAAAAAAGGGTCGCTTGGAGACAGTTTTATGGTTCACATCTCTTTGTGGATATTTCAAAAACAACAAATTCTTCAGAAAACCAACAGAGCATCAGCGATTTGATTCCGAAAAAGGGTGTCTGTCCTAATGAAGTGTAATTTTCGGGTCTTTTAAGAACGATGCACAAAATAATTTATTTTGTATCGATTGATTTTTTATATTGATTAAAAATTTAATGAAAAATTATTGAAAAAATGTCATCCGTATAAAAGTTTCAATTTCTTAAATATTTAATAAAGAAAATTAAAAAAATTTTATGTGATATTACTATTTGTTTTAAAGAATCTAAAATTATGAATTAATTTATGTTATTAAAAAAATTATGGAAAAATATTTATATTTTTGAATCTGACCGTTTAATGAAAATTTTAATTTATTATATGTTTCTTATTTTATATTTATAACATTTTCTACGAAAATCCTACACTTAATTTACACGCTATCGCTTTACATGTCCCGTTCATATTTAAATATTTAAATACTAAGTATTTTCCAAAATAAAAAAAAATATTTAAAATTTAAAATGTTTCATTTAAATTTTTAACCTATATTTTAATATAAATTTAAAAATATTTACAATTAACCTTTAATGACTGATCCGTCATAATCGAATGTTAAATAGAATCTGTCCAGTATTTCGCCCACTGGAGTTCTTAAAGAAGAAAGTATTCTGTCAGATTTCGTTTAAAAATCAAAGAAAACTCAAGATTTTATGTTAACACACTTTCTTAGTCATTTTTGAACAAGTAATGATTTTTCTTTTAATTATAGAAAAGTTTTATTTTTTTAGAATTTAATGTAAGAAAAACATAAAACTTTATATGTACACATACTTTTAGGTAAAACATCAGCGATATAAATTACATACGCATGAAAAATAGAAATAAAAACAAAAAATTGTTATGTATATAACAGACGACACATTAAAAAGGCGGAAGAATGATTAAATTGACTTTGGGGGCAAACTTGGCTTATTGAGCAATTTGGTTTTTTTTGTTTTTATAATATATATATATATAAATAAATTGCACACATGACATTTTATTATATATTTATAAAGTCTGTAAATATCTCTTTAAAATAGAGATATGTCACCGTCTATCACAGATATATCTCTTTTATTTATATATACTATAAAAGATATTTTTGAAGAAAAAGTGTGTGAAAAATGAAAATACATAGCAGAGAGCGCCTTTTTATATGTGATTTTATATGCTTTTTAAAATGTTGATCTATTATTGTCATTGCATTTGTATTTTTTGAATCTATTTTTATATTTTTTGTATGCAGAAAACGATCATTCTCTGTTAAATAGTAATTTATTGATAGTATTAGAAAAATATGATTCAAAATATATAAATAAAATATAAAATTATAATTCACCAATTTTATATTTTGCTTTTATAGTGAAGATATATGAAATAATTTCTCTATTATCTTAAAACTATCCACCAATTATACATAAATTGCTTTATATGATTTATTTGCGAAACGACACAATTTCGTGTTTTTTCCATCAACCATTCATTATATCTATTTTTCAAATCGACGACGCCAAAATCTAACCATTCGGTCAATTCCTATACATATTACCCTATATATACAATATACACGCCCAAATGCATTTCTTTTACATATCATCCCTAAAACCCGTCACATAACACAAATTTTTTACATATTGAAATTTAGGTCAACATAAAATTAAAAACATTTTTTTGTTACATTTCGTTTGTTTTATATTTGACAAATTAACGTATAGCGTTTCTATACACACACGTCTATCGTCACTTTAAATTATTGTAAAGAAAAAGGATCAGCTTTTAAATAAATAAAAAAAATTAAGTCAATTAATTATTCGTTTCTTTAACAAAAAAATTATCTGGTCGATTAGAAAAGAAATTGTTGTTTTCACAAGATCGAAATTTCTGATATATTATTATTGGTTCTTCTCTCTATTAACGTATCACACATATTTATAATTTTCACACAAAGATAACAAAAAGGATCTATTCTCTTCGATTTAGAAAAATGATACAAAAACAAAACTAACAAACCTGTCAGTCTGACTGTGATTAGTCAATAAAGTAGACAAGTTTATTGGATCGACCCCCAGTCGGAATAATATCAAAAAAATAATGTCCTTTGGTCTATTTATATTCCTAGAAATCCTGGCGTCATTATCAGTAGTTTATTTGATTTTATATTCAGTTTCACGATCAAAATTAATTTAATTATATTTATATTAGAAATCGTAAATTTGTTTCCACTTTTTTTTTTTGGGCCAATTTCTATTAAAAAACATGATTTTCATTTTAATAAATTTCGAATATTTATAATGAAAATGACAATGAAATTTTAAATGACAAAATGTTATAAATAAAATTAAGAATAAATATAAATAAATTTACTTTTTGTAGATTAATTTAATCAATGTAGAAATATTTAAATATTTATAAAATATTTTCGAGTAATTTGAAAAATAACATATGTATTTTTTTTTACTTCATTTAATATTGCAATTTATTTTTATTGGCAAAATTTAATTATTTTTATTATTGATGTCATAATTGGCACCAAAATTTGTTATAATTTTGATGAAATTTAAAATTTTTGACAGTTGAAGGTGACTAGAAAGCGAGAATTTAAAATTTACTTATTAATTTTTAATATACTTGAATGACATACTATAAAAATGAAAATGATCAATGCATCGCCGACCATATGATCTACAAAGAATTTGGCACTATGTTTTTTTGGCAAAACTAATTTTGTCATTTGATCATTTCAATAATAGAAATTCTTATTTTGGTATTCTATGTAATATAAACATATAATTATTATAATTGCAGAATAACAGATTTAAAGATATTTCGGAATATTTATTACGAAAAGTGAGTCATAAGTTTAAAAACCACAAAAAATCAATTAAAATTGATTTTTTATAAAAGAAAAATCAAGGAATTCCAATTACCTAATTAGCTTAGATAAAAGGAAAAATCCGAAAATCATGACTAATCCTCTTTTAATTCAAATTTGTAATTAGAATATTTTTTGTTAATTTTTCAGTATTCTAAAATGTCAAATTGAATTAAAATGATTTACTTAAAAATATCAAAAGGAATAATTATTTCTAAGAAATTTCAAAGATTTTAATTCATTAAAAAGTTCAAGTTCAATGAATGGAGTTTTCCGCCGCTAAGTAAAAAATTTTGAATAAAAAATATCAAAAGTATTTTTTTCTGCAGTTTTGTGGAACTATTGCCGCCAGACGATGCCAAAAAATAATTATTTTAAAAATAGGAAAAGAATTTCAGATATTCTCTACTTGCTCAAATATTCTTTTCAGTAATTTTAATATTACAGATTTAATGGCTTGGATTTTTCATAACTTCCACAGAATCTAATAAAATAATAAAATGGAATATTTTAATGTTAAAGTTTTGAGAGATTAGGAATTTCTACATTCAATATTAATTATAAAAAATATTAATAAGATCATCACCCACATTTATGATGAAATTTATATTTTACGAGTATTAATATGTAATATCAATATGTGTAATCATAGAATCACTTAATTAAATATTATTAGTGTTAATTAAATATTATTAATAAATTTTATAATTTTTTTTACTATAGTACCTGATGATAATGCAAAGTCCTTAAGTGACTTTCCTTATTACCAAATCTTATAGTTTCATCCATTTAGCACATAAATTAAATTATATTATTAAAGTTTTATTTGATTATATGAAACACTTAATATTATAAACATTAAAATTATTTAATCGTAATTTTTTGGTTATTATAATTTTTAACTTCAAAATTTCCCATTCCGAAAATGTTTAAAATGGTGCAATTTTAAGAAATTTACGATAAATTAAAAAAAACATTGTATATGTAATTAAATTATATTTAAAATTAAGTTTTATTAATCTTAGATAAATCTTTCGATAAAATTTTCACTTTAATTACTTAAATTAAATATATGTACATATATCTGACATTTGCATTTGAAAAATTAATTGTTAGGACATTTAACGAGCCTTTATGCTACTATATCAAAATTTAACTGAGTGAAGAGGAAGAGTCACACAATTGCAAAAAAATATTTTCTATGTTTTGTTTTTTTTAATGCAACAATTTTATTTTTTTCAAGCTTTATATAAAAATTATAAAGATATGTACTTTGATAACCAAAACTTACATTATATTCTTTCTAAAACTAGTCTCCTATATGGAATAAAATTTAATATTTTATATTTATAGTAAATTCACATTAAAATAGCTATTGTTCAATTTAATATATCAATTATTCTGAAAATTAATGTAGTACCTGAAATTAATTCAAATATATAAAAATATACGAAGATGGTTAAATAATTTATCTTAAATTTCCTTGTACCTGGATCGAAATTCTAATATTATTTTATATATTCTTAAAACCTGTACTATATTCTATTTAAATATCATCACCTAGAAACTTTTTTTAATTCAATTTAAAAAAACAATTTAAAGATATATTTATCCGCAGCTTTACGATATTTATAAAGGTTTAATTTACCAAAAATGATAAACATCTACAAAGATATTACCTCTAGACCTATAAGATAATGTAATTATGACCAAAAACTGTAAATTTACAATAAATTCTTTTACAATTTATTTTATATTTATCTCGAATTACCAATTCATCGAACACTAAATTTAAACTGGATTTCATATAAAATAGTTTTGATAACAAACTTGAAAATAATTTTTAAAACATGAAATTTTCCCGAATCTAATTTTAACAAGAATTTCAACAGACTTAAAAGTATCTAATTTCTAAAATAAACATATTTTTTTTATTATCATTTAGTTTTTTTTCCATAATAATATCATTTCAAAAGTTACCAAGAAAATAAGCCATTATCAATTTGTTTTAAAATTAATCTCAATTTTCTTGTATATTAAGATTGACATTTGACGTTAAACAAAATATTTCATTTAACGGAAAAGCTTTTTGCATATATAATAATTATTCTCAATTTGCTGAAATTGTCAAAACAACAATTTTATCATTAAAAATTATTATTTTGGATATAATCACCTCTCAAATGGATACCAAAAATTAATACCAATTTAATAAATATGTCTTGTGGTAAGAGAAATTGATTCGAGTGACATTTTTGTTTGAATATGTTCATACTTTGATATTTTTGACTGCTTCTGCTTTGAACGAACGGATAGATTTATATTTAATCAAATCAATTGAGAAAATTTACTATAAATATTAATTGGCAATTAAGTTATTAAACTTTACGTGTTTTTGGGTAATAAATAATAAAAATGTATATTTTTATAGCATTTATGAAACAATTAAATTTCATAATATTTTGACATGAATTTATATTTATTTTATTAATGATATGATGGGTTAATTTAGTGTTAGGGTCATCGAATTATAATATTAAACTATATTTAAATGATAATAATTGTTATTAATGATTTTATAGTAAAATAGTTTGGTCATACTAAATTTCAAAATTTGAGCTGTCACTTAGTATTAATTGCGAAATACATAAACCGACAAAGTTTGTCTAATTTGTCTAACAACATCTGGCTATATTATAACCAATAAACTTCCTACTATATTAAGTACAATGACTTTTTGATCAATGACAATTTCTCTGGTAAACTATAATGTTTCAATTACAATCAATTTTTTTATTTTCCTAATCTTCTTGTCAAAAATTAATTTTACTACTAAAAAAATAATAATTCAAATTAGTCATGCCAAATGTTTTAATCTGTAACAAAAATATTTTGAAAACTATGAAATTATTCAAGATCCCATTCCCATTTGAATGTCAATATTTATGTAGTATATGTGACATTTTTTATTCAGTATTACAAATTTTCGAATCATATTAAAATATCTTCTCAGTGTTTCCTTTTTTTTGGTAATTAAACGATGGGCGATAAAATATAAACCACACAAGCATTTTTATTATAATAATAAAACTATAGAAAAATTATGAACCATGATCATTGGTTCTTAATTGTTTCCGCGTATCTCGATTAACGCACAATTTATTTTTATTTTATTTTTTGTTTTATTTTTTGTGGAAGTTTCATATTTTGTTATACATTTTAGACAAAATTAGAATACATATTACTAATTGTAGATTAAAAACGATTTTTTTTAATATTTTTGTTAAATATTTTTGTTAATTCTAGAATTCTATTGGAATTTTTGTTAGTACATACATATATATAAATTTGACACCATGCATGTTTTATTATAAAGATTGATAACTTTTAAAATTAGCTAATGGCTTAATAATTTGTTCTGAAAGTTTAAAGCTGATAAATTTAATTGTTAACAAAATGAAATATTAATAAAAATTCTTTTGATGGAAATAAAGATTTTAATAATAATTATGATTTTAGCTTTCATAAATCTTCGATTTTTAGTGACACGAGCTTAATTACAAAAATATGTGTCCAAAAATGCTATATATAACTTGTATAAAGGGTCATATTTGATAAAACATTAGTTCCATGATACAAGCATCCTCTTCAATTACTTCCATTTAAAACTTTATACACATTATAATACATATATAAATCATCACAACTTAATTATAATATATATTTTTTAATTTACAGAAAACATTTACTGATGATTGTGTTTTCAATGAATCAATGGAACAACATCATTACAATACATATTCATCCACATATAATTCAAATTCACGTCGTACTCTCTATTTAGCATTAAATCGTCATGGTGAACCACGTAAATTACAAATACCACCAACAAGATCATTAGGTAAATTAGCAACATATACAAAATCATTAACATCAGCTGTACCAGATGAACGAGTTGAAAAATTAATAGCACAAAGATTTGGTGCTAATCGTATTAAACATGGTTTACGTCAGCTCTGTGATGCTGGTAAACCATTAATTGAATTAACAACAAAAATTATGAAAAAACGACCAAAATGTCAACCTGGTAAAAATGATTTAATAATTGGTAGTATAACAACTAGTTTATATTCAAATTCACCAACAACAGCACTACCATCAACGACACCAACAACTATAAAATCATTGTCCAGTGAAAAATCTAGATTAAGTAGTAATAATAATAATAATAAAAATGCAAATACTAATAGTAATACAAGTCATAACAGTAATAATAATAGCAATATCACTAATATTAATACAAATATCAGTATGAAAAAACGTAAAAAGAAAAGAAGATGTCGACCAGATGAACCAGAAGATGAGAATTGTCATCGTGGTCCACAAGCATTAAAAAAGAAACATCCAAATCAAAACAAATTAAAATGTAATAATCAAAATTCAACGGAAAATGTTGATTGTCAACAGCAACAACGTCATAAAAAGAATACCAATAACAATAGTAACAATAAAAAAGGTCAAGGTCAAGGACCAAAACAAAATGGCAACAATCAGAAGAAAAACAATCGACAACAACAACAAAATGGTAATAAAAATGGAGGTCAAATACGTAATGTAAATCGTGCAAGGAATAGTGCTAATTCACAACGTACAACAATACCATCAACATCACGTCATCATCATCGTCATATGCACACAAAATCTACAACATCAACAACAACAAATCCAATTACATTAATAAATCAACAAATCGCGCACATTACAACTACAGAACTGAATAATAATTATAATGATCATCAATATCAACAAGATGATGATGATTTATCAATAGAAAACAATAATGATATTAATGATGATGAAATAGATGGTGATGATGTTGATGATGATGGAACAACTGGTTTACCACCACCAATTATATCTGGACAAAATGCACAACAATTTATTGGTGATGATAATACTGATTATAATGATGAAGAATTTGATGTGTGAGTGTGAAAAAATGTCCTATTTTGATAAAAAAAATTTGTACTGCGTTATGTTATT
Organism: Empis stercorea; assembly: GCA_949752835.1. Lineage (NCBI taxonomy): Eukaryota > Metazoa > Arthropoda > Insecta > Diptera > Empididae > Empis > Empis stercorea. Next base: position 16,491,426 of record OX457086.1, read on the forward strand.
TCTTTTTTTTTTTTTTTGCAATAATGAAATTTTTAATGTTAAATGCAATTTTAATTTTTTTTTTATAATAATAATTGTAAATATTTAATAATTTAATTTCTTTTTTTGTTAATTTAAAATTATTGTAAGTGAAAAATATAGTAATGTATTTGTTTTGTAATCATCTTTAGAATATGAAAAAAAAAACTTTATTTTAAATAATTTTGAAAATTATTTTTCTTTGTAGATTTTTTTTATAATTATAATTTAATTTATAAAATTTTGTTGTCATTATGTACACATCACATTTACAAGACAAAAAAATATACTACACACCATCTTCTGCACAAATATTTATTATTTTAAAATTTCATAATTTTATGTTATATGTTTAATTTACAAATCATAAAATCCTGAACGAGATTAAAATTTATATATGAGTAAGTACTAAATATATTATTTTGGATTTATTCATTTATTCAAAAATCTACCTAATTCAATTTAATTTCAAATTTATAATAGTGTAGATAATTATAGAAGTAACTCACGGTTTAAGAATAATCCAGATTAGAAAAATAGTCAGAAATTATTACTATATGCATAACATTTCGTTACCTCAGTTTTTAAGTGTTCAATGTCCAAAAATGAAAATGTTGAGAAATTGAAATTTATGATTTAGCATAAAAGTTTTTATATTTTTTGCAACATTTCAAAAATTGTAATTATTTTTTATGAATATTTCATTTGTTTTTTTGTTTAAAAGTGATAAATAAATATTTATAATAAGTTGTAATTTATACTAAAAAAAAAAAAACTAGTGATCGATGTCGAATTGGATGAACAGTAGTACTATATGTAGACCGGTAAATTATTCCCATTTAGCGGATATTGAACAAAAAATTGCATTTTGAACAGAGATACGCCATCATTTTTTAATTAAAATTTCATTCATCATAACAGAATTAGCTGAAAATAATTGCAAAATGTAAATTGTTCATATTAAAAACTTAACCGTAAAGTGTGGCATAAAATTTAAAATTTTATTAATATTGTGCAATATCCACATCATCGGTAAGAACTTACACAAATATGAACTGAATTTTACTTTTGAAAATCTTGTGTTTGATCAAACATATACTTAATATTATATAATATTTTTGACCATTGAACATAACTTTTCAAGAATATCTTGGAAACGATTTGTGATAGAACAAAACGGTTTACGCCAATCGAAAGATCGTATTCAAATTAGTAAAACTGCATATTTAATTCATTTTGTGAAAAAATAGTCTATTGAACACTTAACAACTGAGGTGACGATTTGTCCTTTAACAAATTTAAAATTTTGATACTTCCTGATCTTAAAAACTATATTTGAAAAATCTTCAAAAAAATATATTTAGTATAAATATAATTAATTTATTGAAATTCTTCTACTCTACATTGATTTATAATTATTTGCATTTTGTTTCGCACAAATTAATTTTATTAATGCACTCCCAAAAAAAATGCATTTTTTTATTAATATTTATTTTCCAAAAAAAAAAAATGAAATTCACTAAATTTTTAAATTGGCATTAATCATTTTAATTTAGCATGCTTTTAATTAATTGATTCACTATTCCATTATTATTCTTATTTAAATGAACATTTTCTTCACATTATTTACTACACTATCCATATCATGTTTATTGTCCATCACCACAAGAACGAAATTCGTCATAATTTAAAAGAAAACAAATTAAATTTAAATCGATTGTAAAACTTAATTAATAAAATTAAATAAATGTTTTTAGTCTTTTATTAAAATAATTTATATATGTAATTGCAATGTAAAAAAAAAAAATACATAAATATTTTAAAAATTAAAAAAATTTGAAATAAGAAAAAGTAGTATAAAAACCTCGCTTCTTTTCATTAAAAATCTAGATAAAATAATAATTAAAATATTAATTATAATAAATAAAAAAAAATAGTCATTAGTAACTTTTTTAGTTTTGTAAAAAAAGAAGAAGCAAAAATTCAACATAATTTTGAAATCTCAAAAACAAAAATGATTTGCAGTTTTATACTCAAAACAAATTTAAAATGAAATTATTTTAAAACGAAAAAAAAAAATATTTGTAAAAAATAAATAAAAAAATATTTTTTTTTTAGATAAAAACCAAAATCTGAAGAAAACAAAAATAATAAAGTATAATTTATAAAAAAAAACGAAAAGTCTTTAACTAATTCCACTTTCAAATTGTAAATAATTTTCATATATACATCGATAATTTCTCTCAGTGCAAGATTTCTTATCCAAACATAGAACTGTAATGCGAATGACACAAAATTTCAGAGCATGATTAGAAATGGAAAACTAAAGAATTGTCTTGCAAAAAATTTAGGCTAAAAAAAATCATCTTTCTTTTATATTAGTTTTTAAAAGAAATTTTCTATTTACACTGAAAAAAAAAATGAAATATCATTTTATTTTTATTGTATTTTTTTTTTGTATGTGTGTGCAGTAGAAAAATATTTTTCAAAATTATTTAAAAAAAAATTTTTTTATGTTTTTAATATTTGGCTTTTAAATTTTTCAAAAAAAAATTGATAAAAAAAAAGGATTGTTTCTGAATGATTGATTAATTTTTGATTTTTTTATCAAATAATAATTTTTAATTTTAGCATTGGTGTCGAACTATGGAACTTATTGATAATATTTTGGATAGCAACATGGTTACTACATTAGAGAGTCACAAAGAGCTGATTTTTCTGAAACGTATTTAAAATATACTCACAGCCACGCCACAGATATTTAACACATTTTTGGACTGATCTATACTTTCCACTTTTAATTTATTAGTAATTTTTATTATTTTTTTTATTAAATTAGTGTTGCACTGGATTGTTCACATGACAGGCTGGGATGCTATTAACTAAGTAATTTAAGCATACCCTAAATTACTGAAAAGAATTTATTGAAAATTAATTTAGGTTCTAATAGAAAAAGGCAATTTTTTTCAACAATTTTTATATACTTGGAGCAATTTTACAGGATTTTTTTATTTATCAACATACAGAACTGATAGTTTTTAGATTAGAAATTATTAATATAGTAAATTTAAATTGTAGTAAAACAGAAATGTACAAATAATTTTTGATACTTTGAATCCTAAAATGTAAATAAATAATAGAATTTTTAATAATTTTTAAGCTACTGTAACATGGTACCTCAAAAACAAATTATGTAATATTATAAATAAGTTTTAGGAATTTATAAATTCAGATTATAAGAAATTTCATAAATTTAATATATTAAAAAAAATAACAATGTTTAAACAAATTTTTGGTGAATAATTTTTGGTAAATAAATATAAGAATTTCAATTTCAAAATTATTTTACACTGAGAGAAACTATTGAATTGTAAAAATTATTATAAGAACTAAAAAGGTAAGTAAATAAGAAAACATTAATTTATGATTAGTAAGTAAAAAATTATAGGTCTACATTTACAAATGTCTCAAGATCATATGCAGAATATTCTGGCCAAATACAATATAAGATCTCTGGCACCTAACAGCGAAGAACCCACACTGAAACAGATTAAGCCAAGAAAGTGGAGAAGGATAGGCCACAAACTCAGGAAATCCCCTGAAAGTATTACCTGAATGTCCCTTGAATTTTTTCCGCAAGGATGTAAGAGACGCGATGGTCCCAAGAACACATGGAGACGCTCAGTATTCGTAGAACTTGAAAAAGGCCAACTTACGTGGGAGGATGCAAAAAGAACAGCAGCCAACCGAACAAGGTGGCGATGACAAATGGAAGTCCTATGCTCCAAAGAGGGGTAACGGAAAAACAAAATTTGTGATTATTGTTCTAGACAGTCAATTAATGATTTCGAATCGCAGAATAGTAACCAAAATACAAAATTATAATAATCATTTCTACAGAAATAAAATCAATTCTATATAAAATTATCAAAAAGTTTGTTAAAGTTTAAATGTTACATTCGAAGAATTGATTATTGATACGAAAACAAAATTAAATTATAATAAATTATCATTTTTTACGTTTTCTAATTATAATTATCACTATTTTTGTTCAAATAATAATAATACACAAGTTTAGTATGTAGCTGAGAGCAGAGAGAATTTAGTTTATTTTAGCGTAAAAATTACAATAATTTCGTATTCAAAAGTAAGTTTACTTTAAAAATAAATGGGACATAATTTTCATAATATTATTAACTATAATTGTTATAACAAATATAAAGATAAATGTTTCTATTTCTGTAATATTTCTGGTAAAAATTAAACCAAAAATTTCATCTTTTGGTAAAGTCATACTAAAAATAAATCGGCAACACTATTTTATCTTATTCAAATCGTTTTCATAAATAAATTTAATTTATAAAATAATACATAATATTGTTTGCAAATGTAAAATAGTAACATAAATGTACGAAATTCTGACCGAAGGAAAAAGTTTAATTCATAAATTTCATCCAAAATATGCTTATTTGATTCAATGGGATCGAATTTTTAATGGCCATCATAAATTTTCAAAACGATTAACATGCTCAAAATTAATATTATTGCATTATGGTCATAGATAGGTAAATTGTTGGCGTTACATTATCTTAATAATTTCATAAAAAATTATATACTCCAACATTTTTTATACATAATAACATAATTATACAAATTTTTCATGTCAATATTATTTCAGGTAAACACCAAAACTATATAAAATTCATTGAACTTTTCCATAAGTAAATTAACAACAAAATTGGCAGCATTAAATGGCATGAGTTAAAGAAAAGTTTTTTTTTTTTAACTGACAGATTTCAGAATTTTCATCTGACCACAATAATTTTTTCTATTTATATAAAAAAAAAGTAAACAACAACAGCAATCAATAATAAAAATTAATTGAAATATAATGGAAAGTAGGAAGATTTATTTTTCTTTTTTTTTTTATAGATAATTTTTTATATTTTTCCCAATACTTATATGAAATTTCAATAATTTTTTAGTATATTTAAAAGATGATAAGTTTTTGTTTCCATTAAAATATCATTTCAGTTTAACCAATGTGTCAATCTTATTACTACATATACATAAATTTCTAATATTTCTAACATTTATATGTGAGCCTTTTCCTGTTACTCCTATAGGTAATTGAATATTTTTATATATTTGCAAATTATTTTCGCATTAACACTTTCGGTGTCATAATCTCTAATTTGTCATACTTGAATTGGCAACAAAAATTCGATATTGTATAGCTAGAGCGACAAATATACAATAAAGTAAGTGTGAAATTATGTAATAGCCGGCATATTTTAACCGAAAGCTTGTGCAAAAAAAGATTATATTGATTTATAGCTTCTTTATTTTCTTTTTTTTTTTTTGCAAAAAAAATTATATTGGCAGTGAGCCAATTTTAATCAGGTGATATACATAAACATATCATTAAAATAATTGTTGTGTAAAGCTTTTTTAGAGAAGTGAATGACTTGGAAATTAATTTTGCGGAAAAATATATGCATACATATGTACAAATGATTATGATTCTAAATACTGTACAGTACATTGTACATAATTAATCGGTTCTAAATTTTCTTTTATGATGATCTAGTCTAGTAAACTATTTTAAATATACTAAAAATAAATTTAAATTATTTTTAGTATAGTAAAAATTTTTGTAATGAAGACTAATTGCAAAGGAAAAAGCTATTCAAATTCAAAATCATTTTTAAAATTTCTAAGTAGTTCTGTAATTTCAGTTATCCAATACTTGATAACATTGTGTAACGTCGAAGCTTTTAAGATTTACTTTTTACATCTATTCAGAATGGGCGTCATAATTAATGCCAGACACTGTCTCTCTAAACTCTAAAGAACAAGTTTAGATTTTACATTTTTTTCGAATATGCTAAATAACTGTTGTGCCTACGTGACAAGTTAAACGTTTTCAACGCCAAAAAAAGTTTGATTTAGTTGTTTTTTTGCAAAATCAACAAAACTTACGAATCAGAATTACGAATGTCTGAATCTGAATTAGGTAACATATAAACTTTTACAACTTGTAGAATAAAAAACTGTTTATTATAAAATATTCATAAGAAATTATTATTGAATAATATTTGAATCTGAATTATGTATTTAAATTAAATAAATCTTAATGGTGAATTTATACCGAGGAATGAATCAATTAAATACCTGGCTTTACACCTAGTTAAAAAAATTACCGTTTAGAACTCACATTGACTTAACGATAAAAAAATACGACAAAATTATCAAATTACTTTATACTATTATCAATAGAAGCTTTCAATTGCAAATAAGATTTTAATTTATAAAGTAGCGTTTCAAAGTATTTTGTTGTATGGTTCTCCAGTTTCGGGCAGTTGTGCCATTATTTATTTGAAAAGATGATGCTTGATTTGCCTTGGTATTTTCACACATCTTTCCTGCACGACAGCACTACTGGTGTACATGTAATCTGGCGATAGAATACAATCTTCAAAAATTAATTTTATTGATTTTTGTTTTATGCTCGATAACAATTTAATACAAAAGTGGCTGTTTTAGCTTCTCAATTCAATCATTTCGTAGGTTTGCTTCAGTTAATTTTTATAGGTACTTTTATAATCTTAAAGGCCTTATTTGTGGATTGGGGGTGGGGTTACGTAATGGTTCCTAGTTTTAAGCTTTTCCCTTATTAAGTTTTAAGTATAACTAGGTTAGTAATTTTTTATGTTTAATAAGGTTTTTATCTGAAATTTCTTCCTTCAAATTATTTGTTTACTTTGTTAAAATTAATTTTTTCTATAAATAAATATTAATAATAATAATATCATATCATAAATTATGTATTTAAATATTTTTGCCAAATTTTTCGTTTCAATGAAAAATTCTTCTTCGACACAATACACAAATTGTATTTCATTCCTTTAAACTTAAATAGTTAAATACCTAACAAAATCGCACACCATAAAAATTGTCAAAATCAATATACATATATCTTTTTATGTCACACTAAAAAATATAATTTTAGTGTAATTTCAATCTTGATTATTTTTTACATTTCGTAGCTTTTGTTTTGTATTTTGTATTTTAAGGATATACATAAGAAACTATATAAAAATAGAAATAGGCCAGTGAAAATATTATTGTTTGTGTCCTGATTTTGTTATCACGTCAACCTTCTTAGGTTTATTGACCTTAAGACAACAACAACAAAAAAAAAGAAACTTTAGGAAAAATTACTGACACGTTAAATAAATCAAAAATGCGAAGAAATATACGCAAAAGGAAACACGTTTTGACTTAGCAAAAAAAACTTTAAGGATATCCTATTATGGTTCAATAACCCTTAAAACAATAAAAGATTTTATATCCTTTTTTTTATTACTATACCAAGAAAGGAAGTAAAGAAGCAAAAATTTTCAAATAAACTCCAATTTATCTTATTTGCATAATAAAATGTTAACAAAAAAAGTTTTAATATGGAATAATTTTCCTTTAAATTTTTTATATGTTTCAAAAATTGGCATATTGGCAAAATAAGAAAAATTAATCTCGAAAATATCTTAGAATCACCATTTATCATCACCACTTTTTCTCAAAATAATCTGATTTATATATCCTTTTTTATATTTATATGTATATAATAAACCCAAATACGATTTTCATTTACTGACCCAGAAGTGAAATTTTTCTAATAATAATATAAAGTTTTCCTTTTGTACCTTGCTGGATAATAAAGTTTTTAGCTTCTTGAAATTTGTGTTGCCTAAATTTTTATCAAGATTGATTTTTGCAAAACTCATTCCTATTTTATTTAACTTTGGTAGATTTTCATCCCTTCGGCTTCGATAGTATTAATATCGATAAAAAAAAATTATTTTTGTTTTTCTCTTTAGCCAAAACAATTTTTCATTCAAGTTTTTTTTTCTGAACCCAGGAAATGTCCTAAATTTTTATCATGATTTGTTTTTTAAGTTTATTGACCTTCACAGCATAAAAGAAAATTGATATAAAAATGAAGAAAAAAAATTGTGTACTACATTAAATAAATAATAAATTGAAAAATGTAATTAATCCAATTAAGACATTAACCAAAGAATGTCTAGGAAAGGTCTATCTATGAGGTGGGCCTAAATACTGATGACATTATAATAATCAATAATAATAAATCATAGCAATTAAATTGTTAGAAAGTCAATAGAAAATTTTCATTTAATCTTTGTTATTAAAATATTTTAATTGAAATATTTTCAAATTTTAATATAGGCACATAATTAAAAACAACTTTTAATTGATATTTTAATATATATAATAATATGTATTCAAAAATCATTTATAAATTGTGATGATACACTCAACTGATTGATTATTTCAATATCATTGACTATAAATTATCCACTAATTTATTGGTCAGCAGCACATACCTTCTAGGCAAATCATACATAATTTCACATTTCACAGTAAAATTTATTAGTTCTATCTTACCTTGCCTTTATTTAAAACAAGACCCAGACATCAACATCATACCGTAACTTTTTGTGCTAAAAGAATAGTGAAAAATGTATTTAACTTTATGAGTAGATCAACTAGTATTTTGCTGAACGAATTTCCTGAAATATACGTCAATATAATTAGATAGAGTAAATTGATTGACTTATACATAGTATAATAGAAATTTTATTAACGTTTATTAAATTGACTTTCCGTGTGGTGGGTATATAAAAAAATAAATTCGTTTTGTCATAAAAATTTAGTTTAGTCCTTAATGTCTCTATTTTATATGTTAATGTCTTAATAAACTACTAAATAGAAGCAATATAAAAGCGTGGAAGCTAAAATGCTTTAAGGCATATTCTATGAGAAATATTTTTAAAATTATATAGGTACGATTTTCTTCTAATAAATCTTTTAGTTGGTAAATAAATATATTTATTTTGGTTCTGGTAGGAAAGATGGAATTAATGCAGAAATAAAAAACTTAGTAAAATTTATGTGTTACTTAGAGATAGATAGCATCTTCCAGCCATTGTGTCTACAATATTAAGATTTATATAAGATAAATATGATTAAATAGATTTTTATTTTATATTAAAATAATGTGATATTTAGTTTATAGATCTGTTTTAAAATTCTATTGTAGAACGGCTTTAATTGTGATATGTGATATTAGTTTAAAATCTTTTTTTAAATTATGTATAATGTATGAAGAATTTTCTCAATTTGAAGTGTAAAGCTTGACTTTTAGCCAAAGCTAATGAGGTCCGATTTATGAAGAGACAAATATTCAAGCAATAAAATGCTTGATAACGTAATATAGTCTAAAAAAATTCTCCGTTGGCTATAAAAAATCCGTTGGCTATTCGTTATTTTTATACCAAACGTCTAACGAATTTTACTTTCTCCTAATACACCATCTACCGGCAATAATTATTCAACATTTTTAATATATTTTCGCCGCAAAATTGAAGACGTCATTGTTTTGTTTGACAGCCGAGAATATTTTAGGCAGGCAGAGTGAAATTTTTTTTAATAAAAATGTGGGGTCGTATCAGTCACCGGATTCGTAATTTAAATAATTTCCGTAATTTAAGTAATAAATATAATGTAAATAGTGTAAAAAGAATTGGTCCATTTACCGGCATTTGGATTATCGGTGGTGGTTTAATCGCTTTTACTTGTGCAAATTTAATTAAATCCAAATACACAGTTCATGCATTGAATATGAAGAAAAATAAGGTAAGTGGAAAACAGCTGATTTTGACAATTACATTTTAATCATGAGTATTTAATTATTTTTTTTTACTTTTAATTTATTCGCGAAATAATTGATAAGAGAAATCCAAACAAATTGTAACAAGAGCACAACACACAAATTATTGTGGCCTAATAAACTTGAAAAAAATATTTACAGAGTTTTTATAGATTATACTTTTTTGTAACCTCGAACTGGAAATGTACTATGACTTGTTTCCTTATTCTAAGAAATTAGTAATTTAAATTCATGATTCATTTTTTGATTATGAAAATTTCACAAATTTATTAATTAATTAATTTTTATAACAATTTCATTGGTTCATCATCACAATAATTGTTGTTGGTCCAGTCTAAGACTAGAGATTTTCTTGACATTTTGGAAATTGGGTGAATCTAATTTTATATTATGTATATTATTCAATCCGTAAAATTTCTCTGAAATTAGAAAACTAATCGAATAATCCTAATGATTTTTAATAGTGAATCATTTATTTGTCAGCAATTCATTACAACGATTTTTTATTATATACTCTACTATAGGTACTAACAATCATTTAAATCTTAAAAATGTAAAATTTAAAATCTTGATGAACCACTGAACATTTTACCATAATTTTGAATGAGGTATATCTATATCGAAATTTAAACCTTGAACATTTCCATTTTACATATATATATATACTTACATTATGTATATTTAAGTATATAAATATTTAAAATTCCATTCACTGATTGATTTTGATTAAAGAGATTTAATATTAAAATGTTTTTCTTATAAAGTAGTTACATTTTTTATGCTCTCGGAATAAGAAATTATTTTATTAATAATTTAATTAAACAAAAAAAAAATGGATAAAAAGAAAAATAATTAAGAGTTGTTAAACAATTTATTATAGAATCGTGATCAAAAAATTGTGCACAAGGTTTCCCTTCTGATTCGCAATTTATTGTTTTTCGCTAAAATTTAATAAAATATGATAACTTAAGGATATTATCCACTGTACATAATTTAGAAGTAAAACAGTAAATATATCTCACAATTATAAGTCTGAAATAGTTGTAGACTTTTAAATTTTGATTAACAGAGTAATGAATCAAAGTATACTTAAATATTGCCATTTTAAAATATATAACTAATCATCAGAGGCTTCAAATTGATTAAATAATTTTCTGAAAACCTAATCGTTAATCATATAATTAATTTAAAATTGCAAAAATTGTTAATTTCAAAATAAAACTGATTGAATTAGATAAATAATAGAACCTGAAACTGATTATTCCAATTGATATAATTGTGGCACCAAACTGATAAAATAAATAAGTATACTAAATAAAAATGACAAAATTTCTAATTTATGTTAGAAAATTCTGAAAATTTTCTTTCCAACTTATTTGAATAATTATACATTATAATATTACAATATTTCCAATTAAAAATATTGATATTTTCAATAAATACTTTTCTGCACAATTTAATCGTTTTAACGGGAATGGAAATTAATAATTATTCATAATCTTTTCAACATTTAAATATATAAAAAATAAATAAATTAAAATCAACGGTCCACCATACAAAATGCCGCGCACATATACTAAAAAATGACAAAATTACTTGCATCTGCCGAAGAGTTTCAGGATTTTTGCCAAGATAAATAATAAATGTTGTTATTTAAATAAATATTCTATATATACATGGTATATGGTGTCTATTCTCATCGGTTATCTGCAACAAGTTATTCATAATTTTTCTTATGGTATTATAAAAGTTATATAATCAGAAAAATAAAATAAAATCGAAAAAATGCCTTAAGAATTTTGTATGTAAAACATATTTTTCAATTTACAATTTTCATAGGGAAATCTATTTTGATTATTTCAATATTTTATATTTGATTTTTATACAATTTAAAGATTTTGTTAGATAATTTTTTAAATATTTGCAAGTAAATTAAAAGCCAATCTAAGAATTGATCCAATATTTCTAACTACATATATATGTACTTTTACTATATTCTTATTTACCAACTATAAAGTCCAATTAAAGAGAAATATTGGTTTGCTGGTTCCATGGTAGATGTGATTACCGCACACGTCTAAAAAATATTATCTATAAATCTTTTATATAATAATAAAATATTTAAATTTGTTGGTCTGTTAATTTGAAATCGTTTTTCAAGAACATTGAAATTGGTAAAAGTGTTTTTTTAACTATAAGGAAGCAATTTCAATTCAAATTGTAAATAAAATTGTCCGCCTTTCTTCTTATTACATCGAAGTAATAAAAAATTATTAGAAAATGTTTTCTTTGAAATGCTCCTGGTTGTAACTCTAATATTATCTGTTAAATCATTTTCGAAAAATGGCGGAAAAGAGCTTAGAATTTAAATTTTTATTACAGTCCTATTAACAATTTTATAAGTCAAACATGATTAATGTTTTAAAATAATATAGAAAATTGAATTCGAAGAAAATAATATCTGGAATTCATTATTGATTTTGTATTCATACTATCTAAAATTATAATTTAATATTCTTTTCAGTTTATACTGAATTTCAAGATCAACTTTAAATTCCAATTAAAATAAGTATCTGTGCAAAATGATGTAATCTGAATAACAAATTTCATATTAGTGCAAATGTTTTGTACCTACGTGACATTTATAGAGTAAACCAAAAAAAGTTTTCTTTCTATTTTCTTTAAATAAAAACAAGTTAATTAATAATTAAACAAAACTCAAAAATTTTAAATGAAAAATATAATAAATTATATGATTACGACGAATGTAGTTTTACTAAGATAAAGTTTAATTTTTTAATTATTTACGTTGCTATTTATGTTATTTGTAAAAAAATTATACTTATATCAATATTCACAAATTTTTTGACTAATGATCTGTAAAATACATTTTCAAAAATTTTTCAATTAGCCATTTATATTACAATACAAATAATTCAATATCATTAGATTTCCCACAAGATTTCTTTATTCATAATTAACTGAAAAATCTCTAGAGAAATCAGACGAATTCCATCAATCTTGACGGGAAAAATCAGTCACTTTATAATGAAATGATTTATTCATATTTAAATAATGATATATAAAAAGGATATTTACTCTTGACAAAGTCCTTGATGTAAAATAAAATAGGTGGATGGCTTTGATGTCTGATCTTATTCACAGGAAATTATTTATTTTTAGATTTTCAAGTCAAAATTTATATAAATAACTGATTGAGGAATTTTTGTAGTATAATAACGAATTTTTGGGGGCGGAATTTAAAGGATCAACAATATTTATTTTAATAGATTTTCAAGTGTTAAATAAATTGAACATTTTTTTTTACAATTTCAAATCAAAATTAAATATATGTATATATGTGGAATATTTGGTTTTAGGATGGTAATTATATTTTAAATGCAAAATTAAATAAAAAAACACAAACTACGATCGGCCAAGTCATTGTTTAATCGATTGTATAGCTGGTAATTGCTATTACATTTCCTGTGATTCTGTAAAGTTTACAATTTTTCTACACAAAAATCTTAATTTACATATGTTACTAAAATCTAATTTATTATCTATTACTAAATCTAACAATAAATTTATGCTCTACCAAAAAAAACTTCAATTATCTTGACAATTATTTGTGTACTTGCAATTTTATATACCATTTTAAATCTGGAATATAATTATTCTTGTTTTTTTCTCATTATGTTCAAAACTTTCCAATTAATTCCAATTATTTCATTATTTCATTGACATTATAATAGTGAAATTATAAAATTTATTAACCAAACTGTTCGAAATTTATATAATAGTGTGGGAAATATTATAATAAAAAGAAAATTCAGTCATGTAACATTTGTTAATGTAGGATTTTTATACTGATTTCATTTAAATATAAATTACGCCTCTATTTACCAACAAAATTATATCTGATTTATTTATTTTGTACTTAAATGTGCATAAATTTAATGTCAAAATATCCAGACTACAATAATTTTTATATATTTTAAATTTCTTAAATCCTTAAAAAAAGTATTAAATTACATTTGCCACCAACAATCAATAAATTCCAATAAAATTCCATATTTAAATGTACTACAAATTTATTATCTTAATATTTTTTTTACGAAAAATTTTAATTGAGTTATTAAAAAAATGTTGAAAATTTTATTACTAATAAGAAATCCAAATTTTTTTTATATTAATTTTAACAAAAGTAAAAAAAAATCGTGTATAAATTGATTCATTTTTTGACTAAAAGAATTTTTTGTAGAAAACCTTTTTATATTTTTGTATACCATTAGGACTCAATCAACCATCAAATTTTAGTAATATTCTTCTCTAAATTGAAAATCAAAAAAATAAAATTATATTAAATGTTTTTCAAGTAATTTTATGTGACAAACCGCAGGGGTGCATAAATTTATTTTGATTTTTTTTTAGTTTATTTAAAGTGCAAAATAATACCTTGAGTATTGGGTGTACACTTTAACAACTCAATAAAAATTCATTATTAACCAAAAAAAAAACAACAACATTTTATCCAATCCTTTCAACAATTTTCCAAAATGTAATTTTTTATTGGAATTTATTATATTTTTAAAAAGTTCAAATTTCTTGAAGAAATAAAATAGTTATATTTTGGATGAAAAGAAAGTGAATAAAAATTGAAGGTCTTTTTTTAAGTATATAAGTTTTCAGTAGAAAACTTTTCATTGTTTATTTATTCAATTCTGAAAAGTTAGGGTGAAAATGAAAGTTAATTTTCCATTCAGAGTATAAAAAAAAATTTTAGAACATGAAAAATCACTTTTACAAGATATTTATAGAAACCAAAAATTACATTAAAATTTATACGGTTCAATGAATTCTGCAGTAGACGTTAAATTTTATTATAGTTATCTGAATCATAAAAATAATTTTTATTAAGATTTTATATACATAAATAAAATACTTATATTTCTTAAAAAACAAATATGTAATATCTAAATTGAATTAATAATAATAATAAAATTGGTAAAAGTCCCGCAGAGTCCATTAAAATCTATAATAAATTCAAATTTAATTACAGTATCATTTGTTTTTCCCAATTTACCTATAATTTCGCCAATTTACCTATTCAAGACTTAATAATTTAAATGATCAAATATTTTTTTGAATTAAAATATATGTAAAATATTCTTATCAATGAAACTTAATAAAACTGGAAAATTTAATAATAAATTTGATTTCTATTTAAAATTCTATTAAATTTTGTTTAGTTTATATTCAATTTAAATAACTATGAACCAATTTGTAAGTGGTTACAAAATTTGCCAATTTTTACATAATATCCATAATTAACCCAAAATTTTGCAATGAAATTTTGCTATTGTAATCATTCAAAATTTATTTGGATTTTTTGCAATAGTAAAATAAATAAATATTTGAATAAATTAATGTTATGATTTTTTCAACAATGTTGCAAAAATATTTCACACCTCAGAAAAACGAGATAGTCCGGTGTACAAAGTAAAATACTGTAATTGAAAATCATTAGATTCATACAAAATTAAAAGCTTCATCTGAAAGTTAATACATATTATATTTCCATTTTCAATGAGCAAGTAATATAAATAAGCTGTTCAGTAGTATCGGCTAAGACAATCGTGGCTCATTAAGACATTCTGGATAATATAATTGATAGTGTGACTGTGCGTATATTAGGAAAATCATCTACTTGTAATATACCATAATTTTAATACCTAAACATCGAGTATGCTAAGTATGAATAAATTTTCATAGCTATTCTGGTGGTCATATAGCTTCCTAATTCAACCCAGTTGATTGTGCAATAAATATTACATATATATACGTATTTTCTCCTGCAATTCAACATTAAAATATTTTCACAAAAAATATAATATTCATTTAATACTAAAAAATTTACGATAACCAAAATTACCTTATGACAATGACTTAAATATTTCATGCGTAGGACGTAGGAGTATTATTCTTAATTCCAATTCAAATAAGTATGATATAAATTTTTGATTTTATTACTCAACATAGTATCTTTTTATAATAAGGCATAAGTTAACCTAATAAACACTGCAAATAATTATATAAAATTGTAAAAACTTATATACACGTATTAGAAAAATGTATATTTTGTATTTTTCATAGAAAAATAAATATTAAAAAAAATTTGTTTCGCTTATATTTACAATTTCTTCTATTTTATATTATAAATAAATATTGAATTTATATATTTTTAGTTTTGCCAGGAAGTAATGCCGACGCTGTTTTCCTCAAATTATTATAAATTTCAAATATAGAAAAAGAAAACACTTTATTGTTTAAGTAATTATTTAGCAAAGCTTTCTTTTATCTATTTAAGTTAACACCAAAAATTTATTATATGCTTTTAGAGGTGAAGAAACTTTTAAAATTATATTATTATTGTATTGTAAACAAATTTTAAATCTTTTATATTAAAGCTAATTACAGTTTTATTTTGACATTAAATTTATTTTTTAAATATTTTTATTTATACAATTTTATTTTCATAATTAAATAATTATACTTTATAAAAATTTTCGCTTATGCGTAAACCAATAATTCATTCTACGTTTTTCAATATTTACTCGAAGAATATAAGATAAACCTTGAATATTCTCCAATTGCTATGGTAAATTGACATTTTCTGTAACAATAATCATAAAATCAACTATGATTGATTACTAAAATGTCTTTAAAAATTGACAGACTTTATTATTTCAGGATTTTCCATAATGTCCATAAAAAAATATTGTGAATAAATTTGATTTTTTTCCTTCTACCTGCGCCATGGATGATCTACAATATTAAAATTAAATGAATAAATTTAAACTTAAATGAATAAAAAGAATGATTTTTGCATTATATTTCAAAAATTCTAAACACGAAAATGATTTAATCTTTAATAATTGTTAAGAATTTTTTTTTTGTGAAATTTTGATCGATCGAACATCAAAAACGTACAAAGATATTAATATTATTAATTGCCAAAAATTTATATATTCATTATATTAAATGACATTCTTTTGAAAACGGATCATAGTATAGTATACACCCTGATTAGTATACATTTTGCTATACACCCTCACTTTGCGCTTGGTCATGACCTAAAAAAAACAAACATGAAATTTTGCAGAGAAAAAATTTCCTAATCGTGACAGTCTTTAAAATATAAAACAAATCATAATAAAATTTGATGTCCTTTAAAAAATATGGAAATTTTAAATTATATATTTTTGGCAAATCGTGATATGTGGCCAAATAATTCGTTTATTAAAACCAATCCTTGGAATTTTTGTGGAACGTGCTATTAAATATTATGTTTTAAATAATAATTACCTTATTAAATAAATCAATTTTATATAATGACATTTTTGGGTATGTCTAGTTTGCAGGTTAATAATTCTTTAATAAATGCTGTTTTTATAGCACGATAAAAAAAAATTCACTCAATTTAACACCAAACGAAGAAAACATTTATAAATATTCTTTTAGTATAATTGAACTGATTGCAACACTTTCGAACGCCTGCCTGGACATTATTATGACTCAATCATGGTTTTATTTATGATCCATAAATCAACTATGGTTAAGGCGACATGCTAAAATGCCCTCAATTAGTTTTTACTTTATTAAGTGAACATTTTGGTGATCAAACATTTAAAATACTTGAACAATTTTTATATACGAAAATTAATATGTCTTCTTGAAAGCATATTTAAAAATTTTACACATGAATATATATATATATATATATCGGACTATATAAATATTTATGGAGTAAATAATGACCAAGAAAAGGAGCGTATATAATCCTCTAAAGATTTATCACCTATAACAATAAGAAAGGGAGGATCAAATATGTTCCAATTTTGTTTTCACTGAAAACATACAAATTATTTTGTACACGTGTAATACGACGATTTTTTTTTTTTTAGATTTAACCATCATCGATTTTTGTTTTCAACGGATCCAATTATGTACAACGTTTTGCAATAGCCAAAAGAAATTTAAAAGAAAAATACCGGCTACCAATAAAATGATTTTTCTGGTTAAGATAACAAATTTTTTGTAATATGGTCAGTGTAGAATTTAAAAATTGTATCTTTATTCCAATTTTTTATGGTAAAAAACCATAAATCTTTTATATTTTAAAGAAGATATTTTGTGCACTAACAAAAATATATATAATTGTCTAATAACCAGTTTCATGTTTCGTGGTCTTCATTGGTAGTAATAATAATTTTGGTAACCTTTTTTGGTTTATTTAGTTCCACTGAACTTTGTACGAATTTATCGGAATGAACGATAAATGAAATATAATTCATTTTACTATTGACATCAATTTAACTATATTTAACTATAAATATAGTTATAGCATAGCTATATTTTTACTGATTCTATAACTATAATACGTGAAACCCTTAGACCTTTTTCCACAAGCCCTTTTGCAAAACTTTTTTCAAGTCTCTTTCGTGACATCTTTTTGACACTAAAAGTACTAAAAATTTGAAAAATTTAAATTTTCAGGACTTTTAGTATCAAAAGGGTTGTCAAAATCACGAAAGAGGCTTACAAAAAGGCTCATGGAAAATGGTCTAAGGGTTTCACGTTTCACGTATTATAGTTATAGAATCCGTAAAAACATAGTTATGCATGGGTAGAATTAGTATGTTTAGGCATAATGAACGAGAAATCCTTAAACCTTTTTGCATAGTAAATTTTCAACTAACAATAACTTAAATAAAACTCATCTTAAAAGGGAAACTAAAATTTAAATTTCTAATATTTAACAATACAAATTAGATTTTATAATCTATAAATCTCTTCTTTCAAATATTTTATTTCCAAAATAAAAGGTGGAATCGTTATAATTCATTTAGTCTATCCCACATTTCAACGTTCGCTTCTGCCAAAACAAAAATTTAACAATTTTAAATTTACAAAAATAAAAAACTTATTGATTATATTGGCGAGTGTTTAAATATTTGGTTTGGACAATTTAATTAATTAAAATGAAAAATCTTCAATGATTTATATCTCCTCTAGGCATTTATACAAATTTTTTATCAATTATATTTTCTTTTTATATTTAACTAAAAGGATTAAACGCTGCGTTCGCATATAGTAGTACAAAACTTCTTCTTCTTTGCCATACAACAAAATATACTTATTACCATGTTGGGTGGGCCATAAAAATCATCATCAAAAGAAATATTAATTTCCTTGTGGTATATTGATCATAAATTTTAAATTTAATGTATTTCGTGAACTTGAACTTTTGAAGAATTTTCCCTCATAAACGACTAGACATCATCCAGACAACAAAACAATTGATTTTCATATATTTTATTTATTAAATCATATATATGAAATCATCATAAGTGATTTTTCATCTTTAATGATTCACCAATTGAAATGAAAAAATAATATCATATTACATCAAATCTTTGCGTCGTTTTCTTGAAGATTTATGATCATCGAAAGCAATAAAATCAAATATATAATAATTTTTTTTATATATACATATATATAATATACCTATTTCCTTTTCATAGCATTTAGTTTGTAAATAACTTTTTCATCCTTTTTTTAATAGTTTTCAAATAATTTTGTTATTTATATACTCGGAAATAGTTTTATTTATCTAATATGTTATTTCTTGGTAATAGATCAAATTTGTTGGGGATACATTATAAAATTAATGAATCTACAAAATGGGTAATAAAAATGATTCAAAAAAGGTGGACAGATTTGTGTATATAGATCATAGATTATCATAGAGATTATATATACCATTTAAATCAGTAGTTAAAAAGAGGTGTTCGGTTTTTTTTTTGTCAAACCAAATAAAGATTACTTATTAGGAGCTTGAATGCGGAATTTAGATTTCTTGTTTATCCTGGTGTGGTTGGAACTTGTAAATATTAAACTATGAATTTACATGATAAATAAATCTGATTTTGAAAGATCATAACAACCTACACAAAATATTGTAGGTGAAATAAATAGAATTGTGGGGCTTTTTATTTAGAATTGTGGGGCTTTTTACAAATTTTTTTTCAAGAACAGACAGATTTATTAGTTAATTCATATAATTGTATAATCTAAAATTAAAATTGTTAGTTGTGACTAAATACTAAAGTATGTATACAAGCAGTAAAATGATAATTTCTCTAGAATTTACTAAAAGAATATGCCTAATTCAATTTTTGATTAGAACTGAAATATGTTCTAAAATTAAATAATTATGAATTCTTGCTTTACATTTTTACTGAATAAATTAATAGAACTGAAATATGTTCTAAAATTTAGTGAACAAAAAAGGGATTGGAATTTATTGAAAATATTATAATTGAAAGCACCTCACATTTTATGTAATTTTCGCTTATTGTATGCAATAGAATTGCTATTAATCAATGGCAAATGAATCGTGATCCAATGGCCTATTATATCTTAATTTATATGGGAATATTAATAGAGTAATTCTATTTAAACACAAATAATTTGCATAATTTATAAATTCTTCATTATATAAACTAAAGAACCATAAATTCAATAAATGCATAGTCCAAACCGAATTATTTATTATCAGAATGTAAAATAGTTTTTTATTTTGAATTAAAAGATCTCTACATAGTTTTTATTTAAATAAGAAAAATTAAAACATTTTCACTTTTAACGATTAACTATATTATCCCAATGTTAATAATAGTTCAACATTCAAGATTTAATGACATCTTTTTAAAGATATTCTTAATGACCAAAGCGTGGGATGAATATACCTATTTTATCCATTCATATATAATTTTTATTAGATTTATGCTCTTTGGTAACTTAAAAAAATAACGCAAGTTAAAAATAATTCTGAATTTTGAAATGAGTATTGAAAATTATTTTAAATAATCTTTTTGCTTCATTTTACCAAATTGAAATCAGTTTTCATAGGAAATTACTTTCTCTTTAAAGTAATGTACGTGTTATATAACGAAGATACTAATTTTTAATTTACCTTAAAGCCATCCAATTTTTTTCAATAATTGAAAAAAAATTATTAAATTAATTTTCGGACCTTCGTTCCATCTTAAAGCTGTTCTTTTTTAGCACTTAAACAAATTATATTATAAACCATACGATCAGTTAACTTTCATCGTTTTCGTTAGTATAATTTTCACAAAAAAAAAAAATCGCGGTAGTTTAGTATACCAAAAGTCAACCTCTTTTTAAAAAGTTTTGATAGTCTTCAAAAGATTCTGAAATTTCGTAATATCTTTGTGTATACATTAAAGAATGGATTTCATAGCAGGAGTTCCTTTCAAAAAGAAATTTCATAATTTGAAGTCGGCTCTATATAATATAAAATTTGCCAAGTACTTTTTCCAGGTTAACCATTTTCACTGACTTGGCCATTCAACCACACAAAGGAGAAAATATAATTACAGGTCATGTAGCCTGATGATAATATATATTTTTTTTTTCAAGATTGTTGCGTGATCTTTCGGTACTTTTCAGGGGCAATTTAAATGATCGACAATGATTTGACACTATATAGTGGTAAAGTTAATTGAATATTATATGGTATTCGTCTGTTTGTTTTAACAACATTAAAATTATTCTTTATAATCAAACATTAAATTTATAGGGATCACCCAATGGCATGCGGAAAGGTACTTTTCTAAAAAAAAACTTGTTATATTATCAGTAAAATTGTGAAAAACAAATTGAAGTGCGATGACGTTCTTAAATTATATATTTACATGACAAGAAAGTGAAGAAATGTTTGTTTTTGTTAAGAAATTTTATGGTTTAATATGAAAATCTCTGCAGTGTTTATATACATATATAATTATATATTATATAATTTTCAATTATAATTTTTTTTCCTGTTATAGTTTATAACCATAAATTAACTATATTGAAAATTTGATTATTGTTTATTGAAAAACTACACTATGCTTAGTCTGTGGTAACTAAAATTTATAGAATTTTTTTTATTAATGAATAACAAATATTAAAATATTTTCTACAAATGCTATGAATACTAATAAATATCCATATTATCTTATCTACTTAATTCAATCAATTTACGATATTTTTCTTTATTAAATTTTATATTATCATCAACCCTTATTTTATTTTTTGAAAACTGAGCAAAATATCTCAACCCCCAACTGTGCACACTTAAATAAAAAAAAAAGGAAAAAGTTTGAAATATTTATTAACCAATTACAATTATTTATTTATATATAAAAAAAAAAAAAATATTGTAGTGTAGGCGCCTCAATTTTTTTCATATATGAATACCAAAAATTACCCCCTTTGGTGATAAGGACGTGGTGAGAGGATTAAAAGTTCATTTGTATAATTCTCTTATGTTCCTCTACTATAGCTATTGTAATTTGTCTATTAAATTATGGTACATATTTTTAGGTCTAAATAGTCTTTTCTTACTATTCAAAATGTCTTATTAGAAGGACAGGAGTCTGAGATATTTGAAATTTGATTTGACAAAAGGACCAATTTGAATTTTAAAAAGACGAATTTGGCTTTCAAAATGTTATATTATTAACATATTGCACTAAGGCGCGACAATATCCATTTCTTATAAGTCTTGCACTTAATAAACGTTGGAAGATTATTATAAAATTAAAAAAATTATTTCTAAAAAATTAAATCAATAAAATTTATGATTGTATAGAATTGAATATTTTTTATTATTTAAAATATAAAAATCTGTCAATCGTAAAATGCATAATTGATAATTACATTTAAATAAAGAACCATAAAAATATTGTTTGCAATAAAATCATAAATGGTTGGGGTTTTTTTTTACTCTTGAGCCACTAAATGAAATCATAAAAATTACAATTTGAATAATTTTTTTTATTATAATATCTAAGAAATGATAATTTCAATATGTAATAAACAAAAATAATTTATTTATTTAAATGATTTTTATATGAATTTTTAAAGATCTTGACATGTGCATGACAAAATAAATGAAATTTTTTTTTATTATTTTATATAAATTATCAATTAAATTTTTTTCTTTCAAAAGTTCATTTAAATTTTAACAACCGGAAAATTATAAATTAAACATAAATTTTTTTAAAACATCATTAAATAAAAATATTTACAATATTAAAAAAAATAAACTAATGTCATACAAAATATTTTCTTACCACTATCACTTGTCACTTACTGGTGTTATTTTAATCAGTAATGAAATTAAATATCTATAAATTTGTTTGTAGAATTTTCTTATAATGAAAATTTTAAAAAATCTTTACAGATTTTTCTTACAGTCCTGTGACATCTGTCCTTTTTTTGAGTAGGCGTATTACATTTCACTTTAGTTGTAAATATTATAAAATCGTATTATAACTATATAACTAATTTATTTCAGTTAAAGTTGAAAATGGTATATTAAATAAAGTCCAGATATTTTAAAGTCTATAGAACAGTGCAGATCTACAAAACTTTAAAGTAAACATAGAATATTTTATATACAGTTACGCTTAGTATGGTGGTCGCATGAAATGAAATTTTAACGCGATCTCCAAATCTCCCCAAACTCTCCGGTGAAATAGCCGTGAAATAGTTGTGAAAAATATTTTGTCGATAAAATTAGACAACTTAATTTGACATTTTAATATTTAAATTTTTTGTATGTTTATAAAACTGCCCTCTCAATGTCTGATCAACCTTTTACGCCGTACGTCCTGTATTAGGGAGAGCTCTAAATCGAAATACAAAAAGTAAGTGTCAAAATTTCATCGTGAAATAATGTTCTGAACATTATTTCACGTGAAAAATAATTGGGAGACGTTTGCTTCTGATTTCACGATGTTAAATTTGTATGAAAATTTCATATTACTCGACCCACCATACTAAGCTTTAATTTTTATTTAAAATTATAAATTCTTGTTTTTGTGATTTCTATATTTAATTTCCCTACTTGCTTCCATCTAATAGTTTCTGTTTTTATGTACATATAGGTATATGTTTTAAAGCACATTAGGAAAACAACATCAAATTCTACAAAATGTACATTAAAAGTGTGATTTCTCTGACGTACATAAAAAAATATCTATTTGACTCGCGTACACATTTCAACTTATCAATTTCTAATAAGCTATAGTAGGTAGCACTTTTAATATTTAGCATGTGTGTTGCAATTTTATGTCATACTATTAAATCGGTTGCAATAATTTTTTATTACTAGTGTACTTTTACATAATAATACGAAAATATGTCATTGAAATTTGTAATTTGATCAAATCTCTGATGATTCAATTGTTGATGAAGTTTTTAAAAAATATATATTATTATTGAAAATGCATTTAAAAAGTGAAAATTATAATAATTTACGTTTTGAATAGAAAAACTTGATTGTTGTCACGTCCACCATTTAAAATAAATATACTATAGTTGTGGATACCTTACCCCTTGAATATGATCTGCTATAGATGTTAATATATTTGCCCTCAAATGACACTATTTTATTTGTATTTATTATATTTATTAATTTACTTAAAATAGGTAAATTGAAAATACTATTAAATGTGAATTTTATGATGCTCAAAAATTAAAATACGGTAATTACATTTAAAAAAAAAGGAATTATTCCAGGGTCGAACTAATTAGATTTTAGATAGTTAGAGTTGAATAATTGCAAGACAAAATTTAATTTTTCAGGAATAAAACCATATTTCCGAACTATCTAGTAGGCAAATCTTCTTTTTATCCAAATTATATGATTATTCAAAAACTATGTGGTTCTTAACCGGTGTTCCGCAAAACAGAACCAGTGTTCCACCGACTTGGAGAAAGTGTTCTGCCAAAATTTGAAAATCAGTGGAAAATTATAGTGGTTATTAAAACTGAAAAAAACCAATAAGCAAGATCCAATAATTTTAATTTTATCATCTTTACTTGTACATTTTGTTGGCTTTTGTCTATTTGAATAACAAATGACAGAGTCTGTGACTTACTTAGATGTTAAAACCTGAATCAGAGGTATCACAAATTGCTTCAGCGTTTCAAGAGTATCGTTTCGTATCAGATAGAGCTCGGGAAAGGCATAAAGTTGTTATGTCAGGGAATGGAACCAATAATGTTTTTTATTTATTATTCAATATAAAAATTTATATACTGTTTTTTTATGGTGTTCCAAAAAGGTTAAGAACCATTAACATCTAACAAATAAATCAAATAAGTTTGTACAAAGTCAAAGTAAGTTAATGCTTTCAATTAAATTGTACCACTGATGAATGACAATAGTAATATCGAAATATCCACAGAAAATAAAATTAATTGTGCAGTAAATTATCTTAGTACTCTTTTCTGAATTATAATATTTTCGGCACAAACATCACTCGAGTAAGTACGTCACTGATAAAAGTTTTAGCTATAAAATTAGCTATATTTCAATTTATATACTAAATAAAAAGCTCTGTATAAATAAATACAATATAAAAATTTATGAATGAACGGAATTTGTTATGACACGGTTGTTTAGTGCAAAGTACAATTAAATAAATCTTATAGCAATTTTATTAATTATATGACAAGAGTATCGAATGCGAATATCATTTGCAAAATTAAAATCTAATATTCTGTTTGCCTACGTGACAGTGAAAGCGTCTGCTGTGTGCTCTAAATTAGATCACAAAATAAGTTTATAAATTTATTTGATTATTAATTAATAATTAATTTTCCATTAATTCAATTGACATAATTTTTGAAAATAATTTTTTTGAAATTATTATATAAGCATTTGAGTCATCATTTTTTATACAATTTAAATTTTAAATTTTTTTGGTTATAAAATTCAAAAAAAAATTCTGTGGGCTCAACCGGGATTTGAACCCGGGACCTCTCGCACCCAAAGCGAGAATCATACCCCTAGACCATTGAGCCGCTTGTATTGAAACTATAAATAAATAAATAAAAATATCTGCACAAAGCAGAGAAAAACTTTTTTATTTTAAAACTATTTTTTCCCATTCATTCGCTTTCAAAATAAATCAAAGAAAGTTCCACTGTTTAACCGGTTTTTGTATTTCTTATTATCATTATATATTATAAAGCGATGTTTAGCAGGTTTATTTATTTAGTTTTGTACTCAAATATAATTAGATGAATACAAATGTACATAAATATATTTTCTTGTGGTTTTTTATGCTCCATTAAAAGATTTATAGCCAACGTATTTGAAATTAGTGATATGAAATGTTTAAGGAACTTGAAACTGAAACGACGATAAACTAGAAGATTTGGTTAAATAATGTTAGTTATGGTGATAATCAATGGTTTTTAAAATTTTTAGATAAATTTGAACGGTTTTGGCAATATTTTGTATTTCCTGATATTTAAAATGCTTAGATAGTTGAAAGAATGATTTAATGTTAGAATTATATGCTATTTAATTTTTTACTTTTAATTTTTTAGATTATTTAAATCTCTAGACAAGTTTATGGTATATTTTTTATTATCTACTCAACAAGTGAAAAAATTATTCAAATATTTTAATTCCAAATCAAGATTCATTTCCTTTTTAAATAAATCGTGTTTAAAATATAAATGAAACATACTCTTTGAGTGGACAGAGTCGTCAAATCTTCAATTTTTCACTAAAGTCAACAAATTCATAAAAACTATATATGTACATAATACCTTTCACTTTACATCCACATTTCTTTCTTTATCGAATTCACCGAAAATTTTTAATTGAATTTTATTAACTTTTTTATAATACAGTTTTTTTCTGAACCTCATCATGCTCACATCTGTTTCCCTTAACAATTAAATGATTGTCGTGTGTCCTCAAAAGTTTATTCAATATAAATTTCTGTGTTTGCCTTTTTTCTCGAAAGAAAATTTCAACAAGAGTGACGAAAAACATTGTCCAACCATAAAACTTTTGAGAAAAATTCAACAAGTGACATTATTTTTATGAAGATGTCGTCGCTGTCCTTTTGGTTTCATAACAATTAAAAGATCCTTAACAAATAATTAATTAAATAAATTATTTATAATTTTGTGTTTTATGTCAATTTTTTTTTTCTCTGATGGGGAAAAACTGACAGACACAAAGGAAAATCTTTTATCAAATGATAATTAAGTTATAATATTCTTTTTTTTTTGTTTTGTTTATTAAAATGAAAACGTGTTCTTCCTTTTTTGCAGAAATGCTGGTTATCATAAAAAATAAAAAGATGCCGGAAGGAATTGTTATTTATCATAAAAATAAATTTATGCTGTTACATTTAGGGACATTGAACCTTGAAATATTTTTAGTTTTATAATTTTCAGTTGATAAAAATTATGCAAAAAAAAAATAAAACTTGATGTTAAATTTCTGAAGAAAGTGTTTTTTTTTAATCCTTTTATATCGATAATCTTTACTCCACATAAAATGACTACCGTGTCAGCTTTTTTTGAGTTAATAACAATTGGGGATCATTATAAGCGAAAAAAAATGTTGGTATAATATCATTGATATGATGTGACCACCTAAGTTACTTAGACTACTTATATACCATTCTTCAACTTTACACAGTTTAAAAATTATTTAATAATTGAAACTTTTATCAAATATTTGTATAATATTTTTTTTTTAACTGTGTACTATTAAATTAGCGAACAAATACCAAATAAACACTGTCTAATATTTTAAAAAGGATTACAATTTTTAAAGATTATGACGTGTTAAGTGGATCTTTTTTAATGCGGATTAAAACAAAATTAATTTTTTCTTTAGTTCATATTTGAAATATTATCTAAAATACAAAAAGATATTGTCTCATAAAATTGTTAAATAAAATAATTGTGGTAAAATATAAACGATATAAATTTATTCAGTAATTCAAAAACTTATAAGAATTTATTATGAAGTCATTAAATTGAGTAAAGTTTTTTTTTTATTAAAATTTCAATTTATGAATAATTCATAATAATTTTTTTTTATTTTACCTGAAAATGTTAAAAAATAATATTTGAAATATTTTTTTTATTTCCTTTTTGGGAGCACCTTAAAAATATGTAATTCAATGTCATTAGGACAAAACACCTGGTACTACACATATAAGCATCTTCTCCCAGGTACCTGATGGAATACTTTTCAGAAATTTTTTTGTTTTGGTAAAAATGTTCAATGATCTTTTAAACATAAAAACGAAAACATTTTTCATTTATTTTCTCCAAATTTAATATTAATATAATTTTGGTAATTTTTTTAAAAACTTATAATACCGGCAACATAAATACTATTAAACTTAAACCTTGTTTTTCTAGCACATCTAGGTTTTCACCTTCACATGTATTTCGCACTACTTTTATGAGTGTTTGTTTCTTCTTCCGGTCAGCACTTAATTGTGATTAATTCTTCAGGATTAATTAAAGTAAATTTCAGAATAATGAACAATTTAATACCAAATGGAATTAAATTGGAAATTAAAAGTGATCCAACTTTACGTATATAAATTTGAAATTATCTATAGAACAAAATAAACCACTTTCTGTTTTAGTATAGATAAGAATCTTCAAAAAAAAAAAAATAAGTAAAACTATTTTATTTTTTAGTATTTTCCTTTTGGCTCATAAGATTAAAATAAAAATCAATTTTTCATAAATCATGTATCAAATTACAATATCCATTTAAAAGAAACATTGATTTTTTTTTTATATGACAACGATTCATCTTCATGGGAGATCATTTTTCTTGAAATAATCATATAATATTAAAGACAATATCACAGCTTGGATTATTATTATTATACCAAAGCACTTTACAACAAGACAATAATAATTTTTGTGTGATAAATATTCTTTTGGTCAAGTCAATATAGTCAAGTGCATAATTTTTTTCTTCTTTAATAAAAAAATTTTTTTTTCGTATCGACTTTAACATAAAAATAAAATTGATAGAAAAAAGGTAGGTGATTTCAGCACAGCATGTGTTTTTATTTTGTTAAACAACAAAATTAAATGTTAAATTATACTTTTAAAAGATCATTTAAAGTGGTTTAAAAGATATGTAATATAAATTTTTCTATCTAATAAAGATGTATACCATAGCACGCCTACTTAATCTATATTTAATGTAGTATATTTATTAATAGTTAATTATTGAGTGTGATTATTTTAATAATATATATATTTTTTTTGTCAAAGTTAGAAAGAGGATCTGGTTATACAAAATTTTAAGAAGAAGAAAAAAATGTTGCACGCATTTTTCAGCATTTTCTATATAAAAAGTTTAAAAATAGATTAATTTGTTCACCTTAAGGCTTTAATATTATGCCATTTATATTACTTAATCAGTTTCCGTAATAGTGTTAAAAATTACTTAAGGCTATTAATAAGAATTTAACGTTTTTTTTAAAAAATGCGTTATAAAATTTATTTGATGATTAGATTATTAAGTAAGTTAAAAATTTATGCAATATGCGTGTTAAAATAGGCAGTTACGTATTTTTGTTTTAAAAATTTAATATGACTGACGATCAGAATAAATTATAAGACAGATTTTTGATATATGATATAGAAAAATGTATCACAATTTTATCAAAAAAAACTATTTCACTAAGAGATTAAATTGGGCAAATTTGTGTAGTCTCCAAAAAAAACGTGTATCAATCTTTTAAATGAGGATTATAAATACTCTAAAAGTCTAAAATATTTATACCCTTGATAAAAAGCTCAAGAATTCTGTAAGCATCAAACCAATTATCAGAAAATGATAAAATTCCCGAGAACACGATAAATGATTAGAGTGACTCAGCAATTCAAAATTAATTTAACTGAAGTATCTATACTATTTAATATATTTTTTTCAGTGTAAAATACTAACAAAATATATTATTTATTATATACTATGGAAATATTATAATTCGTAACCGCCAAGAAACGATATATCTTACAAACAATCTTCATATCTTTCATCCGTATTTAATTTAGCTCCAGGATCAAAATAATTTTTTATCTTTTTCTACTGAACGGATCGGTAACCGATTTCTTATACTCATACCATATTTATATATAGTCACATGCGTTTCATATGTACAAACTAAATATCCGCCGCTAATGATACTCGCTTTAAATAAGACCATCAATATCTCGCCATCAAAATTCATCTAAACTTTGCCCAAAGACTATAGACATGGGTTCTTATAGTTTAAATTTTTATTTGTCTGTAAAAATGAAAAATTTCAATTCAACATTGATCAAGGCAACATTGGTCAATGCAGAATAAGAATATTCATATTTGATTGGAATTAATAAATTATTTATATAGATCTTGATTGTATGGTGTACAACATATCATAAGTAATAGGAGAGTTAATATATGCGCTAATGTAGTGATCCTGTATATGCAAAGAATAAAATCAATTACACTCAATGATATTACATTAGAGATGTAGAAATTGAAAAGTGGAATTTTTTGTTTAAATTTAAATCAGAAAGATTTGCGCTAGTGATGAAAGTATTTAAATTATATTGCAATCGCACACGATATCGCATAGAGTTTATATAGATTTTTATAGACACGCAATTATCAATATAAAATTGATCACCGCTGTTTTTTTTTATAGAAATTTAATTTTTCTATATTATTAAAAGGAAATAGAATAATATTTCTATCTATAGAATTATATTTTGATTATGTTTTATTGGTTTTATGCTATAAAATAAATAATATTTTTTTATTAAAGTGGAATTTTTCTAATAATATATTGTTGCATTTAGTATTCATAAACTCTTTATAGGTAGAAATGTTCTCAATAATACCAGATACCACAACACGAATATAACATCTCAAGTTTGATCATTTTTCATAGAAATTTACTTTCTTAGTTTTTCATATCAATTTAGAGATATCTTAAAATATCCTTTTTCTATCAGAAATAAATCACCAAAAAAACTATAATAAATTTAAATTTCCAATCTAAATTTTCTATCTAGAAAAATTAATTTACTCTTGGTGTGGCAATTAAAATTGTAAAAACCATTTAATTTCATCATTTCCGATTCAAAACATGTCCAAACAAAAAAATTTATTGATATTAAACATAATTTAACTATAGCAACTGTTACGAAATAAACAAAAATTTCACTTTCAAAAATATCACACTAATAAATTTTGAAATCATATATCAAAGATAACATAAGAAATAAAAAAAGGACATTCGGTCAAAGACTATAAAAACAACCAAGGACATATGTCATTTAAGTACAATAAATTTTCAATACTAATTTGCTAAATAATTTTTTTTTGTTATAGAGAAAGATCAGACCATTCATTATTAAGTAATAAATTACTTCATATTTTTGTTATTTATTATAAACTCTCCAGAAAAAAAAAACAAATTCCTAAAGTCAATTTGAACTGGAATTCTACTGGTGGGAAATTTACTTTTTATAAAACAAAAAAAAAGTCACAAAATGATTTATTGATCTTCGGTCATTTGTCATAGGAGTTTATAAATCTTACAATTAAAATACATAAAAACTTGGTTCTATGACAAAAATAAATAATTTAAATTGTTAATCCAGGGTCGAAATCAGTGGCATAAATTACAATTTTGTACGGTGACCGGCTCAAGAAGTGCACTTGAGAAAAATTGTCTGAGAAAAATAAACCCTCCCACAATTTTGTACAATTATTACATTCAATCCTAGTTTATTTCCTTCCATTTTAGAGGCTTTAATATTAATGGATGTTTCATGTGCAAATATTGCCTAAATATTATAGAAGATATTTCATCAGTTGATATATCAATTCACTATTTTTTCAAATACATGACTGGTGGTGTGGTGGTTTATTGCAGTAAAATTCTTTCGTATTGTTAGTTTTGTTGAATTGTATATAAAACAAATACAAGTACGCCCAAACCTTGTTCAATCCACATTCTATATTTTCCATTCCAGTGAAGGTGGTGTTTGCACTATAAATTTTTACTTTTTCTTTATTGAAAATCTATAAAATATCGAATTTCTTTTTATTAAACTTAAAGCACTTCGAAAAGCAATTAATTTTGATTAAAAGCACTAGTCAGGTAGGTAATTGATATAAGACTCAATTTATTATTATAAATAATGTATGTGCAGTTGCATTTTTAATGCTGCTTAAGAAAAATCACTTACAAAACAACCAAAATTTTATAAGATAAAAGAAATAATAAATATATAATTAATTTTAAGATAAGTTTTTTTCTTTAAATAGAATTATATATCAATTACTTATATTTACCTTTCTGGTTTCAACAGATTTAATATGTTATAGCTATACGAATTAAGGAAAAATATATAAATTAGTCAGTTCATTTTTCCCTTTTTCGATACGTTCAGTTGTTGTACCAAAATATCGCATGCAATTATTTGAATTTGTAAATTAATTAATTGCATTCTTGAGACTACATGTAATATTTTTTTCTCTCTAATTGACAAATTTGTTGAAATATTGTAAAAAAAAAATTATTTAGTCAATTCGTTAATCAGACAAAAAACGAAATTTAAAAAAGTTTGTACTTTTAGATGACTGGAAATTATTCCTGATTAATTTGGATGGTAATTTTAAGTATGGTTTATTTCCTGGTATATTAGCAATATCATTTTAATTTTATGAAAACGACATTTATTCAATATATTACAAATTATGTAATTTTCGATAAAATAAGGCTTAGCAAATAGTTCTCCAGTTTTCGATAAAATAAGGGTAAGCAAATAGTTCTCCAGTCCAGAAATCCTAACAAATTAAAGAATTCTGAAAGGAAAAGTATATAATAACAGTGCGTTAAACTTTTAAACTTTTTCACTTTCAAAGAAACGCATTGTTCGGTTATTGTTGGTAAGTAAGAACACGATCAACGCTAATTAATAAACCGAAAAGTAAAAGAAAGAATCATGTTTTTGAAATTTGGTATACAAAAAATTCCCAACAAATTTTTTTTAATGTAATCAAAGGCACTGGAATATTCTTCACACTAATATAATTCATTCTTTAAAAGTTTGTCATTGATTTAACCATTTTATACATATACCATAAATTCAAGGAAGAAGGTTTTTTTCCTTCCGAAATCTTTGTTTCTTAAATTCAAATCGTGATCAATGGACTTAAAAAACAAGTTCGGATACACGTATCAGACAGAAGTGATTTATTATCTGTGGACAAAGTGACAATAATACTTCTTCGAATTGAATTAAGAAAACTGCGTTATTTTATTATAGAACAAAGATTTGCATAAATAAATTATTTAAAAAAAAAAATTTCAATTTATAAACGGTTTTGTTTTTATCTTAATTGATATCATAAGAAGAAATACAAATTGCACCCAGTTATTTTAACAAAATCAATTATAGATTGACTATTCATTCTTATATCTAGGCTTGCAATTTATCATAATTTCTTAGTTTAAATATTGTAGTCAGAAATTTAGATTATTATCACAACATTTTTTTAATAATTCCTTTTTTTTTTGTTTTAATTTGCAGGAAGAAGAAAAAGCTGTAAAATTAACAGCTAGAGAAAGACGTTTTATTAAATTTTCATCAGCTGAATTTGATGGTCAACTTTATATGACACCACAAGATTTTTTAGATTCTGTAGTTGAACAAGAACCAAGACGTAAGTTATTTATTCAATAATGATTCATAAATTATTGATATTAATTTCTAATTAATATAAATATTATAGCACGACTGAAGAGAAAAATACTTACTGTTAATGATATTACAAAAATGAAAGATGGAACACCACAATTGAAAAAAGGATCACCTAATTTATTCCGAAGTTTAAGAGATAAAGGTAATAAATTATTTCAGATACAAAAACAAATTATAAAATATTGGAAAAATTGAAATTTTATATTTAAGATTTATATAATTTTAATTTAATAATTTTATGTAAAAATTAATTCGTTCGTTAAATTATAGCTATAGAAATTCCAACTATTTGGTATCGATATCAATAATTTTACTTGCACAAGTAAGCCAATTATGCGTATTAAAGATTGTTTTTCGAGATAACACAATTACATTTACTTTATTTCTAGTTTCCATAAACAATATTTTATGTAAATTCAACATTTTAATCTTTTCGAGATCATAAAAATGTCGTAAAATTGTAAAAAAAAATGTCATATTAAAATTACTTTGGATTGCAAAGTAGTTTTTTTTTAAATATTTATTGCATTTTTGTTTTGTTCATATTTAGTCCTTAAAGGCGCCACTAAAATTGCATAAATTTATATATTTTCATACAATCCATACGGATATATTTTGTTTGTTTGAAATAATATACCAAGCATGTGCCAGGACAATCACATTAAATTTGATATATTTTTCAATTACATATAACAAAATATAGTATGTAATAATATCATCTTTTCAATTTTTCAGTAAATAATTTGAAAAATGCAGTAAAATATTAAAAATATTACTAATAAAATAAATGATAAACAAGGAAAAATTATTTATATTAATCATATTCAATATTAATTTAGAAATTTATATATTTTTCAGGTATAATTTCCTACACTGAATATTTGTTTCTACTATCAATTCTTACAAGTAAATAAAATTAGATTTTTTTTATCATTAAATCAAATCGTACGATAAACTACTTAAAAGTCCTTCGTTGTTGACACCTACGTACGAGTAATGTAGTAATTTCGTGCGCTTTGGTTAAAGTTGATTATTTATGTAAAATATTAATTAAAAAAATGAAAAAAAAAATTTTTAGAGCCTCAATCTGGATTTCGAATTGCCTTCAATATGTTTGATACTGACGGAAATCAACGAGTTGATAAGAATGAATTTTTGGTTGTAAGTGATATAGAAATATTTATATCGTTAAAAAATTCGTAAATATCGTAAGAAATCTAATATATTATTTAATTTTTATATTATTATTTCTTTATGAATTTTGTTTTTTTTTTTTAAGTTGCTAATTTAATTTTACTTTATTTTTATTATTTTTTATATATATATTTTATTTTTTAAATTATTATTTTTTATGAAATAGATTCGAAGTATTTTGGGAGGATCATTAAAAGAACATGATTTAGACGAACAAACTCGTAAAACTGTGAGATTTTTTTTTTTATTATTTTTTTTTAAATTTTATTTTATTTAAAAAAAATTTTCAATTCGTCTCAAAGTTTTCTGGTAGAATTACAACATTCAAAAGCCCGTAAATGTTTTTTTGGCAACATTTAAACCGATAGATAAGAAAATTTTGGCCATCCCATAAACACTAAATTTAAATTTATTTCAAATATTTCTTAATATAAATCTGTTAATTAATTATTTATTATTATAAAAAAAATATTAGCTACTTCGTTTAGTTTCAACCGATGAACAAGCTAAAAATCTATTCCGGCGTGGTAAAATCGTCAAAGAAAAAAATCTTGTAAGTTTTGCTAAAAAATTGTTTTACAAGAAAGAAATCTTGTCTTGCTGAAATTTGATGTTTTTCTTAATTGTTTCTAATAATTTTTTTGAGTTGTGTTTTCTATCGAGTTTCTTAATTATAAAAAAATAAGCTTTTAAAAAATATCTTTTATAGAAAATATTTAGTTTATTTTGCCACTAGCGATTTTCTTTTAAGTATAAATTTACATTTTATCTATTTTGTGGATATTGTGAGGAAAAATGTAAGTAAAAATGTATTGTCTTTATTCTGCTTCTCCGCCACCCCACCTATTAAAAAAAGTATATGTAATAGACAAATTGTATTATTTTTTAATAAAATAAAAGCTTTACTACATAGTCCAATATCAACAGAG
Source organism: Empis stercorea (assembly GCA_949752835.1). Lineage (NCBI taxonomy): Eukaryota > Metazoa > Arthropoda > Insecta > Diptera > Empididae > Empis > Empis stercorea. The sequence goes on from OX457086.1 coordinate 16,527,018, forward strand.
TTGCATCATATAATTCTTTTAATTTTGAAGCCTATAGATGGAAAATAGTTCTATGATCTTTTTTCCCTGCTCATAAAACCTGAAATTACCAATGCGAAATGCCATTTTTTTTTCAGTTTTATTAATTACTTTGCTAAGAGTGGGACACTTCTAAAACAATCATAATATTTTACAATCAATTTTTTTAACTAACACAAATTTTTCGCTTAAGAAATTTTCTTTGACTTTGAAATTAAATTATTTTATTATTTATATTTGGTTTGCTTTTATTTCATTATTTTTTATATAAAATTTTGTTTAATTATTTTATTTATAATATATATAATTGTTTTTAATATATTTTATATTTAGTATTTTTTTTTAGTTTCTAAATTGGTAAATAAAATGGATCGAAATAATTAAAAATATTGAATAAATAATATTTATTTCATTAAAATTTCTATAAATTGGTTAGACTACTTGAACGCCAAAAGTGATTAACTGAATCAAATAAAAAAAAATAGTTTAAAATTTTTGTAGAAAGTTTAATGTTAGTCATTTCGGAGTTTGAGTAAATTTTCTTTAACAAATTAAATTTGTATTATCACTTAATTAATTATGTAACTAATTTCCAATTTGAGCAAAAAATATTAATTTTTTTATTAAACAAAATCCCCAAAAGACTAAATATCAGTCATAAAATTGTTTATAACAATTTCTAAAAAAAAAAATTATGTATTTTTATAATATTTTTCAAATGTTATTAAAATTTCCCAATAATTATTTAATTCAATAAAAATGCTTAACATGTAATAACTATAAAAAAATACTAATCTTAGATGGAAAAAATCTTCAGTGGAGCATGGAAAGATCGCCGTGGAATGACTGATGAAGAAAAACTTCAAAAAAATGAAACTGATGAAGAGGTAAATTTAAATATACTATTTAAATTTTCATCCGAAACAAAAATATATTATAATAAATTTTATTTACAACTTTTGTACATTTTTTTAAACTATAAAATCCAAAAATAAATAAATAATAAGAAACAAGAAAAATAAAATAAAAGCTGGGCGCTTCAAATGAATAAAAAAAACAATTTGCCTGCGCTTATATAGAAAAAAAAACGTTTTTGGTAAAGGATACAAATTATATTATTATATTACATTTTTATCAATTTTAACATTTTCAATACTAATTGTTAAACTGTTATGCTTGAAAATAATCACGTAAATAATCTCGTAAATTTGTAAAAACATAGAAAACTTTAGTATGGATATAAATTTACATAAAACAACACAAAAATATTGTATGCTTTTTTAGAAACACTACTAAACTTTTTAGATATACCAAAGCTACTTGCTTGAAAAGCTCTTATTATTTTTAAAACAAATTTAAAATTGATAATTATAATTATTATTTTTCTAAATTATAAATTAATAAAAATTATTTTCAAAAAATTTCATTATTGGATTTGTAAACAAAAAACAAACAGGACGATTTAGTTGATGATGAAGAAGGATTACAACGTAAACATAAAGTTGATACAACATTACAAGTACATTTTTTTGGTAAAAAGGGACAACAGGATTTACATTATGAAGGATTTTATAAATTTATGGATAATTTACAAACAGAAATATTAGAATTAGAATTTAGTGAATTTTCAAAAGGAAATCCATCAATAACTGAAGTTGATTTTGCTAAAATATTATTACGATATACATATTTAGATACAGATGAATATGATATGTATTTAGATCGTTTATTAGATCGTGTTAAAGATGAAAAAGGTATAACATTTGGTGAATTTCGTGATTTTTGTCGTTTTTTAAATAATTTAGAAGATTTTGCAATTGCAATGAGAATGTATACATTAGCTGATCGAGCAATTTCAAAAGGTAATATTTAAATATAAAAAATATAATCAAAATATATAAATAATTATAATAATTTTTAATAGATGAATTTCAACGTGCTGTAAAAATTTGTACCGGTTATACATTAACAATACATTTAATTGATACTGTATTTGCAATATTTGATGAAGATGGTGATGGTTTATTATCATATAAAGAATTTATAGCAATTATGAAAGATCGTTTACATCGTGGCTTTAAAGTAAGTGTTTATGGTATTGAATATAATGAAGAATTATTAGATGATGATGATCCAGACCATCCAGTTATTTCAATGCTTAGATCAAAAGCATGTCGACGTGTTAGAAAATATTTATATAGATTTCAAGATCCATATTCAAGCTAAAACTGCTAGCTATTTAAATTATGTTCGATTTTTATTTTTTTTTTTTTAGTTTTTTTAATATACAGTCAAAATAATTTCCAAAATTTCCAATTGGAAAATAATGTTTATATAGTACAATAAATACTATTAAGTATTTGGCTGTGTTTTTTTCTTCATTTAAATATGTGAATTTAATTATTTTGAATTACATTTTTTTATGTTTTTATAACTTTTTTTTTTGTGTGTTTATTATTACTTAAAATTTAATCATAATTTTATTAAGTAAAATTTTTGTAATATAATTGTCGAAAATTTGCTTATTAATTTTTGTATTACACAAAAGGCTATTAATTATTAATTAAATAAATTTTTTGTAATAAATTTTATATATATTTTTTTTATAGAATTTCTTTTGTTTTATTTTTTTTTATTTTAATTTTCTAGTGTTTTGTGTTTTTAGTTTGTGTAACTCGCCATTTAAATATTAATTTATTAAATTATCCACAAAAGGATAAAAAAATTTCAGCTATCTATATAGAAAAATGTGTAATCATGGAAGAAGTCATAGCAATAAATAATTTTTTTTCTTTTCAATTGGAATTTAGCCAGTCATCATAAGTATATGTACTTATTTCGAATTTCTGCGCTTTTTTTGTTGCTTTGTTCGTGCTTTTTTAAAACATTATTGCAAATTGATTCAAAAGTTATAATTAAAGGAATTGATTCAACATTTTAATGCACTGTATTACATCAACGTTCTACGAAAAACAGTCGCAAAAATTTGCTATATATGGTAAAAAAATATTTAATTTCTCCTTTTTCTTTATATTTCTAGTCAACAGCTAAATCTGAAGGATGGGAAGCATTTAAGCATTGTCTTAAAACTGATATGCGAATGAATATGAAAATGTAAAACGAAAATAAAAAAATATTTTATATGTAAATTTTCTGTATCACAAGAACAAAAAAAAGGATTTTTTTTTAATTTACTCTCTTATCTATTTTATATTTTTAAATGAAACCTAAAAGCTTTAAAATAAATATTCAATATTACTAATTAAATTTCACTAAATTATATTACGCACTAATTTTATATAAATTTTTGTAGCACAAATTTATATTGTTAATTTTATATAATATTTATTTAATTTATATGTGTTGTTTTTAAATATTTATTTAAATGTTATTTTGTTAGAATAGAAAAGTTGGATTGTTAAAAGCTGTGCTACAAACCTACTACTGTTTTTGTTACAAATATTATGTTGTAAAATAAATTCTTCTTTTTAAAATAAAATAATCAATAATAAGAAATCCTGAAAATTATATTAAAAATAATTATTCTATTTAAAATAAATTCTTAAATTTTATTGTAAAAATGTGTAATATTAAAATATTTTTTATTGCAGAACATTTAACTAAAATTTTAACACAATATTGTCTTTTCTAAATGTTATGTGTATACAAATTTACAAATAACTAATTAAAAAAAAAAAGAGTTACAACAAATTTTTATTAAAATTAATCTTGTTTTCAATTTTTCTTATGTAATTTATATTTTGGTCAGTAAAAGTACTTTAAAAAAAACAAATTATTTTTTATATTTATTTATATCTAAAAGTTTATTAATTTATATTTATGAAAGAATATATTATTATTTATTATATTATATATAATTAAATATTAAAATATTTTTTTTCTAAAGTCATTAAATATCACAGTTAAACGTGCAGATAACACTCAAATTGGGGAGAGTAATATAATAAAAAAAAAATCGGATTTTTTACAAACAACAAAAAACTGATATTATTTTTTCCTGATACATTACTTAATTATTATATAATTAAGTATTAGCATATATATTAACAAAATATGGTAATTACTTTAAAAATAATTAGGTGAAAACACATATTTCATTGAGCACAATATTTTTGACAAAAACATGTATATCTCACAACCCTCCGTCTTTAAAAAAAATTTATCTATTTACGTACAAAATTTATAAAAATTATTATAAATATTTTATAATTATCTATTCATTATTTTTATTATCAGTTGGTAAAACCCAAGTAATGTTACGATCTTTGTTATTATTATTATTGTAAAAATTTTGTGAACGATTATTTGTGTTTTTCGAATTTCTATTACGAAATCGAAAATTAGCAAAAACATTTTTTCTATTATTACCAACCCCTTCATCGCCTGCACCAACATCAGTATCTATATTTCTCGGAAAATTATCAGTAGGGTTATTGGAGATAACAATAGGAATTACATTTTCTATGTCATTATTATTATTATTAATTTGATTTTTACGAAAATTATAAAATCCCTTACGATTGCCAATCATAAAATTTTTATTATAAACTTTATCTGCGCTATTGCTATTACGTTTTGGACTGTCATTTTTTTGTAATGGTTTCGGATTATCCAAAACATGTGGAAATTGATTATCATTAGCATAAAAATAATCAGGGCGCGAAAATTTATAATTTTCATTATAATATAATTTGAATGGATTCTCTTTATAACAAATACTTAAGGCATGATATGAATGTGATAATAAATATGGAAATTTAGTTATCCAATATTTTGTAAATTCATGTGGAATGTTACCGAGAGTTGTTTGGGCTTCCAATGATAATTCATGATAGTGATGTTTCTATATAAAACAAAATTGATTAAATTTAAATAAAAAATCATATATATATATTTATAAATGTGTTTACTTTATTCCGAAATGCCCTTAATAAATCACGTACACTTGCACCTAAATATCCGCGATATTTTCTTAAATCATCTGTAATTGCTGTATCCAAATGTAAATTCCAATCTTCACGTACAATCATTTGGCAATTTTTCTCTAAAGTTTTTAATGGTTCTACAGTAAATATCAATTTTTCAACTCGATCACTAACATCCTGTAAAAAGGCTAATATTCTTTCTTCACTCCAAAATACAGGATGATTACAAATAGCACGGGCATGAGGACGTTTCTGTGCATCATGATGAATCATATCAGCAATTAATTGTTGTGCTAAAATCTGTAATTGGGGAAAATTTAAGTTTAACTAAAAAATCAATAAATATGTTTAATTTTACATTTTCACTTTGTAGTGAATTTTCGTCATTCGTTAATAATTTACTTAAATCATAATCATCAGTTAAAATATTTGCTTGTCTTTTAAGTGAATCACCAAAGGCATGATAACCATTTGTTAAAATATAATAAAAAACGCAGCCCATTGAAAAAATATCAACTGAAGTTGTCTAAAATGAAATACTTTAGTTTCCAATTAGCATAAAAAATTCAAAATATAATTTACAGCTCTTTGGCCTTTTATCATTTCGGGTGCAATCCATCCTTCAGTTCCTGTTATGCCTGAACGCCGCGAAAAGCTTGCTTTTCCATAATTTAATTTTTTGCATAAACCAAAATCTGATATCATTGCTCTAACTCGATTATTAACATCAGGAAATGATAATAAAATATTTTGTGGTTTTATATCACGATGTACTAAAAAAAAGTAGTCAGTTTAGAATATTATAATTTAATTACAAATTTGATTACCAATATTTAATGAATGCAAATGACACAATCCATCTGTTGTCTGTTTAAGCACATTCCATACATTAATTTGTTGTTGTAAGTGTTCAGCCTTTTCACTTTCGATATAATCTTGTAAAGTTGCTGCACACAATTCTACAGCAATATAACGAAATTGTCGATCTTGTTCTGTACAAAAATATCGTACAACATTTTCATGGGCATCACTTTCACGTAATAGTGCTACTTCACGATCAGCAAATGTAAAACATTCGGGCAATAAGCGTTTTACAGCAACTTTACGTTTCTCAAAAGTTCCTTTAAACACAAATGTTCCTTCACATCCTTTTCCTAATACTTGACCACAATTAAAAGTAATTTTTCCCACTTTTACCACACCATCCCCTAAATCTTCTAAATCTTGATAACTAATATTACTATTTCCTGAACCTTGACTTGATTGTTTTTTTCCACTACCTGATTGTGATCCATTTTGACTATGATAACGTATTTCACGTAAAGTACTGCACATATACCAAAACATTGTAATTACAATTAATATTAATACAATTAAAATTTGATGTACACCACCACTTTGTTCATCTGTTAACCATGCACGTGAATCATTTATAAATTTTTTAATACGTTCTTGATTATCTCTCATTACTATTGGTAAAGTTTTTGTCGAATTTTTTTTATTAATTGATTTCTCATCAGTTTGTATACCAATATTTTTATATTTACCACCATTTGTAGTTCCTGTTACATCATTATCAATCATAATAAAATTTGGCTTAATTAATTCTAAATTTCGTATTGTTGCTAATTGTCTATATTTAATATCATAATTTTTTGTTGTTAATGATGGTGATATATTTATTTTATTAGAATCATCACCTTTTGGTATTTGATAATGACCAAGTACTATTACATCTTTTTTAGTTTTTAATAAATCTTTAATGTAAGCAACATTTGCTTTTATATCTTGATTATATTTATGCGGACCTTCAATTAATTTTACTGGTGGATCACATGAAATTATTGCTGTATCTTTATCGACTAATGATGGGAATGCATACAGACCATGACTATGTTCACCAATATACAGAGATTGACTAAAAAATAAATTAAAATTAGAAAATATCTTAAATTTGCGAATTTTCATGAATTACATGAAATTTTCAATAACTTTAATATATAAATAAAAATAAACTTACAATAATTTTATTTCATTTGTATTGCCATTTTTAGCATCTTCAATAATATCTCTTAATGCATTATCAGCTATTGTAGTAAACGGTAAACTTAGTAATCCATCTTTACTTAATAAAAATGCTGCGACAACAGGTGTTTTCAAATATTTCTGCCATAAAAAACCACCTTGCAGACTCAATGTTACAATATGTCCAGATGAACTTCCCGCTAAATGAATATACTGATAATCGCTAGAAATTTCTGGTGCCATTGAATGTGATGCATAATCATAAAATGTAATATTCCAAGGCTTTGTATTTTTATTTTTTACTGAACTATCAAACATCATAACAGTATATTGTGTCCGGCCTAAATATATTGCTCGTGATGTTGCCCATCCAATTTTCTCAGAATTTAATTCACCATTTTCTTTTTTTGTACTACCACCAAAACCCATAACAGTTTCTCGTCGTCCTGTTTTTGGGTCTACCAAAAACCAAGTATCACTTTTTTTACCAGAATATAAAATACCATCCGATGATCGACATGGAGCATTTGCTACTAATTCTGGTATTGTATATGGTAGTTTTTTTAAATCGCCCATATCACTTAATTGATAAATACTACCATCTCTCGGATCCGGTAAATAATGTGGTAAAGGTATGTTTGAGTGCGTGTCAGCTTTAACTGCAGGTTCTATGAAATACATAATTTATTTAATTAAAAACAATCGGTTAAATATTTATTTAATCATTTGTTGCGAAAAATATGTTGAGAACAAAAACAGTTGTACAAATAAATGTTTTATAATGTCGCCAATTCCAGTAAAACATATTTTTCTTTTAAAATATTACTCATTAAATTTTACAAATTACCATCGTCCATAGTCCAACGAATTTCACTTGTTATAGGATCGATTGCAGTTAATCCGCCCCCTAATGTTGAAAACACTAATAATGTTTCTTCATCTCGCACCAAATCTGTACAATCCTAATATGAAAAATTGTATTTTTTGTTTAATATAAACTACTTGAAATTAATATATTATGATTTCAGGGCAATTTTGCTAAGTAAGTCAACATGATAAGATTTTAATATTTAAATTTATGATAAGAAATTTAGATTATATTATTTACATCTTTCAACTCAGCGGCTGATGTAATCAAACACAAATATATGAAAATAACTAAATACGACAAACGTCGTGACACTACAATATTCATTGTTTTTTTCTATTATTTATTTCATTTATCTTAAGGTTTTTTTATATCACTAAGAAAATTCTAATTATATTACATTAATTATTAGTTTAAATTTATTAAATATAATTTATTTATTTCACAGGAAATTTTATTTCTTTTAAATCGACACATCCTCAAATTTTGACAGTAAAAAAAGTTTTGGCCTTCAGCTTTCAACGCCAATTTTGAAATGTCATTTTTAAGCAGAGGAAAAAACATATTCCAAATAGCCCAGTGGGAACTCACATATGTAAAAACTCGAATGTAGTCTGTTTTGTTGTATTCAAATATGTAGTCTGTTTTGGTGTATTCAATAATAGTTGTGTTCATTCAACGATATAGAAGATATATGGATAGGGCATAAATGTTCCCTCTCTTTTTAACACATTAAAATTTTAATATATTGAAAAATTGTTTATGAAGCCACGATTTTGGTAGTTCTCTTTCCTTTTGCTCGCCGATGTGTCAAATTAATAATATGAAAAATATTATAACAGCTGATTTTAGATTTACAGGGTTGGCTTATTTTTTTAAGTTTAAGAGTCTCAATATAAATTAACAATATTAACTAGCTAAACAAATTACTCTATTTTACTTTCCATTTGTATAATTATCGTTGCGCGACCTAAAATATTCCTTAGGATGATCTTTACTTGTATTTTTCAAAAAAAAAAAAAAATCTCCTTAAAAATTGATGCCCGAATTAAAAAAAACCTAATCCGCCCCTAATTTCTCATTTTTATATTTTGACAATTCGGCTAGCAAAAAAAGAGACAACTATACCCGGCGTGGCTTCAAATTTTTATATTTATGCCCTATCCATATATCTTCTATATCGTTGTGTTCATTGACCAAAAAAGATCCAAAAATATCCGAAAATATCAGAAAATATCACGATTTGCCGTTCAATGAGAAAATATCTTGATATTTTCTGTTCTAAACTGATATTTTTTGCTGTTCAATGAACTGACAGTTCGTGATATTTTGTGATATTTTCGGATATTTTCTGATATTTTCTGCCCCTATAAATTTATAAGGGCAGGAAATTGTGATATTTTGTGATATTTTTTTTATGTCAAAGTACATTGTTTGTAAACAAAAATAAAAAAATTGTTGTAAACAAATAATAAAAATTTAAATAATGAAATTAATTAATTATTTTAAGTTTTCCAATAACAACATAACTTAATTTTTTAGCTAACTATTTATTATTTTTATGTATAAAATAAAAATATGTATCAAAATATAAAAAAATAAATTTTAAAATAATAGTAAAAGAATTTTTTTTAAATAGTTAAACTATTTTATTTTATTTTTTAAGTAAAAAACTTAAAATAAATAAATTCCGTTTACCAAAAAATATTACAAAAAAAAAATTTAAAATTACTATTTTCAGCCATTTGCAATTTTAAAATTTTTTTGTTTACAAATAATAAAAAAAAAAAAAGATCCAAAAATATCATGAAATAGTGTTCATTGAGATTTGGTGTGCAAAGTTGTTCTAAATGGTCTGACATTTAAATTAATTGTTGTTGTTGTGTACTTTTCTGATATTTTCTGTGCTAAAGTGTGCTGTCCAAAACTGTTCTGAAAAGTCATTGAACGAAGCTAATAACTTTATTTTAATATATTGGTGTATTTGTAATAACTTTATTTTAATTATTTATTATAAATATAAATATATATATATATTATAAATTTAAATATAAATTCACAAATATAATGTAAATATAAATATAAATATATAATATAATATATAATAATATAATATTAATATATAATAATATATTAAATATTATATAATATAAATAATATTATATAATATAATATATAATAAAATATATAATAGGAGTAATATAAATATAAAAATAAATTTATAAATATAAATATATATAAATATAATCAACAGTTATTTAATAAAAAAAATATATTATATATTATATATATAATATATTATATAATATATAATATAATAAATTATATAATAATATATATAATATAATATATAATATATATATTAATATTATATTATTATATATTATATTATATATTTATATTTATATCTACATTATATTTGTGAATTTATATTTAAATTTATAATATATATATATATTTATATTTATAAATAATAAATAATTAAAATAAAGTTATAAAGTAACGATTTTTATTTCGTGTATTGTCATAATATGTACAGCATTATGGTTATAATGCAAGCTTAGAGTATATAATATCAGGAGATGCTATAGTATACTTTTGCCCCTACAAGCCTCACAGTTTTTTGTTTAAATTTTCAGATTGTATGTAATTTTGCTGTCAGATTGCCTGGAATCGCTGTCAGATTGATATTGACGAAATTGTATGAAAAATCTCTTTTTTCCCCCACAAAACATTCGGACATATTTTATTTTATATAGCATCTCCTTGCAAGTTACACGGGGTCTCGACTATCCATAATGTTGTCCATAAATGGCAATGGAAATGGAAATGGAAACCATTATGGAAATGGAAACCATTATGGATAATGGAGACCACTCGTCCATCAGCCATTCCATAAATGGCAAACTTTATGGACGTCCATTTATGGATAAGTTTATGAACGAATATGTCAAAAATAAAATGGCGGAAAGTGGTTTAATTTGTAAATTAGGTTTCATATTGTGGTTAATTTATTAATTGACTTTCGTTCTGTATTCCCAATATTCTATATTACCAATACAAAACAATTTTACACGTTGAAAATCAAAATATAATACAAATTTCAATGATATTTCGAATAATATTTCAGTCCATGAAATGCCCAGTTTTTTTTGTTTGGAAATCCATAAATGGAAATGGCTATGGAAATGGAAATGGAAATGGAAACGGAAACGGTCATGGATAGTGGAGACGGCCTGTTAAAGTAATAATATTTGCTCTTATGAGTTATTTCTCATTACAGTCAATAAATCCAAAAGGAATCCCAATCAAAAAGTTTTGACTGGAATTCCTTTTCAGTTTTTTGACTGAATTTCCTTCTTAAAAGGCAATTCAGTCAAAAATTATTTTGACCCAAATGCCTTCCTATATTTTTAACTGAAATTCCTTTTTTTTACCGAAATGTTTTTTGTTGGAACCCAAAAGGCATTCTAGTCATAAAAAAATTGAACTGAAAAAGGGCTTTTCAGTAAAAAAACTGAAAAGGAATTCCAGTCAAAAAAATTTTGACCGGAATGCCTTTTTTTTTACTGACATTCCTTTTTGAAAAGGCATTTCAGTCATAAAATTTGTATGAAATTAGTTTTGACTGAAATTCCTTTTTTTTTTTTACTGAAATGTTTTTGACTGGTTTTCCCAATGTTAACGTAAAGTTTTTTTCCACTATTTCAGTTTACGATAAATTCTTTACGGAAATGTTAAGTTTACGGATGCCTAAAAAGTTACGAAATTTTTTGTAAAAAGTTACAATTTTTTTATTCATTATTTTGTTTTATTTTTATATATTAATAAATATGAATTTATTTATTTTAGCTTGGAAATATATTATTAAAATAACTAATTTGTTTTTTAATTATTAAATAAATACGAATACGCTACATTAAATCAGTACGAAAAAATTACGCTAAATTTGTACGTATATGTTACACATAAACAGGACGCAAAAGTTACGCTAAATATGTACGAATACATTACACCTAAACTGTACGAAAACATTATACTTAAACAGTACGAAAACATTACCCAGAGAGAACTGACATATATACCAACGCGTAGATACTCTGTTGGTATCGAAATGGCAATATATAAAAATATAATGTCAGACTGAGATAGAAGATAATCAAAGTAGTTTCTCGATTTGATATAAACTCGTCAGCCTGACACGATACCAATTTTCACCCGATTCGTATGGATTGGAAGAAAATTCTACGCTCCAAGCGGATAATTGCTTCAAACAAAATAAAAATGGCAGAGAAAAACAATATTGTGTCTATATGGTGATTGCAGAGTATTTTTAATGTGTGTATTTTGTATATTTAATTTACAATAAAATTGTAGTTTTAATAGTAATAATTATAAATTGTATTATTAATTTAAAATATTTGTATTTCCGTGGAAATGCAGATGAATTTCTTTTGGAATTTCATGAAGAAAAAAAGTATGTATGTATGTATAATAAAGCCAGACAAAAAATGCATTGAAATTCTAATATATCTCAAATTTATTAATTATTTTCAGAAATACATGTTCTAACTTAATAAAACCTAGAAAATAACTGGACTGGCAAAATGGATCATGTATGATGGACGAGCTCATTGGAAAATTCTTTTTTTTATTTATAATTAAAATTAATATAATGAAAGTATTTAATTTAATATGCAACTATTTATTTGCAAAATTGTAATCAAATTTAAAAATATAATTTATTGAATGTATATACTAATTAACTTTATAATGAATAATTGTGGTAAATTGTAAATACGATGTGATAAAATTATGTATAGTAATAGTAGTTAAATATAAATTTGTATTTATAAGAAATAATATGTATATCATAAATTTGAAAAGCCTTAAGCAAAAAAAATATAAAAAAATATATATTATATTTTCATATTAATTAAGAAATATCGAATGTAAAAATAAATAAATTAATATTGCAATGTTAATAATAAAAATAATTAAAAATATTTTCAATAAAAAAAAGCAAATATTCCAATATAAAAATTCTTTGAGCCACCTGCCGTAAAATAAATAAACTACAATACCCAACACGATACCTACACGTCAGTACCAACGTCAGCGGAAGTGGCCTGTGTGTTTGCTATGGGAGAGTATGTATCGTGTCAGGCATACGCGTTGGTATATAAGTCGGGCCGACGTTGGTATAAGTCGGGCCGACGTTGGTTGGTATCTTACTGGGTACACCTAAATTGTACAGAAACATTACGCTTTTGCGAGGTCTTATCGTAACGAAAAATAGTGTCACTTCTCATATAAGGAATGTCACAGTTGCGTATCAATTCTGTTACGCCAAAACGTAACATTTTCCAAGACCTTAGAAGGAATTAGACTCGGAAAACTTTACGTTTTCGTTACGCAAAGTTTGGCGGGATGGGATTGAGTTTTGACAAAATTATATAACATTTATAAAAAAAAAAAAAAAATTCTTCTACATTTTTAACATGTCTTTCCTCCAAAAAGTTTTATGTTTATTAAATATATTAATTTTCATCTTGTATATACTTTTTTTTAATAGATTTACTTCTTTACTCAAAATATTCCTGTCACTGCCATGTACCAGTGTGCAAGATTCGGACCTTCGGAATTGTTTCTTCCTTATTTCGAATGTGAGTGAGCGAGAAAAAAACATACGTAAAGGGAGATGGATAATAAAAAATCAATTTCCTTAATTTTATGAATTAGTTTCTTAAAGAATTATTGAATTATATTATTATTGGAATATTAAAAACTATATAAATTTACTTAAGAATTTTGTTAAAAAATTCTTAAAGAATTCTGTAACAATGTTAGAAGAATTTCTTAAATTCAGAATAACATTACAAAGAATTAACATAATAACATAACATAATAACATAACAATAACATAACAAAGAATTTCAGCGAGAAAAATTAAACAAAATCACGGACGTTTAAGTTATTTCTAGAACAAAGGAATTTAAATTCATTCGTTCTAGAAACTTTATTGAAATAAGAAAAATAATAAAACTTAAAATAAAATTAAAGAGAAAATATAATTTATATATATTTTAAAAATAAATATCGTGTTCAAAATATTTTGGTAAGTTATCAAGCTTTTTTTTCAGCATGTTTAAGGTATTTATCATGCACTTTATATTCCTCTGTACTTTCTGATATTGCTTTATTTTTAATTGTCTCAATTATAGCTTCATTAATTTATTATTTTATTAATAAATACATTACACATTTTTTACTCTTGCAGATACAATTACAATAAAATTCCCACAAATTAAAAAAATGTTTTATAACACAAAGGGCTGGTTAAATAAAAGCCAAAAAAAAAAATAGCATTTATTAATAAAAATATATTATTAAAATAAATAATTAAATAAGATATATGTAATAATAAAAAAATATTAATAAAAAAATATTAATAAAAAAAATATTAATAATATATATTAACCTGTTAACTGTTTATGTCGCATATATGAGTCGCTGATAAACGCTCCTATTTTGCTAATGTCGCGTATATGCCTCAGGCGAAAAAATAAACATTTGCAATGATTTTGTTATATAAGCAAAAAAACGAACTATTTTCGAAATTTTAATATTCTAAGAATTTTACTATACAGCCAAAACCTAATTGAAAACGTTACCACTCTTTGAATTCTCTGCACATCTTTACTTGCGTTGCTAATGCCGCAAATTCGCGTCATCGCGTTAATTTAATTCAGCAAATAGAAAACATTTTTCAAAAAAAAATTAAACAGCTAACAGGTTAATAAAAAATATATTAATAACAAAATACATTTTACAAAAATAATGTTTCTTTTGTTTTTTTAAAAAAAATTTTTATGTATTTTCTAAAGGATAGGCCCCTAATTATATCTCGTTTTTCTGTGTGAATTTTTTTATTATTTCTTAACGAAAATCTAAGGTAATTTTTAACTATTAAATATAAGTTTTCCCAAAGAAAACTTACAAATTTCCTTAAAACTTCCTATAAAGAAATCTTTTAAATTTATCTCGTCTAATTTTCCAAAAAAAAGTGGAGAAAGATTCGGCAAATTTGGAGTTTTTGTCAACCACTTCATATATTTTTTTTTACGAATTTACACGAAAAACTTAAGATTTCACGATCGGTGCGGAATTTTTTTTCGTTTTTCTTAATGCTTTTAGAAGAAAACTCCGAATTTTGCAAACTGGGGTTTTACGATTTTTAACACTTCCATACACATTTCCCCTATACAAACTTTTCAATTTCATCCGACTATAGTTTCGTGGAGTTGAAAGGATTTAACGAAAACTCAACGCAATCCCTGTTTCCATGCACACTTATCCGGATTGAACTCGAGTTCAACCCTTTAAGAAAAGAAACGAATTCGCTTTTGCCGAACCCTAAACGTACCGCTTCTGAACCGCCTTTTCATCAATGCATTCACAAAAAACCAGTTTATGTAGAAAAACCAGTTTATGTAATAAAATTTTTTTTTTTTGTGAGTACTGAGTAGTTATTTATATAGGAACAATTTTAATTTTATTCTAACAATTAGATGTGATTTTATTAATCTACGATAAGTAAAATTAAAAATATTTAATACGCCAAAAATTAATTTAATGTGAAAGTGAAAAAAATATATATTATACGAAGTAGTCCGTAAAATTAGGAATATTAGTGTTATTCATAAAAATAAAGTCCTAGAAAAAAGTAAAATTTAAAAATATTTGTTTTTTTTTTTTACGTGGATCATTAACGAACTAATAAGTTTGTATTGCGAATTTTGTACTTCTGAAAATTGATTTTAAAATAAAATAACACAAAATTCTAATTTGCCATAATATATTTAATTATGTATCACGTTTTTTTATATAAATATAATTAAAAAAGTTAACAAAAATTACAGTCTTTAAATCCATTTCGACTGATGATTTTACTTCGAAGAAGTATAGAAATTAAAAAAAAATTAATTAGAGAAAAAAATTAACAAGAGTTAAAAAGGCGACAATTAAGCCTTTTTAACTCTTTGAAAACGCCTCTGTCGAGCAGCCAGCATTTGGGCTCTAATTGATGTGGCATATCAATTATAATTATACAAGCACCTGCAAATTAAAAAAAAAATAAAATTATGTTGCTATAACAAATGTTGGAAAAGTTACCATATAACAATATTTTTAAATTATTAGACAATTCCATTATTTTTTCATCAGAAGCTCTGTCTGTTTCTATTTCTTTGAGTGATTCCATTTTTCAATTCAATTTCTTCCAAATTCTCATATTCTTCTGAAACCTCTTCATCTGAATCTTCACAAACCTCTTGATCAGTTTCTGAAGATATAAATTAAACGAAGTACCACACTCAAAACACTTTTTTCTGTAAAATTTATTTAAAAAAATATAAGAAAAAATTACCTTCGAAATTTAACTATTTTGAACAAAGAGCAAAAAAGTTGGAAGAGTGCTTCATATACCCTTTTGATCTATCTAGGATTTAATGAAAACAAAGATTTAAGTAAAAATATCTGTTCTACAATTTAAAATTACAATCAAGTTTTTATAAATAAGTACTCGAATTTGTAATACTATATTTATACTAAATACTCGAAATGTAATATACATATATGTTTTTATTCTATAAATGTCGAAATTTTTGCCCCTGTAAAATGAAGAGGGTTGAAGGTACGTGTCTCAATTTTGAATACAAGGTGTGTATTTTGATGAAAACGAATTCTCTTTTTTTCAATCCAGTCCCCCGCCGAGGTGTTGCAGCCTGTTTAATAGATATACCTCCTTACCCATATGAGAAGGGAAAAGGGTGAACATTTTGAATGATTTCGAAAAACACCAATCTATTATACCTAACTTACAAGATATAAGACCCTATCTCAAATGTGGCTTATTTTATAGTCATTTTAAGTTCCAAATATTCAATTTTCATAAAGTATATAATAAATTTTGAAATGTAACATTTCTAAGTAATGTAGCTTAG
The DNA here is from genome assembly GCA_949752835.1 of Empis stercorea. Classification (NCBI taxonomy): domain Eukaryota; kingdom Metazoa; phylum Arthropoda; class Insecta; order Diptera; family Empididae; genus Empis; species Empis stercorea. The sequence goes on from OX457086.1 coordinate 16,543,880, forward strand.
AGGGGTTGCAGGTAGGGTAATGCATATTTGGCATAAGTTGTAAGATAGTATTTTTAAGAAAATAATTTCTCATTTTTCAATCTAGTCTCCCGCTGAGGTCCTGTAGCCTCTTTCATAAACTTACCCCCTCTCCCATATTAAAAGGGAAGACATCAACTTATTATACCTAACTTTAAAGATATAAGACCCTATCTGAAATATGGCATATCTTATAACCATTTTAAATACCAAAAATTCAATTTTAATAGTCCCATAAAAATTCTTTCATCTGTAAAATGAAGGGGGGTAAAGGTACGACGTACGAGGCTAATTTTTCGGCAGAATGTATAACATAGTATGTTTAAGAACACTTCTCATTTTTTCAATTCATTACCCCGCTCAAGGTGTGTAGTTTTTTTTATACATAAGCCCCCTCACCCACTTAAAGAAGGTGGGGGTAAATTTATATGGAATCGAAATATACTTACCGGCTATATCTATGTTAGAAGTAACAATGTTTTATATGGAATCAAACTGGTTTTATAGCCATTTCAAATTTCAAAATTTTTGTTTTAATATTACTATATAATAGGGGGGCTAGGACCTAGGCCTCCAAATTTTTAAAATCTTCTTTACATGCCGTCTATACATATACCTGTAAAACAATGTACAGACTATATCTAGGGGTATTTTTGTTAAGTGCACAAAATTGTGCATTTTCAACGCTCCGTGAAGGGGGGTTGCAGGGAAATTTTTCAAAAAAGGATACCATATCCATAAATTTCCATCCTTACTACATATATGTTGCAATTTTTGTACAAATCGCACGAGTGCTTATACTATTTCTAAACGTTTAAAAAGGTGTATTTTTACTTTGCGTACGGAGGACACGGATTTTTTTTTGCTGATTCTGAATCCCTGACATCTAATGCTGGGTTTTATTGATAAAAATTTGCCTCTTGTGCATGAAAAATAGAACGAGATAGTATATTATATTTTTATATGAGAAAAAAGTAGATCGCTGCAGAAGGGAATTTTTTTTTTCACAAGGGAATATAAAATGGCTGATTATCTCTGTACAAATAATAATAATAATAATAATAAAATAGGATTTTTCTTTTATTGTTATCAAATTCAAATCTTTTATTGTTTTCAAAATAAATACACAAATGTCATCCCTCAATGAATCTATTAGTGTTGACGAAGATGTTATTTGCCCTCTATGCAATTTTGAAGTTGGCGAAGACGAAAAGGGGCTATACTGTGAAGGCATATGTCGCCACTGGTTTCATTGCGCGTGTCTGGATATATCTGATGCGGATTGTGATCATTTTACAGCAATAGCTGATGCAGCGCTTTGGTTGTGTCCTAATGACCGTGTTACTTTTAAGAAATGGAAAAAATCTAATGGCATTATGCCTATTAATCTGAACAAAACAACTAAACTTGACCGCACATTAAAGGAAAAATTGGATATTCTGAGATCAGAAATTAACAACAAATTGGTAGCATTTGAGAATTTATTAAAAACATCAATTGATAAATTTGAAAATCATGGTTCATTGTCTATATCGGAAACTAATTGTGATGATTTTCTTCCTTCTAATAATGTTATTAAAAATCAAGTTGCAAAACAAAAACAAAATAAAAAGAAGAAACAATCACAATTATTAATTAAAGGTCAAAATACCGTAAAGGATAAAAATCTGCAACGTCCAGATTCCAATTCGGTTCCTACCAACAATATTATTGTTAAACCAATTATCCCGGTTCCTGACACTGCTTCTTCTATCATGCCGTTATCTACTGTTGCTAATGTTGATACTAGTGCTTTCGTTGACATTGCTGCTTCTGTTGATACTGCTGTTTCTGTTGATATTGCAGCTTCTCGACATCGTAGTTTCTCTAGTATTGCTGCAGCCACTAACTTAAATAATACACCTTCGGTAATATGTATCGAAGAATCTACTAGGTCTGAGCTGACCTCAGTTACACCTAAAACGAGTTGTGCCCTAAAAGTTGTGCCCCCACCGTTTATAGTATTTGTATCCAGGCTACAATATGGTACTAAATCAGATGATATTTTATTGTATTTATCTGCTAAAGGGCTTGATACGAAAAATATTCGGTGTCAATGTTTAACACCTGATGACGTACCTGGAAAGATTACTTCTTCCTTTAAAATATATACAACTGATGTAATAGGTAAAACACTCTTAGATGTAAATATATGGCCTACTGGTATATTAGTAAGGGAATTTTCTCCGAGGTCAAAGATTACTATGCCTAAACAAAAAAACTCAATGACTCTTCGTTCTTCTATCAAAACGTTAGAGGTCTAAGAACGAAGAGTAGGGAATTTTTAATCAACATGTACTGCTGTTCTGCTGACGTTATAATTTTAACGGAAACTGGTCTAGATGACTCGTGTAATAATAGTTCCTACTTTCCATCATATTACACTATTAATAGATGCGATAGATCTTACGAAAATAGTATCCACCAAAGGTTTGGCGGAGTATTAATAGCTGTGAATAAGACATTTAAAGCCACGGAAGTTGACTTGTACCAATTCCGCGATATTGAAATTTGTAGCAGTAAGATCCTAATAAATTCTAGCGTTACCATTTATGTAGTAGCTGCATACATTCCTCCAAATAGCAACATGGAAAAGATTGACAGATATTTAGCTGCATTTAAATTTGTTGATAGTTTAATGAAACCATCTGACCACATATATATTTTTGGTGATTTTAACCAACCAAGAATTAATTGGACTCCAGCTAATACGGATTGTACATTTCTCAATCCCATAAATGTTTGTGGTATGATGGATGCACACGTTATTGATTCATTGCAATCTCTTGGTTTGTTGCAGTTGAACTCTATAAAAAATTTCCAAGATCGTACTCTGGATTTGATCTTTTCGAATATTGCTGATGAATGCTTTGTCTCACGTTGTGTTGCACCCCTTGTAAAGGAAGATGTTTACCATCCAGCTCTCAATTTATATTTGAATTTAAATATTTTAAATGACACAGAATCAATTAATTCTTTTAAATTTGATTTCAATAGTGCTGATTATGATGGTATTTGTTTTGAATTAACTAATTATGATTGGGATATTTTTTTCTCATCTTTAAATATATTTAACCTATGCTCTGAATTTTATAAAGTTATTAATCAAATCATTTTTAAATATGTTCCAGTAATTTTGGTTAGAGGCACCAATAGTGACTTTTGTCCCTGGAATAATGAAGTGACTAATAATTTAAAAATTTTAAAGAATAGAGCATATAAAAAATGGCGAGCTAGTTTATCTGAAAATGATTTCCTAAGTTATCGTAGGCTGAAATCTGAATTTAAAACTGCATTAACTAATGCTTATTTCCTGTATATCAACAATATACAAAACTGTATTAAAACTAACCCTCAAAAATTTTGGAAATTTATTAATTCCACCAAAAAAAATGATGGTATGCCAACTATTTTTTATTTGGGTGATAATTGTGTGGATAACCCGCAAGATACTTGTAACTTATTTGCATCATTTTTCAAATCTGTTTACGACAGTGATGATTTAGAAATTGACACAGAATTTTTTGAATATTTAAATGAGAATACAAGTATGCTTTTTCATGATATTGAAATTACCCCTGCGGACACTCTGCTCAAAATGAAGAATGTTGCCTTGAATTTTAATCCAGGCCCTGATGGTATACCATCGGGTTTTTTGCGTAAGTGTGCGTACCCATTACATACTGTCTTGTGTCATATGTTCAATGTTTCATTAAAATCTGGCTGCTTTCCGTCTGTGTGGAAAAGTTCCTTTATCGTGCCTATTTTTAAATCAGGTAGAAAAAATAAAATAGATAATTATCGAGGTATATGTAAACAATCATGCATTCCTAAACTGTTTGATGCATTAGTTACAGATCGTGTGTATTTTTTTTGTAAATCGCTTATATGTAATAATCAACACGGGTTTATGAGAAAACGATCTACAGTTACCAATTTACTGGTATTTACTAATTATATAAATTCCGAATTTGCTAAAGGTAATCAAGTCGATGCTATTTATACCGACTTCAGCAAAGCCTTTGATCGCATTAACCACAAACTATTGCTGTTTAAATTAAATAAATTAGGATTTCCTAATATATTTGTCAAATGGCTTTCGTCTTTTTTAAGTAACAGATATCAATTTGTAAGTTTTGCTAATTGCCTTTCTCGTGAATTCATGGTACCTTCAGGTGTACCTCAAGGTAGCCATATAGGTCCTTTATTATTCATTCTATACGTAAATGATATTGTTAAATTTTTACCGGAGTGTAATTTATTAATGTTTGCGGATGATTCTAAAATATATATGTCAGGGAAAGATGAAAATAGTTTTGAGCAATTAAATGCCAATCTTAAAAAATTTTATCTCTGGTGTACAAAGAATCAATTGTCCTTAAATATTAGTAAATGCTCTGTTATTACATTCTCCCGTCGGGTTAATTCCTTCGTTGGCATATATAAATTCGGTGATAAAACTATTAAACGTGTTGTAAGTATTAAAGATTTGGGTGTTATACTTGATTGTAAACTGTCTTATAACCTACATATCGAATACATAATTAACAAAGCCAACAGAAGCTGGGGAATGATAAGACGAAACTCGTGTGATTTCTCAGACCCTTATGTAATAAAGACACTATATATTTCCTTTGTCCGCTCTATTTTAGAATATGCCTCTATTATTTGGTGTCCTTATTATAATATACATATTAATCGAATTGAAAACATTCAGAAAAAATTTTTAAAATTTGCTCTAAGAGGGTTTCATTGGACTGACATATCCAGACTTCCTTGTTACACATCAAGGTTATTGCTAATCAACCTCAATCCACTATCTGTTAGAAGATCTGTTGCGAAAGCTATCTATGCTTTCAGACTACTAATTGATGAGATTGATTCACCTGACCTTCTTGGTCTCCTAAATATTAATGTACCAACATATAGGGCACGTCATGTTACATTCTTTAATGTTAATTTTTCTCGGTCGAACTATGGCCAATCCTCTGGAATTAACAGTTTAATGTCAGAATTTAATAAATATTTTCAATATATTGATTTCAGCCTTTCGGTGTCATCATTGAGAAATAAACTCTTACTATGCTCCAGGTCATAATTACCGTATTAATTCAATAAGCATAATATTGTCTTTATTGTCTTCATTAAATATTAACGTAATATAATTATTAATTCGTAATCATTAAATTAATTCAAAATCATTAAATATTTAACGTAATAAAAAAGTTCAAAATCATTAAATATTAACGTAATATAATCATTAATATAATTTAAAAAAATCAATTATGTATATACTTTATTATTTTCTTTTTTTTTGATTCTGTGGTCTAAGAAGGTTGTAAATACTTTGTTGACAAATAAATAAATAAATAAATAGATCACAGATGGCACTGTTCAATGGCAGTAGAATTTTATTTAAAAAAAAAACTCATTTCAACAATTATATTTAAAATCAGCAAATAAATATTAATTGCAAGTTGTATAATTAAAAATCAATTGTAAAAAATTTATATTTACAAAATTTATATTTTATATATATAAAATATAAATTTTGTTCAAAATATAACTAACATAAAAAAATGTAAACAATACAATTTTTTATTGGCAATACTGAAATGCCAAATTTCAACAAAACTGTGATACCATATGCGAAGGATTATCTATGGTTTTCAAAAAATATCAAAAATTATCTATTGCAAAATGAAAATTATCCCTTGCAAAAAAATTATCCCTGGTAAAATTTCCTTTGCAAATAAAAATTATCCCTGGTAAATGAAAATATCCCGTGCAAATGAGAATTTGTTGTTCTCTTCGCACATATTAAATTTCCATAAGAAAAAAAACCTTTCGGTCCGTTTTTCATGCACAAGCGGCAAATTTTTATTTATGCTGGAGTTACTCTCGCCGTTGACGCGTGTGCCGCATGACGCGTTCGAAAGTCAAATGACGCCGGTGACGCTGGTGACGCTTGGAGTAGATACTCTCAAAGCGTCAACGCGGCATGAATTTCGTTTAAAATAACTTACGTGGATTTCGATTGGCACGGATCAAAATTTAAAAAAAAATCAATTTTTTTTATGTCCAATCAAACGTAAAAACAGATCAATTTTTTTTATCTATGAAATCCATTTTTTTTATCTATGTAAATATGTCACTGTCATACAAATTGTATGGTATTAGTGAATGGAGGGGTAAATCTTTAAAAAAATCCAGATTTTTGAAAATTGATCTAGATAAAAAAAAAAAAATGATTTTTTTTGTCCAATCGAAAACAAAAATTGATCTAGATAAGAAAAAAGATTGATTTGTTTAAAAAAAAATTGATTTTGTTGTCAAAACTACGTCGCACATTTTACGTAAAAAGTTTTTACGCTGGGTAGTGGGTACTAATCCGGATTGAAGTCCTGCATTGGAAACGAAACAAATAGAATGACAGTGACAATGACAGTACCATTTCCATATTTTTTTTCATATAAACAAATGAATGGTTAATTTTGTAACAAATCATTAATAAAAAAATATTTAATTAAGAAATGGAAAAAATGTGTAGATGCTGTTTAAAAAAAGGAATTCATCTTATTGAAATTCAAATGGAAGATGAAGAAAAATTCCAAACTTGTACGGATAATAAAGAGTTCAACAAATATGATGGATTATCCCAAAGTTGTTGCAGATATTGTTATACAAAAATTAATGATATTTATGCATTTCAACAAGAATGTAAAGAATCTCATTTATATTTAAAAGAATTACAATTTAAAAATAATATAAAAAGTGAAAATAATGAATTTAATATTTCATATGATGATGATATGTTGAAAATAGAAGACTTAGGTAAATTTACAAATTTTTAATTGATCTTTTATAAAATAAACTCTTTAAAACTTTCAGAATACAACATAGTTGAGAATCCAATTGAACATTTTGTAGATACAGTAAATTATGAAAATGAAGAAAATTTAGATACAAAATCAAAAAATGAAATAAATATGACTTCAAAATTTCCTTGTAACAAATGTAAAAAATCATTTAAATCCAAAAGAAATCTTAAAATACATTTGACTATAACACATAAGAATAATTCTGAAAATAAATTATATAAATGTCGACTTTGTGAAGATGATATTAAAAAAAATATTTTTACATCTGAGAGAAACTTAAAAATACATATGACTAGAGCACATAAAACCGAAAAGGATTGTGGTATTGATTCTGATATGATTTTTTTGGAAAATAAATCATATAAATGCCAATATTGTAATAATAATTTCAAAGATGAATCAATGCTATTAAGACATTTGCATACAAAACATTTTGAGAATTCTGAAAATGGTAATGAAGAATTAATGGATTGTTTAAAATTTGAAAAACCCGAAGTTGAAGAAACCACAACATTTAGTGACCCGAAAAGTAGTGAATATAAACATGCAGAAGATAATAATATGTTATTTGTTGCTGAACACAAAGAAATTGTACAGAATGAAAGAAGTACTGAAAATAATTTAAAAGAAAAATATAAAAATATTAATGGTAGAAAATATCTTTGTGATATATGCGGTGTAAAGTTTACTAGAAAAGAATTTTTGGTAACACACATTAAAATTAAACATTTAAAAGTAATGAAATTTACTTGTAAAATATGTTGGAAAGGATTTGTAAATTATAATCTTTTTCATAATCATCTCATTAAAAAACATTTTAAAAATAAAATTAAAACTGCACATGAAATGGAACAGTATGTAATAAATCATGAGGCTGAATATTCAAATTTCCTTCTATGGAAAGATACAAAAGTTTTAGACAAAACGGATTTAAAACAAATTAGATTCAATTGTACATTATGCGATAAAAAATATGATTCGAAAATTACTTTAAAATTACATTTTTCCAGTTCTCATTTAAAATTAACAAATATTTCTCACAAGTGTAATATATGCAAAAAAATATTTCGATTTAAGTCTTCCCTGGTACAACATAGTAAAATTCATAATATTATAATTAAATACAATTGTAAACTATGTGGTCTTGGTTTTATAACAAAGAGCTTATTTCGTTGTCATTTACGATATTCACACTTGAAAAGTAAAGAAATCACATCAGATTATATTGAAAATTGTTTACTTAAAAATACGCAAAATCCAATAAAAATTAAATCACTTTGTAAAAACACACTTAAGATTCACCGACTTCGTTACAATTGTGATTATTGTAACAATACATTTATAACTAAAAGTTCATTACAAAGTCATCTTAGACGAAAACATGAAAAATATATTATTCCAAATCAATTAGAATGTTCGATTTGCAATAAAATATTTCCTAACAATGATTTATATCGGAATCATATGAACGATAATCATCCCGGAGAATATTCTTTACAAATCCTAGTTAATTGTAAAATTTGTAATAAATCATATTCAAAAAAATCAATTAAAAATCATTTAAGAACACATCAAAATCGACCGAAACATATACAATGCCCAGAATGTGGTAGAACATTTTTTTCAAAATCAACATATACTTACCATCAAAAAACTCATACAAATGAAAGACCATATAAATGTGATAATTGTCCGAAAGCTTTTATCACTAAATATCAATTGGTAATGCATTCAATTACCCACAGTAATGCAGAAAGACCAAAAAGATATCAATGTAACTTTTGTGGAAGAGGTAATATAATTGAGATTTTACTTTTATTATGATTGTAATATTTTTAATTGTTTATTCTCATGAAAAAGGTTGTGCAAGTACCAGTGAATTCACCGTCCACCTAAGAATACATACAAATGAAAGGCCTTTTAAATGTACCCAATGTGATAAAGGATTTTTAACTAAATCACATTTACGAAATCATCTTTATACGCATACGGGTGAAAAAAATTATAAATGTAAAGAGGATGGCTGTAAAAGTGCTTATTCATCAGTTAGTTCTTTGAAAAAACATTATTTTCAGGTACATTGTCCAGAAGATCAAAAATTATTCCAATGTGATTTATGTTTGAAAAGATTTGGTCAAAGAACATTTCTAAACCAACATCGAAAAGCACATGGAAAGATTGCTAGAATGTCAAAAAATTAATATATAATTAATAATTGTATCTCGTAAATATTATAAATAATATTCCATCATTCAATAAAATAAAATAAAATTCAGTTACATAGCCTCTATAAATATATATATATTTTTTTTTTTTTAATTCATCTTTAATTTCAAAATTATTAACAAAATTAACATTTCATAAAATTCAAACATATCTATTATAAGAAAAAACATTTTCAGTATCTCAGTTAAATAGTATATTATTTTATTAGAGTATACTATGTTTGTTAGTAAAATATTTCTAAGATATAAAAATTTATCATTCGTTACATCGAGAAATGCAATTTGGTATTTAAATTAAATTATTTATAGGATATATATTATAAATAAAATTATACAATATAAAATTATAAAATTCAAATTAGGTTTTATATTTATTTTTTATTTTTTCATTTTCGTTTCTATTTGCAAATGACACCAAGCGGAATTTTTGAAAACCATGGAAAATAGAGAAAAACTTAAATATACCTATAAATATGAATTATAAATAAATTGCAATTTAAATTATTAACAATGTGGAAAATAATAAAAATAATACAAAAATATTAAATTAATAAAATTTTGTGAAAATATTTACAAACAAAAAAAGTAGCCTACATATTAGAAAATAAAAAAAAATTGAATTATATTTTCCAATATCTCATAAAACTTTACCCTGGAGGACTGGAGTTACAATGTTCGCTCTCATTTCGCGCTCAATACGCAGCCAGTGTCAAAATAAAGTTGAAATGTATGAAATTGTGTGAAGGTGTTCACAATGAACGCACCCTTTTCGCTCGCATTTCGCAACTAGGAAAAAAGTTGGTTAATGCTGGGTTTAATGATAAAAATTTGCCGCTTGTGCAGGAAAAATAGAACGAGATAGTATATTGTATTTTTATATGAGAAAAAAGTAGATCGCTGCAGAAGGGAATTTATTTTTTGACAAGGGAATATAAAATGCCTGATTATCTCTGTACAGATCACAGATGGCACTGTTGAATGGCAGTAGAATTTTATTTAAAAAAATAATAAATCATTTCAACTATTATATTTAAAATCAGCAATTAAATATTAATTGCAAATTGTATAATAAAAAATCAATTGTAAAAAATTTATATTTACAAAATTTATATTCAATCTCCTATATAAATATTTGAATTTTTTCTGATATAATTATCACACTTTTCTGAATATATACATATTAATAAATATTTAAAATTGAATTTGTTGTAATTTAAAAAATGTTAAGTAATTTACTCTATTAAATAATTTAATATATTAATAATAATAATAATATAAAAATTTAATTTTTATTATTATCAAACGTTTGTAGTTCGGTGATTATTATTATTAAAATTTATTGATTAACATATTATTGTAATGCATTTGTGTCAATTTCTTTCAATCAATTAAAGTTTTAAAAAATATACGTATTATATTTTTTGCAAAAACCTGGAAATAATTTGATTACCAATCGTTAATAATATTTTAAAATACGAAATTACTAAATATAAACTCATTATAATCCAAAATTAATATTTACATCCTTGTACATGAAAAAAAAACCGGCATAAACAAAGTTAATTATTTTTTTTTTAAATTATTAACATTTCCATTTTTTACATTTTATATATAAATTTAGTTCAAAATATTAACATTATTAACATAAAAAATGTAAACAATAAAAATTTTTAATGGCAATACTGAAATGTCAAATTTCAACAAAACTGTGATACCATATAAGAAGGATTATCTATGGTTTTTAAAAAATATCAAAAATTATCTATTGCAAAATGAAATTAACCCTTGCATAAAAATTATGCCTGGTAAAATTTCCTAGCATGAGGAAGGCAACGGGAAACCACCTCATGAACAGGTTCCCTAGTATAACATCAACATTTGGTAATTGCGATAGTAGCTATTTTTATAATCGTATCAATAATGGTAATATTGATAGTAATAATAAAAGTAACATGAGAGATAACAACAACTCAAATAATAATGTTAATGGTAATGATATTAATGATAATAACAATAATTATAATGGTAATGATATCAATGGTAATAACATTAATGATAATGGTAATGATATTAATGATAATAACAGTACAAATAATAACATTAATGGTAACAACAATACTAATGGCACAAACAATAATGATAATGGTAATGATATCAATCATAACAGCAATAATATGATAATGGTAATGATATCAATGGTAATAACAATAATGATAATGGTATTGATATTAATGGTATTAACAATGCAAATGAGATCAGCAGTACTAATAATAAAAATTTTGAAAATAGTATCAACAACATTGTAAACAACACCAAACGGAATAAAAATAATAACAGCTGGAAAATTGCAACATGAAATGTGAGGAGTCTGCTTAAACCTGGAAAGCTGAAAAATCTAGAATTGGAAAAAGCTAGATTAAATATTGATATAATTGGCATTAGTGAAGTGCATTGGAAGGGACAAGGAGAGATTATCACAGAAAATAATTATTTTATATATTCAGGTACGGATAACGAACAGCAGTACAGAAGAGGAGTAGGCATTCTTATGAATAAACAACTAAAACCATATGTTAGCAACATTATTTTGAAATCAGAAAGAGTAATGATGGTGCAATTGAAAATAAGTACAGGTAATCTAAATCTAGTTCAAGTATATGCTCCTACAGCTGACTCAGACGAACAAGAAATTGAGAGTTTCTATAATGACCTAGAGAAAATATGTAAACTAGTTGCGAAAGAAGATATATTAATGGTTCTTGGTGATTTTAACGCTAAAGTAGGAAGTGAAACAGAATCTAACGTAGTAGGCAAGTTTGGTCTAGGAATGCGAAATAATAGAGGTACAAGACTAGTGGATTTTTGTATTGATTACAATATGGTTATAATGAATACTTGGTTTCAACTTCCGAAAAGACGCTTATATACATGGACTTCGCCAAGAAGTGATAATTAAAGAGTGATAAAAAACCAAATAGACTACGTTATTATTAACTCTAGATTTAGAAACATGGTAAAAAGTTTCTGGAGCTGATATACAATCAGATCACAATCTAGTGTTATCCAAAATTGTATTTAAATTAAAGAAATCTGAAAAGAAAAATAGTAATCGTAGATTCGATAAGCATGATTAAAAAGCCAATATTAGAAGCATGCCAGATTCTTAATCAAGCTGGACCGAAAGAAGCTAAAAAAGAATGGATGACTCAGGAAATATTAATGCTAATGAACGAAAGAAGAAAGTGGAAGAATAATAATGACCAACAAATGTACAGAAAAATAAATAAAACAATAAACAAGAAGATCAAAGAAGCTAAAGCACTATTCTGGCGTAAACAATGTCAGGAAATTCAACTACTTGGTTAATGCTGGGTTTAATGATAAAAATTTGCCGCTTGTGCAGGAAAAATAGAACGAGATAGTATATTGTATTTTTATATGAGAAAAAAGTAGATCGCTGCAGAAGGGAATTTATTTTTTGACAAGGGAATATAAAATGCCTGATTATCTCTGTACAGATCACAGATGGCACTGTTGAATGGCAGTAGAATTTTATTTAAAAAAATAATAAATCATTTCAACTATTATATTTAAAATCAGCAATTAAATATTAATTGCAAATTGTATAATAAAAAATCAATTGTAAAAAATTTATATTTACAAAATTTATATTCAATCTCCTATATAAATATTTGAATTTTTTCTGATATAATTATCACACTTTTCTGAATATATACATATTAATAAATATTTAAAATTGAATTTGTTGTAATTTAAAAAATGTTAAGTAATTTACTCTATTAAATAATTTAATATATTAATAATAATAATAATATAAAAATTTAATTTTTATTATTATCAAACGTTTGTAGTTCGGTGATTATTATTATTAAAATTTATTGATTAACATATTATTGTAATGCATTTGTGTCAATTTCTTTCAATCAATTAAAGTTTTAAAAAATATACGTATTATATTTTTTGCAAAAACCTGGAAATAATTTGATTACCAATCGTTAATAATATTTTAAAATACGAAATTACTAAATATAAACTCATTATAATCCAAAATTAATATTTACATCCTTGTACATGAAAAAAAAACCGGCATAAACAAAGTTAATTATTTTTTTTTTAAATTATTAACATTTCCATTTTTTACATTTTATATATAAATTTAGTTCAAAATATTAACATTATTAACATAAAAAATGTAAACAATAAAAATTTTTAATGGCAATACTGAAATGTCAAATTTCAACAAAACTGTGATACCATATAAGAAGGATTATCTATGGTTTTTAAAAAATATCAAAAATTATCTATTGCAAAATGAAATTAACCCTTGCATAAAAATTATGCCTGGTAAAATTTCCTAGCATGAGGAAGGCAACGGGAAACCACCTCATGAACAGGTTCCCTAGTATAACATCAACATTTGGTAATTGCGATAGTAGCTATTTTCATAATCGTATCAATAATGGTAATATTGATAGTAATAATAAAAGTAACATGAGAGATAACAACAACTCAAATAATAATGTTAATGGTAATGATATTAATGATAATAACAATAATTATAATGGTAATGATATCAATGGTAATAACATTAATGATAATGGTAATGATATTAATGATAATAACAGTACAAATAATAACATTAATGGTAACAACAATACTAATGGCACAAACAATAATGATAATGGTAATGATATCAATCATAACAGCAATAATATGATAATGGTAATGATATCAATGGTAATAACAATAATGATAATGGTATTGATATTAATGGTATTAACAATGCAAATGAGATCAGCAGTACTAATAATAAAAATTTTGAAAATAGTATCAACAACATTGTAAACAACACCAAACGGAATAAAAATAATAACAGCTGGAAAATTGCAACATGGAATGTGAGGAGTCTGCTTAAACCTGGAAAGCTGAAAAATCTAGAATTGGAAAAAGCTAGATTAAATATTGATATAATTGGCATTAGTGAAGTGCATTGGAAGGGACAAGGAGAGATTATCACAGAAAATAATTATTTTATATATTCAGGTACGGATAACGAACAGCAGTACAGAAGAGGAGTAGGCATTCTTATGAATAAACAACTAAAACCATATGTTAGCAACATTATTTTGAAATCAGAAAGAGTAATGATGGTGCAATTGAAAATAAGTACAGGTAATCTAAATCTAGTTCAAGTATATGCTCCTACAGCTGACTCAGACGAACAAGAAATTGAGAGTTTCTATAATGACCTAGAGAAAATATGTAAACTAGTTGCGAAAGAAGATATATTAATGGTTCTTGGTGATTTTAACGCTAAAGTAGGAAGTGAAACAGAATCTAACGTAGTAGGCAAGTTTGGTCTAGGAATGCGAAATAATAGAGGTACAAGACTAGTGGATTTTTGTATTGATTACAATATGGTTATAATGAATACTTGGTTTCAACTTCCGAAAAGACGCTTATATACATGGACTTCGCCAAGAAGTGATAATTAAAGAGTGATAAAAAACCAAATAGACTACGTTATTATTAACTCTAGATTTAGAAACATGGTAAAAAGTTTCTGGAGCTGATATACAATCAGATCACAATCTAGTGTTATCCAAAATTGTATTTAAATTAAAGAAATCTGAAAAGAAAAATAGTAATCGTAGATTCGATAAGCATGATTAAAAAGCCAATATTAGAAGCATGCCAGATTCTTAATCAAGCTGGACCGAAAGAAGCTAAAAAAGAATGGATGACTCAGGAAATATTAATGCTAATGAACGAAAGAAGAAAGTGGAAGAATAATAATGACCAACAAATGTACAGAAAAATAAATAAAACAATAAACAAGAAGATCAAAGAAGCTAAAGCACTATTCTGGCGTAAACAATGTCAGGAAATTCAACTACTAGATAAAAAGAACCATAGCTTGGAATTACACAAAAAAGTAAAAGAAGTAACAAATACTGGTAGGAAAAAAAATTATGGTACACTAAAAGACGAGAAAGGCAGTATAGTGATGAAAGCTGAAAAAAGATTGGAGTTGTGGGAAAGGTACATTATAGATCTATTCAAAGATTCTAGAGCTGAAATTTCCGCATCACCGGAAGTGGAAGGTCTGGATATCCTAGAAGATGAAGTCAGGGCAGCCATTCTAAGAACAGATTAGCAACAGGTCCGGACATGATTCCAAATGAAGTCCTGAAGATGATGAATGAAGATGTAATAAAAATCCTAACTCACCTTTTCAACAAAATATATAATTCGGGCACCATTCCAAAAAATGGTTAAAATCAACTTTCGTGACACTACCAAAAAAAAAGAAATGCAGCAGTATGTGGTGATTATCGCACCATCAGTCTCATGAGTCACAGTCTAAAGATTTTGCTAAAAATAATTCATAATAGAATATATAACAAACTCGATGAAGAAACTCTGAAAGCGAAACGAATATGGGCTGAGAATGAATAGCAAAAAAACTAAATACATGATCATTGGCAAAGATTCAGGTAATAACAACATTAAACTAAACAACACAATTCTAGAGAAAGTGAAGAGATTCAAGTATCTGGGTACATTAGTAGAAGCAGGAGCAGAAAACAGAGCTGAAATAAATAGTAGAATAGAACAAGCCAGAAGTGCCTTTAAGAAACTGAGTAATGTACTATGCAAAAAAGAGCTAAATTTAGAGTTAAAAACAAAAATATTAAAAAAACCAGAGAGTTGATGACCAACCTCCACAGAGGAGAGGCACCTTAAGAAGAAGAAATTTCCTTGCAAATAAAAATTATCCCTGGTAAATGAAAAATATCCCTTGCAAATGAGAATTTGTAGTTCTCTTCGCACATATTAAATTTCCATAAGAAATAAAACCTTTCGGTCCGATTTTCCTGCACAAGCGGCAAATTTTTATCATTAAAACCCAGCATAACTTTTAACTTTTTCGCTGCAACTACGCGTTGATGTGTCAAAATAATAGAATTGTGTGTAAATTTTTTTTTTGAATTTTGTGGGCCATCAT
Organism: Empis stercorea; assembly: GCA_949752835.1. Classification (NCBI taxonomy): domain Eukaryota; kingdom Metazoa; phylum Arthropoda; class Insecta; order Diptera; family Empididae; genus Empis; species Empis stercorea. The sequence goes on from OX457086.1 coordinate 16,560,073, forward strand.
TAATTATTTGTTTATAATTATTAGTTATAAAAAAAATTACAATATTTATTGGAAAAAACAATAAACATAAACAATGAACTGATATTTAAGAACAAAAAAAAATTCTCATTGTGACTACTATGTTTGTAGACTGCGTAAGATAGCGAATAGAGGGCGAAAAGAAAGCGAAATTAGAGCGACCTTGTAACTCCAGGGTTATGTTTAATCATGGTGCTAAATTTTGCCGCAGCAGCGCAAAAATCACTTTCCCACTTGTCATGTTGAATTACACAATTTCGTAATGACTTTCTCTTTTTTTCTATAGGGTTTTGTTTTGAGTTTTTAATTTAATTGACAGCTGCATTTATTGTTGTACATTGTACGGTGTAAAAAATAATACGCGCTTTAAGTTCTTACTAAATAACTAAATAAATATTTAGAATTGAATCCTAGATTTAAATTATTTTTATAAATAATGAATGATTTAAAGTCATATAAAACAGAAAAATTAAATTGTGAGAATTCAACAAAATATTTTGATCGTTTAAAATGTGTTTGCCGTTTGTGTCTATCCCAACCACAAGAAATTCAACTTTTTGCTAATACTCCACAATCCCAAAACAACTTAAAATATTCGGAAATTGTTATGCATTTAGCAAATGTAAAAATTGATGAAAATGATAATTTACCAAAAGGAATTTGTGAAGAATGTTCATCAAAATTAATTTTATTTTTTAAATTTAAACAAAAAATTGAATTATCACAATGTACATTATCGACTTTATTAGAATCAAACACAGATTTTAATGTGATGATAGATGTGCCAATGTATGATGAAAATTGTGATGTGTATACACCAATTGAAGCAATAGATGAAGATAGTCTTAATATGATTGATAACAATAACGAAGAAGTGGAATTAGATGAATTGCAACAACAGCAAAATCAAGAACATGAAGATAAACAAATTCATTACTCAGACTCGCAAATAGATTATATAGAAGATACAGGAGACGGCGGTGGTGGTGGAGGCAGTGCAAGTATAGAGGAACAACCAGAATATGAGATAGAAGAAATTGTTAGTCACAATATGTATAAGCATCAACAAGATAATATTGAACAAATAATTGATGAAAGTGAAGAATATGATATTGAAATAATTGATGAAGATATTGATGATATTAGTAGTGGCATAACATATAAAATTATAGAAAAATATGATTCAGAAATAAAAAATGATAGAGAATCAACAGATGAAGTAGTAAATCAAGTTTATCCAACAGTCATTGCTTTTAAATCAAAACAAAATAGTCGAAATAGTACAACAATAAAACGAGAACCTAAACCAGGTGCACAATTTAATTGTGAAATTTGTGGTCAGAGTTTTTCACGCAAATCAACATTAGTACAACATTCTTCCGTACATTCAGAAGAAAAGAAATTTGAATGTGAATTATGTCAAAAGAAATTCACAAGACGTGGTCATGTCACTGTACATATGCGTGCTCATAATAACATCCGACCATATGCCTGCGATATATGTGGACGTGCATTTACAAAATCTGGTGATTTATCACGACATAAAAAAATTCATTCAGATATACACGATTATTATTGTACAATTTGTGGTAAAGGTTTCAAAAGAGCTGAATATCTTCAAAGTCATTTAAATATGCACACCGGAGTGAAACCCTATCGATGTAAGACATGTGAAAAAGAATATTCTTGTTATAGTAGTTTGACCAAACATTGCAAAAAATATAACCATTGATACAAAATAATAAAAATAAAATGTTTATATAATAATTAATTCATTTTTTTGCTATTTAAATAAAATTAAAAAAAAAATTAATTCTTCACTTTGTATAAATATTCAGTTTTCTTTAATTCCCACAAAATTCCTCGCTAAAAGAAAATGTTCTGATGAATCTGCTCGGCTCGATTTTGGTTTTATTCTTCTAACATTTTCATAAAATTTAAGCATATCTTTTTCCAATTTCGGTACATCACCATTGTCCCAAACTTTTACCAATAAATGTGCACCAACAGTTGACATTAACACTGCGAACCGTAATACTGAGTAGCATAGATTTGTAATATTTTCTTGATCTAATTGTCGTACTCCTGTAGCATTTGGTGCCATATCCGAAAGAACACAATTTATTCCCCTACCATTTAACATATTTCTTAATTTTTCCTGTGTTGTTGATTTGGTAAAATCCATTCCACCTAAGTTTATTGATCCCTGTAACGTATTTCAGTTAATTATTTTAATAATTAATTTTTTTAGCGTATAATTATTTACATCAACTGAATGAAAATGTAATAAATCTATACTAAAAACGTTGCCATTTAGTGATTTTTTCCCCATTGATCCATCGGCGTTTGTACGTTTTGCTGCTAATTGACTCCAACTTCCTGGTGCTGCACCACAATCTATAACCATATTACCGGGTTTTAAAATTTTATATTTATCATCAATTTCTATAAGTTTAAACACTGAACGGCATCGATAATTCATCTGAAATGAAATTCAAATATTAGTGTATGAGGATAATAACAATCAAAATTAATGTTTACCATTTTAGCTTTTTCCACATATGGATCTGCTAACTGTCGTGTTAACCATTCTTGTGAGCTTTTACTTTTTCCTTTAAGATTTGTGGGTACAACTTTAGCACAATTTTTCAATCCCGTAGATAATTTTCGCACTTGATTCATTTTCTTTAATAAAAACTTATTGCATTTTGCATTTGATTTGAAATGAAATCGATGTTAATATTGTGAATTATTTATTAGCTATTTTGAATTTATTTACCAAATGCAATGTCAAATCTGAATGTCAAAAGGAGCCTATCATATTTTTTTTTAGTAGTGTTAAAAGTCATGCTGTTTTTGTTACTAAAATATTAAATATTATTTATATATATTATTATTTTTTTAACATTTTATTAAATAAATATTATAATTAAGCCATGTTAACTGAAAGTGAGTTAAAATCTTCCTTCAAAACTGATGAAACTATTGAAAAAAAATCTAAAGAAATTACTAAAGGTATAATTTTCTTTCAAATTACATCAATTATAATTTCTTTGTTCTATGAATATAACAATGATTTTTTACTTGCTTTAGATTTAATAAAGAAACATTATGATATTTCATCATTTGTTGAATCACTTGGTTTTGCTCTAACATCAACTAATATTGAAATGCGTGTAAATGGCACTAAATTGTTGTCTACAACTTTATTAAAACTACCACTAGATTATTTATCTGAATTTCAAATGAACTTTGTAGTGACCTTTTACTGTGATCGCCTTAAAGATCATCATAATGTTTTGCCAGCTGTAATAGATGGTTTAACAGCTTTAACCAAAATGAAAAATATCCCAAATGGTTCAATAGCACGAATTCTACAAACATTTTTCCAACATACTACTTGCCAAAGTCAAGTACGAAGTGATCGTCTTAAGATTTATGAAATATTTAAAGAAATTACTGAAACTCATTCTAAAGAATTAACATTAATGGGTGGTGATTTTATATATGGTATTATAAATTCATTAGATGGTGAACGTGATCCAAGAAATTTAGAATTTATATATAAATTTATGCCAAAATTTTTGAATACATTTCCATTATTACATTTATCTGAAGAAATTTTTGAAGTATTTTCTTGTTACTTTCCAATTGATTTCAATCCATCAAAAAATGATCCAGCATCAATAACAAGAGATAATTTAGCTGATTTATTGGCAAATTGTTTAATAGGTAAAGAGGAGTTTGTTGAATGGGTAGTACCATTAGCATTGGAAAAATTAGAAAGTGATTTAATTGCAGCGAAAATTGATTCATTAGACTTACTGGTATATTTTTAATACTTATTCTTAATACTTATATTTCTATTTTAAAATTATGTGTATAAATTATAGAGTCGCTGTGCCAAAAAATATACAGCAAATACTTTGGTACCACATTTTGATTCAATTTGGTCAGCTATAAAAAATGAAATATTTCCGGGAAGTGATAATCAAGAAATTCATGCAGCTGGTCTGAAAACTCTTAAGATAATATTAGAAAAAGCGTCAAGTAATGAGGAAATCAGTAAAAATTATCAAACAACAATTCTTGGTACAATATTAAATCATTTAAGCGATGCCAATCATCGTTTATTTGCACCATCACGTTCAATAGCATTAGTCTGTGTAACTGGAGATCCTTTATTTGCCACTGATAAAATTCTTAACACTCTTATAATTAAATTAAAATCTAATGATTGCGATAATGAACAAAAAGTTAAAATTTTGTCAACAATATCTCAGGTATTAACTATTTGTTCAGTAAAAAATGTTTTACAACAAATAAATGGTGATGTTATGGGTAATCTAGAAATAGAATTAATGAATATTGTTAAAGATAAATCAAATAATATGGAAATAACAGAAGTTTTGTTAAATTGTTTAGTAGAATCCATGATTGTTTTTAAATTGGATAATCGTTGTATAGTTTATGACTATTTAGAAAATATTTTAAAGACTCAATCTATAAATTTGGAAAGAATTTTAAAAAGATTAGCAAAAACTTTTACGGAAGAATTTAAAGTAAAATTGATTGAACCATTAATACAAAATTTCTCAGAATTTGAAATTGAATCAATGAAAAGATTATATGAAAATTTTAAATTTTTAGTTGAATTTAATGAATTTGTTGGTCCAATATTAAATTTAATATTGACAAATATTTTTAATTTTAAATCAATACAAATATTTGAATTAACTTTAGTTGCTTTAAGAGCATTACTCGAAGATCAAGGAGATGAAAGTGAAATTATATTAAAACTTTACAAAGATTATGATGTCATAGATAAATTTATTAAACTTTCCAAAGCTAACAATAATTTATCACTTGATTTACTAAATGATATATCAATTATTTTAAATATTTTTATTAAAAAATTACCCAAAGATAAACAAAAAGAAGTTATGGAAAAATATTTACCACAAATGAAATTAAATATAGCTTCGGATTTATTTTTAACCAAAGGAATTCTTGGTTTTATGCATGAAAATATAAATTATAATGAATATTTTGAAAGCTTATTAAATGATTTGACCAGTTTATCATTAGAGAGTGATGATGAAAAAATACGAACAGCTGCACATCATTTAATTTGTAGTCTTTTAAATAAAATGGATGATAACGAAATAAATAAAAATGTTATAAGAAAACTTTTAGAAAAAATCAAATTGGAAATAAATAAAGAAAATCATAAAGCTGTTGAACTATTATCATGGATTTCGAAAGGTTTAATTGTTCGTGGATATAGTGATGCTGGGGATATAATTGAAACGGTATTTAGAAAATAATTTTTTAAACTTAATTAATTTTCATAATTTTTATAATAAAGATTGCAGAATTATTGAGCCATCCAACACTTTCCAAAACAGCTTGTTTAGCTTTTGAGATTATATCTTTAGAGTATCCACAATTACATTTACCTGTGGTTAAATTCTTATTTAAACAAAAATACTTTCATATAGTCATTAACTATATTGGACATGATTTATTAGCATTTTCAGAGAACCATTTAAATGCTTTCATATTTGTACTTCGAATGACACCGCATAAAGTTTTGAAATTAAATATAGTAAAGGTAAATATATATTCTAATAAATATAAATACTTGGTATTTAATTTCTTGTTTTAGATTGGACCCATACTATTTAAATGTTTGGAAACTGGTAAAACAGAAACAATTTTAATTACACTAGACATAAATAAAAATTTTCTAAAAGAGAAAGATGAATATTTTCGTACACATTTAAATCATTTAATTCCGCAATATTTAAAACTAACCGATTACAAAGAATCAATGGTATATCGTATACAAATATGAAATTCGAAATTACTAATTTAAAATATTATTTTTTTTTACAGAAAATAAGAATATCGGCATTGGAATGCTTAGAAGCAGTAACATATTATCCAACCTATGTTATTTTACCATTAAAAACTGATGTTGTTTTATCATTATCATCAGCATTAGATGATCATAAGCGGCTTGTTAGAAATGCAGCTGTTAAATCACGAAATTTATGGTGCCTAATTGGTTCACCAAATGGTGAATAAAAATGTTGAAAAAATCATTATATTACAAAAAATATACTAAATTAGAATTATAGTGAATATAAATATTTACGCACAAAGCCGTTAAAAAGTGTAATTTATTTTATTTTATTATATTTTTTTATTGTCTAATAAATTGTATTAATAAAATTACAATGGACTAGTGTTCAGCGATTTATATTAAATTAATATTTATATATCTCCTCGTATGTGTATATTTCACTCTCAACCTGTACCTTCCCAAATTTTGAATATTATTACAACACATTTCATGTTGAGCAAAAATAAAACATTGAGATTAAATGTAAAGGCACATAAATAATTTAAATTAATATTTAAAAAATTATAAAAAAATCAATAATTTATTGTAATAGATACATTTAAAATAAATAATAAAATCGTTATAAATTTAAAATTAAATATCTTCTCATTCTCGTTGGACTAGCATATTTACTTCCTCCAATTCTTCTTTATTGGTGAAATTTAACAAAGCTTCTTTGTATTTTTCATTGAAAATATCAGGGTATTGTTTACCAAGTGTAACTAACGATTCTATAAGATATTTTTTTTTAAATTATCTTATACATTAAAGAAAAATAATTACCTCTAATACAGTTTCGCAATTTTAATTCAGGTCCATCAAAATGAATAAATAACATTGAAAATGAATATTTTATAAAATCATTCCATACTCCTAATTCATTTTCAGCCATATCCTCTTCAAGTGGTTTTAATCTACAAATGACTCGTCCAGCCCATTCCCGAATTTCAGCACAAGGATCATCAAGTCGTTGTAAGATAGCTAAATCAAAATTTAAAAAAAAATGATTACATATATATTTAAAATAATATTAGAAGAATTTTTACCATATCCTATTGGTTTTAAATATTCCAGTTTTACAGATCCAAAATTTGCAAAACATTTTAATGCATAACAACGTGTTGATGATTTATTATCTTCAATTAAAGAAGGATAATAACTAGCTAATTCGGGTAAAATTTGTGTTGCCTATAATAATAAAGAAAATGAATTTTTATTGTATACTCCATTGAACCCTGATTTTTTTCACCTCCTCTTTAGCACCTTGGGTCATTGTACATAAGGTTGCAGTAGCCAATGATCTCATTGATTCAGCACTAGCACCAGCTTTCCATTTTAAATATGGTACTATAATTTCATCAACAAAAATTTTTAATACCTCAACATTTTTATCACCAACTAAATCAATTGTTTTATTCCAATTTAGCATAGCGATTGAAATTGCACTAAAAATTTTTATCTTTGCATCAGGTAATGCATTCTCCCAAACAGTTAATATACTTTGCTTTAAAATTTTCAAATAATTTTTATGATATTCACAAATTCTAATAACACCATGTAATAATAAAATTGGTTCTGTATGATCATCAACTGCTGCATCCAGACAATCAAATGTTTCCAAAACAGAATTTAAATGTTCTCCATGTAAAATATTTATTTTTGATTCATCGCCCTTAGCTAATTCTAAGAGAACTATTTTACCGAAATCATAAACTTCACTTCCATGTTCTTCATCAAATGACAAAGACATAACTTTAATTATAACATGATAAAGATTTTTCTCAATTTCTTCTGAATTTATATTTAAATTATCTATTGCAATTTCTAAAGTCTGATTATTATTAATTGCACAAGTACGTTTCCACAATTCTTGAGATAATTTTAATAAATATTCTTGAAATTCGGACTGAAATAATAGATATTATTTATTAACAATTATCTATATATTATAAAAAATTAATTTTAAATTGTACCTTTAAATTATTAGAAAAATCATTAGTGGCTATAATTTTCGATATTTTTAAAATATCATTAATATTTAATACAATTGTCGCATTATAAATGGAATAGAAACATTTAAGATAACCTAATTTACAATGTTTTTGAATATTATCAATTGCATGTTGAATCCAATCATCATATTTTATAAGTCTCCCTATTAAATCGGCAACTTTAAGTGCCTGAAATTTATTATTTCATTAATACATCAAAAAAACTGATATATATTAATATTTACTTCATTTGCAACTTCCTTTACAGGATCTGCACATGCTTTTGCTAAATCAATTAAAAATTCAAATACAAATGCTGTTAATTTTTGTTCAGCATGTAAAACAAATTGATACATTAATTTTAATGAATGTAAACGAACATCATCCTTCCAATCAGATGTTTCACGCATTATTAATTTATAAACTCTTAAAGATCTTTGTACTAACCCTCTACATCCTAATGTTGGCCTTTCAACACCTTCTGGATAATTTTCTGGCTTGTCATCAATCACTTCTAAAGTATTCATCTCACTTTCATTTTCATCATAATATTGTTTACCACACTTTTTCCATTCCTTATCAATTTTTGTTCTAACATCCGGAGAATCATCTTTTAAGCTAATCAAAAAAAATATACATAATTTTCTTATCTTATATAAATTTATTGTATAATTAATGTTAATTTATTTTACCAGCATAACACTAACGGCAATATTCTCTCAAAAAATGAATAACGATCCATTAAATTTAATAACCAATTACATCCTACTTTACCACATTCCAACCGTACCAAAGGCATTGGATCCATAAGAAGTGGTGAAATTTCCATCATTATTTCTGTAATTAAATCACCATTTTTTTTAATATGAATACAAACAATTCCCAGGCTTTCTATAGCTGCAATACGATTCGGTGAATGCTTATGATGCAAAATAGGAAATAATGGTTTGGCTAAAACTTCAGCACGATAATGAAAAGCCGGAGTACCTAATGCTAATACTTTTATACAATAGCATGCTTCTTTCTGTATTGCTGGAAAACTATCAGTTAAAGTTTTTAATAAAATGTTTATAATTTCATTATAAGATTTTAGTAATAGATCTGGAGCTTTAGTATCTTCAATATCAGTACTATATTTTACTATCAGAAAATGTAATTGTTTTAAGAATTCTAAACGCAATTCTTCACTATTTTCAATAATTTCTTTTTTGCCAATTCGTCCACAAATTGTTGAAACTATATATTGTAAATAATAATCATTTTTTGGTAATCTACTTACAGCAGATGTTATTACATGGCATGCCAATTCACGACAATTTTCAAATTTATCTGAATAACATTTTAATATATGAAGATAACAATCTTCATATATTTGTTTTATATTATCATCAGTCATTTCTGAATTTTCAAAAAATTCTTGTAGTCTGTTGAGGGTTTTTTGTCGATGTGAACGTTCGGCACTAATAAGTTTTTCACATATTTCATTACTATCAATTTCCATTTCTTTCATTTTAGGTTTAAATTTGTATTTAATTATTATTTATAGTTAATGCAGATTAATTCTATTAATTAGTTGCTATTATTGATAAAACAATTTGTTTTTACAAATATCTCCAAGGTGTAGTTGTTTATTTTAATTTTTGTTTGAAATATATGTAAATATTCTAGACTTGCCGTTTTTTAACATTTGGATTTAAGCCGTGAACAGATAGTACCGAAAGGATAAGTTTCGATTTTTTTCCTTAAGTTCAAATTTGGCATATTTTATAAAATTTTAAATTTTATTAATAATTTTGTAATCTTTCGGTAGTCGACGAGTTCATAGAAAACTAGTTAATCGAAAACGAGTTCATCGAATGATCAACACATCGAATTACAAGTTCATCGAAAAAAATATTATTTTTTAATTATAACTTACATTCTTACATATTGATGATTTTAATGAAAAATAGCTATAAAGGGAGCGGTCTGCTATTTATTGAATTAAATATACAGCTAATTCCCTTTCGCTAGTTAAAATATTTATGAATGCGCAATTTCGGACGCCAATAGAAAGGGATTGGAGGATTGTAAAAGAATTTCTCCCAAAAAATTTAAAAATTGACCTTCGAATGGTTTCAACTTTTAGAATCCAACTTAAGCAAACTTAATGAAACTTAAATTGACAATAAAAATATTTATAAAATTTTAATAAATAAATTTAAATTTTTTTTAATAATTAGTGAATCAAATTAATAGTGTTTAGGGGTTAAATTTTGTAGATTTTAAATTTGTACAGCTTTATTATATTGTTCTCTAAATAAAATAACTAAATAAATAAATATTGACATAACAAACATCAAAATAACAAAATTTCATCGATTGTGATCGATAAGTACGTGGCAAAAGAATATGGAAAATTCAAAATAAAGTAAGAATCGAAAGGCAACTTAGCGAATCGAAATCGACATTTGAACGAATTGAAACTTAACTGGTCGGAATTATCTACCAATATAGAAATTATCTACCAATATATTATCTACCAATATAGATTATCAGGATTATTAAGCTGTAATATTTACTTAATAAGCATTTAAAACTTTTGAAAATTCCTATTTTATTAAAAAAAATAATTTTGGATTTTCCATATACATTTGTACTTTTCTGAAGTTATACGAAAAAGGATATGAATTTATATTTTTGCTTACTGGGGTATCAACAAAATTATGAAAAACAACAACAAACAGTAGAATTAGCTTAGCGCAATACAATACCATTTTAAGCATCACCATTTGTCTTGTCAACCTAAGTAAAAGCTACAAGTTTTTAATACTAAAAATTATAAAATATCGTTTATAAAATATTTAATTAAATCATAAAATATTATAGAATATGAATAGTATTAGTGATAGTCTCAACTACGTAATTTTCGGTAATCCAGTAAGTCACGGAATTCTTGCAGCAGCATCAAGTGTAGCTAGAAGTGCGGTAAGTTCACATTTCTTATATAGTTTTATTTTGAATCCGTTATTTTCCTCTGCATTTTTTAATTTATTATTCGGCTTGAAATATTGTATTGTATTAAGTATATGTAATTTGTAAATTGTTCTTAGTGTTAATAGTTTAATTAAATTTGCTTCATAATATTACAATTATATGGAATTAATAATAAATTTTAATGTTTAACTTTCTGAAACGAAAGGGTGGTCTTATTCCAGCAAAAAGAAGTAATTTGGGAACAAAAACATCAAACGCTGCAAACCATATAATGTCAAATAGTTTACCACTGTGGCGATTGGCTGGTCAAAATTTATGGATAGTTCGTTTAGCCGGTCTAAGTGGTGCAGCAGCTGTTGTTCTAGGAGCATATGGTAGTCATCGAGAGTATAATGAAGAAAAAGGACAATCTAAATTAATATTTGAAACTGCAAGCAAATATCATTTCTTTCATTCAATTGCATTAATTGCAGTACCATTATGTCACAGACCAATAATAGTAAATAAGAATGAATAATTTTAATTGAATAATTGATTTGTAAACTGAATAATGTATTTATTTTAGACTGGATCATTAATGGCACTTGGTACAATTTTGTTTACTGGACCGTGCTATTATCGTGCGTTTACTGGAAAAAGTCAATACAGTAAAATAGCACCTTTTGGAGGGTTCTGTTTGATTTTAGCATGGCTAACAATGATGTTGTAAACTTTACTTGTCACTGTGTTAAAAATAAGAATTTGTTAAAATTATTTTTATAACAATGTATTTTTTTTTTATTTACATGTTTTTGTTTATGTAATGGGTAAAAGAATAAAATATTGAAATTGATTTATTGTTGAAAAAATGATTTTTTTCTATCAGAATATATTTTTTATTTATTTAATTCATTTATTATTCGATAAAATATTACTCTTGTGAAGTTAAATGTGCACATAATATGCCTAGAGATTTACCGAACATCCAACCAATATTCAATATTGAGCTATATGAAATATTTAACTCTATGTAATTTATTAAATATTCTTCGTAGAAAAATTAACAAAATAAAACAATTATCTTACAGTCGATGATATCAGTTTTGTGATGATATATTAATACTGTAACAACATTTTACAATATAGACAAAATTTAAATTATAATATATATTCAGTAACAACTTAAAAAATCTTCATAAAAATATAATTTAAATTTAAATTTTCGCACTATAAAAATAAATATATACAAAGAAATAACAAAAATCAAATTAAATTTAATTAAATCTTAAAAAGATTTTTCCATCTTCAAAAATTCTTTTATAATTATTAAGTAAAATTAAGTATAGATCTTAACATAATGTATTTATCAAAAGTTTTTCGAAAAAATATATAAACTTTTAGTCTTATCATTATTTTTGAAGGAGTTTTTGTGACCTTTGGTTTTTTTTATTTAAATCTGTACATTTTTGTTTTATTATAAGTAAAAATTACTCAGAACACTCAGTGCTGAATTGTAATTTCAATAATTTATGTAAATTTCAAATTTTGGTAAATAAATTATTATCATTTATCTTCATTTTTCTTGTGAGCCTGAAATTGAATAGGTGACAAAATTATATTATTAAATAAGTTTATTTAGATATACATATAATCTAATCATTTAACTTACCTTTTCAGCAATTTTTAATAATGAATCAAATGTTGTTTTACCCAATTGCTTTACCATTCCATAAAATATTTTCGTTTCAGATTCAGTTAAAAGTTCATATGGAGTACCAAATTCAACAGCTTTTCCAGCATCCATTACTAAAACTTTATCTGAATCCATAACAGTATGTAAACGATGAGCTATTGTCAATACAGTACAATCTTTAAATTTACTACGTATAGTAGCTTGAATTAAATTGTCCGTTTGTGGATCAACATTTGCTGTAGCTTCATCCATTACAAGAATTTTATTTTCTCTTAATATTGCTCTAGCCAAGCACACAAGTTGCCGCTGACCAACACTAAAATTACTACCACCTTCTGATATTTTACTTTGCAATCCATGAGCTAATTCACTTACTACATCTTTTAATTTAACCTTTAAAATAAAATATTTTTACATATAAGCTGAATAACAATTACATATTTTCATATTACCTCTTCTAAAGCTTTCCACAATTTAGAATCTGAATACTCATCAAATGGATCCAAATTATATCGCATAGTACCTGAAAATAATACTGGTTCTTGTGGAATAATTGATATTTTGCTCCTCAAATCATGCAGGCCTATTTCATTAATATCTCTACCGTCTATTATAATTGAACCCTCAGTATATGATAGTCTAAACAATGCATTAATTAATGATGATTTACCAGCACCGGTTCTACCTACTATTCCAATTTTTTCCTTTGATGTAATTTCAAAATCAAGTGATTTTAAAACGAAATCAGATTCAGGATCTGGGAAATATCGTAATGATAATTTATCGAATTTAATAAGACCATCCTGTGGCCAATCTGCTGGTGGTTTTTTATCTGGTGGAGCTTCTAATTCGCCTTCTGGATCTACTGATTCATATTCGACAACTCTTTCAACACTTGTCATAGTATTTTCTAATTCAGCTGATTGTCTCATACCCCACTGCACCATACCAGTTAAACCCATTGCTTGTGTAATTGCCAAACCAATGTTACCACCACTATCAGTTCCAAAAAAGAAGAAGCTCAGTGTAACAATAGCTATATACATAACACAGAAACAATCTAACCAAAATCCAAATGCTCGGCTAGTTGATATAAATAAATAAAATGCTGAGCTATGTAAATCTTGATGATTATCAAATTCATGAATTAATATTTTTTGAGCACCAAAAGCACGTATAGTTGATAGACCATTTAACGATGCTGCTAAATGAGAATAAATTGGTGAACGTGTAACAGCTTCCATTCGTTTAACATTTCTTGATGTTTTTAAATAAAAACTGCGCAAAAAATAAAATATTACAGCAATAATAGATGTTGGTATTAAAAAGTAAGGATTAATTACAGCTACTACAATTACAATACCAAATAGTTGGAGAAATATTTGTATAACGTCTATCATAACTGATGGTAGAATTTCATCAACTTGTCCCATATCTTTAGAAAATCGATTTAATATCCGACCAGATGGATTTGTATTAAAGAAATACATTGTTGCTCTGGTGACACCATTAAACATATAATTATGAAGATTTCGGGATGCTTTCATAGCAACATTAAAAAAAAGGAAACTACGAAATAGGGTAAGGATAATGGTAGCAACTGTAATTCCAGTAAAAATATAAAAATCTATTTCATCTGCTGTTTCAATATCATCTGTTGTTTTCATATTATTTGTTAAATTTATTGGATTTGTTATTTTGGAATCATTTGTTATTGTGCCTACTTCATCAAAAAAAGATTTTATAACATTTTTAAATGTATCAAATAAGACATCCGTTTGATTATCTTTCATCAAATAAGTATTTTCATTTCTTGTATTTCTGTTACCTTCTTTATTAACCCAAAACGATAAGAACCAATCACCACCAGAAGCTAAAATTTGTGCCAGAATACAGGTAAATATCATAAAACTAACAAAACAAAATCCTCCACCAGCTTTAAAATATTTTGAATACAATGATAAACCAATCGATCCTTGTTGTTGTGTTTCTTCAACTTGCATACGCTTATCATCTTCAACCAATTCCTCAACTGAATATATAGACGATTCACTAATTTGCCTTTTACGAAGTCTATGCTCTGAATTTGATTGTATCTCTTCTTCCTCTTTTTCGGGTTCGGCTAACATTTTTGCAAAATCTAAACCAGAATCACGTAGAGTTTCATATGAACCAACAGCACTTACTTTACCATGATCAAGAATAACAATTTGATCAGCTTGTTGTAAAAATTGTAATTGATGTGTTACTAATATAACAATTTCACTTCGTAGAAAATCACGCATACATTGATCAAATAAATGTCTTCCAACATGTGTATCTACAGCACTCAATGGATCATCCAGTAAATAAATTGAACTTTTTCTATAAACAGCTCTAGCTAAACTAATACGAGCTTTTTGTCCACCTGATAGAGAAGTGCCACGTTCACCTACGATTGTCTTATCGCCATATTGTAATAGTTCAAAATCTCTTTCTAATGCACATTTTTTAATGACGGTCTTGTACCGTTTACGATCCATTGGCTGTCCGAATAAAATATTTTGTCGTACTGTACCAGTAAATAACCATGGTTCTTGTGAGGCATATGATATTGATCCATTAATTTTAACTTTCCCATCATCATATGGTAATTCACCTAAAATTACTTGCATTAGACTTGATTTTCCTGCACCTACTGGACCAATAATAGCAACTAATGTACCAGGCTGTGCTCTTAAACTTACATTTTCTAATGTATGTTCATTGCTAGATTGATCCCATTTTGCATAAATATTACTAAGATCTATTCCGGCTTCAGATAATGTTGCATTATTATTTTTACCATCATGAACAGAATTTAAATTATTTCCATCTATAATTTTATCTTCAGTAATTTCTTTAGTTATAGTTGATAAATTGCTATATTCACCATCTTTTGGCATTTTTGTTGAATTTGTATCATCCACTTGAATTCCAGTTTCTTTATATTGCATAAAAGTTTGAATACGTTTACATGAAACAAGTGTTTCAGCCAATTGGCCAATACCTTGTGGAAAAAATACTGTCATAGTTGGTCTTAAAATATTATAATATGCAGTAATGACAAATGCTTTTTCGGCAGTTAAATAATATCCTAATAGTGCATAAGTTGCAAGGCTCATAAAAATTGAAACACGTGTTAAAAACATTATAAATGATAATAAAATACCACGAATATATGATACTTGACGTATAGTATTAATTTCCTTTTTCCTAGCTAATGCAGCTAGTTTACCAAATGGTTTCTCCCAAGCATACATTTTAATTACTTGTATCCCTTGGATAATTTCATTCATCATTCGGACACGTTCATCGGTACGTAAAGCAGTTTTTAATCGTAATGTTGATGTTTTCTTGCCTAAAAATGCCTGTAGTGGTAGAAAAGCTAACATAAATGCAACACCAGCAAATGCTGCAACACCAATCTAAAAATAATAAAATTAGTCTACAATTAAATGTAAAATGAGCTATATAACCAAAATATTACTTACTTCCAAATACATTAAATATGTAATGACTATTGTCTCAATTGGACCAATCCATAGAAAATGTAAAAATATTACTGATAAATCTAAACGACCAACATCATTTGATAATAGATTAACAACTTGTCCAGCAGTTGTATCACCTAAAGCTGTTTTACTTAAACGTAATGATTTTCGATATATCATACTACACATAGCTAAACGTATTTTCATTCCCATATGTAGTGTTCCAAGCATATATGAGTGCATAAATAAAACATTTAAACCAGTTGTTAAAATTACAGCACCAGCATAAAGGTATGCTTCGGTAATATCATTATTATCAGTTGTTGTTGCATAATATGATATTAATCCACCAAGAAAAAATGGTTGAGACACTCTAAAAATTCAATAATAACACAAAATTAAGAAAAATATAAATAAATCTTTGAAGTTTTTTTAAACATGCATTTTGATGCTCCTTAATATATTAGTTAAAGTCATAAAAGTTTTTAAAATCATAACGAATAAATAAAGAACAATAATTTTAAATTTCTTCATCTTCTTATAGGTTATTTAACAATATAAAATCGTAACAAAATTTTAAATAAATTCATTTTAAACAATTTGAATAAATAAAATAAAATTCATAGCGAAAATATTAGATAGAAGGGGGGAATATTAAATTTCGATAGTAAAAATATTATTTTTTTAACAAATATAAATTATTCAAAGTTTTGTGACAATAATTTTTCTTTGTTTATATATAATTTGAAAAAATATGTAAAATCGTTATTCCATATTCTCTATAATCAATTATGAGACTTATGTTTTGCTTTTTGAACATGTGATTTTAAAATATATATGTAAAGTAGTTTATATAATTTTTTTTACGAAATACATACTCGAATTACAAAAATAAATGTATTTTAAATAAACATTAAAAAATTTATAGAAAAACAATAATAAATATAAAATAATTACTTATGTATAGTCATTATAATTATTATTGTTATTATGATAGTATCATTTAAAAATTAAATTTTCATTGGTTATTTATAATAGATAATTTCTAATACTATGAAATATTTAAATAAAGATATTATATTATTATTACAGCTCAACCTAAATCACAACATTTAATTATTTGAACTTGAGCTAAACACGCGGTTCCTTTTCAAACTCTTTTTCTGATTTTGTTTGAGCAGTAAGAATGCTATAAAATTATTATTATTATAATTTCTATAATTAAATATGAAAATTAACATAACATAAATCAAAGTTGTTTTAAAGAAAAAAAATTATTTACGTAATATCTTTATGACTAAAATTTGCAATAATTGCTCCAATCAGGATCGGCTGTTGAATTCTATCATTTTATTTGATATATGTACATATTTATAAATTAAATTATTCTTATCAAAATATATTATTTATAATTTAAAAATTAATATTTTATATACATTATTTGTATTTTTTTTAAATAAACTTACTTAAATAAAAATTCAATCATAAATAGTATCGTTCCAAGTAATGTTAATTTTAATCCAAATACATTTATAGTTGCTTTTAGTAAACTTGGTTCTTTATTCATTTTGGTTTTATTTTCCAATTCTCTTTCCCACGCATTACATAATTTTGTTCCTAAAATATCTATAAAAACAAATACATAAAATAATAATTAGAAAAAATTAAGCAAAGTTATAGAATTTAATGATGGTCTAAAAACTATTTCTTCTATGTCTACTTTCTTTAAAGATTTTCCCGACATTCTATTTAAGAGCTACTAAATGGATTCCGAACCATAAATTCCTCTGTAGCGGAAAGTAAAGAAACTATTTATTGTAACAAGCTCATGGCTTTGTAGAAGGTCAATTGTTGTCAGCAATAGTATACTACACACTAAGCTAAGCCACTATTTACAATTCCATTATCTAGACCTAGAGATTATTTACAATTCCATTATCTAGAGATGTTCGACTAATAACAATTTATAGACCAAGACAATTGGGTATTATAAGTAATATATCAAAGATTCTAAAATATTAACCATTCATTCATAAACAAATAACAAAACAATTTTAAAATAAAATTTTCAATTAAAGATTGACTTATTTTTTTATTTATAAACCAATAAAAATCAGTTCGTTGATATTAATAAGCTAATCAAGAGTGATATATATTTTATTATTAGTATAATATGATTTGAATTTCCGAAACGTATAATTTTCGAATATGTATATAATTTTGATAAGGAGTTTTATCAAAAACAAAACAAAATAGCAATGTCTGAACGAAAGTGATAAAGATTTCAAAAATATTTTATTTCAAATATGTACGTGCAACTTTTTGCTAATAATTTTGGTATGTATAATTAAGCTATCGGTAATACATAATTTATTAAATAAAAAATTTTGAAAAAAAAATAATACTTGGCAATAATTTTTCAATATATACAGTTGCGAACATGAAAATAGCAGTAGCAGTGAAAAAAATGGTTACATATAATTCAGATTTGCTTTGAGCTGAATATAAATTATTCCTAATTGAAATGTTTTTTATTAAGTAATTTAAAAATTGTATCCGAAAATTAATTATTTCAATTCTAACTTTATAATGGCACAAAATTATAACAAATATTAGTTTTTTAATATTGCTACAGCTACTGCTATTTTAGTGTTCACAGCTGTAATTATTTTTATGATAACTAAAATACCATAAGTAAGTATAGAAAGTATAATAGTAAATAATATTCTATATTCTATTCAATAAATTAATATTCTATTTTTTAATAAAAGTACAATGTCAATTGGTATAATAACGCACCATATCAAAGTTACTAAATTCCATGAGGTTAAATGGAAATATATTCATTTAATTTTTTAATTATGACAGGTTTTTTTCTTAAATATTTTCGTAATCCATGGCATTGTATAAAAAAATGTATAAAGATTATAAATACTTAAGTATATTAGATTATAAATTTATAAAGATTATAAAAGTATAATCTTTTCTTATCAGTATTTTAATTCTTCTATTTTATTATATAAAAAATATATTTGTTTTTTTTAAAGATAATTATGCATATAGAACAATTACCTGATTTATGTTCTTTTAATTCTTTATATAAATCTGATTGTTCCAAAACCTTTTTTCGTCCCTTAAAAAATATTGGCATTGTGTAGCTAAAAATAAATAAGATTTTTGTTATTTTAATCTTTTTATATAGTAAATTTTCACTAAAAAAAATTATATATACATACCAAAAGCATAAAAACGATAAAGGATTTGTTCCTTCACGAGGATTTTTTGGTAAAGTTTTTGTTTCCCCAGATTCCATTTTTGTTTAAATAGTAAATAGTAAAAATTTGTACTAATTTTTCTGTAAAATCAAATCAAATAAAATAAAATATATTAAAATAAAGAATTAGAAAATTGTCAAATATTAAGTCATTCTTATAATTTAAAAATAAATATATATTTGATTAAAATAGTTTTATTTTACTTCATAATTAACTAATTTAATTTATTTTTTTAAATCTATTTTATCTAAAGTAATTAGTGATTAATACATAACGTATAGATCATCATATAATGTCAGATGACAAATAAGTAGGACATCCATCTGATGTCGTATTCTTCAAAATATATTGATTGAGTTATGAGTTAGTTTTTTCACAATACCAAATTCAAAGTTAAATTATAATTTAACGGCAAAACAATTTCATTGTAATTTCATCGGAAATGATTGAAATAATTATACACGAATGACAAATACTGATAAAATCTATTAGAGTTGTGATTGAATACACTATTTTTATTGGAAAATTTGCTCATATACAGGAAAAATAAAGAAAGAATATTGTTTTTCTTTCATCATTGATTAAAATTTTAATTGATTTCAATCAATTTTAATTTATTTGTGACCTAAAATTGTTATTTATTTTATATATGTATAACAATATTTTTAGATATCGTCGATGTATAAAAGCAATGTTCATAAAATGTAAATGTTATAAAAATCAAAAATAATTGAAAGTGTTTTCAAGTAATTTTTTATTAAATTTGTTTTTATAATATAATTTAATGTTTGTAAAATATAATGAATTTTGATCAAACTGTGTTGAACTATGATGGGTATAAATAATGTTAAATATGTAAAAATATATATTCAACAGGTGATAAAACATGCACATATATATTTTACAAGTTGATATCTTTATATAACATTTAAATTGTATTAGGATAGTCACACAACACACAACATGAAAAATTGTTTGTATATCCGTTCCTTGGAAGATATCTATATAAAATATATGTTATTGTATTTAATTACATTTCCATCTCCAAATATATTATCTTCATTATTTAATTTAAATTTTCTCATTACTAATTGCTTTATTGTTTTTCTAATAAATAATTATATATAAATTTTCTAAATCTTAATTAAATTCATTGTCATAATATTTCGTAATTTTAATAATATAATTTTTTTTATCTAAATTACTTGTACATGACAAGTTTATCATAATTATTTATAAGTATTGACACCATGTATATATATATTAAATATATTATTTTAACTAATCTAAAATATAAATTTAGAGAGACAAAATGTCTTATCATATGTAGGTACTATGTTATCTTTGATTTTAAATGATTATGAAATTTATTGATAATAAACAACATATACCTACTTAAATATATTTTTAGAAATTTATAGTTAAAATTAATTAATAAAATACGTTTGAAATATTTTTAATTAATATATTATATTATTGATAATAAAAAAACAAGTAAATAAGCAACAAGTAGAAATATAAGTAGTATCTACTCTGTTTCTGTGATGATAATTATTTTCGAATTAGTTTAATTCCATTAATTTAAAATTACCAACAACAAAAAATTAATAACATTTAATTTAGATATTAATTATTTAATAATTTTTCATTTATGTATATGTACATGATTTAGAATTTAATTTGATTTATTTGTATATTTATTATTCAAAATAATTATTTTTGATAAAAGTAATTCAGCATATTTTAATAGACAGAAAGTTATAACTAGACGAGTAGTTTAAATTTTATATGCCAAAATCTTTCTGATCTTCTAAATATCGCAATTCAATAAAATATAGATATTAATAGATAAAAAAATATCATCAAGTGACCGACCAATAACCCTTAAAATGACCATGATGAGCTCTAACGCAAATATCAATCAACAAATCTGACCTATAATCTAATTCAACCTTATCGAGATTATATAAAAATTGACCGTGACAACAAATTCGATCAATGAACTTTTTTTTAAAATAAATTATAATATTTTGCTTATACATTAACATTAAAATTTTATTTTATAATATTATATTTGACTAAACAAATTTTTGATTGTGAATTTTTCCATATCTCTCTGTATTTGTACATGACCTACTCTATAATTATAATATACCTCTGTCTGTAGTTATATAATTTGCCGGTAAATACAATGCAATTATCAATCTTTATAAGCAAAAACTAGTTTTAAAAACTAGCTATAATACAATCGTATTTTATCTCCTAAGTTAATAAAGTGGTGTATCAACAAATTTTATATTTGCTTGGGAATTAGTTGAATTAGAGTTAGAGATACATAATTATAATACCGTATATATATAAATTTTGATTAAAAATTCAAAAAAGACTATTATTATTAGTTTGAGGATATCGATGAGAAATTAATCTCTAACCAATGTTTATACAACGTTTTTATGGTAGTTTAATCAATGAGACAGCAACCAGTCTACAGAAGGAGCATTGGTTAAGCTAAATTTGTCGATTTTTCACTGTCTCGATAGTCGAAATACCCAGTAAACAGAATTAATACATTGCAGTACTGCGATCATTTGATGTTAACGAAGACGGTCTATGTTTAACAGCCGAGAACAAAAAAAAACAATCAGTTTTACAAGATAAAGTAAAATATTGAACAAAAATGTTTTATATTATTATCTAGACATTTAGCAAATGTACAAAATTGTAGCAGATGTACATATATTATGTTTAGTGAATAAGTATACATATAGCAATAATTCATATTTCTTTCCTATTATCATTCAGTTTTTAAATTCATTTTAATTCACAGCTACGTGGTGTGGTCTCAAATTTTTGCAAAAAATCATTCAGACAATATTATTAACACATTTTAATTTATATTTACAAAAAAAAAATAATTTTATGGATTTTTTTGTATATCGATTTGGCTCCGTTTCGGGCCTTTATTATCAATAATTTGAACTGAAAGCCAATAATTCTGCTTATATAAAATAAAAATGTTCTGAATCTTATTCTGATTCAATAAATTATCTAAAAACAACAAAAATTGTATTTATACACAAATAATTTTAAAATTTAATATAAATTCATGAGAATTTTTATAATAATTTTTATAATAGCACTTTTAATTTAAAACTTTTTCATTATATATATACTTAATTGAAATCATGCGTGTGTATGATAAAAATATAAGTATTTCTTATTATTAAACAGACTAAATAAAATGTTGATAATTTTTATTATTTTGTTAAAATTAACTTTGTGTAAATAAAATTTATATTTTCGTATTTCTTATATTTATAGAAAAGTATAATTTAAATTTTACAAATTATTAGGCATATATATTTATTTTAGTAAAATACCTAAAGCAATTATTTCTAGTTCCTATACACATTATAAATTCAAATATAATTTTATCGATTTATACCTAACTACTTTTACCTTTTATATTATAATCAAATTGTCAATATAATCAAGAAATACAACATTTATTATAAAATATACTCACATAATTTTTATTATCTTCCAAAGTACAGTAGAGGCACTTTTTATTACTTGGTTAAGAACTACTTAAAACTATATATAGTATTTAATTATTCAGCAATTTTAATTTATTTTCAATATTTTGTATATTTATTATTTTATATATAATATTTTTGTATATTTAAAAATTAGTAAAACACTTTACTAAATAATAATTATTAAATAAATTCATTTTATTTGAATATTGTCAATTTTTTTTATATAATAAGAAAAAAAGTTTAAGAAAATACTTTTAATTTACCGACAAAACAAATAATTTTTTTTCAGCTTATTATAATAATTTAATTTGTTTCTATTGACAAACTATATATATACAGAAAAATATATTTATATTTTATAATATATTTTTTAAAAATTATAAAAAAATATAATAAATTTTTATTTTTAACATAAAATCACTTATACACACAATTAATAATTAATTTAAATTTATTTTTATAGTTTTAACATTTATATTAAGTACTTAATAATTTTTAATTATTTAAAGGCACTATTTTTCATTATTACACAATTATGTATTAGAATTTTTTTGCAATCTTAATTGAAAAATTTGTTAAAATATTTTATTTCTTATGTAAAAAGAAAAAATAATAGTTTGTATTAGTTTTTGAGACTATAATTAAAGAAACTTATAGCTATAGAAGAATATAAATTATTATTACTTATATACTACTTATTGTGAAAAAAAATATATATGCGGTATGTATGTACTACTGAATTGATGAAGACGATTCAACCGCTAACAAAACACTGATGACATTTTTGAAGAGACATTCAGCTATACTACTACTCCTACTACTACTACTTTACTTAACTTTATAATACTAATGCTAATTCGTTTTCCCCATCTATTACCATGTTTCCATGCACGGAGTTGAGTTGAGTTGAGTTGAGTTATCGTTCACTTGAAAAAAATCAAATTTCAACCCCAGTCGTTTCCATGCAAAAACTCGAGTTGAGTTGAGTTGAACTGACAGTTCTGGCAACACGATATAAAACAGGTTTTTTTATTTCATAATAATTAAATTTATGTCATTAATTTTAATATATTTTTCTCCTCCATTACTGATATTAAAATTTTTACTTCATTGTCACTCCAAAAAAGCCTTCCTGACGCCATTATTATTAAAAAATAATAATTTTTTGTTCATTTACACATACAAAGATATAAAATGTCAATTTACTAATACAATGACATAACTCAACTCAATCCCACTAGTTTCGTGGAGTTGAAATGGATTTAACGAAAACTCTACTCAACTCGTGTTTCCATGGGGTTCAACTCGAGTTGAACTCGAGTTCAACTCGTCATGGAAACAAGGTATATATATAGATATATAAAAACTTATTTTTATTGTAAATTGAGAAAATCGAAAAATATTTTTAAAAAAATGTAGAATAAGAATCAAGAAATACTTAATCAAGAAATAGAGAATTAAAATTGACTATAATTATAAATAATAAATAGCATTTTTCTAAATGAAATTTGTACTTTCTAATATTAAAAATTATCCTCTTCCAGCCCTAATTTGTCTTTTTCCAAAGGTACTTCTTTATTTTGGGAAAAGATAAATTTGAATTGTAAAAAGATCTTTTTGAATTGAACCATCTTCATTCTAATATGTAGCTTAGATTTTTTTTTCATATTTGTCAATTTTTCATAATTTTTATGTGATTTTCCACCAAGTTTTTGCCACCCAATATGCAAATTGTCTAGCGCAGGCGTAAATTTTTCAATATTGTTGAAAGTCAGCGCTGGCGTATTTTTTGACTGGTGTTAACATTGATTTCCATATGTTGAAAATTTTCAAATTAACACTATCGATTAAAGCTTTAATTGTGCACCGGCCTTAATACTTATTTATTATTCTCTTTTAAGTGGATTGGAGTGAATCGAAAATAAAATATTTGTACTCTTGTACATTGTAGAATGTATAGTACAACCAGCGTTGCCAGATTGCAAGCTTAATCTTGTTTTGCAAGATTTTTCATCCATTGCAAGATTACAAGATTTTATGATAAATTACAAGATTTTAACTAAAACCGCAGGATTTTGCAAGATTTTTAAATTAAATGATAATTTTTCAATTTATTTACGAAATTTTTCAATGCATTCGTAATTTTTACTTTTAGCTTACTACATTTGCGTCGAAAAATAAATACTAATTCATATAAAAACTAAAAAATCACAATTCAGTTTCAGTAACTTACTTAAAAATCACATTTCAATATAAATTAAATAAAGTAATTCGTAAATTTAAATATGAACCGTTTTTTTAAAGTTTTTTTTACTCACTTAAAAAAAACGGTTCATACTTAAATTTACGAATTACTTTATTTAATTTATATTGAAATGTGATTTTTAAGTAAATTACTGAAACTGAATTGTGATTATTTAATTTTTATATGAATTAGTATTTATTTTTTGATTAATATTAAGTATTTTTAATTTATTTTATTAAAAATAATAAGAAAAATATGAATTCAATATTCAAATGTATAATGGTTTTTTTAATTAATTAATTGAAATTATATACTTATTAAGTTACATATTTTATTAGGGCATCATGTGTAATTCTCTGTGTATCTTGTAATAAATCATTCGTATTTTCTTTTAGGACAGCTAATACGATAGTTTCATTTTCATTACTTTAATATACCACATTATATTTAGTTATTATTAAAAAAAAGATTTTCTATTGGAAAACAAGATTTTTTGTTTTCATTTACAAGATTTTCAAACCAAATGATCTGGCAACGCTGAGTACAACATAGTAGGTACACACGTACTATATTGAAACTTACGTACTATTACTATACTGAGAATGAGTATGGTAATAGTAAGTAGGACTGAAGCACTGAAATGAAGTGAATAATAGCGTAGCAACGACTTCGTGCTCGTACTTCGCATCGCGTTCCGTTTGCGTAACCTTTGCACTTGGGATTGTAGTGTTGCGTTGTGTTGTGATTGTGAAGTGAATGACTAAATGAGTAAATTGATATATTTCTCTTAATAAAACAAATTCGGCCAGCAGCCACTCCACTCAACTCACTGTACTATAACGAGTAGTACAGTACAATCTACCTACACTGTAGCTGTCTGTACAGTAACGGAGTTCAGTCAATCACACATTAAGTAAGAGGAAAAAAGTAAATTTATACTCTTCAAAATATACTCTTCAAAATCAGTTTACTCTTCAAAATCAGTTATAGTTGATTGTACGATTATTTTTTTATCATTTCATATTAAACTGAATTAAATTTGATTTATTGATTAAAAATAATGGAAGAAAATTAATTTAATGGATTTATAAAAAAAAAGTATTCTATTATTTATGAATTATTTACAACTTATCAGTTATATAAATTAATTATTCTAATTCTTTTGGGGTTTCTTCACATTAAATTTTACAGTATATCTATTACCTATGGATTAATCTCAATTTCAACCCTTTTCGTTTGTTATTTTTCAAAATTAGCTAGTAATTATTTTGATTGTTGTTGATTATATGTTAATCAGAAACATAAGTGAAGTTGATTATCAAAATGAATCATATTATGCTAAAAAATGTATGGAGTCGCGTAGTGTTTCCCTTCTCCGAACATCACCAGTATCTGAACAGTTTTCAAGAAAAACGTGGAAATTAGTATCTTGTAACTCTTCTTAGAACGCATAAATAAAAAATATCTAAATTGATATTTTATAAAATATTAATAATTATGAAATATTTTTTTATTAATATGTATAATAGGTGTTTGACTACTGGAGAATTGGTAATTTTTTAGTTATTTTGAAAAGCTTTTTTATATTATTTATTATTAAATTTGGAAAACCTTTATAAATTCAGAAAATTTCGGTTTAGATTCATATTAAATTAAATTCACATAATTCCATATACCATACGATTTTTAAGAATCAATTTAAGTTCCAATTTGTCGCTAAGTGTTCGACCACTGGGGAAACGACCCTAATTATTTTAATAACGAAATGCTATATATATCTACCTAAGTAACAATTTATCTGAATCAATATGTAAACCAATTAAATTATTAAATTCAATATTTATGATCAAATTTCTTTAAATTATTTTTATTCGGTAAAAACCAAAATTATATAATGTCGAAATTTGGCAATGTAAATAAATTTACTTGTGGTCAGCAAAAATTGATTTTTATGTAAATATATAGTAAATAATATAATAATTATTTTGTATTTATTGTTGAGTAATTTTCAATAGAATTTTTGTATTTGTTTTTATTTAATTTTATTTATTAATCCCGCAGATCAAAATAATTTGACGCTTTAAATTTTTAATTTTTTTATAATTTGTTAAAAGGAAATTTGGATCGCATTTGATCTACAAATGATTAAAACTATTTAGTTTATTATTTATTTTGTTAGCAATTGTGATAAATTTTTGAATAAACTTTAAAAACTAAATTATTATACAATCTACTAATAAAACTTATTTTAATTCTTTACAAAAAATTAATTGAATTGAAATTATATTTGCTAAACTAAATGTTGTAGCACTGATTACTTTTTTGTTGTCAATTACAAATGTCCTTTAATTATGTCCATTAATGTCCATCTTGTCAATTAATTTCTTGTAATATAGGACATTAATCAATATAGAATTGAATATAAGACATTTATCAATGTGTAAATTTTAAAATTTGTGTAAATTTTAATTGAAATTTCAATAACCTTTTATACTATTTACTTTATTTAATTCAAATATTTAGGTAATGTAAATATTTTTCGTTAATAATTTTAAATGTTTAAAAATAATTTGCCTGTTACACAAAGTTCTCTTTTATATTATTTTATTATTATTTAATTAAAATGTAAATAATTTTGCAGTTATAATTTAAATATTTATCATTAGGTAATAAATAAATAATTCTGTACTTATTATATGTAGAAAGATATATTTGTTTACAAAAATTTAGTCTTAATAATATATATTAAAGATGAAAAAGATAACAATTAAATAAATAATATTGTTAACTCTTTAATGTCTATAATTTTATATATAAATTTATCTTTCTACTAGCATTTAATATAGTTTAGTTGAATAAAATTTTGTATTAATTGCTGCATAAATTCTAAACAACAACATAATTAATTATGAATAATTTTAGTAAATTAACTTTCGATTTTATTACTGAAATGAAAAGTAATTTCTCATATTAAAAATAAAGAAATTAAAAATTTATTTAAACTGTATTCTTATATTTAATTTCTTAAATCATTTTACTATAAAAAAAAATTCAATTTTAATTAATGGTATTTCAAGGATTATTCGACTTTATATGCTGAAAATAATAATTATAATTATATTAAAAATTCTAATATAATTAATAACGTTTTTAAAAATAACCTTTTCTGCAGTTTCTAGTGCTGCTTCATATGCACTATTACTCAATTGTCTAACCATTCTTTTGAATATTTTTTTATCAGATTGTGTTAAAAGATCATATGGTGATCCAAATTCAACTAATTCACCTGCGTCTATAACTAAAACTTTATCTGAGTCCATAACAGTTTGTAAACGATGTGCTATTGTTAATACTGTACAATCTTTAAATTTACTACGTATTGTTGATTGTATTAAACTATCAGTTTGTGGATCAACATTTGCTGTAGCTTCATCCATTAAAAGAATTTTATTTTCGCGTAATATTGCCCTAGCCAAACAAACAAGTTGACGTTGACCAACACTAAAATTACTTCCACCTTCTGATATTTTACTTTCCAAACCAAGTGGTAATTCTGATACAACATCTTTGAGCTCCACCTTACACAAAAATTATTAAATTGAAATATTTATTAATACTATAAATTATAAATTTTACTTCTGCTAAAGCGTTCCATAATTTTGAATCCGTATATTCTTCAAATGGATCCAAATTATATCGCATTGTACCTGAAAATAATACTGGTTCTTGTGGAATAATTGATATTTTGCTCCTTAAATCATGAAGGCCAATTTCATTGATATCTATATCATCAATTATTATTGAACCCTCTGTATATGATAGTCGAAACAATGCATTAATTATAGACGATTTACCAGCACCGGTTCGTCCAACTATTCCAATTTTTTCCTTTGATGCAATTTCAAAATCAAGTGATTTTAAAGCCAAATCTAAATCAGGATCAGGGGAATAGCGTAATGATAATTTATTGAATTTAATTTTTCCATTTTGTGGCCAATCTTTTGGTGGTTTTTTATCTGCAGAAGAGTTTAATTTTGGTTCTGGATCAATAGTTCCATATTCAATAACTCTTTCTACTGCTGTCATTATATTTTCTAATTCGGTGGATTGTCTCATACCCCACTGTACCATTCCGGTTAATCCTAATGCTTGAGTAATTGCCAATCCAACTTTACCAGCATTATCAGGTTCGAAAAAGAAGAAGCTCGTCGTAACAATTGCAATATATATTAAACAAAAACAATCCAACCAAAATCCAAATGCTCGACTAGTTGTTACAAGCAAATAATATGCTGAACTATGTAAATCTTGATGATTATCAAATTCATTAATTAGCATTTTTTGGGCTTGAAATGCACGTATGGTGGTCAAACCATTTAATGATGTTGCTAAATGAGAGAATATTGGAGAACGTGTTACAGCTTCAATTCGTTTCAAATTTCGAGATGTCTTTAAGAAGAATTTACGTAAAAAATAAAATATTACTGCAATTGCAATTGCAATTAGAAAAAAATATGGATTTGTTATTGAAACGACAATTACAATTCCCAAAAGTTGAAGGGATATTTGTATAACATCTAATAAAACTGCTGGTAGAATTTCATCAATTTGACCCATATCTTTAGAAAATCTATTTAAAATTCGCCCAGAAGGATTTGTATGAAAAAAATACATTCTTGCTCTTGTTATACCCTTGAACATATAATTATGTAGATTTCTCGATGCGTTCATGGCAAAATTAAAAAATAGAATATTACGAGAAATTGTAACTAAAATTGTACCTATTGTAATTATCGTGAAAATATAAATTTCCCTTTTATTTGTTATTGAATTATGATTAGATTCTTCAGCTTCTCGATCACCTTCTTTTTTTACTATGTAGGACAAGTACCAGTCAAAACCTGAAGCCAATAATTGTGCCAAAATGCATGTAACTATCATAAAACTTAATATAATAAAACCTCCACCAGCTATAAAATATTTTTTGTATAAAGGAAAACCAATAGCTTCAACACCTTTTGTTTCTTCAACGTCTATAGGTATAATATCAGTATCAGCAGACCATAGTGACCATAATGATGATTCTCTACTTTGAAAATTTCGTAATGTTATCAAAGAATGAGGTTTTTCTTCAATTTTTCTCGGTTCATCTAATAATTTTGCAAAATCTAAACCAGAATCACGTAGAGCTTCATATGAACCAACAGCACTTATTTTACCACGATCAAGAATAATAATTTGATCAGCTTTTTCTAAAAATTGTAATTGATGAGTTACTAATATAACAACTTCATTGTTCAGAAAATCACGAATACATTGATCAAAC
The DNA here is from genome assembly GCA_949752835.1 of Empis stercorea. NCBI lineage: Eukaryota > Metazoa > Arthropoda > Insecta > Diptera > Empididae > Empis > Empis stercorea. The sequence continues at coordinate 16,590,535 of OX457086.1, forward strand.
AAATGTTGTCCGACATTAGTATCAACAGCGCTTAATGGATCATCAAGAAGATATATCGAACTTTTTCTATAAACAGCTCTGGCTAAACTAATACGTGCTTTTTGTCCACCTGATAATGATAGTCCTCTCTCACCAATTAATGTTTTATCACCATTTGGAAAAAGTTCTAAATCTTTTTGTAATGCACATTTTCTAACAACGCTCTTATAACGCTTGTAATCAATTGGTAATCCAAATAATATATTTTGCCGTATAGTTCCAGAAAAAAGCCATGGTTCTTGTGAAGCATATGATATAGTTCCATTAACTTCAATATTTCCTTTTTCGATTGGTAATTCACCAAGAATAGCTTGTATAAGACTTGATTTTCCTGCTCCTACCGGCCCAATAATAGCAACTAATGTTCCAGATTGTGCTCTTAAATTTACATTTTCTAAAGTATATTCAGGACTATTTGAATCCCATTTAGCGTTAACATTAGTTAATTCAATTCCAGTTATTGATGAATATGTTTTTATACTTTCATCTTCATCTGATCCAACAGCACTATCACTATTTATATCCGAAAAATCTTTAGATATTGCTGAATAATTACTTGATTGACGTTCGGTTGATGTTTTTATCAAATTTCTATCTTTAATTTCTATTTCATTATATTGCATGAAATTTTGTATTCGCTTAATTGATACTAAACTTTCGGCTAAATGTGCAATAGACTGTGGAAAATGTGTAGTCATTGTCCGTCTGAGAATATTATAATAAGCAGTAATAACAAATGCTTTTTCGGCACTAACAAAATATCCTAATAGTGCATATGTTAAAAGGCTCATAAATATAGAGAGTCGTGTTAAAAATACTACAAATGATAATAAAATAGCTCGTATATACAATGTATAACGTATTACGTTAATTTCTTTTTGACGTACTTCTCCTATTAATTTACTAAATGGTTTTTCCCAAGCATACATTTTAATAACTTTTATTCCTTCGATAATTTCATTCATTAAACGAAATCTTTCATCTGACCGGACTGCTGTTTTCCATCGAAACGTTGCTGTTTTCTTACCTAAAAATACTTCAAGTGGTATGAAAGCCATCATAACACCAATCCCAACAAAGGCTGCCACACCTATCTAAATATATTAGCATGTTCTTATAATTATACAATTAAATAGTATATTAAAAGTGGTAAAACTTACTGTTTTATATATAAGATATGTAACTAATACTGCTCCTAATGGACCAACCCATAAAAAATGTAAAAATATTATTGATGTGTCTAATCGTCCAACATCATTTGATAATAAATTTACAACTTGACCAACTGTTACATCTCCCAATGATGTTTTTCTCAATTTTATTGCTTTTCGATAAATCATACTACACATAGCTACACGAATTTTCATACCCAGATGAAGAGTACCCATCATATAAGATTGTAATGTTAAAACATGCAGAGCACTTGTTAATATTATAGCTCCAGCATAAAGATAAGCTTCGGTATTATCATTATTTTCTTTATTCGCACAATGATCGGAAATAATACCAGAAATCAAAAATGGTTCAGTCACTCTATAAATAAACATTAGAAATTACAGACTTCATAGTATTCTTGTCGAATTAAGTATATGGAGGCTGAAAAAAATGTGTTGTACGAATTGTACGAAGAATTAGATGTAATAAAAAGTAAAATTAATTAATGAAGATGTGAGCTGAATTTATACATATCTCAATGTATAAGGTAGAGAAGCAGGATAATGCTCTTTAATTGCTATGCTTCCATATGGTGAAGGAGAAGAAAGGATATTGCAATAAATCTGATTTATTGTATTTAACTATATGGCTTTCGTTAAAATCACTAAAAAGAAACTAAATGAATATAATTTTACCTACGTGTCAGTTTTATTTTGAAATTTTTTTATTAAATTTCCAATTAAGCTTGGTTGTTGTAACCTAAGTGATAAATTTATTTACAAATTAATTATTTTAATTATCAAAAAGTATTACTTAATATATAAAACTTACTTAAAAGAAAATTCAAATATAAGTAATGCAATGCCATATAATGATATTTTCCAACCAAAAATATCTAATGCAGCTGCTAGTAAACTTGGTTCTTTATTTATTTCTTTCTTTTTTTTCAATTCCTCTTCCCACGCTGTACTAAGTTTAACACCTAACGTATCTAATTATAATATTTAAATATATATATATATATATATATATATATATAATTAATTAAAACTGATAAATTAATATTAAAATTACCAGATTTATGCTCTTTTAATTCTTTATATAAATCTGTTTGCCTTAATTGCTTTTTTCGTCCTTTTAAAAATGTTGGCATTGTGTAACTAAAATAAACATTTATTTTATATTAATATTTTTTTATATAAATTAAAAATTAGACATTAGAGGATCAAAAATATAATAATGATTATATATACCAATAGCAAATAAGTGATAAAGGATTTGCACTCTCACGAGGATTTTCTGGTAAAGGTTTTGCTTTTGTTGTATGCATTGTGTATGTAAATTTTTAATTAACTACAATAATAATAATAATAATAATTATTGTAACTTTACTAGAAATAAACTTTAGATGGTTTATTATATATTATTATGTAATACTTACATGTATTTAGCTAAAAGCACTTTAATCTTAAATACCAATTTTTATCAAGCTTAATATAATAATAAATTCGATTAAAATTGAAAATGCTAAATATTTTTCCAGACTTTTTTTTGAAACATTTAAAAAAATTTAATTGACAGACATTTAAATAATAAAAATTTTCATATTTGAATTTTGCTTTTTACTATATCTATAATTAAAATTAGTTTGAAATTAATTTTATTTGCAAAGTTTTAATAAATTATTATTAAACTTTATTTTATTAATGGTTAAATATTGTCAAATTAATTAATATTTATTTAAAAATAAAAGCTAAACTTAAAATTGCTTTTTTTTTTAAAATAACCGCTAAATTTTAAAAAGACTGAATTTTGGCCGCGTGACTTTAGACCGCGATAAAAACTGACTTTATACCGCGCGGCCTAAGTCATTTTAAAATGACTTTAGGCCGCGCTTGGAAAAGGCAACATTTTTTGAGAAACGAATTACACCATTGATTAAGAATGACTTTAGACCGCCTTCATTTTGTTCTACGCGGCCAAAAGTCACGCGGCCTAAAGTCCATGCCCCAAATTTTTCCATACTTATAGTTTTCCAATTAGCGGAAGGAGAAAATTTAATCCATACATAGTAGTGGTCTTCACGACCTAAATATTTTTTCTTGATATTTTGATATTTTACGAAATAACGAGTTTTGATTGGTTGAAAAAAATATTAAAATATCACGATAGAGTCAAAAAAAATATCAAAAAATACATGCCGCTGGGCATGTATTTTTTGATATTTTGATATATATGTCAAAATACTACTGTCAGAAATTTTCTGTTTTGAAATTTTAAATTTTATTTTGTGTTGTATTGACGGGGATTATTGTTTATTAAAATTAGTATTGCTGTTTAAAATTAGTATTATTACATATTTACTTATTTTTCCTTAAATTTTGCCAATTCTAATTTTTAACAATATTTGTTTAAATTATTTCAGTGCTACCAGATTATATAAATATGTAAAATAAACGTAAAAACATGAAATATTCAGTACTGCCAGACATAAAATGTAAAAAAAAATATCAAAATATCTCAGGCACCAAAAACAGGTGTTCACGTAATTTAAAAAAAAAATATCAAAATATCATGAAAAAATATTTAGGTCGTGAAGACCACTAGTAAAAATATATTATTTCTGTAAATAACGCAATTGCGTTTTTCCAATTGGGTAGAATAAAATAGTCGAATAAAGTCGTGCGTGAGTCGTGTGTTAAAATTAAAAGCGAAATGTTGTAATTGTTAGAAACGTTAGTTGTTAAAAAGTAAATGATAATTCATTGAACCTGTTCCGTTAGTTAATAATGACCTTGTAATATACTGTTTAATTAACACGTTCGCGACATTTGTTTTTTTTAACATTTTTGCCATTTGGACACCGTGTACCACAGGTGGTACACTAGCGATTTGTTTTCTGGTCGTGTGCGCCACCGGTGGTACACGATGTGTATTTTTATAGTACTTTATGAAAATGCTAACATATTATATTAACACTATGTTTTTATACTTACAACTGTCAGGAATATTCTAAAATTTATTATATTATGCGTGTACCATATATGGTACACGACGACTAAAATACCGTATGTGTATTATATGGACGTAGTGTACCACAGGAGATCCACGACGAAAAATTAACAAGAACTGCTTATTAGACCCTGTTGTTTTTATTAAACTTACCTTTGCCTAAGGACTGACGAAATACTTTATGAATTTAAAAATAAAAATTTACGTCCAAAAATAATTTCCGTAACATTCACTCACGGCGTTTCAAAATACTGTGGAGTGTACCACTGGTGGTACATGATGTCACGAACGTGTTAAAATTCAAAATAAAATGTAAATTTTAAAAAAAACTTTAAAAATAAATGCATTTACCTCGAAACTGTCTTATTCCAGTAGCTACACCATTTCGCTATCTCTTCCATAATCCATACCTTGAAAATATACTTCGCACCCTGTAAACTTTAATGTCAAAAATATTTAAAGTAAATGAACTACAATACATTCACAAAAAAAGTATAATAACGAAATAAAAATAAATAATAAAGAAAAAAAGAACAAGTAAACAAGTTATTTTTCAATGATAAAGATTAATTATAATAATTAAAGAATTTAATTTATCTCGAGTTAACATAAAATGAAAATATAAGAAATATTTCTTGGGAGATCATCTGAGAAAACAGAAAACTCAATTTTCAAATAATTACAGAACTTTGATCGCAAATTATAATTATTCTAACCTGAGGTTGAGATAATAAGATTTTATTTGTAATATCAATTACGATCGCGAAATTAAGTAATTTTATCTATTTACTTTATTTTACAGACTATTATTATTTTAATTATTCAGCTAATTTTAGATTAAAAAAATGGGATTTTTTGAAATTCTTGGAATTATTACATTTTTTTATTATTTAATTACAATAACTTTATGGATAATACTTGATTCTGATATTGAACTAGCATATAACGAGAAATTTGGCCAACCAATCTGTAAAAACATATTTATAATTTTATATACCTACCTGATTAAAATTAATTAATCCTAACTAAATATTTTCTATTACATTTATTTATTTTTCTAGCTTCTCTTCGTGGTAAGGTTGTTTGGATAACTGGAGCATCAAGCGGAATTGGAAGAGATTTAGCTATTTCTTTGGCGAAAAATGGTGTACGTTTAATATTATCATCTCGTCGAGAAAATAAATTACAACAAGTCAAAGATGAATGTTTATCAGTATGTCGTGGTTTAATCGCAAATGATGACATTTTAGTATTACCAATGGATATGCTTGATATAGAATCACATCAAAAATATTTTAATGATGTTATTACACATTTTGGTCGTTTAGATATTTTAGTTAATAATGCCGGCCGGTCACAACGTGCTGAATGGGATAAAATAGATATTCAAGTTGATCGTGAATTATTTGAATTAGATGTATTTTCTGTTGTTAATCTATCCCGTATAGCTGTTAGACATTTTAAAGAAACAGCTGGTGGTAAGGGACATTTAGCAATTACATCAAGTGGTGCTGGTGTAACTGCTGTACCATTTTCGGCTAGTTATTGTGGAGCAAAACATTCTCTTGCTGTCTGAAATGTGTTGTCTTTAATTTACAACAGAAATAATAGATTTTCTTATTTTTTAGGGTTATTTCACATCGTTGAAATTAGAAGAATCATCAATTGATGTTACAATATTCTGTCCCGGACCAATTGCAACTAGTTTTCTTGCAGAAAGTTTTACTGATAAAAAAGACACAGTAACAAAAATAATTATACATATTTTTTTATTATTAAGATTAACCAAATTATTTAATATTATAGAAATATGGTAAACCAATTGGTAGTAATGATAGAAGGATGTCTTCGGAACGTTGTGGACATTTATTTGCCATAGCATTAGCTAATAAGACAATGCTTTCGTGGGTTGGTTTATTCCCAGTATCAATATTACTTTACATATCATCTTATTATCCAAATCTAAGATTTTTGTAAGTATGATAATGTTATAGACTTCTGTATATGTCTCACTTTTCTTCTTTTATAGACTAATGAAAATTCTAGGAAAAACCGGATTGCAGAAAATACGTGAAGGAAAGTAACATCGTGAAATTTCTCATCATATTAATTATATAGGTATAGTAGACTAGTACTAGAATATGATGGAAAATTTAATATTTTTGTAATTTAGTAATAAAAATGTTAATTTAGAAGACTAGTTGAGAATTTTTATTTTACGTACGAGAACCAGTTCGAAACTAGGATATAAATAGCGATAAAATGTTAATAAAATTATTTTTTCACATTGACTTTTTATTGATCCTTGATGTTTGTAATTATCAATACAAATATAAAAACACTATGAGATATTAAACTGTGTCATTATTAATATAAAAATTGGATTTTTTAAAAATTATGTTTAAGCAACCAGTGCTGATGCTGTACTTGATTCATATTTCCAATTTGGTGGTAGCACACATTTTGTTTTATAATAACGGGCAAGTCTATGAATTCTTGATTCAACCAAAATAAGACGGAATTTACCATCTTTATCTTTACGATTACGTTCCAAATGTTTACGAATAGCAACAGCTCTTTTAATCATATAATAGAGATCCTCTGGAATGTCTGGTTTGAGACCAACCGACTTCATTATCCGGAGAATTTTATTGCCATTTACAAAACGTACTTGCGCAACACCATGGGAATCTCGGAGAATAATACCTAAAAAAAATTTGTATATTAATATCATTGATAATTCCGAAAATACTACAAAAAAAATACTAACCAATTTTCGATGGTGTCATTCCTTTCTTTCCTAATTTTTTAATTTGTTCCTTAACATCTTCTGCGTTAAGTTTTAACCATGAAGGTACTGATCTTCTGTATGGAAGTGCGGACTGGGATATACCCTTACTGAAAATAATAATTATTTATTAGATCTATTTATTTCATTATATACAAATTGTATTTTCTAGGTTATATTAAACTGTCAAGCAACTGCCACACATGTGAGGACATTATACTAATTAAAAATGTAAATAACGAGAAATATTAATTTTCCAGCTACATTGAAATTATTGTAACTTTTAACACAATATTTTACTATCAAAATAAAATTATTTAATGAGAATTTTCTATTTTTACCCAGGAGCGTGCATACGGCCCATCTTGGCAGATTTGTGATTTTCACGAAAAGAACAAAACGGAAGTAGAAAATTTTGAAAATGGCTGCAATTTTGACAACACACGAAATGACAGTCGACTTAAAGACTTGATACATAGATGGCACTATCATATTGATCACCTCGTTCGGTAAACCATATCTCCATTTATTTCAACGGTTCTTCATTAATGCGCGAATCAGAAATCAGAATGTAAACGCTGGATTAAACTATAACCAAAAATAATGAAAACTACAAAATTAAAATTTGAAAAATAATATAAATTTGTATCCTTTAAAATTCTTTAGTTTATAAAAGCTAAAACAGATATAATTTTTGCTTCTATATAATATTATTTTTGTGCAAAGCACATTTGAAAATAAATATAAGATTCCAAATATGAGTTGCTAAATTTTTGTTAAAATAGATCAAAATTGAAAATAACCAGAAATATATATTTCCTTACCCTTTCTACCTCATACATTTTTTGTTTGTTCTTTTATTCCTTTTCTATTATATACCATGTTTCCATGCACTGAGTTGAGTTATCGTTCAGTTGACAAAATTCAAATTTCAACCCCAGTCGTTTCCATGCAAAAACTCGAGTTGAGTGGAGTTGAACTGACAGTTCTGGCAACACGATATAAAACAGGGTATGAATCATAAGAACACGACACGATTGAATAAAGTGTCGTGAAAAATTACGACAGACGATAGTCGTAATTTTTTTTTAAGATCATATGTGGCGATTGTAATTCGTAAAACATCATATGAAACGATATCGTAAAATGTATATCGTTTTATGTATCAAATTTACAAGATATTATCTTAGCAATCGTGTAAATATAAAAAAGTAGTTTTATTATAATGTTTGAAAATTATTTTAGAAAATTATAAAATAAAAAAGTTACTATGATCTAAAATTAAAATTTTTTCAATAAAAAGTCACAGCCAGTCATTTCATAGCTTAGGTTGTCAATAAATTTAATATTTTAAGTTGGCGATATTATACCAAATTTAAATTTATATCAATAACAAACGATAGCATTACAATCGCCACATATGATCTTAAAAAAAAATTACGATTATCGTGTGTCGTAATTTTTCACGACACTTTAATCAATTGTGTCGTGTTCTTATGATTCATACCCAAGGCTCGGATTCTCTGAATCGATATCGAATACACGATATCGAAATCTAACGATAAATTTGCTATTTGGAATTCTATCATTCATACGAATGATCGAGTATAAAATGATATATATTTCATTCGATAGCTATTTTGTTATCGAATGAAATTATTTATCAAAAATAATTAAATCAAAATAAAAAAAAACATTTTTGATATAAAGCCTAGTACACTGCTCTTGCTAAACTAAATTAAATAGTAGAGATAAATAATGAAGTTTTAATAATTAGTAATTAAATATTATTAATTATTAATTAATAATTAATTAATTATTAATATTTAATAATTGAAGTTAAATTTTATATGGAAAATTTAGTTTAGCAAGAGCAGCGTACTAGGCTTTACTATATAATTTGAAATATAATTTGAAATTATATTTGTCATATATAGTACCATTTACACGATCAAATAAAATCAAAATTTTATTTTATGAAAAAAGCTGTTAAATGAAGCTGTCAAACATTTCGCATTTACACTATCACATAAAATCAAAATTTTATTTGATGAAAAATCTGTCAAAATACAAGCGAAAAGCATTTACACGATCAAATCTATTTGACGTGACGTCATATTTGACAAATTTATTTGAAATAAACAAAATATATTTTGATTTGAGATTTTATTTGATAGGATATTGGATGGACCATTTACACGTTCAAATTTATTTGATGGATGAGTCATTCAAATAAAATATTGATTTTATTTGATCGTGTAAATGGTACTTATCATTTGACATTATTATTGAAGTATCCCTTTGAGCAAGGTGAGTCCAAAATGAGTCAAAAAAGAAGTCCGCTATATATAGCGAATCTCATTTCAGATTCGTTTTTCTGAGATAAAAACGTATCATCTACGAATCATTCGTGTATGATAATTAGACTCGAAGCGATATTAAACTTCAAAATTAGTACATCGAAATTGAATCGTTTACGAACAAAAATTGATACGTCTGCGACTCAGATTTATACCTCAGAAACGTATCAAAAAAGCGAAATGAAATTGAGACTGTACATTCTTCAAAATTGATACGTTTGCGAACTTAATAGTGAAACATCTGCGGCTCATATTTACATCTCAGAAACGTATTAAAAAAGCGAATTGAAATTGAGACAGTATATTCTTCAAAATTGATACGTTTGCGAACTTAATAGTGAAACATCTGCGGCTCATATTTACATCTCCAAAAAGTATCAGAAAAGCGAAGTGAAATTGAGACAGAAAATTAGAATTAAATTTGAAACCTAAATTTATTCAAAAAGTGAAAATGAAATAGCAAAGATTAGTTTATAATATTATTTATTATTATCACATCATTTTATCAAAAATGTTAATTAAAATTCAATATTTTTATAAATAAATTTACATATTAATTTATATTACATATCTCATAATTTCATGTTTCTATTATTAATTCAAAAAATAAGGCATTTTAATCGTACCTCTTCTGAATAATCTAATGATTTTTATCACATTTTGCTTGCATTGCATTGACATTATTTTATCACACATATTTTATTTTTCTATTATTAATTAAAGTAGAGGCATTTAATTTCAGTTCTATCTCTTACATTTAAAATAAAAATAATTTCTATCTCATAAAAATGAGACATTTATGAGATAGAAATTAGTTCATTTACGAAATATAAATTTTTATATTAAAATATTCTGTATTTTAAAATATAAATATATTTATATTTGAAATTTAAAATGTAATATAAATTTTTATTTAAAAAAATTCTATCAGTTATGCCGCTAAAAACGATATAAAATGGAGACATTTATGAGATAGAAATAAGTTCGTTTGCGAAATATAAATTTTGGTTCGCTTTTATGAGATAAAAATGAGACATTTATGAGATAGAAATTAGTTCATTTACGAAATATAAATTTAGGTTCGCATTTATGAGATAAAAATGAGACATTTATGAGATAGAAATTCGTTCATTTACGAAATATAAATTTTTATTTAAAAAAATTCTATCAGTTATGCCGCTAAAAACGATATGAAATGGAGACATTTATGAGATAGAAATTCGTTCATTTACGAAATATAAATTTGGATTCGTATTTATGAGATAAAATTGAGACATTTATGAGATAGAAATTGGTTCATTTACGATATATAAATTTTTATTTTAAAATATTCTGTATTTTAAAATATAAATATATTTATATTTGAAATTTAAAATGTAATATAAATTTTTATTTAAAAAAATTCTATCACTTATGCCGCTAAAAACGATATGAAATGGAGACATTTATGAGATAGAAATTAGTTCATTTACGAAATATAAATTTGGGTTCGCATTTATGAGATAAAATGGAGACATTTATGAGATAGAAATTAGTTCGTTTCCGAAACACAAATTTGGATTCGCTGCTGCGTTACAGAAATGAGATATTTCTGAAACATCTTTTTGATTCAGATTAACGATATAAAATTGACACATTTATGAGATTGAAAATAGTTCATTTCTGAGATACAAATTTGGATTCGCTTTTGCGATACCGAAATGAGATATTTCTGAAATATCTCTTTGATTCAGATTAACGAAGCGAAATTGATACAAAAACGAAATACCTTTTAGATATGTCAAGAAAATAGTTGTCTCCATTCTGTCTCAATTTAGAATCAGAAAAACTGAGCTGGGAATTTGCATAAAGGGTAAAATCTACTACTTTTTTAAATAATTTCGATACGATGGGCGTGTTTCATAATTGCAACTTTTAGTGTAGCGAACTGTCAAACAACAGAATCACTACTTTCAAAAAGTGTACTACACTTTTATGTTTCATAACTGAAAGTGTAGCTAGGGTGTAGTGCACTTTTGCTACTCTTTTTGCACTAACTTAAAATTGAGAATCAGATGGTGTAGCAAGCTGTCAATTGACAATCTAATCAATAACCAAAAAGAAAAGAAACGGTTGTGAAATAGTATTAAGTTAATTTTTCGGTGTAGCCCTCTACCGGTGTAGTTGAAGTGTACTACACGGATAGTGGCTGCACTACACCCAGTTGTAATTATGAAACACGCCCGATATCATTCGATTGTCGTGATTCCAATTTTTTATTTGGATAATCGTCACCGATATTTTTACTCGATTATCGTTCTACGCGATATCGTCTCAGAGAATCCGACCCCTGTGGTCGAATTCTCTGAGTCGATATCGAGTAAACGATATCGAAATCTACCGATAAATTTGCTCTTTGGGATTCCATCATACGATTGATCGAGTATCAAACGATAAATTTCATTCGATAGTTATTTTGTTATCGAATGAAATTATTTATATTACATAAATAAAAAAAAAACTATTTTCTTATATAAAGCCTATTCTAGTACGCTGCTCTTGCTAAACTATATTAAATTATAGTAATTAAATATTATTAATTCCTAATAAATAATTAATTAATTATGAATATTTAATAAATTTAAGTCTAATTTTATATGTAAAATTTAGTTTGTTTAGCAAGAGCACCGTACTAGCCGTACTAAGACCCCAAGCTTTTTCAAAGGCTAGAACCTTTGAAAATAGAATAGAAATAGAGGGCTTTTAAAATAAAGGTTCTAGCCTATGAAAAAGCTTGGGATCTTACATTTCTATATTATTTTATAAAAAATTGTGCAAAAAATGATATATGAAATATTTTCTCTATATATTATTACTTTATGGTACTAGGCTTAAATATACAATTTGAAATTATATTTGTCATATTAGGGCCTGTCCGAAATAGATTAAATTTTAAATTTTTCCATAGGGTGAAAAGCAAATGTAACTGTGGTTGTTTTTTTATAATTTGACTGTCCGAAATGTTTTAAAATTTAAAAGTTTAAATTTTGGCAGATCATAATAAATAAAAAAATTTTATAATTAAAAAATTTCGAAAAAACCAGATTCCTATAGTTATAGGTTATATTGAAATTAAACTTCTATGTCAAAATTTATCGAGGGTCTGTAGGTCGATAAATTTCGTCGCCTAGTAGGGGTGAATATAAAAGCCAAAATTTATGACTTTCTTGCAAAAATTTAGAATTTAAACTGTTTTTAAACTATTTCGGACAGGCCCTTAGTTATATTAGTTACACGGGGTCTCGACTATCCATGACCGTTTCCATTTCCATTTCCATTTCCATAGCCATTTCCATTTATGGATTTCCAAACAAAAAAAAACTGGGCATTTCATGGACTGAAATATTATTCGAAATATCATTGAAATTTGTATTATATTTTGATTTTCAACGTGTAAAATAGTTTTGTATTGGTAATATAGAATATTGGGAATACAGAACGAAAGTCAATTAATAAATTAACCACAATATGAAACCTAATTTACAAATTAAACCACTTTCCGCCATTTTATTTTTGACATATTCGTCCATAAACTTATCCATAAATGGACGTCCATAAAGTTTGCCATTTATGGAATGGCTGATGGACGAGTGGTCTCGATTATCCATAATGGTTTCCATTTGCATTTCCATTGTCATTTATGGACAACATTATGGATAGTCGAGACCCCATGTTAAATCTACATAGTAGATTTTATTGATGTGTGTTTCTTATTTACGCTCAAACCAGTCTGATCCATCTGGGTATGAATCATAAAAACGCGACACGATTGATTAAAATGTGAAAAATTACGACAGACGATAGTCGCAATTTTTTTTTTTTAAGATCACAGGTCGATGGCAATGCTATCGTTTTTTATTGGTATAAATTTAAATTTGGTATAATATCACCAACTTAAAATATTAAATTTATTGAAAACCTACGCATATGAAATGTCTGGCTGTCACTTTTTATTGATAAAATTTTAATTTTAGATCATAGTCACTTTTTTATTTTATAATTTTCTAAAATAATTTTCAAACATTATAATAAAGCTACTTTTTTATATTAACACGATTGCTAAGATAATATCTTGTAAATTTGATAGATAAAACGATATAAATTTACGATATCGTTTAATATGATGCTAAACTAATTGGTATAAAAGTAAAATCGTTTTGTACGCGATACGACATTATAATTTTGACAGCATGTGACGATTGTCGTCTCCTGTGAACTTAAATCCCATATTTAAAGATACACGACTGTCGCAATCGTCTCTCATGATTCATGCCCTGATTAATCTGAAACTGTTTCTTATTTCTTTTCTGCTCAGATCAATCTGATGGTTGTTTCTTATTTCAGTTTCAGATTAGTCAGATTGATTTTTTTGTTCGGAGAATTTTTTCAGATTTTTCAGATTTATTTATTGTTTGTGTCTAACTTTGTGCTTGATTTTGGTGTTATGGCTAAACTATTATCAGATTGTCATATTTTCAGATTGTCAATAATTTGTTTAACCAAAAACAACTCAATACCGTTTCCATGCACACAAATCCGGATTGAACTCGAGTTTCAACATATGAAAATCAATAGAAATAAACACAATGCTGGCTGCTCGTAGTAATAAATTGGCCTCGAGTTCAATCCGCATGAAAACGTAATAATAAAAAATATATAATTATTTCGACAGGTATTGTTTTAATATTCAAACATAGAGGACGCTGAAAAGAATATTTTCAATTATGGGTGGTACGTCTGTACTGTACATTGTACAAAATCTAATAACGACTCTACTCTACTCCTCTACTTCCACTCCACTCAACTATTGAATTGAGAATTAAAATGGCGATCGGAAAACCATTAATGAAAATTTTGTGAAAAAAAAAGATTATAAAAAATAAGATTCAATTAATTTCTGCAAAATTAAAAAAAAAAGGATATTTAATAAAATATATCATTGAAATTAATATTACATTATTTACTGATCTTTATAAGCTTTTCAATTGACTACAAATACAATTTTATAAAAAAAGGAGTTCTAAATTTTCTTTTTAGAGTGTGTTTATATGGCGGATATATTTTCTTCTTATTACGACAGTGAAGATTATTTTTTTTAAAAACATGAAATTAATTTAACAAAACCTAAACATAAATAATGCAATTTAAAATAATAAATATTTTAGTGAAATAAATAAAAAATTAAACTAATTTTTACTTACAAAAAGAAACATTAGAGACTAAATATTGTAAGATTTTATATACATATTTCTTAGTATAATAAAGAGGAAATATAAAATGTCGGATACCGGTGATAGTGATGATAGTTCAATAGAAACATATTTAAATTGTAGACGTCGCGTAGGTTTAGGTACAACTTCATCTTCTTCATTAAATAAAAATAAAAAACGTAAAATTGTTATGAAAATTGAGTTCGATGACTCTGACGATGATGATTCTGATAATTCTGATGATATGAGTTACAGTGATGGAAAAAATACTGATGATGAATTTACTAATGATGTTGTAAAACCATCTACTTCAAATAATAGAAAAAAAAGATTATTACAATCATCAGATGATGATAGTGATAATTCAGAGGTAATAATATAATTATTTTTATATTACTTAATAATAATATAATATTAATATATAGAGCACAATTTTATATTTATAGATAAAATGAGTAATTAAGAAAAATGAATGGTGATTTTTATGAATTTTCTTGTTTTTTTTTTTGTTATGTAAAAAAAATATTTTAAACAAATGAAATATTTTGATTTACGTTTGTTTTATTAATTATACTAAAAGTAAATATTACTACTCGCCTACGGCCTACATGAAATTATTTAAAAATATATACTTATATATATATTGTATATAATTCCTTTATTACGAGTATAATTGTTTGTAGTAATATAATTTTAAATGAATTGTGATTTTTATATATGTCCAGGTTGTTTGAAAAATTTAAAACTGTTTTAATAAAAATTCAATAAAAATAAATAAACAATGTTAATAATTAATTGAAATTATAGTTCGTATGACCTTGAATAAATTCGCAAAGACATTTCATATTTTTACTACATAAGTAGATTGTTTCATATTTTCAAAAATGCAATAAATTTAATTTTCTATATCACAAAAAAAAAATAATTTAAGGCTATGATTAAAAAATTTTATTGCACAGTTTTGCTTTTTCATAAGGTGTAAATTTTCCAAAGATGGTAATAAAGTAAATTTATTGTAATTAATCTATTCAAAAACATAGTTAATGCATAATTTCATACCTAGTTTTTTCCAAATTTCTAGCAATGCAGCCCAAAAATAAAAACTTCAAATTATTAATTATCACTTTAAAATTTAATTTATAGGTAATTCATTTATTTTATTTTTTATTTACAGATAACTCGAAAAAAAACTTTACGTGATAGAAAAATTGATAAAAATCCAATAATATCAGAAGATGATGAAAATGATTCATTGCCATCCTTAAAATCCCCAAAACATAAAAATAATAACGCTCAAAATGATGATGGTTTTAATTCAGATAGTAGTAGTAATGAAGCACTTGAAAAATGTCCAATATGTTTATTTTCATTTCGAAATCAAGAAATTGGTATACCAAATATTTGTGAACATAGATTTTGTGCATTATGTATTGAAGAATGGTCAAAAAATGTGCAAACATGTCCAATTGATCGACAAGAATTTACAACAATTAAAGTATATGATAAATTTACAGCAATATCAAAAATTATACGTGAAATAAAAGTTGTTAAACAAATTGATGAAAAAAATAATAATGTAAATGATGATGTAACAAATTGCGAAATATGTCAACAAAATAATCGTGAAGATGTAATGTTATTATGTGATGGTTGTAATCAAGGATTTCATATATTTTGTTTAACACCGCCATTAGAACAAATACCAGATGGTTTTTGGTATTGTGACAATTGTTTTGATTCTGATGATGAAGATACAGATTTAGCTGATGATTTAAATGCATTATATGAGGATATTAGAGATTTAGGTATACCGGAATCTAGATTAAGAATAACTGAAGTAAGACAACCAAGAATATTACGGACACGACAAAGTGAAAGAATAAGAGCAAGTATAGTTGCTAGAACACGACGATCTGGCAATTCAAATACTACTGAAATTGATATTCATGCACCAAGTACATCAAGAGCTTTAATTGAACATTCTGTAAATGGTGGCGGTAGAAGAATAGGACAAACAACAACTACAACAAGAACTACCTTAACTACTACCACAAGACAAACAACTAAAAGAAAAACTGTATCTCGTAAACGAAATACGACAATTCGTAGAAAACGTCGTAAGACTAGGAAACCACGTAGTAGAACTTATGTTGTTGAATATGATGTTAATAATTTTGATGACAAATTTGCATTAAAAACTACTAAAAAATATATTCGAAAAAGAAGAACAAAAAGACGAATTAAAGGTAAGAAAAGGTCCAAATTTACAAATTCACATGGAATAATAAGTGAACGGAATTTGAACCAAGAAAATGGTAAACGGAAAAAATATGCTGCTGAACAAATGGGCATGAAACGTATAAGTAAATATCAAAGACCAATAAATTCATCACAAAGTCTCTCCCTATTCGGTAATGTTAATGAGTTGGAATATTTTTCGGATAGTGATAATAATTTTGAAGGAAATTATGGTGCAGATGGTAGTGGTTCAACTGCTGTACAAACATCAGTTCGTTTTGGAAATTTATCAAATTTAAGACACCGAAAGGGAATTAAACCTAATATACAACAACCAGTTAGTGCTCCAGTTGATTTATTATCAAATTTACTAGATATGCAAGATCGTTTTATAAATTCAACACGACAAGATTCTATTCGAATTGGTACAGATGGTTCGATAAATTTTCAAGAAAATATAAACAACAATCAAATAAATGTAGAAAAAAATAATGATAATAAATCAAATGAAAAGGAAGTCAATTCAAATGATATTAATCAAGCACCCATGTATCCATGGAATAATAATCAAAGGAATAATGGTGGGCAAGGAGGCATGAATAGAGGTGGAAATGGTAGTGGAAATGGCAGTGGTGGAGGAGGTTATAATAATCGTTTTAATAATCAGTCAAATTATAGAAATACAGGTGGTGGTGGAAATTATAGACATTCAACAGGTGGTATGGGAGGTAATAATAATTTTCGTTTTCAAATGAATCAAAATAATAACAACTCAAATTTTACGCCAAATTATCGCGATCGGTTTAATCGAAACAATCAACGAAATCGAAGAAATCAAAATCAAAATCAAAATAATTCCGATTCAAATGATAATAATAACGAACTAAACCAAAATTTCGCTAATAATAATTTTTTAAATCGACAATTAAATAGCTCAGCTAATTATCAGGAAGAAAATTCTAACCAAAATGAAAATTTAAATAATCCAATAGATACATCTCCGGAACAAGAACACCAGCGTTCACCGCCACAACGTATTATTACTAGTGAAGAAGTTAACAATTCAATTTTAGGTCTTAAACCTAGCACATCAGCAAATGATGATGTGGGAAATGACATTAATGATTTTAGCTCAATTAGAAATAATATAAATCCACCTCCTTTACATGTTCCTCCTCCTTTAAATATGCCACCACCTATAAGTTTTACACCTTTACATTATCCCCCGTTAAGTCAGCCTTCTTTAACGCCATCCTTAAATCATCCTCCTCCATTAATGGGAACTTTACTTGGTCCTCCACCAAGCATAGGTGAACCAATTGGATTTATGCCTGAACCGGCAATTAGATCAATTATTGGTCCAACAATTGAAAGCATACCACCAATAATTAATCCAATAATTGATACAATGTCTGGATCAATGATAATTGATTTTAGTCAACCGCCACCACCACCACCGCCTCCATTACCCGAACCAGAATCTTCTGAACCAAATGAATCAGATTCACAATATATAGAGAACCAATCATCAATTGGTACTGTAAATGGACCACCAATGATTGGTCCACAACCACTTAAACCACCACCATGGAATGCAAATTTATTTAAATTAGCAACAGATTATTGTGATGATGATAATGATGATGATTGTCCAAATTTTTCGGTATATTCGGCTGCATCATTACAAGTAGCAAATTCAACATCAGTACAAAATGTTCATGGTGATAAGACACAGGTACGAATGGTTTAATAATATAATTTAATTATAAAATGAATTTTAATATGAACATGAATGCAATTTTTCTCTATAAAAATTTGGGATTTTAAAATATGGGAATATAATTTATACGACAAAGTTGTTCTTGATAAAGTCGATATTTGGGATTTAATATATTTATTTAGGTTAAAATATAATAATGGAATTATTTAGACATAATTTAAATATTCACTACATTTTTTGGCAAGTAAAATACTCTCCAATTACATTTACAAATTGATTTTATGATCAATAGTATTCGATTATAGCCAAATAACGAAATTGATTTATTGATTGTATAATGGAATGTTTCGAATTGAAGAGATTTTAAAAAAATTTTCTTCAATTTTTTAATTTTAAACAATTTCAAGTTAAATATTCAAGTTTTTAAATTACATATTCAAATTTGTATTTCCTTTTTTGAATTTGATATATTTGTAATTAAAAATTTTTTTTCTTCAATTTAATAGAAAGCAATTTTTTTTCTTCTGAAAAGTAATGAATCATAAAAATAAAAATTCCAAAAAATGGTTACTAACCATGATATATCATTTTTTTCTTTTTTTCATCTCTTTAAAAAAAAAAATATTTAGGAAGACGAAGAATTTGATGCTGATGAAGATTTAGTTCAATTGGGTGATGATGATGAAATACCTAATTCAATTGATAATTCTGAAAATAGAAATAGAATTGAATTTAAAATTGTCGGTCCTAAACTTTTGAAATCAGATAATAATCAAACTGTATATGAACAAAAAAATAAAAAACTTTCATCAACACATCAAGAAACAAGTGAAACAAATATCAATAATCCAATTGAAAATAAAATGGAAAAAGTGGAAGATAATAGGACGGAAGATGAAAATGTTGAAGATAATAAAAGTGAAAATAATATTTTTGAGCGAGAAAGTGATGATGAAATGAAATCAAATGATAATCTTAAACAAAATGATATAATTACAGGAGCTAATGATGACGATGAAAGTAGTACTAATGAAGTAATAACACCGACCGCGTATAATGATTTAGAAATGGCAACAAATGAAACAGATACAGATACAACAACTAATACACCATTAACAAATTTAAAAAATAAAAAAGGTGTTTTAGAATTATATGATGATAGCGATTGGGAAGAATTAAATATTGAACGTGAACAATTAAAACAAAAAATTGCAATGGAAAATCGTAATTTAATAGGACCACAATTGGAAAATGACCAGAATTATGAGTATATAAATAAAGATGAAATGAACTTAGAACCATTGGATGCAGATAAAATGAAAGATATTACAGTAAATGAAGAAATAACAGATCGCTCATATACACCATGCTTAGATGAAAACAATGAACATGAAGATTTAGGTCAAATATCTGAAAATAACAGTCCACCCATGATAGCGACAGAAAAAAATAATGCAGATATGGAAAAAGATGAACCTGCTATTGAGGGAATTGAAACAGAATTAATATCTGATGGTGAAATTGTTGTTGGCGAACAGGGGGGTAAGAGTAGTAAAAAAAAAGATGATAAAAAAAAGATTGATGATAAAAATGATGGTAAATCTAACTCGAAAAGATCAAGACGTAATGAAACCTTTAAGAAGGTGACAAAAAATCAACGCGAACGCAATTATCGTGTTGAACGAACTGATGTTGTAAGAGAACGACCAAATCGACATTCCAGAAGTCGAAGTCATTCAAATGACAAGGAAAATAAAGATCGGGATAAAAATAATCGTTCAAGGGAACGGCGGCATTCTCGAAATCGTTTTAGACGTGTTCGGCGTAAAGAAATTGTTCGTTACAATGTTCGAAATATTATTAATCAGCCGAGAACATATAAAGATCGCTATGGCAGAGATACTTCTAGACCCGCTCGAAGTCGATCACGTAGTCGTGCAAATCATATATCACGATCCAGATCTCGTTCTCATATCCGATCACCAGTTCGTTCTCGGTCTCGATCGCAATCGAAATCGAAATCTCGATCATTGTCATCAATTCGAAAGAATGTTCGTAGCTTTAGTATATCGCCTTCGCCAGTGTCGGCGCAAGGATATCGCGGTAGGCGACCATTTTCCCCACGTCGTTTAAGAAGATTTACACCAGTAGGACGTCGACGATCACGTACTCCTCCTCGTATACATTCGCGATCAAGATCAAATTCTATTTCAGATCGTGTTCAAGGACCTGGTGATAGGCTACATCCATCTAATAATCGGAATAGACAACGTTGTTTATCGAACTCTTCTAAATCCAAATCTCCACAAGGATATACTCCAGTTCAAAAACGTTCTGGAAGCATTCTAAGAAATAGGAAACGTAAACGATCCAAAGAACGCAAAAAACGTAAAATTCGTCGTCATCATTCTTCTATTTCATCACCACCACCACAACAACAACAACAACAACAAATGATATTACAACATACAAAACGTTCATCCAGGCCAAGAGAACGAGCTAGTCCAAATATTATTCCTGAACCTGCGACTAGTAGTGGTGCTGCTGTTGGTAATCGTAAAAAGAAATCTCGTCGTTCACGTACTAAATCACCAGTAATTGAACGTATTGTCGAGCATAATCGTGGTTGGACAACCAGTCCAGAATATAATCTAAATGAAGCAGCTAATGATGTATCATGGACACCACCAATTAAATCTCCACCTCAACAAGGTGGTGGATTTAGGGTAATGTTTAAAGAAACAAGAAAAAAACGTGATAAAAAGAAAAAGAGTGATAAAAGAAAGGATCGAAATAACGTTAGTAATAATAGAAAAGAGAAACGTAATAAAAATAAAAATAAAGATAAAACATCACATGTACCATCAAAAGAAGTATTTGCATCTGGTGATAATATTTTGGTTAGTGTTAGTTTTAATAAAGATTCAACAGACGCAAATGCTCCACCACAACAAACAACTGTTGTTACATTGCCACCAACGCGTGCAGAAATTGTATCAAATCGTCGACAATCGTCAATTGAACGACAACGTTCTCGTAGAAATAAAGATCAATCATCAAATAATCAAAGTGGATTAAATCAGCAAAGACAAAGAAAACATAGAAAAATTAATATTAAACCAGTTGCTATTATTGATTTAGATCGGTCACCATTCCAAGTTATTCAAGTACCAAGAGATATTATAGTATTAACTGATAGTGAAAATGATGAAAATGATCAACGACTTAATGTATCTAGTGTTGATGATGGTGGTATTAGTGGTGATCGTAGATCATCTAGTGTTGGATTACATGAGCAACAACAACAATTACAACAACAATTGCAACAACAAGAGAAACGTGAACATCATGAAAATAGCATAAATAGAAGTGTAGAAATGAATGATGATGATGAAGATGATAATCATCATCATCATCATCATGAAAATGGACACCATCGTTTACGAGAAATTGACGATGATGATGACGAAGATGATGATGAATTGAATAATAATAAAACACCAGAACGTAATAATGATCGTTCAGATAGTAATTTAATAGATGATTCTTATGCAGTTCAACAATTAGGTCCAAAAACACCACCAGAACCGCCAATAGTTAAATTTGCTTTATCAACAAAATATCGTATTAAACCACGTAATCCATTACATGAAGAACATGAACGAGATGATCAACAAGAATTAGAAGAGGAACGAGAGCGTGAACGGGAACGTTTAGAAATAGAGCAACAGCAACTGCAACAACAACAGCAGCAATTACAACAACAAATACTGCAACAACAACAACAAGATGAAGAAGAACAGGAATTAGAGATTCAACAACAGCAGCAGCAGCAGCAACAACAACAAAATGTCACCAAAATTGGACCAAACACACCACCAGAATCTGGCCCATGTTCTCCGGATGTTTATGATCCATTTGATCCAACCAAATCACCATCAGCTTCACCTGAATCACAATTTTTAGAAGAAGATGAGCTACCATCCCATTCAACAATTTCAGATAAAGATTTATCAAATAATGAATCAATTTTAGAACGTGAACGTAAATTAGATAAAAATAATATGAATCCAGCTGATTTAGTAAAAGCCCTTATGAATACATCACAAGACTTAAGTAAATTAAAAAAATCTGACCAACAGCAATATATTAATAACAATAATAATAATGTACAAATACAATCAATTGATAATGATAATTTATCAAATGAAGAACAATCTAAATCTGTGCAAGTTTTATCTAATGTTTTATTAAGTCTTGGTAAATCACACCATCATATACCATTAATATCAAGTCCGCCACCAACATCATCATCATTAAAACAACAACAACAATCTCAAGGATTTATGGGTATTACGAAATTACCCCAAAATATGTCAAATAAAACAACTGCTGGTATTGGTTCTAATTCAAATAATTATCGTCATAATGGTAGCAGCAATGATGATATAATAAATGATGTAGATAGTCCTTATTCACCATGTTCTGATGATTTTGATGATTTATTTGAACCACCACCAGAATCAACATCTGGTAATAATCGTAATCGCAATAAAAATATATCAAAGAATACACATAAATATTCCAAAACTGTTGAAATATTTGATAATTTATTTGGAAGTACATCACCAGTTGGTATTGGTAATAATAGATTACCATTACCTGGTCTTGGTGGATTTGCATCATCATCTGCAAGAAAACAAAGAAATAAAACGAATAAAAAGACTTCAGTTAAAGGTGGGTGTAAAAACGATTTAATATGTTATAATTATACAATAATTTACATCGGTAAAAAAATATTTGTATATAATTTTTCTTATGTTGAAAATAATGTTGGTTTTGACCATATTTTTTGGTTTTCTAAGAATTTCGCAATAATCATTATAAATGGGGATTCCATTTTAAAAAAAACTAATTTTTTGAAATGTAATATTTAATATAGTTAATTTTGTTAAGCGAAAAATAAAACAAAAATGTTTTTAAAATTGCCAATTATTTCCAAATTGACATTTCTGTCCTTTTTTCTTATAGAAGGCTAGAACTTGTGGTAATTGATCGTCAAAAATTATTCAGTCTATTCTAGACTGATTGTGTGTCTGCTGGTTAATTAGTTTAAAATTATTATAAGGGACATTACGACAACAATCATTTAATAATTTTATTTTAAAAAAACTGAAAAAATTTGATTTAGAAATTTCTAAAGAACAGCCGCATATTGGTTTATCAACCAGAAATACATTATATACAGTGCCGTGAAGCTAATTAGAAATGATGTCTTAATGTTTCGTAATGTTCCAAAATTATATTTTCTTCCTATCAATGTACTAACAAGATAGAAAAATATTATGTCTTTGAATGTGATAAAAAAAAGTCTTGTACATTGATAGGAAAATATAATTTTGGGACATTACGAGACATTAAGACATTATTTCTAATTAGCTACACGGCACTGTATATGTTGTAAACGAACTAAATACTGTGCAGGACAAAATATAAATATAAAAATAAATAAATAAATAAAAATAATTATTAGTCGTACCTTGTAACTAAATCCATATGTCTTAGGATAAGATAAGAAAATGTTAAAACTTATTTGTGAGAAAAATTGCATTCGAAAATTGCATTATTTTATAAATTTCAAAAATATGGAAATAAAATTAATATAATAATAATAATAATATATTTTTTCAGTTGCTAAAATACCAGGAATGGGTAAAATTGATGAAGAACAAATTAAAATTTATGATGATTTACCGAATTCTGCAGTTGAATTACAGGTTAAAGATAAGGTAATAAAATATTAAAATAAATTTTTAATATTTTACAAATTTTCTTCTCTTTTTTTTCAATAATTCTTTTTTTTAGTTTTTGCGTAAGTTGAATAGACAAGAACGTGTTGTCGAAGAGGTTAAATTAGTTTTAAAACCACATTATAATAGAAAGCATATTACAAAAGATGAATATAAAGAAATACTCCGAAGATCTGTACCAAAGGTAAAATAATATTTATTTAAAAATTGATAATTTTTCTAATAGTAATTTTATAATTATTGTTTTTTTTTTCAGATTTGTCACAGTAAATCGGGTGAAATAAATCCTAAAAAAATACATAATTTAATTGAAGCATATGTAAAGAAATTCCGACAAAGAAATAAACTTGGTATTGGTATGAATACAGGACAAGTTAGTACAGCTGTTAAATGTGCAGCATATTTGAAGAAATTGTAAATTATTATATATTTGAAAAGAAATACATATATATATGTTTATATAATGTCATGATTTTTATGAGTGCATAAAAATATTTTGCAAATTTCAATTATTTTTTTTTTATTTTTGCAAAAAATATAGGTAAGATAAAAAAATTAATTTGAAAAAATTCAAAATAAATAAATGTTTTTTTTACAGTATTAATTGTATATAATATAGTATAGAGTATTTATTGGACGATCAAACATTATGCATACACCACCGAGCACAAAAAAATATATCTCCAATATAATATGTAGAAGAAAAAATGAAATTTAATAATTTCAGATGCTAGAAAAAAATATATAAAGTAAAAAATTTAAATATCAATTTTTAAAAAATTACTAAAATCATTATTATCAACGTACCATTTATATTTTAAATTAATAAATCTGTTTTTATTTAATTTTTGCAATTCTGTTAATCAGAATTTTATAAACAGAATAAATAAAAAAAAAATATATTAAGCTATATTATTAGAATAATATAATTAAAAATTATTAAAAACAAAACAATTGTGTAATTAGGTATAATTATATTTTATTTTATTTATGCTTTTTTTAATCTTTGATTTAATTTAAAAATAATAATTATTGTAATTATATTTTACATATTGGATTATTTGTTTTTAAATCAATTGAAATATCGAAATATGTTTATAATATGTTTTTTTCTTAAAAAGTGCATTTTTTTCGTATAATTTCAATAATTGAATTAAATTTGAAAATGAATTTATATTAGAAAAATAACTTTTTATTAAATATAATCTTATTATATTGATTGAGTAATTAAAATAAAAAGAATAAATAAAATCTTATTAAAATTTATTAATTTCTGTTTTTCAATTTTTAAAGCTCTATTGAAATTATAAAAATTATATAATTAATTATAATTATCTCTACACTACACTGGTGCTGGTATTTGTATTTGCCATCAGATACGAGCAGCCAGAAACTGTGACCACATTTTTTTGTGGAATTTTTGTAACATTTTTGTGCACAATTTTGTGAATATTTTTTGTCACAACGAAATGTGACAAAGAATTCACAAATATTTTTCGACATTTTTTTGTGAAATTACTGTGAATCTTTTGTGTCATAATTTTTTTTAAATTTCAAATGATTGTTATAATATTGATATAATATTATGACGCATAAGATTTTCTTCTAGAATAAAATCAATGTTATTCCTTTGTGATAATAAAAAAAGATTTGTGCTGAAACTTTTAAAGGTATTTTTTAAAATTATTTTGAATTTGTAGCAATAAGAAAAATTAAATTTTACATTATTTATAATCTATTTTATTGTATTTTTTTGTAGATTATTTGATATCAAATAAATATTCTACAAACTATGAAATCATTCGAAGAAGGTATTGATGAAAGTAATAGAAGAAAATAAGAGGACTGAAAATGCTTTATATAATGTTTTTGAAATGCATAAGTATACTTTGTACTCTTTATAGTATATTGGATTGATATTGAAAATAAAAAATAAACAAATCCTTAAAAACGTTTTTTAATTATTTAATTGACCATAATAATTTGAAAAATTTGTACACAAAACTGTCACAAATAAATGTGACAAATTTGTTCACAAAACTGTGACAAATTTTGGTTCACAAAAATGTCAAATTTTTTTTCACAAATCTGTGACAATTTCTTCCACAAAAATTTCACACTTTTTCTGACCAAAATGTCATAAAAATGTCGCAATTCGGGTAAACCACAGTCACAATTTTTCCACCGTATTGTGACAATTTTTTGTCGACAATTCACATTTGTTTGTGACATTTTTGTCACAATTATTTCACATTTGGTTGCTGGGGTATTTGCTGTGACACCGGCTTAATAACTATTGGCGGCTTTGTCAATATTTAAAATTTTAGCTGCCACCTATTATATTTGTCAAAGTTTTATCATAATCAGTTGTTAATTGTCATTTTTGAACAACAAACACTCAAAGAACGAAAACAACTTCAAAAACTTGGTTTTTCTCAGATTTATCTGAACTGAAATGGCTTTAATACCAAGCAGCATAACGTTAGTAGGATCATTTGTTTCAAGAACTATACAAGTAGCGGGATGTGGGGTATATATAATTTTATATTTATATAAAATTAAATAACATAAACATACTACATAACCATATTAAAATTATATCACATTTTTTTAGTATCAACAAGTACGCACTAAATATGCTGATTGGAAGATGATCAAAGATGTAAAACGTAGAAAATGCGTTGCTGAACATTCTAAAGATCGTCTTCGTGTAAATTCATTGAGAAAAAATGACATATTACCATTAGAATTGCGAGAAATTGCAGATTCGGAAATAGCTGCATTTCCCCGTGATTCTAGTTTAGTAAGAGTTAGAGAACGATGTGCACTTACATCTCGACCTCGTGGTATTGTTCATCGTTTTCGTTTAAGTCGTATTGTTTGGAGACATTTAGCTGATTATAATAAATTAGCTGGAGTCCAAAGGGCAATGTGGTAAAATGTAAAAAAAATCATAAATTTGCTTTTAGAATAAAAATTAATTTAAATTTTAAATAACATGTTTATTTTATAAAATTACAATTATGTCTCTTAATACCAAAAAGTTTTTTGCGGTGTTGAATTATCGTCAATCTTCTCATGCTCCATGATATCCATTTCAAATGTACATAATTTTGGTTCAAATGTTACTTCACCAACTACTTTACCCACTGTATCCTTTTCTCTTTCTATATATGCTGCTTTCGATTTATAATCATGAGTTTCTTCATTTGAGCTTGGTATAGGAATTATTCGTCCACTTTTTGTTGAAACACGAACTTTCTCGCCATCTTCTGTATATCGCCATTCAAATTCAGTTCTTTGCAAATCAGCAGGATCAACTAATGCAACTTGTTTAGTAACTAATAATGGTGCCTCAGATTTAATTAATATCCCTGGATAATTTCCATCACCACCTACTTTCCGATGATGACAGTTTAAACCTTCTACAATTACCCAATTTCTTTCAGCAATTACCTGAGCTACGATACCTTGTTTACCTTTATCTTTTCCACACAATATTTCAACACGATCGCCTTTAAATATACTCCACTCGTCGATCGGTTCTACAAATACTTTTTTCCTTATTGTTCCGGGCATATTTTGTTGACGAAATTGTCCTGTCCATACTCGATTTGTTGTATATCGAAATTTTTTACGTTCAACAGTTCTCGGTAAATAATTTGCCCGTAGCTTTGGAGTTTTCCAATAAACTTGGTTTTGGGTACGCTCAATATATTCGCTTGGAAAATTTGAATAGTTTTTTAATTTACTGCAAAGCGTCGTGATGAGCCTCATAATTAATACACAATTTATTTATTTGGTAATTGCTATTGCACATTTAATATTAGGAATCTACTTTGTTTGAAGTTGAAGATGAAAAATATAAAAATTGAGAGATGTCAAAAATGTTGTGGTTAGAAAAGAGAAGAAATCCGCGAAATATAGTTATCGACAACGACAGATTGACACAATTTTGTTCACCGGGCATTTGACATTTTAGTTTCCCAGCGGATTTTCTGTCATCGATGTCAGAACCCTTACCTGAGATTCGTATTTTGCATAGTATTCTTACGAATAAGGAAATGATAAGGGATCTGTAATCAGATATATTCTTATTTCAGTTGTTTATCACTTGAGGGATCATATTTTTTCTGTGAAAATCTTGTAATGCGCATTCTGGTGGTTGGAAATATTAAATATTTTAAAAAATCATTTTGACAAAAACTGCCAAGGTATTAATCTTGACAATTCCGCAATTAGAAAAAAACAATTTAAGTAAAAGACAACAAAATTAAGTGGTCAGTTTTATAAAATTTGCCTCTCTTCAACAAAGTAATATATGGTAAGAATTAATTAATTTAATAAAAAAAACTTTCATTACCTAACATTATATTTTATTATTTTGTATTTTGCAGAAGCATGGAAATCAAAATTGCCACTATTTCATGATTATGAATTAAATATAAGGAAACAAATTTGTGCTTCTCATAATAGAGTTCACCAACAAAGAAATAGAAATAAAAATTGAATTACTGTGTAACTAAATTACTGTATAATATCATATTATAAAATTATAAATATATATTAAAAAATTTGATATAAAAAGTAAATGAATTAATTTGTATTTTATTTAAAATTATTAAATTTACAGCGACAAAAACTATTGACATAAACCACAAGAACGCCATCTATTGTAGGGGCAAAGTGAAATCTTACACATCCCTTACATTTCTGCTCTTACACAAGCGGACATGGCCTGTGTGATAGTTATGGATAGCTAACGTGTCCATAAGGTTTACACATAAGACAGTATAAGGCTTATATATACCTTACGCTTACACTGTTCACTGGGTTGTTTTTTTTTTTTTTTTATTTAAATTCTTTATTAATTCAACCATGCTAGAGCCCATAAGATTGTTACAGAGTATATTATGTTCATATATAATTGAATTTTAACTAAGAAAAGTGTTATAAAAAAAATTATTATCGGTGTTTAGTGTATTTTTGATAATTATACCAAAAATAGCAAAAATAAAAGTAATTAGAATATAATAAAGAAACAAATTTTAAGCACAACCAAGCAGTACCAATCTGTTTTCTCGAGCCCAGGAATTAATAGATGAGAGATCGAGATTAATTTCATTAATACACTGGAAAAAATAAGAAGTAGGAAGGGAATGCGACAACTGGACGTCATCAGCAAACAAGTGTAAAAGACTGAAGGAAATACAAGAGGTAAGATCATTTATGAAGAGAGAAAACAGTAAAGGGCCTAAGATGGAGCCTTGCGGAACACCTTTACATTTTATAGAAATGACGAACAATTATTTCCAGAAGACACACATTGAGATCTCAAAGACAGGTAGGTATACATAAGATTAGATGCACTACTAGAGAAGAGAAACTGAGTTTTTAATTTACCCAATAAGAGACTAAAATCAACGGAATCAAAAATCCAGCAGGAGCAGGATTGAAGCTAGTTTCTTATCTATGTTGCATCTAATTTTATCAGTAATGTCTAACAGAGTAGCGGTAGTGCTGAACTTCTTCCTGAACCCGGACTGTTTCTCGTACAGTAAGTTGTTAACTGATAGATGTTCAGACAATTGAAGGCTAATTAACTTTTCAAAAACTTTGGATAGCACAGGTGGGATGCTTATAGGCCTAAACTCCGAGCTTGATCCTTTGGGTATAGGAATAACTTTAGCACATTTCCACACATCAGGAAAATTAGAAGTAGTTAATATTGAATTAAATATGTGTAAAATATGCTGATTAATTAGAGGAAACAATATTTTAACGAATTTCAGTGATATATCATCGAGGCCTATAGCATTAGAAGTGATACTATTAAAAGCTCTATCCAGTTCAAAGTCTGAGATGCACGTAAGGCACATAAACTATTATGTGCCTCAGGAATAACATCGTCAAAACGTGGGATAGAAGTTAGATTATTTACCTTAGTAAATTGCACATTTAAATCATTTAAATCATTCACATTGAGATGTAGGCACTCAGCATTCTCCTTATTAACCCACATCCGTCTTAATTTGTTCCATAGTTGCTTCGATGTACTAGCATTATCAAAAATCTTAGCTCCTTGAGTCTGTTTAGCTTTGCGTACCAATGCTTTGAATTGCGATATGAACAAAACGTAGCCCATCTAGCCTCATTACGATATTGACAGAATGCTTTAAATGCTAAATCTCTGAGATTTTTAACGTGCAACATAGCAGAGGATAATTGGAGAGTAGAATACGTTTTCACGGAAACTCTTTTTGTTGGAACATGTTCGCTAAACAGACTAGTTATATATAACAATATTAAGAAACTCAACTTGGGCGTTAGTATCACTAGTACAATAAATTAAATCAAAGTTAATTTGGGCAACATCAGACGCCAGCTGAGCTAAATTAATATTATTATAGTCAAGAATAAAGAATTCTTGGTTAGAAAATTTTTTGACAACATCAAAGGAAATAAAAATAAAGGCATGATGCGAGATGCTATGAACCCAAAACTGGTTGTGATATTTGACAGCGTAATAATGACTAACAAGAATAAAATCAATTAGAGAAGATGTCTTCTCTAATTGATTTTATTCTTGTTAGTCATTATTACATCTTAAGTCAAAATGAGTTGGAATACTATTTTGCACTATCTTCAAGCCAAACCTATCACAAACGTTATTACAATAATCAACTTTATGGGGTACTAAAATATTGGTATTAAAGTCACCGACAATGACTATGTTCGAATAACGCATAAGCAGCTCCGAGAGAATATCTTCAATAATGCTAAAATCTCTTCCAGGCAAATAAATCACACCAACCAGCGTTTGGGATACACCAGAAGTAATTTGGATAAACAAGGCCTCAGCACCAGATTGTGAAAAGGAAGCAATGATTTTAGAGTGCAATTCTTTTTTTACATATATGGCGACACCTCAGCACGCAACTCAACAGCATTGTTGATGATTCTAGATGTACCATTACCAGCAATCGGTATTAGCAAAAGGTGAGATAGCCCAACAGAAAATCTTTTGATGAAGCCAGCTTTTTTAATAGCTCTAGCGTGTTTGACCATATGCGATAACATAGGTGGCAAATTGTTATATGTACGTCCACTGGTAAAAAATCGGATAGCTTGAGCCTGCCGTATTTAAAGTATTTGTTCATAATTTCATTGCGCTTTAATAGAGATTGTAACGTTACTAGCATCACTGTTTTATATTTATTCAAGTAACAGCAATTGGAAATATCATTATATAAGACATCAACTGATAGTGGCTGTTTATACACGCCTGCCCAGGCGACTGCCTGAACCATTTTCGTAGAAGAGAGGTAAGTGCGGGCAGAGGTAAAAAAAGTTCAAAAAATTTAGAAATTTTTTCTGTTGCCCCGTTCCTCTCCATTTGTTTCAAGTTTCCATAATTCCTTTTTTGTCAAAAATTTATTATTATTTTCAAACAGCCGGACGAGTAACATCTCCGGAAGAAAATATTTTTCATTGACCATAATTTTCAAACTGCCGAACGAGCAACATCTCCGGAAGAAAATATAAATAAATTAGTAATTGTGGAAAATATAAACAATATTTTTATTAGTGAAATATTTTCCATTATTTCTAATTATTATTTTTTTACAAATGATTTTAAAAGCAGATAATTATTATATCTTTTTCTAAAAAAAAATTATATTTTTATATTTATATAAAGATAAAAGAAGGATTTCAAAATTATTATCGTAATACTTATATATTTATTGGACTTTATTTGTTTGGCCTTAATTTCCTTTTTCATTTTTGTTATACAAAGGAAAATAAAATATTATAGAAAGATGGAAAATAGTAAAAAAATTGACCTTTCTAACTTTGTTTAAAATGAATTAATCCTTCTTTCTTCTTTTAAATGTTGAACTATGAAGTATTATCTTATCTTTCTATATCGTAATATCAAAACTTCAATTGAGTCATATATAGAAAACTAATTTATAACTATGTATTATAAAATAAAATTAGAAT
The DNA here is from genome assembly GCA_949752835.1 of Empis stercorea. NCBI lineage: Eukaryota > Metazoa > Arthropoda > Insecta > Diptera > Empididae > Empis > Empis stercorea. The sequence continues at coordinate 16,622,910 of OX457086.1, forward strand.
AATATAATAAAAATGTAATAATTGCTTAATACAAATAGAGAAATATTTATATAAAAACAAATAAAATAGATTTCATATCTAATAGATTTCATAGATTTTATAATCGTAATGATAAATCAAAACTAATAATTTTCAGGTTTTGTATTTTAGGAATATAAAAAAAATTAGGATAAATATATATATCTCTCTGTCCTTAATTTTTTTAAATCTGTCTCTATATTATTATACATATAATAATATAGACAATAAATATGTATATAAAATATTATATAAATATTTATATAATAAATTTTCTATGTTTCACGGAAAAAATATAGAGCAAATAAATATTAATATTAATATTAATACTGAATATTAATGAAATATATAATTAAAGAGGAGGAATTAAGAAACAGAGGAGGAATTAAGAATTTTGTGATATGTTTTTATAAAACAAATATTAAAATAATATTAAATTAAATTATATTTAATATTTTTTTATATTGAAAACAGTGATGGATACGTCGATCGCATTATTCGAGGAACCACAAATTTGGCAAGCATCATAGCTGAAAGTTATACTTGCAGTCAAGTATAATATTTTACATAATTTTAGATAATTTATACCATGTATAATATACATAGAAACAAATATATTATATTTATTATACATAGTATTAATTATCTAAACTCAATTAAAATGTAAAATATTATACTTGACTCTAAAATGAAATTAATTCAAATTCATGATTATTAAATATTTGTATTTACGAATATGTAGTAAAACTTAGATTTATTAATACTTGTAACTCTACGATTATGCGCTTCGTGGCTCATTAAGAGTTACAAGTTACAACTCTAGCATTCAAAATCAAAATGATTTTTTTCAATTTACGAATGTCAAACTTAACATATTTCAATACCAAAATGTTCCTCAATAAACTCCCGGTACGATCTTTTCCCTAAAATTCAGTTTCGGCCATTTTGAAATTGTTGAATTTTAAATGAAAAAATTGGGTGAGGAAGGCGCATCTAATCACAAAAAGTATATCAAGTCGCTCCTAGGCAGGCGTGTATAAACAGCCACATAGAAAATAAAATATTTTGATGACAGTAGCTGCTAAGTCAGTTGATGAAATTGGCACACCAGTGATAAGTATGTCATTACGCTTAAGCTGTCTTAACTGACGTTCACTTTGCTCTTCGATTTTTTTGATTTTGTTGGTAACATCAAAAGAAAGATTATTATTGTCAACTGACACTTTAATAGTAGATATTTCGTTTTTTAGGTTAGTAACTTCCGACTTGGTATGATCAACCTCAGATTTAATAACTTTCATCTTAATAGAAATAACATCATCAATTAGAGTTGGTAACGAATTTTTTAGATTATGTCAGTTAGCACTTTTTCATGAGACGTTTGCAGCTTGTTAAATTTGGCAAATAATAAGGCAACCATATCACTGGGATTACTTATGTTTATTTCACATTTCTTGCAGTACCAAACCATCATTCTGGTGCTTAATTTACTCATCCGGCGAAAGGCCACAACATTTGTTGTGGAACCATTTATTACATATGCAGGGCCGGCGCTAACCCTTTTTGCGCCCCGTGCACTTTAGAAAAATGCCGCCCTAAAAAACGTTCGGTTGCCGTAAATAATCCGTTTCCACATCACTGGCCATATTTTCATCTGGGATTTTCTTTCTATTGTGCTAAATTTGGTAAACACATTGAGCGCTGGCATAGTTAACTATAGAACACTATAATAAATGTGTTTGCCAAATATCAGCCCAATCTATCCGGAGGCACCAGAGAAAATCCCAGATGAATATATGACCATTCATCATTTCATCCAGACCACTATAATGAATGTGTTTACCAATTATCAGCCCAATCTATCCAGAGGCACCAGAGAAAATCCCAGATGAAAATATGGCCATTCATCATTTCATCCAGACCACTATAATGAATGTGTTTACCAAATTTTAGCACAATCCATCCAGGGGTGCCAGAGAAAATTCCAAATGAAAATATGGGCATACATAGTAAAAATAACAATAAAAAAACCCCCACATGAACAGCATTTTAAATCTGTGCTCTGTGCCACCAAAAAATTCGCATATAAAAAATATATATTATACTTATACCTATATAGTCATAGTCAATAGTCATATACACAAATATCTATATATTTTTTAACAAAATTTTAAAATTGTTCATAGTTATTATGAATAGTAAAAATATCATTAAAAAACCCCTTCCGTTTCTTAGATGAAAAAACACCACATGAACAGCATTTTTAATCTGTGCTGTGCCACCTAAAAATCTCATAACATCATGATATATATGTATTCAATAATCATATAAATATACAAATAGTTGTTATTGCTTCATATTAAATATATTTTTATTTTGAACAAAATTTCAAAACTGTTCATAGTTAATATGGAAAGTAAAAATATCGATAAAACCCCCTTCCGTTTCTTATATGAAAAAAAACCCCGCAAGAACAGTATTTTTAGTCTGTTGTGTTCATCTAAAAATATCGAAATCGCTAGAAAAATAATTTAATAAATATCGATATCGATACAATAGTATGTACTAGAAAATTAGACGTTTGCAGCTTGTTAAATTTGGCAAATAATAAGGCAACCATATCACTGGGATTACTTATGTTTATTTCACATTTCTTGCAGTACCAAACCATCATTCTGGTGCTTAATTTACTCATCCGGCGAAAGGCCACAACATTTGTTGTGGAACCATTTATTACATATGCAGGGCCGGCGCTAACCCTTTTTGCGCCCCGTGCACTTTAGAAAAATGCCGCCCTAAAAAACGTTCGGTTGCCGTAAATAATCCGTTTCCACATCACTGGCCATATTTTCATCTGGGATTTTCTTTCTATTGTGCTAAATTTGGTAAACACATTGAGCGCTGGCATAGTTAACTATAGAACACTATAATAAATGTGTTTGCCAAATATCAGCCCAATCTATCCGGAGGCACCAGAGAAAATCCCAGATGAATATATGACCATTCATCATTTCATCCAGACCACTATAATGAATGTGTTTACCAAATATCAGCCCAATCTATCCAGAGGCACCAGAGAAAATCCCAGATGAAAATATGGCCATTCATCATTTCATCCAGACCACTATAATGAATGTGTTTACCAAATTTTAGCACAATCCATCCAGGGGTGCCAGAGAAAATTCCAAATGAAAATATGGGCATACATAGTAAAAATAACAATAAAAAAACCCCCACATGAACAGCATTTTAAATCTGTGCTCTGTGCCACCAAAAAATTCGCATATAAAAAATATATATTATACTTATACCTATATAGTCATAGTCAATAGTCATATACACAAATATCTATATATTTTTTAACAAAATTTTAAAATTGTTCATAGTTATTATGAATAGTAAAAATATCATTAAAAAACCCCTTCCGTTTCTTAGATGAAAAAACACCACATGAACAGCATTTTTAATCTGTGCTGTGCCACCTAAAAATCTCATAACATCATGATATATATGTATTCAATAATCATATAAATATACAAATAGTTGTTATTGCTTCATATTAAATATATTTTTATTTTGAACAAAATTTCAAAACTGTTCATAGTTAATATGGAAAGTAAAAATATCGATAAAACCCCCTTCCGTTTCTTATATGAAAAAAAAACCCGCAAGAACAGTATTTTTAGTCTGTTGTGTTCATCTAAAAATATCGAAATCGCTAGAAAAATAATTTAATAAATATCGATATCGATACAATAGTATGTACTAGAAAATTAGACGTTTGCAGCTTGTTAAATTTGGCAAATAATAAGGCAACCATATCACTGGGATTACTTATGTTTATTTCACATTTCTTGCAGTACCAAACCATCATTCTGGTGCTTAATTTACTCATCCGGCGAAAGGCCACAACATTTGTTGTGAAACCATTTATTACATATAACATATGTCACAAGAAATACCATCATTAACTACAATATTACATTTAGCAAAAGTAAATTATTTTTACAAAAAAAAACCAGTAATATGCAATGAAACTGTGTCAATACAAAAGAAAATGAACAATAGAAATACTTAAGAAAAAAATGGCCAAGCATGATGTACGGCTGAAAAATTAAACTGATGTTCGATAGCTTCCCAAACTTTTATGTCAGCAACACGATGAGTTTAATTAATTATATTCAAGTACGAATAAAATTTTATTAATCAAAAATAATATTAAAATAGCCAATTTAATTTTTAGTTATACACGAGATCAACTACTCTGACATATTTTGATTTGAATTCAAAGAATATTATTTGTTATATTTAATTTTTCATGATAAATTCAAAAATATAATGAAAGGGATATAAATAATTTATGTGAAGATTATAGTTTAGAAAGAACTTGTCGTACTTGTGCTCGCAATTCGCAATTATAAAAAAGATGATTTAATACCTCTGTAGCAGTCAACTTTAATTAAAACTTCATTCTTCAACAGTTGGCAAAACTGTCTAATATTCTAGAATGTTTGGTGACAGCGGTTTTTTTGACGGCAAAACCAAGCATCTCATTCTTATTCTTTCTAATAAGAAGAGAATGAATTGAAGTTGTAATCTCAAAGAATATAGACGCGTCCTTAAAATCGTAAAATAAAATTGTTAAAAATATAGTAAAAAATAAATTGTCTTTTTATTTATAAGTAAATCAAATTATAGCCTGCAGTTCACCAGTATTGGTAAAAACCAACGAGCTATAAATTGGTGACCCCGATCAAAGACAACATATTTATATAATATTGCATCATTCAACACCACCATTTTGTTTTTCAATTTCATTAAATTTTTATTAAAATTTTTTTATTCGTATTAGAAATACAAAATGAGTGACGACGAAGAACAGGTTGAACAATTAAATCCAGTAGATCCAATTGATCTAGGTGATGAAAATCAACCGGATATTGAAAATCAATTGGATGATAACGCACAATTAAACGCCGCATCAAAAATTAAAGTTCAGCCATTCTATGAAGCTGATCCAGAATTGTGGTTTATGTTACTAGAAGCACAATTCACAACGCGACGTATTACCAGTGATGCAACAAAGTATAACACCATAGTTGGTTTATTAACCCAGCACATTGCTGAGCGCATTAAAGATATAATTAAATCACCGTATGTTAATGGTAAATACCTTATAATAAAAAATCGGTTAATTAAAGAATATGCTGACTCAGCAACAGCAAAAATAAAAAAATTATTGTCACAACTCGTACTCGGTGACAAAAAACCATCCCACTTGTTGCGCGAAATGCAAACACTTGCTGGTGCCAATGTTGACGATGACTGGTTACGCACATTGTGGTTACAGCGTCTACCTCGTACAGCTAAAGCTATTTTGTCTGCCTCATTCGATACACTAGAAAATTTATCTATAATGGCTGACAAAATATGGGAAAATAATGATGATGTCTCAATCAGCGCAGTGTCAACGCCAGCAGCACCACCAAAAGATTCACCTGAAATGGAAATGCTAAAAAAATTATTCGAAAAAGTAAATTTCCTTTCTGAACGTGTCGAAAAAATCGAAAAAAGGAATTATCGTGACATGACACCAGCACGTGGTCGTTCAAATACACGCTGGTCGTCACGTCTGCAATCACCTTCACGACAGTCAGAAAAACCAGAGAAACGTCAATTCGAAAACTGCTGGTATCATCACATTTATAAAAATGCAGCAACGCAATGTAAACCACCATGTAATTTTAAAAATAATCCAAAAAACTAAATAAACGAGTTTCAGTACAGGCGTCTGAGCTCAAAACTTTAACAAATCGCCTTTTTATTTATGATGAGATTAGTGGACGTAATTTTTTAATTGACACCGGCGCTGACGTATCAGCAATACCACCAACCACCACATGGAATGTTGGCATTACCACTGATAACGCAGACAATACGCATCTGTACGCAGCAAATGGCACAAAAATTCAAACATTTGGAGAACAAATTTTAAAAGTTTCACTCGGACTTCGACGAGAATTTTCCTGGAAATTTATTAAAGCAAAAATAGATACACCAATTATTGGCGCAGATTTTTTGCATCATCATGGCATCATGGTTGATTTAAAACAAAAAAAACTTATTGATACAACCACAGAGTTACATAGCATCGGCATAATCAAAAAATCATTAGCACCACAAGTAACTGTTATAGATAATAATCATAAATTTGCATTTCTCTTTCGTGAATTCCGAGAATTATTAGCTGACCAACCAACTGTCAAAAATGGTATTACAACAAACGTCACACACCACATTACAACAGTTGGTCCACCAGTAACGTCACGTTCTAGACGATTACCACCAGATAAATTAACAGCTGCCAAAATCGAAATCAACGAGTTAATAAGGTTAGGAATTTGCCGCCCGTCTAAATCAAATTGGTCAACGCCACTGCATATGGTATCGAAATCAAATGGTATGTGGAGACCATGTGGTGATTATCGTCGCCTCAACGCCATTACGGTCCCAGACAAATATCCCATACCTCACATCCAAGATTTTGTCAACATTTTGGAAGGCAAACAAATTTTTACCTGTATAGATTTAAAAAAAGCATTTCACCAAGTTCCAGTGGAGCCGTCAGATATACCAAAAACGGCAATAATAACACCGTTTGGGTTATATGAGTTCACACACATGACATTTGGTTTGAGAAACGCTGCGCAAACATTTCAACGTTTAATTGATGAAGTATTGCGTGGTTTAGATTTTGTCGTTGCCTATTTAGACGATATTTTTATTGCGTCACGAAACTATGAAGAACATATTAAACACATTCGCATAGTTTTTCAACGTTTACTAGATCATGGTTTGAGAATCAACGCAGAAAAATGCAAATTTGCGCGTGCTGAAATAGAATTTCTTGGACATCTTGTCACAGCCAATGGAGTGAAGCCACTACCCAGCAAAGTTGAGGTGATCCAAAAATTTCTAAAACCAACTACAGTACAACAGCTTCGACGATTCATTGCGATGATAAATTTTTATCGCCGTTTTATTTCAAACGCTGTCATAACGCAAGATCGATTACAATGTTTAATAAAGGGCAATAAAAAAAACGATAAAACTGTCATTGAATGGACAGATGACGCATCAGCAGCATTCACCGAATATAAAACAATGTTGGCAAATGCAGCATTGCTCGTGCATCCATCAAAAACAGCATCAATCGCATTGGGAGTTGATGCTTCTGACAACGCAATTGGCGCAGTGTTACATCAAATTGAAAACGGCCAGTGTAAACCACTAGGTTTTTTTTCACGCAAGTTGAACAGCGCTCAACGCAAATATTCAACTTATGACAGAGAACTACTAGCTATTTATGAAGGCATAAAATATTTCAAACACATGTTAGAAGGCAGAGATTTTGAAATTTTCACCGACCATAAGCTGTTAATTTTCGCGTTCAATCAAAAGAGCGACAAAGCATCACCGCGCCAAGCACGTCAACTGGATTATATTAGTCAATTTTCAACAAAAATACGTCACGTAAACGGCAAAAACAATACCGTACCAGACTTACTTTCTCGAATTTATCAGATCAATACAACAGAAATTGATTACGCTAAACTTGCAGAAAGTCAAAAAAACGATGAACAACTACAACAAATTCTTCAGTCAACCGAAACTTCACTACAATTAAAATTGATGGAGTTACCAGGCACAAAAACAAAATTATTTTGTGACATTTCAGGTAAATATATACGACCATATGTTACTAAAGATATTTGTTTTTCCGTAGTAGAAAAGATTCATAATCTGAGTCATCCAGGTATTCGTTCAACTACAAAATTAGTCCAAGACCGTTTTGTTTGGATTAATATGAAAAACGATTGCAAAAATTTCGTAAAACAGTGTATAGCATGTCAACGAGCGAAAGTGTTCCGTCATACTAAAGCACCATTTTCACAGTATAATCTGGTCAGCAATAGATTCGAACACATAAATGTCGACATTGTTGGACCATTACCACCATCAAACGGACAAAATTATCTACTTACAATAATTGATAGAAGTACTCGATGGCCTGAAGCCATACCAATGTCAAACATCACAGCAGAAACAGTTGCCAGATGTCTCTTGTCAGGTTGGATTTCTCGGTTCGGAGTTCCACTAAAAATATCAACAGATCAAGGTCGACAGTTTGAGTCCATTCTGTTTGAAAAATTAAATGCTTCACTTGGTATACGTCATCTACGTACAACTGCGTACCACCCGCAAGCAAATGGATTAATCGAACGATGGCATCGATCATTAAAGCAATCGTTAAAAGCACGTTTAACAGAAAATTGGACTGATGAAATACCAATGGTAATGCTTGGTCTTCGAACAGCATTGAAAGAAGATATTAACGCAACACCTGCAGAACTTACGCTCGGCACGTCATTAACATTACCAGGTCAATTTTTCGAAGAATCCAAAATTGACGTCAACGATCCAGAATTTATTAAACAGTTCAAACAAATTATGAACGAAAATCGGCCAATGCAAACTAATCATCATACTGGCAATACTTTTTTTATACAAAAAGAGTTAAAAACATGTGAATTTGTTTTTATTAGAGTTGATAGTCAGCGTACACCATTACAATTGCCGTACAACGGGCCATACAAAGTAATAAAGCGAGGAGAGAAAGTTTTTAAAATCGATGTCAATGGTAAAGTTCAAAACATCACAATAGACCGTCTCAAAGCTGCATTCGTTGTTTCTGACAAAACATTGTCACCTTCGTCAGAAACACCTGTCAAAAAGGCAATACAAAATAAATCATCAGTAAACAACGAATCAGAACCAAAAGCGACTAGTACACGATCAGGCCGACTAGTTAAATTTCCATCACGTCTGGACATTTAATTAGCATATGTCCATGACTGGCGGGGGAGTAGTGTAGCAGTCAACTTTAATTAAAACTTCATTCTTCAACAGTTGGCAAAACTGTCTAATATTCTAGAATGTTTGGTGACAGCGGTTTTTTTGACGGCAAAACCAAGCATCTCATTCTTATTCTTTCTAATAAGAAGAGAATGAATTGAAGTTGTAATCTCAAAGAATATAGACGCGTCCTTAAAATCGTAAAATAAAATTGTTAAAAATATAGTAAAAAATAAATTGTCTTTTTATTTATAAGTAAATCAAATTATAGCCTGCAGTTCACCAGTATTGGTAAAAACCAACGAGCTATACCTCTTTTTATTAATCACAATAATGCAAAGCCAGTAGATATAATTGAAAAATTTCATACTGAAAAATTTCATATGATTTCAAGGTATGAAAAAACAAATTTCAAAATAAAAAAATTAATAAATTCATATATTTTCAAGATTTGTGATTACGATAATCTTCCAACGAATATTTGTAAGATTTGCTTTACAAATTTTAAAATTTTATACGATTTTATTACTCAATGTGAATTTTCAGAATTATTATTAAAAAAATACTTTGAAACCACAGATATATTAGAATTGGGTGAAAAATTAAACCATAATAATGAATGTGAGATCAATAGTATGAGTCATTCTGAGGAGAATTTGTTAAGTTTGTTAAAAATAGAAGTAATTCCTAATATGTACTGAATATTACTATGTCTTATAGTAAGTCTGATTTTTATTTATTTATTTCATTTAAGTACAACCAAAAAGCTATGAAGCTTATGTGAAGGTTTAAAGAGATTACAAAATAGTTGTTACAATAAACTTAAACTATATAATTTATAAATTAATGTTTGTTTACAATTTATTTCAAGTTATCACATTATATAATCACTATTATTTAATTACAAAACAAGTAACCATTGAAAAATCCTAATCCTGTATTCCTAATCTTAATCTCGATAATAACATTTGAAAGTTGCTTAACAAAGTGTATTCATGTTAACATAATTAATTACAAGTCAATAGATTTATTAGAATTAATAATAATTATAGTAAAATTATAGTCATTATAAGCAAAGCCGTATATAATATATACGGCTTTGTTATAAGTTCATGAACATTAATACTTTATATACATTTAGGTATATTTACAGATACTAGCACCCTACATGTCCCAGATCATTTAACTTTGAAGAAGCCATTACAATAAACTTTACTATTCTTCAATTACAACAAATCATTAAACCATCTTAGTCATGACTTCTCAAACCCAAACTCCATCTTGAACATGTAAAAGTGCTTAACAAAGTAAATCAAGGTTAACATAATTTATTATAAGTCAATACAATTTCTGAAATTGATAAAAATTTGTAATATTATAAGTTCATGAACGGCTATACTTAATTATACATTAACAGATATATGTACTACTCCTATCCCACTAGGCCGTTTGGCCCCAGTATCCAATTTAAAAACAAATTACATCCATTACACATTGTTACAGTTCAAAGTTTAATAATAATAATTTAATGAGTTTATACAATATTAAAATAGTCATCTATTGTGTAGCTTAATGAGATATTAAATATAAGATTTATAAGATTTATTTGTTTATTACTTAAAGGTAACAAAGATATTATAAGTATATATACAAAATACAATTACCATTAAATCTAAAGAATAAACGCAATTAAGTTATTGTATCTGTAAGCACCCAAATCAGGCTGCATGTAGCATAGGATGTAACATAGTGTTATGGACACCCGCCATAACACTAATTACATTAAAAATTAACACAGTTAAGGATTCAAATTTAGTAATTTTAAAAATCAAAAAACAGAAATTTAAATGCTCAAAAGAAACTAGAATATTCAATTCAAATATTAATCAGTAAAATAGTTGACACATCCACAGATACTAGTCATTACCATCAACAAACATTTTGTAACTTGAGGTTATTGGTTGAATGCTCCAAAAGAAATAAGAGTAACGTTAACAGATATAGCAGTTGTCAAAAATATTTAATTAAATTATTAAATTAAACAAGCCTTGAAATTCAAGGCTTGGAATTTAGAAATTCAAAAATTCAAAACCAGAAATTTACATACTATAATTAAATTCGATGATCCAATTCAAGCATATAAAAGACAGAAGAGAAACGTAACAGCTATAACTGCAGTAGAAAAAATATTGAATTTGAATTAATAAATTGCGCAGACCTTAAGACTCAAAGTCTGGAATTTACAAATTCAAAAATTTGGAATTCAATTACACAAAGTATTTTTGAAGATTCGAATTAAAAATGCATTGATGAAACATAGCATAAATTTGAAACACAGCATAAAGTTGAACCCTCATGAACAGAAAAAAAGAAAAGAGAAAAAGAAAAAAAAAAAAAAGAGAAAAATATATAAATATAAAGAGAAGTAATAGATAACAAGTAATTTTAGATTACTGATTGATTGTTCAGGTATCTGAGCACCATTGATTTAAAATGAGGTAAACTCACCGAGGTAAGCTTCAAAGGTGTAGGCAGCAAGTTCCATATCTTAATAACTCTATTCAAGAATGATAGCTTTGAAATATTACAACTGTAATATTTCAATATTTCAGTCGTGGAGAGGAGACAAAGTGTAGCCTATCAAAAAGATAACTTGGTAGCTTCGAGGTGGTTATCCTAAAAAGGAACACTACCAGTCTCAAATTAACAAAGTTCTGAAAAGTAGTGCCCAGGACCGTACTAACATATGACGAAATGTGCTCATATCTTTTTAAGTTGAAGACAAATCTAATAGCATCATACATGATTAATTTAACTCTATTCATCATAGATTTAGAACAGCCCGAAAATATTTCAATGCCATAGAGAATGTGCGGAAAAATTAAAGCCTGAACCAATTTAAGCCTCACTCTGACAGGAAGATAACTATTTAAATTTAATAAGTTACGAAGGTTCAACCTTATGCTATTGGATAATTTATTTATGTGCGATTCACCCGATTATAGTCCGACCAAATCCCAAGACTTTTAACACTATTGGAATACTGCACCTGATGATTGTCGATCGAAATCAAATTCAACTGCGAGCTTACTAAATAATTGTAAAGTGCAATAGCTTGCGATTTACTGGGATTCAGACTCAAGCCATTTGTAACAGCCCAGTCATAAACTCTATTTGCATCCATAGTCAACATATCCACATTCATGTTATCAATATGAGAAGAGCACAGCATCTGAACATCATCTGCGAAAATATGTACGAGACTATCCGTACATACACTTGGTAGATCATTGATGAACAAAGTAAACAGTAGTGGACCAAGTATGGAACCTTGTGGCACCCCTTTGAAGGTTTTTTGAAAATTTGAACTAATATCATTTGATATAACTCACTGACTTCTGCCCATAAGATACGAGTACATCAGATTACAAGCCGTGCCAGAGAACGGAATTTTTTCTTGAGTTTTGCGCACAACATAACATGGTCCACACTGTCAAAAGCTTTGCTGAAGTCCAAAAGCAGTAAAATTGATAGTTTCTTATTGTTTATGTTCGCTATTGTTTATGGTAGAAACGGTGCTGTGACCCTTCCTGAAACCAGACTGATTTTTATAGAGCATATTATTAGCATTAAGATGTTCACTGATTTGCTCCTTCATAACCAATTCACAAATTTTAGACAAGCATGGTAAGATGCAAATAGGTCTATAATCTGCAGCAACTACTGCACTTTTAACTTTAGGTAGAGGAACAATTTTTGCCAGTTTCCAAATTGAAGGAAACTTACATGTTGTTAAGATGGAATTAATAATGTGTAGAAGAAAAGGTGATAGATGAGGAAAGATAGTTTTTATAAATCTTAGCGGTATTCCATCCATACCCTCAGCATTCGAGCTGACTTTTGTAAAAGCATCAAATAGCTCATTTTCAGAAATATTATGAAAACTAAACCCAGCAGCCGGTTCAGGGATATCCAGATCAATTCTGGGCTTAATAATACCAGATTGAATACTTGCAAAGTATTCGTTAATACTGTTGGGATCTGCAGTAAGATCAAGATCCTCATTACTATCCGTAACCCCTAGAGATTTTACCTTAGTCCAGAGCTCTTTGCTGGATAACGGCTTATCGAATATTTTTAACTCTAGCCTAAATTTAGCTGTCCTGACCAAGCTGTTATATTTATTTCTATAAAGGCAGAAAGTGCGCCACTTAGAGGTATTATGCACACCTATGTGACATTCTTTGAACGCTTTAAAGGCTAAGTCTCTAAGTTTTCTAGAATTCCTCAACAGGGTATCATTCCACCACTCGGATACAAGATTCTTCAAGCTGTTATATTTATTTCTATGAAGGATATTATTATAAGGATTTAGAATGTTTTCAATATTATTGAATTTCACTGTAATGACAGGAACATGTTTATTGAAGAGATAAAGCAGGTTCAGATTAATAAAGGATATTATTATATAAAGGATATTATTATAAGGATTTAGAATGTTTTCAATATTATTGAATTTCACTGTAATGACAGGAACATGTTTATTGAAGAGATAAAGCAGGTTCAGATTAAGTGCATTTACTTGAAAGTCTACGTCATTGGTCAAGAATATTTGCGAAAAATCACAGCAGTAAAAGTCAGCAATAAGCTGATTAAAATTAATGTTCTGATAGTCACGAAATTTAAATGGCACATTAGGTTTCTCAATACTAATACTATTGATTTCTATTGATTATGTAAAAGAATAATAAAGGACAAATAAATAAGAGCATGTTTTGACAATCCATGTGCCCAAAATTGGTTGTGAAACTTAACCTTCTCTTTAGAACTAACCATAAAATAATCAATCAACGATTTACTATTATGCACTACATCAAAGTGAGAGGGAATATCATTATGGATATAATCGAGACCTAGCCTTTTCAGAACCTCCCCATCAAGAGCCCTAACGCTATTATCGTGCAAATTTCTATTGAAGTCACCAGCCACCAGAATATTAGTGTAGGTGGACGTATAAGGATTTGGAATGTTTTCAATATTATTGAATTTGGACCCGTTAGGTAAGTAAAAGACACCAACAAGAAGTTTCATTTTAGTAGCTAAAATGTTAGATTTAATTTCTATTAGCAAATATTTCGGGTTACCATCGGTTCATTTGAGTTGGAGAAGGCAAGTACACGTGATTTTAATTTAGTAGAGACATAGATTGCTACACCCCCACCCCTGCCACTACTACGGTCATTTCTATGAATACGATAACCATTTATATTCATTGCTTTATTGGTAACATGTGGCTTGAGCCATGATTCGGAGATCGCGAAAACTTCAAGATGATTACCATTAAGTATTTCACGCAGTTCATCCAATTTACCGTGCTTATAACTAGGGTTAATACTTTGGGCATTAATATGACCAAAATTTATTATATCCAATTTACTGTGCAGTGTGCTTGCTAAAATAGAGTTATCGCTAGCTGTCAAACCAGTAATGTTATGAGTCATAAGTAATTACATGGTGGCTAGGCGAGGGATCAGTTAGCAATATCCGAGCATGACGAACACGATCGAACAGGAATAGGACGTTGGAAAACTCAATAAGACCTAGTATAATCAAAATACTCCAAAAAAACATAATACAATTCATCGCAACAACCCAAATTATAAATCTAAATATCAAAATACAAAAATCTGTGCTACCGTCAAAAAGTCCCAGTAATTTATAACTAGTACAAAAAAAAAAAAAAAGAAAAACAAAAAAAAAGAAAAGAAAAATAATAGCAATCAATAATATATGCAATTAGTACCTTGCATATATTATTGATCAGAAAATTCATTTAAATATGTTTCAACAAAAATTTGCCTGGATGTAAGTTTTAACCTCCAGATTAGGGAACGTAGCCAATTTATACAACAATAAATTCAAGAATTCAACGTTATAATTATAATTGTAGATAAAATTACTTGTAAATATAACTATGAAATTTTAAAATATTAAAATGAAGTGTGGCTAACTCCATACCAATATAAATTGATTACCACTATGTAACATCCCAATGAATACAGCAATGCAGAGTTCTAATTCAGAAAATTCATTTAAATATATTTCAATAAAAATTTGCTAAAATTAATACTTTAATTCCCAGATTAAGGTGCTTATCCAATTTATACCACCCAAAAAATTCAAAAATTAAACGTTATAATTATAATTATAGATAAAATTATTTATAAATATCATAGTGTAAGATAAAAATACCAAAAAAAAAGACAAAGAATAATAAACAATAGCAATCAACAATACATGACAACATTATGTATTTTAGCAATGAGTTATGTAAAAGAATAATAAATTCATAATATTAAAATGAAATGTAGATAATTCGTTACTAATATAAGTTGATTACCATTATCTAGCATTACAATGCAATACTCTAATCCAATACTTCCATGAGTCAAAGAATATAATAATAAAATAATACTAATGTTAAAAAAAAACAATATAATAGATGTAGTTACAGCGTACCATAAATTTATAAAGTTGAACCGCAATTAAACTGGATCCCATGTTGATTGGAATATAAACTGACTGCATGTAGAAGTATGAAAAACTTGATGAAAAATGCTTGTTTGAATTAAACTGCTGGATTTAACTTGTGCTGAAACTCGTCCATGTCTTTCTCATTAAATACCAGAGTAGTTGTGCCATCAAACTGCAACAATTTGAGGAAGTAACCTTTGGTTGCGAATGATTTTAACATATTAAGCTTGCAAAAATTTTCGCCGGAATTGTTTCTTACAAACACATATGTAGATGAAGATGAAATTTGTAGCAAAACATATTCGATGTCATTAGGTTACTTAGGTTGTTCAACTCAACGATATAGAAGATATATGGATAGGGCATAAATGTTCCCTCTCTTTTTAACACATTAAAATTTTAATATATTGAAAAATTGTTTATGAAGCCACGATTTTGGTAGTTCTCTTTCCTTTTGCTCGCCGATGTGTCAAATTAATAATATGAAAAATATTATAACAGCTGATTTTAGATTTACAGGGTTGGCTTATTTTTTTAAGTTTAAGAGTCTCAATATAAATTAACAATATTAACTAGCTAAACAAATTACTCTATTTTACTTTCCATTTGTATAATTATCGTTGCGCGACCTAAAATATTCCTTAGGATGATCTTTACTTGTATTTTTCAAAAAAAAAAAAAAAAAAATCTTAAAAATTGATGCCCGAATTAAAAAAAACCTAATCCGCCCCTAATTTCTCATTTTTATATTTTGACAATTCGGCTAGCAAAAAAAGAGACAACTATACCCGGCGTGGCTTCAAAGTTTTATATTTATGCCCTATCCATATATCTTCTATATCGTTGGTTCAACTATAGAAAAATATATTATTAATTATTCAGAGCAAATTGATAATCAGAAATTAGGGCAAATAATGTGTGAAATTTGCAGTGAATCAGTATTTAGAAAATATTTTGATTCTCATATTCAAAAGCATCGACCAGTAATATTTGTTAAATGTAAAATTTGTGATATAATTGTAGAGGATAAAGAGCTGAGCTACACAATAAAACTCAACATAAAATATTTGTAAGCCAAGTTTGTGATATTTGTAAGTATTTAAAAATTTAAATTTTAAATTACAATTAATTATTTATTTATTTTAAATTTTTCTTTTTCTAGCGTTTCCTACTGCACGAAAACAAAGAGCTCATATATGTATTTAAAATGCATGATAGAACTGGATATAATTGTAATATATGTGGCTGTGGTAAATTGTTTAACTTATTATTTCATAATTTATTTCGAATAAGTATAGATATTTTTTTCTTAAAGTTATTTTATATCCCAATATTCTAAAAGGCACATGGAATGTGTTAATTCGAAGAATACACCAAGAACTATATGTTATATATGTGGTATATTATTAAAGAATCAAAGTGTTTTAATAAATCACAGAGCCTTATATTTTAAAACAAAGAAACCTAATAAAAATGATAATGTTTTAAAGCAAAATCGATCAGTTAATACTTTTCAATGTCCTTTTTTTACCTTACAGTTTCGTAATTTATTTGGCTTAAAAAATCATGCCAAATTTCATAGAAAAGATAAAAATAGTAAAAATTATAAACATGTTTGTAAATATTGTAATCAACGATTCAAAAGATCAGATCATTTGGAATTACATATAGATTTAGTTCATTTGAAGAATTTACATGTCCATATTGTCCGAAAAAGTTTCCAAAACAATATGTTCTAAATCAGCATATCAGAAAAATGCACAGTAAGTAATTCAAAATATAAAGTTTGTTTGTAAATTTTATATAATGTATTTAATTTCTTTTTTGTTATATAGGGGAAGGACCGCGTGAATGTCAGTTTTGCTATAGTTATAAACCATATTTATCACGGGGCACGTTAAATCGCCATATTAAATTGCATCACTTAAACTAGCAGAATTACAAATGTGATATATGTTTGGAAGTTTACTCTACAGTTCATAATGTTAATTTATATCATCATATATTTTTTTTTCAATTTTATTGAATTAGATGTTTTTTTGGGTATAGGTATAGCTCATATGAAGACTCATACAGTTGAAGAAGAAAACGAGACCGCAAAGAGAATATACTCCGAAATATTGTCTAATTCTAATACAACTTAAATATTATAATAAAAAATAAGTTCGAGACTTAGAGTATAGAAACAGGAGATGCAATAGTTATAAAAAAGTGACCCTTTTTTGTGGGGGAAAAAGAGATTTTTATTGCAGTGACAGCTTTAAATTTCTATTGCCAGTGACAAAAGCTCTTTTTTAACTAAAAAGCATTTTGTATAAATGTTATTTATATTTAAAAAAAAAGTTAAATATTTGATATTTTTTAATAAAATTAATTAAATGTTATTATTTTTACATATAATAATTACATTTACAATAAAAAAATTAAATATGTATTTTTTATTTCACTAACTTGTTGTTATATGAGGTTGTTTCTACCCATAATTTAGGTTAAAAACAACAAAATATAATTATAACATAGCTAAAAAAGTAATATAAATAAATCAATTCATTATTTTTGATATTTTTCTTCCAAATATATGCTGTCTTTTTAATAATTATCCTGCCTGCAGCACTGCCTAGAATATTGTAAAGCTTGAAAGCTTTGATAGAAAGCTTTTTTAATGACACTTTGTATTGCAAAACAGCTGTTACAAGGAGATTTTGACAACTAACACCTGTTACAAGGAGATTTTGAGAACTAAATAGCTTTTATAAAAAGGGAAACAGCTTGTAGGGGCAAAAGTATACTATAGCATCTCCTGTTTATATACTCTAAGGTTCGAGATTACTGAAATCCTGCAATAATAGCTGTGTTTTTTATTCCTACACTGCACTATACTCGATATAAAAGGAATAAAAAAACGATGTAGTGCAAGGGGAAAATATGATTTAGAATTGATTGAAAAAAATTTGCCCACTTTGTTGATATTTTTTAAAAATCCAATTTTCAATATTCAAATATACGAAATGAAGTATCTTCTTGTCAAATTTATAGTTGCCATATTAAAATTTTATAATTTCCCATTAATTTCCCTTTTACTCTACATGTTGTACTGGATAATTATGTAGAGTAGCTACAACAACAACCATACAGATACTCTACTCGTATAGTACAGAGTAGGAATAAAAAAACACAGCTAATATACCTATATTATGTAAAGCATTTTTTTGTATTGCTTTATTCAAAAAAAGAAAATAAAAATAAACCATTTAAATTCGAAAACAACTCAGTTTAATAAGGTTTTAGAGCAAAATTTGCGGGAACAAATTGAAAACATGAAACCTACAAATTGTAAGGTTTTTACGAAAATATATGATAGCGCCATCTATGATAAAATAGAAGATAAGTATTTTTTAAGTTGGCATAGCCAAGTTTCCATACAAAAGCAGCCATTTTTGTGAAAAAAAAAAAATAAATTTTATTAGATAATCTGGTAATCTGGTAGCACTAAAATAATTTAAACAAATATTGTTAAAAATTAAAATTGGCAAAATTTAAGGAAAAATAAGTAAATATGTAATAATACTAATTTTAAACTGCAATACTAATTGTAATAAACAATAATCCGCGTCAATATAAAAAAAATAATGTCAAAATAGAAAATTTGTGACAGTTGTATTTTGACATATATATCAAAACATCAAAACATACATGCCCAGCCGCATGTATTTTTTGATATTTTTTTGACACTATAGTGTTATTTTAATATTTTTTTTCAACCGATCAAAACTCGTTATTTCGTAAAATATCAATCAAAATATCCAGAAAAAATATTTAGGTCGTGAAGAGCACTATTAAATAATTTTTAACATAAAATTATTATCAAAATTTGTCATTAATACCCTACCTATACACACCGAAATTTAAAACCCAAGTTTTCGCGAAAACTAGACCTGAAAACTTTTATAGTGACACACCAAAAATGGAGTGAGATTTCGTTTTCGAATGTCAAATTATGAAAATTATTTATTTAAACAATTCTACGTAAAAACCAAAAAAATTACAAATAAACCTTATGAATTTCCATTTTTGAACTTTGAAAACACTAAAACTGAGTTTTCGGTCCGGTGTGTCCCGGGTATAAAAACAAATAGTTACAGTTTTTTAATTTGGTTTTTACGTATTGTTTAAATAAACAATTTTCATAATTTGACAACCGAAAACAAAATCTCGCTCCATTTTTGAAAATTAATACTCGGGACTCACCAAAATTGAAAACCTAAGTTTTCGCTAAAACTAAATCTAAAAACTTTTATAGTGACACATCAAAAATGGAGCGCGATTTCGTTTTCGAATGTCAAATTATGAAAATTATTTATTTAAACAACTCTACGTAAAAACCAAAAAAATTAAAAATAGTAATTATTTGTTTTTAATGTCAAATTTTGATTTAATTATACTAAAAATTATTTAATAAAATTTAATTTTTTTTCTTTTTTTTTTTAAATTTTCGATTTTTTTTTTATTTTTCACAAAAATTGCTACTTTTGTATGGAAACTTAGCTATGCCTACTTCAAAAATACATATCTGCTATTTTGTAATAGATAGCGCTAAAATATATTTTCGTGAAAACCTTAAAAATTTGTAGGTTTCGTGTTTTCAATTTATTCCTGAAAACTGTACTAAACCTTATGAATTTCCATTTTTGAACTTTGAAAACACGAAAACTGAGTTTTCGGTCCTGTGTGTCCCGGGTAATAAACTATAATATAAAAGTTTTCAGCTATAGTTTTTTTGAAAACTTTGGTTTTAAATTTTGGTGTGGCTACTATAAGCTGTGTTTTTTTATTCCAACTCTGTACTACTCGATATAAAAGGAATAAAAAAACGATGTAGTGCAAGGGGAAAATATGATTTAGAATTGATTGAAAAAAATTTGCCCACTTTGTTGATATTTTTTAAAAATCAAATTTTCAATATTCAAATATACGAAATGAAGTATCTTCTTGTCAAATTTATAGTTGCCATATTAAAATTTTATAATTTCCCATTAATTTCCCTTTTACTCTACATGTTGTACTGTATAATTATGTAGAGTAGCTACAACAACAACCATACAGATACTCTACTCGTATAGTACAGAGTAGGAATAAAAAAACACAGCTATAGACTCTACCCTCTAGGTCTATAGTCTAGATCTAGACTATAGAATAGAGGGTATAAAATAAATAAAATTCAAGTAATTTTTATATTCAATACGAGATGGCGCTTTTCTGTTTGTTTATAAACTCCTGAAATGTCAATTTATTAAAAAAACAGTCCAATAAAGTTTTTATATAATTTTTATATTTATTACTTAGATAAAGTTTTTATATAATTTTTATATTTATTACTTAGAAATCTTAGAATAAGATTTATTATAATATAAAATATTAGAAAGAAAAATGAATTATAAAACAATTCCTAAAGATTACACCATGACTACAACTTGTCGAACATCTGCATATAATTTTGATAATCATAATTTACTACCGATTTTCATGAAAAATCATAAAGAAATTAAACCAATAGATTTGATTGAAAGATTCTTAAAAAATTATTCTTTTAAGTTGAGAAACATCTGATTTCTACAAACTTAAATTTTATTTCCGTATCCTTCATAAATATAACATTTGAAAACCATAAAAACGGCTAGTAAAAATCTTAAAAGGAAATTGGAAAATTGATTCAAAAGTTAAAAAAATAAAATTATAAGTTATAATTAAAAATATTATAAATTAAAAATTAAGGAAAATAAATTGTAGTTTTTTTAAAAAAATTATAGATAAATTATTTCAATTTTAATTTTATTTAGGAAAACAACAAGATAATGGCTACTATATTTGCATATATATAGGAGTATACCTAAAAAAGAAAAAAACATTTATGTGTGAATATATACTAATTACAATATCACAATTGAAAAATTTCTTAATTATATATATATATATATATATTCATCATGGTCTATGTTTCACATTAAAAATCATTGTATCTTATGATTTAGAATATGCCACAAAAACTAGAATATCTTTTATTCTAAGTATATGTCTATTTTATGTCCATATTTTTATTTTTATTTATTACCGTGAAGGTATTAGCCTACTATTATTAATTTCACTCCTGCCAAAGAGATCTTCAGATAGCTTATGTCTAACTGTCTTAGTTAAAATTGAGATTGAAATCTCAAAAAGTCTTTCAGTTTGATTCTACTACTTTACTCTAACTCAAATATATTATATTCAAGTTAGAGAAAAATTTTTTTAAGTGTGGGGGAACCTATTTTTTTAAAAAAACTCTAATAATGAAAACTACCTTTTTTCAACAACTTTACTCTAAAAATTTTTTTTAAAAATTAAAAAAATTTTTTTTTTTTTTTTGGACGGAAGAAGGTGAAAATCTCTTAAGACACTGATCCCGCGCGCGTGGACCAGTATAGTGTGAGACTTTAACTCACTAAAAACACCTCCTTCACCCCACCTATTAAAACTAGTCACCTGGACTAACCATTAATTTTAATCTAACTTATTGCTTTGATTGATGTTACCGACCTGTCAGCGTGTTAATACTAACTCAAACGGCTTTGTTCTTTTTAACGCCTCGTTAAGTTAGACTTATCCAGTAGCTTCTGAGCCTCTCTGTTGACGTGATTTTCCAGACGAGTATGATGTTTAGTTGCAAATCGCTTCACCTCATCTGCTACCGTTGGCATCCTAAGATCTCTATGAATATCACAATAGCGAATGTACCAAGGTGCGTTGACGATGTTTCGCAATACCTTATTTTGAAATGTTTGGATTTTATTTACATGTGATTGCTTGGTACAACCCCAAAGTTGGATACCATATAACCACATCGGCTTGATCATCTGATTGTAGAGTAGCACTTTGCAGTGGATTGAAAGTTTAGAGTAACGACCAGATCATATCTCTGTATCTGCATTCCATCTCGGTTTTTTTCTTTTTTACATGTTCATTCCATTTTAATTTAACGTCCAGTGTCATTCCTAGGTACTTTGCAGTATTTTCTTGTTGTATATTTACTTCGTTTAGCCTTATTGTTTGTAGTCTGTCGATCTTCCTGTTTGTGAAGTTAACGTATACCGATTTGTTCTCGTTTAGTTTAATTTTCCATTTTTTTGTCCATCTTGTGATTTTTTTTGCCTCTTGTAAGTGACCCGTCGCGTCGTCTAAGTTATTAGTTATCGACTAGGGCAATAAGCGCTGTGTCGTCGGCAAACGTAGCTGTTGTCATGTTTTCAAGTTCCGGTAAGTCGTTGGTGTATAGTAGGTAAAGTATTGGTCCAAGAATACTACCTTGCGGCACTCCTGCTTTTATCTCTCTTATTGGTGAATATTCATCTTCTTGCTTTACTCTGTAGTACCTACCTGTTAGGTAAGATGTAATAAGCTCGACATACTGTTTCGGAAACATGCGGTTTATTTTCGTGCCAGACTTTATCGAAAGCTTGTGCCACGTCTAGAAATAGAGTTGAGCAAATTTGTCTTTCTTCTAGTGCATTTTTTTTTTTTTTTTTTTTTTGTTTAATTTATTGTAAAGCCATAAGAAATTTTCATTATATACATTATCATACAAAAATTTAGAAAAAAATGATATAATTTTTACATTTCATAACTTAATGATCCTTTTAAGGATTCTCTAAGTTTTAATTTTACATCATATATTAATATTTGTATTTGAACATTATTTTATATTTTATTTATTCTATAAATATTTATTTTTAATGTATATATTTCACATCGGGAAAGGCAAAAAAAAAACCGATTGATAATTTATCTTTTTTTTTTTGTTTTGTAAAAATATTTAAAACTTAACTGCTACTTCCTATATACTATGAATAAAACTAGATAACTAAAAACCAAAAGTAATATTCTATAAGAAATTATTTATTATTTTTGTTTAATTTCGTAGCCACCAATATAAATCATTGTTTATTTCATATTTATTGTCTTGTGCTGGAAGCTCTGTGTTATATCTCCAAATTTCAGGTGAACTAGTTAAAGCTAAATTTGGTTGAAAGTTAATTTGTTTTGTTGTACTTCTTCTAAAAATATGGTATATTATTGGTATTTTATCATCATTTTGTATGTATTTGTTTTTATCTAAAAATGGAAATGCTTCAGGTGGCACAAATCCAGTTTGAAGTGTATTTTTTATGTATTCATTGTTTGCATATCCTACATGTGAAATTAGACTATTTTCTTCAATTTCTGGTAATTTATTATAATGTTTTCTTATTAAATTTAATATAAACATATCTATTCTTGAAACCTTTGCAAAATCGTATAACTTTTTATTCGATATGAAGTGTTTATAGTTTGTTTCAGGTTTTCTATATTTACCAGTACATGTTCTTAGGCATTTTCTCTCGAATTTTCGATATTTTTCCATTGTTGAGGCACTTATGTTGTACCATATTTGGCAACCGTATGTTAAAATTGGTCTGATCATCGCTTGATATGCTAGAATCTTCACTCTTGGTAATAGATATTGTGAATAGAATAATTTTTGAGCTACCGCAAATACTTTTCGCGCTGTTTCTATTTTAGTTTTAATATGCGTCATAAAATTTAAATTATGTTGTAAATAAACTCCTAGATATTTAACTACTTTTTTATTAACCAGTATGATATTATTTGGTGTACGAATATGAAATTTTCTCCAGTTTTTTCGAACGTCTATATTTGATTTATCTAATGATTGCCTAAATAATATCACTTCACATTTCTTAAAATTAATTCTTAATTTCCAAGAATTAGCATAAGTCATAACTTGGTCAAACATTTTTTGTAATTTGTGTTGTATTTGCGAAGCTTTCTTTCCAGTAACATATATTACCAAATCATCAGCGAAAGCAATACTAAATTTCAACTCATTACTTGTGTTAAATTCTTCTAATAAAGCACTTATAAATATATTAAATAAAATTGGTGAGAGTACGGTTCCTTGCTGTAGTCCATTTTGTATATTAAATATTTTTGACGACATAACATCTCCAATATTTATTAAAAATGATTTTTCATGTATCATTTCTTGTATTAACCTAATGAGATGTTTAGGGAAATTATAAGTTATCATTTTATATATTAAACCGTTTGTCCAAATAGAATTAAATGCAGATTCAAAATCAACCGGACAGGTACCAACACATTCTCTTTTGTTTATATACCAACATATATCGGACATAAGTTTATTTATTGCATGAATGGACGAATGTTTTTCTCTAAAGCCGAATTGGTTTTCAGGTATGATATTTTTATTTTTTATTACCTCAAGTAAATAATTTTTAACGATTTTTTCGAAAACTTTGCTGATATTTGGTAACATGCTTATTGGTCTATAGCTCTTTGGATCACTAGCTTCTTTTCCAGGTTTTTTTAAAGCAATAACTTTTGCTGTTTTCCATTTTACTGGAAAATATATATTATTAAGCGCGTTATTAAATATTGTACAATATTGTTTAATTATACTATCCGGTAAGTTTTTTAATATAATATTTGGAATTTTATCTAAACCAAATGATAATTTATTATTTAAATTTCTAAATATATTTTTAACTCTTTTAAATGTGGTGAAATAATTATTTTTAGTATCTTTTGATTGTAATGAATTTGCTAATAGATCGCTGTTAAAGTTTACTATTGTTATGTTATTATTTCTATCAATATTCTTTTCTGATTTAAATTCTGATGCTTTTTCTTCAACTACATTAAATATGGTTGAATTATTTGTACTTATCAATTTATGACTATTTTGGATTTCTGCGCCAACTATATTTGCGATATCATTCTTATTTGTAATTATATAATTGTTATCACTATCTTTATGAAGCTTTGAAATACTTATATCTGCTGCTTGTAACAGCTGTCTCTTTTGCGGGCATATTTTAATTAATTCAATGTCTATATTATTTTTATTTCTAAAAGTTTTATTAATTTGTGGGAACATGTTTTGAGATGGGATTATATTTTTAATTTTATTTTCCCATTGTCTACTAACTGAAAGTCTAAAATTATGTTTTATCAGTGTATTAATATTTGCTAAAAAAGATTTTAAACGAATATATGTGCTATCATTTCTATTATTGTTTCTTCTATACGAGTTGTTCATGGCTGTTAATATTAAACTTTTTTCTTTATGTAGTTTTTTTAAAATAGGTGTCATGTATTTATCTGTACTATTTTCGATTTGTCTTTTAGGAACGCTTTCATTTATTGCTTTTAGAATAATATTTTCTAATTGTATCAAGTGGTAATCAATTTCAGCATTTGTTAAATTTTTATTATTTGTTACTAAATTAGATTCTCCCTGTAACTGTATATTATAATCTCTATTAACGTGTTTTTCAAACTTATGCCAATTTATTTTATTGTAATTAATTTTATGTTCAATTTCTTTGTGTTGAAAAATAAATGAATCTGTTAAATATGGGGATAGCCTGATTAACACTGCATCATGATCACTATCATATGGTAGAGTATTTAAATTAGGATTATGAAATATATTTAATCTGGTATCAGCGATACAAATATCTAAATATGAATTTTTCGGTTTATACGTTAGATTATTTGTACCATACAACTTAACTTTATATAAAAACTCATTTTTTTCAATAAAATTGGAAAGAAACGTACCTTTGGTGTTATTTTTGTCATTAAACCAATCTTTGTGTTTTGCATTTAGATCACCTGCTATAACGTAATAATTTTCAAGTTTATTAAGTTTTAATATCTGAAAAAGCTTTTCAAATTCTGAATTGAAATATTGATTATTTACGTACGATGAGTAGACAGATATTAGTTTAATTTTCTTATTATCCGGGAGATCTAATGATATTATGCAGCTTTCTATGCTCTTGAATGCATTTATTATTGGTTCATTTATTTCTTGGTAATGAAATTTTTTTTTTAATAATATTCCTCCTCCTTGTTTTGAATTTGGCCTATCTTTTCTAATTAGATTGTAATTTTTGTAGTTAAGTTTATGTCTATTATTTAATTTTGTTTCTCCTAATAAAAGTATATCAGGATTATTTTCTTCTATAAATTTTAATAAATACGATCTTTTTGAATTAGATATTAAGGAGTTGACATTAATAGCAACTATTTTTAAATTTGTAAGTGTAAATGTTTTATGGTCCATAATTGGCATCAGCGAGCATATCAAAAAGAAAATCAATTCTTTTAGTTTGTTCTTTTAAACCATTTTCGATTGCATTAAATTTATTGTTAATGACATCTACGGATGCTTTTATTTCAAGTAATATTATATTACTAGTATTTGAATTATTATTATTATTATTATTATTAGTATTACTTTGATTTAATACTGAATTTTGAATATTTCCCTTTACTATTTCTGAATATTTTGTTGGACCAAAGTTTCTTAAGATGTTAGAACGCATTTCTACTTTTTCATTTTGAAGTTGTTTTTTTAACTGAATTGATTGTCTAAATTTCAGATAAACTGGACAGCCTCTGTATGAAGAAGGATGACCATTGCTTTTGCATAAAACGCAAAATAATTTTTCTTTATTTTCTATTCTAATTTCTAATGTGCATTTACCAGGTTCATGAATTTCACAACCTTTGACACATCGATAATTCATTTTGCAATTAAACGCTGCATGACCAAACCGTTGACAACGTTTACATTGAGCAAGATCAACTTTTTTAAGGATTTCCCATATAATAACTTGATTATCAAGGTATTTTATTTTTTGTAAATTGGCAATATTACTATCGGCGCTTACTTGTACTACAAACATTGGCAGTACTATATTATTCTTTTTTGATTTAGTTGTTTCTAAACGAAATACTTTTGTTATATTAACATTATCTATATTCATGTTTTTTAGAGAATCTAAAATTAGATCTGGAGTATCGTTTTCATTTAGTCCTTTCAGAACTATAGTTTTAAATTTTTCACTTTTGGGTGTATAAGTATAGAAATTACAATTTAATTTTTCTAATATACTTTTTTAGAGTTATAATTTTCTTTGTTATTTGTAATAATAGAATGTTTTTTAAATCCTAACTTTTTAATATAAAAATTTGTAATTTTCAATTTTTCTTTTACGATTTTTTTAATATCATTTGGTTCTTGATCAAAAATTATAATTGGAGGTATTTTATCATTTTTGTTTACCACATTGACTTTTGTGTTATTGTTGTTATTGCTTACAAAGTTTGGTTGATTTTTTCCTACATTTTTATTGCTCGGCAACAAAACTTTTTTTTCATTATTTTTTTTTGTTATAACCTCTATAAAGTCATCAATATTATTTTCATTATTTTTATTGTTTACAATATCACTATTAACATTATTATCTTCTTCTATTTCTATGTCACTTAATATTGAAAAACTATTTTGTGTTGAAGTAGTTGGTTCATTTTTTTGATGATTTACATTTTTAAATGATTTTTTCATATTTGAAAGTTCTTTTTTTAAATTTTTGTTATCTAGTTGTAACGATAATAAGTTTTTATGTTTTTTCGTCATTATTGGCGAATTAAGTTTTTTTCTCTTTATGGTAATAAAACCAAAACTATTGTTTTTAATTATTTCATAATCACATTTCTTTGTTTCACCAATTTTTATATTTATATTATCATTTTGCTGGTCGTTGTTCATAAGAACAATCCAGTCTTAAATTTGTACTTATTTTAAAAAATTATTTATTAATCAATTTTCTTAACCAAAGAACAAAAGGTAATTTAAGTAATATTCTAATTACGATATTTTTAGCAATTATAACTTTATAAGAAGAAAGTAAGACTTGCGATGTGAACTCAATGAGAGCACAATTCAAACTCTCTTCTTCTAGTGCTTTTTCTATGATGTTTGTTATACGATGCACTTGTTCAATTGTAGAGTGTTTTTCTCTAAATCCGAATTGGTGTTTCGGTATAATTCCCTTTCTCTCTATTATAGGCTTCATTCTTAGTAGCAGCAGTTTCTCGTACACTTTCGATATTGTAGGCAGTAGTGAAATAGGTCTATATGATTTAGCTTCCGTTGGTTCTTTTCCTGGCTTGTGCAGCATGATGATTTCTGCTACTTTCCATACGCTCGGAACATATCTAAGCTTAAACACCGCATTGATGATCTGAGTAAGCTTACAAAGACCTTCACGTGGCAGATGTTTAAGGATCTCACCTGTTATTAGGTCAAAACCTGGAGCTTTTCTTGCTTTTAATATTGTTTTGACTACCATTTCTGTTTCACTTATGGTTACTGTAGGTATGTCCTCGTGTTCAGCATTAACATAGTCTTCTAATTCAATTTCTTCTTCAATATCATTAGGCTTAAATATTTCTTCTAGATGATTCGCAAAAGTTTCTGCCTTTTCTTTGTTGTTTTTGGCCCACGTTCCGTTAAGTCTTTTAATTGGCCCAGAGTGCGAGATAGGTCTTCTAATCTCTTTAGTCGCTTTCCACAACGAGTAATTTGTTTCCTTGGTGGCCGTTAGGTTACTCGTATAGCTGTTTATTGTTTCTTCTTTGTATGTTTGTATTTCTCTTTTAATTTGCTGGGATCTGTTGTTTAACGTTGTTTTGTCCATTGGATCCCTTGTGAGCTGCCATCTTCTTCTTTCTCTCCTTTTCTGTTTCACCAATTCTAATATTTTCTTCGGATAATTTATACCTTGCTTTCTTTTCTCTAGTATTGCTGTGTTGTTCCATGCTGCTTCTTGTAGGATCTTATTAAATTTTTCTGTCTCCTCCTCTAGCTGTGTCACGTTATCTATATGTATCTCCAGGTCCAGTTTGTTCAGTATTTCTAGTCTGAATGATTCCAGTCCGTTGTGTTATTAGATAAAGTTGGTTTGTTCGGTTTTCTTATTATTGTCTCGCTAAGTGTTAATATTACTGCCGAGTGGTCCGCGTCTATATCGTAGTTGTTTTCGACCGTTATGTAGTTGTCCGAAACTTTCTTAAAAGTGTAAAATTCCAGCAGATCAGGCCTCTTGTTTTTGTCGGTTGGCCAATATGTAGGTTCACCAGTTGATGTAAACTGACATCCGGTATACCTAATTGCTTTTCTTAGCTCTCTGCCTCTAGTCAGTGTAATTCTCGATCCCCAATCAGTGTGCTTGGCATTGTAGTCGCCTCCTAATATAAATCTGTCTCCCATTAGTTCTATTATTCCTTTAAAAGTTTGATGATCTATTTTACAGCCTGGCGGACAATAGAGTGCTCCCAAGTTGACGTGTTGCTTGATCGAATTAAACTTTATGATGATAAGTTGAACTTCGTCCGTCTGTAGGCAGCTAACTTCGTGGTGTTTATAGTTGTCCTTAACTATAATTGCACTACCTCCCCTAGATCTATTAGAGGGGTGGTCCGATCTGTATATTTTGTAATCTTTTATTCTTAGGTTAGTCTGTGTTGTTCAATGCGACTCTGAGATAAGGCATATGTCTATACTTTGTACCTTTAGGAATAATTCTAATTCAGCTTTTTTGTTTATAATGCCATTGGCGTTCCATGTGGCAATTCTTAAATCCTTTTTATACGTTTCCATTTTGCTTTCTTGGCGTGTACAATCTGCTTTGACCGGCTTCAACCTTGCAACTTGAGCGTATGGTGTTCCCTTTTTTATTGTTGCTGTAGTGTGAACATTTGTCGTCTCTGGTTCTCTCGTTGTTTTCCTTGCTGGTTCTCTCGCTGCGTTTCTTCTTTTTTGCAGCTCCTTTAGCTACTAGGCATCCTCTATAACTAGCAGGGTGCTCTTCCTGACAATTTGAACATTTTGGTTTAGTCATGTTGTCTTTTGTACACTCAATTGTTAAGTGGTTTCCTGCACACTTTACGCATATTGGTCCTCTTTGGCAAAATTTATGGGTATGTCCGAACCTCTGACATCTTTTGCATTGCGGAATTATATTACTATTTCTTAGCGCCTCTATTTTGACTTTCATGTGCTGAATAAACTGGATGTTATATATTTTCTTGGTGTCCTCCGAGTTATCAAAAGTTAGCATAAATAATGGTAGTTTAATTGTGTTATCTATTCCATTTTTTTTCTGTTTTTTGTATTTGTAAAATAAAAAAATAAAAATTAAAAATAATAAATAAAATTAATAGAAAAACCCAAAAACCTACTTATCAACTTATCTCTTAATCATGCTAATTTTGTTTTATAGATGCAAAATATTCGTAAGATTTTTGATCTGTGACAGACCCAAGCAGATAATCAGATCTTCAAAATAAAAAGAAAATTATATAAAATGCCGAATTTATGTTTATGGTATTATGAAAAAGGAAAAAAAGAAAAAGGAAGAAAAAAAATTTCTACTATGAGCCTATGAAAATTTTTTCTTTTTTATTATAAAACCCCCAAAATTAAACTTATGATTAAAAATTTATATATAGCTCTTATATTGCTAAAAATTTCCCTTGATCTACTTTACTTTAGTTAGTGTATTTATTATTTGATTTTTCGAAAATTTATTTACTGACAAAAATGAAAAAAGATAGATAAATGTAAATATCTATTGAACACGACTTAATATTTTTATATCCCTTATTGGTCTTATGACTGAATACGAACCACAACTATCTCAACGATATTAATTGTTATTATTACCCAGTTTTCTGAAATGTACAACAGCAAAAATCCAGCAAATAGATAATAAATCTTGCTGAATGGGCAGATGTAAAATGTAAATGTAAATTTTTTCTAAATTATAAAAAAAATGGTACCCGGCGAAACTTTTGAAAATTTTTTACCCTTTAATTTTCTTCAAACCGAAATTACGATACAATGTTTTAGCACCAAAATATATCTGACCCTACTTTAACTGTCCCGTACCCGTATTGTCAATTTGATTAAACTTAATTGGCAGCATTGATTTTCAGAATCTGTCATTTTTTTTCTGCTTTACGAAATATTGTAATTTGTAATTTAAGAAAAGAAATATGGCTTTCGGAGATTATCCAGCAGAATATAATCCAAAAACCCATGGACCTTTTGATCCAGCTCGTTTTTATGGCAAAGGTAAATAAATTCTAAGAAAATTTAAATAGTAAATATGAATAAAAATTAATTAGTTTTTTCGAGGTTAAGATCATTTTCATATCTCTCTTACATAATTCTTAAATCCATTAATTTTCTCATATATAAAAAATAATATTTTACAGCTGACACTCCTTTCGGTCAAGTTAAAGTTGGAGAAATTGGCGCTTGGATAAGCAGACGTAATAAGAGTCCACAAGCCATAGCTGGTGCTGTTAGTCGTGCTTGGTGGCGTTGGCAACATAAGTACGTACAACCAAAACGTGCAGGAATTGCACCATTTTTTCAAATTACTTTTGCTGCTATGACATTTTTTTATGCCATTAATTATGGTAAAATGAGGCACCACCGAAATTACAAATATCATTAAAAATGTTTCGAAATATTTAAAAAAATATTAATATTTTGTTGCTGAGCCTTTTTAACATCGAGTGTTTACGCGATTCTACAAAATTATTAAAAAAAAAATTCCAATGATATTTTGAAACATCTTTTATTTATATCATTGTCTTGGATGATAGTTGAATAAAATTACAATAAACAATTAATAGTTGATTTAGTTTATGTATTTAATTTATATTATATTGAAGTACATATTTAAAAATATCTATTCGAATGTAAAACTGATTTAACAAATTCTAACCGATAAAAATTAATATTCGACGTAAACAATTAGATAATGGTTGGTGAAAAATAATTATTTAGCTCCACAACCATTATATTAGATTATAAAATCTACTAATATCTAATCGCACTATTATAAAGTTGTCAAATATTAACTTTGTTTAGTGTCAGATAAATTTAAACAAACTTTTGTATGAAATAATTTATTGATTAGGATCCAAAATTTCTCCATATATCCTATTTATGGTTTCCCTTTCCTCTTGAAAAGTATGATTTTCCATATGTTCTTAAATATAATTTATTATTATTTTTACCTATATATATAAAACATTAAATATTCAAATTACTTTTACATTGAATACCAGTAATAAATGATTCACCACAAATATCACATTTGAAACGTTTTTCCATTAAATGGTGACTCCGAATGTGACGTGTTAGAGAGACCTTAAAAGCATATTCTTTTTTACAATATTGACAAATATGAGATGTTTTCGCTGGAAAGATACCTTAATTCATTTTTTATATATATTATTAAAATATAACTAATTACAATGTTTTCTTTTAAAATGTTGATTGAGAACATACTGTTTTGGAAATTTCATCGAACAATATTTACATGAAAATGGTAAATTTTTCAGATGTACTAAATCTAAATGCAATTGTAAATGATCTGATCTATTAAAACGTTGAGAACAAAATTCACAAACATGCTTATATGATTCACTATGTTTCAATTTCTTATGATGTTTTGAATGATTTTTTAATCCAAATAAATTTCGAAATTTTAATGAACAATATGGACATTGAAATGTATTTATTTCTGATGGCATTTGTTTTGCATGAATATCATTTTTATTAATTTTTCTTTCAATAATATGTGTAGCTCTATGATTTACTAAAATATTTGGATTTGTAAAAGTTTTGCCACAAATATCACATATAGCATTAGTATCAGTAGAATGGCAAGTTTTTTCATGATGTTTAAGGCGATATAAATAAATAAATGCTGTAAATAAAAATATTTGAATATTTTTTACATATATAAGATGTATTATTATGTACCTTTTTTACAAATATTACAAACATGTCCTGGTTTTTCGTGATATTTATAGCGATGAGCTGTGTATTTCCGTCGATTATCAAAAGCTAGAGAAATTATATAAAATGTATATTATTTTTTTCTTTCAAATTAATTAAAACATCTAATACCTTCACCACATTCTTTACAGATAAATTTTATTTTATGCTGTTTCAATTTGTGCATTTCTAAATCTGCAACTAATTTCTTACATATTGTACATTCCGATAATATTAATGGTTGATGTTTTTTCATATGTTTTAAATAATTTATTTCACAAAAAGACACCTGACAAATAGTGCAATTTATTCTATTCATTTTATTGTTTTTTAATTTTACAAGTTCAATTTCATTGTCCTCTTCAATATTATTCTCTTCACTTGATGAAAAATTAAAATCATCATTACTTTTGTTCCATAGATCAGGACTGTTTTTAACATTTTCAATTTCTAGTATTGTGTCATTTAATATTTCACTATTATTTATTTCAAGTTTACAGTCTTCTGATACATGTAAGTCTGATTTATTTTCATGTTTTTTATTTATCCTGACTATTTTTTTCATATCCTTAACCTTAAGCTTTTTCAATCTAACACTGCATTCTTTTATTTTTGCGATTTTACTATTTTGGTCTAACTTAATAATACTCTTTTTGAACTCAGGAATAATAGTACTTTTGTTAAAATACTTTTTCAATAATTTTTCTGCTTTTTCACATTCTGTAATAAAATCGTTTATAATTGAGAAATTTGTAAAACAATTATCACAAATATTTTTCGGGAGATAATCATTTCTGAATAGCTGAAAAATCATAGAATAATGTTCATATTTTGTTAAATAATTAAATATAAATATTTTGAATACCTTAAAATTAGGAGTATGAAATCTTTCAATCAAATCTATTGGTTTAATTTCTTTATTTTTCATGAAAATCGGTAGTAAATTATCATTATCAAAATTATATGCACATGTTCGACAAGTTGTAGTCATGGTGTAATCTTTAGGAATTGTTTTATAATTCATTTTTCTTTCTAATATTTTATATTATAATAAATCTTATTCTAAGATGTCTAAGTAATCAAAATAAAAATTATATAAAAACTTTATCTAAGTAATAAATACAAAAATTATATAAAAACTTTATTGGACTGTTTTTTTAATAAATTGACATTTCAGGAGTTTATAAACAAACAGAAAAGCGCCATCTCGTATTGAATATAAAAATTACTTGAATTTTATTTATTTTATACCCTCTATTCTATAGTCTAGATCTAGACTATAGACCTAGAGGGTAGAGTCTATAGCTGTGTTTTTTTATTCCTACTCTGTACTATACGAGTAGAGTATCTGTATGGTTGTTGTTGTAGCTACTCTACATAATTATACAGTACAACATGTAGAGTAAAAGGGAAATTAATGGGAAATTATAAAATTTTAATATGGCTTTTGACAAGAAGATACTTCATTTCGTATATTTGAATATTGAAAATTTGATTTTTAAAAAATATCAACAAAGTGGGCAAATTTTTTTCAATCAATTCTAAATCATATTTTCCCCTTGCACTACATCGTTTTTTTATTCCTTTTATATCGAGTAGTACAGAGTAGGAATAAAAAAACACAGCTTATAGTAGCCACACCAAAATTTAAAACCAAAGTTTTCACAAAAACTATAGCTGAAAACTTTTTTTTTTTTTTTTTATTTATTTATTTATTAATTCAATCAGG
Organism: Empis stercorea; assembly: GCA_949752835.1. Classification (NCBI taxonomy): domain Eukaryota; kingdom Metazoa; phylum Arthropoda; class Insecta; order Diptera; family Empididae; genus Empis; species Empis stercorea. The sequence goes on from OX457086.1 coordinate 16,657,874, forward strand.
CCAAGGCCCATATAAGATTGTTACAGATCATAATATAATGTATAAGAAAAGCTATGTTAACTACATAATAAAATAAAGCGAAATTCTAGATCTATTAAATTGCATTATTAGTAATTAATAAAAAAAAAAAAAAATTAAAAGCCAAGTTGATCAGCCAGCAATTTAGCATTAAATTAGCAAGCAAAATTAATAGTAAGCAACATCAAGTATTACAAAAGCAAAATAAAAAAAAAAACCTAATAGCAATTAAAATTATAAAGCAATTTAGAATTATATAGCTAATTAAATCAAAGAAAGAAAAAAACGAAAATATGATACAAAAAGAAAAATTTAAAAATAAAAAAAATGTATACTTAACTAAAGGCTGATTTTCATTACCATGAAGTTCAATTTTCATTACTATGAATTTGCAGATGTCGACCAGAACGAGATACAAAATTCATATTTTCCTGTTGTTTAATAGAGAGAGAAACACATCTGCAAAATTTGACATTCACGTCTTTTTATAGTAAATATTTCGACATTGGCATCTTTTTATAGCAAATATTTTGACATTGGCGACTTTTTATAGGAACAGATGTCGCATTTCATCTTTTCCTATAAAAAGATGTGAATGCCAAAAAAAAAAAGATATCAATGTCAAAAATAAATCTGTTATTTTTTTTTTTTTTTGAAAAATTTTTTAATATCATTGCCTACTGAATGTATTGAATATTCTAAAAAAAATAACTGGAGAAAATTTGTTAAAAAAAATAAGAAAATTTCTATTTAATTAAATTTTTCTTGGTTATGTTGAAAAATTTATGTCAAAATCTTTACCATAAAATTTTGCATAAATATTTTTAAAGACTAGAGTTGTCCCTTTTTCTCTTACATATGTTTTTTATATCTGTCTCGTTTTAGTTTTCTGAAACTTCATGGTAATGAAAATCACTTCATGGTAATGAAAATCAGCCTTTAACCTAACCTACTTCAAATACTATAAACTTTTATAGTATAGTTCAGGGCTTTAAAACTTTTTTACTTGGCGACCCCATTAAGGCAAGCATATATTTTTGCGACCCTAAGTAAAGAGATAAAAGTAGGAATATGAATTAAAACATTTCCGATATTAAATCAAAAAAATAATTTATTGCAAATCCATTTTATAATAATAATAAAACTAATAAAAACGTAGTCAAAATATTCAAAATATTAATGAGTTGGGTGTTCTTCTTTATTTTTGCATAAAGCCATAAATCTTGGAGCAAAATCTGATATGGCAGGACGTAGAGCATTTTCAACGTTTTGCACAGTTTTACCGATTTTTTGATTTTATATAAGTTAATGCTGAAAATGCCGCTTGGCATAAATATGTAGTATAAAATGGTAGAAGAGTGTTTAAAGCCATTTCAGAAAGTGTTGGAAATTCTGTTGTAATCCCCATCCTAAATTCATTTAATGATTTTTTAGAAAAATCCAGTTTTAACCCTGTATCGCTCGATAATTCGGCAAATTCCTCTTGGGCTTTTAATGGTAAATGGCTGACATTATTCATATCAATTGAGTATGGTTTATGAATCCAATTTTCTCTTTCAACATCAAAATTTGTAGGAAAGTATTTTTGTTATTTTCAATTATAAAAGCATCTACAGCCGTAAACATTTCTAAAGATCCATTTTCCACTCTATTTTTCCATATATCCAGCTTTTTCACAAAACTTTCAATTTTATATTTTAATGTAAATATGTTAAAATTATTTCCTTGAAGTGAGACGTTTAAATCATTTAATTTTTCAAAAATATCTGACAAATAATAATAAGCGATTTTCACTATTATAAAATCACATACTCAATATATGTATTAAGTGTTGTTGCTAAACTGAATTAATCAATTTATGAATTAATTTATGGTATTTTTGCAACCAGAATTTTTTTGGTTTTACTATAATTTCTACGACCCCAAAATTTTAGTTATGCGACCCCATATGGGGTCGCGACCTACACTTTGAGAAGCCCTGTATAGTTTATTACCCGGGACACACAGGACCGAAAACTCAGTTTTCGTGTTTTCAAAGTTCAAAAATGGAAATTCATAAGGTTTAGTACAGTTTTTAGGAATAATACCCGGGACACACAGGACCGAAAACTCAGTTTTCGTGTTTTCAAAGTTCAAAAATGGAAATTCATAAGGTTTAGTACAGTTTTCAGGAATAAATTGAAAACAAGAAACCTACAAATTTTTAAGGTTTTCACGAAAATATATTTTAGCGCCATCTATTACAAAATAGAATATATGTATTTTTGAAGTAGGCATAGCTGTTTCAATAAAAAAGTAGCTATTTTTGTGAAAAATCAAAAAAAAATCGAAAAATTTTTAATAAAGAGAAGAAAAATTAAATTTTATTAAATAATTTTTAATATAATTAAATTAAAATTTGACATTAAAAACAAATAATTACTATTTTTAATTTTTACGTAGTTGTTTAAATAAATAATTTTCATAATTTGACATTCGAAAACGAAATCGCGCTCCATTTTTGGTGTGTCACTATAAAAGTTTTTAGATCTAGTTTTCGCGAAAACTTAGGTTTTCAATTTTGGTGTGTCCCGAGTATAAAAGTATAATTAAAGGCATTTTTTCTTTCATTGAAATAAATGTATTATTCTATATATAATTATTAAATACTACATTAATTTATTTAAATATATAATATTATTAAGTTATTAAATAAAATTTTCGTAAAATTCATTTAAAAATAGAAAAATAAACGAAATCATATCATTTTTCAATTAAATTATATAATTACAAAAAATAAAATAAAATAGCAAACATGTAATAATTAACAACAAATAGTTTTCTTATAACTTACAAAATTAAGAAAAGTACAAAAATTCTGATTTTAAATATAAATATATTTTTTTTTATTACAAAGATATTTTGGAAAAGCGCAAATGTTATTTATTTTTTATTTAATTTTTTTTAATAATTCTTAAATATTACTATTTTTTTTATCAAAAACAAAATTTCTGTTTGCTAAAATTGTGGAGACACAAATATTTCTATTTTGGGGCTCTTATTATTTATTATTATTAAATTAGTTTTGGTTGTATATTAAGATGAATGTTTTTATGTTATGTATTATATGTATATTATATTGTTTCTTTAGATGCATTAACACTTTCTTTTTTTAATTAAATTAAAAAGAAATTAATTCACTTTATAAACTTAAATAAAAATGATCAACATACAAAAAAACATCAAGTATTATATTAAATATTATAATTAAAAACAAAACAATTTCATTTTTATATAAATGCACCTTCAACTGTTGATATAATGTTTATAATTTTTCTTTTTGTAAATATTTATTTTGATAATATATAATATGTATAATAAATTCTGATATATTAATTTTTTTCTGTCTATAAATGCGTTGAATCAGCAAGAGTTCCATCAGATTTTCTACGATTTGTTGGTGGTGCTGGTGCGGGTACTTGTGGTCTTTTAATATTTTGATTAAAACCTCTTGGTGATATTGGCACTTGATTAGTTGGAGTTGTTGCTGATTTTGATTGACCACCGCCACCACCACCAACAATACCAGTACCTATTGTCGAATTATTATTAAAAGAAGTACCACTATTTATAACACCTGATGATATTGATGATTCATTTGATATGAAATCTTTTGTTGATATTATTGTATTATCGGTAGCAGCAAATGATGATGATGAATTATCAAAAAGTTTTGTTGGTTGAGTTATTGTTCGTGTTGTTGTTATTGAATTAGTTGTTATTGGTTCAGATGATGTAGCTGTTGTTGTTATAAAATCAATAATTGCTACTTGTTTTTTATCAACATTAAAAAATTGTGCACGTTCCAATTTTGTTTTATGATTATGTGTACTACTTGCAATTGCTGCTGCTGATTGTGGTTGTTGCACTGTAAAACTATTATTACTGCATAAACTGCTTGTACTATTTGCTAAATTACTATTAATTATCCTTGAATTACTACCATTACCACCAGAATTAATATTTTGTGCGTTACTATTACTTGGTGATCCAGATGAATTCATCATACGAAAACTTGATGCTTTTTTAATACTTGATGTGATACCACTATTATTACCATTACCATTAATATTACGATTTTCACAAATATTATTTAATGTATGTGTTCCACCATCACCTATTGTTTCTGTATTATTATGTTGTTTGAAAAAATCTTGCTGATATTGATTGTCTACACGAAAACTAGTTGGACGCATTAACGTTACTGGACGTTCTGGTATTATAGGTTTTTCACGAATTTCTGGTTTTTCACGTAGCATTACCGTTGAATTAGAAATTGTATCATCATTAGTTATTGATAAATTTTCAGTACTTTTAGTTACATTTAATATTGTTCTTGGTAATGCTGTTGGTTTTGGTGGAATTTTTTCAATTGAACGATTTTTATATGTTGAACGATTAAGTGTATAACATTCAACTGGTCCAGATGGTCGTGGTGGTTTTTCAGGTTTATTTTTTTCATTTGTTGATGCAACTGAAGCAGATGCAGTTGTAGCTGTTGATGATATTAATGGTGGTGTTTGTGATGTACCATCGCATTTTTGTGGAATATCAGTTGATTTCTGTGTTGCAGTTACTGTTGCTATAATGTTAGCCGATTGTTCATAATTAAGATGTTTAGGTTGATAATTATTGTTAATATTTTGTTGTTGATTTTGCTGGTGATGATTTTCAATATTATGACCAATTGATGACGTTGACATTTTATGATTTGTAATCGTATGTGGTGGCGTTGGTGCTGATGGTTTATTATGTTTCCTTCTTGCTGGTAACTTTGGACTACCAGTGTATGATGGACTGGTATCGGATAGCGAATCATTTGAATGACTTCTTCCTACATTTTCTAAATTAATTAAAATAATAATAATAATAAAAATACATTAAATAACGGAAAAATAAATAAATTTATCGTTAAAAAATTAAAGACAAATTATATTTACCAAATGCAGAATTATCAATAGAACCTAAGAAAATACGACTAGTATCATTACTATTGCTTCTCGAATGCGATTTATTAATGACTCTTTGTTCTTTAATTGTTGGTTGTTCTTGCTGTTGTTGTTGCTGCTGCTGCTGTTGTAGATGAGAAAATTGTTGTTGTTGACTAATAGATTCAGTTAAAATTTGTCCACTATTATCACCATTCCCACCTACAAATCCAATACTATTACTTGATTGTGTATCAACAAATAATCCATCTTTATTTAATGTTAAATAAAATTCAAATTCAGCATTATTATTATCAAAAAAATAATTCCATTCATTTATTAATAATGCAACAATTGTATTCACAGCCGATGAACTTGTTACTTGACATTCATAATTTTGACTATTTGCCATTGTTTCTGGTGGCCATAATATATTTGGTGACATTACAATAGCAATATTTTGTGAAGACATTTTATTTTGTTCTTCACGTTGACATAAAGACCATAAAAATTTTATTAAATATTTTAAATTAGCATAATTTTCTTTTGGTAATTTATTAATTGCAAGTTTTATTGCATTTTTACGATCTAATTCATTATTACGCTGTGTAGCTAATATAAATTCAGGATATAAATTATACGTTAATAATGGTTCAGGTAATTCACGTAAATATAATTTTAATATAGATGCAATAACATGAATATCTTGATATTCTGGTGATAATGGTGCATTAACATATTGTGCATCAATAGCATTTTTCATACGTTTTAATTTTGTACCAGCACAACCAACACGTAATAAACCTTCCTCATTTAAACCACGTTCAATTAAACAACAACAACATAATTCAATTACATATGATATATCACGTGATGTTGAATTTAAATGTTCTTTTAATGATACACCAAATACACGTTTTTTTTCACATGTATTTACAATTTTATCAATATCAATTAATACATTTTCCATATGACGTATTGATTTTTCATAATAATTTTTTTGATTACGTACATAATCCCGTATACTATATGCAATTAATTCATCTTTAGCAATTAATTCAAACATTTGTGCTGCCCAACAATCACGTTCTTTTTCTAATTTTAATTCACATTCCTCTTGATCTAATTTCAATTGATTAATTTTTATTGAATTTTCGTTAGAACGTTGTGCGTTCTGAAAAATATACATATATATATAATATTTAATTTAAAAAAAGATAATAATTTTAATATATATAATTCATTTAATATAGTTTTACCTCATGAGCCTTTTTAATTGAATTATATTCAGCTAAATATCTTGACACAGTTCTTTTATGCGCTGATATTTCTTGAATATCGTTATCTAATATATTTTTAAATTTTTTCGTAAGCTCATTTTCAGTTTGAATTTCATTTTCAACTATATAATTTGCTATTGTTTTTTCTAAATCACCTAAAAAAAATAAAAGTAGAAAATGATTAGATAACAAATAAGTATAAGTACAAAGGATACTATTAACCCTAATAATATAATATTATATTCATATACTACCTACCACATTTCATAAGGACATCATGTAATATTAATTCGGGTGATAATTCTTTTGATGAATCCTCTAATGATTGACCTAATCTAAATTCATGTACTTTTTTAATACGTTTCTCTTTATCTTGTTCCGAACCAGCGGATGATGGTGAGAATTTTTTATGAATTTTTTCCAATACATCTTTATATTTTTCAACTTGTTTTTCAACTTTGAGGAGTTCATCATTTTTATTTTCTGTACGATTTGATCTATAAAAATAAAATGCAAAATTAAAATTAATATACATATTATTTATAAAGTATGTGTATGTACTATATATAAATTTCAGTTTTTTTTTGTTAAGAAGGGTCTCTCTTGTCTACATTATTATTATTTTTATTAAATTTAATTGCAATTGTACATATTTTCACACTTCATATAACATAAAAAGAATTTATATGCTTATGTATATATTTTTTTTAGAAGTGTCACGAACATTAGGATTTATCCATGGTTATAAGTACAAAAAAAAAAATTCATTTTTAAATTCATTTCCTCTTTTTCTGTGTATATTATAATATTATAATACTAATAAAAAATATAAGTATTAATATAAAAAATATTTTCATGTATGATATTTAATAAATTCAATTGCTTTATTAAGTGATGTTGTCATCCCTTTTTCGTTTTACAGAAAATATATATATATATATTTTATAGAAAAATTAGTTTAATGTGATAAGAATTTTAAATTATTAATATAAAAAAAAAAGTTCAACTTAAATTTATTGATTAATTTTTGAAAAATAATAATTATATTATTTAAAAAAGTCCATATAGTGTTACAAAATCGTTTCTTATCGAGTAATTTTAATGGTTTTCCAAAAATCTAATCAAAAGTTTTTACTGATAATAATATTATAAATTATATTTAATTAGCAATTTCATAGTAACAAGTTAAAAAAAAGTTATTTTAAAATAATAATATATATTTTTATTTAAGTCTCTATGAATAATACTATTTAGGATTAATAATACTATATTATTTAATATTTAGGATTTTTTATTTCAGTATATATTAATATTTGTATGGTTTTTTGTACCAACCAACCAATATTTGTATAATTAAATCACCAAGGATTACTCTCTATAGAACAAAAATATAAACATAAATTTTATAATAATTATTCTTATTCAATAGTGTCTATAACGAAGTCACTTTTTGTAGTTAAGATTAAAAAATAATTCAGTTGTATTTAATGTTAATACTTTGTTAAAACAGTTCAAGATAATAAACTATTGTAGTTCAAATTCAAATTGTATAAAATTTTAATATACTTGCTGTATACTTATATACGCGTTTTAAGGATATTTTCTAAAAAAAATCAAATATTTTACTGCGTGCGCAATAATAAACAAAACGTTACTTAAACCAAATTTTCCAAAAAGGTCACATTACAAACACATTTGATTCCAATCATATTATATTTTTAATAAGTATATCATTAAATTGTATACAAACAAATTTCGTTTTATTTAATTTACTATAAATTCAACTATTAATCAATATTCATAAACAATTGAATTAATTATAATTTATATCTACAAATATACACTATATAAGTACATACTATAAAATAATCTAATAAATTTTGAAATTTATTTTTGTCATTCTTGATAATAATATTAATTGTGGCTTAACAAATTAATTTATCAATTTAGAAATTACAACTATTTAAATTTTAAATGAATTAAAGTTATATTCAAACTAAACAAATATATTAAATTTCATTTTTATTTTTACTTAATTCAATTACTAAATATATACAAAATCCATTAGCTAGAAAATATAAAATTTATAGTATTATACAAGTATACAAGATTTCATTTTATTCTCTGCATTTCTCAAGTGATGTGCATAAAAAATATATTATGCATAAATATCAACAAGAACAACATTGAAGCTTTGAGTCATCAAAATAATTATATATACAACATTCAAAATCTTTCAAAATGTTTTATACTTATAGTATTTTTTGTACACCACACATCTGTACAAATTCTAGAGATTATTTAGACAACATAGAATTTTTGAAGGTCTGGGTCTTGCGAAATAGACTTCGGTTTTTTGTTGGTTGTTGGTTGATTTTATGTAATTATTATTTGTTTATGTATTAATATAATTTTAAATATTTTTATCACTTTTGTTGTAGAAGAATTGTAATTGCATTTAATATGTAAAATTTGACTTTGAATTTAATTAAGTACTTATTTGTTAATAAAAATTTACTGTCTATTCTGACTTTACTGTCTATAAATACTTTACTAATATGGTACTAATTAGCCGATAATTACTGTGGGCACAATAGACCTTAATAAGTAATTATAATTTAATGAAATACTATAGTACCAAAAACTGCTCATCAATCCAAAATATCAAATATAATATTATTATTATTGTTCGAAAAAAAGAGCAAATTCTTCCAAGAAGTTTAAATAATAATTTTTCAAGATTTTGTTAAATGGTTTGTAAAAAAATAAATTAAACTACTTAAATATATTAAATAAATTTATTTGACTCTTGTCTGTAATATAATAATAAAGCAATTATTAAATAATTATTGCTTATATTTTTAATATGAAAATATTATTATTATAATATATGTATGGTACTTCTTATATTAACTTGATTTTGAAAACTACATTTATATACATAAATACAATTTTTCTCTTTTTCGTTTCGGAATATATATTTAATAAGTATTTATATATATAGCTACTTACTTACTTACATATATTATATGAAATTTTTTATCATAAATTGATAAATTTTTATTTTGTTTATGACTCAGAGAAAATATGTGTTTGAAGGACGTTTTTTGTCATCGTGATTAGCAAATTGAGTTTATTTATTTGGATATGTAGCTAAATATAAATATAATTGAATAATTTGGAAATTTTATTATATAATACTATAGTTATAAGTATTAAAATTGGAAATTTAATTTTAATATAGAGTAAATATTATATTTTTCATTTTTTATATTCATACAATATTAAATGAAATTGTAAAATTCTTGGAAAGCCTCGTAATAAATAAAATTTTCTTTCTCATATAATTTCATAGTATATATATATATATATGTATATACCGTATATTAAAGAATTTTTAATATTTTGAAGATATTTTTACCCTCGAATATTATACTAAATTTATGGTATTATTCACGATGAAGATGTCAGGAAATTATCTACTTTATTTATCAGTTTCTGTAAAATATAATTATTGGATTAAGTCCAAAAATCATATTTAATAGTTAAGTAAATATTTTTCTTTTATGATATTTTCAAAATATAATTTTTGTATATATTTTAAAATATATTATTTTTTTTTATTACTTAATGTTTTTTGTATATTCTCTTTTTATATTTTTGTAATTTATACTTAAATAATTATATTTTATATAGAAAATGTACAGGTAAAATATATAATTTATATACATATTTTTTAATTAGACTGTTCAAAAATACTGCAAAAATTAATAAGATTATTATTTAAATTCTTGAAGTCAACATTGTTAAATCAACGTTTAAAAATATGAAAAATAATATTTATATACTTATTCATGATTGATGGTTTGATCTCTCAACTTTTATTGTACTAATATATAGAATATTTTGAAAAAAATTTATAGTGAACCCATCACATAGAATATTATTAATGGGTTATTCTTTTATGCTTAAATTAGTAATTTACAAAAAAGAATGTCTATACTTAAATATAGTTCAAGAACATAGGAAATAATAAAAAATTAATAATTTGTAAATCGTGTTAAAGAAATCAAAAAAATTTGTAATCATAAATTGAATGCAATTGGAATTTAAATTAATAGGAGAAAAGATATACTACTTACTTATATATATTTTAATTTAATGAATTTTATAATTGCATTTTAAAGAAAATAATAAACATAAAATGAAAAAATTGTCTTATCTCTAACAACCTTTTCAATGCGAACACATATGTGATTAAAGGAAATTAGTCTTATTACTTAGTCTGTTGCTTATATAGAATTTATGTAGTTCATAATAAAATTATGTTAGCTTATGTGATGGTAGCAACCTTCCAGTAAAATCAAGTTAATTATTGTAAAATACAAAAATACAATATAATAATTAATAAAATTAATAAATTGAAAAGAAAATATTGACAAAATTTTATGAATGGAAATTATACAAATGATTTTGCCAATGTGAAATGAGCGGAGAAATGATAAGAAAAATGTTCCAATTGGAAAATGTTACAAGAAATAACAAAACAATTTTTATTTATGTTTTGTATTACACAAAACATAATACTTATATAAGTATATACAAAAAATTTTTAGCGCGGTTAATTTCCATTGAAAAAGACTTAAGTTTTATTTTTAATTATTAAAAATAAATATTGAAAATTTTACAAAAAATTCTGCTTAGCAATTATTATTTAATGAGTCCTTAATAAATAACAAAATTTCTCAATTATTTATTTTTGTTATTACTAATAAAATCATGATTTTAAAAATTAAATATAGATTAAAAATTAAATTATTAATTATATATGAAATATAAAATTTATTTATATACTTAAGTAATTGCGTTCAATAATTTACTGATTAATTTTAAGATAACTTATCAGTAATATTTGACTTTTTTGTAACAAAAATATATAAATTATTATATTAAATTTCTGAACAAAAGAAATATATAAAAATTCTTTATCGAAAATTTGTTATTAATGTTTTTTTGTCATATATATACTTCAAATTATACTATGTGGTTATATGATTATTTGTAATCATGATATCAGACTTCTTCAAAAAAAAAAAAAAAATATAAGTATATAAAAAATAACGAAAATTGCATAAAGAGGAAAACGCCCTCATAAACAACCCTTAAGTATTATATACACTTTCGAGGATTTTGTGTATAGGAATTTTTTTTCCATTATAAATGTGTATATCAATCCCCCTAGGTAGGCGCACCAACCGCATCCTACTTAATTATTCATGATTTATCATTTATGCTGTTCTGTGTACCTATATGATGAATTTATAGACCTAAGACTAGGGAATTGAAAAAATAATAATAATACTTACTTATAATAATATTTTACAACAGAATTAAGTAAATATCGTAAAAACTTACCGTGACAAATTTTCAGCTGCAATTTTAATTTTATGAAATTGTTTTTTCATATCCGAAAAATTTCTAATAACTTCTTTCTATAATACTTTTTTTTGTAGGTATATTTTATTATATTATTGGTAAATTTTTTTAGGTACAATTATAAATTTATCACACCATATAAAAATTTTTTTTTTCAATAAACCATCAAAAATTTTTCTTCCTCTTCAATTTTTGTTTCTTTTTTTTGATGAACCACCAAAAAATTTCACTTGTAGATATTTTTGACCTTTTAAGGAAAATTTGAACTTTTTTCTTCTTACTTCTTATTAGAAATTTTAAGTTAAGATATGTATACAAAAATATATATTTTAATTATAATTTTCACTTAAAAAAAGTTTAAAAATTAATGTCCTTTTTTATATCAAAATTCTTTTTTCTATGTGAAGAAGAAGCAAAAAAGAAGAATCAACTATGAGATCATCACTAACTAAAATCTTCTTTTATATTTACTTATTATTTTCGTTTTATGTTGCGATGTTGGAAATATTTGATTTCAAATAAAAATTATACAATATTATTGCTTTTTAGTTTATCAGGTAATTAGGTAAATATATAAAATATAAATTTTCTTTTGTATTATTTCAATATTGTCGTAAATTTTTTTATTGTTGGTTGATGGGAGAATATGAAATGTCTTTTTTTCCTTGGTACCAACAAACTGTCAAACTGTAAAAGTATAGTATAGTGACAAATGACAATTCCAATGAGATAGCTTAGGTCTTGCCAGATTATTAAATATTTACAGTGTTACCTATGAGTAAACATATAGTTATAATTGCATCTAATAATCGTTAGAGTTAATTTTTAATTCCCTTTGAACCATATTTACATTTTGTACAGTACAAATTATATCAGCAATTTAAAAATTTTTGGTTCTTTGAAGTGGAAGAAATAATATAATACCCGGGACACACAGGACCGAAAACTCAGTTTTCGTGTTTTCAAAGTTCAAAAATGGAAATTCATAAGGTTTAGTACAGTTTTCAGGAATAAATTGAAAACACGAAATCTACAAATTTTTAAAGTTTTCACGAAAATATATTTTAGCGCCATCTATTACAAAATAGAAGATATGTATTTTTGAAGTAGGCATAGCTAAGTTTCCATACAAAAGTAGCCATTTTTGTGAAAAATCAAAAAAAAATCGAAAATTTAAAAAAAAAACAAGAAAAATTAAATTTTATTAAATAATTTTTAATATAATTAAATCAAAATTTGACATTAAAAACAAATAATTTCTATTTTTAATTTTTTTTGTTTTTACGTAGAGTTGTTTAAATAAATAATTTTCATTATTTGACATTCGAAAACGAAATCGCGCTCCATTTTTGGTGTGTCACTATAAAAGTTTTTAGATCTAGTTTTCTCGAAAACTTAGGTTTTCAATTTTGGTGTGTCCCGGGTATTACTTATTTTTTACTTATTGTAATTCAAATATTTTACTCTTAATTTTAGCGCCATCTAGTTTTATGTCATGGCACTATGGACAAAATATATCAAATTGAAAAGCATTATTATTAACTTTACTACTACTGTCCACCAGATAGAAGATTCAGTAATAATTCATCACCCATCTACTGGAGAATTTCAGCACTACAAAAAACGCTTTTTTTTCCACTAATCTCTATTAGATGGGTGATTTTGTTTCATAGACAAAACGAGTAAATTCAGTCATTAGGTACTAGATGTGGCTAATAAAGGAAACGGCAAATTTGTGAAATATTTGTTAAATTTGATTACAAATTTGCAAATTTATTTTTACCAAAGATTAAGCTTAGCTTTTTGGGTATATATTGTGGAAATTTGTTAAATTGCATTTTTGCATTAATATGGAAAGGCTTCGATTAAAAGGAAATGGAAGTTAAAATTTAAAACTTAAAAAATGAAACGGAAGTAACATTAGCGGAAATAAAAGTTTTATTTTGAAGAAGAAAACTAACTAAATGTGCAATTTTATTGTTTTAAATGGAAATTTATCGTATTACATATAAAAAAAAAATATTTTAAAATATATTAATAATAATTACGGATAAATTAAATTAAGTATGTATATGTTTAAAAATAATTTTTCAAATGTCAGCAACAATTGAAACCGCAAAAATCAATTTAATCTTTTTTATTATAAAAAAATATCGATATACATAATTGAAATATAAGCAAATTCTTTGAAATACAATTTATAAAAATTTCTTGCAAATTTTTATTTTTAAAATATATAATTTTACAGATTTTATATATGAAATTTCAGGAAAATAGAAATATTTTGGGCAAATAGTTTTTCAAAAGAAAAATGATAAATTTACTTGCATAAAAGATGTAAATTGATTTTTCTTGGGAGTTAACACTTTACACAAATTGTTAACACTTTGTCAATATAATTAAAATAACTGATAATTGACCAATATTAAGCTGAACTACTAATTCTAACTGAATTTCAGTTCCCGTCAAACATTTAATACATTTTAACTTGATTTTAAATTAATAAATTTCATATTTATATAATGAAATTATTATCATAATAATAAAGTTAATATTATCTGAAATTTACTAATGTCCTGGTACATAATTTTGATAGTACCGTATATCGATATGATTATATTATTGAAGTCATAAGGAAAAACAAGTAAAATGTCGTGAAAATGGGTATCGTCTCACCAGGATATTAAATACTTTTTCTAAATAATTCTATGAGAAAAAAAATAATTCTCGCCAACAAACCGCAGGACCTGTTTTTCCAGTACGTTGTAATATTTTTTCTTTTTTTTTTTTTTTTTTTTTTGTAATCCGTCCTCTTCCTCAAAGAACTAGAACTCAAAGCTCTAAAATATTTATGCACACAACCTACATAAACATAAATAAAATTGTGTTCTTTATATTATAAAAACAATATCTGATTAATAATATAAAAAAATTTTTGTGCTTATTTCAATGGTCTATAAAAGCCGTTTATATCTGAGATTTTCTTAGTTTTTTACAAACCATTGAGAATTCAAAATCGTAAAATTATACTGGAAAAATAAAGTGAAACAAAAAAAGTATTTAAGATTTAAAATAAAATAAAATTACTTATTAGTGGAATTATACTATAGTGAGTTATAAATATTTTAGGTAAAATAATTAAATTTATAATTTTGAATTTTTTAAACAAAAATTTATCTAAAATAATTTAATATTTAGTTATTGAGAATTAAACTATTATCATATCGATTAAAGGATATAAAGTTGACCCTTTTATAGTAAGGTAACAAAACAATCATATTAATATTTTCTATTTATCCATTTTATAATATACACGTCAGTAACATAAGTGTTTTCGGTAAAATAAACATATAAAGCATAATATAAAAAATTGATAAATTGTTATTCAAAAATTATTTTGTCACGTTTATACATATTTATATTTTAATTCAAGATAAATTCATAAAGTTCATTAAATATTTTTATATATTTAGTGATATAAATATATTAATTTAATGTTTAAAGTTAGAGTTAAAAGCAGATTTTTATATTCAAAATCAAATTAAAATTATAGTTTCGTTTTAATTAATATTTAGCAAATAATTAAATAAATTTGTTTTAAAAATTAGTATTAAAAGTTGGATCTATTTAATTATTAGCCTAGGGGTTTATTTTATAGCATGACTTTATAAATTTATTTTGCCAACAAAGTTAATTTATCCGGTCAGTTGTATTGTATAAAACCGCATATAACTATATATTTTCCTCGAGACTACATATATAATAGTTTTTTTTTGTTATACTAAATATTATGTCCAACTGAGATTCTTTGAGTGGTATATTATGTTGTATTTTGTTTTTATATACATACTACATATTTCTGTCATTTTTGAATATATATAGTTATTTGATAAATATATGAAATTGTTTTACATGATAATGTTAGTATTCAAATTGTTATGAAATTATTGGGTTTATATTATATAAACCCAATTTTTGCCTAAAATGAAATGTTTCTACTAGATTTTAAAGTCAAGTCAAGTTACATATTTTATTATAATTTTTGCCACTAAATTCAAATATAATTATTATAGGCTTATACTTTTAAATTATCCAGATTCTTTGTCCTCTGATACATTTACTTAAACTTCTAATTAATCTAGATAATTTTAATCTATAGATTAATTAGATATTTCATATAATTAAACTATATTAAATGATCTAGATAAGATTAATCTAGACTAGATAATTTAATTCAAATTAATTCTCTCTGAATTTCCCTAGGACGCGCAGCAACACATCTGAAAATGTTTCTTGGAAATTTCTGGTTTATTGGAATTTGCTTATATTTTGGTATATTCTCTTTAGCAGATTGTGGTTTAATTACACCAAGGGTAAAAATATCAAAATTTTGGTTTTATAACAAAATATTAAATAAATATAAATATTTTATAAATAAAAAAGGAAATGGACATCAGAAGAGCTAATCAAATGGACATTAAAAAACGACCATTTTGTAATGCATTTACAGGTTTGTCAAATAAAAAATTTTTTTTTAAAAAATTACACATACACTAAAAAATACAATTTTAAAGGTTGTGGTAAGAAACGATCATTAAATCTACCAATGTTAGTACCACAATATTCTAGTGGTATGGCAAATCCAACTATGGGACAAGATGAACAATTGGATAATTCACTGAGTGATTTAATTGATTTAAATGCTGAACCAGCTGTTGAAGATTTAATGCGTCAAATAATGTCACAAGCAAAATTATGGGAAGCAATACAAGAAGCAAGTCGTGAAATATCAAATCAAAAAAATTCTCATATAAATGATCATAGTAATTTACCAATATCGTTTAATGCACAATAAGAAACGAAAAGTATAGAGTAAATAGGACGAAAGCGTTATTTTTTCTTTATGTGCTCCCTGCATTAAGGAATTTTTATTGATAGTTTCTTTTTTTTGTAATACTTTTTATTAATTATATAAAGTTAAAATTATAAATTAAATAAATGTGTATACCTGTATTTAATATTATTATTATAAAAAATTTAAGCATAATAAAAAAAAATCGTAATTAAATATTAAAATATTCTTTTAAATTTTATTTCACAAATACTAAAAATTTAATTTTTAAAATTTTTAATAAGCAAATTATTTTACATTTTATATTTTTACCATTTTTATTTCTTTAATAATTTCTTTAAGTTTTTGGTTTTTGTTTTACTATTTTTAATTCATTCTCCAGCCTAAAATGCTTAAAAATACCAAATCAAAATTAAGTTAGGATAAAAATATTAACTTATCATTTTACTTTTTTATAGTTTATAACTTTTTTTCTCTCAAATTTATTTTCTTAAATTAAGCATCATTAATTTTTTTTTTATTAGAGCTTTTTCTATGGTTGAAAATAATTATTCCATTTCAAGAGTATGCTGAATAGCATTTTCTATATCCTTTGTATTTTGTAATAAATCTTCCAGAAATTCGGCAAACGTTGATGCTGTTGATACAGTTCTCATTGATGGCAATGGAATATTATTATTATTATTATTATTGCCATTCATATAATTCGGTACAATATGTCGTGGTTGTGATGATGGTATAGAACGTTTTCGTAAATAGTTGAAACAACAAGTCCTAATATGGTACCATTTAATTTTTTTTTATCAATTTTTTTGATTTTTATCAAAAAATCATAAGATTTTAAAAAAATATACCTGAAATGTTTGGTGCCACATGCTGTTGAACATTCTCTTCCACATGAATCACAGGACATAGCATCTGAGTTGGCTGCTAACCAAGCTAAACAAACTATATATTTTAAAAATGAAAAGATTTAATCTATAGTTAAAAGTTTTCCAAATATAAAAGAATATAAGAATAGTGTTCTGAAAAGAACTATTAATAGTATCGTTTTAAGTAAATTTCTACGAGAAGAATGATATTTATTAAAAAATTAATTCTTCACAAATTTTAATAACTTTCACTAAATATATCAACCATTTTATTAAAGTAAATATACATATATCCAAAAATTAATTTTCTTAAAACTTACTGAAACAAAATATTGCGACACAAAATCTTGCATTTAAAAAAACTCCCATAATTGATCCTTTCATTTTTTCAGATAAAATTACTATAATATATTTTTTTTCAAAAAAATATTTTAGGAAACCACAAATAATTAAACGAAATATTAATGGAGAAAACCAGAATAAATTTCCGATATATATACTATAAAGTAAAATTTATTTTCACAAAATATTCAAAATTTTCTCTATTATAATTATTTTTTTTAATAAATAATTTTTTTTTAGTTACTGGATGTTCTTCACCTGTTGAATGTTTATACGATAATGTAAAAGCACTTAGTTTAAGCAATGATTTTAAAGGAATATTTATACAATTTGGAAATGATAGGATCAAAAAAATCTATCTAACCAATCAGGATAAATTCATTTGTGTAGGAAGCCAAAATGCATACATATGCAAAAGAAGATTTTTTATCTTTAACAAATATTTTCATAAAAGAAAAGACAAATACATCGGAAAATAAGTTATTTTATTTTCTCTTTACTCATCTTTTTAATATTCTTTAAAGACATTTTAATTTAAAAAATATGGAAAAGTTTTTATCATTGAATTATGATAATTTTCAAGCAATTCTATTATATACTTAAAAAAAATATATACAAAGTTTCCATTTTCTTTAATCATGGTTCAAAGTAAACACGTATTTATTGTTGGTTAATCGAATGTTTTGGCATCCATAACAATTAAAAGTCTGATAAATATAAATTTTAGAGAAATAATATATGAAAAGATAGTGAGGATTTTGTTGAAAGTTATATAAATAATACACATTAACCATCCATAAGCAAAAGGATATAGTAGAAAAGAATAATAGCATACTTTTAGGCTGTAAGTATATTTATTTATTATAGTATTTGGCTATTTTCGTTAACG
Source organism: Empis stercorea (assembly GCA_949752835.1). Taxonomy (NCBI): domain Eukaryota; kingdom Metazoa; phylum Arthropoda; class Insecta; order Diptera; family Empididae; genus Empis; species Empis stercorea. Next base: position 16,676,530 of record OX457086.1, read on the forward strand.
CAATATGATCGCAGTATACTGCAATGTATTAATTCGATTTCAATGATGATACTGCATGAAAATCGTTCTATCGCTTTTCAGTGTTCAGTGCTATTTTCCATTTTTCAAAATAAACATATCTCTGACTAATATCTGTGTATACAAGGAAAAGTATTTTGGGCTTATGATTAGCTATTTTCATCTTCAATTAATCAATGCCTCGCAAATCCAGCATAGATTATACTCGTAGACTATAAGAAGACCTGATTTTAAATTTAACTCCTTTTGTATAATTGGATAAATTTTAAATTAATAAGTACATTATAGACATATATGTATCTAATAATTGAAATGGAAATTTTCAGATTAAAATATAACTTTTTTCTTGAATGTGTAGGACAAAATTATAATTAAATTTTATATAGATATTTATAAAAAAAAATTCTTCATATATTTATAATCTATTTTTAACATGAAATTTTGATTTTTTTTTTTTAATAAATGTAAATTAAGTTTTATTGAGTGTAAATTGTTATTGATGTAAAATATTATCCAGTTAAATGATATGGGATACATTTAAATATCATAATGAAATTTGAATAAAATTTCTATAAGAAACCGCACATAACAATTTAATCTGTATTTGTATATTTGTTTGCATCAAAAAAATATATATACATTATTATATAGTTGAGAATTTCAATTGTCCAGGATATATTTTGAATTAAATGTGTAGTATATAATTTTAATATTAAATATCATATAACACCATATAATAACATGTAAGTATCATGTACAAATTGTAAAAGTTTAACTATTTTACTATCGAAAATATCCAATACAATTCTGTTAAATTAATTAAGTAGTAATCGGACGTAATAATTAATGATTTATCGTTAATTTGTTGGTGAGCGAAATTTTATTCTAAATTGGCAGTAACCAGAAGAGAAGATAAAATTTAGAATACTTTAATGACTAAATTGCGATAAAATGAAAATGAAATGGAAACCTGTCGGAAGTTGTTTTATACATAGTTCATTAATTTGTGTCATATTTGTTTAAAACAAAACTTACAATTAAAATTTAATTTTAATGTTGACATCGTTATGCAAACCTCTATTAAAGCAAAATCAATTCCAAAGTAGGTATACTTAGAACATAGTCAACCACTTACTTAAAAATGAACAAAAAGAATTACTTACCCAAACGAAGTTATTGGTAATGACTAATGGAGCAATTTTCCAATCTTAAAGAAAATTTTGGTAATGAAACAATATTGAAATTTTCTTAACACATTTTTTTATTATCCATTTTCATTGTATTCATTATTGTTAATTTTTTTTTAAATTTTTTTTTTATATTTTTTTAATATTTAAATTTTTATTTTTATAAAAGAAAATTGGCCATTTCAATAGAAAAAAATTATTAAATTACCTAATATAAATAAATCTTTGATTTATTAAAGTGTTTTCATTTTTCTTTTAATTTAATATTTAAATTTATTAAGTTATATTTTACATTCTTTTAAATATTTTCTAATTTGTTGTTGTTTTTTTTAAATTACAAATTAAAGAAAATTGAAAAATAAAAAAATATTCAAATATTCTTTATTGGTTTTTAATATTTAAATTTATATTAAATTAGTATAAAATGAAAATCTTTTATTTTTGTAAATATTAAATTATCAAAATTAAAATTGTTCTATTATAAAAATTAAAAATCAAATTTAAATAACAAAAAAAAGGATAGATATCGATAAATTAATTGATAGAAGATAATAAGTTCAATTGAATATTTATGTTGTAATTAATTTTTGTAACATTTTAAATTTGTTTCTCAATCGACATAACCAATTTAAATTCGTCAATGTCGAGTTGGTTTTACTGAGAGACACTATGTCTTAGTTTCAACGTCAACGTCTAGAAAATGATGCTGAAAGATTGTGATATGCTCTGAACTAAACTATGATTTAACCAACAGACTATTTAATTTTATATACATATATTTATATTATATGTACATATTTATGTATGTATAATACTAATATAAATTTTTGAATAATATTGGTAATCTGGCCTGAAATACATACACAAAATGTCTTTTCATTTAACCACACTATAAAATTACTAAGGACACTACCCATCCATGGGCGATGGTGAATGAATGTGGTTAGTGCTTTGTGACGGTGGGTGGTTATTGTGTAATAGATATTTAAAATAAGTATTTCTATTTAATCTTTTTTAAAGTAGTTTGTCTACTGGTTTAATTTGAAGTATCTAATATTATTAAAATAATACTCGAAGCAAACAGGGACAACGAATTGATAAACAAAGAAAAATATCGATATCTACGATATTAAGTCAAACAATTTTACGTTATTTACGATATCTATTTTTCAATTCATTCAACTAATTTTGTTAATTTTTAATATACATAATTCATTTTGTTTTTGTAATGATTGTTTTTTTTTTAAATATATTTTTAATTTATTTAGTTTGAAATTTTATGAAACATTTTTTTTTTCTGTTTTGTATTTTCATTTATTTTTAAATATATATGTAATTATAGAATTAAGTAAAATATAATTCTAAAAGCTTTTTTATTAATTTTAAAATATTTTTATTACAATTATTTATTTATATATTTATTTGCGATGGGTGATATTTTTCCTTTTGGGTTTTCTTTATTTTGTATTTTTCTTCTTTTTTTTTTGGTGCCTAGACAAAAAGCTAAAGGTCATAGCATTTGGCTTTGTGTCCTAGCCACCCTTATCAATAGGTTTGTTTAATGGATTTTTAGATTAAATTAACCAAAAAAATATATTTTTTAATTTTTAATTTAATTTATTATATATTACATTTATTTTTTTGAATTTTATTATATAATTTTTATATAAATTTTTTAGATTATAATTTGTTTATTTATATGTTTTTGAAGAAAATTTATTATAAAAAAATATTCAGGAATTTTTAATTTTTTATTTGTTAAATATAAATTTAAATATAATTTATGAAAAAATATTTTTTTGTTTAAAATAAAATTTTAATTTTTGTTGGTTGTGATTTTTTTAAATATTTTTAAATATGTATATATTTTTTTTTTAAAGAAAAATTCTTGTTTTTAGTGTTTTTATTTTTCATATCTAATTTTAAAAAAAAATAAGAGTAATTTTTGTTTTTAGTTATAAGTTATATATTATAGAATTTCTTAATCTTTAAAATTTATATGGTTTTTGTTTTGTCTTTACAAGGATATGATTAATTAATTTGGGATTTGTTTTGTGGGTTTTGTGTCAGTGTATGATGGATTTTTAAATATTTATTTATATTTAAAAAAAGTTAAAGCTTTATTTTATTTCTAAAATATATTTTTATACAATTTGTTTATAATAATTATTATTAATTATATTATTAAATTGCGATACATATATATATATGAATTTATAAATATTATTTAAATATTAAATTATTTATAAATATATAATTTGGTTTTAAATTATTTTTCTTAATTTATAAATGTACAATTTTGTTTATATAAATTTACATTTTTGTTGTGTGTTCAAAATCATAAAAAAAGATAAAAGATAAAATGTTTATTAATTTTTTTTTATCGAAAAATATTTAAATCAAATGCTAAACGTAAAAAACCATAAGGTTAAATTATGAAAAAAAAAATTTCATAGTTAAATTCGTTAGTTTGATATCATCGCCCATACAAATGGCATATAGTACAATCAGAATATAATGATATACTAAGTAATGTGAATGTTAATAAGTCCAATTCTTCTGATAAGAAATTTACTATATAATTAAAAACGAATTTATTTCAATTATATCGATAATTTATTTTCTTATTGATTGAATTTAATTATTTATTGTTATTTTTGATATTTTTTTTATTGATATATTAATTTTTTTAGATAAAATATAAATTAAAATTATGATTTATTTAATTGTGATATTTAATGTAAAATAATAATCAGTTTTTTTGAGTTACTGTTCTTTCGTTTAAACAAAAATTTTTAAAGTTTTTTTATGATTAAAGTCGCATTTATTCCCCATTTTTTATTTTAATATATATTTGTTTGATATAATTTAAATTTATAATTTACTACAATTTTAAATTTTTTTTTTATTTATATTTTTTTTTTAAATTTTATATTTATTATTTTTTTCAAAAACCTATATTTTATTTATATGTATGTGCAAACTAAAAATAAAAGTCTTTAAAAATAGTTCATGTGGTTTAGAGGAAAAAATATCCTTTCAAATTTTATTTGGGTTTTTTCTCATTTATTTAAAAAAAATTTTAAATTTGAATCGAAATAAAAATAATTTTGAATCCTCTTGTATTCTAATATAATAAAAATAATAAAAGTAGAATGTGTACATTACCTGTATTATTATTGCTTTACTAATTATAATTTTCGATATTAAAATCTATATATAAAATTCAAAAAAAAAAATCCTTACCATTATGAGACCCTCCATAAATTACGTCCGCTCTACCTCTTTTCGTCTATCATTACAATAAAAAGTCAGGCAAAATGTAGATGCTTTGTCATGCACATTATCCCAATCTGCATTAAGCATCTAAGTTCAATTCATTGAAATCTTAAGTTCAATAGTTTTCAAATCGATGTCAAATTTTTTTCTATAATGTTTTGAACCAATTTTAAAATGTCGGACAGGGATGAATACAGTTTGATTTTGAGTAGACAATTATTAAATGTCAAATTTTATTTTCCCACAATTTCATAATTTTCGATTGAACTCTACATTCAATTCTTTTCAAATTATTAACGATTTACTGAATACATATAGGTTGAAAACTTTATGCCCTCACATATATTACGTAATTTATGGATGGACCATTAAAAGAAAAATTAAAACTCAGGTGCCAAACAAAAAAATTTGAAATTATTTTTAAAAAAATCCTAAAAAATTTTTTTTTTAATTTTTTTTTATTTTTTTTTTATTTTAATTATTTTTGGTATTTAATTTTAATTTAACTGTTTTCGTGTTTCTAGTCTGGTAGTTTTAATAACGGAAATAATAAATTTTATTATCTTAACAATTTAATTTATTTAAGATTTATTTGTTTGTGTGTGTTTTTATATTTAATTTATTTTTATCATTTAAATATTTTTTGTAAATAACAATATATTGAAAAACAGTAAAAAAAGTTTATTTTTTATTTAAATATTTTCTTTATTTTTTTTTTAAATTTTAATTTTTAAATATAATAAGTTTTTTTTTTTAAATTTAATTTTTAATTTTTTTTTTTTTAATTTAATAACAAGTAGAAAAACATTCGACATAAACATTCGATAGAAAAACATCCAATCAAAAAGAGATTTTGTTTTTATTTATATTTTATTTATAATAATTATTTTTAATTTTTTTTTTTCAAGTTTTTTTAAATTTTATTCCTTATTTATTATTTCTTAAATTTTCTTAAAATATATTTTTTTTTTATTATTATTATTTTCAAAATATATTTTTAATTTTATTAAGTCGCAAAATATGTTAAAAAAGTTTTATAATGATGTGAAGGTTTTCATTGGCGAAAATAATATATAAAAAAATTAAAAATTAAAAAGTTTACCCTTTTTGAATTTGAAAAAAAAAAACAAATCATTTTATAAATTAAATAAAAATTTAATCAATTTTCCTTGTATTTAAATTTTTTTTTATTAACAATTTTAAATATGTTACATGTAAATACGGAAAATTGTGTAAACATTTATATAAATGTATTTTTATAGTTGTGTCTGTATAAGTTAAATTTATACAGTCAAAAAAAACACAAGGATATTTTTTTTTGTATTATTGAACGTTTCTCTATATTAAAAAAAAAGTCGATTATTGAGAATCATTAATTTCCTATTTTTAATTAATTTATAAAATTAAAATTAATAATATAAAAAAAATAAGATTAAAATTTAATTTTCTAGAATTTCATTGTTATTTTAATTATGTAATTAATTAAAGTTTTCCTGTTTTTTGGTATTTACTAATGAAAATCTAGAAAGAACGATAATACTCAGGATTTCCATGCTTTTAATTTTTTAATAGAAGTTTTCTTTAATCTAGATACAGTTGACATCAAGTCATTACGTTCATCATCATCATTAAATTGTTCAATATCACGTTGTCTAGAACCTGTGCTACTGCTACTACATGGTCTATTATCTTTTGTCCAAAACATTGTACTACTACTACCACCACCACTGTGATGATGTTGATGATGATGACTACTACTTGTGCTACTACAAGCTGTACCATGACCAGACGTTTCTTCTGATTTTGATTTTGTAAATGTTGATGATGTTGTTGGATCACTTAATGATACTTGTATTGGTGGTTTTGAACCTCCAGTTAATATTGCTGCACGGCTTATACTAAAACCACGACTAATTTTATCAATAGCTAATCGATGTCGTCGCATTGATGGTGTTACACTTAAACGATCTTGTAATATAAATCGGCCAATTGTTTTCCAATTTGCTTGTGTTCGATAAACATTCTCGTCATCTAATAGTGGACGTTGTTGGGTATTACTTGTTGATGAATTACCACTACAACCAAATTCTAATTCCTCAATTAATACGAAATCATTTGGATCTTCTAAACGTCGTGCTTTTATTAATGCTTGCGCTAATACATCTTGTGCTGTTGAACCAATTGCTACTTTTAATATTGCATATGGTATATCAGGACTAACATTCCATATACATACTAAAAATGTATCATTATCATCCCATGCTAATGGATCAGCACATATTGATTGACGTTCCGATACACTGCGTATTGATGTTAACCATGCTCGACTGCTTGGATCATCGCCAATACGTTTTAATATAAATCTACCATCTCCTTTCCATAAACCTTGGGCTTGTAATGGCTTTTCTAATGTATCTAAAACACGTCGGGTTGCTGGTAAATCACGATCTTTTTTCTCCCAACCACGACGAACTTCTTCAACTAATATAAAATCATTTACAGATTGACTAGTTTTATTAGATTTTTGTAATGCTTGAGCAATGACTTCTTGAGTTGTACTTTCTTGTGTTATTTTTAATATTGTATATGGTTCATCGGGTACAACACCATAAACCATTAAGAAAAACATACGACGTTTAAGTGGTATATTTTGACCAATTAATGTAGCTTGTTCTATATTACTACCAAATGGCCCATCATTATGAATATTATGATCTGCATTTGATGTTGCTGTTGATGAATATGTTGAAAAACGATCATCTCTACGACCACCTAAAAATTCTTCTGAATCATCTGAATTACGTTCCAAACTTTCTTCCTCAACTCGTGAATAAACAAATAATGACGCCATACTCATTGGTTGATTTGTTGGTGTACGAAGTCTAACATGTCGATAACCAGGTCTTAGGCACTTTAATGGTATAACACGTTGTGATACCATATGATTTGATTCAATATCATATACAGTAAAACGTAAAAATGCCAAATCATGAAACATTACTTTAAAAAAGAATGTATCATTCCATATTGGATTTAATGCATTTCTTTTAATTATTTTCGTTTTCTTTTTACTACAATCAACTGGTATACCAAGCATTTCAACTTCAACATATGTACTACAAAAAAAATTACTTTGACATACATATTGCCCGGATACAATATTTATAACAATTTGTGATGAATGTAAACCATCAAATTGTTTTTCCATTGGATTAAATCTTCGATACATTAAATGGGATGAATTCCATAAAACTTCTGGTTTACAAACAAATCCACAACAACCATTCTCTTCAAACATAGCTGTATTTATATGCATTGGCGGATCATCAGTTTGATAATTTAATGCTACCATTTGTATACCAAATGCCCAAAAATATACTGGATTAAAGTTTGACGAATCTATCCTCAGACCAGCTGGGTAGGTTCGCATCAGCTGTGTTTGTGTATGAGATATAATTGCAAGCGGATGTTTTCGGCATAATTTTTTGGCACTCGCTTCGTTTATAGATGAACATTGATAACATGGATGATTTACATTTGGATGTATTAATTTTCGATATGATGAACTACTACTACTAGATGGTTGTTGTTGTACATTAATAGGTGTTAATGATGTTGGTTGTGATGAATCTGTACTATCTGATCCAGCTGATCCACTTTCTATTGAACTATTTTGTTGTTGTACTGGTGGTATAGATGTTGTTTTTAATATACTACCAACTGTTACTAAATTTGTACTTGAATTAAGTGAGCTAGGTGGTTGTTGAGACATTCGTACTGAATTATATGGACTAAGTGGATTTAAACCACGAAATTTTATTGCTTGTACATATATTATAATATCAGATAATTCTCTAGCAATTTGAGAACTTCGTTTTTTTGGTTTATCATCAGTTGTTGTTGCTGGTTCAATTTTGCGTGTTGGTGTCATATTTAAATATGATGACAGGCTATGTCGGGCTTGTTTTTCATCAATTGAACCGAATATTGAATGAAACGTTTTTTCTATAAATTAAAATTGTAATTTTAAATTATGATACTATAAATAATTTCATAAGTCTTAATTTACCATCAATTTCATCGTCATCATCTTCATACTCATCATCACTAAATTCTTCAGTAACTGAACCACTACTAGCATTTGAAATAATTGAACTAGCTCGGCCCGGTGTATTTGCTGGATGTCTTTGTGGTGTACCCCTAAAATTATGAAATACAGGAAATAATATCTTTTCCGAAATTTTCTATAATTAAACTCACCTTAAATTCGTATTCGGAATTTGTGCTGGTATTTCAGTAATTAATTTTTTATTTTTTATTAGAATTTTATGCTTTAATTGCGATGGCGATGGTAAAAGTGGATCATCACTATAATCAGAATCAAATAAAAATTTTGATATTAATTTCTCTCCAAATATTGCTTGAAATATATGAGCCATTCGTGCTTGTTGTTGCAATGAACAATGATTTTCAATTGATAATATAACAGGGTATGGTGATGCTACAAATGCTGATTTATTTATAGCTTCGACAACAGCACGAAATGGAATTTTTGTTGTGAATGTATGACCATGATATATAACAGGTGTACCGTCATCGCCATCCCAACAATCTAATTCAACACAACGACATCCAGTTAGGAGAACCTGCAAAAAATTTTTATTTACCTTAAATCTATCTAGATTTAGCATCTGTACATACCTGACTATACAATTCTACAGAACTTTCGCCTTTTAATTGATGTCCAGTCAAATAAGTATTATGTGATGATGCAATATAATATTGTGATAATGGACGATCCATATTTGAGGAAGATTGTATAACTCTTTCATTTACAAATGCATAATTATCTTTATCCATTAAATATCTAGCAAAACCTTCAAAACTTAAACAGTTTTCAATACGTAATGTTTGATCTGGTTCATGACGCATTATAATTGCTTTAACTTCATCATCTGTTTTGATTTCCATTTGTCTAGCTTCTAAAAATTTCTTTAATGTTGATACGGTTATCACTTGATTACTGGCTGTATCAATTCCAGCACAATTAGTCAGGATACTTGATGCCGCTATAGCATCGAAAATTTTCTTTTGGGCACTCTTCGCTTCTGTTAATTCTAAATCTAATGAACTGTTACGAGTCAGTAAACCTGCAAAATGGAGAACAGTCTTAATAATGTTTTTGTTGTTATTATTTGTTGTCGTTGTTGTTGCCGGTGATGGTTGTTTTGTTGGAGATTGTGATAGTTCGTCAACGCAATCGTCGTTGTCAATGTCGCCATTTGAACTTTTATTATCGTTACCTATTTTTTTACGTTGACCAGTTACTGCACATAATTCTGGTGCACTTCGACTTTTTTCCGAATATAAACGTGTTCGATTTTTTCTTGTTACTGATAATTGATCAAAAAGATCACGTAAATCTTTCCGAGCAAGTAAACTATTTAAAATTTATTATTCATTATATAATACTTATTTATTAATATTTATTCGTTAATTGTTTACCTAAATGATCTAAAAAGTGCTATAAAATCTAGAAAATCCAATTGAGTTTCATATGTTATAGATCCTGCCCGCAGGTTTCTATTTTGTGGTTGTTGTTGCTGTTGATTAATTAATGTTTGGTGTAAAAGTGTTTGTTGTTGTTGCAAATATAATTGATCTGATGAACCATTACGATCTTTACCCTTTAAAAATGGTTTTGAAGATCGTGATTCACGTATTGTTTCCATGGATTCAGCAGCCATCATACCACCACTATTACTACTATTACTACTACTACCAGTTGCTTGACTAAGTAAATTTACCACAGATCGTTTTTTCTTAAATTTAATCGATTGTTCACGCCTAAAAGTATCTACATTTTCGGATTGTTGATTAGATGCCGCAGCAGCAGCTGCCATACCAGTAGTAGACCAATCACGACCACCAAACATTCGTATAGCATCCGCAGCTAATGGTTCAACACACATACCATCTTCATAATATAATTGTACATATTGCTCTTTCAGCCACATCATTGATCTATCAGCTAAACGTTGTTGCCTTTTAATTGCTCTTACGATCCAAGTTAAACCAACAAACCATAACCTACATAAAATGTGGAAATTATATAACGTATACTTTCTTACTAAAAAAAATCATACCTGCATATCATTGGAGGACATAATAGGCACAAAACTCTATTATCACTTAATGTATTACCATATAATATTGATACACAACATTCAATATGTGTTAAACCAAATCGTTTACCTGCAGTTAATAATTCAGCATCATATTCACGATTTCTTGAACCCATTGAAATTTCTTTCACAGTTGTCAAATCTAAATAACCTTCATCTATTGTTTGTAATATTGGATCAAATTCAATTTGATGAATTTGTGGCCTTGACATCATACGTGTTGCTATTAAATCTTCTGGGTTTATAGCAACATTAAATTCTTGTTGAGTTTTTAAACGACGCCATGATGGGCGATGCCAACTAACCATAGCACATGAACGTTCTAAACGAAAAAATTTAAAAAATGAACGATCTGATGGTGTTTCTGGTTCCCATAATACAGCTGTTGTACCATGATGCATTATTTGTAATATATGATGATCAATTTTATTATGTATGGATGCAATTGGTATCATACCAACACCATGATCATTCGGTATTGGTTGTACTGGATTATAAATACCAATTTCAACTTCATAATCTTCTTCATGTTCATCAACTTCTGTTTGATATGTTGCCACTGGTGTTATTAATTTTGGACTAAATGCGGATGTACGTAAAAAATCTAATAAACTAGTTGATGATTCTTTACTTAAGGCATGATGATGTTGATGACAATGATCAATATGATCCATCACAGCTTGTATTCGATAGATCTGATCTTGACTAATCAGACCTGATGATCCCATTTTTGTAAAATAATGATCTGCACCATTATAATCGGATATGTACTATATAAAAAAGTAAGATTAGTAAATCAATAAAATCAAATTTAAAATTATATTTTACCAATTGTCTACAATTTAATTTATTACTGCTGCTAGTACTACTATTATTACCACTGTTAACATTACTTGGTGTAATTACATTCGTATAATTATTACGATATTCATAGGCTCGTAAATTTGTTTGGCAACCACGACTACATGATTCAATATTATTATTATTTGTAGTTGTTGTTGTATTATTATTTATTGTTGTTGTTGATGATGATGAACGATTTGTTGTGGGTTCAATTTCAATATATGTTATTGGTATTAAATCAAGTTGTGTTGGTAATTGATGCATTGCATATGCAGCAGCACATATACCACCAGCAACACCCATACTTGGATGTGTTAATATACCACCACTACCAGGACCAGGTATTGATTGAGCTAATAATTCTTTTAAATCTTTTAAAAATATTTTATAACATGGTACAACACGACATTGTGGTATCGATAATCCTCTACCTAAGGCTTTTTCATATTCAACAGATTCAAGTGCTGCTGATAAAAAATCTAATGCTGGTATTTTACCTTTATCAGCAAATGTTGATATCAATTGCTTTAATTGGGGTGATCTGTAAACAAAATTATAGAGAAAATTTATAGTAATTGAATATTATAGTATATGTAAATTTTCTTTTATTCAATTTTTGAAAATTTTGAAAAATCTTTTGCATATAAATTATAATATTCTTATTTAAATATATACTATTCGACACCTATGTCCATTGTTAGACTAGAACTAGAGAAAACCTTATTGAATTTTCAATAAGTAAATTGGAAATACAAATCTAATAAATTGTCAACAATAAAATTGAATTGATTTCTTTAGTTTCTTTTTTTCAAATACAGAAAAATGGAGTATATCATTCATTCACTATAGCAACTCACTTCTAAAATATATAATAAAGATAACAATATCCTAAGTACACCTGTGCTTATGTTTTATAATACAGTAAAAAAAAATTCAATATTAAAAAAAAAATTTTATCAAATCGTTCCTGTCAAAACTAACACAGGAAAATAAAGCTTTTTAAAGTTTATCGCAGTATATTTTTTTTTCTTAATATTAAAAATATTACTAAAGTTACAGTAAACTACCAAATAAATTACAATTTTATGTTATTTTAATACATATTTAAATTGTAAGATAAATTTAAAACAAGTAAAAATGTATACAAAAGATTATTATTTAAAGAAAAGATGAAGATTATTGTATATAGAAAAAATTTATATCTTTCAATATTTTAAAGTTACTGTAGAGTTTCAGATAACATTTCGATTCGATCAATTGGTAAAATTTAAATTTTGATTTCAATTATGTCTTCAAATTATTTAAATTTTACTGTAATTTTTTTTTAATATATATTTATTTTCACCTGCTTTTCTTATTTGTAACAAACTGATACATCGTACTCGTATAGTACATATATAAGGGACATTCTCACAATATAATACTTATTATTAGTTTTTTCTAAATATATAATCTTGACAGGATGATGTAATGTAACTACATTCACTTGTATATTATCCAATTGTTATTTTCAAATACTTATTTCTTTGCTATAATATATACATACAAAAATATTGTTTTTATTTTGGAAGACAAAATACTTTTCTTTTTTGAATAATGTGAAAATGAAAAAAAAAAATTTAATATGTGAAAATTGATACTACCTTATATTTTTTTTAGTCAAATGTTCGAAATAAAAAAAATCATTTTTCTTTGTTTAACGATATACATTATATCCTTATGTGAATTTGACATATGAAATAATGTACATAATAAATAGAAAAATTGAATATTTTAGTTTGAAATTGGTTTTTTTTAGATGTTATTTGACACATATAGATGTGTTGTTTATAAAAATATTACAAAAATCTTTAAGAATTTGAAATAATATTTAAATTAAATCATGAAATAATTAAAATTTACTTAATGAAAAAGTGTCACTAATTAATTAGTCAATTTCTCTCATTTTAATGAAATATTTTAATATTTGGATTAGATAAATAGATTGAGAAATATTGTTAGTAATGACAAATCCTAGCAAACTTTAATAAATTATTTATGAACATTAAATGTTACCATATTAAAGTTTAGAAATATCAAATTTTAGCCTAAATTTTCTCATGCCATATTTTTGGTTTTACTTTTTTTTTATATAAATTATATTTTTTCCTAATGATACAAATTATTTAACAATTATGATTTATTACATATAATACCATCATGAATATTTATAGTAATAATTAATAATTATTATACTATAAAATTTACCACAAAAATATTAATTCATGAAATTTACACCAACAAACATAATGAATTAGTAACCGCAATATCGGAATGATTAATTCTCCATAAAATATAATAACTCCAACCATAATTTTCAATATATAATAACAATGAGATTATATTAAAATATAATTTAATATATGTATACTATCGTAAACCTTAATAAAATATGCACTTTACTACTATACTACTCGCATAGCATAAAATTATTATTCTATTCTATATTTTATAAACAAAAAGATATTTTTTCACATTTGTAAATTTATTCAATATCCATATTCATATAAGCATTCTTTTATATAGTATTAAGAATACCAAAAATATTGGGGATGTAATAAATTGTTATAATTTAAAGGATATTAAAAAAGATTTTTGTCATATCATAAATATTTTTGTATACTAATATAAACAATATTAACAAATAATTGGTATAAATCACATAGAAATAGAAATATTATAATGTAATTTAAAACTATAACAGAATAGAAAGATAAACATATTATTATTGAATAAAAAAAAACAATTTATGCAAAGAAACGATCAAATTACCAAAAAAACTTATAACACAGAAAATTGGTTTTTGAAAATGAATAAATGATTAATGACATAGAAAGAAAATAATGTAGATAAAAATATCATAAAAAAAATTTACATATTATTAGTTCAATAATGTAAACATTTATAGTTCAGGGTTTAAATCCATTAAAAGCTCATAAGGATATATATTTTCAATTTGGTTAAATTATAATAAAATTAGTTTAAAGAAAATTGTGAAATATTTTCTCAATTTTGTTAAAATTTCTAGAAAAATTATCATTTAAAATTAAATTTAATTAATTTACTTAATATATGTAAAAATGTAAGTTATAATTTTCATAAATATATTTCAGCCATTAATGATTAATATTTGCGAATTCATTCATTTAAATTTAAATAGTAATTATATACAAATTGATATAGGAATAATTACACGATAGCCTGACATAATTGGTTAGACAGTTTAACAAAAATATTGATCATATTTACTTAAAAACCTATTGCAGCAATATAATAAATTTCATATTCTCAATTCAAGATTTATAGAATTGTTGGTAAAATATTTGATTAAAAAGAGTGTACACAAAATATATATGTATGTATAAAAAAAAAAGATTTTCCTGTTGGCTTAATGTTAAATCAAATAATAAAATATTTTTCTCTACATATAATTTCCATAACATATTTTTTTTTTGTCGAATTTGATAAAATTATATGTTTATTATATACAAATATGGAATTATTTTACATGAATTATTAGGTTTCCTTTTATGAGAATTTGACTATTAATTGGTATAATTTATCTGATCATATTTAATGATTATTGGAATTTATTGTTTATATACAAAAATTGTGTTATGGTTAACAATTTATTCATTATTTTTATATAAAGAAAATATAAATTGAAACAAATTTATACATAATATATAGCCAAAATTATAAATTTTTACATTATTAATTTAATAACACAATAAATTATTATACATAATGATTTTTTTCTGTAACGTAGATAGATGTATGAATATTGGTCATTTTATTACAGTAAATGATATGCTAATATTAAATTTTCTGTTCATATAATTTCAATTTAATATATTTAAAATAGAAAAAAAAATCTTTAAGGATAACACACCGGAATAATATTCAACCGGTAACTTGAATAACCTAATAAATAATTCCCGTATAGTCTCAAATATTTTAAATCTGAATTTAATTCATCGGAAAAATAGATAATCATAAAAATTTACACAGTAGATTTAAAATTATTGTAAAATTTAAAATAAATCAATTACATTATAAAATGATTTCATTTTGTAAATATAAATTAACTGTTTTTCTTTTCGTTTGTTAAAAGGAAAATTATAAAAAAAAAAAATAAATTTGTCATTTAACTGTCATTGGTATACAAAAACAAGAAAAGCATTTATTGACATTTTTTTCGTTGTATGCATCAACTTACGATCTTTTCTTGACAACCAACAATAAAAAACAATATAAATATAAATCAAGATAAATAATTTTCGATTTTAACTCAATAAATCTTTTAGCTTGGGTGTAGATTTAATATATTATGTTGTGAAAAAAAATATTCTTTATTTTCCGTGGGTAGTTGGGTAACAAAAAGTGGGTGATGAAAAGAGTATAACAAAATAAATAAATAAATAATAATTTAGAAATAAACAGAAAGTATATAAAAAAAGAGAAAAGATATTTGAAAACTGTTAAAGAATGATAAAAGATTTTTCATGTGAAATTTAATGCTCACTTTACGACTTTGGTTGGTGGGTGATGGGGTCCTGCAATATATATACCAAACAACAAATTGCTGAAAATTTCTTCTACAAAATATGTACTATGTATATAGAAAATATAAGAGGAATTTTGTACTTGTTGAGAAAAAAATGTAGAAGTTCTAATAGAAATTGAAGTAGAATTTTTTTTCTTGTTTTTATATCAAATTTTTCGGGATAATATTCGTACGTTTTTATGTTTGTAGCTATATTTCCAGATTTATTATGCAATATTGTTGAGTATTGGAGATTATTGTCTCTTTTTTATATTATTATTGTTATATTTATGGTTGTTGAAAGTATATAAATATATAAGTTATATATATATTACATTTTACATTTTAATTTTATATCATTAAACATAACAAATGATTCAAAAGGACAATAATGATGAGAATGAAGAAGATGGAAGAATCAAGTATACTAAAATAATAACAATTATTCAAAGACGTAAACATTTTTTTAAGTTGGTTACAAAATCAAAACCATTAATAATTTTGTTATTAATTTTTTTTTGCATATAGATTTACAAGAGTTTGAAGTTTTTTTTTTAAATAGAAGGAAATAATTGATGATAAAATATTATTCAAGGATTATTTTGTTTAAGTAATTTTTTTCGCAATGGTTATTTATTAAAGTTTTTTTTATATCGATTAATTTGAAGTAATTTTTATTTTGAATGAAAATGTCTATAAAAAATAAATTGTCAAATAAATTTAAATTTTAAATAGAATTTCTTTTTTTTATACACTATATTTTTGAAACTTAATTGATTTTGGTGATTTTTTTTTAGATTTGTGTAAAAGTATAAATATAAATTATTATATAGTTAAATATTTATTATTATATAGTCAAATATGAAAATAAGATTTTATTCAAATTAAAATTGTTATCTACTTTAGATTTATGTTTCACGAAATATTTAATTAGAAAATTAAACTTAGTATATAAATCAAAAAATATAGTCTAAAAATTGTTCTAAAATTCTGGGGTCGAATTTTCTGAGTCGATATCGAAATCTACCGATAAATTTGCTCTTTGGGATTCTATCATACGATTGATCGATTATTAACAAACGATAAATTTCTTTCGAATACTTTATACAAGGAAAATTTAGTTTAGCAAGAGTAGCAGCTATATGAAGTAATAATAATATTTTTAACTATAAAATTTGAAATATAATTTGTAAATATTTGTCATATATAATTTGACACTATTATTGAAGTAAAATCTACTACTTCTTTAAATAATTTTGTTATCTACGCGATTTCGACTCAGAGACTCTGACCCCTGATATACAATTCAACAATTTTTGATTGGCGCACGGAGGGATATTTTTTTTTAGATCCGTTAATTGAACTAATTCAATATTTATTTAAGAAATGTACTTTTATTAAGAATTAGTAGCATTTACATTTTATAGATGTAAAGTAAACAAAAAAAAAATATTAATAATTTGCCATATTTGAATTTCGGACTAATAATATTTTTCAATTAGAAATAATTGTTAAACAATAGTTTAATATTAAATATTAATTTCCGATTACATATTCTACTATATTATGTTTTGTGAATAAAACAATTTATTTATATAAGTTAATTGGTTTTAGTAAAATTAAATCAATATTCATGATTTAAAAAAAAATTACTTACTATTTAAATAAATTATATTAAACACAGATTTTAAATTCAAAATGAACTTAATATACTAAAAAATATTGTCATTAAAAAAATCAATATATTAATTATTTAATGTTCTATAAAATTATTATAATATAAATACAAAAGATAATATAAATTTAAGTTAATATAATAATTTATTCAATATATGTATTATTATGGTATTATTATACATATAGAAGAATCAATTGAAATAAAGTTGACATTATTATTATTATTATTTATTAATTTTGTATAAATATCAAATATTAATCCCCAGGAGATATTAAAAAGAAATTTTATAATTAACAATAATTAATAAATATAAATACAATATTAATATAATAACACAAAAATTATAAAATGAATCATATTATATTAAGGACAATATTTTACGTTCATACATATATATATATATATATATATATATATATATATATATATATATATATATATATATATATATATTATGTAAATATAAAATTTAATTGGAAATATTAAAAATTAATTCAATTATTATAAAAAATCAATAATAAATTAAATATAATTTTTTACATTATTTTAAATGGATATAATTTTTAATATATATTAACATACTGAAACAGATTGTGAGTTTGGCCTTATGTTTACTACTATATATATATGAAGTAATAATATTTGTAATGAAAGTAAAAATTAATTTTCTGAGAAATTATAAAATTTTTCATTCGTAAATTTTTTGTGAATCATTTTACTTTAATTGTGTGTTAAATTTGTAGAAATCAAAGACGAATTTTTCGAATATAAATTGCTGATAGTGATACAATTCATTATTTTTTAACTTTAAACGACCCACATACTCTCTAAGTTCCTAAATATTGTTCCTTTCTTTTTTTGTAATAATTTATAAATTCTTCCTTATATAAGAAAAAAAATAATAATAATTTAATATTAATAATTAATTTTTCTTTTTTCCTTGTTAATTTGTGTAATAAAAATCAAGAGAAATAAAAATTGTTTGGAATTTTATTATGTAAATTTAGTGTGAAATATAAAAATTACATTGCTAATTTAATTTATTTTACAAAAAAAAGTCTGCTTTTAGGGATAATTATGTAAATTTATTGTATAAATTATGAAAACCAATTAAAAATATTTTAATTGAATAATAAAATTATTTATCAATTAGAGAAATAGAGGGAAAAATCAATAATGATTGTTGATAACTTTTAGATGCATAGTTAGAAATTCAATACCAAATAGCAACTTAAATATCTTTTTCAGTCCTTTTGATGAGGACCCTTTTAATTTTCTGTTATATATAATAATTTTATTTCAATAATTAATAATATTATTACTCTAAATAGTCTAAATTTATTAAATTCTTGATTCATCTGTGAACTGGGTGACCTACATTAGAGAATATATTGATTTTTTTTAAAGGATATTGGGAAAAACTATTTTAATAATTAATAAAACATTTCATATTTCCTTTTTATTTGCCTTTTTTAAAAGTAGAATTATTTTAATTTTCTTAATATATTTAAATAATAATTTTACCTCATTCGATATGGAAAATCATCAATAGAATTAAGATAAAATTATAAAAAACTTTTGATATTCTAATTTAATCTTTTTTTATGATTTCGATTAATTTCTTTTTGTTACTTTGAAACAAAAAATTTTTCTTTTTACTTTTATAATGCGATTTATTTCCATCAGTTTTTTTTGATTTTTAATAATAATAATAAAATAATCTTTATATCAACAATTTCTCGAAATTTTAATTTAATTTTTTGTCCAATTTCCTATACTTTAAAATTTATATTTCGCCCCGAGTTCTTTTACTGGATATTCCGACGTAGAATTGTATGACAAAAGAAATATTACATATTAATATCTTTGGATAGGTATGAGGGAAAATTGAATTTTATTTTCTCAAGAAAATAAATGTCAAAAAGTTGAAAAGCGGATGGGGAAAAATGTACAATAATATAGGCTAACTTACACATTTACCATTATTTTTCTTTCTGATTTAAGAAGATTTCTTTTTTGGTAAAAATACTGGTTAATAATATTGATAAAAAAATACAGTATACTTAAGAAAGGACGAAAAAATATTACTAAGTTGAAAAAGATAAAACCTTAAACTGAAAATTACAATAACAACAACAACAAAAATCTACATTTTTATCGCGTTTTTATTAAAAAAGGGATAAAGATAAAGTTCAGTCCAACAAAAGAAGAACAAAATTTAAATATATAACAAGAAAAGGATAATATAAGAAATTTTACAGTGAACTGAATGTAATTTTTGATAAAAAAAACATTGAATACGGATTTAATTTTAATGAGTTTTTAGAATTATCTATACTTATAAAAACTATTATTAGTTTTATTCTATTAGTAATATTCCACTTATACTGTCTTCATACTAATTCTCTTAGCGATGATATCAGTTCTGTTTAAATTTTTTTACTTAAAACTTTAAAATTGTTGAAATATATGCTTTTATATAAATGATATCTGACAATTTTTTGAGTTGGTAAATAATACAGACAGCGAAAACTTTGAGAGATTGTCATCAAATCAATTATGTGTAACATTTGATGTGTAACATTTTTTTATTAATCCAAACAAATTTCTTATATTCTCTTGAATGATAATATAAAATATCCTTTTTAAGAATTTTCTTATTTTATAAAATTATTCTTTTATTTTCGGTTTTTTCATTCTTTTTTAAGTTAATTTATATTTCTATGAAATATGAAAATGATAATATTTTCTATAATTCATAAAATATTCGTTGTGCCATTATGATGTTTAAGTACATAAAACATAAAAATAGTATATGTAACTTTGTTCATAAATTTCCTTTTTAGTATATTATTATATTAATATGAAAATTTTAAATATAATTTTCTAATTACTACTCTTTCTTGTCTTAAAATTTTCTTTATATACGAGATAAAAACTTTTTGTGTGTGGAAAAACCTTTTTACCTTTACGTGCAATTTGAATTTTATAAGTAAAAAGATTGATTTTTACAAAAGAAGGGAAAAAGATTTTAATTTATTAAAGTATATTTATAAGTTTTAAATTTAGTATATAAATTTATAGTGCTTGAGGTTGCACATAGATTAATTGTGGCGCATGTAACCAATTTTTGCAAACTTATAGAATTATAGTTTAAAGAAGAGATAAGTCGATAAGAAAATTAGATAAAATAAAAAATATAGATTATAATAACATATTTTATTTAATGATTAAATTTCATATGTTTCGTGTTTCACAAAATAATTAAATTTAATATTCAAATTGTTTTGGTATAAAACACATAGATCTCCACTTGTACAAAGTTGTGCAGAAGAATTACTGCTTACAAGAGTATGGAAGGTAATGTACCAAAAATATTTCCGTAGATGAGACAATGATTTATTTTATTTGCCTTTAACGACCCTAAATAATCTAATATAATCATCTAATTTTACCAAAATCATAAACATCCTCTTGTTAAAAAAACATATATAGAAATAGTAACAAAAAAATTTGTCCTACAAATTTTAAATTTTTAATTTTTCCATAAAAATAAATATAATCCTTAATATACGAGTATTATTATTTTTTTCAAGCTAAATTTATTTTTAAAGAACAAGAAAAAGTTTTATTTGTAGTAAAAAATTGTTGTTATCAAATATGTTGCAGCTGCCGTTATTTCTTTTTGGTAACATATCCTGAATTAGAATTTAAATATATTTCCTAAAGATATCATAAAAAAAAGTATAATGATAATGTGAGAATGTTAAAACATTTGTTTTTTCCTTTTTTATGCCCCCAATCCTTTTTTTTAGTTGTGTACATCAGTGTGTATTTGGTGTAAAAAAAGTAAAGAGGATTTACACAACTTAACATTTAGCATTATAAAATATCATTGAGACGAAAATTTTGATAATTTTATCTAACACATGGAAAGCTGATAATGTTCCTTATTATGTGTGTAATGTAGTTAAAAAAATCATATTTAATTGTAAAATTATTCAAAAAATGAAAAATTTAATTTATTTTTATGGAAAAGGGTTTATATTATATTAAAAGTTTCTATACCAAAATCAATATTTTAAAATTATTATTATTACATATAAATTTTATGTGTTTGCTCACAAAAACAATATTCATATAAGTATGTAGAAAAAGTTTGTACTTTTATGGAACTTTATGTTTTCAAATTTATGTATCCAATTTTATTTTATCCTTTTCAGTAAAATATAAATTTAATATTATAGAAAATATCAGTTTTTATATAACTACTTTAATTTTTAAAGTGTTGGTTAAAACTTAAAGTAGTTATATAAGCATTTTCAGTTCAAATTCGTCTGTTTAAGTTACAAATTCGTCTTTCTAGACTTGAAAAATATAAGGACTAATTTGACTGATATATTAAAACAAATATTAAAGAAACTTTACCGCTGAAGTTATCTAATTTTGTTCATATAACAAATTAAATAATTACGAAATTTTCATTAAAATTTATTTTAATAAATCTAATTATATAATAATTTTAATCTTAAATATTATAATTAAATAATTATATTAAAGGTTCTCCCAAAACTGGATTTTCCCGCTGCCGCAGATTTTTCAACGATTTACCTATGGTCTTATGTGATGTTATGAATTTTTTCTATAGCTTTTTTCTCTAGATTTTCGCTTGTTTCCTATTTTTTTTTTAAATGGCGAAAGAACAACGTGTTCAATTTCCAGGTTTTTCTATTTTTAAATGAAAGGGATTACACAAATTGATAATTTTATATCAATACTGGACTGTTATAATGTTGTAAAAGAAGACAAAAATTAAAAATATAATTTTTACTACATGAATCAGATCAGAGCGGATTTTTCGTTTGCATGCGTTTTCCGCGCGATATTCATAACGACGGCGAATCTGCTGTGGTAGCGACAATAACACGCACCAGTTTGTGGAAACCTTAATATTGTAAAAAAAAAATTATAACAAAAAATATAATGTGTAGGAAACTGGAAAAAAATTAGCTTTAAAAATGTCTTTCAAACATATAAAAGTGCCTTAATGTATGCTTTCTATTTGCATTATATTATTTTATATTATTAAACCAAATTTTATATGCTGAACATTATATAATATTTATATTTTCTTTTATTACATCATTAAAACTATGTCAAAGTTATTTTTATATGGTAAATTGATGTTACACTTAACACTAAAAAAAATTACACTTCAAAAAACAAAAATTTAGTTATTTCAGTTCCTGTGACTTGTTCCAAAAACAAAAAATTATTATTATTATACAAAACTACAAAAATATTTGTGCTCCTTGATATAATAATAATAAAAAAAAAATATAGAGCTTTTAAAGAGTTAAATGTGAATTTCCTTAAAAAAAATATGGGTGAAAATATGGGTGAAAAAATAGTTTTCCAAAGTAATAATCGCGAAAATATAAATTTTTATGTTATACGAATTTAAACCATTTTTAAAAACAATTTTTTTTTTATTATGTGAAACCAAAAAATATAAACTATAGCATAACATGAAATGGGCGGAAGATAATCTTTCATGGTTTCAAATTTTATATTACGAATATGTACGTAACACACAAGATACAAGTTAAAAAAAAATGGGTAAAAGGACTTATTTTTATTATTAAAATTTATATATATAAAAAAAAAATTCGCTTCTATATCAGAAAATTGGGTTATGGTATTTAAGTGCATAAATTTTCTGTACTTTACGTAATATTATACGTTATACAGAAACAAAATTATATATAGTAAAAATTTGTGTAACCATCATTGAGTTTTATCATTTCTATTATGATATTTTTTTAGAAATTACTTTTAACAAAAAAAAGGATATAATAGAAATAAAGATAAGGAAAATTTTCCTCTTTTTGTAATATACATATTTGAAAAACTTTAAAGAGTCAATGAAGAAAATATATTTTTACATTTTATATTTTTTGGTTACACTAATTTTTTTGTTTTTTGGATGACCATGAAATATAAGTGAAAAAAGTTATGATAATATTTTTTTTTTAAATATATAAAAGGATAACAGATAAATATTTTTGAAAAATATTATTAGTATATAGAAAAAAAAGGACATTATTTTGAATGCGTACAGAATATTTTAAATGCCTATGAAAAAAAAAAACAGAAAAAAAAGAATAATTTAAATTTGTATTTTTCTGTATCCTCTTCTCTATATAAAGTATTTAGCAAAAAAATACGAATATATAATTGAATTTTTAATGATCTTCTAAAGTAATCATAAATATGAAAAGGATATAAGAAAGACTCTCTGTGTTTCTTTAACATCTTTGCTGGACGCATAATTTTTTTTTTTTTCAATGTAGGTCATTAAAACAAAGTATGGAAAAAGGCAAAAAACAACAAAAAATATGAAAATTGCATTTAAATTCAGTCACGTATAAGTATTTTGAATTTATTATTATTACGAGGAATCTTTAAAGGACTTCTGAATTCATTTAAAAAGTTAGAAAATATTTTTTTTTGTTTCATCTTGGGGTAAATTTAATAGAAAATTTGAATAAATATTATTTTTTTTATGAACTTAAAAAAAAAACGAACAAACTAAAATATTAAAAATATTTTTTTTAAGATATAAGTAAAAGATTCTGAAGGATGGACTACGTGGAAAAATATAATTTTTAATATGATAAAATATATTTTTAAAATCAATTTATTATATTTTAAAAATTATTTTATAGTAATTTATAAAGTAAAAAAATTAAATCAAAAATTTGATTTGTTGTAGTAAAATAAGAAAAATAAAATTTACATAAATTTGAAAAAATCAACAAACCAAAAATGTTTTTACTATGAAATCATGATATGAATATAATTAAGTACAAAATATAATTTTATTTGTTTTACAAGTATAATTCGATAATAAAAATGTTAAATCAATAAAATAAGATTATTTTTTTTTACTTTTGACTTCACTATAGATTCATCCAATTTGATAACAAATCACAAAAATAAATAAATTTGCATAGAATTTTAAATTTTGTAAATTTTAATAATTCTCTTAGCTGGATTTCTTTTAAACATTTACAATAAACTTAATATGACAATCGTGTACAAAATTTTGTTTTAGATAAATGCATAAATTTAATGCAGGATTTATATAAAGGATTTATAATATGCCTAAATATATGCAGGATTTATCGTGAATTTTATATGAAAAATCAAAATTAGAATTACTAAATAAGTATAATGTTATATGTATGTATTTCACAAAGGACGTTTAAATATTGATTTATTAATTTATTCATATAATAATATTCTTTTACTTTTTTTTTTTTTGGTAACAATCAATTTATAATTACAATAGAAAGTTAATAATAAATTGAAAATAGTCCAGAGGGATCCCCCGCAAAAAGGGTGGCAGCGCATTCTTCTTGCGTGGGATAAAGAAGCGGTCCCTATCCTAAGGGAGAGAAATTGGACGCTGTCCTTTGGTTGTGGCACCATCATTGTGAAGATGCCGCAAGTGGAGGCAGTAGAAGAAGTAAATGATCCTCAATGATGAAGGTTACCCAAGTTAATCTTCATCATTGCAAGGCTGCATCGGCAAATCTGCTTCGAGTATTGGTGGACAAGCAGATTGATGTAGCCCTGCTACAGGAACCTTGGATAAATAACAACCAAATCCAAGGTCTAAAAACACCAAACTATAGACTGTTTTACTCGGATACAGGTAAGAAAAGAACTTGCATCTTAGCTAAGAAAAATATTAACATGTTTCTATTGAGCAATTACAGCAATGGAGACCAGACCACAGTAAGATGCGAGGGGACTGAAGGTAGCAATCTTATCTTCACGTCCGCCTACTTCGCATCTGACTCGGAAGAATCACCACCACCAATTGGGTTCTCCAACTTGATTAGGATGGTGGAACAGAAGAATCTAGATATTGTTGTTGGATGTGATGCCAATGCACATCACTCCCAATGGGCCAGCACAGACATTAATGTAAGGGGTGAGTCTTTATTTGAGTTTCTTTGTACTACTAACCTACTAATCTGTAACAAAGGTGCAGAACCTACTTTTGTGATAAGAGGTAGAAAAGAAGTCTTAGACATTACTCTAATATCGAATTCAGCTAGATTTAAAGTTGACAATTGGTTAGTATCGGACCTAGAATCTTTTTCTGACCACAGAATAATTCTCTTTGATGTAACCATTGGCTTACACCAAGGAACCATGTTTAGGAATATTAGAAGAACCAACTGGGATAACTTCGTCAAAACAGTCGGTACGAACATTAACTCACTCATGGGGGGTGAGTTAAACAGTACAGTTGACATCGACAAAGAAGTTACCGGCTTAACGAATATTTTAATGAACGCATACGAATCGTGCTGTCCCATCTCTAATAAGTCTAGGAAAGATGGACCAAAGTGGTGGTCCAAAGATCTTGAGACTTTGAGAACTAAGGCAAGGCGGTTGTTCAAGAAAGCAAAAAGAACCGAATCAGAAGAGGACTGGG
Source organism: Empis stercorea (assembly GCA_949752835.1). Lineage (NCBI taxonomy): Eukaryota > Metazoa > Arthropoda > Insecta > Diptera > Empididae > Empis > Empis stercorea. The sequence continues at coordinate 16,702,817 of OX457086.1, forward strand.
ACCAATACCGTCTCAGTCAAAAAGAATTCAAATCTTCCCTTGCATACGCTAAGCGAAGTTCATGGAGACGCCTCTGTGAAGATATTGAAAACACAAATGAAGCCTCTAGGTTGCGGAAAATCCTAGCGAAGGACCCGGAAGTTCCAGGTTACCTTCAAAGGGACGACGGAACCTGGACTGAGACAAGTCAGGAAAGTCTAGATATCTTAATAGAAACTCATTTCCCAGGGAGTACCACGCATCTTGAGATTGCTAGCTCTCAGGAAGGTCCTCTTAACTTGGAAAATGACTTCCCAGAACGAATAATTACCTTGGAAAAAGTTAAGAATGCCATTATGTCGTTCTCCCCTTTTAAATCTCCAGGGCCTGATGGTGTGGTGCCCATCATGCTACAAAGGACCATGCCACTAATTGGTCCTTCCCTGGTGAGGATCTTTAAAAGTTGCTTATATCTGGGATACATCCCGGAACTATGGCAAGAAGTTAGGGTAACCTTTATTCCGAAGGCAGGTAAGCCAAGTCATACCGCGCCGAAGGACTATAGACCCATTAGTCTTTCATCGTTTTTACTGAAAACTATGGAACGACTATTGGATTACCATCTCAGAACGTTTGTAGAAAAGAAAGGATTTTCAAGTGCACAGCACGCTTATGTCAAGGGAAAATCGGTAGAGACTGCTCTGCATGAGGTGGTCTCTACGGTAGAAAAATCTCTCTTGTATAAAGAATACACCCTAGCAGCATTCTTGGATATTGAAGGTGCCTTCAATAATGTAAGAATGGATGCAACAGAAAAGTCGCTAGCAAGAATGGATGTAAATCCATTCGTAGCGCGATGGATCACATCAATGCTCAGGTTTAGAACAGTTAATTCTTCCTTGGGAACAGGGAAGATAAGAATTAGGACTACTAGAGGCACCCCTCAGGGTGGGGTTTTGTCCCCACTCTTATGGCTTCTGGTGGTAGATGAAATCCTTCAGGCACTACCTGGCCTTGGTGTAAAGGTAGTCGCCTATGCCGATGATATAGCTATATTTGTTTGTGGAAAATTTCTAGAAACACTAAGCGAAATCCTTGAATACGGTCTTAAGGCTTTATGTAAATGGGCCGAGAAATGTGGATTAAACATTAATCCACAAAAAACAGAATTAGTACTTTTCACAAGGAAAAGGGGTAAAGAATTCAGACATCCATGTCTGAATGGCGTACCGCTTCCCCTATCGGAAGGTGCCAAATACTTGGGACTGTTCCTACATCCCAAGCTAAATTGGAAACACACCATTGAAGATAGAGTAAAGAAGGCATCAAATGCCTACTTTGCTTGTAAAAAGATGATAGGGAAAACATGGGGTCTTAGTCCAAGAATTGTCCACTGGATGTATATGTCCATAATAAGACCAGTTCTTACTTATGGCTCGTTGGTCTGGTGGAATGCCCTAGAAATTAAGTCTAATGCCATGTCCATGACAAGATTACAAAGAATGATTTGTATTGGGATCACAGGAGCAATCAGGACTACGGCCACTAGAGCTATAGAAATGATGCTTCATATACTTCCGATAGAAACTTATGTAAAATCCATAGCACTCAAGAGTGCTCTCAGACTTAGGGAATCTGGGTTATGGAAGAGTGGGAACAAAGGGCACGGAAAAATACTGATGGACGCCATGGCGTCGAACCTACCCCATATTACAGACTATATTACTCCAACATACAACTTCGATCTATCGTATGAAATAGTTATACCAACGAGGGAGTTATGGGCCCATAGTAGTGTCACGACAAACTCTGAGGTGGCTGTTTATACGGATGGATCGAAAATGGAAGAAGGAACGGGGGCGGGTATCCACTCTCTAGAAATAGGACTCGATGAATCATACCGGTTACCTGATAACTCGAGTATCTTTCAAGCGGAGATCTATGCTATTCAAAAAGCGGCTCAGAAGCTGCTTGAGCAAAACCTGAACCGGCAGAAGATATCCATCTATGTTGATAGCCAGGCGGCCATCAAGGCAATGGGATCTTTTGTCACTAAATCGAAACTAGTTAAAAAATGTCAAGGGTTCCTAAATCAATTGACACAAAGACACTCGGTTAGAATATGCTGGGTTCCAGGACACTGCGGAATTGAAGGTAATGAAAAAGCGGATTTACTTGCTCGACAAGGCGCGGCGCTATCCTTGGTCAATGTTGAGCCGCAAATTGACTGTCCAATTGAATTCGCGAAACGCTTAATTGAGGAAGAAGCGATCAGAATAGTTAACAACACTTGGGAACTATATCCTCAGTGTCGTCAAACCAAACTATGCTGGCCGCGGCTATCCAAGAAAAGATCGGAATTTGTCCTATCCATGAATAGAACAACCTGCAGAAAACTGATCGGTCTCATTACTGGTCATTGCTTGATCGGTACACATGGTACCTATTTAGGGTTTCCCATGGTTGACTTATGTCGCTGTGGAGACGAAACGAAAGAAGCCACACTAGAACATCTAGTGTGCGAATGTGACAGCCTTGCGCGCATCAGGTACAAATACTTGGGCCGAGACACTTTAGATAACTTATCGACCCTTTCAACCATACCTCTATGGAGAACGGTTCTCTTCATAAAGGTAAGTAGAATCTTTGACAGGATTAGTGCTTAGTTTTGAACCACGCGCGGGGACCACAATAGATCCACCGAGATCTCTCGTGACGTGTGTTGACCAAAGTTCAACACACACCCCCTTCTTAACCTAACCTAACCTAATAATAAATTTATGTCTTATTCAACTCATACATTAAATTACATGTAGTAAAATTTACTATAGTCTATAGACATATTTAGAATATAGCACATAACATTTTCCTATAGAAAATTCTAGATAATTTTCACTATATATATATTGTAATACGACTTTTTGTCCACTTTTATTTTATGAAAATTTTATGAGAAAATCATTATAATTCATTAACATGAAGGTATGTATATTAAACAAATATATGAGTATATCAATGATATAATACACACAGCATTGTCAGAGGGCAAAAAAAAAAGTTAGTTATAGTTTGTATATTTATATTATAATAAAATAAAAGGATCCCATAGGATCTAATATGACCTAGTTTTATACTTTATTTACTTTTTCTATAACATTACATATATATGTAAAAAAAAGTAAAATGCTATAAATTTACTTTGAAAATTAATTGTATCTATATAGTTAGAGTCATATATATATTTCTTCATTATATGATCCGCAATGGGATTAATTGGTTCATAGAGCAGAAAATCTATAGAAGAATGCTTACCTACACACTAGAGTTTATTATTTGCTGTTGAGATCGATTTTCTAAGAAATTATTTTTAATCAGTGATAAAATTTGTTAAGTAAAAAAAAAAAATTTGCTTTTTTTTTTGTTACCACAAATGACATGACAGTTTTATTTAACTAAGATATGAAAAATTTCTTTTCTTCCTATAGATTGGACCAGCTTCAAGCAAATAATACACTTCAAAAGTTTTATGTCTATCATGGGAATATTTTTAAGGTAATAAATTATAGATAAATTTAATGTTACAATATTAATTACTATAAAATATTTTTTGGTTAAGTAATCAAAAAAATAGGGAATATTTTTAAAAGTAATTTTCAATTGAGCAATAAAAATAAAAAAAAAAATATGAGAAAAACTAATTAACTTAATTAACTTAAAATGAAAATTTAATTAAAAAAATTTTCATTTAAGTAATGCTATATACTTGAGCAAAAATTTAAAAATTCGTTTTCTCCTAATAAAATTTCCCATGAGATGGCTACAATTTATTAGATGAATCATTAATTACATATGTTTATTTAAATTTTTAATTCCCCTTCAAATTCAAAATTAATTTTAAGTTATTTATTTAAACAGCTTATAAAACATAGTTTATATTTTATAATCTACTGAGGTGTACTTTTGGAATTAAATAATTTGCGTTGCATTACATATTTTTCTATACCACCAATTTAATATGCTGTCATCATGGTATTCAATAATTAAATTATATAAAAGTTTCTAAATTAATCTTAAAAAACATTGAAGAATAATTGCGTTAGAGTATTGAATTTTTCTATAAAAAGGAATTCCAACAGGATATTATAACCATGTGCTCGTTTAAAATGTATGTATACTTATATAAAATGTATATATATGATTTATTTCACGTTGATAACAATGTGTTATTATCAATGTATCCTTGAATTTTCTATTGTATATATTGTGAATCAAGGATTTTAATAAAATTAAAATTTCTATGACCGAGACCATGAATACCATCTTTGTTTAGGGATAATGATATATACTAACCAATAATTTATTTGTTTGTTTTTATTTTTAAAAGAATTTTCCTTGTAATAGTTTGTGAAGGTTTCATTTCAGATAAATTAAATTTTTTTTTATATTATTCTTTTTCACAATTCGTTTTTCAATCTCCAGTGGCAATTGAGGAATGATTTTCTACCATAAACTTTAAATGTGAGAAAAATTGTTGAAAATGCAATCAATTATAAAAATTGTTTTTTTTTTAATTTAATATTCAATAGTTTTCAGTTTTTATAAAGACATCAAGAACAGTGATTTTTATTAATTGATCTTAAGTTTTGAATTTATAAAATTAATTAAAGAACAATTTTCCTTGAGTTTGAAAATATAATTCATAAATTCATTTAAAGTCAAATTTCAATTTTTAATTTGTACTAAGCAACTCAATATTAGAAAAATATGAATATTAATAGGTGTATTTTCAAGTGGTACTCAAATAGTTGGAAAAATAATTAATTTTTCTATACCGAAGAAGACATAGATTAAAATGGACAGAGAGGAAATAATAGTAACTGGGAATACAAAATCATGGACAATATTTAGATGCAAAATAAATTATATGACTTGAGAATTATGAAGAAATATTATATTTATGCAATAAATTCTACCACGATAATAAAATAATAATTAATTATGTATAAAAAATAAAGAAATAAAATTTATAATATATAAAATTATGGAATAGCTCATTAAATTTCAAGATCAAATAATAATTATAGTTTCATTTTTACATAATAAATTGAATTAACTTATAGATAATATTTTTCTAACCCCAATTAATTCTTCCTTTTTTTTGTAGAAATTATATTGATTTATGCTCAATGACCTTTTCAAAAAATATTAATGATTTTTTTCTTATATACAACCATTGATTATTATTATACAGAAAAGTATACGACGACGTTTGGCTATTAACAATAAATAAAAACGGATAAAATAAATATTATAATGATGTTCTTTTGGGTGTGGAGCAAGTAGTTTCCGCCGGCCTACAACCTCAATTACTGCTGGAGGCCGAAAGAAACCCCTGACCCACATACACAAATTATATTTCTAATAAACAAGTTTTTCAAAAATTGTTTTTTTTTGTTCTTTTTGGGTTTGTAATATTTTGTGAAATTGAAATAATCGTGTAAATTTTGTTCTCCAGAAAATAGAAATTAATTGAAAACACATCCACATCCTTGATATAAATTTCGTTTTACTCCTTTCCTTTAGTGTATACATATAAACGGAACACTTGGGGTTAACTATATATTTTATTATATATCCCTTTCATTCCTTATTTTAATAATAGTTGTGGTATTTTGTTATTTTGTAATTTTGTTTCAAATTTGTTAATTTCGTATTTCTGTCTGTCCGCTTTTTTAATCAGAAATTCATTTAGTTTTAGTACAATCTTTACTAAAAAAATTTTGTAACTGAATTACATTATATATGATGGACTATTTACTCCTCAATATATCATTTTCATTTTATAATATAGACTTTCCAATAAATATTAACATATACTATTTAATTCACAGCACTCCAGAAAAGCTCACAAGTACCGAACTGCTACACATTTAATCGACTTTATCTATATTTATATAGGTATCTACATTTAACGAATGTCCATTTTTAACATTGTTATATAAATCCTTTTTTCTTTCTTAGGAAGAATAATAATATCGATGAGATATTCTTTTTTTTTCCTGTATCATTGATTATATTATAACTATATATTTCTCTGTTTTCGTGTCTGGGATTGATATTTTTTTATATATAAAAAAAGGCAAAATATAATAAAAGAACTAAAATGTGTATTTCTTTTTTATATAAATTTGTTACTAAATTTTACTTATAATATTATATATGCGCAAAGTAAAAGTAAAATTTATTTTCTTTTTGTTATTTTTTTTTTATTTTTATAGTTTTGCTCACACAAACAAATTTTCCGTATAAATAAAAATATGTATAAAAAAAAAGGACATAAATAAGAATTTTTTTTGAAATATTACACAAACATTTTAGATATTTGTATTTTGTGATATACATTTTTAGAGATTTGATAAATTTGCAGATAGAATTTATATATTGAAAAGGTGAATTCCTTATGGATAAAATTGATAAATTTATTATATAAATTTTTATTTGTTGTCCCTTAAATAGTTTTGCTTCTTTTGCAATTTTTAAGGAAATTTTTATATGTGTAAAAAAAAAATTTGAATATAAATTATCATTTGGTATAAAAATTCAATTTATATATTTTAAATGTTTTGATTAAAATATTATAATTTTGCTAGTATATAGAATATAAATTATAATAATTTATTTTTCAAAACCGATTTGAAGGTTATAAGTAAAACTGTTTTCATATCCATTAAGTAAGCATACCTTAAAATCATGCAATTATCTAAATTTTTAAGTATAATCAGTTCGAGAATAACTAATTTATCAATTATATAATTATTAATAGTTAATTAATTAAAATTATATACAAAAAGAAAAAAATTTGGTCTAAGAAATAATTCTTCATTTCTTTTATAAGTAATTTATCAAAATTTCTCGTTAAAATTGGAAATCAAAATCAATGCACTCCTCAGAATTTGTTTTAGGTTTTTTTCAAATAATAATAATAACAAATCATTTTCTGAAATTGTCTATTAATCATAGATTCTTCTCTTCCTAAATTTGATTTGTTAAAAAAATATTTAATTCTAATATTGACTAGTTTTTGACAAAAAATCAATTGTATATATTACAAAAAAAAGCTTATATGTAGTATTTTCCAAAGACTATTGAACTTCTCCATTGTTTTTGGATGACCAAAATTGCCGATCAAAATATTTGAAGTCAATTTCTCCAAGAATATATAAATCATTATTTTTCAACAACAAAAAAATTAATGAAGAATTTTGATAAATTGCTTAAATAAATTTATTACAATTTTTGTAATTAATACAAGAAAATTTTATATAAATAATTTTGATATAGTTTTGTTATATATATAAAAATATTCTGAAAAAAAATGATTTCTGGAATTTTTCAAAATGATATTTATTAAGATTTCTATGTTTATTTTTTAAATAAGAAAATTTAAAATTTGATTAATTTCTTTTAATTTATTTGTCCTTTAAATAAACTTTTGTTAAGAAAGTAAATAATTTTAATTTATATTTAAGTAATTTTGTTTGTATAATAAGAAACGATTATATAAATTTTACTGATTTTGTTTAAGAATTTCATTTTGATGCTGAAAGAAATTATTCACAAGTCGGTACTGAAAGAAATTCTTCTTTAATCGTTTTTTTGTTCTTGAATTCCTTATTTCAAAAACTTTTAAAACTGAATTATACTTTTAAAATGAAATTATATATTTTGTGGAATAAAAGTTATTTTTTGAATTTTATTCTTTTAAAAAGTACAAAAAAATAGGAATTTATAATTATTATATAAAAGTTATATAGAAAATCATAAATTATTTCCAAAAAATTGCAGTAAGAATTTAAAATAAAAATATATCTCTTTTTTATAATTTTTCATTTGAAAAAAATTTCATAATAATAATCAAATTAAACAACATACCACAAAAACTCTGCAGAATTAATTAAACGATTACGATTTGTTTATTTGGAATTTATGATTTAATTGTAATGGAAAATTTGCTAAATTAAAAGGATTATTGAAATATAAATGATGAAAATATTTTCGTAAATATTAAATAACTTTCAAAATACGTTTAATTAATAGTTAATTAATAGTTATATGATTTTGTTTACCATCATATTAAAAAGGATAATTTTAGTTTGTAAAATATTCCAAAATATTTAATGTATTTTAAAATATCGTTATTTGAATTTTGAAAATTATTCATTTTGGAATATTTTGTGGATAATTTAAAATTTTTTCCATTATTAATTGTTATTTCTTTATAATTTAAATTCATTTTTTTGTCATTAGAACAAAAATGGACAAATTTAAAATTATAAATATATATGGAAATATAATTAAATGTGTTTTTTTTAGCATTGAAATAATTTGGAAATTTTTTAATTTAACATTTTATGGTAGCAAGTGTAAATAATTATAATAATGCCCGGTTTCACGAAAGTTTTAAAAGCGCTTCTAGTGATTTAGATGTGCTTTTAACGCAAATGGTGTTTCACGATATGTTAGATCTCTTTTAGTGGCTCTTTTAATTTAGATGCCCGATTTCGGCCATCTAAGCACTAAAAGCGCTTGTAAATTTTGTATTTTGAATTTGACACTTGAACAAAAAAAAATTAAATATAAATTATTATGCTGCCCATACACAACAAAACTTGGTTGTACAACTTGGTTTGTAACCATCAAAATGGTTCTAAAAATTTGAAAATTGTATCGTGTTCTACAGTAGAAAATGAAAACAAATTCGATGGTTGTAGAAAAAGTTTTAACGTGTGTGGGGTGGTATGCCGAGTTTAATGACTCAACTAGTCAAGTTGTATTGTGTATGGGAAGCATTATAATATAGAATTATAAACAGTAAAATTATTTTTAATATTTTTAAAACATATGTTTTCAATTGACACTGAACTGAACAATATGTTTTCATATTTTTGAGTAATTTTTGTCAAATCGTAATATTTCTCTGAGTAATTTCTGTCAAAATGCAGTTATTAGAATTTTAGTTAGATAAAAGCGACAAAAATCTCGTGAAACTGCAACATATCTAGATGACTTTTAGTACTAAAATCGTTTTTATCTAGATGCGCTTTTAAGCTACATTTTCGTGAAACCGGGCATAAATATAATGCAAATAAAATAATACATAAATTTTCGGGTATTTAAGAAATAATTTATTTAAATATTTTTTGTTTATAGAATTTTGGTTAAAAAAAATATAAATTGGTAAATTAAAAAATTGGGCCAGAAAACAATTGTTTACTTTGATTTGATATTATTACATTTTAGTATTTTATTTTAGGCATAATTTTCGATGTAAAATATATTGAATATAATTAACAGTTCTGTCTTAGGTGGAGTAAATGTTCTTGTCAGTTTGAACAACTCGGCTTGAATATTGAACTCCGCTATTACTTAGACAAAAAATGAGATTAATTATATTAAAAATTATATAATTAAAATTATCATTTCGAAATTATCTTATTACTTATTTAAAAAAAAAAGAAAAAGTAATGCTATTTATCAGTACATTAACAATGACATCCTTGACCATATTTTTCTATTATTGCAGATAATTTTTGTTTTGTATCATTTTTAATTTCATTTAATTCTTTTGTATACGAAAATGTTGCTCTCAGTTCAGTCATTCAAGAACTTCGAACATACACACAACATTTGCTATAGATAAATAGTTCTGTTACATGCTATACGAACATCCGACCAATTTTTTTTTTGTGTGTGCCTCTGTTGGTAATATAAAAATGAACCCAGGATATTAAACTTGATAAATTTACTATAGTAAAAGTAACCATATCGCTGACCTCTTTATACCAAAGACAAAAAAATATAATATTATACTTTCGAACAAACACAATGTTGGTTTACCATCCATTCCACATACAGTTTCCTTTGCCCTTAAATTTTTATTTAATAAATAAAAATTACTTTTTTTTCCATTCCTCTTTATTTTTTTGGTCATTGTACTTAAAATGAAAAAGAAAATCATGTCATGTCATTTTACTCCCCAGACATCTTAAGTTTTAAGCTTGTTAACTTAAATTAGAAAAAAAAAATCTTTAATTTTGCGATCTTTTGGATTCACGACCGTACATATATATTTTTTTAAGTTACAGAGAAAAATCTGGGCATTATGATTTTGTCGTTGTTGATTTCTACTTCAATAAAAAATTTATTTGATCTATAAAATGTCATTTTAAATACATTATTATTTTACTGATATAATGATATCAATTATTTATGTTTTATTCCGTACAAGGTAGACAAAAATGACTTTTTTAACCTGGAAGTTTTTTTAATGCATTTAAAGTTTTATAAATAATCTAGAAAATAAATATGATGGGATAAAATTTCGTTTAGAAAGTAAAAAAATGCCGCGCAGCCGAACTATTGATCAGTAGTTTTATAATTATGTAATTAAAATTATAAGAACTGTGATTTTATACTAGTACGTACTACTTTTTTACTTAGATGCGACATTAAACCTAATTTTTGGGGCTTTTTGACTATTGGAAATCACATTTTAATAATTTAATTTTTATATATATTTTAGTATTCAGCGCCTCTACCGGTAGAAATTTGAAATTCGGTTACTGGCATCGTATTCTACTCTTAAATACCTTTCCAACGAGTTTTATATGCAAAAAGGTGTTTTGGCAAAATGTAAATAGCGCCGCCTACCGGCCGAATTTTAAAATTATATCAATTAGATCTGGTTCTCAATAAAGCAAGATTTCTATTGGTGTGTCTATCATAAACTTGTGTGTACACTAACTATGTGACATAACTGGTTTTTATTGTTAACATCGGACAGACGGATGGACAAATTTTTATTAATCAATATTTTTAATCGCAGACATATATATAAAATATTGTGATATAAATCTATAAATTTATAAATTAAATAAAAAGGATACATATGTGAGAGAAATATCAAACATAATTTTTTTGCTTTAGAAATTCTATCTTTACCTACGTAATTCTATACCATCATAACAGACGAAAGAATATGTGAAAATCCTCAAACAGAAAATAAAAAAATTCAGATTTTTTGGTAAAATCATAAATGATGACTTTGTGTTGTTGTTGTTATTGTTGTTGTTCGTATTTTTATAAAGTTTTTGACTTTATATAGCAAAACTGTTATCGACATTTGAATAATTACAGAATAAAAGGAAAATAACCACAAAAGGATCCTTTTTAGCAGAGAAAATATTGTGGGTGGTTTTGTGTTTTGTGTTTTTTTTCTCTGTTGATTTTAGGATATAAATTTGATAAAAAAAAATTATCCTTAAGGTCTTATATGATTATGTAAATTATGGATTTTTTTAGGTTTGAGTAGATTTTTTTTAAAGAGGTCTTTTTATTTAATAACTTTTAAAGGATTTGAAAAAATTAATATTTTTTTTTCTGTTAAATTTCAAATTTAGTTAATATTTATTATTGGCTTAAAATTACATATTGAAATACTTCTATGTATATTATATTAAAATTACTAAAACTTTTCTAATTTTAATAATTTAAATTTTGTTATATGGAAGTGAATATTTTCTGAAGATAATATAGTGTAGTTACTACTTAGAACAAGAATTAAATAACTAAAAATCGAAAATATCTCCAATATAAGACGGAATTAAGAAAATAATAATACGCAAAAAGATTTATGATTTAAGTAGAGTTTGATTGTTCCATTAATTAAAATTTTAACGAATGAAAAACATTGTCAAAATACCTTAGGGATTGGCAGTGTACTAATGTAGATATAATTTCTATGAATTTATATCATTATTATTTCGAAATCAAATACCGGGTATAAATAAATAACAAAATGTCTGCTTTAATCAAATAATATTCATCTAATAATTTGTAAAACAAAAACTTTAATTTATCATTGAAATATTGTCATAAAAATATTTAGATTCATCATAAATTATAAATCTAACAAACAAATAAATGCTTTAAGCTATTTTTCAATTTAAAATTTATACATTATTAATGTACAAAATAATTAAAAACATTGAAAAGTACACAATTGGAAATAAATTCATTTTAATATAAAAAAAACATTGAAATAAATTAATTATAAAACACTGACAAAGAATACAAAATTTTTAAATTGATCAATTATAAATTATATATGTATAGAGTATTATTTTTGGTTAATATAAATTCATAAAATGTCGTTTTAAAATGATTTTTTATAATATTACAAAAAAAAGGTAAATTCATCATAAATTAATATTCATTTTAATTTATTAAATATGTACATGAAAACAAAATGTTAATCATGGTGTTATAGTACAGTGCCAATAATTTATCTCGTATATATGTATAAATTCTCTCACCTGTTAAATTAATTTTAAATTTTATGAAATATATATGCCAAAAAAAGTTGAAAAAAATATATATTTTAATTTGAATATAATTATTATGTAAATTACATAAAACTTATTTTACAAAATTAAAATTTGAAAACTTAATTAGAATATTTTTAAGCATATAGTTGTTGTTTTTTATTTGTATTTTTAAAAGGATATATACGAATTTAGTTTAATTTAAATCCTTTCTTCCGTATTAATAATTAATATTACCAGAGAGAGACTTATAATAACTTTCATTTAAATTAATTTTCTATAGTTTTAACAGAATTCTACGGAAAATTATACAATGAAGAAAATATAATAATCATAATGTAGGGCATTGTCGGAGCTCAGAAGAGTTTTCATTTACAAAGCGTTTTCAAATTGAAGTTAATTGAAAAAAAAATGTGATTAAAAATATACTCGGAATTTTTGATTTTTTACACAAGAAACCCATTTCAAATTTTCACACTAATTATTATCCTAGTTTCCCTAGTTAAGAAATTAATGCCTTCCAGTATAATGACAAACGTCAGACTTAAAAAAAGTGGAAACCGAGAATTTATATTTTTTTGAACAACTTCCACAGCTGTTTTCATATAATTTACATATATAACTTCGAAACGAAACTACATTAAAAATCGTAAAATAAAAATAAAATTAATTTTGAAAAATCTTTTATATTTTATAAAAAGAAAAATTCATTACTACGATTACAAATATACCATAAATTTCCATGAATTTTCCACTTCAATGTATACGACAAAATAATAAATATATCGAAATAATAATAATAATGAAAACAGAAATAGTTAAATATTTTAAATGTTTTCTAGAAGTTAAGAAAAATATCCTTTAGTTGATTATATTATCCTCTTTTTTGTTTAGGTTTTTTACTAAAATGCCTTAAGTTATTAAGATATTTTAAAAGGAAAATTATATATGTATAGAGAGAAAAGAAAATATAATTTGTATATTATATTATATAAAAAAGGATAAAAGGAGGGAAAATATAATTACATTGAATCTTTAATTGTGGTATAGATATAAAAATATAAAAATGTAGAATAACAAATTTTAAAAACAGATTGAAATTATATACAAAAAATTCAACAAGAAATGAAATTGTGACTATTAAAAGACAACACGAAAAAATATTTTAGTTGTATGTAAATATTAAATTGTGGACTATTAGAGAAAAAATAAAGAAAATTAAATTAAATTATATTTAAATAAGATTGAATAAATTAATAAGGAAGACAAAACAAATAGAAAAAACTATTTATTATTCTAGCATAAGGAGCAGGATTCTAATTAAAAAGTCGTTTTTGTTAACTTCAAATGATCGCAGTACTGCAATGTTTTAATTCATTTTTCTTTTATTTTGACTAGCGTGACATTATCAAATCGATAAAATTGGCTTAAAGGCCGGCGCACAATTGGGGCTCTAATCCATAGTGTTAACTTAAAAAAGTTTCAACATATGGAAATCAATGTAAGGAAGCACAATACAAGCAGTTAACACTAGGCGAAAAAAAACACCAGCGCTGGCTTTCAACAAGTTGAAAAATGAACGCTAGACTATTTTAATATTGGGAGGCAAAAAATTGGTGAAAAATCAATTTTTTGGGATGCAAAAACTTGACAAAAAACAAAATTTAAAAACAAAAGAGGCAAAAACTTGCTGGAAAATCACATAAAAATTATGAAAATTTGACAAATATAAAAAAAAATCTACGATACAATTGTGCTGGCTTTTTCCGCTAGCGTTAATAAAAGTTAAAGTTAACGCTATCGATTAAAGCCCCAATTGTGCGCCGGCCTTTACCAATGCTCCAATTGTCGCGACTGGTTGTAGTGTCGCTGATTAAACTACCATAAAAACGAATTAAAACATTGCAGTACTGGCGATCATTTCATGTTAACGAAAACTTCTAAACACAAACTTGCTGATTGCTGAATAGTTAGGACAGTCCTTTTATACAAAGATTGAGAAATCATGATATAGTGATAAAATATGGGATATATAATTTAAACTAAATGTTAAAAATGTATAATGGCATGGCAATGTGCACTACTATAGTCTATAGTAGTATACATATTGCCCTATAGTCACAAAACAAGAAGCTTGAGGTTTTTCATAATAAATTAATATTGCTCGAATATTTAGAATTGGAGAAAATTTTCAAGTAAATATTTAAACAGATTTTATCAATACCAAATCAATTTATTAAATTATGTTAATAAGATTAAATCAGTAAAATTAATATTGTATATAATTTTAATATTGTCGTTAATTTGTCCAACTTTCTATAATCCAAATATATTTTATGCATCTAAATTTTCCAAAATAAATTTTCTTCAATTGACTTGAATACCATTTTCAATAGCAATAAGAAAATTTAATATTATGCAAAACACATAAAAAAATAAAAGAAAATATCTTATTCAACTTTTTGTTAAACTATTTACAAATTATTTTCTATGACATTTAAAGTTTTCAAATCAATATATTTTATTACTGAATTTTTGTATTACATAAATAATATAAAATATATTTCTATCCTGACTAAACAGAAAAAAAAATATACTGGTAAAATAAAATGCTTCTGGCATATTAAAACTAAATATCAAAACTATAGGACAAAATTAGTTACATAAAAGTTATATTATTATAAGAATATCATTTTCATATATTATTTATTATACCATTCAAGTAAAGAAGTAAACCTAACCTTTAAAATTAACATAATAGTAGTAGCAAAAGTTTATTGTGGTCAAAATTGTAAATCATATAAGGAATAGAAAAATGAAAATCTAGTTTATTTACGTAATTTTTCTTGATAACATTTTTTTTTATACATGTGTGTAACAAAATAAAAAGAACAAACAAACAAAATCATTTTTCCGGAAGAACAATTTTTCATATATTTTCCGTTTATAAAGAGTGAGAATTTTTTTTTATATTTTTTCCTCTCGGACTTTTTTTTTTATAGTCAAGTTTTATATAAAAGTTTTTTTTTATTAAATAATAATTTAAATGTGTTAAAAGTTTTTCTATCGGTTTGTTTGGTTAGTATATGATAAAAAATTTAATTTGAAAGATTGACAAATTTATTTTTAGTTTTAAAAAATAATTTTTAATTCCAACTCATTGGAAATTTAAAGTTTATCCACTGCTGCTGTTACTTTATTATTTGTATACCAAAAATTATTAACTTTATTTATAATTTATTTATTTTATGAATTAATATCATTTTACTTTTTAATTACAGATATGAGAATTTAATTTTAAGAAAATATTTTTTATATAATACACAACGAAAAGTAAATATGAAGACAACTTCCTAAAGATATGCTATTGAGCAGTTAAATAATTTATCATTTCCGGAAATAATTTGGATTAAAATAAATAATTATTTTAATTTGTAGCTTTAGTATTTGTAAGGATATTTTATAAAATTTTAGCGGGATATAGAATTTATTTCCTTACTTATGATTTAAATTTGAAGCTCTAACATACTTTCAATTTAGATAATATTGCTAATAAAGAAAAATAGACACCATGCTGGCAATATGAAAAAAAGACAGTATAATTTCCAACACGCATATAAAAATCATCACTTGGTTAAACTACTGAACTAGCTACGCAATCCTTTTTCAGTTTTATATTATAAATGTTTATTTGTTGGGGCAAATAAAAGGATTTGTTCTTTTTTTTCCATTTTGTGTTAAAAAAAAATAGACAATGAAATAGCTTAGAGTTTTGTAATAAATTATTAGCATATAATCGCGATAAACATATGTTCTAGCTAAAGCAAGAAATAAATAAAAATACATATTGTGTGTGTGCGAAGGACAAAATTTAAATATAACATTTTTCTTTTTCTTTAAAGGGTTAAAGTGGAAACTCATTTTCATAATTCGTTTTCCGCAACTACAATAGTATAAGAAAAAAAATCAAGTTTTCCAAAGAATATAATTTTTTTTATTTCTGTCACAAGAAGCCATTAATAAAAAACAACAACAGAGAGAAAAGAAAGTATACGAAGCAGAGCATTAAATGCATTTGTTTATATGATTTAAATTTAATGGAAAACTTTATTTCCAATTTTATTTCTCTTTTGTCTTTTATTGTTTTGAATGATAAATTTTTTATAAAAGTATAACATATTTTTTATTTATTTATTTCTATGTTTTGTATACTTTTATCTGAATCGAAATTTTTATTGTTTTACCCATATAAAATTTCGAAAATGCATATTTGTATATTATATAATAGTATGTGATTTAGTTAACTTTTATATAATAGGAAATTGCATATTATATTTCTTTTTTCTTTTCGTAGATTTAATAAACGATAAAAAAAATTGAATTATATTTTTATGTAGGTATACATAGTATTTATGTTAGAAGGAAATGAAAAAAAAAGTTCTAAAGTTATTACAAAAATCGTGAATTTAATTTTTAGAAATTGTATTTTACTATTATCTGAAAAATAATTTCAGGAATTATAGTATAAATTTTAAAGTAATATATATAAATACTATTTTTCCATTAAATCAGGACTACTGCAGTTCCCGATTCTATCATAGGATATTGTTACTATAGTATATTGAAATTGATAGGAGATTCAAATTATAATTGATTTTAATTATACATATATATTTGAATTTCTTGAGTGCGTTTACACCTCAAAACTTTATTTATTATTCTTTATCTTTATGACAAAATATCATCAAAACCTTTCAAAAATTTATTTACTGTTTAAATAAACCTCAATATACATACATTACATATATATTTCTAATCATAAAATTTATTGCAGCGTAAAATTATAATAAATTGCCATTACGAGTATAGTTTTTTTTTTATATTGCAGCAGGACCAGATATATTACATGTGTCAAAGATACCATAAAATTATATAATGCCATTAATTCCAATTATGAGAGATATACTACAAACTTTTTGTTCAATAAATATTTTTTTATTATTACAATTTATCAAATTTCCACAAAATGGAGAAATTAAGAATTTAAATGGAAATATTATAAGTTTTTTAATGGTAAATACTATCAATATGAAAGTCCTACATATATTTTTTTGTTAAAGTATAAGTATTCAATCTAAATGACAGCTGAACACAAAAAAAAATTATATTATATAAAATATAAAAAAATTTTCATAAATTGGAATGAGTAAAAATAAATTTAATCATTATCAAAATGAAAGGACATGATAATATTCTCTCTTTAAAAGTAAAATTGTCAAAAGCACATCTCATGACCGCTATTGTAGTTATTGTAAACTAAAAGGAATCTTTATTATACATAAATATTATTATTTAGAAGAATTAGTGAAATGGTTGAAATATACGCAAAAAATGACTCCTTTTCGTTTTCTTTTTATATATGTATTGTTCTTCTCCTTCCAAGATTATTATTCCAGGAAAATGAATTATTAAAAAAAAATAGTATTTATTTATATAATATATTGTTAAAATTTTTGACTCTCAATTGTAAGAGATGTATAAGATATAAGAAGTTCGTGTAAAAAGACGGACAGACAGAGTTAAACTGATTTACACATTTTTTACGAATTTGTTTGGAAATGTCACCAAATATTAATACAATTGTTCTTCCAAATGTGGCACACTATATTTAATGACGAAATATAATATCAAAATAATTTTTCATTTCGATAAAAGCATGTTAGTATTATTAACAAAAAAAAAATGGTTCTAGTGTTTTGAAAAACAAATTTGAATTCAACTATTTTAAGTAGCACCAGAGAGACAATAATACCCATCATTTTATTATTATTATAAATTAGTAATAATGTCTGAATAAAAACCACAAAATTAATGAGTTTAAAAATAAAAGTTAATGAGTTTGTTTATATGCATATAAAAAGTTAGATATTTAACAACACATAGAAGAGAATCATCAACGAAAACATTGAATCGATATATCAGATTTTTTATATATAACCGAAAAAACCAACGCTGGTACAACAGCAAAAAATTTTACAACTTTTAATATGATAATATTTTACATTGTCATATGAACAACGGAGACAGTAAAACTTTTATACCATGGTATATATATACAATAATTTTTGTTCAGGTGGTTATAAAGTTTTCCCTATAATTTCTTCTATTATAATATTTTGATATAAAATTTATTTCATGTTAGTAGAGAAATTATGGTATGTTTTCGAGTTGAAAAGTTTTCTTTTGATAAAATGAATAAAATACAAGAGAAATTATATAAAAATCTTTAAATAAATCTTATTTAAATAAATAAAAATTATATATATATCTAGTAATAATAGTAGAGAAATTAAATTTTATTTTTATTCAATTAATAAATTATTTAATTCAAATGATGATATTTTTAAATTTTATTTCGAATTTATTTTGATATTTATTTATTTAACAAATTATAATAAATACTTTAATTTTTAATTACATATTTGTGAATTTAATTTTAAGAAATTTATTTATGTATACTGAAAATCCTTTTTTACGTGTCAAAATAAATATTAAGAGAAATTCTAGAAATATGCTATATCAATAGTTGATTTATACAATGTAATTAATTTATGATTATGTAAGGAAATATTTTTTCAATCGATTTATAATAAATACATACATATATTATATAGCTTTTGTTGGTACATATTTGTAGGGATATTTTATCAAATTTTAACTTTATATATTTGTTGATTTGTAATAGGATAATTTTACTTCATTTACAAGAGATAATTGTTTTATAGGAAGTATAAATCCATTACTTCAACTATATTCTCAAATTGCAACCAGTGGAAGGATATAAAATATTTACTAGAAAGGATAGTTATTAAATATTTAAATCTAAATTTACTAACTACTAACTAATCTACTAACTACTAATTAATACTAACATGTAGTGAATTTCTACTAGCTACTAACTACTAATGACTACTAACTACCAACTACTAAGTAATAACTACTAACTTATCTACTAACTACTAATGAATGACTACTATACTAACAAGTAAGGAATTTGCTTCTAGTTTTACTAGTTATCTTTGAAATTTATTATCTAATGCAGGGGTTCCCAAACTTTTATCATCGCGACCCACTATTAAAACCGTAAGGTTTTTGCGACCTACTTGTAAAAAAAAATTATTTGATTATTTCAAGTTCGCCAACTCAAATTTTTTATGAATCGTTACTGGTGATTGGTTGCCTAGTTACAATGTAAATCAATGGTTCATATGATGCGATTATTCAAAATAAGTTGTTGATAGGAAAATTTTGCAAGCACCTAAAAATATGTTACAAGCTTTTGGCACAAACATATGCCTCTAAAAATATTGACTCAAGTTATTTAAAAGCAAATTTATATGCAGATAATTAATAGGATCAAACAACTAAATAATAATTTTTTTGGCGACCCACCTTAAGTCAGATCGCGACCCACCGGTGGGTCCCGACCCACACTTTGGGAACCTCTGATCTAATGTGTGTGATTTTTTAAATTAAGTTTAGTTTAGTTAAAAAATCAACCTATAAAAGATAAAATAATATTTATTTTCAAGTCTCGTAAATATCTCTTCTAGTTCTGCAAACCAAAAATACTATAAATATTACATTTTTCAAAAACTAATAAATTTATTTAAAAATTTTAAACATTAGCCATTTTTACTTTCTAACTATATACCTATACAAACAATATCCTTTTTTCAATCAATTTAGTCAATAATTTCTATATGTGAATTTATAAAAGGATTTCTTTCTAATATCTTTGAAAACCTTTAAATTCTCTTTTCTATTTAAACTTGAATCAAGAATGTCTATATCTAATCTACTAAATAACTTCGTGTTTTGTCAATATTAATTTCTCATGTTGATTTTTCATTTTATTGCACTCCATGTGGTCCCTTTTTTCGGTGTATATTCTCTGTTCCGAAGATGCGACGTTTTTTTTTCTGTGTGTATTTTTCTTGTTGATTTATTGAAAAAAAGTTTTTGACAAGAATAAATTCATAAATTGGATAGTATAATACTTTTTTTTTCATTATTATTTGAAATTTAACTTGTGTCGTCCGGTCATTGTCCTTATCATAGTCCTGTTTAAACAGTTGAACAAATTTATAATATAAATTCTATTATAAATTTTGTATACACTAATAATTCTATTCTCATTCCATAAAGTAAACTATTTGATTATGATAAACGGTTGTAAATATAATAATAATTATTTCAAATTTCTAACCTCTAGATAGCATAGCATATAGAAGAGTATCATTTTTTTTAATTTATTATATATTTCAGTTTTATGTTATGGCAGTTAGTTTTTCAGATACAAAGCGAAGAATATATACATATACATATTAAATGTGATTGAAATCAGTATAGTAATATTAATTTTTTGGATTACAGTTTAGTTTCTAGGTTTTTGTTACACAAAAAGGAAAAAAATAACTTCTAATTAGTTCGTCCTAGGTGGCATTACACATTCTTTAATTAAAATTTAAAGTTTTGTGGGATTAAAATGTATACCCAATTAGAGCTAAGGTAAATATATTGTGTAAAGGATAAAAGAATAAAATATCATAGCAATGAATTCAACTATATTCTTAAATTGCAACCAGTGGAAGGATATACAATATTTACTAGAAAGGATATATAGTTATTAAATATTATTTTTATAAAAGTAGAATTTTGTGAATATATTTATTCGCAATGTGATAATAATATTCAATTAAAAATTTTTTTAAATCAAAATTAAATGGTATTTATAAAAACAAATCTGCCTTAAAGTATGCATCGTACCTTAATACCATTTATTTTACAACTGGCAGTTTAATACAGGAAAAAATTCATAAACATATTTTCTGACATTTTTAATATATAATATTGGTTACTACAAAAATTCCATATTGTTTGGAATTTTTGTAATAATATATTATATGTGCAGTCAAAAAAATGTCGTTCGTTTAATTAAATGTATGATAAAATACTTTTAATTAATTATAAAATAAAATATTTGAAACGTTGGTGAAAATATATACATTTTATTTTAAAAAATTAAAATAAATAAACAAAAATATAGCATTATTAAATTTCTCAATTTCCTTCGTTGATTAATGATGTTCATAAAAATTAATATATTAATTTTATTTTAAAGAATTTTCAATATAAATAATTTAAAAACCCTTCAATTTATTATTTATGATACTGATACGATAAAATAATTTATTTGCAATTATAATAAATGGCAAAAATTCTCACCATAAAAATGATGTGATTCAAAATACTTCCTATAATTTAATTTTGAATTAAAGTTTTTGTTAATTGAATTTTAGGGCCATTACTAAAATAATTTAGGATTTATCAGATAAATGTAAACTTAAATGACAATTAAATCAAATGATTTTCCCACCATTATATTTTTCTTATAATTATTTTTGCTATGAACATTTTAAATACTTACTTGAGACCTGTTGTTATTTCCATAGCACCATTAAAATTACCAATATTCCAGCATGTAATAGCAGCTCGTAAAAGGCATGCAAATGCTGCTTTTCGATCCTCATAAGTTTGCTGGGATGTAATTAAATGATATACCCAATAGACAACCTATAATAAAATATATAAAAAATTTATTGTAAAAGGAATTAAATTTAATTTGCTACAAAACAAAATCAATTTTTATTTAATAAATTTTATTTTTTGTGTTGCCATTAAAAATTAATGTTTTTTTATGAAATTAAATTTTTAGAAAGCTTTTTGGTATATTGTTTTTTTTTTGGAATTTTAAATTTAACTTTATTAATTTATGAAATTTTAATGGTAGGTGTAAAAAATATATATTTAAGAGTATTATTTTTTTATTTGAAATTTTAGTAATTTAATAATATATTATTTACTTTTAAAAAACAAACTGGGAGTTTTTTATATTTTATTCATTTTGAAATTTTGCACCCCAAAAAATTTTGATTTTGTTAATGTATTTGTATTATAAAGTGATTGATGGTTAATTGAATTGTGAAACAGCATGGAGAATTGTTGATGGAAATTTCCTGGTGATTATCAAAATAAAATTTTGTGAAATTTTAGTTGAGTGAAATTAAGTTTTCTCTACAAAATTCTGAATGAGATTATCAGAATATTTCATTAATCACAAAAATATGGCGGATGCAAAAATTCCATTTTTGAAATTTGAATCAATTAAATTTCAACTATAATTTTTTTTGAAAATGCTAAGCTCTCTACTGGAAAGTTTTAAGGCTAATAAGTTTAGAAAGTTGGGAAAAATTAATAAATTTTCCGTTTACGTATACATGTTGCTCATATACTAAATTTATGTTTATATATGTATATAGCATTAATTTATGTTCGCGTTCTACACTTTTCTGTGATAGCAAGAAAGTTTTAAATTTAAATGGAAATTTTGTTATAAAAATTAACTTAATTTAATTTAAATCTAAATATGAAATTTTCAAAGAGAAAAGTTTTTTTTTTGCTTTTATGATTTTAATTTAAAAAAAAAATCTTTCGTTAAATCAAATCAAATTTTTTTCGTCATTATTAAAACATTGTGTTATTTCTAATGGTGCGTGTTGTTTTTTTTTTTACTATTTTATATTTTAGAAATATAGAATTTTTGTTTTATTCCATATTCTTACACATTCAAAAGACAAGAGGATCGAATTCGTTTTCTGATGATATTAAGGATATAATGTTATTAAAGGATCAACTTTAGTATATATTTATAATATAGATATAGGTAAATAGTATATAGTATATAGTATAAGGGAATGAATATTATAATCAGCGAAATTTTCCCGTATATTTTCCATGAACACAAAACAATTTTTTGTTACTATACAATTAAGGATGATTGTAAATAATGAAATAAGAGCAGCTATTGAAGAAAAAAAATTGATATTTTGATTGAAATTTTTTGAAAGTTAAATCTATAAGTAAAAATAAAGTCGAATTTTCTTGAATTCTAAGATGCTTTTTGAATAAGCAGAATTAAAATAATTTCCAATTGGAAATTTATCCTTAAATGTAATATGTAATAATATTAAAATATATTAAAATTTCTTTTCGTTTTTTGTTTCCAATTATATTGAGATTAAATTTTTTGTAGATAATTTATTGATTGCAAAAAATTATTCGACTAATCAAAAATCTAAAAATCGTAAGAAATATAATATAAGTAATATAAATATAAAATTTTTGATAATTTTGAATAAAAGTATAATTAAATTTTATTTAAATTAAATTTCTAGGCTTCGGATTTTCTTATAATAGTTTATGAGAAAATCGATTAGTTTATGAGAAATTCTTAATATAATAATTCTTAATATAAATTACAATTTAGCGAAACACAGTGTTAAAATTCTTACATAATCTACGATCAACGAAATAGTTTGCTGCAATTTTGCCCCACTTTTTTGGGATCAACTTTAAAAATTAAAACGTGGAAATATAATTAAAATCTATTATCATTCTTTTTTGTTTTATATTTTTATAAAATTATTGCATATATTTAGGTGTAAGACATAAGGTTAAGTATTTGTATACAAATCAAAGTGTTTTTTTGTCAAGTTATTGGATAAAAATCCATTGAAAGTATAAAGTTGTCTACTACATATAAATTGAAATAACTAATTTGAAACATTTTCATACCAAAAAATAAATAATTTACTGGTTTTCCTAATTAACTATACTTTTTCTTGGAAAAATTAACAAATTCCTTTCATTAAATAATTATAATAAAACTTTTTTATTACCAAAAAAAAAAACAAATTCAAGGTAAAATCTATAATATTTTATTACTAATTTAGTCCATATAATATACAAATCTTCAATTTTCATCATAATTGAAATTTACTATTCTCGATATTTCTGCTACAATTTCCTCCTGACTTTCACAATAAAAAAAAAAATTTATGACCTCATTTTAATACGTTTTTCCTAACTAAAATCAAAAATAATAATAAAGTTTATGTTAGGTCGTTTCTTTCAACTCTTATCAAGAAATCATTAATTGGTTTTTATGATGTGTAATAAGAAACCAAAGAATCGTGAATTTTTATATATATATATTATTTTTTCATCGTCTTCTTATTTAAGTATAATGAGCTAAAATAATCATTATTATTATTTAAAGAAAGAAAATTTGGGACAGATTGCTTAAAGGACTCTATCATCGATATTTTCATTAAAAAAAAACATCGCACATAAATATAATCATAAAGGAAGTCATATCTCATCCCTGAGTATAGTAATATAGGTACAATACATTTTTTATATTATTATGAACCAGAAATTAGTTCATTAGCGTGTATAGTCAATAAAAATCATTTCATTGGATACTAAAAAGAAAAAATAAGGATATAAAAAAAATAGATTCAAGTTCATTAAAGATTTTGTTGTTGTTGTTGTGTAAATTGATAGCTTTTCCATAATAATATTTGACTTTCTCTGGGTTAGTAGAGAAAAATATATTCAATATTTATATTTTGTGGTAAATTAAGAAAAGATTATCGAACCAAATTTTTTTGGCAGATGTTTTTTTTGTTGTGTGGTAAAATTAATATTTAATGAATTCATTTTTTTTTTCGGTATGTAAAAATAATTATAGATGATATTTCAAAAAATCATAATATTTCTATAAGAAATTATCATAAATTTTAAAATATTTATATTTTTTGTGGAGCAAAAGGTTATTTAAAATAAAAATGGTTAAGAAATTAGTAATCGATATTATTATACAGGGTTAAAAATCTGATTTAAGATTAGAGATGATATCATAAAAATTATTTCTTTTATTATTTTTTTTAAAAAAAGGTCGAGAGAATTAACAGATGTTTATATTGTATTTTAAAAGTTTGAGGAAAATATCATTCCATTCCTTTTATATTGAATTTTATGAATATTTATTTTTTTAGTTACTTTTATTGTTAGATGAAAAGAATTATACTACTAGTAGAGTATATAAATATGTCTCAGTGCGACCAAAACAAAGTCAGAAAAATTAATTTTGCCTTTAGTCTATCTATAAATTAATATTTTGGAGCATTCATTATTTGGATTTGATATTTTTTGGGTAAGTAATTTAAAAATCTATACTTAAAAAAATAGAATATGTAAATAAGAGTTAAATTATTTATTATTTTAGTAAATTTAGTTAAAAAATAGCAAATTTACTAAAAACAAATTTTACATCGAATAAGTTCAAAGAATCCGTATAGAATAATAGAATTCTTTCCTAAATATTCAATATTGAGCAGAGAATTTGTCAAAAATATTAGTTGACAAAAGTTTTTTGTATTTAAAAATAAAATTACATTTAGATAATTATTTTGCATTGCAATTTAAAGACCCAAAATATGTCTACCGAAAAGTTTTAAATTTCTTAGTTCTAACTACATAATTATAGATCAAATTTGTTCAGAAATAAATAAGTAATCTACAAATATATTAATTTTAACTTTTTAATATTAAATATATACTATAATAAAAATATATGATTTTATGGTTTATTTTTTTTTATTAATGTTACAACTAAAATAATAGGTAATTCAACTCTTATGTACATATTCTATTTTTGCAAGTAAAGATCTTCAAATTCAGTGGTAAGTGGTAAAAAAGAAATATAATGTAGATGTAGAAACATGTTGCATATATTTCTTTTCTCTACAACTAACAGAATCGGTACATAAAAAATGTTGCAGAATAAAAAGCAGCATGTTATAGGATCATGTAATGTGGTGATATTTTGTAATATCGTTTTGTTTGCAGTGCGACATCTTTATATTCAAGTATCTGTGCTGTAGCGTAAAGTGGTTTATCATTCTTTCTCCAAAATTATGCAGTACATACATTCATTAACTGGGATCAATAAATAAGAGTACAATGACACAGAAATTCATTGGTAAAATAACAATTTTTATAGATCAAAGTTCCGAAAATATAATCTTAAATTTTTCGAAAAAAGTAGTCGATTCTTCACGAATACTCTGGGCTGAGGGCTGGGGTACTTTATTTTTTAGTTTGGTTCATTTTAATTTTTAGTTATAATAATATTTACTATACCCTCTGTCCTCGCTTCTTAAAATGCTTCGTATAATACAAATTGGATATCTTTCTTCAAGGATATTTAATCTAAAATGGTTTTTTCATCACTTTTTTGGCAAATATCATACGGAAAAGAAATTTATAATTTAACAAAATTTTATAATAACTTTTCGTTTAAGAGGTAATTTTATTTGCAAAGATTATCATTAGTATTCTTATGTATATTTTTTTCAGCAAATTTTCAGCAACAATTTCTGAAATGAGCATATTATTTTTATGTTGTATGCTTTCAATAATCTGTATACTGTATTGTTATAACAAACATATAATATTATATAAATATAAAAATAATATATAATATAAAAATCTTATATAAAAATAATTTAAAAAGAAACTACAGTGAAAGATTTTGAAAATTTCAATTTTAAATAGAAAGTTTAGATATAAATTGAACACGGGATCAAACCAAAAATCATATAAGTTTTTGTAGAATTACAATCAAATTTGTTATAACTTCTATTTCATTTTTTTTTTCAAATAAAAATTATATAGTCGAGGGTAAGAGTTTAAGGATATATATAAAACTTCAATTACATTTTCTCATTTAATACAACAACAAAATTGTATTTTTTTTATCAGTTTATAAGGATAATAACAGAAAAAGCCATCATCACACATTATGACATTACAATTTTAATAATACTTAAAACCAACAAATATAACCAAAAAGAATAATCCGGAAAAAATTGAAATTTCTTGGTTCATTTTTTGCTGTTGTTGTCTAATGGCTATTAGCGGTTTAAAGTACATTGAAAATTTTAAGTAAAGAAATAAACGAAAAATAAGAGCCAGGTAAGAAAAGTGATTTATGTATGAAATTATTTATGTTCAAGAATATTAAATGATTTAATATCGTCTTTAATTGTATCAACCTCAAAAGTTATCAAATTAAGTTAGTAAGTCTTAAGATTCTTAG
The DNA here is from genome assembly GCA_949752835.1 of Empis stercorea. Lineage (NCBI taxonomy): Eukaryota > Metazoa > Arthropoda > Insecta > Diptera > Empididae > Empis > Empis stercorea. The sequence continues at coordinate 16,730,246 of OX457086.1, forward strand.
TTGACACTAATTACATTTTACTTTTCATAGTATACAAAGAAGACAGGACTAACAGAAGGAAAAATAAATATGTTAATTTATATATTTATATTATCAGTAGAAAAATATCGTCCATAAAAAAAATGAATGAACTTTTAAAATTATAAATACATTTTTTTGGTAAATAAACATTGACATACTATAAACCAAAAATATTTCAACCTATACTTTTGTTCTTGTTTATAATATTAAAACATGACTGGGAACATTGTCTGGGTGTTAAATTATAGGGGGACGAACTGAATACTAACAGAAAAAAAAGACTTTTTTTAGATCTAAAATGAAAATGTGATGAATTTATTTCTTTTAAGGATGACAGCCACAAAATACCAAAAACAAAATGTAATAGATTGAGAGATATTATACCTTGTGGCTAATATTTTTGTTAGATAATTTCACTAGTCATCTTAAAAGTATAAAATGTGGCAAAGGAGGTGAGCATTTCTTATTATTTTTAAGGATGGTTTAGAAATATATAAAATTTATACTTTTTTAAGGACCTATTTTTTTTGTCTACTTTGTTTAGTTTGTATAACGTAATAAGGTGAATAACATTTTTATATGCCCATCTAACCATAAATTACAAAAAAAGTAATTATATAGTAGTAGCTATAGAAAATTTATTTGGGTTGTTTAATGCTTATTTAAGGATGAAGAAGAACAAAATTGAATATCATAATGGAAAATGGAAAAATACGAATAGAAAAATTATAAATTGAGCTAGAGAGAATCATTATTTTAGTAAGCCAGAATGATATTAATATAGATCACATAGGATAGATGATCTCCAGGATTATATAAATAATATTAATTTTAATAGTATAATTTTTCAATCAAAATTTAAGTATATATGTAGCCTTGATGTAAAGAAAATTTAAAAGATGACGTTAGTAACAATAAATGCCTTCTGAAGCATAAAATTGAGTAGGTTATGTCACCTAGAATGAAGCCTTCATGGGGAAAATAATATGCACAAATAAGAAATTATTATTATCTTTTCATTCCAATAATATAAAGATCATTTTGCCATCTGGCGGATAATCCGTTTCTATATTTTTCTTTATTTATAAGTATTTTAATTTCCTTGTATATATCCGCCCTTAAATCCCCATGATATAAAAGAGAAATATTTGACAAGAAAATAGAAAAATAGGAAAATAAAAGAGGAAATGAAATAATGAATAATTTTACCAAAAAAAAAGGACCAAAATGATTTACTATTATATGTGTAGATGTGTGAGTGTAAAAGTTTCGATATTTATTTTTTCCTTTATTTTTCTCTGACAGTGTTAATGAAAATTTTGTGTCAGAATTTAAGTAAAATTTTATCTCTGGTATTTAAAAAATAACATAAAAATGATTTATATTTATTTTATATAAATTAAGTTACTTATATTTTCTATATATTGTAAATGGTTTATAGTGGTTTTTTAATGGATAATTGATTACATTTCGTTTTTTTTATAGATATGACATTCAATTTAATACGTCATTGATTTTTTTGTTTCCGATTTTTACCGGTCTTTTATTTGTTTTAGATTTTTTTTTTAGGTGATGAGGAAATTGTTTGTGTTTGTTTGATATAAATAAAAAAAAATGAAAATTGTTTGGGTTGATCAAATTATTGATTAAATTATTATTTTTATATTATTTGTTAAACTTTTTCTTTTATATAAAATTTCATTTATGGAAACTTGTAGGAAAATAAACTAAATAAATTGAGTTTGATAATTTATGAAATTTATTGAAAATGACACATTAATCAATTAAGGAATTATTTTTGTGGTAAATTTAAATTCAATTTGTGAAAGTAAATAATAAAATGAAATTGTTCCTTTTACTATGATAGATATGTTAATATTGTAAAGTAATAATTTTACAATTCTCCTAGTAATTTCTTATCATTGTCAGACATTTATATTTTGTCTAGGTCTAGACATTTGATTGGTGGCGTACCGACAATTTTCTATAGTTACCAAAATAATTGATTTCTTATTGTGAAGAGACTAGTAATTTTCAATAAAATTAATATTAATTTTGATATTATAAATTTTTTAGCATATTTACAGTCAAATATATATCATTATTTATTACTAATGTTTTTGATTTTTTTTTGCTACAATTTGCAACAATTTTATTCTAAAAGATTATGCTATAAAAGAGAGTAGAAAAATCAAACGTGCTTCAAATATTTAAAAATATAAAACATTATTCCAAAACAGATTTATATTTAAAATTTTAAAAAATAAAATGAGAAAAAATTCTTCCAGCCTTGTTGAATTTAGGAGACACGTAGAATAAAGGAAAACTTTTCATATCATTAAGACAGTATCATATACAATTTTTTGTTTTACGTTTGGGTTTATTCAATTTTGTCACGAAAAAATCAGTTTTTTTTATTTAAAATTCAAAAGACTTTCCATATTTGAAGATTAAATTTTAAACAGAATATTTTCAATAATTTTTTTTCTTATATTAAAAGTTTTCCACATTTAAGATTAAAACTGGTGGTTTTAAAATTTTGTTGTAATAGAAAATGAATCGAAAAAATTTTTTTTTTCTATATTAAATTTAAATAAGCTAAGGGGTGATTTCAAATTTAGCTTTTATCAATTAGTCAATTTAGGTATTTTAACTTAAATGTATGATATTATATTATGCTCAAATTTGAATTGACTTTTATGAATATTTTCATTGTTGTTCAGTTAAATTAAATACGATCGGTTCTCAAGTTAGAGAATTACAAAAAGGATAAGGTTGGAAAATTAAGACCGTGAATGTAAGGAACCTTGGATTAGACAGTACCACAATTATTCATCAAAAGTCTAATCTAAGTCATAAAAATTACATTAGTAATTTTAGTATATTGTAATTGCATTAGGCTTTTCTGTCTATAGTAAGTACTCGTACTCGTATTATAAAGGAGAAAATTCTGTATAAATATTCAACAAACTCCTTGAAATTTCATTAATTTGTACATTCTTTTGTTTACTTTTTTTTTAAAAATAGGATAACTTTAAAGAATATTTATATATCTTTCTTGTAGTAGTATGAGTATGATATCCTTTGCGTGTTTTAAATTCATGATTGAAATAACTGTGGTTCAACAAAGTATGTGGCTTTGTTAAATAATGTAAAATCATAGTATGGGAGTATAATAATATTTTCCTTAGAAATTAAATTTCAATGTTTGTTTTGCGTACAAACTTTGATCAAGACTTTTTGTTTTTGTATCTTTACAATTTTCATATTCAGGAATTAGAAGAAAAAAAAAATATGAAAAACGTGAAAATAAGATGAACGGGTTTTTTTTTATGTTGGTTCCAAAAATATGCTTTGCATATTTACAAAAAAAAAAAAAGAAAAAGAAAATATTTAACAATGAAATTTTTGTTAGTGTTTTTAAATATTTAAATCTGGAATGAAAATCTGGCGAGGATATTTCTTATTATATATTTTCATATTTTTTTTAATGAAAATTATGTAATCATGATGACAAAATTGATATTTTTTTGTTATTATTCATTATTGGAAATTTAAAATAATAATTTATTCAATTTAGTGAAAAGTTAAAAGGAAATCGATTTTAACAAAAATGGAAATTAATAATAAAAATTTATTAGAAATAAAATTTAAATGATAATTTCACATTCTGATATTTTGATAGTAATGGGTGGAACGAAATTCAATTTATATTTAGAATTTTTCCAATTGCATAATTTTAAGCAGAAAATTTGTAATAAATTTTATATTATATGAAAATTACCTCATCAAAACGTTTCTGTAAACTTTTAATCGTCGCTTTCGTTGTTGCATTTTGTGATTGCTGTTGCTGTTGTAATCCAATTTGATGTTGAAATAATCCAGATTCATTTTGAAGCTCTAATATTACATGCTTAAAATATTCAACGGGAGGCACCTACATTTTTTTTTTTGTAAATAAAAATATTAAATATTTTTATGTATTATTTTGTAGTTTAACCTGATAAAATAATTGATATTCAGCATCGGTTAAACGTAGGGCAACTTCTTCCGGAAAATGTAAAACACTTTGTAATTCTTCTAAATCGCCCGGATGTGACGGTAATGGATTTGTTGTTGTGGTCGTGCCGCTACCAGATGTTGACTTAAAATTTGCTTTAGAAAAAAAAAAAGAAAAAAAAGAAAATTATTATTATAATTTTATTATGATAAAAAAAAAATGTTGAACATAAATATTTACAAAATAAAAGTCCATTCCATAAATATACAATCTTTTTTTTCGTATGTTTAAATTTCATTATAATAATAAATTATTCAAAACATTATTTTTTTTTATTAAATACAAAATATTTTAGTAAGTTCAAAAATTCATTTTGGAAATTTCCTTGTTAACATTTTTCCGACACATTTTTTTCAGGTTTGCCTTTTTTATTTGCTTTTGTCTTTGTTATATGACCAAATTTAAATATTTTTCTTGGAGAAAAACCTTTAGGCAAAATGGATTTAAATTGGAGTTAATTTAAAATACGAAAAAAACACGTGCCAATTTAATTTTTTTCTGTTTTGCTTTTTCACTGTAAATTATTTATTTGTGCCAAGTTTGGAAAATTGAAAACAAAACAAAAAGAACCTACATGTCAGAATGAAGTTTAGATATAAATTCAATGTTAACTTGGACTTTTTTTTTTAATTATACTAAAAAAAATTAGAGTTTAATTTATGTTTATTTATCAGTCATGTATATTTTTCATTCACCAAAAGAGAAAAATGAATAAAAGTTAATATTTCTAACTAATTGAGATAATTTATAATTAGGTCAACAAATAAGGTTTTTTGTTTTATATAACATTTTCTGTTCAAAGTCTTTTTACACATAACAATAGTTTTTTAAAAATTCAAATTAGTCTTTTTACACTTCAAAATAGTCTTTTTACATTTCAAATTAGTGTTTTAAAATTAAAATTTCTCTATTTATTTTAACATTTTTTTTAACTAGAAAAAAATAATATTAATGTTTTAATTTTTAAAAAAAAATTTAATCAATAATAACAATTTATCCAAAATTTAATAACTAAAAAAATCTACTTTAAAAAAAAAGATTTAAAAGTCATAGAGAAATTTTATTTTTAAAACACTAATTTGAAATGTAAAAAGACTTTTTTGAAGTGTAAAAAGACTAATTTGACGGAAAAATGCTATATATATATTAATTAAAATGATTTCTTTTGATTGATATGTTAACAATTTTAAATCTTACAAAAAAAAATTAGCTAATGATTCAACTTAAATAATGAAAAATTTCATAAAAGAAATTTTACGAAGTTAGGCTAAAAATGTTACTTTCTTTATTTTTAATAATTAATTAATTATTTTGTCAAACTGTAGAATATTTTATTTATAACAAAAAAACTAAAATAATAATAAGGCAACAATTTTCTTCAATAATTAAATTAATTGCCCAAAGGTATGAAATTATGTAAGTATGTACCTATATTGCAAAGTATATTGCGAAAATATTATAAAAAAAATATATAAAAATTCTGTATATTTTCCTAAAAGTCCCGATTTCTTATTATAAAAATAACGAAAACAAATAATCAAAATCAAACCATCACAAGTTTTATAATTATTTTATTATAATTATTGTTAAATAACAAATAAGCCTAAGGATATGCAATCGTATAATTATAATCTTGATTATTCGACAATATTTTTTTTTTTATATATACTTACATATATATCTTCAATTTATTTTTCTTAAAGCTTATTTAGCAAAAAAAAAAAATGAAATAAATATTATGATAAATTTTCATTTATTTTCCTTTGCATTTTTTTTCCCTTTCGTTTATTATAATTTAATTATATTTTTATATTATTTTACCAATTTTCCCCCCAAAAAAAAAAAAAAAAGAAATAACATTATTTCTAATACGGTAATAATTATACATTTTATTATTCTGGTAAATCGGGTAAATATAAATAATCTTTTTTTTTATGCTATGTTTTCATAGTACTTCTACTACTAGAAATTTATGTATATTTACATTATACAACAAAAAAAAAAGGAAAAAATATTTAACGTTTAAAGATAACAAATCACAAAATTATGCTGAGTAGCTGATAAAATGTATAAATATTTATTATATAATTCATAAGAATTTTCGTTTACCAAAATTAAAAAAAAAAAATATTATTTTCTATATAGGATTTTTGTTGTAGGTTAATTAGTTAAAAGGTATATATAAATAATATCATCATCGTTTGTTTGTCGTTTACCATATTTTTTTTTCCAGGAAAATGGAAAATAATAATACAAATATAATACCAGTTCAATTCAATAATTTTATATATATATAATAATGTCATATTTTATAAGTAAGATAAATACCGTGATAAATAGAAATTCTGTGATTTTGATTTAATATTTAAACAGAGAGAAAAATATTATTTTTTTTTTTTTGGTATTTCTAATATTTTATTTATAGGAGATATAAATCAAATTAGGTCAATATATTATAAAATATAGTATACGAAAATTGTTATCTTAGTGAAGACACTTTTTTTGACATGAAAATTGTTTACTTAAGTAAAGTGAAAATGGGTATATGAAAATTGTTTATTTAGTGAATATAATTATTTTTGAAGATATCGTATCATATTTTTCAATATTTGGATAAATTGAGCTATTTTAGTGTCAAATAAAAGACATGTTACAAATTTTCTAATTCAACATTGTAATTGGTAATCTGTAATACATAATGGTCATCATCATTTTCATAATTCAATTTAAAAACGCAATTTATTCAAAATATAAAGTTTGTTTTGCTATAATTGCTGATGATATCAATCTAAATAAAATTATTTGTATAGTTAAGATATAAAATATATAAATACAAATCAATTTAATTTCATAACGAAAAATTATTACATTATTTTTTTTTTGGAAACATTTTAATCAATTTTGATGAATTTGTTTGTAAAAACAATAAAAGGAAATAATGATAAAAAAAAAGTCCTTTTTCTTCAATCATGATAAATTAATTTATTATTATTTTTTTTATGTTATAAGAAGTAAAGTAATATTTAATATTTATTAAAAGGAAATTTTATTTACATTTAATGTTATATTTATCGATTAAATTGATATTTCTTACTATTAATAATTATAACTAAAAATAATATGAATGTTCTTTTTGTCTATTATAGAAAAGTGTGAATAGATTGCGTGTATTGTGGCAATTTAAATAATATATTATACTATAAAGAACTATATATAATTTAATGTATATACATTATACATATTTATAGATTTTATGTATAAATTGAATATTTATTAATATAATATTTTTAGATATATTCAGGTTATATATAATAGGAATCATTATAAAATCAATAAGTCGAAAACATTTTTATTATTTATAAGTTTTTATTGATTTGTTGGGTTATTATAATTATATAGCGACAGATTATTTTTTTATACTTAATATTAATATAACACAAAAAATAATTAAATATGTTTTCAACATTATATTTTAATTTACTATAAATGTAAATTATTAAATTTTCTGTATGTTAATGATAAAAAATTTACCAAATTGATAATTTGAATCCAATTTTATAAATATTGTGAAATGATAAAAATCCATAATAAAACTTTTAAAATTATTCAAAACTTAATAAGGATAAAAACGTAATTATATTTAAAGATATTGCAAATTTAATATTATGTTGTGTTTAAAATTTTTCTGGTAATTGTGCAAGTGCAATCTGGTAATTGTGCAAGTTGGGGGGGAAGATATTAGATATACCAACCAAACATTAAATTTGAAAGAAATAATCTTGTCTTACATTATGATTAGGGAAATAATTAAATATTTATTAGAGATAGTTTTTAAGAGTCGCGATGACATTTCCACTATCAACAATTAAAATATTCGTTATATTCTCTACCTTTCAACTATTTACATTCTCTTAGGAAGATTCAGATAGAATACGGACAAATGTGTAAACAACTTCCCCTTATATTTCCTACTATACCGCACTAATATTCCAAACAAATAAAGTAGCAATATATTAAAAAAGGTAAAAAAATAATTTATCCGGAAAAATACTACAAGAGTGTAACAGGTTGCGATATGGTCAATCAAATTCCATTAATTTTTCATGTTTTCTAAACTTTATTTTCTAAACTTTATTTACTACATTTTATTATATACATACTATATCAAAGCTCACATATGGCATGACAAGCGAAAATGTTTATTTTTTTTAAATAACCTCACAATGCTAATTTAATTTTCCTGATATGACATTAATTTTTTTTTTCGCCGCTCTTGTGTTGAATGACAAATTACATTTTCTACTTTTTATTTCAATTAAAATAAAATTTTCATTCCTGACAAGTTTTTCGTTTTTGTTTTTTTTTGTCGGTGTGTGTCTTTTTTATTTTGTGTGATATAATTAAGTCACACAAAAAACATCACGCTATAAAGGATAATAAAACTTACGTTTTATATTTCACAAAATGTTTCAACAAAAAAATATCCTGTGGTAGAAAATTATCAGGGGATTTTATACTAAAAACCTCACCTGAGGTTATGTACTATTTACAAATAGAGAAAAAAAATATTTATTTGGTTTAATTTGGAAAAATAATAAACAAGGACAATATCAGTTACGTTTTAAAAAAATATCCTGCGCATTTATAAATATTATAATTTGAATATAGACAAAAAAATATACGATAATGAATTCTGTTCACTGTCTGCTTGGAATTTCCATAATAATACTTCGATTTTTAATCTTCAAAATTAATTCAGGTCAATAACTTGAATACCAGAGGTTATTAAAATTCTGGTTTATTTAATAACTTTTATAAATTTGAATAATAATTTTGGTTTTACCTTCTGAACTGTCCAATGACACGCCACTATCTCTTTCACGTTCAATTATTCTAGAATCGTCACGTATAGTTTGGTCTACCGCTGTTGATCCAGATGATGATTGTTGCTGATTATAACTATTCGATCCGCTAATTGTACTGGCACTTTGGTCCGAAACTCCTGTACCACCACCACCACCGCTATTATTACTAGTAAAAGTTCCAATAACGTTACTACTACTAGCACCAATAATTTCACAACCACCACCAACAGATGATATATTACCACTACTTTTAGATGTTTGCTGTTGTTGTTGTTGCTGTTGATGATATGTCGATGATGATGATAATGATAATTGTGATGATGTAAGTTTTTGTTGTTGGTGTTGGGGTGATAAAAGTGATGATGTTGATGATTCACGATTATTGTCTCTAATTGTTTCCAAACCCGGGGAACCAAACGGGAGGCTAGGAAAAGCCTCACGCATGGCCCCCTTATTCTTTGTACCGTTCTCAGTAACGGTTTTACGATTTGTTCCGATATTTGGGCTGGAACGTGGCGATATACTATTATTATTTTGTTGATTACGGTTTGTACCTGATCCGGTTTGATGGGCGGCCGATGTTTTGCCGCAACTTTCATCAGCACATAAACTCTGTAAATATATAAAAAAAATATATTTATTATAATGTATATTATATAAGTTTTCAATTTAATTATAATTATATGAAAATTAAAGTTTTTGGTCCTTGACAGCAATTATTATAATTAGTTATTTTTCGAATGTAAACAAAATTTTCATAAATAATTATTACATAGTTTTATAATAGTTACTACATAATTTTAATAAAAATTAAATTAATAAAATAACTAAAAAAGGTGGCATTTTTAAAATGTAAATTATTTTGGTTAGATACACTTTTATTATAAAACTAATTTATTTCGGTTTATTTCACAATTTTATTAATGAAATAAATTATGTCGTAGAAAAAATTAAATAAATAATTTTTCAACAAAATTTGAAATATATTAAAAACCCTTTTGATCCACCTAGGATTTAATGAAAACAAAGATTTAAGTAAAATTATCATTTTTACAAAAGTCCCAATGTTGTACAATTTAAATCTCAATCAAGTTCTTATAAATAAGTACTCGAATTTGTAATACTATATTTATACTAAATACTCGAAATGTAATACATACATACATACTTATATGTTTTTATTCTATAAATTTCGAAATTTTTGCCCCTGTAAAATGAAGAGGGTTGAAGGTACGTGTATCAATTTTGTATACAAGGTGTGGGTGTGTATTTTGAACATTTTGAATGATTTCGAAAGATACCAATCTATTATACCTAACTTATAAGATATAAGACCCTATCTCAAAAATGTGGTTTATTTTATAGTAATTTTAAGTTCCAAATATTCAATTTTAATAGTCCCATAAAAATTCTTTCACCTGTAAAATCAAGGGGGGTAAAGGTACGAGGCTGATTTTTATGCAAAATGTGTAACATAGTATATTTAAGAACATGGTTTCTCATTTTTTTCAATTCATTTCCCCGCTCAAGGTGTGTAGCTTTTTTCATACATAAGCCCCATCACCCACTTAAAGAAGGTGGAGGGTAAATTTTTTATATGAAATCAAAATGCATTTACCGGCTGTATCTGTGTTTGAAGTAACAATGTTTTATATGGAATCAAACTGGTTTTATAGCCATTTCAAATTTCAAATTTTTTGTTTTAATATTAATATAAAATAGGGGGGCTAGGACCTAGGGCTTTACAATCTTCTTTATAAAGCGTCTATACATATACCTGTGAAACAATGTACAGATCCGACTATATCTAGGGGTATTTCTTTGAAGTGCACAAAATTGTGCATTTTCAACGCTCCGTGAAGGGGGGTTGCAGGGAAATTATTCAAAAAAGGATACCATTAACATAAATTTCCATCCTTACTTTATATATGTTGCAATCTTTGTACAAATCGCTCGAGTGCTTATACTATTTCTAAGCGTTTAAAAAAGTGTATTTTTACTTTGCGTGCGGCGTAAGGCGGACACGGATTTATACATAATTCTTCTATTAGACATTATTATAGATTTTCCTTTTAAATAACTTTTTATAGTAGATTTGATCTTAACAAGAAAAAGTACTATGCTTATTTCAAATTTTGCAAATTTCCATATTCAAAATTCAAATTGATTTACTACTTTTAATATAAACTATAATCTAATTTACCTAATTCATTTCATCTATCAGAAAATTAACAAGTTTATCTATTTGTCTGTTTGAATATAATGTACAAAGATTCATTATAAAAACCACAACAAAATTTATATGTATAATTCTTAATTTTTTTTTTATCTAAACATGTATAAATATTAATGTATAAATATTTATATAATATTGTAAATTATTTTGTTACTGATGATGGGATTGATAAAATTCGAATAAATAATATAGGAGTATAAATATTTGATTCAGTATTCAAATAAAAATGTAGAAATGAAACTAAACTAAAATATTTAATATAAAGTCAATAAACAATTTACAATTTTCGATTGAAATAAAATTATAATTGGAAATCAAGAAATCGAAATGAACTAATTTTTTTTTGTGTGTAATTTCAATTAGTAGAAATGTTTATAAATTCTATCATGTCACACTAAAAATAGATGAATTTTGTTGTATATAGATTCTAAATTTATATTTTACTTACATATAACAAATTCTAAATATAATTTTAATAAAAAATTTTTTGTAGACATTTGATTTATTTATGTTATAATATTTTATTTATTTGATATTATTATCATGATATAAATTTCATAGTTTCAAATTGTTATTATAAATGTTTATTTTTGTAAAATTTTGTAATAGAAAATATTGAAAAATATTGGAAATTATTATTGTGATTGTTACAATAATATATTTTTGATTTTGAAAGAAATATCTCAAAGAAATATGAAATGGAAATCTATATTTCAAAAATGTCTAAAAGTATGCAATAATTTAATTTGCTGTTTTATGTTGGAATTTTGAAATAAAGAATTTTTTACATTTTCTGTATCTACTTCTTTTAAAGTAATATTTGGCATTTTAATCAATTGATATAACCTCACAAGACATAAAAATCTCTTATAATATTAAAATTGTTAATCAAAATGGATTTTATATTGTAATAGTATCAATAAAAATTCTTTTTCAATAAATCAATTTTCATAAAAGTTTGAAATAGTTTTAACACAAAATATTTTATAGATATAATAACTTGGAAGAATATTATATTTATTTATTTATATTTTAAATGAAACTTACTTCAAACTTTTGAAGTTTTTTTAATATTTTATAACAGAAAAATATATACTAAGGTTGGGAGAACATAAAAAGAACAGCCAGGCTAAAAGTATCAAAACTTTTTTTAAACATATACATAATTCTTCTATTAGACATTATTATAGATTTTCCTTTTAAATAACTTTTTATAGTAGATTTGATCTTAACAAGAAAAAGTAGAATGAGTAACTTTTACTTTCTCTGTTGGTATACAAAGTTAGATCATAAAATGTAAATCTATATATATATATATATATACCATATACCATAAAAATAAATCTACAAAAGAAATTTACTCCTTTTTTTTTTGGCTATAAAAAAGAAATAAGGAAACAACATAAAATGTGATAAATTTTTTCAGGTTTAACTCTTACTGTTTAACAGAGAAAAAAAACCCCAACCAAATCGGAAATCGCTTTTACACTGATATGAAAACAAACAGAAACGAAAATCACGTAAAATTACACAATGGTAGGAAATTAAACTTTCTTCTCTTGATTATTTGTTGTTTAACTCTACAGATATACTTTTTTTTTATATTACAAACAAAATCCTTGATATTATTATTATTATTTTTTTTTTTGGGTTAAATTTCATAAAGAAAATTTCAAAAATTTATGAAAATTGAATGGCAATTTATATATTTATTATATATAGAATTGTTGATTATACATATATAAATTGTAATAATATTTGTTATTCATTGTACTGTGTTATTCTCTAATGAAGTTGGAAGGAAATATGTAGGACGAGGGATTTCAAAAATTTTTATATATAATATTTACAGATGTTCCTGATTTAGAACACTATAATATTTTTTTAAAAAAAGTTTATTATTTATTGTAAACATTTGAATTGATGTATTGAAATTTCATAATTTTTTTTTCAGTAAAATTTAAGAAATATATTAAAATATTTCTTTCTTAAATAATACGATTAAAATTTATCCCCTATTGTCTTGTGTTACACTTATCATTAAGTATTATATTATATGTATATACGTTTTCTTGAAGTTGTCTTATATTTTTGTACAAAACGTATTCAGTTCTAAAAATAACTTCGGTTCAATAAACAAAGTTTTCAACTCATTCCTCTATTCAACCATCATATCAATCATTTTACCATTAAAATCTCAATTATTATTCGTTCTCTTTTTTCTACCGAAAATTGATATAATAATAATATATAAATAATTTTTTGAATAATTTTATAATCCTCATACTATATACACTATATATACGTGTTTGGCATTTTCCAATATATTATATGATTTTTCCCTTACTCAACATAATTTTGTTTGGTAATATAAATTCCATCCTTTTACATTAATATAATATCGTTGAATACCGAAAAAAAAAATTGAACCAGTAAAATATATATTATACAACCCACAAGTGGATACATTATTCACCTTATATACATATATGTACATATATAAAAAAAATATACTGCATATAAATCCTGAGGCAAGAATGAATAAATTTTGAACAAAAGGATGTATAAAAAAAAATACCTATACACAATTATAAAAAAATATATTTATGTAGTTTTGAAATAATTGAGATTGACATTGGACCATTATTTATCATTTCTCACACTCTATTGTCATATCAATATTTTTGTTTTTTTTTTATATAATATGTATTGATCCTTATTGTATTGCGTTGTATATACATAAATATCATCTTTATTTTATTGTAGGATAATATTACATATTCGTTAATAAATTTCAATTTTATATAAGTATGTACTCAACAAAAATTTTTTTGATTTGTTGTTTGGCAAATTTAACTTAAAAGCTTTTTAATTTATATATAAAATTAAATTTATTACTAGTTGAAATTGATAAAAAAAAAATTATATATTCTTAAATCAAATTAATAAACTTTTAAGGGATAGTAAAATAAAAATTTAGTACATTTTCATTTTCAGGATAAAATCAAAAAAAAAAAATTGTATTTGAAAAATTATTCAATTATAAAAAATCCTTTTTTGCAGGTTAATTTCCTAGTCAAATACAAATAGGATAAATAAACTGGGTCACGAATTTCATTTTGTATACATAATATAATATCCTTTTATAGAAAAGTAACAGTATATTTCTCCGTTCAATCCTTTTTTTTCCTTTATAAATGTAAAAATTGCGATCGAAAATTACCCTAATTATATACCAGTTTGACCTTAATTATTTATGTAATATACGATGTATATAAAGTGTCATTTAAGCAAACCCATTAATCTGTATGGAAACTGAATTGTGATCCTTTCAGTGTTTTTTTTTTGTATAATAACAAGTAAAAGGAAAAGAATTATCATTTCATTTAGGGATAGATGTGTGTATTAGTGAGACGATTGTAATTTTTTTTTTATCAATAAATTATCTTAATATTTATAAAGGATTCTTTTCAGTATTCAAAATGTTTTTTAGCTTATTTTTTTTTATTAAAAAAGTAAAAGGATCTATTCAAAAAAAAAAATCAGATCCTTTTCAGTATAATATGAACATTTTCCAATTATATTTAAGCTAATATATATACATATATACGAGTATTAAAAAAGTAATTTTGTATATGTATAATCATGATTTAAATACGTTTTATGTACGTCAAAGTTTCTATAGTAACTTTATCTAAATATTTTTATTAATTTCTCTGGAAAGGAAAAATAAGTCCTTTTCAATGAAAAAACAATTTTATTTGTTTCTTCATTTTTTTTCGAAAGAGAGTTCATTGTTCGAAAATTTGAAACTACGTTCGTAAATCTTAAGGATATTTAAACAATTTTTTTTTGGTGGGATTTTGTAATTTTTTTATTTACTTAAAGTAAAACAATTTCATTAGTAAATTAGATTTAGACCAAAGCAAAAGAAATAAAATAAAATAAAATTATATGACAATGAACAATAGTAAAAGATTATGATTAAAAGGATATTTTTTTGTGACAATTATCCTAAAAGTTTTCAGAGCTATAATGCTTTTTTATTGTTGGTCATCCATTGAACTGCAAAATATATAGTTTAGCTAGATAGAAAGTTATACGAAAAAGTTTTGAAATTTTGAAATGTGAAACTTATATTTTAAAAACTATAAAATTTATAATTTTTTTTGTCCTTATGTTAGTTTTTTTTTTTGCAACATAATGTTT
The DNA here is from genome assembly GCA_949752835.1 of Empis stercorea. Taxonomy (NCBI): domain Eukaryota; kingdom Metazoa; phylum Arthropoda; class Insecta; order Diptera; family Empididae; genus Empis; species Empis stercorea. Next base: position 16,745,637 of record OX457086.1, read on the forward strand.
TATTATTATACATACATACAATGCCTCGCATATTAAAATATTTCTATAATAACGAAATTTTTTTTAGCCTGAAGATTTAACCCACTTAAAATCAACTAAAAACTTTAACGTATAAGAAGTCTTAATAATTCATGTCATCAAAAGGAAACTATAAAGAAAAAAAATGATATTACAAATTTTATTGGTAGCTACATATATGCATGCATATAAACTAATAGAACGTATTGAATGATGTCAGCTTTTTTTTTGTCTAATCTAAAGAATACATAGAAAAAGAAAATTTATTAATCCCAAAGCAATGAGCATAATAATAATAATAATTTTTTTTTATATATTATGTAGATAAATATGTATGTACATATACCAAAAATATATGTACATATACGAAAAACAAAAATCGTGTAGAAATGATGAAATATAAAATTTACTTAAACGTGTAGAATACATAAATTTTCTTATGAGTGTCCAATAGTTCTGAATGAAAATGACTTTTTTTTTTTGAAAATGGTTAGCATGATTGTGAGCAATTTTCGTGTTGTGTATTATAGTTTTCATTTATTTATTTAGTTTATTCATGAAATTTCTATTTATATTATTATTATTATTTTTTTGGAGAATAATAATAAATTTGACTTTTTAAGGATATACATAAAAAGACAATATAGTATATGTAAAGAAAAAAAGGATGGCATCAGACTGTTGCGCTTAGAATATAAATTTTAATATATACTATACATAATGTATGTACATATATTAATTTTTTCAAATTCAAAATAGTAATGATTTTTTATGGATATATTCAGATTATTTAATTAATTTTTTGTTTTTCATTTAAGCATTTATCATTAACCGGCTTATGCTCCAGATAAAAGTCATTATATAATATTTCTCTTAACAATATCGTAAATCAATAATCTACTAATATTTTCTCAACTAAAACTTTTCAATAAATATCATCCTTTATTGTAAAATTAAATCCTAAAAATTATATTTTTGAAATATTAAAAACTCTGTGTTAATTATAAATAAAAACCTTTTTAAAATATATTTAATATAGAAATTACTATCTTGATTTTTATTATCCTTTAGTATAATAATAATATTATAGAAAGTTTTATTGTTATTTTTCCCTTAAGGACAATGAAAATGGCAAATTTTTTTTCGTGTATAAAATATCATTGAAAATTATTAATTTTTTTTTAAGCTTACAAATTACCAACTTTAATTTTTAATCCAAATTTTTTGATTTTTCACTATTATTATATACCATAAATATATCAGAAATCCTTTGCCATTCTTTGTATTTGGAAGAAGAAGTCACAAAAAAAAGGAAAAAAAAATCCTAATAATAAAAGTTTTGAAATTGCTTGATAAATAATTAACTCACCTATGGTTTTTCTGATGAGATTTTCACTATATTTATAAAATATATACCAAACACACAATCTATAATAGAACATATGAAAGAAAATTACAGTGTATTGAATGGCTTGTTAAAGTTTTTTTCCTATTATATAGTTTATTAAAAAAGGAAAGAATGAGTCAAGGTTCATTAAATATAATTATATACCCATAGGTATGTTATGTATGTATGTATATATGGATATATGAATAGAAACTTCAATTATTTCTGTCTATAATGGTGAATAAATAGGATCATGTTTTTCCATAATTTAGTTTCTAATAAAAAGGAAAACTAATATCAGAATTGAAGTAGAGAAAATTTTTCAAGGTGTGTTAAATTATTCAAAACTTTTGAAATGGGGGAAAACTGAAGACTAACTATTTTTTTAAATAATAAAACTAAAGATATACCATATAATTTATAAATCGATACAATTTATTTATATCATTATGTATTGGTAACAAAATTAGTATACATATATCCTTTTTAAATAAATATAAATATATAATAATTAACTCTGAATTTTAACAAAATTAATTAACAAAACTAGTTTAGTTTAGTTGACCAATTTAGTAATCACAACTTCAAGAACTATGTACAAAAATACAGCAAAATAATGTAATATCAGCATTGTGAGTATAGTCTAAATTAAATCTAAAGGAGTTCGATAATTCGATAATTTCACAATTCGATAATTCCATTCCTGAAGTTTTTTAATCTAATTTATTCGAATTGAACTAGGATAGTAATGCAATTTGAATAAATTATATAAATTATTAAATATCGATAGTATTAAAAGGTAATGGAGATTACTCTAACTGCTTATGTTTGAAATAATCAATATGTCATTCAACCGTATCCTATTTATCCTTCTTAAATTTGATCAAATCAAAAAAAACATTTTAAATAAATTACTAATTAACTTTTCACACAAAAATCTTAAAAACTAAAATATGTACATTATTAACGAATTTTATTTAAGTAAAAAGATATGTATATATAGAAAATTACTAATTAATGAGAATGAAATTTTGTAATTAAAAATGGCAAATAAATTAAGAATCATTAAATTTGTATGGACAACCTAAAATCCTAAAAAAAAAGGTTCTCTATAATAAATATTATCCAAAAACCATAAAAATTGAGATAGTAATTATAAAAAAAGAATTCCCTAAGGTATGTTAAATTATTAAAACACGATTTTTTTTACACTATTAAACTTTAAGAAGTATACGATAAATATTTGATCATTTTAATTTTGATAATACTGAGATACCATATAATTTCCGAACCAATTAAAATTCTTATCTTTTTTTTATCAATGTATATGATATACTTAATTTGAAATATATTGTGGGATACCATAAAATTGGAATTGTATATAAATATACAAATATATATTTAGAGAGTGCATTTCGGATTTGGATTATAATATAATTTCGTATAAATTTTATAATAAAAATCATCAACACTGTTAATGCTTCAATTGAAGCTTCAGAAAATCATTGAATAATTCAAGAATCAATATTAGAATTAAATTTTCGTTGTACCACTTTCTGGTAAATTCTACATATGGTTGCTATAAAAATGATAATAAAAGCTAGGCAACAAGTATTGAATATTTTCATTTACCATATACAATATTTTCTATATTTTTTACAGTGTAATCTAAATATTATTAACCAGGTGAAACGAAATTGCAATTTAATATAAATAAATATTATCCCACTCCTACCACATTTTTAATTTTCGAAAAAAGGAAAATTGTATTTCAATAACCAGAAATCTGGTATATAGATGAAAATACATACTATATACATAAATGCAGCTATAAAAATTGACTCGTAATTTTTAAGGACATTTTCAATTTTTACAATTAAAAAAATATATCGATTTTATATGTAATTCAACTTTATCCAATGATTAATTTTTCAACGATTTTTAATACATAAATATAAAAATAAAATCTGTTTTTGTCTCTTCCATTTATTTTGACTAAGTTTAATTGAATTTTAAATTTGATTTAATCTTTAATGCATTTTTATTTTATTATGTATTATTTTTTTTCTGAAAAATTGTTAATATATAAAAGCTTTTTAATGTCAAAAAATTTTCCGCAATTACAATGTTTTTATTGTAGTTGTTGACAAGATATAATGTATATATGACTACAAATTTTTTTTGATAAAAGGTACTTATATAAAGATAATTTTCCAAAACAAGAAGAAGCAAAAAGTTTTATCGACATCGACTTACCTATTCGTGGTATACCATAAAAAAAAAGAATATGTATGTACGAGTATAATCTTTTGTTGAATGGAAAATATCTTTGAAAAAGTTAAAGAAAGGACGACAATAAATAAAAAAAAAATCTTACAGAGAATTGAGGATAATAAAATATAATAATAAATAATGAAAATAAAAAACGTTTATTATTTTTGAACGCTGGGATTTTCATTTTTTTTCTTTTTGGGAAAATTATATACGTCATGTTGAACCCACAGTCAAAATATAATAAAGTGAAAGAAAAAATTTAATATTTAAAAATATAAAATGAAATTTTGCCTTAACTTTAGCTAAATATATTTCTTAAAAATGTTGGTTACCAAAAGAAAAAAGAACCACTTTTGAAAAGGTTAACAACCACCCAGCACATTTTTTTTTATTATTTCTCGGATTTTTCCCTTATATAACAAATAAAAGAACTTTTCCAGAGAGGTTGGTAGATTTTTGAATTTAACTATATGTTTTGGTGTTTGTGAAAAGCAAAAAAGTTTAAAAGAGTTTTATTTTGTTTTGGTTAAGTTTCTGCGATCAAGAATTTATAAAATGAAAATTGATATTATAATAAAATATTTAAGAGAAAAAAAAAATTAAAATCTTTTGATTACGTTTTATTTTTTGGAAATATTTTAAAATTGACAGTTTTTAGTTTATGTCTAGAAGATTTTCCATTCTCTTAAAAGTAAATTCAAAAATTTTATTCTTGTTTAATGAAAGTTTTAAATATATAATAATTGAAAAACTTTTCCGTATAACACATTTAGTTTAAAATTTACGATTAGGGATGAAGAAGGTATATGTCTCTTTAAGCAACTATGTTCATTTTGTTTTTGATAAATTTAATATACTTTTTCATTATTTACTATTAATACTTTATTAAATATTTATGAAATTTACTTAATGATACCATAAGAAACCATATTTAAAATGGTATGAATATAAATATAAGTAAGTTTGAATAATTTATTTTGACATTTCCCAGTGTTACTTGAAATTTTGTGTCGATTTAAATAGGGAAAATAAAATTGAAATTATTAATAATTTATGGAACAATTATTACCAATTTTATTAATATCGATTTTTTTTTGTCGAACATTTTTTGATTTTTATATATATTAATTTCAAACAGTTTATAGTAATTTTTTTTATATAAAATAAAAGTGGATCAATAATTTTTGGTCATGTTTATGACTTAGCCGAAAATGAAAAATTATTAATTTGGTAATAACAAAAATTTGGGTCAACCATTTTAATAGTTGGAGAGTACAAATTTTAAAGATAAAAACTATTATGTTAATAAATTTTTAAAAACCACTGATTGCAGGCCAAATTAGTCTTTTAAAAATTGAAGTTATCATTATGATATCTATCATAATTTCTTTGTTTTCGTATCAAATTCTCAACTAATTTGATACGATAAAATACTAATTTGAAACATATAAAGACTAATTTGACCTGATGCTATAAAAATTTGTAGTGGGGTCATAGTATCGATTTAACGATAAAAATTATTTGCGTATAATTTTGATTTGATGTTGATGGTATATTTGGACACTTAAATTTTTTTTTTATTACAATTAAATTTAGATTTTTATTTTCGTTATTAATTCGGTATAATTATCATTAAATAAAATTGATTTATGGAATTTCCACTGTGATGTTATTAAAATGACGATAATTAAATAGTATTTTGTTTTTTTTTGTTGGTTTTAGGATTTGTCATTAATTATAATATTATTTTTCGCAATATAAATGTTTCTAATTTTTTTTGTGGTCTATAATATAACATAATTAGTCTACTACGCAGAAATTTAAGGATATAAAAAATTCTGAAGTTTCTTATATTAATATTGAATTTTGAACCAAAACTTTATAAATTTACTTTCAATAAATATATATAACGTATAATATTTCTCATTCATCAGTCATTATTACTTCAATTTTTTTCATCCAAATCCTTTGAGTATATTTATGTTTAGAGTTGAAGTTTATAGAAATAATGTCACGATTCCCTAATGTTTTTCTTTATATATCAAGAATTACAATAATTTAAATAAATGTCGTCTTAAGAAATCCTTTTAAAAAGGCAAATTTTTATAGGTCATAAAAACTTTGTCTTTTATTAGAGAAAAATGTTAAAATGATCAAACTTTTTGTTACCTCTAGTCTAAAATTTACAATACTGATTATTATTTTGTACCTATATAAATTTAAATTGTTTTGGTTTTTGTATTTACCTTATCTGCTAAGGAGGAAGAATATTTATATGTAATTTAAATAAAATTTTAGAGTTCAGATTTCTATTACAATTTAAAATTTATAATCAATGTGATTCTTTAGGTTGACAATAATTGTCTATTGTACTTAGTATTTTCTCTGTCACGATTTTATCCTTAATCAATATTCAAACTTTGTTTTTCTCGTTTAATTTTTACCCCTCAATTTTATTAATTTTTTTATCAAAAAAAAAATGGTGGAAATTTTTCCAAATTATTGTTTATAATCAGAAATAATTACGTATTAAGTAATAAATACGAAAATATTGTATAAAATTGAACAAATTCGAAATTTTCTATTAAGAAAATATCCTTAAACTGATGAAAAAACATTACCACCCACTTGAATAATTTTGAGCGACAGGAAAATATTTTAGTCCTTTTTTTCTATTTAAATCGCTTCAAATATTTTTTTTTGTATTATCCATTAAAAAAATTCTTTCAAATGAAAATTAAAAATATTTCAAAAAGCCTGTTTACATATTTAGCCAAGATATTATTTTTCAAGAAAAAAATTTAAGATCCTGTTTATTTATATATTTTTGTTATTATATTTTCTAATCCTTAAGAATGTTGTATTATGTTATGTAAAAACTATTTTTAAAAAATGTAGGTAGCTATATACATTTTTTTTTCGAAATTATTTCTGAATGAAGTTTCTATGAAAATATTGAGAATTTCCTTAAACAGAAAAGATGAATCGAGTATTCAAGATTTTTTTTTATAATTAAAAGGAAATTTTTCCTGAAAAATAAATAAAACTTATGAGACAAAAGGACGAAACAAAAAAAAATTATTATTATTATTATGATGACATAATTTCTTAATTATTTGTATACCAAAAATATATATTGTTGTTTACAAATGAATTTACGTATTAAATGAAAATATGTATGTTGTATTAATATATTTATCTTATATTTTAATAAAATTTATATGTTTACTTTAAATAGTAGCAACGTAAAAGGAATAAAAAGGATATATGAACAAAAAATATACTCGATAATATATAAAAAAGGGGGAAATGTTGATGTGAAAATGAATTATTATGTGACATAAAATATTTTTCCTTATTTCTAATTTTTTTTATGCAAGAGGAAATATTCAATATTGTGAATGCCTGGTAAATTTGTGATAAGTGCTTTTAAAGTACAAACATGTTACAACGTTTTTTAAATTTATAAATGAACTTTTTAACACACATACATACATAAATTTAATGTATACAGATTTTATGTCATGTATTTTGTTTGGGTATATGTATAAATTTTACATTATTGTAAATAATTCTATAATCATTTTATGCTGTTAAAAATCTTCTTACAACTTTTTAATATATCAAAACATAATATTGCATAAAATGTGTTTATAAGGAAAATAGATAAACTTTCGATAAACAAGTCAATAATGAAAATTAATTAAAAAATTAATTAATTTAAAACGAATTTTATAATCATAATCAGCAATAATAAAAGTAAATGAAATTAAAATAATACTAATTAATTTATTCTCAGTTTTTGAACTAATTAAATATTCTTTGATTATGTCAAATTTTCAATGAAAACTTAGCTGCGTTTTTTTATTCCTACTCTGCACTGCACTATAAAAGTATAGTATATAAGAGTACAGTATGGTTGGTGTTGTAGCTTACTCTACATAATTATCCAGTACAATTGCAACATGTAGAGTAAAAGGAAATTAGTGAGAAATTATTAAATTTTAATATGTCAAATATAAATTTGACAATAAGCTAATTTATTTCGTATATTTGAATATTGAAAATTTGATTTTTGAAAAATATCAACAAAGTGGGCGAATTTTTTTCAATGAATTCTAACCCTGGAGTTACAATGTACGCTTTCATTTCGCACTCAATACGCAGCTAGTGTCAAAATAAAGTTGAAATGTATGAAATTGTATGAAGGTATTTCGCATTTCGCATTAACCCTTTAAGCAATCGGATTCCGAATGAATTCAAAAATGAAGTCTAATTTATATGGGCAACTTCATTTCGGATTCTATTTTCGGATTCCGTTTGGAATCCAATCGGAATACTCTCATGTTCCTAAATTAGACAAATTTCTGAACTCATGAGTTTTTTATTTGTTTCTGTACGGATATGCTTATGTGTGAGTATATTGTGTTTTTATATGAAAAATTCAGATTCAGAACGGATTCCTTTTGGGTTCAGAAAAATAGAATCCGAATAATGCATAAAGGGAAGTTGGTTAACTGCGTAAGACAGCGAAAAGATGGCGTGATGAAAGCGAAAAGAGAGCGACATTGAAACTCCTACTCCGGGGTAAATCATATTTTCCCTTTGCTTTGCACTACATCGTTTTTCTATTTCTTTTATGAAGAGTAGTTCAGAATAGGAATAAAAAACTCAGCTATTACTGATTAAATGAATAATGAATTTAAATATAAAATTTAAAAGGAAATTTATATAAATATCTAAAACAATTATATAACAATTAAGCATTAAATTTATTTATAAGGAAAAGAGTCTGAAAATAAATACAATCGATAAATTTATTTTAACTTACTTTCTATATATGACCTTCCCCCCCGTATTAATCTTATTGTAACTTAATTTTTTTTTTGTTTAGAAAATGTCAACATAACAATTACAAATCCATTTAAAATTTTTATGTTTTTCAATACAAATTTTCTGTCGTTTTCTTCGTCCTTGTTCCAATATTTTAAAGAAATTTTTTTTGTTACATTTCTTGTTGAAAAGAAATAATTCAATATTTTATAGAATCAGTACAAATATTTTCCTTACACAGAATTTTTTTTTACTAGAAATGCGCTGATAAATGCAGATTTTTGTCTCTCTTGTATTTTGATAATATAGGAAAAATTTCTTATTTCAAATTTATTTATTTTATTTCGAAAAAAAGAAACTACATTAAAATTAAAAAAAAAAACGTAACGTCAGAAGAAAATTCTTTTCCAAATGAAAAATAAATATGCCAGAAGCAGATAATCAAGTTTTTTTGTGAGCATAAAGGAATCCAATGAATTTCAATTTTCGATACCAGGATAGTTTCGAATAAAAATGTTTTTTTTTATATACGAGTATGAATTGTAATTTTATTTTATAAAACTATATATGTATTCAATATGATCCTGAAAAAGGATTAATAGGGAAATTTCACTATAATTGTAATTTACATTTTTTTTGTAGTAAATTTACTGTTCCTGCTTCAAAGTTTTTTACAACGAAAATTGGCATGGTATAGATAAAAAATTGATTAAAGGAAATCCTTTTTTCATTTTTGTCCTATATTTTGCCATATATATTAAAATTACAAAAATAATTTATTATCCTGAGTTAATTCTTAAAGAATATTTAATAACGAATCATCGTCAATGCAAATTTTTGGATTTTAAATTTAAAAAATAGGAAATGAGCTGAAATTTTCATAATTTTTAATTTTTTCTTCAATATTTTTGTTTAATAATTTCAAAACTACATCAAATTTTCTGTTACAGAAATATTTTTTACCCCTATGGCAGATAATGTCAAAAGCATGAACAAAAAATTGAAAATAAGTTTTTTGGTAAAATAATATTTTTAAATAATGAAGGGAATTGAAAATTTTCTGAAAAGTTTTTTTTATGGAAACTTGGAAAATATTTTGTGTTTAACCATTTTTATGAAGAAAAATTATATATATAGCTACTTTGAAATGAAAAGAGAAATTCAAATAATTTTTGTTTTCGGGCAGAAACTAATCAAATTTTCAAAAACAAAAATACTGCCGAAAGATAAAAAAAATTATTTTAAATAAAATTATGGAAATTGTAAAAAATATTTATTATTTTAATTGAAATATTATTGAAAAAAAAATTTTAGGACGATTGATTCTGTTTGGAAATATTAAAATGTCAAAAATAAAAATTCCATTGTATCAATCAATTTTTTTTTTGTAGTTATCTTGCCACAAAAAAAAACGATTATAAATGAAATAATAATTTAGGTTAGAGGAAGTTTTTTACTGTTAAAATATTGCTCTAACAATGGTTAGAAATTTCTATAATTTGAACAAAATTTGCTGTTCCAAAGTTCTTCTATAGACTTATTTTGGTTTAGTACAATCTAAAATGCAATATGGTATTGTATGTTGGGGTGGTTCAAATTTCTATTCTGTGAAAAAATTGTTACTTGCACAAAAACACATAATTAGAATAGTTTGTAATAAAAATAGACGTTTTCATAGTTTTCAATTATTTGTCAATCTAAATATTTTACCTTTGCGTCATTTGTATTATTTTAAAACTTTAAAAATATTTTTTATTCGTGTTGGTTATCTTCAAAGTAATCCAATTTCACATTATAATCTGAGAAGAGATACAAGCAATTTATCTTTGATTCCTAGATGTTTTACACGCACTTTTCTAAATTTTATTTAAATACGGCGCCTAGACTTTTTAATTTGTTGCCCATCAAAACTAAGTCAATTAGATCATTGTCCAAGTTTCTTCATAAACATAAATCTTGGCTTCTTGGCATATTAATTTTAATATTGCAATAATTTTGGATTTATTTTACTTATTTTTGAATTATATTCTTGCATTAATCTTAATATTTGTCTTAAATAATCACTTTTTTGGTTTACCCAACTAAACTAAACTAATTATAAATGTATTTTCCATAACATCCGTCACTATTTTTTTTTTATAAAAAATAAAGGATGTTATTACTATTCTCCTTTATTAAATTTAAAATTTTCTTTACTTTGAATTGTATAAATTATAATATTAAGAACAGTGTTTTACTTATTATAAAATTTATAAAATAATGAAGAGAATAAAAAATAAATAAATTTAAAATTTAAATATAAAAGAAATAATTGGTTATACTCAGGTTTTTAATGGATCTCACATAGAAGGGCTTAAATGATTTGTAGATGAAGGAAATAAAAATAATACAGAAATTATGGGCTAAAAACGATCGTCCTTATTATGCTAGAAATATAAAAAAATGAAATTTTCCATATCATATTTCTTCCTCAAATAGAACATATGTTACGCGAAATTTTTTACAGATTCTAATTTTACAAAATTGTTCGGATGTTAATTTTATTAACTTTATTTTTATATTAATTTTAGAATTATATATCCGATATAATGTAAAGTTATATTAAAAATTTAATATACTATTCTCTAAGCATGACCATTTTTAAATCCCAACCCTTCTCTCTGACAAATAATGACATACACATTAAAGTTTTATAAAAAAAAAATTAAGTCAGTAACAAGTTCCTATAGTTTAAACGAAATTTCTATCAAAAGTTTTCTACGGAATTAATACGAAAATATATATTTAATAAAATATTATATATTATTTAAAATTAAATTCATTTAAATTTTAGTAAAAAAAATTTATATAAAATGATAACAATTCTTTTTTTTTTTTACATCTACCCATAAAAAAATTTTCAATCATAATTCTAAAAAGGACATATTTAGGTTCGTTCTGATAAAGGTAATTTTATGGAAAAAAAAAACTTTGAAAAAAATAATAAAAATAACAGCTAAACAATTACATAAAAAATCTTACGTTAATAACAAAAACAGAAAATTTTCCCAGAACAAAAAAAAAAATAAAAAAAAATTAATTAAATTTTACCAACAAAAACAGATGGAAAAAAACCTTTAGGGTTGAAATAATTTTTTTCTTTAATTGTGTGTAGGACGAATAATATTCTTGTATGTAGTTGTCATTATTATTTATTAAAGGATCGCCTGACAATAAATTAAATGTTAAAAAAAAATATGTAATTTTTTAAAAGGTATATAAATGAATATTCCAGTCAAAACTAAGGGTTAATTAAATATTTGATATACTTATTTTTAAACCACAGCCACAGGGTCACTTTTTCACTTTACACTAAAGTATATACAAAAAAAAAAATCAATTATTCCTTTTCCAGGATATAAAATAAATACTATTTAATATTTTTTTATATTTTTTTATGGATTCATTTTACAAAGTTATTGTTGCTGTTATAATTGTTTTTTATTACATTATAAACTCAAATTTTTTTTGGGCAAAAAAGAGTTAAATGGCCTTCTACTTTATTAATTTCTAAATTTCTTTTTTCTTACCATCCTTTTTTTTTTGTATATAGCTTTCATTTATCCTGGGACCAATGAAAATGTAAATATTTATTTGAGGATATTTTGTATATCTGTAGTGGAAGGGGAGGGTAAAAACCAATGAAAAAGGAAATTATTATTTCATATTTTAGAAATGAGGCGAAAATATATAAAATTAGGTAAAGAAAGAAAATATATATTAATTCTAATAGTTAATTAAGGGAAAAAAAAAAGATTTTCTTTTGGAAAGAAAAAGTATTATTTTTAATTGGTTAAGAATTTTTTTGTTCATTGTAGGCTTAATAACATAATATTTGTGAATGCTTTTTTTTGTGAAGGAACTTTTAACTTTTATATTTTTGTGTAATAATTTTTAATTTATTAAAATTATAAAGATTTTTTTTTTGTATATTTGCGTTTTGGCCATGTGGTCGATTAAAGAAAAGGATGAAAGTATTAAAAAAAAAACTGTCTTAATCAACTTTACAAAAAGATCATTTAATAAAAAGTAATTTTTTCATAGATATTTTGTTGAGAATATACAAATGTCCTTTTTGGTAAATGTAAAGTCGGTCGGTTGTAAATTACTTGATAATAATTGGTATTAGTAAATCAAAATTGTTGAAGGATCACTTTTTTAATAAAAATTGGGAAGTATTGAACTTAAAAAATTGGAATTCGAAAATATTTATCATTTTCTGTGTAATGATTTTACCCTCTACGTATTTGTTTTACTAAAGGATTTTTTTTAAAAAGAAATTTCACAATTTATCATAGTAAAATATACAAAAACAAATCTATTATAATGTGACATTTGAAATTGAACAGAAATATTTTGAGGATATAAGTAATCTATAATAATCTATTCACATAAATCTTTACAATCTTATCAAAAAAGTTATAGTATAGAAATGTAATTTCTTGAAAAAAATTCTAAATAATTTTGACTTTTTTTTAAGGTAATTTACGCAAAAAATATATTATTTTAATTTTTCTTTTTAAATCTCATAAATTATGTAAATTTTTGCAATTCCCCCAGAAATCACTTCAAACAATTTGTATCTCTCTATATTTAAATTCAAATAATAAATCATATTAATGGGTTATTACCCTTTCAATGTATGTACTATAAATACATTTTTTTTTTGGTAAAAAAAAATATTGAAATAAATTGGTAAAAAAAAAACGAAAAGAAAAAACTAAAAAAACATATGAATAAATTTTTACCACAAAAAAAAAATCCTATAAATAAAAATATTGTTGAGAATTTGTTTTGTGCCCAAATTCTATATATAAAATGGCTAAAGAAATTAAACATTTTTCAAATTTTCATGTTGATATCTGGACAGTAAATTGTTTCGCTCAACATAAATTTTAAAGATAATTTGTCAAAATAAAAATACCAAGGACGAAAAATAGTCTTGAAAATTTATATAGATTTTGTTGTTGGGGTTGATGTCGCAAAATATATGACAACGGTTTTGGGTCGGCTATGGTACACAGAGAGTGAGGTATGGGATATGGATATATTTTTCGTTTAAATATAAAAGTTTATTAATAAAAAATGTAATTTTTCTGGGTAATTTGTCAATTTTCTTTTATTTTTTTCAATCTGATTTAAAATTTTCCATTTTATTTTTAGTTATTAAAGACTCTGTCAATTTTACATTTTGTCACAGATTTTTTTTTATAAATTGCATACTTTTAGGTGACTCAAATTTTCATACTTTTGGAATATTATATATTAAAATAAAAAAAACACAGTAAATAATAATAATGACTAGAAAGAAAGTAATATATTGTAATAAATGTCTTCATCTAAAATTATTGAAATTATTAAATAATAAATTATTGCAAAATTGAAATTATTGCCAAATTAATTTGCACATAAATTAACATTATAGTCAATCAATTGGTGAAATTTCGTACAAAAATTATGAGAACAATTTTTTTTAGCAAAATTTTTAGCTTTTAAAATTATTAATTACTTTGAAAACAAAAATTATTAAACAAAAAAAGCAATCAATTTTAAGAATGTTTTCATTCTCTCAAGAAAAGACATTAATATAATTATTTTTCCTGATTTTAAATTATTAATACACAAAAGTAATGAAACAAATTTTCGTAAAAAAAAAAAATTAAAAATTATTTAGCAATTTTTCAAATTGAATTTTAAATGCTTGTGTGCTTTTTTCTTTTTGGTACATAAAATTTCTTTGTAGCTTTCAGTCTTATTTAAATGAAAATTACAAGATAATTTACTCAACTTTTTATAAATAATAATTTTTATATTTGGGAAAAAATTACTTTTAGAATATTTAAATTTTATTTATTTGTAGCAAAAGTAAATGAAAAATAAAAATATATATTTAAAATTTTCATTAATTCGTATGTAATAATGAAAATTTCTTAAAGAAATTTACTAGGTGTAACCCGAAAGAAAAATTTAATATTATATTTTCAGAGAATTAAATTCGATTAAAAAAATACTTTTTATCTATGGGTAGGTAAATAATTTAATTTTCATTTAATTTTCTCATCAGTGTTGTGTCATTATTATCTATAAGTATAAATAAATAAACAGTGAAATTGTGAAAGTATGACATGGATTGATAAATATACTTTAAATATTGAAGTAAATTTTTCTGAAAGGACATATACTATGGTAATTTGAATTATCACTGATATTTGGTCACTAAGACTTTTTGTACCATTTTAAATATAAATTACTTAATACTGTTTGAGTTATTAAAGTATTACTGTATACTAAAATTTCTTTATAATGTAATTAAAAATTATATATTTTTGAAATAAACCAGAACACCTGTTGGCATTTCCACTAAATATTATATTAAAGTTTTTGAACTTTATTAGAGAAACTAATTCACTTATATAATATAAATTTAATTTTTCTTCAACATTTTTATTAAATTTTGAGGTTTTTGTGTCGAAATTTTCTTCTTTTTTTTTTTGATATTTTTATGGAAAATTTTAATTTTAGAAAATTTAATTATGTATGAAAAGGAAAATTTTGATTTTAATTTTATATTTTGAATTTTTTTTACTTTTTTAAAAAAAAAAAACCATAAATTTTTAATAATTACTTTTCCAATAATTTTTATTTATTACCATGTGAGCTCGATTTTTATGCAAAATTATGTTTTTTCTTTTTGAGTTTAACGAATTAGAAAATTTATTTTTATGATTAAATTTTATTTACGAACTGAAAAAAATATATACAGATACAAATATTACATAAATATTGAAAATTTATAATTTATTGCTCGGTTTTAGTGAAACACAAAATTATAAAAAAAATTTAATTTTAGATTTTATCGACAACAAAAATTTATAAATTAAAAAATTATGAAATAGTTTTCGCTTAAAATGATTTTGAATTCTAGATTATTGTTAATTGACAACTTTCCAATAAGATTGAATATAATTATTATTAGTGTAATACAAAAGATATTGATGCCAAAAATTAATTATTTGTAAGTAAAATATATGATGTAATAAAAGACCAATTATTCTTTCTAAACAAAAAAAATATCTTGAATAATTCTTGAAAGATCCAATTAATATTTAATAAAACATAGGAGTATTTAATTATTTTTAAAATTATTATTCATATTTTCATATTTTAAATTAAATTATATAAGAATTAGAAAAATATAGTAAATTAAAATTTATATAGTATTTATTTTTCTAAAAAATTTATATTATTATTTTAATTATATTCATAATTTATTTTAGAATCATATAAAAATTTAAATTTTCATTTAATTGAAATTTATAACACTAAAAAATTATTTTTCATTTAATAATTTAAATTCATTTTAAAGAATTTATAATGTAATTTTGAAAAAATATATTTTGTCTATAACAAAATGTTTTCTTTCAATAGATATTTCAATTGAAAATTATGATTATAACATATTCTTCAATAGTTTGACATAAAATAAACATTTAACCTAATTTATATTTTGAAAATATATATTTTATTATATAAAATTGTCTGGTAAAATTTTTGTCTTCTTTATGGTAGAAATTTCGAATAATTTTAAAATGTTAGTTTAGAATTAATATAAGTTTTGTGAAAGGATATAGCATTTAAAAAAAAATATTTTTGCAAAAAATTTAATTTAAAAAGAAAATTTTAGATAATTTCTATAAACTTTAAATATCAATTTCAATAATTTTATTAAACTAACAATTTGACATTATGGGGTAGTTCAAAGATATAGTTTTTTTAAGAGTTTATGAAAACTTTTCCACATGGCAATGAACAAAAATTTATAAAACAATTTAATTGATTTTATTATAAATAAATCAATAATTGTTGTGTAAGTGTATACTTTATAAACCAGTCTGGCAAAAACACTTACTTGTAATATATATAAAGTTTGAGAAATTTAAAAAATATATGTAATTGAGTTAATTCTGTATATATGTATATATAAGTTATTTAAGTAGGAAGATACTTATTTTCAGCTTTTAAGTATACTTTTAATAGAAATACTTAAAAATTTACTTAGAATTGGGTTTGTTATTTAATATCGAAAAGTAAAAAAGGTAAATGTATAAAATTAATTTTTCAAAAAAATTTATATTACTGATGAAACATTTATGAAATAATATCTTTGAATGTATAGAAAAACTCAAGTGCAACACTATTTTTATATATCATGATTTGTGCTTATTAAAATTTTCTAAAACTATAATTTTTTTTCAAGTTTTTATGTTGGTGGTGTAAAATTTTTCCATCATATATTAATACATTAAATATGTAATTTTATAATAAAAATCGTAATGTTGGGTATTAATATATACTATAATCTTGATTATAGATCGTTACAAAATGAAAATTAAAATAATTGTAATAAATATTTTGAAGCAAGTTTTTTTGAACTCTCTTGGGTTGGCAGGGAAAATAAAATTTATTTTTAATGCTAAAATATCATGCAATTATTTGTATGAATATAATTTTTTTTTAACACATGCGATATTTTTTATATTATAAAAAAAAATGTTGATTATTAAAGCTCAACTTTATATATATATTTTTTTTGTTGTTGTTGTGAAAATCACTTTGATCATATGCATAAGTGAAAATGGGTGGAAATTTACATTCTAATTAAAAAAATATTTAATTTAAATTTAAAAAGTTTAATGAAAACACTATTTTTGTTTTTTTTACTTAAATTCCTCGTTAAATACTAAAACTTTAATTAAATTTACAACAAAGAAAAAATATTCACTCTTAAAAAATGAGCATTAAAAATTCTTTTTTTGCTTTCTTTCTATACGTAAGCTATATGCATACATAAAAATTTTCATTATTAAAATATTCAACTTGTAAGAGAAAAGGATTCGTAAAAAACCAAAAGGATTTCAAATAAAAAAAAAAGTAGGTATTATTATTATTTTGACCATTTCATTTTCAGTGCGATTATACAGCAGTGACCTTAATTTGTTTATATACTTAATTTTCATAAAGCGAAATAATTTCTTTTTTAATTTTAATAAAAAAAAAATACCTTTTTCTATAATATTTCTGTTTAATTATTGGGGTTAAAAAAAAAATCCTTTTTTTTTTATATTTTCGGTTAAAAAATTCTATAAAAGAATTTTAATTTTACTTTTTACTTTTTCGAAAAAAGGATTAACAATTTTATTATATATATTTTTGTGATATGAAAATTTCATAGATGAACATTTTTGTATATTTAATAACTTTTAATTATAAATTATGAATTTTTATGTTTTGATAAAATTTTCATAAAAAATAATTCAATAATATGCTATTTACACTATAAATCTTAAGGCGTTCAAATATAATTAAATTATGATTAATATTATTAACTATTTATGTTTAACTTTAGATCTGTCAAAATATAATTACAGGTTAATTTAATTAAATTTTCTTCTGAAACGATCAAATGTTTATATTTTGATATACATATATAATGTAGCCTGCAGCGCTTAATATGCTACAAATATTTGCTGTATATATTACCTATAAGGATTTCAGCAAAGAGTCTACATAGTATTGTGAATATCATGTGTCGTGCGAATAGGGTATAAAATATTCCTAAATTCATAATCATTCATCCGTTTTTTTTGTTTTTTAATATTTCACTAGTAAAAGGATGTTAAAACATATTTGAGACAACGACATAAATTTTATATACAACGAATATATTCCTATATTTGATGTATCATAAATTATTTAAAACAATTTCTTTATATTACATAAGTGAAAATCCATTAAGAAATTTGAAAAAAAAATATATAGTAGATTATAGAATTTATGATTATATAAAAAAAAAGTAAATTTTTATCTGATAAAAATTATGTACGATAATGTTGAATCCTCTCTCCTTAATAATATTAAAATAATCTCCAAAAAATATATAATATTTTTTTTCTTAATTAAATTCACTGGAAAATTATTTTATGTTATTATGAAAATAATGTGTCGCGTGTAAAGTGACTTTTCGAAAAATATATTTTAGAGAGATCATAACTTAAATATAAAAAAAAAATTTACATTTACGAAAACATATAACGATGTTATTATCATAAATCATGTACAAATAACATACATGAACCATTAACATATTTAAAGAAACATAAATCAAAGTGATATAAAAAGTATAGGTACTTATTTATATTATTTTAACAGGATGAAAATTTATGTATGTAAATAAATGAAAAAAAAATATATACTCGTATGTACATATATACAATCTTAAAAATCAATTTACATTTTTCAAAACAGTGAATTTCTTTTTTTTAGTGTTTATTATAATTTTAATTAAATATTTATATTACAAATTTGTTTAGGATAATAACTTTTTTTAAAATATCATTTTTTAAAAGAATTTTCACTTTAATGTCACATCAAATCTACATTTACATTTATTATGTTGGCATTTACCAAAAATAACTTTTAACTTTTGTTATTATTATTATAATAATGACGCAAGAAAAATTCGGTGTAGAGGCGGTAATGTCATAATTCTTTCTATACTAAAAAAAAAAAGTTGTTATCCTTTTTAAATTTGTTCTTATATTTAATATAGAAAAAATACGAATAAATGGTATAATATTTTTCATTCTTATCGGGAAATGTTAATTTAAAATTTAACTACATGTATAATATACCTTTTTTTCTACTATGCTATTTTAACTAAACTCAATGGTATTTTTACCTTTTTCTTATACCTACATACATAAATATAGTAAATTGAATATTTTATGGTAAAAAAAACTCATTTAAATCGATTTAAATTCAAAAGTTTCACTTTTTTACCCCACAATTTTCTTTTTAATGTTATGAAAAAGAGGAAATAATTTTTTTTATAGTATATTATATAGCTTTATAGTAATATGTATTTGGATTGACATTTATATTAGCATCAATATTAAAAGGTTTTATATAAATAGATATGATTAAAAAAAGGTAGGTATACGAGTATATAATGTTTTAAAAAAAAAAGGATATTCAAGGTAAAAGATTTAAATTAAAATAAATTTCTTTTTGTCGTATATATATAATTTGAAAAGTAAATAGTAGAGGATGCTGGTATCTCTTTTTTTGTGGTTATGGATACTCTCATACATATTAATTTATTTTTTATATATGTATGTATTTATTTATTATATATATGTATATATTATTTTATGGTCGGGAAACATATGTAAATTTATTTATTAATTTAAATAATAGGTTTAAGAGGTATATCATTATTATAAAATGTATTTAAGAAAATAAATTTAATTTTAACTAAATGAATTTAAATTTAATAAGTAATATATAATGTTAATATCACAGAACAAATTATTCTTAATATTTTTTAATTGAGATATCTTAATACTTTCCTATATTACATATAACGTTTAAGTTATAAAATCATTAAACCTTGGAACGAATGATTACTTATATGATTACTTATTTATTTATACTACAATTATTTAATTTCAATCGGCAAAAATAGTTTCGTTCGAGGTTTTTATCATAATAAAAAATGTTTCAAAATTATACTAGTTTCAAAAAAAGCCTAGTTCTGAAAAAAAGTTGAAAAAAAAAGCTTGAAAAATTTTTAGTATCCTTTGTATAATTCGATATAATCGGTAAAATTTTAATGAATTTCGATAGCCCTACCCTACAACGCTATAACACAAGTTGTCATTGAATTTTGTAAATAATTGAAAATGAATATGATTGTTAGATTTAAATTATCAGAATTCAAAAGCTTTTCACTACTTTAATTATTTATTGTGGCATAACCTCAAAATGAAACTATGGAACCAGTTCTAAACTAGTTCTTTTTGCATAGTACAAACGTAGTAACTATAATGGTGAGGAAATTTTAATCATCTAAATTCTTCCTTGGTTTTTTTTTATAAAAATTAATTTTTTAAATAAGTTTTCTATTAGCTAAATAATTCTTCAAGGATAATCCATTACCTCATATTGCCTCAAAGACATTATACAGCTGCATTTCTCTATTCTATGGTATTTTTCTTCATTTCTAACCTATTATATATATAAAAACTAAATAAGAAAAAATTCTACTATTTCCCCAAAATTTTTATAAGTAAATTATTTACATTTAGAATTTTAAGTATATATAATACTTTTTAAAAACAAACTAAAATTTCAATGATAAGAATTTAAATTTCTTACTAAAGGAAAATTTAAAAGTTCCTTTTAAATATTCACAAAAAAAAGAGAAGAAGTTTGAACTAAGTCAACACTTTTTTCGTTATTATTTTTTTATTTTTTTCACATATATAACATTAAACGAGAAAAAAAGGATCAATATTACGAAACTATGAAAAAAAAATGAGATTATAAATTCAACTCCTTGAAATAAAGAAACACATTTTGTGTGTGGCACTAAAGTTTTTTCAAAGGATTTGAAACCGAGAAAAATATACTAATATTACCTATAATAGTTTTTCATTCCGAAATTTAACTTAAATTTTCGAATGTTAAAAATAGTTTCCCACAAAAAATAAAAAGAGTTAAATTTCTTTTAAAGTTTATGCATTGAAAAGATATCAGATAAAAAGGATATTTCCTATTATCAATGTGTAAAAATACTAAAATTCTTCGATGTAAAAAAAAATTATAACAGCTTTATAAATATCATTATAATAATTATTTATAATATATTTTTGTATTCTTGATCGTATTATTATAATAGAAAAATGATTATATCCTTATAGAATTAAATTCACCTTAATATTTTACATATAATGTATATTTAAAGTTATACATTTTTATTTACTACATATATATTTTGATCCTTTTTAATGTAAATATGTATATACATAATTTATGAAATTAAATTATTTTTGGGCAAATTCATTTAATTTAAATTCAAAAGAAATTATTTCTTGATACTTAAGTTTTATAAATGTATACGAATATCATTTAAAGGACTTTTTTTTTAATAAAATTAAATTAGTTTTTTGATGTTAATAGAATAATTATTGAATCGTTCTGCTAAAAATCTTTCCGTCTTTTTGAACAAAATTCATTAGTTTCCATTGTTATGAGTAGGTGGCGCTGCATATTGTACTATGAAAGACTATATAACTATTGTATATAGTTTTTGATCTAATGTTACCAACATATATTTATGAATACTTTAATTTCAGTTTACAGGAATCTCTGTCGCCCGATTTCACCAATCACTTTTCGCTTTGTCAATAGTTCAATAGTTTACTAAACTTTGTACTCTTCATTTTTTCGTAACTTTTTTTAAAAGTAAGTAAGACTGTTTCATCAACTAAAATGAGAGCTTTGCATTAAATATTATTGTTTTCAAATTTGAAAAGTTTTTGGGTTATCGTATGTTCTTTGAAATTATTGAGACAATTGCTTAATTTAAATTTATTCAATTGTTTAATAATTCAATAACGTAATAATTCCATAACTTAAAATGTTACAATTTAAAATGAGACGTGCAGAGAAGAACGACAAGAAGTTAGCTGTGTTGGAAGTTGTTAAGAATCAAAATGTAATTTTTGAAATTTTCGCATATAAAATTTATCATATTTTCATCTAGTCTAGGGATATTCTTTTTCCTTTTTTTCAAAACAATGCGGTGACCAAGCAGCAAAAAGAAGTTGCATTGACTGAGGTTGTGATGTGAAGTGATAGTGAACTCCAATTCCAAACCAATGTAGCGTGCCCAAGAGTTGTTGCAATTGACTTAAACAATAATTTCTTTGGCTAATAAATTACAGCCTTTGTTCAATTTTTTACAAAACAGTTTCTATTTGAATTTTGGTCAATCGGAAACTTTCTAGCGTAGAAAAATTATTTCTAATTTCAAAATTTATTCGTATGGCCGAAACACAATGCCAGCTTTAGCTGTGACTGTAACTTTGAAAAAGTTTCAACATATGAAAATCAATAGCAATAAGCACAATGCTGGCTGAGAAAAAAAAGTCACCGCCGAGTTTCAGCAATGCTGAAAAAATAACGCCAGCGCCAGAAAATTTATATGGCACTACTGGCAATTATAACAAGTTTTGGGGGCAATTTATTGTTAAATATATATGTATTATATTTAGGCAAATTTTGCGCATAAAATTATTTTGACATATATAATATATTAGTAAATTTTTCAACGCCAGCATTGTGTTTGGGTCTAGCTTTAACGCTACAGTTACAGTTAAAGCCACAGCCAAAGCTGGCATTGTGTTTCGGCCAGTTATGTTGCACTTATTTGTATAGCAATATGTCATTATCTTCAAAAAGTATAATTCAAAACAAATCATTTTTTATTTTTTTATAATATTTTAGGACTTTTTATATCAAACTGCAAATGAGAAATTTTCTTTGCAAATTATTCATAAATTTTGCCAAATTTTAGAATTTAGAGCTTTTCCTAATACAGGACGTACGGCG
Source organism: Empis stercorea (assembly GCA_949752835.1). Classification (NCBI taxonomy): domain Eukaryota; kingdom Metazoa; phylum Arthropoda; class Insecta; order Diptera; family Empididae; genus Empis; species Empis stercorea. The sequence continues at coordinate 16,768,642 of OX457086.1, forward strand.
TACGGCGTCTGTCAAAATCGTTTCATGCACATACATTTTGTATGAGAGCTCCCGAAATACGCGGCGTACGAACGCCGACAATTCAAATTTCCAATTTTGACGGGCGTATAAAAATTTTTAATTTGATTTTTGATATTTAACAAAAAGAAACATCGATCAAAAAATTTTTAATGTATATAAATGTGGCGTTTTATTTCGCTGGCGTATCAGCGTATCGACGTATATACGCCATACGCCGTACGTCCTGTATTTGGGAGAGCTCTTAGATGCAAATTGCAAAGCTATTTCGATTGGTGAAACGAAAAGAGCTAATATTTTGCAAATTATCAAAACTTTACACTTTAAAAAAAATCAACTTTTCACTGGGCAAAGTTGTGGTTGGTGAAACAAAATTTGCAAAGAAGGAAATTTTTCAGCTTTGCGAAAATATAATTCCCACTTTGTAAATTTGCGTTTGGTGAACCCAAAATTATTAAATTAAACTGCAAATTTGCAAAATTTGCAAAGTGTAAAGTGTTGGTGAAATAGGGCCCTATGTCAGTATGTAACTACACATATATAGTTAGTAAACTGATCCTTTATTTGTAGGTCCTTTAAGTCAAATTATTTTCGTAGTATACATTTAAACAATAACATCCTTTTTAGTAATAAAAATTTGTTTTAAAAAATTTATTTCTATAAATTTTTCCTCTTAGTGAAACATAAATTATTCGTTCAACAAACAAAAAGAGTAGAAAATCTTTTATAATTTTTTATTTTTTTAAAAAGAACTTTATCAAAAATATGTGAAGGATTACTTTTTTGAAATGGTAAAAATACGAAAATCCTTTTAATATCCTATGGGAAAAATTCTTAAAACTTGATAAAAAAAAAATTTTTACAACTATACATAAGGATATATATTAAATTCGTTCTAAATCTTTAGTATTTGTCTTCTACTTAATATTCTTGAAATAATAATATAACAAGTAAAAAAAAAAAAGAATCATGAAAACTTGTTAGACATTTTTATAAAATATTTCCTTCAGAGGATTTTCTATTTTCGTATGGTATTTTTTTTTACTGTATTTACGATATTTTTTGTTGTTGTTGAAAAAAAACATTTTTTTCTGTATTTACTCATATATCCTTGTTGTTCTGTTTTTTTTTTTGGTTATGTCCACAGAGAATATTAATAATTTATTTTGTTTACTAGTTGAAATTGTCCAATCTGAGGAAAATTCTGTGAACACGAAAAAAAATTTATTTTGTTTAAATGCTTTTTTTATTAACCACATAAACACAAAAATTTTTTATGTTAGTTCTTTTTTCTGTAAATTATTTTTCCTTTAATTTATTTTATATATACGTTTTTTATTAATTTTCCAGTATTTTTTTTTACAGGACTATTTTACCCTGTCTCCAGTGAATATAGTGAAATTACTTTCAAGGATTTTTTTTTTCTATATACAAATACAAATAAAAGAATATTAAATGATAATGCGTTCTCCAAAAAATGTAAATAGAGGAAATGTTCAAAAAAAAAAAAAAAAAGATGAAGAAAAAGGAAATAATAAGAGAAAAATGTCCTGATATTTTTTGTTAAAACAGTCAAATAAAAATATTCACATGTGTTTAAACAACGTTAAATCTAATTTTTTTTTCTCTAAAACTGAAATTATTCCTGTATATTATGAACATTTTTAATATATCGAAAGGAAAAATGGGATAACAAAATAAGGACATTCAAATATATTTCCATTCATTTTTTTAACTGACACGTACGAACTATAAATAACGATTTTTATTGTCAAGTTAAAGAACTTATTTAAATAAATAAGAAGTATTTTTACTACATATATATATTTTTTTGATCCTCTTGGGAAATTTTATCGTATATGTAAAAAGAATAAGGAAATTGGTATAATTTTGGTTAGGGTTGGGAAAAAAAAAACTGTTTCTTTTGGGTTAAACACAATCATTGATTATTGCAGTTATTTATGTGCTTTTCATTGCATTATACGCTTTATAAATGGAATTATATTCCAATTATAAAAATTAATACCGTATGATTTTTTATCAATTTTGGTAAATTGTCATTTGTATGATAATTGTATTTAAATAATACATATATTATTTAAAATTTACTTTTATATTATAGATTTTCTTTATAAATTAGTTAATTTTACTATGTACTTTTTCTAAATATTTATATAAGTTCGGAAATTATCTTACCAACCAAAATGAATACTTCTGTTTCAAATAACATTAAATTATATTATTTGTAAGAATATTTTTGGTAATCAGGATTTTACTTACTTTGCTCTGAAAATAGAAAAAAAATACAAGATTAATAAATATATTTTTCATAATTATTTAAATAATTTTATAATTCAATATTAGAATAAATTGAATTCTTTTCAAGACTTTATAAAGATATATTTTTGAGATATATTTAAAGAGATATTCATTATAAGTAAAGTTTTCTGTTGAAATATCAAAGGTAATTCGAGTATAATAAGTACTAAAATTGGGACAATCCGGTTAATATAATTCAACATTAATGAGAAATAACCAATTAATTAGTCATAAAGTAATAATTAAATTTTTACTTATGTCTATAATAACTAAATTATTCATTACTAATAATATTCAAATAATTCGTACATTTAAGTAATTTGTAATTTAAAAAAATTCAATTAATATAAAAGTTCAATTTGCGAATTAATTTTTAATGATAAAATTCCTAAATAATATCTTAAATTTAGTATTTAATTTAATTTAGTATTTAATTTACATGTAATTCTCAATAATTCTCCCTTCAACCAAAAGTACATAATTGAATAAATTTAAGAAAATTAAAAAATTTACATATTTAAAATCCTTAAAATATTCAAAACCAAATTACCAACATTTAAATTATTTTGTTATTAAACAAAATTGTTATAAACAAAACCAGCTGTGATATTATAAATATTTGTAAAAATTAACATAATTCAAATATTTATTTTAGCTTTTTTTCCAAAATATTTGGAAATACGTAAGAAAATATGTATTTCAGCGTATAAGGATGGTGAAAATATTCACAAAATTAAAATGTGTTAAGAAATGATTTATTAAATTCAAATTTAATGATTATAATGAGTTAATTTTGTTTTCAATATAAACCAATCAAAGTATTTAACATTGAAAATAATTAATTTATGTTTAGTTCGACTTTTCGAAAGTTAATCAGAATTCGCGTCTATTTAAACAATTCTTCGCGTTCTGTATCATATTAAATATTTATTATATTAAAAATATTCCATGGACAAAAACTAAATTAATTTTCATTTCCTTTTTCGATAAATTTTACCCAAAATATTGAAAGTCAAAATATATAAATTTTTTTTTCTATAAGCGCCAATAAAAATAAACAGGAAAAATAAATAAAAAATTTGAAATTTATCATGTTTTCTTTTTAAACTCAGAAACTTTTTTTAAGGTGTTTTTTTTTGTGTTTTCCCGAAGTTTACAAAAAAATATTTAAATTGCTTTAAGATAAAATAGAAAATACAAAAAAAAATTCTCCTTAGAAATAAAAAATTTCATTAAAATATTAAAAATATAAAATTGCAAAACAAAAATTATAAAATTTTATCTAAAGAATTTTATTAATAAAAAAATTTTTGTTATTAAAAATTTATATTTGATTTTTTTGTTAAAAATATATTTTGAAATTAAATGGAATTTGTTTTAAATATTAAAAATAATTAAATTAAAATTATAAAAATTCAAAAATTACATTGAAAAATATTATTGCTCTTATAAAATTATTTTCAAAATTTTTTATTTCAATCATTTCTACATTTATGTAAATAAATATTATAATTAAAATTATATAAAATAATCTAAATTTAAATGTAAATATTTATATGTAGGTAGCAGCTGTTATTAAACTGTTGTAGTTGTTACAATAATTAATTTTGCCTCAGACGCCAAAATTTATGCAATGTCCGATTTATACTTAAATGAATAAAATTTCCAATAATATTTTCGTACATACTTAATTTTAACTTCATTGATTTTTAGGGCTTTTTTTTAAACAACATCCCTTATGTTAACGCTTTTCTGTCCCTCCGTCTGTCCGATGTAAACAATAAAAAGCAGTTATTTCACATAGTTACTGTACACACAAGTTTATGATAGACCCATCGATAGAAAGCTTGATTAATTGAGAACCAAATATAATTGATAGAATTTTAAAATTCGGCCTGTAGGCGGCGCTATTTGCATTTTGCCAAAACCTCTTTTTCCTAATTAAAATGTAATTTTATATAGTAAATGTGCACTAAGAAGTTTGACCACCCGTTGGGAAGGTATTTAAGAGTAGAATATGTTGCCAGTAACCGCATTTCAAATTTATACACCTAGGAGCGCTAAATTCTAAAATATATAAAATTTTAATTTTTAAAATTTGATTTGCAATAGTCAATAAGCCCCTAAAAATAGGTTTAATAAACTGAAAGATAGTAAGTATAAAACAGTTGCTATAATTTTAATTTCTGCTACTAGAGGGCGTAACATATAATAATAATGTTTTTTAAAAATGTTATTTAACTTGGTGAATCTTTACTAAAAATAAAGGGAAAGCAAGCGCTGGAAAACTAATGTAAAATAAAAAAAATCAGACAATCCCAGGATCTGTTTATTTTTTGCCGCTAGAGGACAGTAAAATGCAACTAACAAATTGTCATTTCAAAAAGTAAATGTCCGTGGAAAATGAAGTTTGACCACTCGTTGGAAAGGTATTTAAGAGAAGAATATTTTAAATTTCTATCGCTAGAGACGCTGAATACTAAAATATATAAAAACTTTTTCCAATAGTCAATAAGCCCCAAAAATTAGGTTTAATGTCGCATCTAAGTAAAAGTAGTTGTATAAAATCACAGTTGTTATAATTTTAATTTCTGCTTCATACATTTTAGTTAAATTTAAAAAAAGGCCATAATTATAAAACTACTGATCAGTAGTTCGGTTGCGCGGCATTTTTATACGATATGATGATTACTTAATAAAATGTGGCAGATATTATTGATTATTAAAATGAAATATTCTTACAGCAAATTTATTGCTTCATAATTATTACTTTCTATCAAATGTGTACATTCGAAATAACAATACACACATTCGCCTCGCCCTTTACGTTGGGTCATTTTCAAAGAATATGAGGTACAAATCGGTTCGCAAAGTCAAAAAGGTTACAAACCATTTGTTGAAAAAAAAATATTTTTATTTTTAGCATAAAAGTTTACAAAATATTACGATCGATTAGAAAATATCTTTTATATAGATTGCTCAAAAAAATTTCCTCCCATAGAGTCAAAGGGAGCAATGGAAAAGCTCAAATAACAAAATTTTAGTATTTGAGGAAATAACTCGGAGAAAAAGTCTTTGTCCATTAATAAAATTATTTTTGTTTTTAAGTTTTCTTTTTTATACAATTTTTATGTTTATTTTGAAAATGTAATTTTTTTTTTTAAATAAACATCCTTTATTTTTTTTTGTATATATTTCAGAGTTAAAATAATGATCACAAAATGTGTAAGGAATTTTTGTTGTTGTTGGGGTTTTTTTCTTCTTTTTATTTTTTTTTTGTTAATTATAATTCAATTAAATTAAATTGTAAATAAACTTTATATCTACTTAATGCGCGAAAACAAAAATTATGTTTTTTAGAGAAAAGAATTTATTAAGTAAAATTTTTATTTTTGTTACATTTTTCTGTTTGTTTGTTATAATTAAATTAAAATTAGAATTATTTATAAAGTATACTCGTATAATCATTAATTTACTATAAAGAAATATTTTAATTAATTAGTTTTTCAAAAAAAAAAAATCAATTGGTCACTAAAACGATTTGGAGATATACTTGGAAAACGGTTGGTTGGGTTTTTGTGAAACGAAATAGAAGATGTAGTCAATTTTCACGGATGTCAGTGGATGTTAGTCTTGAAATTGAAATTGAGTGGATGCTTACTTGAAATTTATAATACCGTTCTAAATTACATGTACTTAGTTTTCTCTCCAAATTACATAATTTCAACATTGAAAAGATTTTCCACATTCAATAAATCTGTTCTACTTGTATATAACTTAATCGTTGGCGCTGATGATATTCTAATTTTGTTTTTTTTTCTTCTAAAGATAAATTTTATTTAACAAAAAATTTAATTGAATTTTCTAGTTTTAAGTTACAATTTTTTTTCCTTCTCTTAATTATATATAACAATTTCTGTTTCCTTATTATTTTTACTTCTTATCTAATAACACAGTAATTTAATTATCCTTTTTTATCTGCTTAAGGATATTTTGTGTACCAAAAAAAAAAACTTTTAATAATCTAAATAAATTTTTTATTCCCAAAAATGAAAAAACAAAAACAACAAATATAAAATTTTTATTAAATAAATTCACCTACGACCCTAATAAACTTTGAAAAAAAAAAGAAGAAAACTTTGGGTACATAAAATTTAACATATTTAATTAACAACTTTCAAAAAGAGAAAAAAGGAAACAGTTGAAAATGAAAATAATATATTTAAAAAAAAGACGTATTAAAAAAATTATATGTTATATTCTTACAAATTTTAATTAACATTAAAGTTTCTTATCAGTACAGATACATTTTCATTCTCTTTTTTCTCCATATTTGACTTAAAAACGCTGCTAGAGACGCTGAATACTAAAATATATAAAAACTTTTTCCAATAGTCAATAAGCCCCAAAAAATCTCGCATCTAAGTAATTATTTTTACTTCTGACTTAAAAAAAAATTTACCAAAAAAAAATAAAGCATGTGATCTATATTTCTGTGTGTGTAGGAAAATTAATAACCTTTATTTTTTTATGTAACAGTCAAGTTTTTATATCCTCATATATCCTTACAAAAATACTTATAGTATATATGTATGTTATATTTCTTATTTTTTACGGTGTTATTATTTTTAAGTATCGTGTTTTCTGTCTAAAAACATAATCCTTAAAATATAAACATGTATAATAATAATTGTTATTATTATATCCAAAGAGACAACTGAATTTCATTTTTGTGGATATAATAAAAATGGAGAATGTTTTTGTTTGGTTTGTTTGGTTACGAAGGTAAGAAATATAATTTTCGTTTTTCTTTTGAGTTTTTCTCTCAAAGGTGTAATTTGGTTTTTTTGCGACTTGCGACACAAGGCCATTACCCTTTCAACATTTTGGTTGTTAAGAAGCAAAAAAAAAAGATTTATTTTTCTTATTTTATGATCTAATTTAAATTTATATATAAATTAAATAACTTGAAATGATATTAAATTTTATACTTATTAATATTTTATTAATTTTCAAATAAATTTTAACATTACCACAGAAAATAATTTTAAAATATATACCACAAATAGGAAATTTGATTGAGGTTTCAGGACAATTTTATAAAATGTTTATATATATAAATGTTCATTATATTGGTTTGTATAGATAATTAAGGAAACTACCTATATATACTATACACATATGTACATAGTGAATTATGTACAGTTACCATTCAATAATTTATGTTTCGCAAAAAATATTGGAAATGGATTGAACAAATTTCAGAGCTGTTTATGATAGTTTAATGGTAAATATAGAATATAAAATTCAACATAACAAATTCGTTGCCATATATAAACTCATTTACTTAATCAATTTAATTAAAATTTTCTACAATTTTATTTAAGGGTTAAACTTATATTTGTTAATTATTTAAAGAAAATTTAAATACCGTATACTTAATTATTACAGATAAGAAAAATTTCTATAAATGAAAAGCTTCCACCAGAAAATTGTTTTCCATTCTATGTATAATATTTGAATATGTTAAAATCAAAATGAAATTATCTTGTTACACAAAAATTTCAATTATAATAAAATTATCTTTGTTAAATTTTTCAATTTTCTTGATTTAATATAAATTTTATATTTAAAATATCATATTTAATCTACTGTATTAAATTTTATGCCTATCTATAATATTTGAGTAATTGATAGGAACAACACCAAAAAGATTTTTGTTTGTGAAGAAAACAGAAGATTTTTATTATTACCATATTTTGTATCAATATTTAATATTCCTACCATAGTTGTATAGTATTTTTTGTATGTACGTTAATATTTCATTTTTCCAATGAAATTTTTCATTTATGTATATACGAAAAGAGAAAATTTATATATACAAATTTTTATACATACAATATATTTTTTACTGGTATATTAATGAAATGGAAAATGAAATTTTAATTTTACATTATTTTTTCTTTACACTTTAAATGTAAATTACCTTATCGGCACCCTTCACACGAACTCAAACCATCCATTAAAAAATTTCCTAAAGAATATTGAAGAAAATAAGATAAAAATTTAAGATGTTTAAAATAAATGAAATTTTAAGGATGTTCAGTGAATGATTTTTCTTCTTAGTTTTTTCTTCGTATTTTTTTTTTATTTGTTTGTTCTTTCAACTTGAAATCTAGAATGCCTGACAGAGATTTTTGAAGGAAGATTTGAAAATGGAGAAAAATTGACTTAAAAAAAGAAATGAATATATAAAAAAAAAAAAATTTTGTAAATGGGTGCGAATTCTTTGAAGTGCAAAATAAGTTAAACGAACGAGGTTTTTTCATAACACATATATAAAAGATAGATTTATAATAGCAAATAAAAAATAAGATAAATGTTCAATTGTTAAAAAAAAATAAATTCTTTAGCGATTGAGAATTTTTCATAAAAAGTAAATTCAAAATTTTCTCCTTCTTTTTTTTTAAAATATAAGTGCAAAAAATTCGGTGTTATTCCTTTTGCAGGTAAATATAAAAATAAATAAATCTTAGAGCGATTTGAATATTGTTAAAAAAAAGTAAAGGTGGTGGTTATATGCTTTTTAAGTTAAATTCATCTTGAAAATTTGATATTTTTGTGTTCAACCATAAAAAAGAGAAACTTTTTTTTTTTTATGTAAAAAGGAATAAGTTATTTTCAAGTTAAATCATATTTTTTTCTGCTACTTTTATTCGTTCAAATTTCAAGTTGAAAGTGAAATTTAGATTTTTTTATATTTAAGTTTAAAAAAAAAAGGGTAGGATTATTACAATCAGCTATATTGAAATATGGAAATTCTTTACTTTGAAAGCAATAAAATAAAGAAAAATTTAAAATATTTTTGAATATTTTTGCAGTATATTCTTTAAAAATTCTAATTCCCAGAATAAGTATTTCTTCAAATTAAATGAGTCAGCATAAAATTTGTAGTATAAATTAGTAATCGACAATTCTTCTTTAACAATTACAAACCATATTAAAGGGATATTTGAAATGCAGTCACGTAATTACTCAAATTTTCTATAATACAATATATAAATGAAAATTGAAATTCTACATTTTGATTTATAATCCTGGAACAAAAATATTCAATTTATCAGAATTGTCTACAATAATTTTCTCTTCAATCAATTAAATTAATTTGTCCAAATCTATAATATCCTTCTTTTTTTGTTCTTTTGAAAGCTCTAACAATGTTCATTAAATTTTTGACAAATTAATTCTGTATTTAAGATGATATCTATGTGTTCATTTCAATAATCATAGTTTCTATGAAATAATAATGAATTAAAATAATCTTAAATACATATATGTATTATGATACAATATACATATATATACTTAAAGATAAATAATTTGCTTGTAAATAAAAATCATTTTTAATCAGTCATTTTAATTTCATTTGATCGATTACATATTTATTCCTAGTTTAATTATTAAATTTCTTCTATTTTGTCTAACATATGTTGTTAATATTGAAGAAAAATATATAATATAAGTAGTTATATAGTTCATTATCCTTTCACCACCATATAATAATTAACAAATTAATTAATGCCATATATATATCTAATTACCATAAAATATTATATATCCATACAAGTATAAATTTAGATCAATTATCTTAAGATTTTTTTTTTTCCAAATTCCTAAACAGAATATTTTTTTTTTATTTAGTTACGATAGAAACACTATATCATATTTCTTTAGTCAAAAACAACAACAAAAAAAAAGGTCCTAGAAAGTAATTAAGAGTAATTTTCCCACTTTTCTAATTTGACTATACCAGAAAATACAAAAAACTAAAGACTTTTTTTTTGTACGACATCACAATAACAAAAACCAATAGAAAAAAAAGATACTCTTACTTTTTTTTTTTTTGTAATACTAAAAGTGATAAATTCGAAATGTCTATACAGAATATTAACGAAAATTAAATGAATTTAGGTCCTTAAAAAATAGTTCAATGACCGTAATAAGGATACAATAGAGAAGAAAAAAAAAACTATTATTATACTGTGATTTATAATTATCTTTTTAAGCATATACGAAAATTATTTTGAATTTATGGTGATTAATTTCTCATTTTTATGTAAATATTTTTAATTAAGAAACATCAAATCTAACAAAATGAAAGTGTTGTTTTTTTTTTGGGTAAGATAACTAATAATAATAATGGTTATAAATGCCCATGAGGTTCCGATCCATTTTAGCGTAATTATATTTTACATATATAACCCATTTTGTTACATAGAAAGTAAAAGTTTTGGTTAGTTGGCGTTTTATGGGTTTGTTTTTTTTCTTGTTGTGTAAAAAAGTTAAAAACCATTAAAGCATAATTTGTAGAAAGTGTGGTTTTAATGTCTAAACATTTTATGGAACCCTTAAAATAACTCTTCTGGGAATTTAAAGTTGACTATAGATATTTTGTTAATGGAATTTATCTTAATACATTATACTCGTATAGTAAAAAATTTGGAATGTGGCTGGAAAGATGACAATTTATGTAGTTATAACAATTAATATATTTATATTCTTTTGTTTTCCTTAGGCTTTTTAGGTTTAAAAAATGCAAAAAATTCGTGAAATCAGCAATAATTTTGTATATATATAAAAACAATATTAATTATATTAAATTTTCTAATTTGAAATTGTGAAAATTTAATTTTCATTAATGTTGATTTTATTATTATTATTATTATTTTCAAAAGATATTCCAAATATTTCAAAAATTTATTTTAGTTGCTCGCATATATACATATATAAATTATAAATTAAATAAAATTCAGTATATAAGAAATTCAATGGAATTTTATAATTTTATTAGCTAATAAACTGATTAATTAAATTGGCAATGCTAATAATGATAATTACTCTATAATTATCTTGTATCTAAAAATATTTGTAAGGCTATATACAGACTAATGGTATTATATAAAGCGGCCAGATGGACCCAGTGGCAAATGAAACGATATTTCTAGTTTCGATGTTTAACAATAATTCTTCTCGATGCCGTTAACTATTAAGTATATATGCTGTAGCTAATTTTTGGTATTATTATGATGTTATTTGATATAACATATAAATGTAACTTTACTGTTGTTAGTCTGTACGAAGCTTTAATATCAAATTATATAATTACTAATTAATAGCCAACATTGATACGTAAAAAAAGAAATTATATAAATTTATTTTAATGACGAAAATTACTCTTTTTTATTTCCATGTAATTCAACAGTTGTTCGCAATAAAATATAATCTACTAATACATTGAAGTAAAAATTCTCATTTTCTCTAATAATATAACATATTAAATTTTCATTTTTAATCTTAGTATAATTGAAAAATCGATGGAAATTATTACAATAGGGAAAATAGAACTTTTTGTATATGTTTTCTAATATTAAATTAAATATTTTTCATTTTTCCTTGTTGTAAATATCCTTTTATATACATATTATAAAAAGAAGCTTATAAAATAATTTTACATATCTGACATGAAATGAAAAGAAAATCGATGATTTTATATAAAAGGACATTTTTTTTTCCAAAAAAATTTATATATGAGTAAAAAAAAATATAATTTTATTATATTGACAAAAAAAAATCAATTATTTTACCTTTTTAAAAAATATATTAAAAAATGTGAAACACTTTAAACCAATTATTATCCTTTACTTTCCAATAATATAATATATCCTTTTTTATGGTTGATATATTTAATTTTTGAATATATGATGGGTTATAGACTTTGTGTTTATATGCAGATTTTTTTGTTCGCAAATATATTCTTTTTTTTTTTAATTCCCTGAAGGATTTTCAACTTGGAAATATTATAAATTTATATAGTTTTGGTTGGATGATTTTTTTTTATACATACATACGAGTATACATATATAATATTCAATAAATATTTTATATAAAAGTCCTTTAGGCTTGAAATTGTCGATCCAATTTAATAAACAGTAGGACGTATACTATATGTATAGGCTGTACATAAAATTACCAATAATTTTACCGAATAGAACAAGAAAAGATAAATATGTATAATGAAAAAATATTTAAAGATGAAAATCTTGAAAAATTATAGCTATGTCCTTGTATAATTTTGGGATTAAATTTAGTATAAAAAAAAAAGTCTAAATTATTTACTTCCAGGCGAATAAATTTAATTTCAAAAAATTATATATAAATTTAATATACAAATATGGTTTTTTTTTTCAGGTACATAAATATGTTGTAAATGTGTACGTGCGTAGATCTTATAAAATTTCAAAAAGAAAATTATTTTCGAGGGTAGCAATAATAACAACAAAACATATAAACATAAGAAGTAAACCTTCATGCTAGAATTTTAACCATAAGTTTTAGTGTAGAAAATTATCCACGCTTTACATTTATTATATAACTCTAATTTAATATATAGGGTGATCATGGCAAATGAGTAGTTAAATATTCTTGATAAGCGAAGAAGAGATTCTGGCTGATTATACAGTATTTTTGATACAAAATATGATTCAATAATATTTAGGCGTTATACTGTATATACATGATAGTAATTGTTTCCTCTGGTCGAAACTCTTATTTATAAATAAACAATTTTAGGCAAATTTACAAATTATTATAAATAAAAGAACACATTTAATAACATTTACAAAAAATTAAAATTTTTCAAATATAAATTTTAATATTGTCAAATTCTGGCCGTTAAATTTAACAAAACATTTTAATTTTTTGTATTGTGTACTTAAAATCACCCTGTAATTTTATAATTTTCTTCGTATATACATACATAGTTTATTTATGATTACTTATTATTATGAGAAAAAAAAATATATAATAATACAAAATAAATGAAAATTATTATGTGCGTTTAGTATATGATCAAAAATATAAAAATAAAATAAAGGAAATACAAATAATAACCAACAAAATAATCATAATAATTTATATATAAATATAACAAAATTTCTTTTATATAGGTACATCTACATATATTTTTATTATTTTATTCGTTATGCTACGCAAAATACATAAACAAACATATGTACATATGTAGAAGAAAATAAAACCAGAAATATAATTTTCATATTTTTCTCTCATTATAATAGAATTGCGTAAAAATATAAATTTGAGACATTATTTTAACCAACAAAAATAAATAATTTTTTGTATAGTTTAACATTAAGTAGCTCTTGAATTATACATGAAAAAAGTGGTTTATTTATATTTTAGGTGATTTTTAATTTCTGTTTTCAAAAGACACAGTTTCGGAATAATCAGAATAATTTCAAGTAAATTTTGATGAACTATATCTAATCGAGAAAATTAACCTTTTCAGTACTGTTAACTTTTAAATTCAGTCATCATAAATCAGTTTTTTTGATATTTTAACTTTGATTGCCATTTTTAAGATAATGCATATATTTAGGCGTAAGGATGAAAATTTGTTTTTTTATTAAGGCCCTGTGTAAATTGGTTAAAAATAGTTAAAAATTCAAAATTTTGACAAGCAAATTCGAAATTTTGACATTCAAATTTACCTTTTCCAGGCGCGGAAAATTTAACTTTTATGTCAAAATTTCATGACGGTCTGGGAAGCTATAAATTTTGACAAAATAGTTAAATTTCATTCTAACCTAAAAAATATCTTGAATTTAATTTTTAATTCATCTTGAATTTAATTTTTAATTTGAATTGTCCAAATTTTAACCAATTTAGACAGTGTAAAAAATATTTACCACGATTAAATATCTTTCACCTTCGCAAAAATTATTTCACCTTTTTTTAACTTTTTAATTTTTTAACCAAATTATACAGGCCCTTAATTACAATTTTTAATTTTTATATAAAACTTTATGAAAATTCATTTTAAAATTTAATATTTTCTTAACGAAAAACTTCTATACACAAAAATGTTAAACAAAATTATTGAAATAGAAAAAACTTCCAAGAGACTAAATTAATATCTTTTTCATCGTATAAAAAGATTTTACTTAAGTTCATATACAAAAAAATAAAAAATCTGGAAATCTTTGGAAATTATATACTTAAATTATTGTTTAATATATTCTAGCAAATCGTCCTTAAAACTTTATATATATATGTAAGAGAAAAAACGAAAAGAAATAATTGTGCATATTTTCTTTTCACAAAAACTTTTAATAATAAATTATAATAATATAAAAATTTGTTAAACAAAGTTCATAATTTTTTTTTTTTTTGCTGAATAATTTAATTTCCATATTTTTTTTTCTTCAAGTTTTCCTTTTTTTTTTTTTAAACATTCTTATACATTTTTATTTATTTTCACCTTTAGTATATATACCTGGAAAAAGTCTTAAGATAAAAAAAAAACTTTTCATAAACATTTATTCCACCATTTTTGTATATTTTTTTACGATAATTTAAAAAAAAAATAAATAAATATACATATTTTCCCAGCACATTCGTAAGCAACAGTAAAAAAACACTTTTTATGGTTAAGAAATTAACAAAAAAAAAAAAAAACAATTCGTTTGGTTCTGTGTTCATGAAGTCAGTTGACAAATAATAATATTTTTTGGCATACTAAAAATATTTTTAATGGAAGAAAATATCCTTTGAGAATATTATGGAAAACAATTTTTTTTTTCTGGTGATTCTAATTTTACCTTAACAAACTTTTTATATATATACAAAATATACAAAATTTATGAAGTGCAGAACGTTTATTATAAAGTTTGTATAATGTTTTCAACAAAGCTTCAAGGCCCACCAAAAGGAAATTATTATATATTTTATATTTTCATATTTTCCTATTTCGTTTATTTTTGAAATTAAATTACATTTTTTATTTTCTTTATTATTACAAGAAAATGAAAATGAAAAAAAAAAACATCTAACAATATAAAAAAAAAAATTGAAAATTGCCTGAAAGAAAATTTGAAAATTTAAAAAATATATGTACATATATATGTATATAAAAAAAGTTTTGGGCAAATTATTGAGGCCGCTCTTTATCTATGTGAATAAGGAAAATTAGAGCTTATTTAAAAGATGAAAATTTTTGTTCGAAAATTGACAAGTTTTTTTTGTTCTGCAAATTGGAAAATTGAATTTTTATTTTATTTATTTTTTTCAAAAGAAAAACTTTTTTTATTTTTCATTATTTTTCTTGAAGGATTTTTTTATAGTATGTGTATGGTAAATTTAATAGATTTTATTGTATAATAATTATTAGCAATTGTGTGTTTATAATCTTTAGAGGGGATTATGAATGAAATGGAAATATATATATTAATTATCTAGAATATCCTTTAGCTTCCTTAGACATTTTCTATATGTATAAAAACTAAAATTTTATATTTTATTATACGGTAAAAAACAAATTTGAAAAGTTTTACGTTATTTTTTATAACTCGAGGAGAAGTTGTGATGATTTATTTCTAATTTCTAATTTGTAGTTTAAACTCGATGATTACCAGGAAAATTAAAATCGAGAAAAATGAATATAAACAAAAAAACGCTCACACAAAAAAAAGGTGTTAATTTCCATAGAAATTCTTACAATCACACATTACTCCATAAATTTAATCATATTATTTAAATATTAACACAAAAATATAAAATGTAAATACTTAATTCTATAGATTAAAAGCTTTTTTCATTTATATAACATTTTATATAGATTATCACTAATTTTTCCCTATCGCATAATGATGAAAATTATACCAACAACAACAGCAAAAATGAACATTTTCCTTGATTATTAAATACATTTTTTTAAAATTAAATAGGAAAATCCTCGTATTAATACAACCAAATGATATGTACAAAATATAAATAAAAATTCAGCCTATATGCAAAAACCACTAATATTTTATCACATTTATATGTTGGCATTTAAATAAGCTTCTATAATGTTATTAAAAAAGCTTATCATTATATTTTTGTATGGTTTGTTATAGATAAACAGCGAATTACCAAAGTATATAATGTCACACCTTTCGACAATATATCCATATACATATATATATATACCTATAGACAACACAATTAACTATTTTTACTTTGAACAGGTGTAAAATATTTAAGAATATTTATAATTATATATATTTATCTAGATTTACATAAATTTTAATATTTTTATTTATATATGATTAAGTATGTTTAAAATATATTTTCGCGTTATTATACACACACAACTGATTACAGAAAAAAAATTATTATTATTTTTATATTTGATAATTTAAAAAACGATTACACCATGTTAAATATTTTCTCCCTTTTCTTTAATTTGTAAAATTTCAGGTTTGTGGAAGCAGAGCGCACAAAATGAACTTACGTTGTTTTAAAATTGTTTGCAAAATTTGCTCTATATTAGATGCATTATATATACCTACTAAGGATATATACTACATTCATCCTAATTCAAAAAAGCCTATGATTATGAAATTATTATAAAGATAATTGCACTTGGTTGGTAGGTAAATTATATTTTGGATATTAAAAATGGTGAAAAATTTCTGTTCAAAATGTTAATTTAAAGTAATTAAGGATTATATGTATAAGAGATTACACAAAAAACCATTTCCTTTTCATATTTTTTTCTTAGAGAAATTAAATTTTTAGAAATTTTCCGCAATATTTTGTGTTAAGTCTCCGGAAAGTTTATATTTCATAATGCAAATACGAGTAAAGAAAATTTTCATTAATTTTAACATATATTTTTGAAATTTCACAATTAAATATAAATTAAACGAAATTCGTATAATTATTATAGTAATAAAACAAACTTTTACCTAGAAGATTGTCCTAAAAGACATAATGAGTGTTTCTGGTTCGAAATTAATATTGTTTTTGAATCGAATAGAACTAATAACGAACAGAATAAACGGTAAATGAATAAGATTAACAATATATTTTGTAAAATGAAATTGGTAAAATGAAAATAATTTTTTTTTAAATTTAATTCAATGATTTTGTACATGACAATGTACATGAACATAATACCACATGATGGTAATGAAAATTCTTTCAAACTAAGAGAAAATTTTGAAAAATTATCTTTTAAATTTTCTTAATTTTTCAGAAATATTTTCAATTTCATTTTATTGAAATTATTTTTTTTGCAAATCTCTTTTATTATCAAAATAATATAAAAAGTTTTTCTCTTTTTTTGAAGAAGAAGAAAATCTTCTTTTTAAATTATTCTTTAATAAAAAAAACAAACTTTTTCCCAAAATAAAAATAAAATCAACTTTTCTTTTAACAAAGAAAAATATTATTTTTCTTTATAAATTTTAAACAAATTATTAAAAAAAAAAATTCTGTTTTTATTCTGTTTATTTTTGTGATTGTTCTAAATAGGAAAATTCTATTAAGTATTTTTCTAAGAAAATTATGAACTTTCTAATCTCAAAAATCAATTTCAATTCTTTTTGAAAATCTTCTATACATTTTTTTTTATTTCAAATTTTATGTCTAACGATTAAAAAATGATTGATAATCATAAAAAAATATAATTTTTCTATATTAAATATTTAGGTTAATTGGTTAACAAATAAAATAACAAATAATTAATTTTTTAATTCGGAATTTTCCAGTTAATTTCATAAATCATTTTTCCAAAAAATAAAAAAATTATAATAGCATCTATAAAATGTCTTGAAAATTTTTTTATTAAATTATTTATTTACTTAATGAAAAATTCTTGCCACATTCCCAAACTAAAATAATAAGTCGCCAGCCGCAGACCGACGCCACCACTTGTACATTTATTTTTTGGCTAAAAGATTGTAAACATTTTCACACCTTTTAAAATTAAAAGGAAATTTCCAAATAAATTGTGAAAATAAAAATCGTATAACATTGTGAAAAATTTTGTGGTATTTTTGAATATTTTTTTTTATGTGTTAGATTAAAAATTTACTACGACTAAACGATCTCGTTTATATCTGCAATTTATTTTCTATCAAAATAAACAAACAGAAAATTAATATTAAAAAAATATTACAATAATTTTTGAAAAAAAAACAGCTGGTAACAGATTTAATTTGAAAAATTACTTAAAGATTTTTGTAACAATTACAAATAATAATTATTGTAGAAATTTGAAGACTATGAAGGGTCTATTAATTGATTTAAGGACATTATAAGAACAAAGGTAATTAAATTTATAAACTATATTACTTTTCAGGGTCATTTGATGCCTAATTATGTTTACCACTTATGTGCATCTGCATGAGTATACTTGCAACTGAATAGTATGTCCAAAATGGCCATATAAATCTGATACATATTTCTAACATCCTTATGGCCGAAACACAATGCCAGCTTTGGCTGTGACTGTAACTTTGAAAAAGTTTCAACATATGAAAATCAATAGAAATAAGCACAATGCTGGCTGATAAAAAAAAAACCAACGCCGAGTTTCAGCAATGCTGAAAAAATAACGCCAGCGCTAGAAAATTTATATGGCACTACTGTCAATTATAAGTTTTGGGGGCAATTTATTGTTAAATATATATGTATGTATTATATTTAGGCAAATTTTGCGCATAAAATTATTTTGACATATATTAGTAAATTTTCCAACGCCAGCATTGTGTTTGGGTCTAGCTTTAACGCTACAGTTACAGTTAAAGCCACAGCCAAAGCTGGCAATGTGTTTCGGCCATTATACTTTTAATATTCCAACATACTCAACAATATTCTTTTCAAATCTATTTAAATGAAAATATTTTAATTGTTAGCTTGAAATTATATTGGCAAAAAGAAATCTCTTCCGTCAGTTTCATTTTTGAGTGAGTCTATGACCGATAAGATGATTTTTATGCTGTCTGCCAAAAATAATATATATGTACAATATTATTATTATATATTATTATTTTGGGAAAACACTTTTGAATAAAGCCAGAGAAAAAAATTCATTGACCTCATTAATAAAAAAAATGTGAAAAAGATTAAAAATTCTTTTCGTATACCAAAACAATAATGAATCCATCATTTTTTTACGAATATTTATTTATTATTTCATTTTTTTTGAGAATATTTCTTGAATAAAATTTATTTATTTTTCCATAAAATGGAAATGCTTTTAATAGGATGTAAAATTTATTTAAATTTGAAACGCACAAAAATGTAAAAAAATGTAAAATGTAATATTTCCTTATTGCAGACATATAATCGGATTCCTATTAATGATAAAAGGATCACTAATCCTTATATACATATAATTGAAGTAAATTATTTTTCAATACTTGAGTTTTTAAGGGAATATTATTAGAATGTACCTGAATACATTGAAAGTGGTATTAACTAAGTTCAATGAAATCCTTGAAATAATAAATTATACTTATCTAATTTTCACTATGGTATTTTAAAAAATTTTGATTGAAAATTCGTTGAATTCAAATCTATGGTAATTGTAGTTCATTACTTAATTTATTAAAATTTAAATTTTGTAATTGTTTCTGAAGAAAATTTTGATCCTTTTTATAATTTAGAAGTATATTCGATATGTAATATAAATATTGAAATAAAATTAATTTCAAATTTAATTTCTTATACCGTACACAAATTTAAATTTAATTGAAAATTATTAAAAATTCTTCAAAATTTATTATTATAGATTAAAAATAATTTTTATAATGATTTTACCAAAAATGAACTAGATAAAAATTTTTATTCATCTAATCCGTAATTTTTATTAAAAGGATTTCATTATAAAAGCATATAAAAATATTAAAAATCCTTTTTTACAAACTTCTTTTGAACCAATTTTTTTATAATCCTTTTAAAACAATTAAATTAAATCTAAATTTGTTAACTTGTTTACTGTATTTTAACCCAGAATTTTGTTTTTTTTTTAAAAAAAAGAAACATTTTTTTTAGTCGTCCTCATCCAGAGATTAAACAGATTTCTGTAATATTTTATTTTATTTTTAAAAAAACATGTCCTTTTTCGGTCATGTTGTGATATAATAGCATATCTGTTTATAAAAATTTATCCATCCAACAATGTGGATTTTATGTTAGAACTTAAGCTTCTCCAATTATATAAAGCTATAAAACCAGATATCAAAATAAGCTTTAATTTTTAATATCCATAAAAAAAATACAAGAAAAAAGAACAAAAGAATTTTAGTATTTTGAGGTCTTGTTGTGAGTAATGTCACTTCTATATTAGTTCATTAACAGCTTCTAATTTTTTTCTTTTTGAATTATTTACTATGAAATATGCAACTATGAAAATTTTATGGGAAAATTAAATTTATATATATTTTTTTAAAAAGTGATTCATAAATAATAATAAAATTCACACATTTACGTGTTCTATGACATTTTTGACCGTATTTTTTCATTCATTTTTTCAACTAAAAAATATTGCCAAAAGAAGGCTCCAAAATTAACAAAATTTATTTATAAAATCATAATGCGTACTTTTTTAGTTCAATTTCTCAGGATACGATGGCAAATTTTCTATTTATTTCATTTAAAATTAAGGAAATCATTAATTTTAATAAGATTTTTTTTTGTATATACTCATATTTAAAGTAAATTCAAGATGCTCCAATCTCTTTTCTCTCTACTATGTCAAATAGCTTCATATACTTTACACATTAAAGCTTAATCGACTTTTTAGTATTTCAATTATATATTTTTAAAAATATAAAGTAACAACAGAACATTCTAAATATACACTTTTATAGTATATACAAAAAAGACTACAAAAAACATTGCTTTTTTATGTTTTACAAAAAATGTGTATATTGATTTTCCCGCCTTTGGTTCGTTTCTGTATATAATAATATATACCAAAGAAAAAACCTATAAATAAACATAATTTTTTGGAAGCAAAAGATACAAATTTGTTAAAAAATAATTAAAAATTGATTTTTCGTTTTTGTTGTTTAGCATTTAATATGACCTGATGCTGTCGCTTTGATACCCAAAAATAGAATATTTTAATAAAATTTTGTATATATACCAAAAAAAAAATTTTTTACATGTTGACAAGCAAATTTATATTTACACTTTTAAAAAAAATGTAAAATATATTTATCTTGGATTAAATTAATTAAAAAATACTAAAAACAAAACTACTAGAATACAAAATTTTATTTTTAATATCATTTCAACAGATAACAAAAAAAGAATTGATGCAAATAGTAAGTAAAATTTAAATATATACAAATTTTCATTTTCCACACTATACTAAAACAAATCCATCGACCTCGAACTCTTTTTTTGCATAATATTTTGTACAATTTTCCCTCTTTTTTTTTTGCTCATTTTTACATTACATAGTTTTTCCTTCGTTTACTATGGACAATAACACAGAGCATTCTTCTCTAAACCTCAATTTCATTTTCTATTATGCTGGCATTTTCATAATTTTTCTTTATTTTTTCAATTTAAAATTGTATTGTACATTAACTAAGCTTTCATTTCCTGTTTATAATGATTACAGAAAAAATCGTTTTGTTTTTTATCATTATTTTTGTAATAATGCTTATGTGCAACATAGTTAATGCAGAGGTCAGCATATTTTACTTTGTTTTTGTATATAACCACAATGAAAAATTTTCAATTGAATTAATTTTTGTATTTTTAATCTATTTTAATTTTTTCGGTTTTTTATTTCGACAAAAAAAATGATATATTATAGTGAAAATCTTTTTGTTAATAAATTATTTTCCACTGTTATGTTTTTTTTTTAGTATTTTCACAGGAAATGTTCAGGATAAAGGATATACAATTTTCCGAATTTTTTTTTAAATATGAAAATTCACTCTGTAATTGTTAAATAATCATAATAATACATATTTAAATATTTAATGTGGGGAATTTAGTGAACTTATACGTAAAATGTAAGAGATGAAAAAAAAAAATAATGTATAATAAAAAAATTATATTTTTAGATTATTTATTTCGGGAAATGTTAGACCAGAAGGTTAATATGCCACAAGATTTTTGAAATATAATATTTAAATATTATACATGATTACAGTTGAATCTCATTATAAAATGTATAATATATTTTAACGAAAAAATAAATCTTACAAAACTCGAAACTTTTATAATTTTTGTGGGAAAATGAATTCTCAATTTTTCTCCATTTTACTAGTAGCTCAAAAGCTCACTAAAAATGTATTTTACTTAGTACTATAGATTGTACTCTAAATATTTTGCTACAAATTAAAATAATTTGATTAAACTAAATCGTTTGAATTATACAAATTTTAATGTTTTACTAAATTTAAACATTAAAACCAGATTTGTTCATTAAGCGATACATTTTTCATATCATAAATGAGTCTATTCTATGGTATTATGTATTAAAAAAATGTATTTTTAATTTTTTTAGTTATATAGATACACAACAATGTATATATGCCCAGTAAATAATAATCTATGATCTATGATAATATTTGGATATATTCTATACTGAAATATTGTATCAGTAAACGAGGAAGGAAGGAATTACAATAAAAACAGAAAATCAATTTTAAATTTATCTATACTTAATGTAGATAAAAAATAAAAATAAAAAAAAAAAGGTAAAATCCAGAATAAATTTTGTGTTATGTGTGATTTGTTAAATTGATTACTGACCTAAGTTACTTTACATATATCACATTATATTGTAATGAAATGAATAATGTATTATCTATTGATGCCATTAAGGTAAATTAAAAATAGATTTTATTTTGCTTTTGTAGCCTTGACTTATGCTTTAGCTTAGCATATTCAGTTTTGTAATGTTGACATTATTTGTACAGTTTTCTTTAAAGATAAAAGCAATGAAATAAATTTTTAAAATATATTTAAAAATCTTTTATATATATAGATAAATTGTTCATCTGTCTGTTAGATAATTATATAGTTGAGCTAAAATTGATTAATCAATGAGATCAGAGAGAAGACTATTTTATTCCATTTAATAGTGAAATTTTCAAAAAAAAAATCCAATTAGAAACTTTGGGAAGAAATAAGATATTTAATATACAATTAAATATATATGTACTAATTTTCATTAAATTATAATTGGAAATTAAAGTAATTTGATATTTTTATAAAATTTCATTGCGAATTAAATAACCGAACCACATAAAAATCTTTCACCATAAACCATAGTCTAATAAAAAAAAATCTCTCTGATATATTAATTCCTTTTTATATATTATACTTAAGTAATATAAATCCATTAAAACCACAAAAAAAGGATTGATAAAAAAAAAACATTTTAGTCATTTCAATAAGTAAAAATATCAAAGTTAAATATAAAATTACAATTTAATATATTTTTCTATTAAACATTCCTTTACTATTTCTCGTTATTATTACAAGTCCTTGATTTTTCTTCGGATTATTTAAATCCATTAAAAAGTAATCTAACAGAAAAAACAAGAAATTCGTTAAAAAGAAACATTTAAAAACATTTCACTAAATAATTTATATACATACTTATATATATGAAATTTTCTTTTACAATTTAATTATTTAAGATAAATTATTGTAACATAAATAGTTAATAAATTTTTAATGGATAATTAATCCTAATCTTTTAACATATTAAATTGTATAATGTATAATCCAAAAACAAAATAGAAAAAGATATAAATATTTTTAGTATAATAATATGAATTTCCAAAAAACATAATATTTTACCAACTAGAAAATTACAAATGAAGAATTTAAAAAGAAATATAATTTTCAATATTATGTAGGAATAGAATGGAATTGTTAAAAAAGGATATAATAATCCTATCGTGCATAAATTAATTCACCAAAAAAACCATGATGAGTAAAATAATATGAAAATTGCGTAAGAAATACTCTATCTGGCTATGAAATTGTAAAAAAGAAAATTTAAATTGTGATGAAAAAAGTTGGTAAAATTTATTTTAAAACTGCGAGAAAATAAATGTGTAAAGTTAATTTGATTTGTAATATCCTTTTTGTGAAATTTTATTTATATATAGTTTTACTTTTAAATATCCTCTCTTCATATAGTTATTTTATTCAACTATTTGATGACAGCATTATTCAGGTCACAATTTATATAATTAAAGCTAATAAAGCTAATAGATAGTCTAATAGATAGTTTATTTCCAAAAATTCCAAAAATTAAAAATAATTCTTAATTTAAAATTAAAATTTATATTTATTTTTTAATGATTTTCTAGGAATTAGGAAATTACTTCATGTTGTCTTCTTTTAGTGTAGAGATCAAATAGCATGTATATAAAAATAGGTTTATGATTTATAGTACAGAATTTATTACTCGTATATCCATTTTAAATTAATTACGAAAAATTCTGTCTTGTACAATTTTATATTTTGAACAAAATATTGTGTAATACTTATACAAATTGTTTTAATTTATATTTAAAACTTTTATAGACACTTAAAAACTACATAAACTATACTGAACACACATTATATAATTTAACAACCATTTTTATAACAAACAGTTTAACCAAAAAAAAAACACAAAACAAAAACTTTTTCAGAAATTTTCCAAGGTAAAAAATTGTAAAACAAATAAAGTTTTTTTAATTCTATGATATAACATAAAAGAGAATTTTTAGTTTTTTACCTGAACAAGTTGGAAAAAAAAAATGTTGTGTACATTCTAGCAATTAAATTAAATCACAGATTTTCATTTATATTTATTATTTTTTTTTATTTGAAATTTTTATTAATTTGCAACAACAATAAATTAATCTGAATAAAAAGAAAATAGATTTCCGTTCCAGAAACTATGAAAAAAAGATGATAACCAATAGCAAATAATAAAGAATACTTTTCATATTTTTAATTTGTGAATATTTAATAATAATAATAATGAAATACTATAAGGAGAGCAGAATATAGAAAAGATATTCAAATATAAACGGAGAAATAATGAAAAATTATTTCAAAAAAAGGTAAATATACCACATAATATTATCTATTTTTTAAAAACTGAAAAGTTTTTCATCATAAAAGCAATTTATAATTAATATTTCTAGTAATTTTTTTGTTAGTGGAGTTAAAATGAAGAGTCGTTTCTTTTTAGGCAGATGTAACTTAATTAAAATAATCAGAAATTAATCAAAATAAATTCTGTTTTAAGTTTGTGAATAACTAAATTAGATTTATTTCCCTTTTTATAAAACTAAACATTTTAATTTTTTAATCAAATAATTAATATAAATGAATTAAATAAAAATAAATAAATAAAAAGTTAACATATTACAAACAATCTTACAAAAGTACATCTGAGCAAAAAATATAGTAAAAGTTTTACAGAAGAAACAACTAAACACCATAACCATAAATAAACTTATAATTTTCCTTTATTTTTATAATATACAACATAAAAGTATATAGGGGAGAGGCCCATACAGTGACACACTTTTTTTTCAAACGAGTATAACTTTTTTTTGGAAATAATGTTATGTACTTATATTACCTTAAAAGTTTCGTTGAAGAGTTCTGAAAATAATAACAAGGCAAAAGGAGTTAAATTATTCCTTTTTTCTGAGTTAATAACATTTTTGTCAACAAACCTCTATCTGTGTCACTGTTAAAAATGGTGCCATACAGTGACACAAACAGTATCCTACTATGACACACTGGTATATTTCAGTGACATCAGTGATAATTTTATAAAAAATTTTCATTAAGACATAAACTATTTATAAAAAAATAGTTTTATTGAATATAATCTATTTTTTATATATAAAAATTCCATTTTTTGTTAGTTTTAGACTTCACATATATGAGATAAATTATTAAAATTATTTAATTAATTTCTCTGAAGAACTAAAAACAAAACGAATTCGTAGTGTTTTAGAAAATAACAAACAACCAAAATAAAATGATATAATTGAAAATAAAAATATTTATAGAGAAATATTGTAAAATATAGAGAAATTTTTTAATTTTCCTTTTGTCACTGTTCGAACACTGACACTGTGTCACTGGTTGAAAATTTGTTTTTTCTATAAATGTATTATTTTTTAATTTTATTTAAATACCGAATTAATTTTATTTATTAAATTTATTAATATATTAATATCTATATTTTATGGTAAAATTATAATATTCACAATAACTACTTCCTTTCAATTTTTATTTAAAAAATACAACAGTGCAAAAATTTTTTTCTTCACTAGAAAATATGCACTTTTACTTTTTTGCGATGTTATCGCGATTGCACCAAAAATATAAATGAGTCAAAAGAACGAGAATAACAAATAAAAAAATTATGTTTAAGGACGACATGTCGAAACATGTCCGTTTAAAAAATATTTTGAATGTGTCACTGTTTCACCTGTGTCACTGTATGGGGCTCTCCCCTATGTATGTAAAAAGGAGTTATCATTTTTTTTTGTGTAAATAAAAATATATAAAGAAAAATTCCCATTAGGATAATTTTAATCCTTATTAGAACTCATCATTTTTATTTTACGAATTCTTTTCAAAAAAAAAAAATAAATAAATTCTGACAACTGGAAAAGAAAGGTGAAACTTACTTATTGTTTGCAAAAAAATTATCTAAAAATTTATATTTTTTTTTTGTACATTTTGTTGCCGCAATTTATAAGAGAATTTCGGAAATATTTTACAATACAGCCGAAAAAGGATATGAAAACTCCAAAAGTGCCTTGCCCACCAGGAAGATTCAAAACTTTAATAATTAACTATGGCTACAAACTTTTAATCATTATACAAAATAGAATATAAAGTACAATGTACAACTTATACGTGTCCTTAAGCAACTTATTATATAATTTAATTTAAACTCTCCTATATATATCCTTAAGCGCAAAAAAAGAGTCAAACTTTGCCGTATCGCATCGTTAATTTTTGTTAACTAAAGTTTCCTCTATATTTTATAGTCATTTTATTGGTCACCAAAAAAAAAAACATGAAAAACCTTTAAGGATATTTATTAAATTAAAAACTTAAAAAAAGAAATGTAGTCGTCCTTCCAACAGAACTTTTGCTTTCATATTATTATTATTTTATATTAGATTTGCTATCCTAGCGGTTATTTATATCAAAATAAAAATTATTTCATTTTATATATCCTTTTTTTTATCCTTTATAATACATAATTTTAAGGATATTTAAAAAGAAGGATACACATTACGATTGCTTATATTAATCTTTTACGGTGGTCTATTTTTAGGCTTATTTTTTATATAAAAAAAATAAATTGTTTGTTTGTTTGTTCTTTTCAATAAATTTTATAAATATGCGTTTTTACCCTCAGTTAATAAAGCTATATATGATCCTTTGGGAATTTTTACTGTTGTATTTTTTTTTAGAGGTTTTCAAAAAAAAAAAAAAAAAAACAGAATTATATCAGCTTACGACTTCAAAATTTACAAACACAGAAAAATATATAAAATAAAGCGAAAAAAAAAAATACAATCCTCAACATATTTTGTGCTTAAAGAAATATTTTGAAATAAAACAATTGTATGTACGAGTATAAAATAAATATATTAACCTTGAAATTTATGATAAGTTAATCCTAATTTTGTTTAATATTCTTCAACAACAAAAAAAGTCTGTTACCGTACAATAAAAAAAAAACATTAAAAATATACAAAATTTATTAAAAATTTATTATGTGAATCCTTATTAAACAAAAGTTACATTATACAATATATTTCTGTTAGGATATAAATAAATTAAATAATGCATATTTTTAGGTGGGTTTTGGTATTATGACATAGCAAATTATAATCATATTTATCATAAATATAATTATACAAAAAAAATTAAATTTATAAAACCACAAAATGTTAATTTAAATTTAAAATTGATTATTATAAAAACTGAATTATATATTTTTTTTTAAATCCTTCATTATTGTAGCTGATTCAACCCCAAAAATATAAATAAAATTAATGACAGGAAAACTGATTGAATTTTATTTTTATATGATCAGAAAATTATTTAAATTTTAAATGAATGACTAACACAGCCAAAAATTTTATATTAAATTGTAAATTATAAACAATTTAAATTGGAAATATAAATTGAATTTTTTGGAAAATTTAATTGTGGATTTTGGTAAATTTAAAAATTTATATAAATGATGGAAATTTATTAATTATTTATATATTTGGTTGATGATTTTTAATTGAATAAAAAATATTTCATAATACATTATTTGAAAAATGTTAAAATTTATTTTATGTAAAATATTTATTTTTGTAATTTTTTAATGTACCTATGTACTAGGAAAATATTAAGTGAATAGATCAAATTAAATATTTATAATTTCGATTACCATTAATTTATTTTTAAATGATCAATTAAAAATATCAAATGCTACAAAAAAAAAACAGTAATTATTATAATGATTCTAAAATAATTGTCCGTCACAACTGGTTCATTAATATTTTAAGAGATAGAGATATAGAGTAATTAAAAATTTTTCAAGTTTCTTATTCATTTTGCTTTTAATATATCAAATATCTGATTAATATAATTAAATTATGACTAAATTAATTGAGCGTGATATTTTTTTTCTCTAAAAACAATAAATGGTAAATTTACTTCCATGTTATTCTTTACATTTCAATAATTTGTAATTATTATTGCATACCAAAGGTTCAAAATTGTATTCAATAACTTATAAATTTTATGTATTAAAAGACAATTGAAATATCAAGAGAAAATTAAGTAATTATTAATTATTTTTTATTGTATATAACAAACAAATAAATTTCCTTTTAGTTGATTAATTAATTTAATTGCATAAAATCTTATCTTTTTCAATTCGGAAGAAAATCTTAATTAATAATATATAAGTACAATCATTTTTGAAACACGAAATAATTTCAAGTGAAAATTAATTATATGTAATAACATGTTGATTATTTAATAATTAAAATCGTATTTGCTTAAAGAATACAAAAAGATTAAAGCATATATTTGCATATTTTTAGGATATTAAAGTATTAATAAAACTTGAATATTTTCAGGCACTAAAATTATATTTAAATTTTTTTTATATTTAAAAAGGAAATTTTCTTAAATATTTACATATAAATAATTAATTATATATTATAACACAATTTTCTTAATTAAGTTTCTTGACAAAATTAAATTTCTTATTACAATTATAATTTTTAAATTTTATATAATTGTATAAAAATTTTATATACATATAAGATTCTTAATTTAAAATTTTTGTCCAACAAGAAAAAAGGTAAAGCATATACATACTTCAAAAAGTTTTTCATGAAAAATAAGGCAGTAAAATTTTCTTCAAATTGAAAGAGAAATAAAAAAATAGGTCAAATAAAAAACTTTCGACAAAGACGAAGAGAATACGGAATTGAAAAGAAATTCGTTAACATTAAAACAAATTCAAATAATGTATACATAATAAATAAAAAAAATTGTGTAGTGTCTTTGGACATTAAAAATTTTATTTACTTTTCTTATTTTATATGAACATAACATAAAAAGTACGTGAAAAGAAATATAATAATAATAATAATAATAAAAACATTAAGGTATATACATGAAAATATCATTTCCGACCGTTGATTTAATGATTTTCTTGAAAATATTATTCTTTTTTTTATATTTATTTATTTTATAATTTCTTCCGTCAATTTATCAAATTGAGGTAAAGGCTCCTGACATTCCATTAAAAATTATAGGTTAGAAAAAAGAAAAAAAGAAATGTGCTATAAAAGGATATAAAAATGTCAGTTAATAAGACTACATAAGTGTCAAGAAATATATATTTGCGGAAGTTGAAAAAAGTGAAGAAAAAAAACCATATGAAATTTAAATGGTAAAAAATACTGAAATTTTATTGTAGGGAAAATGAACTTGACATGTGAAATTTTTATTTCTTGCCATAAATGTGAACATTTTTTAAGTGAAAATTTCAAGAAAACTTGAAATTTTGTCATAAAATATAAACATTACGAGTCCTAGAACAAATTATTTCGAATAATAAATATAGAAAATTTAATTTACAAATGTTAAGTTACGAAACTGTTAAATAGTGCCTAAAACCATGCAATTAATAAATAAATAAATGTCCTAAAAAGATAAAATTGTACAATTCAAATTCAATTGCAATAAGATATAAGTAGAGGTAAAAAATAGCGCTACAAAAATTATTCAATAAATATTGAGAAAAGTTAAATAATTTCATAAATTTAAAACTAATATTTCCATTTTTAATAATTCCGACAGCTAATATTAATATACTAGACCTCTTACTAAATAAGAAACAATAATAAATTCATATATAAATAATATTTCCCGCCACTTGCAGGACTATTAAAATGACACTTTTAATTTTTTGTGCAAACATTGACAGCACACACATAATAAGGATCTATAAAAATAACACTAAGTTTTCTTTTCCTAAAAGTTAATTTCCTAATATAAATTTTTTCTGTATACATATATGTACAAGAAAGTTTCTATTAAAAATATTTGAATTGTTCTACAAGAAAAATCCTTATCCATGAACGTGCAATTAAAGTCAAGAGTTTCAACATTGAAATAACATAAAAAACCAAGGATATAAATTTAGACTATATTTTCGTTTTTTTGAAATATTTTTCCTTGTAAACATAATAAAATGAAGAAAAAAAAAAAGCAGAAACGGTTTGTTTTTTGTTATGTTTTCTAATATCCTTGCGAAAAAAAAATAAAAATTATGAGGTTAGAGGACACAGGATGCCATTTAATAAGAATAAGAATATTCCTTAAAGCTTTTTATATTGCTTCTATTATCCTTTCGTGATGAAATTTAGGTTATAATGTCAGGATCTCTTTTTCCATAATTTTTGTATATATTTTGGTATCATATGTTGTTGAAGACATTTTATTATGATGAATAACTTATTTTTTTGTTTTTGGGTGTACAAATAAAGTTTGTGTTAGTCAAGGAAGAAAGCTATTTTCTGGTATTGTTTGGGTTATTTGAATGCTTGGGGTATCGAAATACCCACGAACATTTTTTTTAATGATGTACCATTGGCATAGTCCAAAAGAAATATTTTAAGTGTTGAGAGATGTGTGAAAAACGTGAGATAAATTTCTTATTATATATTTTTTTTTTTTGATTTTGTTGTTTGTTTACATATATATATTTTTTTTTTATGTATACGTATAAAAGGAGAAAAAAAAGAATAAAAGGATTTATCTTAATAAAGATCCTAACGACAGGTTAAGGTTTATATAGGCGTATTGTATAGATTTTTAATGAAATTTTTTTCTGAATGGCGAATTTTTTATGTTTTTTTTTGTTATTTTTGCTGCTATTTATTTATCCTTCATCACAATTTCATTTTGGTTGGGCCTAATTTGATATGCAGATGGTGAAGTGTGAAACCATTTAGGGTAGCTTAAAATTAAGGATCGAATATAATTGGTGATTTATTGAAATTTTAATAAGAAATATAAAAATAGTATATATACAAATATAGTTCAAGTTTTTCATAAATAATACATTTACCTAAATGAAATTATCGTAAATATTTTAGTCTAGCGAATGTTTTATACAATTTTTTTTTGTATTGTTTTTAATATTAAAATTCCTTTTTTTTACTATGAAATTGATTTCACATAAAATATATCCAAGGACGACGTCAATTTGATTTTTTTTATACAAAAAAAAAATTATTATAAATATTTAATTTGATTTGTGTATATTAAATAAGATGATCTAGTGTTTAAAATATACTATCAATCATTAAATTATCCACATAATATATATAAAAATATTATGAAATTATCCTACTTCCTACGCAATTATTTCATACATAACTGACCATAATTTAAATGTAGGCGATTTTTATTTTTTTTTTTGCTTTCAATTTCATTAAAAATGCTATAAAATTGGTTTTTAAAACTTTATTTTATAAATATACTTTACTTTATTTTATAAATAAATTCAATACCGAAAATTATACAGACAATAATTTAAATAATCTTGGAGGAAAATAAATAAAATATATTGGTAGCAAAAAATATTTTTTTTAAAGAAATAAATAAGAAAAATATTATGGTAAAATAAATCGAATCTATTGAGGAAAAAATTCTTATAATGGGTGCTAAACTCTAACA
Source organism: Empis stercorea (assembly GCA_949752835.1). Lineage (NCBI taxonomy): Eukaryota > Metazoa > Arthropoda > Insecta > Diptera > Empididae > Empis > Empis stercorea. Next base: position 16,801,102 of record OX457086.1, read on the forward strand.
AATTATTTAATTACAGTATATTATAAGAAATTAAAACAAAATGGAAAAATTAAATTGAATAAATTTTGTGTCAAATTATCAATTTGTTTAAAACAATATTGAAAATAGAATTATTTAGATGATAGAGAAAGTTTATATACCTAAGTTAGAAATAAAATAAGTTGAAAAATATTTTTATGTGAATTAAAAATTTGACAGTATATATGTATGTAACTTTCGAAAATCTATTTACGAGCGTAAAATTTCGTATTTCACAACCAAAGAAAATTAATTTTTTTTTAAGAATTAGTATATTTTACCTGACGTTGAAGAATTGTAATAAATTTATAAAAAAAATTTATTCCAGATAGATTTTCGTTATTCTGGTGATGATGTATGGTGATAATCCAAAAAATTACAATGTTTCAAAAAAAAAAACCTTTCCCAATTTTTTAGAAATTAAATATAATTCTATTCTAATTCACTTATATATGACACACACACACATAAAATTTCTATCTATAAAAAATAAATGAATTCGAATTTAAAAACAAGAATTTTAAGAACTTTTAATCAATTATTATTTTATTTATAAACACAACCAAGAATTTAAGGAAAATTAATGAAAATTACTTCACCCAAAAAAATTAATATAAGCAACACATTAATTATTATCAAAAATTCTAACGAAAACTTTTTAATTAATTATTAAAATTCCGAAAAAGTTTTCAAAAAAAGGAACTTTTTATTTATTTTTATTTACAAAATTTTTAAAAGCAGAAAAACTTAATTTGAAAATTTTTTCTTCCTATATAAATTTGTAATAAGTAATTTATTAATTAATTCACTAAATGAAATTTCCTAATTTTTCACAAATTATATTATTATTAATAATTTTTATTTTCACTTTTTTTTTTTAAATTAAATTTGCAAATTTTGTTTTCTAAATCATTTAAAACATTTCCAAAAAATCAAAATATTTTCATATTTTATTTATTTATTTAATTTTTCAACAAATTTTCTATTTATTTATTTTTCTGTAATTTATATTTAAAAAAAAAAATTTTATTTAGTTAAATTTCAAAGAATTTTCTTGAGAATTTAGAGCACCGCGCCGTTTTACTTTATAATTTTTCAATGCGTTTTTATTTCTTTCTATATTTAAATTTTTTTTTTGTTTAATTAATTTCTTATTATATTTTAATTTTTTTTTTGTGGAGCGTTTATGTGTGTTCAGCACGAAAGCTAGCCCAATAAACTTAAAAGAAATTTTCCAAACGTTACACAGTATAATATGTACAACTGATTTTTCACTTTTGATTTTGTGATATTCACCACAATTTTTGTGTAGGATAAATATGGTGAATTTATTTTATTTTTATTTCGTACTAAAAATAAAAATATGATTTTTGGTTTATATTAGTTTTTGTAGCATTGAAACATTAAAAAATGTGGGGATGTTCTCTTTTTTTTATGTTTTTATGGTCAAGAAGACAAGAGTTCAGTGAGCTTTTTCCCCGTTCCAAAAACAAATTTTATAACTTCTTGAAACTTGAATAGGAAATTTTATCGTTTTTAGAGGCACAATCACAACGACAGCACACAATTTTTTTATGGGGAAAATTCTATTTGTAAGTTCAAACTTTTGTGAGGAAAATTGTGGATTTTTTTTGTGCTTCTCAGAATTTTTCAAATTTAATAAATTTGTACATTTATTTATTATTATACATTTATTATACACACAAATATTTTCGGTGAAAAATCTGTTGCCGCTGTTTAAGTATGATAGAACCGAATGCTAATAGCACGTGTTTTCAACTGAATTCATAAAACTTTTTTGTACTTCAATTGTTGAGGAATTGAAAAGTGTTGTGAAATTTTTGCTACAAATACAAATCCCAACAAACACCCAATCGAAACAGGAAAAATTGACTTTTTGAGGGATTTTAGAAAGAGAATCAGTAAAGTTAAGTTTTATTAAATGAATTGTATTTTTATAAAGAGAATGAATAAAGAGAATTTATTTTTTGGTTATTTTAGGAATAAAATTTTTTTAAATTTCTTTTATTATAATTTCTATTCAATTAATTAGTAACACAAAATTTTATAATTAAAATGTGAATTTACAATGAATGTTTAATTTCCAATATGATACTAAGAAAAATTCTAACCTAGTCGATAATGTATAATCTTTCATATAATAAATGAATAAATTACAAATATATTTGATATAAAATTCTTAAATTTTAACTAATTTCATTTATATAGTATGTATTGTATTTTATCTATAATTGATTTTAACCATTTACCAATCAAATAATTTTCCCAAAATTGTCTAATTCACGAAAACATATAACTTACCCGTGTCGTTTCGAATTCTGAAGCATGGTTCCATCATTGATCTTTTTGAACATTTGGTGCTGAAAAGAATCTATTTCTACGTCCCGGTGATTTTCTTGGCATCTTGACACCCCACACAATTTAATCACTTTGCCGAAATTTATATAAACAAAACTATAATATTGAATTCACTTTACGGAAATATTACTGCAATAAAATATAAATTTTCGTAAATATATTTTTTTTACTATAAATAAAATTATAGTAAGAAAATAATTTACTATCAACTTTTTGATGAAAAATAGTTGTATAGATCACAGTTTTCGTAATATCACCCAATTTTATATAATTTCGTACAAATGTATATTACAATGTTGCAATATTTCATTGAAAATTTCATATAAAATTACAGAAAAGGCAAAAGAAAATTGCAATAATTTCTCTTAGAAAATTTTCCTTTTATTATTTAAAGAGCACAAAAAAAAGTTTTTGTTAAAAAAAAATTCTTGTAATATTAATGTTAAAAAAAATATTGTTGAACTTTTAAATTCAAAAAAATGTTCTCATCGGTGTACGTGCACGTGTAAACTGTCAAGGTTTTCATCAATGTAATCCTTTTTTGAAACCTTTTCCCCACTACAAAATTACATTATAAAGCGCATGTCCTTTTCAATTTTTTTGGTGAGTTCAAAGGGAAATTGTTTTTTTTGTTTTTGGTTTAGAATATTTTTTGTTGTTTTTGCATCAAGGACAAAAAAAATAATAATTTTTTTTTTGTTATGTTCATCGGAATTGAGGTGGAATTGATTGGGAAAAGGATCAGATATTATTTTAGCGGACGAGTTATAATCAAACACATAAAGAAAATGTTTAAAATATCCTCTTTTTACCAACATATCAGGAGCAAAGAAAATAATAAAATAAAAATTTCTGGCTCAATGAATTTTTCTACGGTGTTATACAGACTTTAGGTAAAGATAATAATGATAATAGTAAAGTTAATGGAAATTATGATTTGATGTTGGGAAAATTATAGTCTACAAATAAAATTTATTGTTAAAATAAAGTTTATTTTCATTTATATACGAGTATATTTTACCTGAACCCACAATGCGTTTTAACTTGGATACAAAATATAAAAACCTATTAACCAAAAATAAATAAATATAAAAACGATTCTCAATGATGAAGTTATTGTATCATTTTTATTATTATCTAACACAACAACATTATAAAAAAAAATAAAATAAAAAAGAAACCCCATAAAGTTAAAGTTAGCTTGACCATAGATTATTATCACACATGATTGACTATATACTAAATTGGAAAGGGAAATAAAACTTGTTTTGTCCATAAGATTCGATGTCATTGATTTTTTTTATAAGGGTTAGCATAGATAGAATTATTTTGTTATGATGATATTTTTATAAGCAATGTAAACATACTTCAAACTGTCGTCCACTTGATTAGGTATAGAAAAAATTATATTCGGAAATGTATATAAATAACCACACAAAAAAAAATGTCATTATACCAGGAAAAATTATATAAAATGGAGATAGAAAAAAAGGGTATATAATAGAAAAATATTAAAAGGGATTTATTATTAGAAGGTGTTAAAAGTGTAAATTGAAAATATTTACTTACACAATTTAGAAAATAAATAAATTATTGAAGTGAATATTCATTTTATATAAAATCAGTGATAAAGAAAAGTAAACAGATTTGTAACATTGATTTTTTTTTTTAATTTATACAAATTATGTATATAGTATGGAAAAATATCCAGGTCGGAAATAATTTATATATATTTAAAATTTGAATTATTTGATATTGCTATTATACAATAGTATGAATACGAGAGAATTAGAATTCGAATTTTAATGTTTGCCTAACGCAAAAAAAAGTTATTATATATGTCCCGTCAAATTACTAGGGCAATAAATCCCCCCATAAGAATTATAAATTATTAAAGTAAGAATTACCCACCTAACGCTAACCTTACCAAAATATATTAAACTATAAAGTCTGACAGATAAATTGAAAGAAATTTAATTTGTTAAAGGTTTGGTTACACTTTTATGCCAAATATTCTATCTGAACACCAAATTTTAAATTTATCCTTTTCATAACAACATAATGGAATCTCTAAAACCATATACCTTTATTCTTTGCTAGAAACATTGACGTTCTATTGAATTTAGACCCTCTAGATATTATTTATCCTTTATAACACACTATCATATATATTTATGGAATTAAACTGATAATCTTTATGTTATTAAATTGATTGGAAAGTTACTATTATACTATACAAAGTATAATAGAATAGAACAACGAAAACATATAGTATACATATACAGTCTCTGTAAATCATCATAACTTATTTCGGGCTTTTAGAAAATCCTCCACTGATTTTATCATTAAAAATTTATCTTTCCCATACTACAAAAAAAAAATAGCTATTATATATTATATAAACCAGTTACAAACAATTGTACTATGATGCTTTTCATTTTTACCCAAGTTATTGTTTTTTACCTAATTGAGTGCACCCTAATGAGTATAATCCATCTTTATTAACGCTCATCTGATCATCAATATTATTATAGCTATGTACGCACTCAAAAGGGTTGATAATGGTTTTTATTGCCTTTCTTCATTGTGTATCAAATCCTTTAACACTATATAATAATTAAAATAACATAATTATATTGTTAATCATAATATAGAAATATCCTTGGACACAGATATTTTGTTTTTTTGTTATATATATAGAACAATGTGTGAAGTTTTTAACGACAATCACGCAACGATGCAACGTTAAAAGGATTTATACCAATTTTATTTTTTAAAGGGAAAAATTGTTAAACGCGTGTTTAATTCAATATCATTATAAATATAAAATGGTATAGGTTCATTAAAAATTATACTTTAGAGATGTTCAAATGGACATATAATAATTATTTATTCACGCATAATAGAAAGGTTTAATTTTTTTTTTGTGGTCATCCGCAGAGTATAATTATAGGAATCCTTACCATACGTTTTAAAGAATTATATAGTAAAATATATTATTTTATTTATTATCTAGAAAAATAATTATTTTGTGGTTAATTAAATTAATTAAATACGTAATTAAAAATTATTTTGTATAAAATCACATTAACAATAAAATGTCATAAAGATTTGTAATAATAATTTGTCATTTTGGTAATGTAATAAATTATTAAAGAATATTATTTTAATAAGGTGAAAGAACAATAGTTTCCGTCTTTAAGGCAAAACTAGGAAAATTATAAATTTAAATGATATTTCCTATTTTACCAGCGGAATTCTAACAAAGTTGAATTCTATAGTGATAGTCAGTTTTCCGACAATATATATAAAAAATTTATGAGAAAATATTTAATACTTATATGTAAATCTTAACTATTAGTAAACGTTATCACGCCATGAAAGTCTAATTTAAACAATACAGATTATTAACTATATATTTAGTACTTATATAGTCTACTAGTTATATCATAAATCAAAGCTATAAATTAATAATCTTTAGCAAATTATACACTTGCAATATTAATAATATTAATATTTCTAATTGATGTTTTCTATATTTCTAAATTTCCCAATATTAAAATCGTTGTCCCAGAAACCAAAAAAAAAAAAATATTACTCTATTTAAATTTTTAATTAACTTTATCGATCTTTATAGTTAGAAATATTTCAACGTGAACAAAAAAAATATTTAAAATAGAACAAATTAAAAGCAAACAAAAATCGATTTTATACATGATTATTTCTATGTATGCACATAAAATTTCCAATTCACAGTTTTGTGCAATTTTAAAACGTACCTGAGGTAAATCTAGATTGTAACAATAATTTAATTGTACACAATCATCAGTAATTATCCTTTTAACCACAACATCATTATATGTAAAATGTTGTTGTTCATATAAATTTATGTAATATAAAATAAATGTTTGAAAATTATTTAAATTATTCTTTAAATTACACCACCAACACCAAAATTTACCAATCTTATCTAATAGTTCATTCTCATCATATAACTTCCTCTTACTCATCAAAATTCTAATATCACTATTGCTATCACTGGTATCATTATTTTGAATTTTTGATGCTGCTGCTGGTGCTATCACCCCTTGACAAATATTACTGTAGTTGTTAATAAATTTTGTAATTGTTGTATTTTTATAGTGATTTTCATCAAATTTAACTACTTCACTAGCAATTTTATTATCGATAGTTTTCAAATTATTTAAATTCTTCTTTGAGCAATCATTATTTATTCGATGATTTTTGATAAGTGATTGTCGTTTTCGTTTTTTCTGATTTTCATCAATTGATGAAATCAATGAAATATTTTTATTTAATTTCATTTGATAATTATCATTGTATAATAATCTATTTTTTTTACTATTCAATTTACTTTTATATATTTTATTCTTGTTCAAAAGTTGGTAATTTCTTTGAATTGATAATAATTTTTGATTTATTGATTCTTGTAAATTTAAATTTATAAATTTCTGTCGTTTACATTGATAAAATTTACATATATTTGACAAATTTTCATAATCATCTTTTTTTGAAATTGTTTTAATTTTTTTCTGGTCATTTTGTTGTTGAATTTTTGGTAAATTTTTATTAAAATATGATTTTAAATTTATTTTTTTTCTAAATTCAATCCAAATGAAAATATCTTTATGATTTTTATTGTTAATGTTATTATTTATTTTTAATGATTGTTGCCGTGAGTCGAAAGTTTTTTTACGATTAATACCACAAAATTTAATTATACGATAATGTAAAATGCAGCAATTATTATAATAATTTATTGAATTATTTTCGATTATTTTATTATAATTTTTTGACATTTTAAGTGTTATTTTTCTTAATTTAAAATAATGAATATTTAATGACCGCTAAAATAAATAACAATTTTGTTTTTTGTAATCGATTTTAAAATAACATTTTTTATATTCCGTATTATAAAATAATTTTGTTTGTTTGTTATTACAGCGGATCAGTTCAGGCGACGATATAACAATGACTATTTAAATCATCATAAATTTGAAATAAAAATAAGTAAAATTACATAAAAAAAATAAAATATTCTAGAAATAAAATTTAAAATTAATTATGCAATAAATTGAAATATGCTTTTAAATGTTGAAGATTGCTATAAGTTTATAGTCGATTAGATTAAACTTTAAGTTTAATTTTAAAATATTACAGCATTTGTGATCTTTGCTGGGGTTTTTTTTCTATTTTTTAATTAATTACGATAAAATAGATTCTGCTTCTGTTGCCTTATGCTTATCTAATAGCGTAAATTCAGGTTCAGATAATTTTGTAGAAAATTGTTAGTACATATAATATAATAGACAAATTAGTGTAGTTAGTGTATATTCTAATTAAAAATTTATGGATATTTTAACCAGATTATTTTTATATTCCTGAAAAGCTCGTTAGTACTCATACCTATATGTACATTAATATTTGATAAATCATTTAACATACTCTATAAATTAATCGATAAACAATTCCCTATAAAAGTATAAATAAATCAAAAATGGTAAAAATAAATAAATTCAAACACGAAAAATAATCTAAATCAAATAAATTTATCGAATAAAAAATAAAAATTAAATTACTATATGAGGTGGGGAAAATTTTTAAAACACATGTATTATAATTGCAAAAACTTGTTCTAAAAATTTCACATACTTATATACGCGTGCCATATAGTTGCCGCAAGCATAATGCAAATACACATAGAAAAAATGATTGCAATTAATAATATGTATTTTCAAATCTGATCAACAATTTTTTACAGTAATACCAAAAATAGGAAAAACTTTGCAAAACTTGTTCTAATCGACAGAAAAATATAAAACAAAAAACTTTCAAATATATAAAATGTCTCCCAGCTGTTCGGCGGCTAAAATTAAATTTGTGGAAAATGTTTTTTTTTTAACTATTGACGCGTTTTAGAATTTTAATTAAATTTTTTTTCCATCATCAGGCATTGTTGAAAATGTGCTGCTTTCTGATTATGGATATGGCGCAGCGCTGTAAAAATTTATGTAGATAATTTTATGGTGTAAATTGTAAATTAATGGCATAATAATAGTAATTTAAACAAATTTGTTTTAATTTCATATAGAAATTTCTTGAATTTTCATATTGAATTACTTGAGAAATATTTAGAAATTGGTTTATTGACAGAATATAGGTATAATCTACTATTATTGATTCTTATTACTATATACTATTATACTATGTTTGGGGTAGATTTCAGAAGTTTTCTATAGTGTAGGAAGGAAATTTGTGCTAGATTATAGTGAATATTCAATAATTATTTTAAATAAAACTATGATTTTCAACTAAATTTTCTTCTAACACAGCGCTGCCATGAAATACTTATATTAATATTGATTCTAACACAACCCACACAAACCAAAGTTATTAAAAGTGGAAAAGTGAAAATCTACAAATTTTAATTCTTTATTAAGTTTGTTAAAAATATATTAAAATATTTAAAAAATTTATTAACCCAATTTAATTTATTTGTTACTTGAAATTTGAGTTTTTCTTTCTGAAGGTTATTTTATTGAATAAATAAATTAGAATCTTATTAGCTTAGCTTATATAATATAAGCTTATTATAAAGTGTGAAATAAAGTGTTACAGGCTATTTTTCAAAATTAATTCAATTTTGTTATAAGCGGAAAAACAGAATGTGGGAAAATTCAATTAATCAAAATAAACCAAATATCTTAGACTTAGACAAGAAAACTTTATTTACATAAATTTATGGAATTGTAATGTTTGTTATTATTTTTTTTTTTATTGAAAATTTAATTTACATACGGGGTCAATTTTAACACGACTAATGTCATTGCAATCTATTAGAAAATATCAAAAATATTATTTTTCTGTATATTACTATTTAAATGAATTTTTAACAGATTGTTATATGATAAACGTTTAATTTTCTTGTTAAACATTTTAATTATTTTATAAATTAATAATCGGAAATTTAAATTTTTGCGGTAGCATATAATTAACATATTTATATAAGAACAACTTTTAATGTAAAAAAAATATGAAATATATATTATTATGTTCATCATGTACTAAAATTATTATTTTACATTTTTTATATCTGACATTTTTATTAGTATCATAAATAAATCACATCAATAAATTTCTAACAAAAAATGTAATTTTACTCCGGTTTTAGATGAAAAAATATTTAAATTCTTGTTTATACCTTGAATGAATATATTTTTTTTTGAAAGAAATTTTTATTTTTGAATATAACAAATTACAAAAGAAAGCATAAAAATAATGAGCATAATATGTATGAATATATTTTGACTTTTTAAGATTATTAAAAACATCAGAATTTTTGATAAATTTTATTAATATGGAAAAGGTTTTCACTATATTATAGAAAAGATTATTCACTATAATTTTCTACTTTATAACTACGGTCAATTGTCTTACAGAAAATATTTTTGAACTATTAAAACTTTTAGTTGAAACTGGAAATATAAAAAATTGACATATAAAATATCTAATTTATAGAGTAGGTCATCAAGGATACGAAAAGATTTTTTTTTAATAGAATTCCAATTGCTCAAATAATGAAAAATATATTTTATATGTACCCAATTACAGCTAAGCTTCTTTATATATATATATGTATATCAGGTACAGGTATATACATAATTTCTTTAATTTAATTTATTACATATTATATTGTGGTTCCTTTTAAAAATATGACCTCGAAATGCTTACCAAGATTATTAATTATTTATGACACATAAATGTAAAATATTAAATACCGATAAATTCTGTTCAGATAAATAACCGAAAAGAAAATTTATTATATATTTTATGTAATAACTTCTAACATATATCATCAATATATTCTTATACATATATTTAAGATAACACCTTATAAACATTCATTTATTTTATATTTTTGAGAGCCCGTTAAATCGATTTTTCATACTTTTGACATAAATAATGTGTAATAAAACGAAAATCTTGTGGAAAATATTTTAATATCTATGGAATATGATAATAATTTATATGCAAAATAATATGACGACAAAATATAGATTTAAAAAATGATAATTATAATTGGTTATTTTTTTAAATTTTATTGATTCTTCTTTTAATTTTCCTTAATTTTGCTTATATTATTATTTAATCCATTCCATAATCGGAAGAATTAATTTATAATGCGCCTATTTGTATGCAATATATTTTATATATAAGCAATATTTTACTTCCTACTACCGAAAAATTAAATTTATAATTATTATAATACATATTGTCAATGGTTTTTCACTTCTAATTCAAGTTTTTTCATTTCAAATTCAATTTTTTTTTTCATTTTAAATATTTGTAAAAAATCAATTGACAATAGAATCTTCTGATAATAGCAGTGCAGAAACTACATCATAACTTGGAGCTAGATCAAAATATTTTTAACTTAGCTCATATAATAGTACCAACTACGAGAGGACGAAATATTTCATTCATAGCAGCTATGAATGTACATGGGATCATGTAGTCAAGTAATAGCAAACTCATCTGTTAAATTCAAATATTTTTACAACGGTCCTTGATGAATTGTTTGTTAAACTGACTGAAGCTAACATCGCAGAGGTATGGCTGGTTCTGCACAATTGTACAATCCCCAAAACTCGAGAAGTGCGTGATAAATTTAGTTAGACAACTCATACATAAATTTTTCTTTCTCCATACTCCCCTATGTTGAATCCCATTGAACTGATCCTTCCAAAAATTCAGTAGTCAGCAAGAAATTTGCTGGCTTATCCACAAACTAATAAAAATTTCGTAAGTGTAATTCAAGCATCCGTGGAGACCGTGGATACTGTTACCTCAGCCGATTGCAAAAATTTTTAAGTCGATATGTCCATGAAATTGTCATCAGCCATGAAATTGGCTGCAATTTTGGACAACCATTGCATTAATTGTTCTATATCCCTTTAATATACTATTTATAGCTTGTTTTGACTAAAAAACTTAAAAATAAATATAATTTTTTTTACAAATATTGAATTTGAAATGAAAAAACTTAAATTAGAAATGAAAACCCCTAAGTAAATTATAATTTATCACTCAGAATATTTAAAATTAAATAAATAATGTTTAAAATTTTACCAGAAAATCAATTTACCAAATATATAATAATAATAATTCAATTTTTAAACACTTTAATAAATCTATGCTAAAAAATCCTAAGGGACAAAAACCCATAAATTTTTATCTATTTCAATCTTCTTCTTTTTTTTTTGTGCCCAGAAATGAAAAAAGAAATCAATTTTTTTCCCGATTTATATATTAGATTTAAAAGGACTAAAATAAATACATAAAAATTTTTTTTTTAATACATTAATTTTACTTTTTTTTGTATATGTATATAATTTTATAGTATCATAAAAAGCAATATTTTCTCATTGAAATGTTAAAAAGTTCCTTAACCTTCTTGGTAAAAAAAAAAACAATTTTCTTTTGGTTTTAATATCATAAAAATAACCTTTAAAAAACGCTAATTTCTATTCTGATGTCCTACATTTAAAAAAAAATACTGTTCTTAAAGGACACTTTTTAAATTTATATATTTTTTTTATTGTGGACAAAGATTGGTATGGTAGCTTTTTTTTTACTTTTGGGAAATAAAAAATATAAATTATTATACCTTTAATAATTAACAGGTAAATCAACTAAATTTTTATTTTCTGGTAACCGTACTTAAATTTTGCTTAAACACTGTCTGTGCACCTTTATTACCTATACAAAAAAGAAAGTTATAAAAAATTTATATATGTATAGTATATGTTTTTACTTTTATCTTCGTTTTTATGATTTAATGATGATGGACAAACATAAGCACTAATGTAATCGGTGTTATTATGACTATTTTATTCAATGAGATAAAAAAAAATGTTATGTATAGTATATAAAAGACATTTATAGAAGGATGAACTGATCTGGACAGGTTTTCTAAAATAATTTGTATAAATATATAAAATGAATAATTTGTATGTTGAAAATAATTATTTAAATCTTAAATTTTATTTACTTAATTTAATTTACTATTTATTCAAATATATTCACCACAATTTTTTGGTTGAATAAATTCAACAATTTTTTTTGGCTATATACCGTCTTTGATTAGAAATAAGATTTTTGTCTATTCTGCCAACATGATATAATTAAATTGGTAATTTAAATTTTGGTAAAAATAAGTTTTTTGAACCAATAAAAAGGAAAATTTTCCTTTTGAAAAATCTTTTAATTCTTTAAAATAGTCCAATTGTGTTTAAACCATAGGAAAACTTTGAACTTCTAATGATAAAAACTATTTAACTAAATTTTTAAATATAACTTTTGGAAAAATGTGCGATTTTTTAAATTTAATATTTATTTATTTTAACCACATAAAAAAAATAAGGCGGTTATATTACATTGTTTGGTAATTTTCTAGAAAATTTATATACAAAAATAAACTAAGATATACTATAAAAATGAAAATATTTTTATCACCAATAAAACCGAAAATAAATTTATATATATATATATATAATGAGATAATAAGCATTTTTAACCACTGATCTGGAAAATACGGATTTACTCTTTAAAGTATTATTATCATCATCATCATCATCATCATGTAAAGAGGAAAAGAATTGAACACAGGAAAAAACATATAATATTTAAAAAAAGAATTAAGGTACGAGGATATTATTAAAAAAAAAATATGAAAAGCAAGGATCACCAACGGTGTGAATCGAAGCATTAATTTTATGTTACTCATTGATATTATAAATAAAATTTATATGTTTAAATAAATAATATATAAAATATTTTTAACTAATATCCTTTCGAGAAAAAAAAAATTTTTATTCCTGGTTAGTAAAAAGTTTTATATTCCAAGAAAGAAAATTTTTAAGACTTATATATAAATTTATTAAATGACTTGGTTACCAAGCATTGTTTTTGTGAATGATTAATTAGCCAAAATAAGAAAAGTGTAATATTTTCATGAATATTAAAAAAAAAAAGAAATGAGGAAAATTTGTGGTAATTTATTTCTAAAGTTGTTAACTTATTTCGCTCTGTTATAAAAAATGAAAACTTTTATGAAATTTATATTTAAAAATTAGTTCGCAAAAGCTCTTTAACTTCTTTTCATTACTATATAATATTAATTATACATAATATAATTTGGAGTGAGATTAATTAAGAATAGTGTGGGAGCAGGTAAATTAGTTTCCCCAAAGCACGACGGAGACTATCAGCATTAAAAAAATGTCAATTGAATTTGATACTAATGATCACCTTCTGATTCTTGTTCTTTATTCACTATCCCGTAATTATATTACTGTAATTATAATACTTTTACTTTTACTTTACCATATAAATTTGTAAATTGTACGAAATAGTTTATAATAATATTATATTTTAATAACAGAAAATTATATTACTAACTTAATTCCTAAATTTAACTAACAATTTTCTTAAAATATAAAATCTCAAAAACTTTTAAGATACAATAAATAAATTTACCAAATTAAAATCAAAATATTTTTAATGAAAATTATAATCTAAAAATTATTATTTATTCTTTAAAGAAATATTTTTTCCAATATCAACATTTATTTGTGTCTTTAAAACAAAAACCGACCAACAACAAAAAAATGTATAAATTAACTGAAGTTTTTAGTAAAAACTTTTTCTTGATGTCCTTGGTAAAATATATATTAAAAACAGCTGGTCTAAATGTGCATATTTTATATCGCTATTATTAGACTATAAGCACACACAAAATCCAAACATAGAAAAAAGGACATTATACTTATATTTTCCCCTTATAATGTCCTTATAATAAGAAATATGACTAACAAAAAGTTGTTATCAAGATTAACCAAAAAAAAAAAAAAAAATTTTTAAAATCACCACAGGTCAAAATATTGTAAACATTATTTTTGGCTATTTCTTATCTGTATATTAAAGTTAAAGTTGAAAATATTTTTTGTTTAAAATGTTGCTAATTTCTTAACGTCTATTTATACTAGACAATATTGTTTGTATATAAAAATATATATTTAAATAAAAATTAAAATTTAACAAAATATTAAATAGGTCAAAAATATTCCCTGCATAACTAACAGACATACTGTAAATATACCATAATATAAATTTATGTTAAAATAAATTTCAACTGGGTTAAAACAAAAATCATTTCAACAAAATCTTAATTATAATGAATTATTTTTTTTTTCTATTTATTTATTTGACAATGTCTATAGAAAAGCTTGTTAAGTCCTTTAAGTATTTCAACATTTTTATTTTTATTCGATGATGGTGTAGTGGTTGACTGTTAAAAGGAAAGTGTAAAAATTAATAATGAGTTTTTATTAAATATTTGGATAGTAAGTACCCACATACACATAATATTTGTTATATTATAATGTATATTCATTGAAACGTTTTCGTTTTTCATTAAAGTCCTTACAATTTATATAAAAACATTAACTAGAAAATTAAGTTATAACAATACCAAATAATTTAATATTTTCATTTTTATCAAAAAAGGCAACTTTTTAAAAGATTTCTTTTAATACATTTTCATGTTTTTTTTGGGCTAAAAATAGAATGGATGGAGAAAGGATATAAAAATGAACATTTAATATAAGTAAGTTTATTTTTTGTTTTGTTTTGTTTTGTTTCTCTAAACATTTTTTTTTTATTTTTTGAAATTGTTGTTAAACAAGAAATGTATAATAATAATAATATTTTCCTAAGACTCTCTGTATATTTAACTTTTTGATTTATTATGGACAATAAATTTGACTTATGTTGTTAACATAAATATATGAAAAGTCCTTGAAAAGCTTTTTATTAACATGAAAATATTGTCCTACCTAATATTATATACTAATATATGGAATATCTTCTACAAATATAAAATATTTTGTCATTATTAACTATATATAAATTTCAGTTTAGTATATATATGAATTTGTTTATTAGAAATAATGATAATATAGAATTAATCATTTCAAATTGGTATTATTATAAGTGAAGTTTTGTTAGATATTATATTGATAATTATTTATATGGTAATAATTTAATTTATTTAAATATTATACAATTTAATTTTGATATAAAATAATAATTTAAAATATCTGTAGTAATTGCGATACTAATGATTTAATTTATAGCTTACAGTTATTTAAATTTAATATAGTTGCTTAATTTTTAACACAATCAAAATTAAACTAATTATTTATTTATTTAGCATAGTCTCAGGAGGCATAAAATTTAATAAGAAGAGAAATTTTATTAATTTATATTAAATTTGTGATACAGTTTCATAATTACATAATGCATTAACTATACTGGGCATTTTTGAACCCTTTTGAACTATTTGCAAAATCATTCAGTTCATTAAAAATTTGCTATATTTATTTTACATTATTAATTAATATGTGTTTGTTTTCATACAAAATTATCATAACAAAAATTATTAGTAATTTTCATAAATACAATTTACAATTTAGCCATACCACAAAATGCCTTCCAAATGTATTTCATTTAAGTTTCAGGATTATAATTCAACAAATAAAGATTTATTTAGATAATTATTGCTGCAAGGCAATAAATATATACATATATTCGGAAATAAAATAAATCAATTATTATCATTTTCATGTTTTTTTTTTCCTTACAGGATGTCCAAAAATATTATATATAATTTCTGATGATAAAAATTATGTTATACCTAAAATAAGGATTTAATGAAATATTTTTATTTATGTCATTCAGTATAAAAATAAATAATATGAAGCAAAATAATTATGATGTTACTACAAGCAGAAAAAAGGTTCATGGTATATTTTTTTATAAAAGGATCCCGTATAAAATTTCACTTACATAATAAATATATATAAAAAATATCTAATTTTAATTTGATTGCAAATCTATGTACGTTATATAATAAGGGTTAACTATACAAAAGATTATTCTTTTATTATTATTCAGACATATACAAAAGGATCCTTAAAGGATAATATAAAAGAAATTAAATAAAATCATTATATAATAAATTATCAATTAGGATGAAAAAGTTATAAAGAAAATTTGAAAAAAAAACTAGTTTCAGGAAGATTTAAGTTTCGAATTATTGGATCGAAAATGGGAAAGTAGAAATTATTACATATATTTACCTAAAATCAATTTTAATAATATTCAATTAATCTAATGAAATGAATATTATCACTAATTTACTCAATTGTAGAAAATTAATAATTTAATTTGCTAATTCGTAAGGTGAAAATGATAAATTAATAATAAATTTTTACCTATCAAGGAAATTTATATATATACATGTGTTTGTCTAATAGAAATTTTATTAACCAACAAAAATCTAATACGTACTGTAGTATATTTCGTTATAAAAATTTTAGTTATAAAAATTTATTCGTATAAATTATTTTTTGGTCCCCATAAGAAAATTAAATATTTATAGAGAAGGAAATCAATCAAATCGAAGTTTACTTTAATATTGTTTTATTTTTTCTGTTTCACATCATAAAAGCATAAGCAGGCAAAGCAACAATATAGAAAAAAGCCCCAATCTAAAGAAGTAATAATAAAACTTTATTGCAAAAAAAGAAAAGAAATAGGAACAACACTACCATAGAAGTAAAAACCAATTTCTTTTTTTTTTTGGGTATATGATGTATTGTTATTTCATTTTTTTATTTTTTTTTCAAAAAAAAATTGATGGAAAACTGAATATCCTTTAAGGAACTTTTCGATCTACAAAAAAAAAACAGCATAACGAAAACCAAATATATACAAAAAGTAGATATTATTATAAAAACATTTTCATTTTTTCTCATTCATTCATTCATTCAATTTTTTTTTTCAATAATATTGACATGAGATTGTGAGCAGACTTTTGCGACTAGAAAATTGATATGTCGATAAATTGTATTTTGTATAGAATAAAAATTGTCTCGAGGGTGAAAAAAATATATAATAATGTTATATACATACATACATATATAAAAAAAATATTTTTTTCGATTTTCTCTAAAATAAAGACAAGTTTGAAGAGATAATACGAAGATTATTGTATATAAAAAAAAAAATTTTTAACTTGACTGGTATGAATGACGTATATAAAGTATGCCACATCACAATCAAATGTCAAAAAAAAATTTAAGTCACTTGGGGCACATTATTATAGCATTCAAATGTCAAAGTCATTTAGTAAGTTTTAAACTATAAGGGAGTGTTATAAAAATAAAAAAATTCGAGAAACTATTATCAATTTTAACACTATAAAAGGTTCAACAGCTTTTATTTTGTTTTTCCTTAATCACCCCCTCTGGGATCATAGGGCTTCTACAAATCCTTTCCATCTTACACGGTTCTGTGCCATAGTTTTTATCTGTGTCCAACTTTTCCCCGCTTATTCTATTTCTTTTCGTATCGTTCTTTACGTTTTCCTTGGGGGTTCCACTACAGTGCTTGTCTTGCATAATGGTAGTTTGCGGTCTTCTCAATATGTGTCCGATCCATCTATATTTCCTTTTTCTAATTCCTATATGTATTGGTTCTTGTCTTCTGATGTACCATAGCTCTGCATTTATAATTGTTCTTGGCCAGAATATTCCACATATAATTCGTAGGCATTTGTTTATATATACCTGCAATTTATTCAACAGCTTTTATAGTAAACTAAAAATATATTTGTCACAACCAAAATTTACTCAATTTTTTTTTTAATAAAATTACTGAAAATATAGCAAAAACTTTGAAATAATTATGATCCAAAACCATAATTTTCGATTATAAAAACTTACATAAAGCTAATAATGTTCCAAATTCTATTTACAATCGTTTACAAATTTTATTCAGAATATAATTACATATTAATTTTCAATATTTCCCAAAAATCTTAAACACCAAAACCAGAAAAATATTAACAAAGTTTTATTCTTTATTTTTGTTTTGCATTAAAATTTCCAGCTTTTTCTTTTCTTGATAAATATTTATCAAAAGCTCAAAGGATTTCAAAACTTATTTTTCCCCAAAAGTTGGAGAACTTTTTTTTATATTTCTTCTAAACAAATAAAATAAATCAATTTTAACTGAAATATTTATTATATAATTTTCGATAAATTAACTAGAGTCATTTTGTTAAACCTAAACCTAAACCGCATTTAAAGAACAAAACTTTCAAAGATTGAAAAAATATCCAAAAATTGTTTTAATTTTGAATAAATTTCAAACTAAAAAAAAATTTTTTTTTTTCATATAAAATTTTTTTTGGTAACTTTTTAAAAAAAAATTTACTTTCCAGTCGATCAATTTCAATTTGATTAAATGTCTAGAAATTCTTCTTTTTTTTTTAGTATGAAATTTTTATTTTTAAACAAAAAAAATTATGTAGATTTAAAAACAAAAAATCTTTCAATCCAAGATCATTCAACTTGGTCCATACTTTTTGTATATATTATACATAATGTTAAGAATTTTCTGTACTTATAATCTTTCAAAAAAAGAAATTAAGTAGATAAAAAAAACTTTTATGATTCCTTGGAAAAAATTATAAAAAGTTTTGTCTTAAATATTTATTTCGTACGTAGGCGAATAAAAAAAAAAGGTAAATTCATACAAACATATTTTTTAGACTTCAAAAGTTTATGATTCTTATGAATCCTTTGTAGAAAATTTTTCATATGTTTCATTCTGTCTATAAAAAAAAAAAAAATAAAAGAAATTTTCTTTTTATGCTTAAAATCTTTACGAAAATCTTATATAACTTAAATACCCGGAATAATTTTTTTCTGCATGTAAGATTTTTGACATTCTTTTTGTCTATAAAAGTAAAAATTATTAAATATTACATTTAATATCCAAATACATATGTGGGTGGACAAAATATAAAAAATTTATACTTTTAAAGTTTTAATTTTATTGAAGTACCAAAAAATAGATAATAATTTAATTTAAATGTAATTCTCTTTCGATTATTCTTGGTTTCAAAGTTGTGATTAAATTTTAAAAGTTTTTTGTATATGCTTAATGAGAAAACTTCAATTCCAAAAAAAAAAAAATTGTGGAATAAAAACCAAAACTATAAAGAAAGAACCTAAAATAATTGAAACTTTTTTTACAGAATTAAAATTGGTTTTTATTTAAAATGTTCTAAAAAGAAATTAACAATTTTATAAAAACAACTGAAAAGTTTTTGAAAATTATTTTAGTTTTCTTTATTAATAAGTAAACTTATCCCTTTTGTATTGAAACTTTATATATATATACATATATTGATTTTCATTTTCTATTTACATGTTATTAATTATTTGTCCAATGGCAAGCCAGACTGGAAATAACAGTCCTGAATTTTTGGATATAGAAAATAGCTCTTGATTAAATTACTATTACTTATAATATAACCTAAAGAAATCTAAAACATTTAAGTTATTTTTTATTATTACTTTATTCGGAATAAAAATTTTAAAGTCAATTTTACAAATCGTAGTCTAATTTTCATATAAAATTTGTATAAACTGTAATACGGCATGGAAAATTTTCTTTTCAATTGCATACAAGAATTATTGATTAAATAATATTTCTATAAAAGTTTCTACACAAAAGTACTAAAAATATTTTATATTTTTTTTAGGAAAAAACTACTAATAAAGTTTTCTATAACTATAAATTTCTATAAAGCAATGAGAGATAAATTACATACCTGAAAATAATCTTTTTAGAAGAACAAAATAATTCGAAAAAAAAGAACAAGAAAATTGTTTTATACTTGTTTCTCTTCAAAATATAAAATTTCTGTTATTCAATTCAATTTTATATTTTTATATACAATTTCAAAGTTTTTAATTTTATTACAGAACATTTTATCCATTTCAATATAGTAAAAGTAAAAAAGAAGCTTCAAAGAAATTATGGAAATTACAAAATTCTTAAAAAAACTTATAGGACATTCTCGTCGGAAAATATCCTAAAAGCAGTTATTGAGAGAGTATGGACAAGGTTTGCAATAATATGAAAATATGAATAGTAAATGTGGTACATATATGGTACTGGAGGATTCTCATAAATACTAAATGAACAGATAATAAGTTTAAGAAATTTCATTATGTTTCTTCAATTTCATACTATTTAGTAGCTCGACCAATTTTCCTATCAAACACCAAGTACCAAGTACATATTATGAACATGTTTATATGCAGTAAAAAAATCGATAAAAATGTTAATTTAAACACCTAAAAGTATACTAAAATATATAATAAAAATCTGAAAATTAATTAAATCTTTTGAACATCTTAATTTTTCTTTTATGAAATTATGTTTTCCATTAACATTAACACCACTATATTTCTTTATTATTATATTTTTTTCACACATTCTAATAATCCTTTTTTCTTGTAATATTTTTTGCACAAAAAAAAAATGAACAACAACCTTTCTATTTTTTAAAATAACTACAACAAAATAATAATAACATAATTTATTTTTTTTTTTAAAGTGCAGCAACAAAAAGAAAACCTTCAAACAAAAACACTATTATAAAACTTATGTAATCTGGAGGTTATTTTCCCTTAACATCAAACACCACAGACTTCTTATTTTACTATATTAGTTAATATAATTTTTTTTTTGCTTATATTATTAGAAACAACATAAATACATAAACACAAAAACAACACTGACATAATTAAATTCTTGAACTTTTCATAGACTTTTTTGATACTATAAAAAATAAAAACTCTAGCAAAATAAAAGAATGCAGTTTTGTTGTTTCCCTGTACGCTATTTAACATTTACTTTCGTTTTAATATTATTAAAGCAATTTTTTTATAAGAAAATAATTATTTTTTTCTTTAACATTTTCGTCTATAAAGTTTTTCTTTTTTGATAAATAAAATTAAGGGGTTAATCACATCACAAGCAAAAAATCCCAAATTAAATATTTTCAATAAGCTGGGCCATTCTTAGGTACGGGACCTCTATTATCCTTGTTGGACTAAATAATATAATCTTTGTGATAATCTTAAAACTGATGTAAAATTTGAATCTCAAAAATATGATAGCCATAAGAAATTTAATAAAAAAAATGATTTTCTTCAAATAAGTGTAAGACACCTTATTCAATTTCCCTTTTGTGGTTTTTTAACAATTTTCATTTAATTTGTTTTTATAAATTATTAAATTGGAGAAGCAACTCCAACTGCAGAAATATTTTCAGAGCTGCAACATATTAAATTGGAACAGTGAGATTATCATTGGGAATTTAATGTCCAGTCCATCCTAACTCTTTAATTTAATTAACTTCACAAATATTTTCAAAAAAATTAAATATCCACAAATTTAATGGGAAAAAAATCGTATTAAAGAATCAAGCATATTTTTAGGTGCCTAACAAATTTTTTTATTCATCTTAAATATTTTATATTCAAAATTTTATACTTGGTTAATTTTTATCTAATTATTTTTAGATTACCACGAAAAAAAGTGTTATTTTTTTATGTAGAAAATTGCCAAAGAAAAACTTGTAAAGGAAAAGAGTAGAGGAAATTGCGATCTAGTATTAATACATTGTAAAATTTTCTTCTAATTTCAATAAATTTCTTTATTTTTTCCAATCATAGGAAAGTAATTTTATTTTTTATAAGAAAAACTTAAAATTTTTTTAAAAAAAAAAAAATACTAAAATATTTAAAAAAATTATTTTTGCCATATGTCCTAAGATCGATTATCTTTAATAGTTTGTTTCTATAAAAATACAAAAATTATCTCTTTTGTTTTTAATTTAATCCTTTTTTCTGTTTTGTTTCTTCTTGATATATATTTATCTTTTTTGTTATATTTTTAAAGGATATCTCAAAACTAGAATATATTACAACAAAAACAATTCTAGATATTCGATAAAACTTTTTTTCCTATGTTTGTTATGGCGTTAACATTAAACTAAACGAGTTTTTCTTGATGACTTTTTATGTATTCTGTTATATACATTTTTTTCGTTTAGTTATTTTTTTTATATATCCTTTTTGGTTATTGTTGTTGTTATTGGTAGCAGATGGTAAACACAAAAAAAAAGAGAATAAGGACATTAAATAAAGTGAAAATATATAAAAACAAAACTTAAAAACTTATAATCATATATGTAATATAATGGCTATACTCTCACTACATTTTTATAAAATAATATATGGATTTTTAAGATACAAAACAGAATGAGTAATTACCACATTATATACATTATATCCTTATAGTCAAGGACCTTGAAAATTATTATGTTCAAAAACTGGACAGAAGTAAAAACAAACAAAAAAAAAAGCAGCTGGAAAAATTATTTGAATTAGAGAAATACAAAAGGAAATTCATATAATTCAGAAATATTTCAATTTTTTTTTTTAACAATATTTTATGTAGAAAAGATATTTTCTTGACAGATTGATATTTAGTTCAAAAATATGTTACAACATTAGGATTAGCTATAAATTTGATATAATCTAACTATATATATATTTTTTCTTTGGTAATATAATTGGAAGGACCTTCCATTAAATGAACAAAATTATTGAAACACTTTGCATAAAATAATTCCAATTGAATTTAGTAGTAAAAATAATATTTTTCCGAGCAACACTTAAAAATATCTTTTGTGGCCTTTAATGCTTATCTAAAAACACCTGGGTAAAATTTTTAATAGAAAATTTCATAAATTTTAAGAATAAATTTATACACTTTTTTAAAAACGAATTAAATATCTTTAAATTTTAAGCATAATCATCATAAAAAAAATTACACTTAAATAATTTATTATATGATAATATTTAAAGAAAAAAAAATTATTGCAACATCAGAGAAGTTTATGCATAAATGAATTATAATAGAAATATAAAAAAATAATATTTAGTGAAAAGTTAAAATTTATGGACCAATTTATAAAAAAAATGTAGTAAAGTTAAGGACTAATTAACGACGAATAATTAAATGCAAAAAAAAAAATACAAAATTATAACATATTTACAATGTTTTTGCAATCTTTTACTGATTTTGATGAAAAAGACTAACTGAAGAATAGAATCTCTATAACAACTTCCTTTCTATCCAATCAAAAAAAATCATAAAAAATCATAGAAAGGAGAATAGTATTTAAATTTTAATTGGATTTATAAATCATTTACAATCATTTACAACACTCTTTTTTTTTATTATAAAATTTATAATTGTAATTTTACAAAAAGTTAACAAATTTAATTCAAGTAAAATCAGAATTTTTATTTTTTATTATTTATGGTAACGACTATAAAAATTTTCTTGTTATAGATAATATAAATTGGAAAATTCAACTTAAAAAATGCTAATTTATACGAAACTTTAAAAAATGCAAAAAGAAAAACAAATTACTTGCGGTGATTGTGAACATTTTCATTGGATGGGAAATTGTAAAATATAGAAAAATTGTATA
The DNA here is from genome assembly GCA_949752835.1 of Empis stercorea. Classification (NCBI taxonomy): domain Eukaryota; kingdom Metazoa; phylum Arthropoda; class Insecta; order Diptera; family Empididae; genus Empis; species Empis stercorea. Next base: position 16,825,010 of record OX457086.1, read on the forward strand.
AAAATGTAAATTTTATATTTTAATGTTGCACTGAAAATATTCCTTAAGAAACTTATAATTTGTTAGATGTAAATTTAGTACTGTTATGGCTTGTAGTTTGTGTCATAAATCAATTTGTACATAACCTTAAAAAGCAAGTCCATCATTTTGGACTATTTGAATTGAATAATCAGTAATATTAATCATCTTAATTGACTTTTACATTATATAGTTTCATAATTTTAGTTTTATAAAGTGCAATCTATGTCATCATAATTATTTATTAATTAATATAAAATACTTCAAAATAAAAATTCGTTTGTATGTTCAAAAATTAAAGTGTCCTCTCATTTAAAAAAATATGCAATAACATAATTATGTATATTATATACTTAAAATTTCAAAAAAATATGGAATTGACCCTAAAGTTTTATATAAATAATTTAGTTTATAATTAAAAAATCAAAAGTATCATTTATCTCTGACAGAATTTTATTATATTCTCAATACTGAATTTCCACAATAATTCAAAATTTATAAACATTTTATTGGCATGAAAATACTTCAAATTTAAACATAAAATAATATTTTTTACTATCCAGATTTGTTAATATCCTTTAAATATTTATGTAAAATATTTTTAGTTTTGCAACATGTCAAACTACAATTTATTTAGATTTATTTACATAATATTATAGACTCAAATAAAATTCTATACAGAAATCTCTATTAAAATCTCGATAAAGTTAAATTTTAGTTATAAAAAAATCTATTTTTATGTAATTATGAAATTTTCAGGTTAGTTTAATTATAAAATTTTTTTTTTTATCAAATTTCAATATGTATTCCAGCGACATTTTAATATTCGATTTATTAAACGGCAGACCCAATTTATTATCAAGGATATTCACATAAATTTTTATATTCTTTTTTGTGGATAAGTGATCCACTATAAATATTAATCATGAACAATAGTCCATACAAAATGAAAATATACAATCATATTATGTATTATTATTACATATTTCGTTAATATTAAAAAAGGATATAAATGATAAAAATTCATTGTTATAAATTTTCATTATCCCATGGTAAATAAAAATGCCACGCACATATTAATGTAGATTTCCACTGTGTGTAAAAGGAAATAAAAGAATTAAAGAATAAATGTAAAAACCAAAATGTGAATATTTATTTTAATATTAAAATAATTAACCTTTTTTAACGATATGAAAAAATCATTTAGGATATATAATTAAAATAATGAATGGATTTAATTAAGCAATTATTTAATTTCTGTTTGGAAAAATAAATATATAATAATAAAATTACCCATTGAAAAATTGCTTAAAACTTTGCAAAAAAACTAAGTATATATGAAAAATAACTTTTACAACAAATAAAAATTAAATTTACATTTTTATTTTAAAAATGTATTTAATATTTAATTTATCAAGATATATAAATCAATTATTTGAAATCATTCTCCAAAATGTATGGTAAAACTTTTATTTATCAAGTTTTCTCTTTAAATTTTAATTTAACTTTGCTTTCTATTTCTATCCAGAACAACCAAAAGTTTTATTTTATAAAAATTAATCTATAATAAAATAGCTTATACAGAACTTAATTTATATAAAAACATATAACGTACCAGTAATTAGATAATCAATTTTCATTGAGTTAATGGCTGTAAAACTTACTATAAAAAAAAAATTTTTTGCAACTAATATAAATTGAAATTTTATAATTTTGAAGAGAAAATTAATTACATTAATTATTTTTAAACCATTATTTCAAAGTTTATTCATAATTTTCGTTCATAATTTTAAATCAGCCCTGATAAAAACATAAAATATTTGAAATTTTGTTAATTTTGAGCTTTCTAAGTTTAATAATATTATGTAAAATTTTCAAATTGTAGATGCAAAAATTTGGTAAGAAAAAATGCATATATACATACTTTATTCATTTAATTAAAATTTCGAATAAAAAGTTAATTTATACATAAATTTCTGTCAGCGAAATTGCAAATTTAGGTGTATTTATATTAATATATAAAAAATGTGTATAATTTTAGAAAACAAGGACGATATTTGTTGTGTTACATCAGATAAATATTTCACGGAAAATTCTAATTTTGTGAACATAAATATTTAACAAAATTATTATTATTATTATTGGAATAATTAAATTTTTTGGTATTTCATTTATAACATGCAATTAATGTAGTTTCAAGTGTTTGTGACAATATGCTTTCTAGAAAAACATTATTTTTAAATAATAATATTTGTAGTAAAAATTAATTTTAATTCAGATTTAATAATGGAATTAATTATTTTCATACGGTATTTGAAAAATAACAAAAAAATGTATTTAAAATTTTTACTATTTTCTCCTTATATGCTCCTTACGATATGCAACTCAATATATTCAAGTATTATTTATAAAGAAATTACCTGTTATTTGAAATTAATTATTCTTCATGGGATTAAAGTTCTTTAATTATGATTTTTTGTTAAATTAAAATTCAATTTATTAAAGTAATTTACTGATAATCGACATTCTTAGGCCTGAAACTGAACTAAAAAGACTACTTGACTAGAATTACAGATTTAAATATACTTTCTTTAGGTTTTTAACAATGCATCTATGTAAAGAATAAATATTATTTAGCTTATGACCCAATGTACTGTAAAAATCTCTGAATGGGATTATATCGACTAAATTTTAACAAGAGCTTTCGCTATTCTTACAAAGTTATATACTTCCCCATTAAGACCCTATATATAAATGATTTTATTTAAATTAATTAAATTTTCTTCATTACTTACAAATTATATCCTAGCACTCATTTCCACAGTTCATTTACTTCTTATTTTTTACATTGGTATAGTTTAAATTTAAACAAACTTTTATATGTTGTAAATCTTTTGTAATTAAAATTATGACAAGATTTTTGCAATTGCATTAAACTTTTGAAAACTCTTTTCATTTTCTTTTTCCTTACATAATTAATTACATTTTATTTAATAATATTTTCTCATAAAATAAGGAACAGAATTACTGATTTTTATTTTAAAAGAGTGGAAAAATTTTAATATTATTTTATCTTAGATGCGTTTTCTTGTAATTAAATCTATTCATTTTCTTTCTGGAAATATTTTAATTGCTCTAATAAAATTCAAGAAAAAAATATATTAAATTTATACTCAACGAAGGCAAATTAAATATAAAAAAAAAATTATGTAAAAATGTTTTATCCTTGGTAAATACATATCTATGCAATTTTCTCATGTTTATATAATGTCCAAGTTGAAAAAAAAAATCTACCCAGTTTTATGAGAAAAAATATATACAATATTTTTTCTTTATTTCATATTTTTGCATAATTGCCATATAACTTGAAGAAGATTAAATTAAAAAAAAAGGAAGAAAGGAAATATTATATTTAAATTTTTATTAATACAAAAAATTTATACATACATATATTAAAGTTCATTATTCTTCTGAGACTTTTATAGTAAATAATTATTCTTTATGCGTTTAATTAATAGCAACATAAAATTTATTATTTTATTTTATTTAACATGAAAAGGAATAAACAATTTTTTGTTTTTTTTTTTTTGGATGAACAAATCTGCAATAAATTTAATAGTCTCTAAGTCCCTGGAAAAGATTTAAAATTAATTAAAACTCTTAGCTATATAGTAGCACTATGAAATTTTGTTAAATATAAATAGAAAAAATTTATAATTTAAAATTTCGATAAATAATTAATAACACATCAAATTTAAATAAAATAGATTGAAAAACAGGTAAAACCCACTTTCACCTAAGATAAATATTAAAGAAAATTTAATTTTATAAAGTTGCACGACATTTCTTTTTAATAAATTTTTCTCTTAATATATATACTCCTTTAAAAAAAATTTAATAAATAAATTGACTTTTAATATTAAATATTAAAAGGACGAAAAAAAAACTTAATTTGACCTTGAAAACTATTATTTATAATTAAAGTATTTTTTTTCTTTCTTTCTTTAATAAAAACATATCAATTTTTCTTTGCATATTTTAGTGTGTCTATGTTGAATAGTTTCGCGTGAATTAATTTAATGAATATTTTTTTATTAAAGGATAATAAACACCCACATATATACAGATATTTTGAAGAAAAAACAAACAAATAATAATAATAAAAAAATATAGCATAAATAAAATAAAGAACAAGGTCATATAATCTATTCAAATATATTTTTTCATTTTTTTATTATACTCCAGAGACTAAAAAGTCTTTAAAAAAAAATTATTCGCACTACCACAAAATGATAAACATAAGGAAAAATTTATTCAATGAATGTTTTTTGGTTATATTTTTGTAAAAAAAAAAAAAAACTTTTTTCAAGTCTTAGTTTTTGTATAAAATATCCTGTTATAAGGATTTTCATCTTTTATACATATACTATATTCATGAATAACAAATTCTTCACAAATATACATTTTTGTATATATATTTATAATCGTGTAAAAAAAAAAACTAACCTGCATTTTGCTTACGTATTTATGCTTTAATGCTAATCTACTATACAAATTTTTGTCTTTCTTTTTTTATCATACCATCATACAAAAAATATTTTATTATATATATATGTATATTTATTCTTTTGCATACCTTTAGGGTACTAATTTTTTATGTAAGAAAAATCTTAACGAAAAAAGTGAAGAGTTTGTGTGTATTTTATTATATGCGCTCCTCATTTTTGTTCATTTACCACGCAAGAAAATGAAACTTAACAACAACAAAAGTTAAAAAGAATAAAAAAAAATGTTATTAAATCAAGCTGTTTTTTTAATATATATGTACATATACATATCTATATTTATTCGGAAAATATGTTACGAAAATGTGTTGAATTTACTTCTTTTTTTTAGATTTTCGGTATGCGTGCAAAACGCTAAATTTGTGTATACGCAAACATATATACACATTATATAGTTTCATTTTTTAGAAAAATATTCTTGATTATAATAAACAAAATGTTGTTTTAGGCGTGGGTTTTTTTTTATATATTTTAGAAATTTCATAAAATATAAAATAAATATAAAAGTTTCTTCTATAAGTTTGGTTAAAGTTCATTTGCATTCACTGTAAAAAAAATATGATATATATTTATAAATCCGAAAAAGTAATTTGCTAAAAAGAAAATTTGTCCAAATTGAATTAAGTATAAAAATTTAATATTCATTTTTAAAACGATTTCGAATTATTAAAAATTGTTACAAATTGTAATTCATGAAAGAAGAATTTCAAATAAAATCAATTTTAAATTAAGTAGGGATTAAAATGAATTTCAAATAAAATGAATAAAATTAAATCAAGGATGAAATTATATTAGTTTAAAAATAAATTTTTATCCATTAATTTCTAATTTTTGCAATATTATTTTTGAAGTGCTTTTTTTAAAGTAATGAGTAATTTTTTTTTTGTAATTATTTATTATAATATGAATAATAATTGAAAAAGAAATTAATTTAAAAGAAATTTATCCCAAAATAAACGGAATAATATAATCGTTATGTAAAACATATAATTTTATACCCTCATCATTAATTATAAATTATAATAATGAAAAACAACAAAACATTCTATTTAAATCATTTTAACCGAATAACTTTTCTTTTAAATAATAAATTCAGTTAAGGGATTTTCTAATTGAGAAAATCAAAATGAAAATAATTATACACTTATATAAAAAAAAACATTATAAAAGTTTTTATTTTCAAATTAATTTATTAAAATTACAAAAAAAATAAAACCACGAAAATCTGAATTTTTAATTATACTTCAATTAACAATATTTCAGTACAATCAATAAAAAAATATGATTTACCAGAGCGATTAGATAAAAATTTATAATAATTGTTACACTGAAATAATAATTGTGAATGAATAATAATGATTTTCAAGAAATAAATTATTCTAAATTTACCATCTAAGCTCTAAAAGTTTAAATTAATTCAGGGGTCGAATTCTCTCGATATCGAAATTTGTGCTATTTGGGATTCTATGACTCGATTGATCGAGCTGTCAAACGATAATTTCATTCGATATATATTTTGGTATCGTGTGGGAGTTTCTTTTTTGTTTATGGTTATATTTGTGTATAGGAAAATTAAGGAAAAAATATAAGTAGATATATAAATCAATTATTATTGATAATATTATTAGATTTTAATAAAATAAATTAATAAAGTACACAAATTATTATGTTGAATATATAATGTAATTTTATACTTTCTGTACTTATAGGACGAATTCCAATAAAATCAATCACAAGGCCTAACCATAATGGACTTAATGAAAATTAAGAAAACTTAAGATGGTGTACGACTATATGAAAATACGCAAAATGACCGAAATAGACTTTACAAAAATTAGGGTGACTTTCGTTAACTTTTCAAAAATTTCGTTAACTTAATGATGTACGATTGCTATCGTACAAAACTTAAGAAAAATTAAGAAAAATTGTTGTGCTGAAATAAAATCCATGGCACCCATGATGAAAATAAAAAAAATCATAATTTATTTTACGTTTGTCACTTTCAAACTTTGATATTTGAGAAATATTTTTTTGTGTTTTCTTAATTTTTCATAAGTTTATTATGGCCAAAAGGGATTTGACAGCGAATTTCGATAACCATAACTTAATGAAAATATCGAAAGTTTTCTTAATTTTCATTAAGTCCATTATGGGTTAGGCCTTTAGACATAGTTATTCAAAGCCAATGGATTGCTCGAATCTCTTAAACATTGTCTTCTTCTGACTCTTTAAACATTGTCTTCTTCTGACGCAGAAATCCTTTTGTCATCATTTTTAGACGAAGATGATAATAATAATAATAACTCACTCATATTTTTATGTATTAATTTTACTTTTATTTTCCACTATATTTCCACCAATTTTATTTATTTTGCACTATATTTTCCAACAATTTTTAATAAGCCAACCGAAATCAATCAAATTTAATATATGAAAATAATACAATTTGACGTTTCAAATTGTAGTAAAATCTAGTACAATTCTACAAAATTTCGATTCGATTGCTATCGACTCCCATGATTTGATTTTTTTTTCTCGGGAATCGTGATCGAAATTTTTACTCCATTCTCGTGCTACACGATATACTCAGAGAATTCGACCCCAGGAAAATACAATAAACGACCTCTTGAAATATACTGCGCAAAAAACTATAATACCTTTTAAGCATTTTTTGTGTTTCATTAAGATGTAGATAATGGTCGATAATTTAATGGATTACAACTATAACATGTAGCACAAAAGTTGGCGAAAAGAAATTAAATAATTTTAATCAATTAGAAAGCCTGTAAATTACTGAAAAATTGCAAATCATATTAATAAACTATTTCTGATCTGATTCTGATGAATATATAATTTAAAAAATGACCCAGAAACCCTTTTCTCTCAGTGTAACCAATAAAATATATTAACATTAAATTTTCGCCTGGATTATTAAACACAAAACAAAAAAATACAAATATAATTAAATTCTATAATTGATATAGTCAAAAATAATTGAAATAAATTTTTAAAACAAATTTAGATTATTATTATTATTATTTACTCTGTTGTCTGTTAGAAAATTAACAGCTTTTTAAACAGTTTTTACGTGACAAAAATTATCATTTATCATATCCAAAAAAAAAATGAACATAGTATATAAATAAATACATTAAATAAAATGGTTTTTATACAATTTTCTATAAGTTATATGGGACTATAAAAAAATATGTTGTTGATGATGATGATCATATAATCTCTTTACTGTTTCGAATGATAATAAATATTTCATCATCATAAAGACAATTTTCTAGCCATTGAATTGGAATTTTATAATATTCTATCAACAAAATGAAACGAGCAACAAAAATTGTGGTTTGATTAATTCAGAGTATTTTTTATTGTCCTCTTTTTTTTATATACATATAATTTATTTTATATGTATTTATTGGAAAATTTTTTGTCAAAGGATCATTTCACCTGGAAACATTATATACTTAACATATATATATATATATATATTATTTTTAACATAAAATCCATCGAACTATATACACATAATAACAACAACACGAAAAAAGGAACTCTTGTTGTCAACCCTTTTTTTTTATCAATATTTTATTTTAATTTACTTACAGAAATTTCTATTTCATTTTTTTTTTTGTTTTTATACACAAAGTCGATTAAATTTATATCTAAACATTTTTTCTTTTGATATTGATATGCTTATCCTTTTGATTAACCCCTAATAAAGATTTAAATATTCTGGTAAAATATATAGTAAAAATAAAAATATTCTTCTACTTCGTTGTTTTTTTTATATATATTTAATTTATTTATATTTTATTGAACTGACAAGTTGAGAGATTGGTGACTGGAATTGGTCCTGCTTTTTTTATATATTTAGCTGTTTTTTATATTGGTTTTTTTTTTTAATATTCCAAAGGGAAAATAAAGAAGCTGAGCATCAACAAAAAAAAAGGATCATACTCAACCAAGTGGATTTAAATGAATATACAATAGATCTAGAAGGATAATTATTTTTATAGAAAAAAAACAAAATTCTGCACAAAAAAAAAGAGTTGAAAGGATAAATGACAAATATTTATAGTAAAATTGAATTTTGCGTCAAGAAATATTCTCAAATATTAAAGTTATGTTAATTATATAGTAGAAGTTTTTAGTATCAATAATAGCAGAACCCTAAAATATCTACTTAAAAAACAATTATTTTCCATTAATGCAGATTTTTTAGCTTATATAAATAAGAATATACATTTTAATGATTAATTGGAAAATCGAAAAGAAACCTTTTAACCTAATGAATATTTAAAATTTGTATCAGAATACAAAATCATTTATTGTCTTAGTAGATTTTTTTCTTTATTCTTTAAAATTTATATAAATATTCTTATTCCCATTTCTTTCTTATCTATTTTATTTCCATAGTTGCCTATTTACATTTATATACATTATTTTGTAAATTTGATTTTGTGTATTTTTATATTGTACCAACCTACGTTAATTCAAAACGTACTTAAGATCATCCCATTTTTTTAGTGTATTTCAAATTTAGTTGATTAAACATTTTGAATGATACCAAATTAATGTTCATCTTATATACCTAAATCAATGTTAATTGAAAAAGTAACAATCTCTTAAGGACTGTACCGAAAAGTTTTGCACGGTTTTCATGTCAAGTTATTACCTATAAATAGCTACTTCGAAAAGTTATAAATAGTGACTATTATTTTATTGTAGGACTACGTCTAAAAATACAGTATAAATATTAGCGATTTATCCTTAGGTAGTAAAATGAGTTCAAATAGACAACATGTCCGAAGTGAAATTTTGCGACTTTATAGTGCAAATCCAGAAATGTCATATACATTTATTGCTAAAATGGCAAAATGAAACAGATGGATTGTAAAACGTACCATCGATAAATTTCTTAATGATCTACGCAGGAGAAAACAAGAAAAGGAAGACCCAAAGGCCCTTGGGATCCTAAGAAAGAAAAGAAAATTGTTAGTATTTATTTATTTATTTATTCAAGCTTAATACAAGCAATATATGATAACAATAAAGTAACAATTAGGATCATAATAATATATTAAATTATAACATCGCATAAAATTTACACATTACAAAATATAGGAAACAAATTGTTACTTAAAATAAAGATCTTAATAATATATTGAATTATTGCGTCATAAAAATTACAAAATACAAAATACAGATTAAAAAAATTATGCAAATAACGAATATAAAATATTTTCAATACAACTTTATACTTGTGAAAATATAATATAAAAAAATGCATATTGAAATATATAATAGAAAAATAGTTACGTCAAAAACAATAAAAGTAATAAAATTTACTTTAAAAACCTTAACTATTACTATTGGAAATTTTTTCTTAAAGTTATTTACATAATTAAACATTAAACATTAACCTCAGATTGGTAATAGATAGTAACTATTAAAAAATAAAAAGGAGAAAAATTGGGAATAGTAGGAAGCAATATTTGACAGCCAATGTTCCATGAGACCAACTCATGAACGAAAATCGTATCAGCAATTTCTCGTCTTTTATTATAATGGTTGTAGGATAATAAGCTGCAAACGATCCTCGTAAGGTGGCGATTATATATATCAGCCTAACCAAGGCCAGGTAGAGCAAAGCGGAGGAATCTACGCCTCTGGATATGAAGAGTATGATGGGGTGAGCATACTTGACTAGCGTACTCAAGAATCCTCTGGGCTCTGGATATGAACAATATGATGGGGTGACCATACTTGACTAGCGTACTCAAGAAGGGTTCTACCGAACGTCATATATAAAGTCTTAGTCACATAAGGATTTGAAAATTCTTTTGACCATCACTTAATATAACCTAGCATAGAGTTAGCTCTCCTGATAATGCTATCCATGTGAGGACGAAAGCTGAGCTTCCTATCACATATGACGCCGACATCACGAATTGATTCAACTCTGCTGACCAGTTTGTTATTAATGTAGTAATTCCGTGGGGTTGTAGATATACGCTTCCGGGAGTAAGTAATAGTTTGACATTTATCTACATTAAGCTCTAGAAAGTTTTTTTGGCACCAGATGGAAAAGCTATTCAGATCGTTTTGTAGATGGTGAGAATCTGCAGAAGCTGTTATCTGTCTATAAATTTGCATATCGTCCGCGAAAACTAACAGATCACAAATTTTGATTATTTGATCCACGTCATTAACAGATAGAATAAATATTAAAAGACCCAAATGGCTCCCCTGGATCCAAATTGGACACTATTACAATAGAGTGCAATAGAATGATGTACAATAGAGAAGTTCCCAAGTTCCCAACGATGTACAATAGAGAAGTTCCCAACTATGTCAGTACGTGATATTGCTCGTAAATGTGATACTAGTATTTCAATGGTGAGCAGAGTGAAACATAGAGAGAATCTACGAATAAGAAATAATGGAAGGAGCATAAATGTTCCCTCTCTTTTTAACACATTAAAATTTTAATATATTGAAAAATTGTTTATGAAGCTACGATTTTGGTAGTTCTCTTTCTTTTCACCACCGAACTGTCAAATTAATAATATGAAAAATATTATAACAGCTGATTTTAGATTTACAGGGCTGGCTTATTTTTTTTAATTTTAAGAGTCTCAATATAAATTAAAAATATTAACTAGCTAACAAAATTACTCTATTTTGCTTTCAATTTGTATAATTATCAATGTGCGAACTAAAATATTCCTTAGGATGATATTTACATGTATTTTTCAAAAAAAAAAAAAAATTTCTCTCCTTAAAAATTGCTGCCCGAATTAAAAAAAAACCTAGTCCGGCTCTTATTTGCTATTTATTAATTTTGACAGTTCGGTGGTGAAAAGAAAGAGACTACTATATCCAGGCTGGCTTCAATTTATGCTCCTTCCATATATTTCTTATTCGTAGGAGAGAATATCAAAACCTACAAAAAACAAAAAGTGGCAAAACGTACTGCCAAACAGCACAATGTTCCTATTAGACGATGTCGACGTTTATACAAACGTCTCGTGCAGAAAGATTATGACTGTATAATAATGGATGATGACTCATATTTCAAATACGACTTTTCAACTTTACCTGGACCACAGTTTTACAATACTCGTAATAAGGAGAATGTGCCTAATAATTTAAAAACAATTTCAGTTGAAAAGTTTGGTGATAAAGTCCTGGTTTGGCAGGCTATTTGTGAATGTGGTGACCGTAGTACGCCTTTCTTTACAGAGGGCACGATCACATAAAGGAATGCTTAGAGAAAAGATTATTGCCTTTTATAAAGAAGCATGAAGGCATTACACTTTTTTGGCCTGACCTTGCCACTGCTCACTATGCCAGCAAAACTAAAAAATGGTTAGAAGAGAGCAATGTGCAAAAAAAAGAGATCAGTCCACCAAATGCTCCTGAACTGCGGCCGATTGAACGATATTGGGCTATCCGCTATAGTGAAAAGAATCTTAAGGACGGATGGTGTTACTACAAAATCGATAAAAGAATTTTCGAAAAGATGGAGAGCAGGATCTAGAAAAGTAGACAGTAAAACTTAAAAAAAATTAAATAAATTAGAATAAGCTTTTTTTATTAAAAATAAAATTATAAACAAAAAAAATCAAAGTTTATATGCTTAACTATTTGTACATTTTTGCCTATTTTAATTCTATTTTTGTTGTCTAGATTTAAGTTTAGTTCTTTTTTTATGCCTTTTCCTTGAAAATATGTATATAAAAATTTAACTAAAAAATTACTCTAAAATTTAAGCTATTGTAGTTGAAAAGGATCTCCTAAAACTCGACATGTTAAAACATTTTATTAAAACTATATTGTAAATATTTTTATGGCAATAAATAAATTGAATTGAATTGAAAAAAAAAATCAAATATAAAATGTTACTGATTTTGTTTATTTATATTTGAATGTAATTTTTAAACACGTTTTCGATACGGTCCTTATATATTTTTGTGTTTGAACTAAAGTAATTAAGTTAACATTAAAATTCACTATAAATTTTTATTGGAATTAGATCGGAAATTACAGGAAAATTAAATTGGAAATTTTAATTGTCTCATTATTTAGGCAATTTGAAAGGATAATAAAATATGAATCAAAAAATTTTAAAGAGTACAACTAATAAAAAAGAGCATAAAATGCTTCACCAAGTTTTTAAATTGGTTATCAAATTATTTCTGCCAACAAGAAAATTATATTATAAAAAATTAAATTTACATCCTTTTTCCCTAGTTGAACTATATCAGAGTTACTACTATATCACTTATGGAAGGAAATCAAAATAAAAAACTATAATTTTTGTTTTTTTTTTCTATATGATAAAAAAAAATATGTACAAAGATAAAAACTATGTAAAACTATTGTATTTACATAAAAAAAACTAGAGAATATTTCAACAATGTTATATACTCTCAATAAATTAAAGTTTTATAAATGTGTGGTAGATTTAAAAAAATGAAAAAAAGAAATATCTCAGGCATTTAGCCAGATGTGCACATAGTTTTTATACTTAATACTATAGTAGCCAAAATATCTCAACAACAAATACTAAAATGTTACCATACTTCAGAATTAAATAGTTATTAGATATTATACAAAAAATATAAAATTTGGCATAGTAACAAATAAGGTTAATACAATGTTTATATCCTTACAGACGTCCTTAATAAAAAGCTACAAAATTGTTAAAAAAAATTCCGCACAGGTTTTAAGAAAATCGATTACACAAATTTGAAGTCATTAATGACATTGGAATTTTTCTAATTACAGCGAAAGCAATTGTAATTTATCAAATTTGTTGAATGTTACCAAACAAAATTAGGCCAGACCTCGTCAATGCATCCGTAAATTGATTATCATAACACATACATATATATCTTCTCTCCTACACATTTTAGTATATCGATATAATGATTACATTTTTTTTACACTCTACCTGATATTATGCAATTTGGCATAGTTTACTTCTTTTTCTGCTGTTGTTAGGTGCTTTATCGTAATTTTGTAAAATGGTTAACGTTGATAATATTATAGTATTCATAGAGTGCATATAGAAGAATTTTTTTTTTTTTTGCATTCAATTTTGTAGAACTTTATTTTTATTCTGGAAAGAAAATTCCCATTTTATATTCTTTCTCATAAAATATTTACACTTCTGCGATTGAAGAAAAGTGTTTTCAATTTAAAAACGAATTTGCATTAAGATTTTTATTTTATTTTTCATGAATATTCAACTATAAATTTTTTAAAAAGAACATTTATATAAGAGAGGATGTAAAATGCATTTAGTTTTTGGCATGGCAGCAAGTTTGTTTTAATTTAATTGATTTTTAATAATTTTATTTTTTGTTTATTGATAAATCAAATTTCAGGTTAAAAGGACTAATTTAACATATGTATGTATATTGCCTGATCAAATCTATACTGATTATTTTGTCTAATTATTTTGAATATTTTCGTTCACCTTAAAATATGTTATATATGCATATACATATGTAATAATACTATTAATTTATAAAAGCTATTAATAAAAAGCCAATTTAAATTAAAAAAAATAATCATAAACTTTGAAAATTAATTAATGATACAAATATTATCTTTCGCCTTTTTAAATGAAAAATTTTATAGAGAAAGTTTTCATATAAATATAAATAAAAAATTTAAGGTAAAATTAAATATTTATTAACATATAATAAATCTATGCTCCTGAGTTTGTCATTATTGTTGAATATAAATTGGTACATAAATATGTTTTAAAAAGTTTAATCCTTTTAAGAAAAGTTTTTTGTTTTGTTTGATAATTTATTAATAATTTTAAAGTTTTTGTTAAATATTTAATTATGGAATTTAATTTCAGGATATTTTCTATTTTTCAAATAATTACCAGGAGTTAATTTGCATATGCGAAGAAAAGGGGAAATTCATATTTAATCGATATTGACTCTTATTAATTTTTCTTTAAAATGAAATTATAAAATTATCAAATTTTAATGAATGTAAATATTTATGTAACTTATTTGACTAAAATTAGAAACATATGCAAATAATTACATTTAACAAAAACCAAAATAAAATTATTAACTTGTTTCCGGTAAAACTTTATTTGAAATTTACTGTGAAAGTTTTGAAAAGCTTTGAAACGTCAGGTGTTCTTAGTTATTTTTGTGGGTTACCATAAAAGTAGTTAGATACATAAAATTGAATAATATTAAATAGAATGCAAAAAATATCCTCATATTGCATAATGATCAACCATAATGATATCGCCCGTCGTTGTCGTTTTTGTTGTATTTCAATTGATATTTGATAACTTCGCTCATTTATTTAAAAATTATTTTCCAGAGCAATTTATTTAAAAATTATTTTCCAGAGCACACAGACACACTATAATGAAAATATAATTTTCACAAATTAAATTATGATAATTGACAATTGCGACGCTCTATTTTCTATTGTGTTTGGCCAAGGTGCCACGACGACAGCGAAACCATCGCTGGCGAAAAACACGACGACCGACTACAGCGACAACGACCTATTCTGTTTGGATCTTTACTTTCAGGTGTTTTATATTTAGTAATTATACATATAAATATTATATATGTATATACAATGAAATATTTAATTAACCATAAATAAATAATATTTCAAAAATCAAAATATTTTACTAATTTTTTAAGTAATTTATATCGTTTAAAAAATCACTAAAAGATAATAATTCGTAAAATATCACACGTTCTATTAAACAATAAAAAATCGTAATTAAAGTTATGATAAAAATATACTTTGTAAGAGACAAAATTAATACGATACTTTATACTTTATAGAATCTTAATCCAATCTAATATAAAATTATCAAATGATATTAAGCACTTAACGAAAAATTGATTAAAGTTTTGTTTATTTTATTTAAATTGAATTTAATAATAAAATTAGAAGTATAAAAACAGCAAACAAAAATCTAATTTAATTAGTAACTTATTTATAAATCAACGAAAATGAAGGAATATGGAGTTATTTTATTGATAATTGGCAACAGTCTTGCATTCAATGATGTTTGTGAGTATATAAATTTATTTATAATAATAATTAATAATTAATTTATGTACTTTTATAGTTTATCCACCACAATTAAACAAAGGTGATCGTATTGTTGGTGGTTCTGAATGTCCGGCTGGTTTAGCACCATATCAAGTATCATTACAAACTAATTTGGGTATACATAGTTGTGGTGGTGCATTAATTTCATCAAATTGGATTTTAACTGCTGGCCATTGTATTGCAAAATTTAAACCATCTGATTTGAAAATTTTAACTGGTACTCAAAATTTAAAAAATGGTGGAAAATTATATTCAGTTAATTTAATTATATCACATCCACAATATAATAAACCATTATTTCATAATGATATTGCATTGATTCGTTTAAATGAATCAGTTCAATTAAATGAAGGAACACAAATAATTAAATATGCTACAGAACCTTTACCAGAATCTAAACAAATTAAATTAAGATTAACCGGATGGGGAAAAATGTCGGTAATAAAAGTTTAAAGTTTATTTACATAAAGTTTATATTAATTTTATTTTTGTAATTAGTTCGGTGGTGTTGCTCCAACAAAATTACAAATTTTAAATGTTAGTTATGTACCATATGAAGCTTGTAAAGAGGCTCATGATAATAGTCCATGGATTGGTGAAGGACATGTTTGTACATTTAATCAAAAAGGACAAGGAGCATGTAATGTAAATAATTTTCGTAGAAAATCAATTTATATGTTTATGAATTAATTAATATTTCTTTTATATTAGGGTGATTCTGGTGGTCCATTAACATATGATAATAAATTAGTTGCATTAGTTAACTGGGGACGTCCTTGTGCTCAGGGATATCCAGATGCAAATGCTAGAGTTTCTTATTATAGCGATTGGATTGCACAGACAATTACTAATAATTCACTATAATTATTAATTTAATTTTTTTTAATTTTTTTTAAATAACTAAACTTGGAGAAAGTCAAAAAGTACATGCTTTGGTGCTGTATTACGAATTTGACAAAAATAATTTAATGTTTTGCAATTGTAATTCTAGACTTAAATTCATCCCAAACCAAACCCACAAATTCAAATATAATTTATACAATTTGGTTTTTTGTAACCAAAAATAAAAAATATCATCGAATTATATTTAAAATACATATAAAATATTCAAATTTATTTCCAAATTTCATTTATAAAAAAATAAATAATTTTAATTAGATTTATAAAAATATAATACCTTTAGGAGAATATATCAATTTTCTCAAATATAATTACGTCATAACCGCTTTTTAATAACCGACAAGAAAATAATATTCTTTTTTCAGAATTTATAACATAATGTCGACAGTAATAAAATCTAAAAATAGATAAAATGTTTGAAATAATTTAATATAAATTATAAATAAATTTTGTTGTCGGATTATTAAAGTTTAATTTATATTTTTTTTTCATTTTGTTGTTGTTAGTCGTTTTCTGTCATAGAAACCAATAATAATACATAAATATAATATAAATATTATTTAAATTCAATTTACAATATTATTTTATTGGTATGTTAATCAAAATATATGAAAAAAAAAGAATGTTTAAAGCTTCTTATATATATTTAAAAAATTCGATTTTTTATTAACAAATATAAAAATAGAAGTCTTTTTTTCTGGAATCTCAATGCTAAGTTTGTTGTTTGAATGTGTATATATTAATCTATTTGTATTATAAAACATAAATAAAATGATTTTCATAAATGAAACTTATTGCCATCAGTCATGGCAAAAAGATCTCAACATTCAAAATTGTTTATTCGATTTATTTTGATTTTTTCTATAATGCCATAGTTTTATTATTTTTTACAAATTTTTCATATTTTTTTTTTATGATTTTTGGCACGTTCTTAATATTTTCCATTTACAAAATATTTTATTTTCTTTGATTTTTTTTTTATCAGTTTTTCCCGTTAATATAGTTCTTATAAGGTGGATCTAATTATTATGGTGAACTGAACACATATAACAAAAGGAAATTGGTGTATTTCTGATTAGTTTATGTCTAAAATGGTTGCACAACAAAAGTAACCCTGATAATATATTTCAACTTAGCATACTTCATAATAATTACAAATATCACCATACATGGCACTAACCATCAAAAGTAAAATTGTACTTATTACTTTAACTGGCAATGGTCAAGTTATAAATTTTTACCTTATAAATAATTTTATTTTTTTAGTAATATATATTATCAAATTTAGTAAACTGTTTTATCAGTTGTGCAACCTCATAAATATGTGTAGACAATAATCAAAGCATATAACCAAAAAAAAAAAAATTTTTTGTTATGAAAACAAATATATACTCATAAATCATGAGCTTTCGTCCTATATACACAGGACATTTATTTTTTGTGAACAAAAACTTTTATTCATTTTTTTTAACTTTTAACTTTTTTTTCTAGCTTTTGTACAGAAGAACAAAAAATCAAATAAATAAACAAACATGAAATTTTAATAATAATTTATATAAAAAAATTATTTCTTTATATGTAGTAAAAATTAAACTTCGACAAATCAAAGTCAAAACTATAAATCAAATCTATAATTCTAAATAAAATTTTGAAATTATTTCAAAAACGATTTTCTACCACCCTCATTCAAATTGGGAATTTTACAAATAATTTCTATTGAATTATACTGATTTTTAACCATAAATTGACTGGCAAAATTTCCGCTGGTAGATCAGAAATGATGAAATGTTACAGAAATTTTATGGATAATTATTTAACTTGTTTGGTTTTATGCTTTTATGTTTCATCAATTAAGAACAACGAAATGTCGTAAACACTTTGATCATCTTACTTACAACACATATTTTTGCATTTACGGAATTATGGGCCTAATCATTTCAACAGCTATAATATGTTAATGGTTCAATCAGAGACACAATTTTAAAGCAAATATCAATAACCTTTCGATAATCAGAAGACATTGACAATCATTTTATCTGGAAAATATGATTTTTCATTTCATCTGGAAATATGCGATATGTACACTAGTTAAGTTTTTATATAAATAAAAAAAAATGATAATATTTTTTTACAGTGCACAAATTTTTATATTAAATATAGTTATATTTATTTAAGTTAATAAAAAAAATTTTATTTATATATTTTATTAAAATAATATTTTCACAAAATGTTTATATTATTTCATAGATAAGAAAACCATTTTTTTTTCTATCCATCAAAATATTTTTTTACGATATCATTTTTTGTATACAGAAAAATATATAAAATCATGATTGAAAATTTGTAGTTTTATTTTCGATTTAGTTAATTTTTTTTGTATCAAATAAAAATATAAAAAATCAAATATATATTAAAATTGTTTTTTTTTTATAGTTCAGTTTTATAAACTTTTACAAAGAGCAACACTAGATTAAATTAGAGATAAATAAATTGTCACACAACATTTTTGAAAATCTCGCGAATTATTAAATTTCGGAAAAAATTTTATTACATAAAAAATGAGCTTGAATCGATTAGGAATTTTCATTTTGTTGGGTGAAAATATTTAGATAATTTTTTATTTAAAAAAAAAAACAGATTCTAAAAAGACAGAGCCCTTACTGACATATAAGTATTTAGTTATCAGGGTTTTAGTTTCATGTCTTAGTGTAGAAGGTAGCTGTACTCTTGCATTAATATATAAATAAATTTATTATCGGGCTAAAGTAAAAGTTCGTCACGTTTTTTTTTAAATAAGAAAATTAAGAAACATTTTATTTTCTGAAAATACATTTAATCAATATAATATGTGCCATTCTGTTCGATTACCTTTCCCCATCTTTCCGGTATCTGCATAATCTTGTGCTCATAGAAGTTCTGATTTTTCTGACGAAAAAACAGATCCAGGTGATTTTTTAAATCTGCCAAGGAAGTAAATTTTTTACCATCTAAAAGGTGTTCTGAAGCGATCTAAGTAAGTAGTAGTCGGAGGGCGCTAGATCGGAAGAGCACTGGGAATACCAGTCAAGTTGCAAAAGTTTGTTTCGGGTGGTCTTGCATTGTCTTGATGGAAGGGAACGCGCCCTTTCTGTTGGCTAATTCAGGCCGTGGTCAATTGCTTGCTTGCATTTACTTAATTGGGCACAGTACTTATCCGAATTAATGGTCTGGTTTACAGGTAAAAGCTCATAATAAATGATTCCCTTACAGTCCCACCAAATGGATAGCATAATCTTTTTCCGATGTAAGCTGGCTGGTTAAAAGGTATCTCTACGCTTAGACCATGATCTTTCGCACTTAACATTATTATACACAATCCATTTTTCATCACCTGAATCCATTCGCTTTAAAAATGGATTTCGTTGCGCTTCAATAGAGAATCGCAAGCAGAAATTCGATCTATCAAATTTTTTTCTGTTAACTCATGCGGTACCCATATATCGACCTTGCTAACCATTCCAAGCTGACATAATCGCCTTGATATTGTTGAGTGGTTCATTTCAAGAATTTCTCCGATTTCTCGAGTTGTTCTATGCCGATCACTTTCAATTAACGACAATATATCGTTATTATATAAGACGGGACGAACTTTCACTTTTGCATAAACCCAATATATCCCCAATATATATGATATTTCTACCCAATAAATATTACTATTAAACCATTCCACACGCATCATAAAAAAATTAATTCTTAATAGGCTTACAATGGTTAAATTTATAGTAGAAAAAAATTTATTAAAATCACCATTATCATTTTCGTAAATTCAAAATAATAAAAATGTTAATTTTAAACATTTACATAAAAAATATTTATTAAAGCTTTTTAACTATGTAAAAACCAATAAATGATTAAATAAAAATTATTATAAAAATTACTTTAATATTCGGTGCACAAAACAAATTTGTTCGTTAAAATAATTGTAAATATACAAGTTTTGTTTTTGTTATTATTTTTTTTTATATATACGGTATTTATGTATATATCCTTTTTTTTGGTTATTTCTATATTGAAAACAAGTCATGTCCCAAAGTCAAATACTAGTAACATCGAAAAATATTTGATCAAACATTTTGTAATAATCGAAAAACATAAGACAAAACAATTTTTATTGTTGTTGTTCGTTTAGCAAAAAATTATATTACCAAAACTGTACACGTAGGACAAAATGCAAAATTTATTTATAATTCAAAAAGACATAAAATATTGTCCTGATTAAAACCACAACAAAAAGCTAATACATATATTTACATATAAATATACTACTCATAGATAGAGAAAAATATATAAATAGAAATATATACTGGAAAAATGATCCCAAAAAATTTCAAAACAATTTCTATATACAAAATTGTCATCTCCCAGAAGAACAGAAACTGGAAATTTTTTAACTTTTCCTATTTTTATTATATTTATATTTTTTGTCAAAATTTGAATTCGATTTAAAGGGAAACAAATAAAATTTAAGTTACATAATAATATTATTGTTGTTACTTGTTACCGAAAATATGTAATAATTTTTGGTATAATAACGTTATTGAAATTGAATTTCATTGATTTATAGATTATGTTCAATGGTGCTATTACCAAAAATTTTATCAATAATATCTTTCTATAATTAACAATATAGCTAATTGTGATATATTTGGACCTGCCTGCCTCATATAATGCAGAAAAATATCAGAAAAAATGTATGTATACTCGTAGCTATTACTTTTATCGTTTCTTCTACACAAATTTAAATTCGTGTACATTTTATTATATTGCTAAACATTTCAATATATCATGATTTTAGTTGTTTAGGTCCTCCTATCCATACGACATACGACATACAATTGCCGACGTATATTATACATGTAACTGAATAGGATACATACAATTGCAAATATTGATTATAATTCTTTATTATCTTGTATTTGATTGATTTATTTAAATAACAGAATTAATAGTAAAATTTCATAAGCTTTTACTTAAAATTAATTTAGTACATATATCGATAAATCAATTAGTTAAAATTACTTCTATTTATTTCAAGTTTATTCATTACATCAAAAATTTTATTTATTTGATAAATCAAAGCATAATAATAATAATATAAGAAAGGTTAATAATGTAATTTGCATAAATTAAGTTGAATATAGCGTAAAAATATAAATCACTGTTCTCGTATCATTTACAATTTACATAATTGCAAGATTGATAAATATAAGATAATTATTTCGACAAATTGATACAGCTTTTTTTTACTATAATATAGTATACTAATTAAATTACTATCTAAATTAATTACTTGTAGTTTAGCATTAAGTCATGTAACATTAAGTATATATTATGGTATAGTTTGGAATTTCACATTTATTCTAATATACTAGTTAGAATATACATCCATTCAGGTGAGGTTGAAAAATGTATGGTATTCATTTAATATACTTGAATATTTAATCATTGATTGATAGTCAATTATTCTCTATTGACGGTATATTTTCAAAAACCGTGACGTGATGTTCAACGAATTAAATTTGAAGATATATATGTATATGATCGAAATAAAAGAATATTAAATAAATTTTAAAATACTCAGAACTCAGAACTAAAATAAACTTGAATATAATTAAATTAATACGTAATATGAAATTGAACACCTATATATGTATAACCGACATTTATAATTATTTAAAAATAAATTAATTAAAATTAATTTTAAATTATAAACTTATTATTTATAACTAATAATTAAAAACACACATAAATCACACCTATACGAAAACTGCAACATAAAACAATCATTAAATAAATATTTATAGAATCGTTATTCCTATCAGTAAATCTTATTAATAGTTTCAGGTATAATAATTAACAATTTTTAACCGCAAAAGTATAAAAACTAAACGTTTTTTCTAATTTTAGTTTAGTCGTTAAAGTTTTGTTAAATCATTTACATTCTAGTATAGCTAAAAATGTACTTTTATTTAATTTTATTATTTTTTCTATTTATTCATGAAATAAATGGAACAGAAATTCGTAAATATATAATAAATTAAATTAAAATATAATAATCAATTTCATTATTTAATTAAAGCATCATCTGTGAAAAAATGCTCACGCAATGATCCAAATATTTCCGTATGTATGCTAAATGCAACAATTGATTTACATAATTATTTTCGTCAAAATGGTATAAAAAAAATTATAAATTTAATTTTCATATTCGCACATAAATACTTATATTTATATTTATTTAATTAGATTTAGCTAAATTAGATCCACTTTTATTGGGCAATATAGAAATATTAAATAATAAAAATGACAATAAACTATTTAAAGTTGATATGAAATTTGATAATTTAATTTTAAATGGTTTTAAAGATATTACATTTAATGATTTAAAGTAAGTATTTTACTTACTAGTATTTTAAGTATTTTATAGTAGATTTTTTTTTTCAGATAGATTTTACTAATAAATTACAATTTTTTGCAGAGTTAATTTTAATAATACTTGTGTATTGGATTATAAAATAACATCTAAAAAGGATATTATGACTGGTGATTATAATTTGAAAGGACAATCACAATTATTTCAATTGAATGCAAATGGTAAAATGACAACAACATTAATAGAAGTCAAAGCAAATGCAATTATAAAATGTGAATTTTATAAGAAAAATAATAATTTAGAATATTTACGTTTAACGCATGTAAAGAATATTGAATCAATACCAAAAAAAATTCAATTCAATTTAACAAATTTATTTCCTGGCAATGAAGAAATTTCAAAGAATTTAAGTGAATTAATAAACGATAATAGTCGTGACATATTTAATGAAATGAGTAAAGATTTATCAAAATTAATATATAAAAAAAGATTACACATTTATAATAAATATTTAAGTGAAATACCTGTAAATAAATTATTTTTAGATTAATATCGCAAATTTTTATAAATAATTTTTTTAAGAAATATTATAATACAAAAGTTTTTATACAAAAAATAAACTTTTTTAATTTGATTTCAAAAGTTTATAGTTTATATTTATAGTCTATATTTATGTACAAAGTTTAAATTATGACAAGTACGCAAATTATGGTAAATTAATGTAATTATTTTCTGTTTATAATTTTATGACATAGAATATTCAATATTTTTCTACATAAAATTAATTCAATATAAAACGATTCTAGTGAAAATTTATATATACTTTGTAGTAACTTACTAATATAAAATTTTGCACATAATTTTTTGAGAAAATCATTAATATTATTACAAATTTTTGGCATTTACTACAAGAATGATTAAAGAAACCCTGTCAGATTTAATGGTATAATTTTAATTTTATCGTTAGTATAGTCAGTGATACTTCTTTTCAACCAATTTTCCATATTTGGGTTTAAAAGTGACACCTAATGTGACTTTACCATAAGTTTAACTCATTTATAAATATACCTAAAACTTTGAAATTAATATTTGGTAACCTCAAAAGTCTTTAATTTAAACCAAACTTTTAAAATAATAATTTCCCATCTAAAAATATTTCCTTTTCATTTAGTTTTCAATTTTACAATTTTTATTATATATATTTTTCACATTTTAATTAAATGTAAATATTTATCTAATAAACATGTTAAATTATTTTACTATACCCATGACATTTTTAATTATGCTACATATTTTTAAAGCTTCTAATTTGAAGAAGTCCCCAGTAAATGAATATTTTCCTTTTGTTAAATACATTTAATTACAGATATGATATGTATATACATTTTATTTCCTGTAACCAACAATACTAAAAATATTAATTCCCAACTAGATTTTTTACAGTCCTCTAGCTTTAAATTTTAATATGATTCAAAACTATTTTTTAGCTTAGGTATACATACATATATTATATTAAAGTCGTTTTAAATAAATTACCCTAGGGAAATTCATGGATAACATAATTTTCTTTTTCTTTTTTGGTAAAGAATTTTATTTTTTTTAATTTATATTAAATTATGCATGGTTATTAAATAGCTTTAAAAAATTTGCTTTTTTTTTTTTTAAATTTAATAAATTAATTAAATTTAAATATTTCCTTGAGAAAGATATCCATTTAAATTTAATTTGAAGTTATATACACAAAAATAAGAAACAATAAAAAACGAAGTCAGATAAAATTTTAGAAATATTCCAAAAAAGCTATCACTAACAATTTTACCCCAGACTGGGAAAAAAAAAATTTCCATCTATCCAAAAAACATCAACAGTACAAAAATCATCAAAATGATGTGATATTCTTGGGCCGAAAAATTCACTTATTATTTTATACATTTATCTTTTTTTTTTTTTCTCTTGTCCTTTTAATCTTTTAGTAGATAATTCCATTGTGATTTATATAATTGTATATATGTATAAGGAAAAAGGACATTTAATAATCTACACTCTGTATATATGGTTTATAATAAAGAGAAATGTTAACAACAATTTTGTTTTAAGGATGGCATATTTTTGAATATATTTAAAATGTAAATTAATATATAAAGTAAAAAACCAAATTTTTTTTTTTTTTTAAAAAAGGATATTTGTGAATTTGTAATGATGATAGTAATACAACAGAGCACAATGTTGATGAATTGGTAATAAAATAATATTGTTGTTTTTTTGGTCTTGTTGTAGAACAAAGCTCGTCAATAAAGCCCCACTCGAAATAAGATAATTTTAATTTATTATTAAAAAAAAAAATTGTTTGTGGAAGAGTAGAAAATTGTAATTCCCATACTAGCAGAATTTAATATTAGCCTGAATGTATGTAAAGAGATCCTTTAATATATTTATACATATATAAAAGTTATTTTCAGGGATTTCTCAAAGGAATTTTATTTTTATTTTGGCATAGTCGGATATAATTTTCTGGTTTATAATTTTTTTTTTTTTTGGGTACGCAAATTTTTAAATTATTCATTTTATTTTAGTGACTTGTGACTTGAATGAAATGAATCTTTGTATACTATATATACTTACTTTGTATAAACAATTTTTACTACAAGGATATTTTGGATAATAAGAAAATAAGTATTTTTTTATACAGAGGAAATTTTATTGTTTTCATCATCGTTGTATATATGAGTATGTATGTATCGTATATTGTTCTTTGTTAATGCTATCCTATAATAGAGAGTATAATCTGTGTCTTATTGAAAACATAATTACGAAAAGCTTGTGATAATAAAATATGTTTTTTTTTTGTAGTAATTCTTTTACAACACCGGTCGACCTTACATTGATTAATTACTGTTTTTGGCTTAAGAAATGGAAAGGAAAAAGGATTATATTGGGTTTGAGAATAGATTTAAAGCGTTGTAAATAATATTTATGGTGGAATATTATAAATTTTTAAATAAGAAATTTTTTAGAATATAATTTGAATTTGAATTTTTGAATATACTGAGAAATATTCATTGAAATTTTTATTTCCCGATCAATTTATTTCTCCTTTATATATAATATTAAAGTATTCAAATTATTAAAATATGTTAATTCTTGTATTCAAATTAAATATATTAATTCCTGTAAATCCTTTAAATATAATCAGTTTTTATCCATTTTAAAAAATTTATTATCTGATTTTTTTTTAAATTAATTTTTTTTCTATAAATCCTATAATTCAAAAATAATATAGAAGGAAATATTTTCACTAAAATAAAATCATTTTTAATATTAAACTATATTATATTTGTGACACACGTGCTTGAATATAGAAAAATATATTTAAAAAAAATAACTAAAACCAAAACAATATTTTATCGAAATTTCACACTTTAAAATGAAATTTATATTTTCAAAATAATTTACAGGGTGAGGTAACACAAAAAATGACTAAATTAATTGATTATTTAATTTAATTATGATAAAGTTAAAAATGATTTAAGGTCCTTTGAACCAAAATATCAAAAAAAAAATTATCAAAAGTTTTACCATATTAATTGTAAAATATTTATATAGTTCATCCACCCAGTAAAAAATATATAATTTTATACATAAATCTGAAAACGATATTATAATACAAAAAGCATAAATTGTAAATTTGAATATTAATCCTTTCATCGATCTTTTGTATTAAAATTTAAAGGAAATACAATGACAATATACAATTAAATTTTATGTGTATACACCTACATTATACGTATTGGTATTAAGTATTACTACTAAGAATAAATTTAAGATATTATTATGTTAAAAATCCTTCAGTTTCTAAATAAAATAATATACACAAAAGTATATACTACGTATATGTATATACGTTATGTACATTTGTATAAAATTATCACTAAATCTCAACACATCATACTCAGGCACAGATGTTTTCTTTAATAAAGTGTTGACAACATAGAAATCAATATTTTATAATATATACATATATGTACATATATTTTATGAAATATTATTTTCTATAATAATATAGAAATGTTATATATATATTTATATAAAATAATGTCATATCCTTTTTCGAATGGTAAAATTGATTATGTCCTTTCGGTAAACATTTACTAAGAGATATATATTTATATATGCATATATATTAGTAAAGGTTTTTTTTTTCTTTTGATAGAATGAAATTCAGAAATTTATGATCGCAAGTCCCCGCTAAAAATAATATTAGTACATATATATAAAAATGTTTGTCATTTGTTATATATGATTCAAAATATATTATTATTACATATTAATAATTTAATTTATAATTTAAGATTGAAAAAAATATTTATTATAAAATAAATAATTAGATTACTTTCTTACTTTAGTTACTTTACTTACTTTTTTGTCATAACACAATATTATTTTATAGCCGAGCCCAAAGCTCGCCTCCATTGACCTCTGTCTAACGCAGCTTGTTTCCAACTTCCAGATATGCCTTCGCTGGAGCATACCCGTACATCCTGACGACGTCACCTAGCCATCTAAGTCCTTGGAGCTTTATTTTTTGACTAGATCAGCGCCGTCGTATAGCTCGTACTGCTTGCGACCATTGATGTTGATTGGACAATAAATCCTGCGTAGAATTTTTCTTTGGAAGGACCCCAAAAACATCTCATCGTGATTCGATATGGTTCTGGATTCAGCGCTATATATACGGTTACTGGCACGATGAGTACAGTATGACCTTGGTCTCATCGTGATAAGGGTTTTCATCGCGCATATGCTTGCTTAACCCATAATTAGGTTACCATATAGTTTTTGGTTACCCATAAAAATTAAAAATCTGCAATTCGCTTGTACACATATATAAAGGAGAAAAGTTAAACTATAACTTATATGGTTCATTTAATATATAAATACATATAACTTTCTGGTATGGTTCATTTTCAGTTTTATTATGTAACCTACAAAACAGATGCGTAAATAAACATATTTTACAAAACATATTTCTAAAATTATTTAATTTAAATTTTATGTTATGATCAGAAACATAAATACTATAAATATTTTATTACATAATTTCTTGCATTTATTATTTATTAAATTTAAAGTTTTTTTTTTGTAATTACAACGAAATAAAATAAAATTTACCCTTAAATTTACTATTTTATTTGTTATATATGAATATAAAATAAAACTTTAATTATTTCTCCGAAAACTAATTTCCAAAATTAGAAAAACTTTTAAATTTAAACTTTTTCATTTCTTTTCTTGATGATAGAATTTTAATATACTTCAAAAATTTTGTATACATGCAAATGAGAATTTAAAAAAAAAACATTTTTCTAATGAAAATGTCATTTTAAAATTTACTTGTATAAATAAAAAATGAAAATTATTCACTTGAATTTAATACGATTATATATCAACATCAATAATTTATTTTAATATATACTACATATAAGCTTATCCTTAAACCTGGAATATATGTTACATGAGACTTAATATAAATGGAGAACTGGAAAAATATATACATATATCGTATATGTATTATAACTAATATTCATGTCATTGCTAATTTTGATGATATTCATTCATTTTATAACCTTTCTTTATTCATTTCTCATCTTATCTTTAAAATGCACAACATCACTACATCATATTTATATGTAAGTTAAAACTAAAATTTTATATCCGACATTTTAGTCACGCGTTATATTAGAAAACTTGCAGCTAGCTTTTTGTATTTTTGGTATACTATACATATATAACTACATACTTTCAATACGTACAACATAAATACAGCACAAAATACAATAATAAAAAAGTAAACTAAACGAATTTACGATATAAAATGTAAAAATAAACAATCATAAGGAAATGCTTAAAATATTTTGTTAAGTCCTTGCATGCAAGGATAAGATCATTATTTTTACTGATGTGCAGCAATACTTGTGGGTTGTAATTTTTAATTTTATTGTAAATTTGCCATATATGATAGTAAAAAAAAAAAGGATTATTAAATTGTTTTTCTTATTTTTAAATATATAAATACAATATAAATGTTGATGCTAGTTGACCCATGATTAGAAAAGTTTATACTATTAATATTTGATAGACAAATTTTGTAAAAGTAAATAATATTTTGTGTATTTATAAAGTTTATATATTTGTATGTATTACAATAAAATTCACTAAGTAAAATTAGTTTTTATTAAAAAATATAATATATTGTTTGAATTTTTTTAACTATAAACAATTTTCATTTGAAAAATTAATGTTTTAGTGATTTAGTGATTTAAATTTCAGATTGGAGATAATTACAATTAGTCATTCCGTCTATCAATTATTTTGGAGTAATATCTGAAATCTTTTTTTTTTTTATTATTTTTTCTTATGAAAATCGAAACCCAAAAGAAGCTCCACTACATAGTACAGTCTCTATCATATATATGGTATAAAAATATACTTAAAAATTAAATTGATCACATTAAAAAAGTGAAATGTAAAGCATTTTATGTATCTCTAAAAAATTAATCTAAAAATATTTTTCAAATTTATTTCAAAATAAAATTTGTAAACCGAAATGAAAATAAAAAACTCATTAAATCATAAAATTAAAAATTTGTGTTTGTTTTTATTTTCTAAAAACGGATATGAACGTTTTTAATATTTTTATTATTTTGTTGTATTAATATTTTTATTAGCTTTTAAGAACTTCTTTTTTAACATAAAACATAAATATGTTCATTACTTAAAGCATATTATTATCATTTCATATATCAACAAAAAATTACCGAAAAAAATAAATTATAAAAGCAAATATATACAACTTTGCAAACGAATTTAAATTTTCTCATATAAAAACACAAAAAATATACAATAATATGTACATATATTATTATTAGATAGAGAGCATAAAAATGTATATAAAATATCTATAGCAAAGCATAATTTGATTATAAGAGTAAAGTAATTTAAAATCCTATAAAAAAATATCCTAAAAATAAAAAAGTACCATCATTTATGATCCTGGTATACAATACAGAGTAGAGAGTAACATTAACAATTACAACAAACATGATATATAAAAATAATTCGAACAGTTGAAAAGTTTTTATATTCATTTCCGTTCTATTTGTTTAAAAACTTTTGAAGGACTTTGGAATAGTAGAAACCTACTAGATAGAATATTGTACATAAAATGTAAATATAAATAAATTTCCAATTCCTGCACAATATGGTATCATATAGTAACAGTATAGTATCAATATTATTAACAATTAATTAGTTGAATATTAAAACTAAAGATTTTTGTATAAAACATAAAATTATGTTATTTTACTCTTATATCAAATAGTATTCTACTTCAACTAAAAGAAAATTAAAATGTTCTTAAAGTATTATTTTATAATTACAAATAGTTTTGATCATTTACTGTAAGGAAAAGTTTACTTATTCACAAATAAAAAAGAAACAGAAAAAAGTAAATATATAGAAGAAAACAATATAAAAAAAAATTTAGATGATGTCTTTACATGAAAATCATTTTAGTAATAAAATATCAAATTATCTACGGATTGTAGGAGTTCTTTCCATATATGGTATATACAGTAATTTTAGTATACTAACATTTTCACCATTTTCAGAAATTTATTATATTTATAATTTAATTCCTACGCGAAGCATAAAAGAAAGTTTTAAATTTAAAAATAATTCTGGTACACATGTTTATTTCAAATATAAAAAGCTTATAACTAATAGTAGTAACATATTTTATTTAGAATTGCATAAAAAAGACACATATTATATCAAATTGTTTATTGTGTAGAATGGAAATTATATAATTTACTTTACTATATCAATTCTGTATAAACATCAATTAAATTGGAAATGAAAATATTCAAATAAAAATAAATAAATGTTTCTAACTTAATTTTAGTACATTATATATGAATATATAATATTCTGTCAATGCCTCGACTAAAGATTAACTCTTTATCCTGATGGAAAACTTTTTATGTGCTAGGAAAACTCTATATTAACCTTGTCAATTTTAATAAAATAGATTCAAATTTTATTTAATTATGTAGAAATATATAATTTCAAAAATAAAATTTATATATATGTATAATATTTGAAATAAATATTTAATGCATAAAAATTTGAATATTTGTATTTTAAATTTAATTTTAAGAAACATGCTTAAAATATTTTTTTTTCTGATTTAAAATCCTTAGAGACCTTTAGCTCTAGGAATCACAAATATGCACAAATAATCTTAAAGAATAATATTAAATAATAGGAAACAAAAAAATGTAGCTTAAAGATTTATAAAGCATAAAATTCCATTCTATGTCCATTATACATATGTATATGTATAATATTTTTAATATTATTCCAAAGTCCTTAAACTGTTTCATTACAATGCTATATAAAAATAATATACCATAGTATAAAATTATTTATATGGGAAATAAATATAAGTTGAAATTATATCGCGTATCAAACCTGTATATAAATATATAAGATTCTATAGTACGTGTCAGACGTGATAAGAAATTTTAAAAATGATGAATCTGTCGAATTATTTCTTATTAACAAGTTTTATTACAATAATTACATTCTGTAATATTTAAGTATTTATATTATAATATCGATCGTATACAATATAATCGGAAAAATTCTAATAATTATATTTCTAATTTACACAAAGATCTTCTTTGTAATGTTAAATGCTCGAAAGACATTAAAAGAAATTATGATGACTGAAGAATCGATTAGATTTTATTTGAATAGTTTTCCTTGAATGTGAATACACTGAGAAATTTAGTTATGAAATGATTAATGCTAATATTTTTAGGTGCGCAAATACAAAATTACCAAAAATTATTAATATTATTGAATATTTTATTTATGGTGTTGTTATTATTAAATAATGAACGAAAAACTTTAAAAGGAAGTAATATTTTTACATAATTAAGCCCCAAATATACCCAAAATATTGCTTTTTTAACTAGCATATCTTTGGGAGCAAAATTAAATACAATTACTTAAGTATTGGAAAAACCATATTCTAACAATTTGAATTATGTATACTTACTGGCTATATTAATAATTTAACATACTTTTTTCTTTTAGTGTTAAATAATAAAAAAACTTTTAAACATAATTTTATGTAATTCATTCTTTTCAGTTGTAGCAAAAATATTAGAAATTCGAAAAAGATTTGAGAGTGGAGAATTAAAGTCAAAATCAAACAAGTAAATCGTCTTATTTTTATTTAACTAAAAGGATATTTATATATGTATGTGTCTGAAATGTTATATAAATTACATAATAAGAAAATATTTTAAAGGAAAAAAAAAACATTTAGAAAGAAAATTAAAAAGTTATGTGTAAAAAATCTTTTATATAGAAATTCTATATTGTAAAAGATTTTTTTTTTCGTAAATATTCTATATCTTTTGAAACTTTTCCTCTATTCTATCCGAAAAGTTTACAAGTAAAAAGTATTTTTCGATCTTTATGGTATAACGTATAAATACCATATCACATTTGTATATATGTATAAAAAAATATAATTATTTTTGATTGATCTATTACGAGGTTAAATTTCAAAGATCATTTTTGTAAAATTAATAAATCTTATATTATTAAATTTCATTATTAAAGTTTAGCTAAAATATTTTTTTTTTAGAAATTTCGAGACAATTTTCTTTAATAATTTTTAATATTTATATAATTACAAGTTTATATTTTTAAAGAGAATTATATTTCAATTATTTGTCATATTTTCATTATTTACACATAAAAATATACATATTATATTTGCAAATATGAAAATATATATTTAATTTTGATATGTTTAATTTTAAATATTTAATAAACAATGAACAACTTTGATCTGCGCCAGATTAATATATTATTTAACTTTTAGTCATTCCTATTTGTTAAATAATTTTATCCTTTTGATGTATAATATTGTAGGAGGCTTTTTGTCAAGATACATAATGTTGTATAGTAACTCCTTTGTTTTCTTCTTATTTTTGGTATACAAAATCATTTTATGGTTGTACCAAAATGAAATCATATATGAATATGCTAAAATTTTAAGAAACTTTTGTGTAATTGAAAGTTCTTATTAAAAAACTTTAAAAAAAATTAGAATAAAAATTACCTAAATTTATGTTATTATTTATTTTCCACCTAAATTTTTGGTTTTAGTAATAATTTTTTAAATTTTGAAGTTAATCAATTCTGGTATACCCTGTAAATGTGTAAATTAATATTTTTTATGATTGCTATAACAAGATTTTAAGTAATTTTTATATAACAAATAATGAAATTGACAATTTAATAAAAGAATATTATATATATTAATAGATTTTAATACATATTTTGAAAATTTAATATATTTAAGTTCTTAAAAAAATGTTAAATTAAATTATACGAGAAAAAAAATTTAATTAGAGTAAAATTATAATTTCTTTTTTTTTTTTTTGCCTACTCTGTCTAAAACAATTTAGACAGAGTAGGCAAATAAAATATACACACATTTTATCCTTAAATCAGCTTTCATTACTTGACCTTGACTATACCATATATATATATATATCATAAATAATTATACATAGTAGTACTATAAAAAAATAATTACATTAAAGTCATAAAAATAACATAAAATATAACTATAAACAATAAATTTTATATCACCATCATTAACATACATAATAACAATTTCCATATATACATATATGTATTTCATTCAGCAAGGCTTCTTATATATCCTTGAAAATTGTATTATTCATTATTTTTGTGATATACCAACATCCAACAAATCTATTCAGATTATTATATACATACATATATTACCAGTATAAAGTGCATGTACATAATATTAATTTGTAATATAATTTTAATCTTAAAATTTAAATCTAGTTTTAAACAATTTTTTTTTTAGATTTAATGAAAAACTCATTAATTAATCTTTTCAGTGATATATATTTACTACTGGGTCTCATTCCCTGGTAATAATAATAATAATGTTATAATAAATAATTTTCTCTATATTATATGCTTTACAAATTTTCTATGGTATACGGTATATGTATCTGAAAATGATAAATATTTTATATGGTCTACTACATATACAATTTTCATTAAAAAAAAAAAAAAGAGGAAAATTTATTATTTCTTTTTAAGTGTGATAGTGCATATCACAAATTCGAAGCCAAAACATAATGAACAATATAATATAATGTATACATTTTATTATTTTAATGTTGTTTTAGAATTGTATAACAAGTTATCCTTTACAAATATACTACACCATATATATCTACATATTTATCTAAGTATAATTTTATTATAATGGTTAGTAAAAAAAATTTCACAGTTCGCGAATTTTACATTAATTTAACAGAACTATCTCTCTAAATACATAAAAAACATGTAATTTAATGGATATTATACAAGTCATACAATATTTTAAATAGGTATATAATACAACAAAAAATAACATTCAAAATGAAATAAATCGTAAAAATGCTACTTCACTATAGCAAAAAAAAATATATATATAGAGTATTGTAAAATTTTCTATATTATATACTGCGTGACAGGATAATATATATTATATTTTCCACAAAATTTATTTAAATATTCTACATATATCTAAATATATATAAAAATATTGTAGAGAATGTAAGTTTTTTTTTGTTAAAATAAATAAGCTATAGAAATCAGTAAAAATTATGCTGACAATGTATAAAGAGTTTCCAAATAGTGGAAATTGTTAGAAAAACATTTTTTTAGTATACATGAAAAAAAAATAGTAAATTAATATAGTGAATAATTCAAATAATGATAAAATATAGCATATATTATTACTCCTGTGATTTGAATGAACGAAAAAGAAAGAGTTACATACATAAATTTATTTTATATGACCCAATGGGCATTCAACATAAAATATAATGTAACTTACTGCACATAAAAAAGTAGGTATATTCCGTCTAAAAGTGATGAGGGAATAATTATTCTTCATATAGAAAATAGAAAATCTAACAATTACCTCTCTAAAATATTGAATTACGTCGAAATAAATTGTCCTATATTTTAAATGTGGAAAAAAGTAAGAAATGTGAACATGGTCGCTTAGTAGAAAGTTAGTAGAAATTTTGTATATGGACATCAATTTAATTGATTCAAGTTTAGAAATTATTTGCAAATATCGAATATTTTGAAATGTTCAATTTACATTGTACTATTATAATATATTTAATATACATATGTATTAGAAAATAATTTAAAAACTCATATTTTATAATAGTTCTAATTGCTTTAAATCAAAAGCAATAAAAAACCTTTTAAATATTTGTCTTACAAAAATACCAGAAATAAATATTATGTTCTTTATAGATATAAAACCAAATGTAATCGATATAAACTATTATAGGTAAATAAACTTTTCGAAACCATAATAAATATCATACATATTATTCTAAATTTAGTAATTTAAAGTGGTACTAAATTATTGCAATTAAATTTATATAGTATATTTCTTAAAATTTTCTATGGAAAAGATAATTAAATTTCAAATACGACAATTAAATTTATTGTTACTTAACCTAAACTATCACCGTACATACTTTAATTTATGTGCGGAACAATTAAAGATTTATTTTTCAAAACTATGCAGAAAAATTTGAATTTACCATACCAGATAAGATAACCCACTTAGAATACAAATAAAATTGTTCGTTTTCAATATTTTTTAACCCAAAAAAAAAATATATTTTTTTTATGATGTATATAAAAGAATCCTTTTTTATTTAAATAATATTGTTATTCATAAGTTTAGCTATAGTAAATAATTTATTTACAACATCTTATCTTATATACATATATAAAAATAAAAATTATGTCTCAGGAAGCCACTGTTTTCTTTAACGAAGGAAAAAATAAATTTCACTTATTCATCTTAACAAAATAATATTTAAAAAAAAATGAAATTATTAT
Organism: Empis stercorea; assembly: GCA_949752835.1. Lineage (NCBI taxonomy): Eukaryota > Metazoa > Arthropoda > Insecta > Diptera > Empididae > Empis > Empis stercorea. The sequence continues at coordinate 16,861,079 of OX457086.1, forward strand.
AAGAAAAAAAGGAAAATTTTCTGTTTCAAGTGAAATATTGTTAGTAAAACACATATGATTGTGGAAAAATGTTCCTTTATTAGTCTATATTTGTGTATGTATATATTGTGCCTCCCCATTCTTTAAAATAGCATAAAAAATAATAAGACGAGACAATAATCTATATTGTATCTTTTCCTTAACTATAGGGAAGGTTGGAATGGAAAATCATGTGTCATTGTGCAGTCAAGGTTAAAATAAAATCTTGAAGGATAAAGAATTATTGTATTTTTGAAGAAATCATTTATGAAATGAAAATATATTAATATTGTATATATACATATACTTAGTTATAGTTATACAGGAATTGTTGTATGCCATGTTGTGTCTAAATTGAATTTTATATTTAAATTTATATCAAATTATAGTGGCAACTATTTTTTTTTTTAATTATTCTTTATGTTGCAGCTGTTTCTTTTATTATTATTATTATTAGATTGATTGCTTAGAAATGGGATTTAATATTATATAAACTTTATTTTAAGAATTAAATTTTATTGAAACAAAATGAAATTTTATTAAATAGTAAAATGAAAATTTATTTTTATTTAATAAATATTATTTTGAATTTGATTTAAATAATTTTTTTTCATTTGTAGATAAATTAATTTATGTTTTATATTTAAATCAAATCTGAATATATCAAAATATTTATTGTAATTCGATATGGAATCTTATTGTAATAGCGTTATTATGTTGGAGTATATGATGATAATAAATAATTGTTCATCTAGCTAGACCACTAAATTATCTCTATAGTTTTAAATGAATACTAATAATTATGCAGCAATATTCAGATTGGGAAAAGACCTATTGAGTCTCCTGTAAAGTGGGATTTTAATGATCGTACATCACGTTATAATTTATAAAGTAATACAAAGCGGAGCGTTTATGGATTCATTAATTTATCTTTTCAGAATTAGGTAATAGATAAGTGGTGGACTATTTAGAAGTAGAGGGCTCTCTAGGAAAATAGTATACATAGTTGAAATTTACTACAATATAGATTTTTAAAAATTAAATTCTATTGCTAAACTTATTACACTATATCCTGAAAATTCCATACAGTGAATAGAAAATTAAAATATATTCAAAACAAACTTGACTATAATTAAAAATAATGACTTTAATAAATATTCACCAATATTTTATTTATTATTTCCATTATTAATTAATTTATTAATTTAGTGCCAAAGCAACATAATTGGCTAATAATTAAAATTTATTATTTATTTACAATTTATATATCAGAAATTATGAATTTCAAAAATTGTCAATATTGTTTGTTTAGTCCCCACTATTTTCCCCTCTTTTTTTTTTAATAAATAGGCACATTAGCATCTCTTTTTTAAGGATTATCATTAATCTTTCCAAATAATATCCCCAACAAGAACCATAACAAAAAAAAAAACTTTAATATTGATTAATGAATTTATGATACCAAAAAAATATATAAAAATAAAAATCCAATCTGTCTATAATAACAGAAAGTTCAAAACTTTCTATTTACTACTAAAAAAATATAATCATTTATAATTTATATATTTTCGTTGTGTTTCTGGTGTATACAAAATAAATCAAAATTTTCATAAATCATTTATAATTTCATTAAAAAGTTCAATTGCAAAAAAAACTACAAAGATTAATAACAAAATTTCGGAAGTAAAAAACTTTAATTAAAAATTTTACTTTTTGTTTTAAATCAAAATATTTTTATGATTATATAATTTAAAAACTTTTTTATTTTTAATCCGCTAATAAAATATTCATAAAACATGATTTAAAAAAAAAAACTGCATGTTTTTCTAATACTTTTAAAACATTATTATTAATATGTATTATACCAAAAACAAATAAATAAACAATTTCACCTTGATTTTAATAAGTTCTTGTTGCTTCTTGTGCCAGTTTTTCCTTGATAGGCCTACCTTGGGCAATATTATGGTGAACTAAAAAAAGTTCCCAGATTGTATAATATAAGTTACTGGGCCACAAACAAATATTTATTTTATTGTACAAAAATTATGTTTTTGGTTCTAAATTATTAGGGGAATTACTCTAAATCCTTAATACACCATACTTAGTTTGTAAGTAGGGGTAAAATAAATTTTATTTGTATCTATATTTAATAGGGGAAATTTTTATCTTTGAAGCTTTACCATATAAAGAGAATTTGAAAATCATTAAGTATGTGAAAACTAAAGAGAATATTTAAATTAATTTTATTGTAATTTTCATTTGGAAAACATATTGGTTTAAAAAGTGATGTTATGTTATTCAACACTTATCATATCACAACATAATGTCATTAAATTGATCACTGATCCACCAAATTTTTAAAAACTTAAAGAATTTCACACATACATATACATATATATATGAACAGATTTCGAGGTTTCTTTCATCATGGTTCTGGAATCAAAAACGCTAACTAAAGATATATAATCCAATTTGGTTGGTCTTGGTACCCTCTTAAAATAAGAATTAAACTGTGTCGAGGCCTCAATATTACTATAAACAATACGAAATAATAAATTAAATTAAATAATTAATAAAATTCATTAGATCCAAATTAAATATGTAATCAGAATTTTTGTAATTACACTTTTAATTTCAACTTGTACGAAGAGTTTTTTTATATTTGTAATAAATTATTTTTAATCATCTTGTTAAAATCTTTATAATTATTATTTTCAAATTTACTTCATAATTTTTTATCCTTTTTCTTGCACTTGCTGAATTATAATTAAACACCTTTTTAATAATTATATAGTGCAGAAAACTTATTATTTTTATATTTTTACAAAACTCCCACAGCATTTTATATATGTATAATACCACAAACTAATAAACTGTATACAGACGATTATATTAGAATACTATTTTTGGCTACAATTTTCTGGCTCCATAAAGAGAAAAATGATATATTCTGGAAAAATGTAGAATGAAAAGTAGAGAAATTCGTCGCTCTCTTTACTTTTTATTCTACATTTTCTACATTTTTCCAGAATATAACATTTTCTCTCTTTGTGGAGCCAGAAAATTGTAGACAAAAATGGTATTCTAATATAATCGTCTGTATACAGTTTATTAGTTTGTGATAATACATAGTTTGAAATTTTTTTATATCCACAATTATTGGTACAAAAATTGCTCCAAGCAGTAAATATACACTCATAATTGAACCGTTTACAATTTATTAAAGTTTTTAACCAAATGTCACACTTATATATACTACCACAAATTGGTTTAATAAGGGAAATAATTTATTTTAAAGTAGAAAAAATTAAACTTTAATTGTTAATTTAAAAATTTAAATTTTATACGAATCCTAGATAAAGTTTTAATGTTTAATCAAAATATAAAATTATTATATTCAAGATTCATTCATTATAAATTTGATATCTCATTTGATATAAAATACCATAATCATTTTATATGAAGTTTTTGATAAAAAAAATTTAAAATTAAGTAATGTATAAAAATTATAGAGTGTAAACTTAACAGTTTAAATTAAATTGTCGTCCGCTTATGTTTCAACATAAATAAGTTAAAAATTCGTATGTAAGGGCAGACCTTTAACACTACTAATAACACATTGTTCTTTCCTGTGCAGTCTTTACCTTATGATTATTATTTTCCTATCATAAAAGACTTATTTATGTTGAAGCATAAGCGGACGACAATTTAATTTAATCATAAAAGATAGGAAAATAATAATCATAAGGTAAAGACTGCAAATTTATATCTTAAAATCTATCTTTAATGCAAATTTATATCTTAAAATATTGAAGAATTTACCAATTTTTATTTATAAAACATAATTACAAATTTTCATCTATTTATATGCATGTATTTATTATTTAGTTTTTTTTTTCACTTAACCTAAATCTATCGTAAACACAATTTATTTAAGTACATATATTAAAATTTACCACTTACACATGACATTAAAAATTCTAGAATTTTAGAAAATTTGTAAAAAAAAGTTTGGTAGTTTCATCAATTGACATAAATTTGTATTATGCATATTTCATTTCATTATCATTACATATTTAATAAGTATAATATTTATTGATTTTATTTAGAAAAAATGTAAAAACAAGTAATCGATTTTTGTTACTTAAATGATTGGTAAAGGCAGACGAAAATGATTAATATAATATTATATTTTTTTTAAATTAAAAATTAAGGTATTTACATAATAAATTGAATTCATTTGACTTTCGTATAATATTATATATATATATATACCAAATAATATTTGAAAATATTATATGAGTATAAAAATGCATTCACATTGAAATTGTTTATTGTTTATAAGATATCAATGATTTAATTACCTCTATTGTTAATCTTCATTAAAGAATTCAAAAAATAAAAAGCTGCCAAGTTGGAAGAGTGCTTCATATCCCCTTTTAGATCAACCTAGGATTTAATAAAAACAAAGAATTAAGTAAACGTTATAATATTTTGTAAAACTACGTGTTTTTCACTATTTAAAAGTAAATATTAAAAGTTATAATTCTTTCAAAACTACCAATGTTGTACAATTTAAAATTATTACCAAGTTTCAATAAATAAATACTCGAAATTGTATATATGCAATATATGTAATATTAATTTTTAAAATGTCGAAATTTTTACCCCTGTAAAATGAAGAGGGTTGAAGATGCAGGTCTTTTTATGTACAAGGTGAAGAATAGTATTAAGTAACTAATTTTTCATTTTTTTGATATAGTCTCCCGCATAGGGGATATTGCTTATTTCATTAATACACCCCCTCCTCTACTTTAATGAGATGGTGGTTTATAATTTTAAGTGATTTCGAAAGGCTTGAAATTATGGTACGTGGCATAGAAGTTAGAAAGTCGTACATAAAATCTGGACCATTTTATAGCCATTTTGAATTTCAAAAATTTAACTTTGAAAATATCGAAATTCAAATACAACTGTCATAAAGAGGCTTCAGGGGATGGATTTTTTCATACAAGGTGTAACATTTTATTGTTAAAAAAGTATGTTTACATTGTTTAAAATTAGCGCCCCGCGGAAGGCATGGAGCTTGTTTCCTAAATATACGCCCTCCTCCACCCAAAAAGAGCAGCAGGTTAAAATTTGGAGTGATTTGGATTAAAACGAACCTAGTGAATCCAATTTATAAGTTTCGAGTTAATATCTAAACTGTGGCTAATTTTATTGTCATTTTAAAAACCAAAAATTAAATTTTCATAAACTATACAGGGTGTCCCGGTTTGGGATGCTAATCCGCTAAGGGGTGGTTCCTTGGTTCATTATAAGCAAAAAATCGTACGGAAGGAGGGGTGCGCTTTCAACACCCACTGAGCTATAGGGTGTTTTAAAAAAGTCCTTCGGAGAAGTATGTACAAGCACTTATTCAATTATAACTTCTAGCGTATTGAACCTAGAATATCCAAACTAGGCGCGTTTAATAGACAATTAATTTATCTTTATTTCGATGTTACCGTTATTTTCACCGGTTGCTAGGTCTGCGTTAAATTGCGTTTAAGTTATGAGTTTTTCAAAAAAAAAAATAATCAGATTTTGGAAAAATGCAAGTTTTCTCAAAATTTTGCCTGGTTTAATTTTTTTTTTAATTTGATTTGGATGCGTCATAGTGTTACCTACGAAATCGCCATACAAAGCTTTTACCTGCGACTTCTGGTTTGCCCAGTAGAAAGGTAACAAAAAAACGTCCTTTAATTGCCAAATCAGGTATTAAATGTGGGTTTTTTCAGAATAATTTATTGGAGGTAGTTGTAATTACGCTTTTAAAACTTGCCGACACTAATTTCTAAGTAATTAAAAAAACTGTAAACTAACGTTTTAAGGCTGGTAAACTTGCAATAAAGTAAGCGATTACCTCTTTTTATAAAATAATAGTGTATAAAACAAGTGTACTTACTTTGTGACTTATTCAGTTTCAATTTAAACAAACAAGTGCGATATTATAAAAATAAAACAAGGAAATGCAATATTAAAATGGCAGAATATTCAAATCTGGAGTATGCAGACATACACTACTTCTATGGATTGGCTGATGGTGATGTTTTGGCTGCACGAGAAGCGTATGGTATTAGATATCCTGCAGGACGCGTTCCTGATGCTAGAGTATTTTCAAGTATTCACAGAAGCTTACGAGAGACAGGAAGAGCAACATATAATCGTAATAGAGGTCATTCAACACAACGTCGGATAGTAGAATTAGATGAACGTGAAAATCCGCACACAACAAGAACGAGATCATTTCAACATCGATTTAGCATAAACGTGTGGGCTGGTGTGATTGGTGATATGTTCATTGGACCTTTTTTTCTGCGATTTTGTAGGTAACACTATGACGCATCCAAATCAAATTAAAAACAAAACTGGCATTTTTCCAAAATCTGATTATTTCTATTTTGAAAAAATCATAACTTTAACACAATTTAACGCAGACCTAGCAACCGGTGAAAATAACGGTAACATTGAAATAAAGGTAAATTAATTGTCTAACAAACGCGCTCAGTTTGAATATTCTAGGTTCAATACGCTAGAAGTTATAATTGAATAAGTGCTTGTACCTACTTCTCCGATGGACTTTTTTAAAACACCCTGTAGCTCAGTGGGTGTTGAAAATGCACCCCCCCTTCCATACGATTTTTTGCTTATAATGAACCAAGGAACCACCCCTTAATTAGCATCCCACACCGGAACACCCTGTATAATAAATTTTAAAATGTAGTAATTCTAAGTGATGTAGAATAGAGGGGGTTGCACGTTGCAGGTATGGAAACAAATTTTTCGCACAAGATCTTAAATAGTATTTAAAAAAAACTAATTTCTTACTTTTTCAATCCAGTTCCCCTAGGAGGTGTTGCCTCTTGTTTTATATATATACCCCCTCGCCCATATAAAAAGGGAACGAGGTAAAAATTTTGTATGAATTCGAAAGATACTATCCTATTATACCTAACTTACAAGATACAAGGCCGTATCTTAAATGTTTCATATCCTATGACGTATGACCATTTTAGATACCAAAAATAAAATTTTAATAGTCCCATAAAAATTCTTTCCCCAGTAAAATGAAGGGGGTAAAGGTATGAGGCTGATTTTTATGTAGAAGGTGTAAAATAGTATAACGAAGAATATTATTTCTCATTTCTTTAATAAACTTCCCCACTGAGGGGTTGTCACTTGTTTCATATATAAGCCCCTCACCCACTTAAAAAAGGCGGGGGTTAATTTTTTTTATATGGAATGGAAAGGCACTTACCTGTTATACCGATTTTAAAAGTTATAATGTTTTACGTGAAATCGTACTAGTTTTATGTGCATCAATTTTCAAAAATTCATCTATAATATTACCATAAAATAAGGGGGCGGAGACCCAGGACTCTAAATTTTTTTTTATGTTCTTTGCATGGTGCCTATTCATGAAACTGTGAAACAATTAAAGGACGTTTTTTTGTTACCTTTCTACTGGGCAAACCAGACGTCGCAGGTAAAAGCTTTGTATGGCGATTTCGTAGGTAACACTATGACGCATCCAAATCAAATTAAAAACAAAACTGGCATTTTTCCAAAATCTGATTATTTCTATTTTGAAAAAATCATAACTTTAACACAATTTAACGCAGACCTAGCAACCGGTGAAAATAACGGTAACATTGAAATAAAGGTAAATTAATTGTCTAACAAACGCGCTCAGTTTGGATATTCTAGGTTCAATACGCTAGAAGTTATAATTGAATAAGTGCTTGTACCTACTTCTCCGATGGACTTTTTTAAAACACCCTGTAGCTCAGTGGGTGTTGAAAATGCACCCCCCCCTTCCATACGATTTTTTGCTTATAATGAACCAAGGAACCACCCCTTAATTAGCATCCCACACCGGAACACCCTGTATAATAAATTTTAAAATGTAGTAATTCTAAGTGATGTAGAATAGAGGGGGTTGCACGTTGCATGTATGGAAACAAATTTTTCGCACAAGATCTTAAATAGTATTTAAAAAAAACTAATTTCTTACTTTTTCAATCCAGTTCCCCTAGGAGGTGTTGCCTCTTGTTTTATATATATACCCCCTCGCCCATATAAAAAGGGAACGAGGTAAAAATTTTGTATGAATTCGAAAGATACTATCCTATTATACCTAACTTACAAGATACAAGGCCGTATCTTAAATGTTTCATATCCTATGACGTATGACCATTTTAGATACCAAAAATAAAATTTTAATAGTCCCATAAAAATTCTTTCCCCAGTAAAATGAAGGGGGTAAAGGTATGAGGCTGATTTTTATGTAGAAGGTGTAAAATAGTATAACGAAGAATATTATTTCTCATTTCTTTAATAAACTTCCCCACTGAGGGGTTGTCACTTGTTTCATATATAAGCCCCTCACCCACTTAAAAAAGGCGGGGGTTAATTTTTTTTATATGGAATGGAAAGGCACTTACCTGTTATACCGATTTTAAAAGTTATAATGTTTTACGTGAAATCGTACTAGTTTTATGTGCATCAATTTTCAAAAATTCATCTATAATATTACCATAAAATAAGGGGGCGGAGACCCAGGACTCTAAATTTTTTTTTATGTTCTTTGCATGGTGCCTATTCATGAAACTGTGAAACAGGGTAAAAATCCGACTAGTATATTAAGGTGTGTTTTTTGACATGCACAAAATTGTGCATTTTTATCGCTTTATGAAGGGGGTTTGCAGGTATATTATTCGAAGAAGGGTACTTGCAGCTTGCAGGTATATTATTCGAAGAAGCATAAAATTCTATCCTTTATTTACGTTTCTGTAAACTTTTGATTCAATTGAATGTGTTTTAACACTATTACTAAGCGATTAAAAAACTCTATTTTTGCTTTGCGTACGGTGTACGGCGGACACGAAATTTTTTTTTGCTGATTCTAATTCTCCGACATCTAAAACGTAAGAAAAAATTCAAAATCTCGAAAAAAAAATTTCGAAATTTGCTCTGCACCACAAAAAGCTTCATATTATATTTAATATGAAGCAATAATTTAGTTATTATATTATATTGGTATACATTAAAAGCAACAGTATACATAGATTATACAGATTTAATATACATACATATATAGTTTTTCGAATTTATTTTCTAATAGTCAAATTGACAGTACCATTCATTGAGTTCGACCGTTTCTAATTTGTTATTAGAAATAATTATTATCTTGTTGCATGCAGTAACGTTATTCATAGCACAATCTAACTATTGTTTAGCAGTTCATAAATTATTTGAAATTAATTCGAAAATACAATATCCGTAAATTTTAGAAACATATATGAGGGGCTCAGAACCAAAGTGGCCTAACCCTCGGTAAAATCTAATTGTCTTTTATTTTTAATCGTTGGTAAACCTCTTTATTAGCATTGGTGTATTAAATATTTAACGTAAAATTATTATAGTTTGAGTAATAAAGTTATTTATTGTGATTTAAAGTATATAATTTTTAAAGTTAATTAAAGAATAAAACTTTAATAAATTAATGTTGTGATTAATTATATAAATAATACATTGGAATTTATGTAATTGGTTTCAAAATGAATTTTTCGAATGGAAGAACAATTTCTACCGAAAAAAAAAAAGATTTATTGGAATTAATAAATTTTATTACACCATGAATTTTACATCATGAATTTTATATAACTCTGCGTACTGCAAGTAACGCAGAAGAAATTGTTTTTAGTGAAACGGACGAAGAATATTTGTTATTACATACATATTTAATTTTTTTAATTTTGAAGAAATAAACTATTTTTATGTTTTTTTAACTTTTTGGCCTAACCCACTTGGTTCTGAGTTCCTCATATACATATATGTACATCAAGTTTTGATCATTAGAAAAACAAGGTAATTTTATATTTTAGAATAAAACTAATTTTTAAATATATTTATGTATGTATCATATCGAATTTTTAGCTAAAGAAAATATATTATCATTTTTTTCTTTGCTTATTCAATTCACCCCCATATCATATGCCATATGTCTATTATCTCGTATAATATATACATATAAAAATATAAACTGTTGAATTAATAATGAGACATGTATTTATACACGAATAGGATAAACATATATGTACTTTGAATGACATGACATCATATCTTAATATTAAACTGAGTTTTCTTTCATTATAGTAGTGGGCGACTATTTTATGACGTATACTTGAGGATGAAAAGGTTATAAAAGAGGATGAGAATCTCAATCATACGAATTATGTATATAATTTTAGTTTGATTTAATGTAAATAATTTATTTTATAAATTAGAGTTTCATTTTGTTATTGTAACATTTCTTATTATATTACTATTACTAATTAAACTAAAGGAAGCACGTTAATTTTTGCTTCCAGTTGCAAAATTACTTTGGGTAGGTATATTTCTATAGCTCGTTGAATATTAGTCTGCGGAAATATCTAATTGCAGTTACAAATTTTTTGTCACAGGACGAATTTGATTTTTAACAAAATATCTATATATATAATATATAGGTACAACATATAAATTTAAGGCCTTTATATAATTTACAAGGTTTTAAAGCTTTAGGAAAATTTTATTACAAATATAAATATAATTTATAAATAATGAAATATTTTGAAAAACCATAGGTATTCAAATATTAAAAATATAATTAAATTAATATGTAATAAAATTACGTTTTATATACTAGAGAGAAAAAGATAATTTCTTGTCAACAAAATTAATTTATGTTAAAATGTTTACCTTTTATTTTTTGTGTTATATATGTATGTTCTTTATTTTTTTCCCCCACTAATTACTTCTTCGAACATAATGAGATTACCAAAGTCACGCACCTTCTAATTTTTTGTTTAAGAAAAAAAAGCAAAAATCGTATAGACATGAAAATAAACTTGAAAATAAATATTAATATTAAATATTCTTGTTTAAAAGTTCATAATTTTATATAAATATTTTACGTTCCTACATACATATGTATATATTTTTTTTTTCGTCATGGAATAATAATTTTATTTTGTTGTTCGAAATTCACATTAACTAATACGTGTGATATTTTCTTAATGTGTCCCTTTTGAGATCTTTTTTTATATATATATTTATCTGTATGGTATTTTTCTATTGTTAATATATATAATATTATTATTAGGACTAAATTTACGATGACAATGACTCCTCTTGACCAGAAATGAAATGGTTAAAAAATATATTATTGTTTTTTATTGAAATAGATAAATTGAAAAACATTAGACAACATAAAAAATAAACTCCTATTGATATCCTCTTCAATAAGATTATAATGTCCCTTATTTAATTTGGAGTACAAAATTTATTTATGATATTTTTTAGTTATTATTAGTTAATAAACGTTAAGTGTAAATATAAACATAAGCGTTAATATTTTAGTATATTAATATACATATTTAATGAGAATGTATAACGAATTTATCATTTTGTTGTTAAATGGAGATTAATTTAATCTCTTTGATTTAAAAAATAAGATCAAATTGATTTGCGCATATTTTAGTTCCTTAGGTAAAAGCAACAAATCTACGAGTTTATGCGGTTTATCAATTAATATTTTTATTTTTTAGGTTTTATTAGTTAAAAAAAACTATGATAGTGGAAATGTAAATATTATATTTTACCATAAATATACATATGTATGTATTTAATGAGAATTTCATCACATAATATAATATTAAATATTCATTCATTTGACCATTTATTACTTCCTTGTTTGATTGTCGTTGCACCTGTGTTTATTATTATTGATTATTGTAAATAAATTATAGTGCTCCTTACGACCTAAATATTTTTTCTCGATATTTTGCTATTTTGATATTTTACGAAATGTAATTTTTTTTTGGGTTTAAAGCTGAGAAAAATAATTAATAAAAACGAGTCCACCTATTAATCTATAGTTAAACTAAACATAATATTGAGCGACTGAAATATTTTTATTTTTATTATTTTAGTATTAAGAAATTTGTGTAGTCAAATTTCTAAATTAAATTTTTTGAATTTATAAATTTATTAATAGCCCTCTAAGAAGCGAGCCGTAAACGGCATAAAAATGTAGTCATTTGCCTATATAAGACTCCGTTTTCGAACCGCCTTTACGGCGTTAAAGCGGACCGTTTCTGTTCCCATGGGCGTATGGAAATTGAAATGAAAGACGGCACGCTAAAGCGTAATGTTTTTATGCCGCATTTGCGATACAATTTTACGCCGCTTTTTGCGGCATAATTTTATGCCACTTTTGTAGCTCAATTTTATGCCGCCTTTTCGGCTCCAATTTATGCCGCCTTTTCGGCTCCATTTCGAACCGCTTAAAATAATTATAAATAATCCAAAAATAAAATCCAAAAACTTTAATTTTTTAATAAAATATTTAGTATTTTATTACATTATCAACACACTTATCATAATATATAAATATTTTGTATTTTAAATATCTTGAAATGACTGACTGCAACTACAATGTTTCATTACCTAATTTTTCCCAAACCAGGAAAGTTTACAGACAACTTAATCTGTTAATAATTTTTAGGCAGAATTTCACATATATATCCAATGAATTATCACAAAAGCCCTTTAATATTTTAATCTGAAAATAAAAACAAAAATTATTAGATTATTTATAAATTATTAATTTAATATATAATTTAATACATTAAATATTTACCAAAAAAATATTCCACACACTATGAACACTCTGACAAACAAAATAATAATGAGAACAAAGACACAAGAAAGCCATAAATATAATTTTATGTTAATTGATTAGTCATATTACTCTTTAGATCCGCTAAAGCGGTTTATTTTCGATTGGTATTACGCGTTGCGTTTTAGAGCCGCAAAATTCGATTTATGCGTTACGTTTTAGAGCCCAAAAATACGGCACGAAAATGAAGTCTGAATATATGAAAAAAGACGGCGTGGTTGCGAGCCGCTAAAAGCGGACCGTAAATTTTCTGAGAGGGAGCTGTGTCTTTTTCAATCGGGTCAGGATCAAGGTCTCATTTTGTATATAGAAACAACAACAACATAACCCAAATATTTATCTGGATCAGCAAAATGAGACCCAAATAGATTTAATGTGGAAATTGACAAACAGATGGCGGTACCCTTTAAGAAAAATAAGCGAATTCGCTTTTGGCGAACCGTATACGAACTAGATATGTAACGCCTTTTTAAAATAAACTTTATAATTTCATAACAAAAATAAACAGGAGTGACGAAGGTTGTGTCTTATAATAGTATTTTGTTAAATATAATAAAATAAATATTAATAAGTAATTTTGTGTTTTATATAATAAATTAAGTAATAAAATTTAAAAAAATTAAATCAGTGGTGAAATAATTATTTATTGTTAAAAATTATATTTTTTATATGAAATAAATGCTAAAAAAATAACTTTTCCGTATTTTTATTTCTAGAAATAAAATCAGTTCGTAAACGAACCGAATTTGGCGGTTCCAAAACGAATCTTTGCGGCGTTTCGTAAACGAACCGATTTTGGCGAACTCTTTGCGTTACGTTTTTTTTTCTACTGTTCTTATTCTAACATTTACGTTTCCGGTTCGCTTACGAACTGCCAAGGCGGTTCGTAAACGAACTCATATATGAAGAAAAGACTTCGCCGGCGGTTCGTTTACGGTTCGCTTTTCTTAAAGGGTACAAACAAAATTAGAGAAAAAAAATTTTTTTAGTGATTTATTTTTTTAAAAATACTGTAAAAATTAAAAATATAAAAAAAAATTAATAATATATGTTGCTAATACCCGGGACACCGGACCGAAAACTCAGTTTTCGTGTTTTCAAAGTTCAAAAATGGAAATTCATACCCTGGAGTTACAATGTTCGCTCTCATTTCGCGCTCAATACGCAGCCACCCAGCAAGAAATTTTCCATTGATTCCGTCAATCAGAAATCAATCAATAGTACTTTTTATCATTTATTGGCACGTGCTATTGAAATGTAAAAAATTGATTGCTATAGTTAAGTGACAATCAATTATTGAACAGTTAATAATTGATTCTAGTAATCATTTTCTGATTGGCTTATTTATTTGTAATCATATGTTGATGTTAAGTAATTAAGTGTCAATATAACATATAAATTTTAGAAATATATATTAGGAATATTAAAGGCAAACAGGCAATTAAAAAATATTTGAATAAAATTATGACCCCTGATATTGCCAAAGACATTAATTTCGTTGGGAAAAAAGGGAAATTTTCGTTCAAAAAATGGGACAAATTTTGCAAATGCTTTTTTGGTAAGTTGTCATTCTTTCAATAATTAATATGTATTTCTTATACTTAATTTTATTTTGTTGTAGAAGCTGTTCAAACGGAAAATTTTGGCAAAATTTAATTTCAGATCGCCAGCAATGAAATTAAGCATCAATAAATTTAACTGGTCCCAAAGGCAAAAAGAAAAGCAATATAAATTTATAAATTTTAAGTTTTTTTAAAGTCAATGAAAAAAGACTATTGATTCTTACTTTTCTTAAAGATGACTTTGTTTATTTTTTTTTTTTTTAAGATGCGAAATCTTAAATATTACTATTAATAAAAAAAAAGTAGTATTTTTTTACATTTAAAATTAATTTATTAAGACTGAAATCATAATTTTATATTTTTTATTTAAAATTAGTTATATATGAGATTATTATTTTAAAATTGTACGATTTTATATGGTATTTATGATCTTTGCTGGATAATTTATTAAAATGTAAAAGCAAGAAACGGAAACATAAAATTGTACAATTTTAAAATAATAATCTCATATATAACTAATTATCATAATCTCATATATAACTAATGTAGATGTAGTGGTTTATTTATAGAATCAGTTCCTAATTAATTCAACAAAGGAATCACAGTATTATCAATTATTCTTTAATTTTCAGAATAGCTTTTATATTAAATATATATCCATTTTTAATTAATTAGTAGAACCAATTTATTATAGGTCAGGATCTAGTCCAATCAGAAGCTTTAAAAAAGCGGACATCATCTATGTAAAATAAATGGTTATTAATTGATTATTAATCAATATTATAATCGATTCTTTGATTCCAGCATCAATTTATTATCAATTTGGTTTCAATTCATGTCTTGCTGGGCAGTGTCAGTGTCAAAATAAAGTTGAAATGTATGAAATTGTATGAAGGTGTTTACAATGAACGCATCCTTTTCGCTCGCATTTCGCAACTATGAAAAAAGTTGGTCAACTTTTAACTTTTTCGCTGAAACTACGCGTTGATGTGTCAAAATAATAGAATTGTGTGTAAATTTTTTTTTTAATTTTGTGGGCCATCATTAGTTCTTTGTTTATAATTATTAGTTATAAAAAAAATTACAATATTTATTGGAAAAAACAATAAACATAAACAATGAACTGATATTTAAGAACAAAAAAAAATTCTCATTGTGACTACTATGTTTGTAGACAGCGAATAGAGGGCGAAATGAAAGCGAAATGAGAGCGACATTGTAACTCCAGGGATAAGGTTTTAGTACAATTTTCAGGAATAAATTGAAAACACGAAACCTACAAATTTTTAAGGTTTTCACGAAAATATATTTTAGCGCCATCTATGACAAAATAGAAGATATGTATTTTTGAAGTAGGCATAGCTAGGCATAGCATAGTAGGCAAGTTTCCATACAAAAGTAGCAATTTTTGTGAAAAATCAAAAAAAAAACCGAAAATTTTTTTTAAAAAAAAAGAAAAATTAAATTTTATTAAATAATTTTTAATATAATTAAATCAAAATTTGACATTAAAAAGAAATAATAAAAGTACAATTTTCAGGAATAAATTGAAAACACGAAACCTACAAATTTTTAAGGTTTTCACGAAAATATATTTTAGCGCCATCTATGACAAAATAGAAGATATGTATTTTTGAAGTAGGCATAGCTAGGCATAGCATAGTAGGCAAGTTTCCATACAAAAGTAGCCATTTTTGTGAAAAATCAAAAAAAAAACCGAAAATTTTTTTTAAAAAAAAAGAAAAATTAAATTTTATTAAATAATTTTTAATATAATTAAATCAAAATTTGACATTAAAAAGAAATAATTACTATTTTTAATTTTTTTGGTTTTCACGCAGAGTTGTTTAAATAAATAATTTTCATAATTTGACATTCGAAAACGAAATCGCTCTCCATTTTTGGTGTGTCACTATAAAAGTTTTTAGATCTAGTTTTCGCGAAAACTTAGGTTTTCAATTTTGGTGTGTCTTGGGTATTATTGTTTTTTTCAAACCTTGACCCTGACCCGTTTGAAAAAAACACAGCTAATATAAAATTGAATATTTTGATTTCAATTTATGATATTCGAGGAAAAAATTGATTAAATTGTTTGCATACTTTTAGTTGCCCATTTATGTTTAGATTAACTACATATCAATAGGTGAACTGGATGTCCTCTAACTTATTATTGGCGCCTTACAATTTTAAATTCAGTTTAACTACTGATCAATAGATGAACTATTATTTTACCAAACGTCAAATTTTGATTCATCTTTGCCGCCTTACCATTTAGAATAAAATTTAGAAACATATGATTTTTTCAGATTTTATACCCCGGCATTGCATTTGGATTCGATCATAACTTTTTAAATATTCAACTTCAACATATCCCGATCAAAAGTGCGGAATACAAAAAAAAATAATTTATATAAGTATAAAAAAAATTTATTTGGATTTTTGAAATGTTTTTCAAATATATAATATTGGCTCTTTGCCTTATTTCGATAAATGCAGAACTTTTAAGGTAAGAATTAAAAATAAATCGTCAATTATAAATTTTTTGCTAGCTATTTGTCCGCCTAATTATTATTTTTTAATTAAGTTTCGAAAAACTTATTCAAAATTAGTTTTATTTTAAAATCCTTATTTTTAAGGTTTTTAAATTATTTTTAAAATAATTTTCCTTTGTTTGAATGATGATCATGAAAATTTTGAGAAGCCATCAAAATGTATAATACACAAACAAACACGATGAGTCAACAAAATTGATTTTTTTACTAATGTTTTTGTTTTCATTATTTAAACAAAGTGAATCGAAAAATTTACAAAAAATAATTTATTTTATTAAATTTTAGAGTCAAATTACATAAAACTGATTCCGCTCGTGAATATTTTCGTAATGTTGGAACTGAAATACAACAATTACGTTTAAAATATGTTGGAGGACCAACACCGGAACCGCTATCAAATTATTTAGATGTATGTAAATATAATAATCATAAATTTATACCTATATGAACTTAAAATTGAAAATTTATAATTTATAAATATTTATTGTTAGGCTCAATATTATGGTGCAATTTCAATTGGTACTCCTCCACAGAATTTTAAAGTTGTTTTTGATACTGGCTCATCAAACCTTTGGGTTCCATCAAAACAATGCCATTTCACTAATATAGCTTGTTGTATGTTAATTAATTTTGTTATTAATATTTAATGAATATATAAATAATATCATTTTTTTGTAGTGATGCATAATAAATATGATGCTAAGAAATCAAAAACATATATTAAAAATGGAACAGAATTTGCTATTCATTATGGTTCTGGGAGTTTATCAGGTTATCTATCAACAGATAATTTGAATGTAAGTAAATTAAATAAATAAATAAAAAATACTCCCACTTGAGCATATCATTTTACATTATTTATTGTAAGCTGTATATGTACCTAATGTCTTATCTTTTCATTTCAATTTGTTTTTGCAAAAAAAAAATTCTATTATAATATACGGATGAAAGGTTAACAAATACTACTGATAGAAATGATAAATAATAATAATAGCTTTATTTTTTTTTAAAGTTTTGTAAACCAGCCGAGATGAAATGAGTCAAGAATTATTGAACTATTTTCATATTAATCACTTAATAAATTTTATTATTTTAGATTGGCGGATTGGATATTCCAAAACAAACATTTGCTGAAGCAATTAGTGAACCAGGACTAGTTTTTGTTGCTGCTAAATTTGATGGCATTCTTGGCTTAGGTTATAGTTCAATTGCAGTTGATGGTGTTACACCACCTTTTTATAATTTGTATAATGAAGGTATTATACAATCACCTGTATTTTCATTTTATTTAAATCGCGATCCACAAGCACCAGAAGGTGGTGAAATAATATTTGGTGGATCAGATCCAAAACATTATAAAGGTAAATTAATTGCAAGAATTTATTTATTTTACTCAAATTGTCAACATCTTTGTCAACATGTAAATTATTCTAGGCGATTTTACATATTTACCAATAACACGTAAAGCATATTGGCAAGTGACTATGGATTCCGGTTCAATTGGTAAAACTGAGTTTTGTAAAGGTGGATGTCAAATAATTGCTGATACTGGTACTAGCTTAATTGCCGGTCCACCAGCTGAGGCAACTGCAATTAATAAAGAAATTGGTGGTACACCAATTTTAGGTGGACAATATATGGTTGATTGTACATTAATACCAAAATTACCAATTATTAAATTTGTATTTGGTGGTAAAACATTTGAATTAGAAGGAAAAGATTATATTCTAAGGGTAAGGTTGCTAATAAAACTAAAAATATTTTTAAATATACATATATTTTTTTAGATTGCTCAAATGGGCAAAACAATTTGTTTATCTGGATTTATGGGAATTGAAATTCCACCACCTAATGGACCATTATGGATATTAGGAGATGTTTTCATTGGAAAGTATTATACTGAGTTCGATATGGGTAATGATCGTGTCGGATTTGCTGATGCTATTTAAAAAAATTTCTATCAAATTTTGTTTATTAGATAATTTTTTATTTGATTTTCATTTTAAAACAAATAAAATTGTTTAGTTCGAGAAATTTAATATTAGTATATTTCATATTTATAAATAAAGAATAACTTTGAATAAATTGAATAAAATATAAAAACTATTTTCTGAATAAATATGTTTTACTTCCTTATTAAAATGATAGTAAATTACAATTAACACATTGGGATCGGGAAATCCGAATTCTCGTTTAAAAAAAACGTTATCGTCGAAAAACGAGAATGCTCGTTTTATAACAAGTCTGCTTTGGTGATAAATTTTGATATTACAGAATTAAATATGCAAATTTGTAGATTATGAAATTTGTTAATTAAAATACCCCGTTTTATAGAAAAGTTTTAGAAAAAATACCTTAATAAAAGCTTTGTATGCAATATGCTGCGCGATGATAAATGAATAGTATGTATGTAAGTAGATATTGCTTTTTCGGACTATAAAGTTCGAATCATTGGTTACTATACTACTGTTAAAAACGACAACGATAAGATTTCGTAAGTTGTAAAATTATGTATCTATCTATCGTTTATTGGGATCACAACAACAAAATTCAAGTGTCAAAAACGCCATATTTATTTAAATGTCATTCGTCGAACAAAATAGAATATGAGTTGAGTAGAAAAATATATTTTTCAATAAAATTCTTTTAATAAATATAATTTTATATTCCTGTAAAGGTAAAAATAGTTTATCTAGCCTTTTAGGCAATTACATGTCCGACAGTGATAATGAAGAGAACAGTGATTATCGACAAACAACATCAAATTTATTTTCCAAAGATGTTGACAATCTTCTCAATGAAATTGAACCAACAACAACATCAAATTTAGATATAAAAACACCACCAGTCACAAGTATTAATTATAGTCGCAATAAAATAAAATATTTATATGTAAATCGTATGAATCTTTTAGATTGGACAAAATGTATGGATCCAAATACAGGACATCCATATTATTGGAATATATCTTCAAAAGATGTGACTTGGGAAAAACCAGAAGAATATGAAAAATATTTAAGTGATATCAAGAAATTTTCAAATAAATTACCAGATAATTGTTGGATAATTGGTTATTCTGATGGTTCAACAACACCATACTATGTTAACGAATATACCAGAGAGGTTTCTTGGGTAAAACCAGTTAATTTTAAGGAAAAATCAAAAGAAGAAAAAAGTAAAAAATCGAAATATACAAAAAATTCAAGTGAGGCTATGAAAAATTTAAAAAAAATGAAAAAAGTTCGTAAAAAAGGATTATTGCCAGAACATTTAGAAAATGCTAGTGATGAAGAGTAAGCTTATAATTTTCTTAATGTTATAATAGACAGTTTGCATTTAACACTTATGTTTTCATAGGAAAATCGAACTTATTTCTACATACAGCGGCCCACAAACAGAATCTAGCTCTGATGATGATGAGAAAATTAATAATAAAGTAAGTTTTATATTACGATAATAAGTACATGGCCAGTGAGGAATAGCTGCACCTGACAATAAAAAGAAATCTTCAAGTTCTTATGACTTGATTCTTTTTTGCGAATGACGGTTAAGTTTTCAATCTGAGGTCACAATATACTTTGTATATATGAATTTAAAATGATGTAATTTCGCTGCTAGAATTTAACAAAAAATCATTTATTAAGTAATTTTTTCGTTATAAAAATACAATATAAATATTTTTCTGTCTAAGTTTGCAAAGATCTGATAATTTTTCTTCAACATAAAAATAATAATGTTTTTATTATAGATAATATAAAATTATAAATTTATATTTCAGGAAAAAAACGAAGATAATAATTCAGAAAAAAAGACTAAATTAAAATTAGTAGCTGCATATGCAACAGATGATGAAAGTGATACAGAAATTAATGATACAAATTCTGTTATTAATAAAGCTATTATACCAATAAAAGAAAATTCAATAACAATGTTACAAACAAGTGAGTTCGACAATCAAAACCCATCCAAATCACCAAAAATAATTTTATCACCGAATAATTCAAATTTGTCACCACCTTTATCGCCACAAAAACAACACCAACCAACATCTTTTGCTAGTATTATAACTGGTGATAAACCAGAAAATTTATTTGATGATGAAATTAATAAATTAAAACAAGAATTAGAAAAAGATTTAATAACTACAATTGAACAAGAAAATCATAATGAGAATATATTAGATAGTAATAAATGTAAAGATAATCGAAATATAGAAAATAGTTTTGATGAGAAAACATTCCAACGAAAACGAAGAATTGAATTCAAAACTAATAAAAAAGAATCACCGCCATCTGATAATATAGAACAAGATAATAATTGTAATAAAAATGATAATAAAAAGAAAAATTTATATGCTAATTTTCAACGAAGCCATGTAGAATTTATAAATAAAAATAATAATGAAATTGGTGAATTAAATAGTAATAATAATAATATTGAAAATAATGAAAAAACTATAGAAAATGAAATTTTAAAAAAGAATTGTGAAGATTTAAGTGATATTATTTCTGGTAAAGTAAAATTTTTATCTGTTGGCCATTTTGAAGTATCACCAGTTCAAGCAATGAATATTCAATTAGACGTAAATATTATTTTTACTTTGTATGTTTTTAATAATAATAAATCAATTATTATTTTGTAGACATTATTAGCAGCTTTTCGTTCATCTGCCTTAGATTTTGATTATTTTTTGAAATGGCTTCAAAAAACATCAAATGATTTAATCAAATTAGAAGAAAATGTTGCACCAAGTGGATGGAAATGCAAATGGGACAGGTATGTAATATCTTATATATACATTTTTTATATATATTTAAATTAAAAGTCATGCGTTTATCCGTTAAGAGGTGTTAAAGAGAAATATGTTGTAAAATGTGTGTTTTTATTATATATTTATATAAGAAAAAGAAAGAATAACAGCAGTGATGTAACTACATATACTCTTATAATATACAGAAGCAGTGATTTTTTTAAAAAATAAAGTATTCATATTTAATTTGGTAAAAGAAATAATATAAACAATTTATTTATATTAAAATTTTAATATACAATTGACAAATAGGAATAATTTCCCATTAAATATACATATAATATTTTACGACATGCAATTCCATGCTAATCGATAATGCGAAATTGTTATTTAGCCTACGAAATAATTATAACCGTTGTAAATATTACCAAAAAGATAATCACTTTGAATTTGAATATACAAATTTCATCTTTATTAATTATTGAGCAACAGGACCTGCTCAATAATTTGTCTTATCGTTTTCTCATTTTAATTATATTCTTTTAAATATGCTGAGAGTAACATAATGATATAATTTATTTTAATATTTTAAAAATAATCCCTGTATTAATTTAACTTAATTTATGTTTAAGATATATATATCTCTGACTGGTTGGTAAAATTTATCAGAATATATTTAATTAAAAATTTTAAGATTTGAATTTGAAATAATAAATAAAAATATTCAATAAATTTATTTTTAAATTCAATTAGTTCATAAGTTCTGCTAAATAATTAAAATTTCAAAACAAATAATGTTCTTTATTTAAATGTTTGAATTTAATAGTTTCAAATGTAATGTAAATTTAGTACAAAAAATACACTGAAGAGAAATTATTTTAATTGCTTAAAAAACTAGAAACCTTGAAGAAGGATTATAATTTTCTTGTTCTGTTCGAAATATTTTTTTAATCTTTAAATTGAAAAAAAAAAAAAAAAACTTATAAAATATAAATAATTATGCGGATATATATATAATCTGGGATTTATGGAAAAATAATAAAAAAATATATTTATGTATATTTGCATGACAACATTCAAGTAAGTACAAAAAAAATATATTTTCAAAATCAAAATTTATTTATTTAATAAAAAATAATAAAAATAATAGTAAAACACAATTATGAATTGTTAAAAAAAAAATAATAAATTGCTTGTTTTTAATTACAAATAAATATTTAGGAAATAAATTACCGAGAAGAAATTTAATAAAAAATAAAATCAACAACGTAAGCTAATTTTATATTCTCTTAAAAAAATGTGTGTATAAGACGATGACTATCAGCACAAGGATTTAATATTTCTACATAAACCTGAAAATACCAAATAATTTAAATTGATTTTTCTATTCTGTTTATTATAATTATATATTTTATTTTATAAAAAACCCTTTTACCTAGAACGTAACAAATTTATTTAAATATAATATTTTTTACATAAAAAACCAAAAATATCCATTTTATTTAATTAAAATACTGCACGTTGTATTTTTTTCTGTTCTTTTTTTCTTTGCATACAACAAAAATATAATAAAAAAAAATAAACTAAAAAAACCAAAATCAATAAAAAAAAATTGCATAGACAAACTTCACAATATTGTTACATAAATTTGGAAACAGATGAAATTCAATGGGAATTTCCAAAGATTGATATTAGTGAAGATTCAACAAAAATCAAAGAAGATATTAATAAAACTGATGAAATAGATAATACAAATAATATTGATGATAAAAATGATGTTAAAGAGGAACATATAGTTGATCAAATAAACTCAAATGCTAATGAAAATAATGGAGAAGATGAAATGGATATTAGCACAACACCACCACCAAATGAACATGAACAAATAATATGTGAGTAATGAAATGAATTTAGGAAAAAAAAATAATGAAATTAAAATTATTTATATATAATATTTCTAGTGGGACAACATTGGGATGCAGATAATGCTCCACCACCCCCTATTATTTCGGTAAAAGTTGCAATTATAAAATAAAATTTAAATTTAATGATTTATTTATCATTTAGACACCGTCACCACCACCACCTCCAAATTATAATAACACACAATCAAAATGTCTCAGTACTGAATTAGCATCATTCTATTCAGATATAGCAACATTAGATTCAACTGTACAGAATCCAAATATTGATAATAATTCACAACAAACAACAAGTTGTAATGTTGTTACAACTAATAAAAAACGGGTAAATGATACAACTGGCTTAGTTGAATCAACAACAATACAAAAGAAAAAACGTAAAAAAGTTAAAGTTCAAGGTCTTGGTATGAAAGATAATGAAATGTCGTGCATGGTTGCAAAATGGCAAAAAGCACAAAAAGAACTTAACTAAAATGTAATATTTTTTATTTGCGGATTAACAATATTTTTTTTTAAAGTAAAATAAAATACATTAAGTATGTAACACATAATAAATAGATTGATAGAAATTTGTAAATAAAATAATTATTATAATTTTTCATTTGGCCATACAATTTTCTCAATCCAATCTAGATAAGGATAAATTTTAATAAAAATACCTGGCAATTGGACGCCACATAAATGTCCTCCAACTGATGTTATACCAATTACAGAATACATACATGAAAATTTTTTAAAATCATGATGATATAATTGTAAAGGTCCACCAGAATCACCAAAACAAATATCACGTGTATCGGTATGTGAACCAAAACAAATTTGTGTTTTATTTTCTACTAAATTTGGTAATATTTGAGATATTTCGTCATTTTTAATACATTGTAATTCCTCATTACATTTATCATAATCAAATGTTTCTAAAACGACTTTTTTTAATTTATTTGAAAAGGGTGATCCTGCACCCTTAGCTGTAGCACCCCATCCACTAGCAATTGCATTTTTTTTATTATAATCATCTAAATTAGTTGACAAACAGGCTGGCCGAATATAATGTGTAAAATTTACTTTACTATTTATTTTAAATAATGCTATATCATTGTATGCTTGAGAACTGTTATAATTATCATGTAATATTCTTTTTATAATATCAAAATTATGGGGATCAGCATCATCAAGAGTTTTAGCATAATCAAGTTCACCAAGTCTTATTATGTCTGCAAATTCACTTTAAAATATATTTTTATGGTAAAAATTACTATAAAGATAATTTAAAAATATAACCCTTACTGATTATTATTCTTTGAACAATGTGCAGCAGTTAAAACAAATTCTTCGCTAATCAATGTTCCACCACAAAACCATGGTACTTCTGCTTGCTTTGAACCAATTAATGCCATATGTGGAAATTCCTTGGGCGCAGCATCAGAACCACCAACAACATATGGCTTAATATCATGCGGACAATTTTCTATATAGTGTATTATATGTCGACCACTAGAAACATCTCTTTCATGCCATAAATCATAAATAGGTTCTTGATATTCCTTACATTCTATAAAGTTTATAATCATCATAGAGATATACAAAAAAAAATTATTTTATGAACGTACTTTTATCACTAATCCTTGAATATTTGATTTCTGAACCATCTCCATTTGGTTTCAATCTTAACGGTTCTAGGTTGTAACTACTTTTTTCATTCTTATTTAAAGCATAATTAAAATGAAAAAATTGAGTATATATTGTTAAAAATAATAATATGAATAACATTGTTCTATTCAGACTAAACAATTACTTAATAATAAAATTAATGAATAGAACGAGTAATAATTTATTTTTTTAGAATGAAAAAACCAAAAGATATTAACAAAAAATGTTTATTTCAATAATAAAAATAATGCAATTAGTCTCGGAGATAATAAAAGAATGCATTGTACAATTAAATAATGATTGGAATAAGATCTTGTAATTCAATATGCTGTGAAATAAATCGTAGAAATTATAAATTATATAAAATAGTTTTTCTTTTTTCAATTATAAAACGCCCCTGAATTAATTTTATCTCTATATAAATATATCGTACTATCAATTTTAATAATAAAATCATTTATTATATATTATTAAAAGAACATAACATGAAAATAAAAAATTATTTTATGATTTCCCACCAAAACCACTCATTAAATTACTTAAACCTCCAGCAGCGCCTTGTTGTAATTGTCTCATCATATTTTGTAAACCATTCATACCACCCATCTAAAACAACACACATACAAAAATTAAATTAAAAATAATTAAATTTAAAATAAATTCATTAATTTTATTGCATTTTATAATATTCTTACTTGTTGTAACATTCTTGGATCAATCATTTTAGCCATTTGTTGATTTAATTTTGCCATTTGTGTTTGATTAACATTCTTTGTCATATCGCCAGCTTTAAATAATCCTTTAACACCACCCATTTTTTTAACAACAGCCGCAAATTTCGTATAATGTGTTATTAATTCTTTTACTTCACGTTCAGTAACACCAGCTCCTTGGGCAACACGTACACATCGTGACGTTTGTTTACTAAATAATTTAGCACCATCACGATTATCTAATTCACCATCTGACATACTATCCATAATTGTCATCATGCGTTTAATACGAGCCATTGATTCTTGTTCACCACCTTTAGTCATAAAATCTTGTGAAAAACCTGGTATCATGCCCTATACAAATAAAATATTGCATACTTTTTAATTTTTAATTTCGTCAATAATTTGAATTGATATTACCATGATTTGTGAAAAAGGTCCCATTTTCATAATATTCTGAAATTGCTCATACATATCGCGAATTGTAAATTGACCATGTTTAATTTTTTCAAGTAATTCTTCATTATCATCTAATTTAAGTTCATTTACTTTATCAATTAAACCTTCAATATCTCCCATACCAAGTAATTTACTAACAAATGGTTTTGTTTTAAATGGTTCTAAATCATCTATATGTTCACCAGTACCTATAAAAATAATTGGAGAATTTGTGGCAGCAACGCTATAATTTTAAATGTAATTAATTTTTTTTTGTCAATTGTAGCTAATGTTTTCTTAACTAACGCAGATAAGGCACCACCACCTTTAGCGTGACCGTCCAATTTTGTTATAATTACTGAACCGATGTCAACTTTTTCTTTAAAAGCTCTCGCCTGCCCTTCACAAGCTTGACCAATTGTTGCATCCATAACGAAAATAATGTTATCGGGTTTCTAAAAAAATTATGTTACAAATTTTTATGTTTTGCTAGATGTAAACTAGAAAGCAATTCATAAAAATTGCGAAAAGTCTGTACATTAATTATTCAACTTACAACTGCATTAGCAACAGCTAACATTTCCTCGAATAAAGATTCTTCTTGTTTATGTCTACCACTAGTATCAACAATAATCATTTCAAAACCTTCTTTTTTAAACATTTCAACACCATCCTGAGCAATTACAACTGGATCGACTTCTGTATAACTACCATAAAATGGAATACGTGCTTTTGTTGCATTCTGTTTTATTTGATCGTAGGCACCAGCACGAAAAGTATCAGCACAAACTAAACATGATTTCCAATTTTTCTTTTGATAATGATAAGCTAATTTTGTACATGTTGTTGTTTTTCCTGAACCTTGTAAACCTACAAACATAATAATATTGTGACGTCCTTTAACTGGCTGATAAGGTTTAACTCCAGGATCGACAAGCTACAAAATATATTTGGAACAAAATTATAAAACAAATTTATTTTTGAAGTTTTTAGGAAATACTTTAATTAATTCTTTAAAAACTGCAGATTGAATCATGCGCCTCTTATTTAGACCGCCACCCATTTCCTCAAAGTCAATAACAGCACGGACATTTTCCCTTAATTTTTTAACTAAACGAATATTTACATCAGCTTCCAACAAGGCAGCACATATTTCTTTAAGCATAGAATTTAAGACCTGAAAGTATAGACAAAAAAAATAACATACATAAATATTTATCCTATAAGATTTTACCTCTTCATTTATTATCGTTGCTTTGCTTAACGAATGAAGGGCCGTTGTTATTTTACGGCCTAAATCAGCTAAAACCATTTTGTTTGATTTTTTCTTATATTTACAATAATAACCAAGAGATTTTGGACCACTTAAATATTTATAAAAATAACTAACAACTAAAAATATATTTCACGTAAACTCAACTCAAATACCCACGTCGTGGCTGTAGCTGCTTGTAGTGTCAACTGTCAAATTAATGAGTTTTGTTGTCAAACAAAATGTCACTTTCACTTTGGCTGCAACTACAAATTTTATTTTCATTTAACTTAATGCAGCCATCTATATGTTACTTTAGGTAAAATCGGATAAACTCTGTTTGTCAACATAGACAAACTAAAAACGTCACTTTTGTTTTTTGCATATCATTCGCCATTCCAAAATTTTAGTTGCTTTTGTGATTAATTTAGCTGGAGAAGAGAAATAAATATAATTAAATAAATAAATAGTAATTGAAATTTAACATAATTTATAAATATATAATTATGGCAGATAAAGATAAACCAAAAGCAGATTTAGGCATTCTCGAGGAAGATGATGAATTTGAAGAGTTTCCAGCAGAAGGTATTCTACAACTGTCTACATAAAAAACATTTCATTAATTTCTTATTAATTTAAATTTTTCTATTCCAGATTTTGCAACAACTAAAGACGATGAAGATGAAGTGAATGTATGGGAAGATAATTGGGATGATGATAATGTAGAGGATGATTTTAATCAACAGTTAAAAGCCCATTTAGAAAAACAAAAAATGGAACAATAAATAGTTTACAAATTTACTTTATTTTGTTATTTTATTCAACAATATTAAAACTCATATAATATTAATTTTATAATCATTAATCAATAACAAGTTTTAAGCTCTTTTTACCCTAATAAATTGAAAATAATTATTTCAGTTGCAATTGTCACTTGTGTTTATAAACATAACCTTAAAAATATCTAGTATTTTGTATTTACTACTGGGCGCATTATGACTGAATCACGTATTGAAATTATTTTTAAACAACCGAATCCTCTGTTCGAAATGTGGTTACAAGAATGGTTAAATGAAGCTGAAGAAAAACATTCGAAAATGATTTACACATTAAGAGAAGCATTGAGCTCCTTAAAGAAATTTCCTTTACCTTTAGCTACCGGACGAGATTGTGCTATACTTCGTGGATTCGGTCCAAATTTATGTCAATTAATTGATCGAAAACTTAATGAATATAAACAAACAAATTTAGATCAATATAATAATAGTATAAATTATAAGCTTGATGTACAAAAAATTACTAAAGATATTCAGAAAACTAAAAATAAAGCGGTAGGTAAAAAGTCACCAAGAAAAATAAAAGATAAATCTAAAAATGATATTCAAAATGATGAAACAATTTCAATGAATTCTGGCAGTTTTAACATAATTATGTTAGTAGATACTCAAGAAACTACTGGGTAAAAAAATTCAGTTCACACTTCACAAAATAATTTACTTATATACTTTTTTTTAAATAGAAAATCTAAAAACACTTTAGATAGTACAAGATCTTATCTTAATTCTGAAAATATACAATATGAAATCAGACGTCTTTCGGTTGGAGATTTCCTGTGGATTTGCCGTGATGATAAAGGATATGAATTAACATTACCATATATTGTAGAACGTAAACGATTGGATGACTTTGCTTCTAGTATACGTGATGGACGGTTTCATGAACAAAAATTTCGATTACGTGATTGTGGATTAGAGAATGTTATTTATTTAATTGAAAATTATGGAAAGAATCAACATTTGGGATTACCATTAACTACTTTACAACAAGCTGCAATAAATACACAAATTCATAGTAAATTTAAGGTCAAATTTACAGATAATCATGGGGAATCAATGATGTTTTTAGCTATTTTAACTAGAATATTAATAGAAAACTTTAAGGTTTCCTAAAATAGTACTATTCATATGTAACTCTTTTTAAAATTGTTGTATTTTTTTAGAACAAAACTTTAATTAGTACATTGAAGGAAAATTTAACAGTATGTGATTTGAAAGAGTCGACTATACGTCTAATGAAATTTAATCATTTTCAAGAAGCATCAACAAAAACGAAAAACTTCACTGTACGCGAAATATTCATAAAACAATTGTTACAATTAAAATCTTTATCAGTCGATAAAGCACTTGCTATCACAGATTTATATCCAACACCAAAATTACTGTTTTTAGCATATGAAAATTGTAATTCCGCGGAGGATGCTGAAAAATTATTGGCGAATATTGAATGTGGAAAATTGAAACGTACAGTTGGAAATAATATTAGTAAAGTAATCTATCAATATTATTGTACAGAATTTATAGATTAATTGTATTAAATTTAAAAAACTGGATCTAATAATTTTTTATGGATTCAATAAATTTTAATTAAAAATGTGTAATTAAATCCATGGAATAGGAATGTTTTAAATTAGATATAAAAATAGTTTTTTACTCGGGAAAATAAATAGATTTATTATTTAAAATATATTCTGTTAAATTAATACAATAATATACGACAAATTTATTAGGTTTTGTGTTGGGAAAAATTAAAATTTAAAACCCCATTGAATATTCAAATTTTATTTATAGTTCTTTAATAAGGTCTTAGATGGCGCTGAAAATCCACAGTTTCACCAACTTTAAAAAATAATATAATTAGCTGTCATGCTGTCAAGGTGTCAAGCGTAAAAAACTGTTACCAATATAAAAATATTATGTAACCAAATTTTCGCCATCAAAACTGAACAAAGTGTAATATTTTTTTTAAATTAATATATAATTAATATATTATGTATTTTTTTAAAACTGAATTAATAAGAATAATAAAATAAATGTTTGAACATTTGGTTTTTTTAGGTTTAAATGATGTCATTGACACAAGCAGTGCGTAGCTTCAGTCGTTTGTCTGGCAATATAATTTGCCGAACACAAATTGCACCACAAGTATTTGTACCAATTTTATTTAGAAATTTGTCATCTATTACAGTTTCTAATAATCTTGTCCAGGTAAGAGTTAATTGAAATAATAAATATACTTTTGATTTTTATGATGAAAATTCATCTATCGAATTGAACGTGATTATATTGACAATAACCTAACTTTTCTTCAATAGATTTTATTGATTTCACATCCATTTAGATTTTCGACATTACATAAATTTATCTGTGTTTCTTCCATGTTCCTGTGTGAACTGTGAATGTATAATTTAAAAAATTCAAATCTAAATAATTTTTTGAGTTGTCTTCTAGAAAAATCGTATGTTATTACGTTTTAACGTAAATTTTCTTACAATATCGTAAATTTCTTATCGTAAAAGTTTAGTATAGCCATCTAGTAATTATTCTTATCAGATTTATTTAAAAATATATAAAATTATATTATATTTTGGATTATTTTTTCAATTTTATTCTTAAAATTGATTTTTTTGCTGTATTAAATATTTTTTAATTTTCAATATACCTACATAAATATAGAATCAGAATAATGGAAATGTCTTGCAAAAAAAATATTACTCAAATTTAACATCAATTCAGATAACAGATAGAGTTATTAAAGTAGTATCAGCATACGATAAAGTGACTGCTGACAAGGTGAATTTCATTTTTATATAATAAATTTAACTAATTTTTTTTTATATTTTTATTTAACAGGAAAGACGGAACACAATTTGGCAATCGCAATCGATACGTAATTATTCAGCTAAACCACCATTAACGTTAAAATTAATACAAGATCGTATATTACTTGTATTAAAATTATATGATAAAATTGATGAAGCAAAGGTAAATTTTAAACGCACGTTAATAGATTTTTTAATTTTAAAATAATTTTTTGTTCATGTAATATTTTAATTTTGGTCTAAAATCTAAAAAAAAAGTGATATTTACATTTTATCGATTGCAATTGCCATAACATTATACATATTCATATATTTGTTTTTAAATATATTCATTAAAATACGAAATTATTTAATATTTTCAGTTAACTGTTGATTCACATTTTATGAACGATTTGGGATTAGATTCATTAGACCATGTAGAAGTTATTATGGCAATGGAAGATGAATTTGGATTCGAAATTCCTGATAGTGATGCTGAAAAACTATTAAAACCAGCTGATATTATTAAATATGTAGCTGCTAAAGAAGATGTATATGATTAGAATTTTTTTTAAATAATTAAAATAAAAATATTAAATATTAAAGTCATAGTTGTTTGAAAGAAATTATTTTTTTCAAAATTTAAATCATATTTCAGAAACACAATGAGGTGTATAGAAGTGAAGTGGTATATTGCAAATAGGTCATTCCAAATCTACACAAATTTTATGAATAACATTTGAAATTAGTATTTAGATAAATTATTATCTTTGTGGAATTTCTAATAAATTTTAATTGGCTCTGAAGTGCTTAATCTAAAAAATAGAAATTCTATCTGAGGCTTATTGTACGAGATTTACATTAACATTGCGATTATTATGAAACAATATGGTGCATTTCACGAACTTTATGAAAAAGTTATATTTATTTCTAGTTCAATATAAAATTATATTATACTATCAATTTTAATAATTTCACTATAAAATAAATTAACTTTAAGGTTCTCTTGTTCCTATATAAAATATTTGGTCACAAATGCTCTTCGGACATTAGGAGTGCTGCACTAAAACAGCTTTTCATTTACACCATATATTACGATGAAATTATAGTAAATAAAACAAAATTTATAATTTATATATATACATATATATATATATATTTAAACTTAGCGAATTTATTTTTATTATTATATTTTTCATAATCATATAATAAAATAGTAATAAGAATAATAATAAATTTAATAAATAAATGTTTACAATTTTTTTTCATCATCATCATTACAATTTCCAAAGTTAAATTCAAAAATTATAAGTAATTTTTAAAAAATATAAATAATTTTTTAAAAATATTTGTGTTCATTTTTTTAGTTAAGTTTATTTTATTAGCATTTTTAAGTTTAATTATTTTTTAATTACACTAAGTTTTCATTTATATATTTTCTTTTTTTTTAATTATTGTGAATTTTTCTAATTTTTTTTTTAGATTAATTTTTTTTTTTTCATTTTGGGTTTTTTTTAATACATTTTTATTTTTTATTACTTTTATTTTTGTTGTTTTGTTAAACACTATTTTTTTTAAATATATATGTATAATTTTAGTTTTTGATGTAAAAATAAATTTAATTTAATCTAATCATAATTATATATATATATATATAGAAGACCAAAGAGCTATGTAGTGTGATTATATATTTATTGTATCTCAACAAAATTCATAACTTATACTTTGGAAGAACTTCTTTGTCAATGAATTAAAAATAGAGTATCGCATAGTGTATCAATATACTATATATACATATACAAATAAAGGACGTATTTTCCTTGCAAATTGATCATTTTACAATTTAAATTTGGTTTAATTATATAATAAAGGACAAATGTAATTTGGAAATATTTAGTAGAAATATAATTAAAAAAAGGCGGCATTTTTTTTTTTTGAAGAAAATCTTATTCAAATCGAATAAAAATTTGTTTTAAAAATGCAAACTTCTGGGAGTAAATATTGTTTATATTATATATTACAAAATGCATAAAATTTGTAATATGTATAATTGCTTCAGAAATGCATACTTTTAGGAATAAATTAAATCATAATAACATAAAAGAATAGTTTTATTATCTTAAAAAAAACTTTTTATATGTTAATTATAATATTAGTAAAGGGTGAAGAAAATATAAATTTAAATATTTGCCTTTAGAAATAGTAAGAATCGTATATTGCATTCTGCATTTTCCAAGATATACATAGTTTTTATTTTGGGATAAAGAACTACTTTTAAATACAAAAAGATCAATATGTGACCTATAAAATAGTATTTGCCCTTGTAATTTATGAGTATACAAATTATAATACATAATGCTTACCAGTTTTTTTCGTTCATTCAATTTTTAATATAATTCCAAAGTATCGTCATAGAAAAGTTATTGACTTTGTTGATGTAAAATAAATATATTAAATTAATTTCGCTCTACATAAAATCATAATAAAATTATTTTAAAGATAATAATAATAAAAATAATATAATTAACATTAATAATAAATAGGTATATAATATACTATACATAATAATTATATATTTTATAATAATAATATTTATATTTATATAATTTATTTTTATAATATTTTTTTTTTTCACTAGTAAAATGGTCAAGTTTTTTTTTTTTTACTAAGCTTAAATGATATGTTTGTCAATGAACATTTGAATTTCTCTTATCTCCTTTCGCCTTTTCTGAATTAAATATATATATATATAGTTTTTTTTTTAATAATCTTAATTTAATTAAGACTTTTTATTTTAATACAATATTTTTTTTATTATATATTTTCTTTAATTATTAATAAATAAATATTTTATTTGTTTTTTTGTTTTGTTTTTATTTTGAAATATACTTTTTCGTTGAGAATTGAAAATATAGGGGAGAAAAATTGACCTAGTATTTTTCATATTTATTTTTCAATATTTTTTATTTTTCAATATACATATATATATATATATATATGATACATACATATACATAATTACGACAAGCTATGTAATAATACTTTTATTTATTTATTTATAATATTACTAATAACATTTTCTAAATTTATGTAGTTTAATTTATTATGCATTTATATATGTATATAGATTATAACATAAATAAGTAATGGGGAAGGCTCGCATTTAAATACATTACAGCAATAAGTATATAATAATTATTTCATTATATTAAAATACATTTATTTAAAATAATATTACATGTTCAAAATACATAGTAACATTATTGACTGATAATTTAATTGTATATCTACAATATTTAATGTTTTTTTTTATAAATTCTTGTTAATATGACCCAATTAATCGTTATTAGGATAGAGATATGCGTTTAAATCAATTCGTCGTTTTCCAAATTAATGCATCCACTTTAAATTGGACAAAGATTAATTTGGTTTGGTAAAAGATGAGATGAGTAAAGATGAGTAATTTTAAATATTCAAGGATTAAAGTTCAGGAGTACTAGTATATTATATAGTGCACTAGTAC
Source organism: Empis stercorea (assembly GCA_949752835.1). Lineage (NCBI taxonomy): Eukaryota > Metazoa > Arthropoda > Insecta > Diptera > Empididae > Empis > Empis stercorea. The sequence continues at coordinate 16,895,862 of OX457086.1, forward strand.
TATTATGTATATGGTATATAAATATATAATACGCATAAGGTACTGAAATAGATATTAAAATTGTTCATTGAATGTTTTATAAAACATAAAACAGTATTTTTTGGGCTAACCCATCATAATAACAGACTTAATTTGACACAAAATTCTTTATAGTCTGTAAAATCATAAAAAATTTGGTCAACGAATTTTTACAAACAATTTTAAATTACGAAATTTTCAATAATAAATTTTACAATAAATTAAAGAAAATATAAAATTTATTTTATAATTAAGTCATTTCAGAATTTTTGAAAGCTTAAGTTAATAATTATTTATTATTGTAAGATTTCTTTTAACCATAAAACATATTCAGTTATAACTTATAATAAACGAATTAAATTACCAGTCGACGATGATCGTGTTTATTTAAAAGTAATATCTTAATTTTATAAAATCAAATATAAATAATTATTTTTTTTTTAATTATTTAAAAATAGTAAAATAAAAATGCTGTCTCTTAAAATATTAAATTTTAAATTATCTTCATTTTTCTGTTTGCACATTATTTAAATTTAATATATAATATATTATTAATTATAAATATTTTTTAAATATCTATTATATATTTATATAGTTTAGCTATTAAATTAGCTAGAATAGCTAGGCCATTTAATTAGTAAGCTTAAGTTTATTGTTGTTGTTTTTTTTAGGTTTTTCATCATAATTTTTTTTTTATTTTGGTACCATTTTTTTATCGCCTCTATAATAAAATTCTACAGTGGTTTTTTTTTTAATTAATTGATTTATATATATATATATGTATTTTTAAATAATTTATATACTTAGTTAAATTTTTTCTATAGAAATACTAAAATTATTTAGTTTTTGATTATTATTACATATTATTATTATTATTATTATTTTTCAAAATCGAATAGAATGTGTATAATTAGTGCTATATCGATTGCCATATAACTTTTTGTCGTTTGTTAAACTTGGAAAAATAATTTTTATTTGAATTAAAATTCTAGAACAAGCAAAAAAAATTTTAAAAATCTATAAAAATTTAACAATTAATAATTAATTATTATTTTGGTAACATATAATTACCAAAATAAAATAAACATAATGAAATTCTTATGTTAGTTTTTCAAGATGAATATAAAGAAAGTGATATAGGCATACATATAATATTGTCTATTATAGCAGAGCATTTATTGTATGCTCCTATATGTAATTGTATAATGCTCTTTTTCATATATGCTGCAATTTTCAATTTACGTTCTCAAGTTATTTTTAATATATTTTTTCGTATCAATTTACACGGTGAAAAACCACAGCAAAAATTTACACATTCTAATCGATTATATAAAATTTTAAATTGATTTAAATTATTTTTATTTTATATAATGTGTATTACATAAATATATAATTAAATATGTAGACCATTTTTTTTTATATATATATTTTATTTTCGTATTTAATTACGATTTTTTATTATTTTTAAAAATATAAAATTATAAATTTATTTTTTAGGTATTTTTCTTTTCTTTTCTTGAGTGTATATAGACTTTAAGTAGATTTATGTAAAGTGTGTTTAGGTTATTTTGAATTCAGTTAAAAAGAAAATGTTGAGAGAAATTCAGATCTGGTATTTTGATATTAATGTATATTTGTATATATATTTAATAATAATTTATTTAATGGTATATAACTGTGTATATAAAGTACGGAGAAAATTATTTACATCTTTTTTTTTTTTGATATTTTGTTAAAAATTGATAAAATTTAATTTATTTATTATATATATATATATATATATATATATAAAATAAGGATAATTTTTTAAAATTCCATATTTTATTATATATTTTATATTTTTGTTTTTATATATATTTAATAAATAATTATGTATTTGTTCAAAAAAATTAATTAAATTCAAATAAAAACTATTTTATTTTTACATTAGCATGTATAAATAACATTATAAAGCTAATAATTAAGCTTTCATCTATTTTAAAGGTAAAAATCTGAACTTTAATTAGCGATTAAAAATGTATTTTTGAATTTGAAACCAATTTTGATTGTTATAATAAATTTTAAAATTAATTAGAGATTTAATTCAAATTTGAAGCACACTTAAAAGTGGGTAAATTTTGATGATAATCATTTTCAATCATTTTAAAAATTTATATTTCTCTAAAATTTAATTTAATTTTCGAGAAGAAATCTATTGAAATCAAATTTGCAAAACAATAAACAAATTATTGCATAACTTAAGGAGTAAATTAACCTGATATACAAAATATATTATACATTTATAAAACTATATAGAAATTGGAGGTGGAATATAACTAAAAGAGGAAGATTTCAATTATTTTTAATTAAATTGAATAAAATTATTTAATTATTTATTGCCCTTTAAAATAGTAAGATGAAAAGTATTTTTGTGGCATTTAATATAATTAATTTTGTATATGTATTTTGTATTTTAATATAATTGCAAATTTATAAAAATTATATTCACAATATATTTTCCAAAAAGAAGACAAATTTATATCCAAGTAATTTTGCTTTATTAATATATAAATTGTTTTTTTTTCGTGCAATTATGACAACACCATTTATTTAAACTAAATAATTTATGAAATTTAATATGTGTTCCATTTTTACTCAACCACAAATCATAATTATAGTTAAAATAAAACGAAACATAAATTTATAAAATCAATATTTACACTATAAACTAAATATATAGTTTTTCATGTAAAAATGGAAAAATGGAATGCACCTACATATTAACTGAAATTTATATTGCAAAACAAATTAAAATATTAAAATATGAATTAAAAAATTTTTGTTCATAAGTTTTCTTTTTTTGAATAACAATTCCATTTTAAGTATATATATTTCTTGAATTTTTTTACTTAACAATTATTTTTAAAATAATTTAGAATTTTTGTATTTAGTATTTCTATATATATAGTATATTTCCTTCAATTTTTTTCTTTTGGTTTATTTTCAAATATATATAATTTTTTTATTATTTAATATTTAATTTTTTTGATATACATTTTTAAATTTTTCTCTTTAAATATTTTTATGCACAATTTTTGGCATTACATTTTTTTTTTATTGTTTGTTTATTAATATTTAATATTAAATGTAGAAATTGTAGAAAAGCGATTTTTTTTATCATATTTTTTTATTTAAAAATTTTTTTAAAATATTTTTTTATTTTTTTATATAATTTTTATTGTATTTTTTTTTTAAATGGTCTGACAATGTTTGATTCTTTTTTTTTTAGCTGATTTAATTTTTTTACTAAAAATTTATGTTTTTTATTTTTAAATGTGTTTGTCTTAAATTTTAATTAAATTTAAAAAAAAAAAAAAACAATGAATTTAATCAGAATTTAAGTTCTGTTCATTAATTTTTTATTCTTTAAATTTTATATATGTTTTTATAGTGTCTATCAGCAGTCGCACTTATTAATTTTTAAAATTGTTTTTTTTTTATACAAAAATGTTTTTTTATAATTTTTTAAGTTTTACTTTGGTGAAAAATAAAGGTGAACTCGACTGAACGAACATGATTCGGAAAATAGAGATGGGCTTTGCTTTGGTATTAAAGAATATTATTCATTAATTCTGTCTAAGTCATGTTTCATCAATTAAAAAAAAAATTCAATTTATGATTTGACTTTATAGAGTAATTAATTATATTTTCATTATGTCCGTTACATTTACCTTATTTTAATCACCATTTAAAAATTTCTATATATTATATATTATATTAGTAATTATTATTAATTTTGGGCTATATTTAAATTTTATTGATTATATTTTTGTTTTTGATTTTTTGAACCTATATATAAATTATTCGTTAAATTTTAAAGATTATACATTTTATTTAATTTCTTTTTTTAAATATTATATAATTAAAATTATATTTCATATATTTTTAGATTTAATATCCATTTTATTTAATTATTTATTATATTTAATATTTAAGGATTTTAATATTTTTTCTTTTCTATTATTTTTAGTTCCTTTGATGTGGATTATTAACGGCAGCTATTAAAAGCAATCCTAAAAATAAAATTTTTACTAAATTTTTATTATTTGTAGCAATTGATGTTGCTGAATCAATACAAGGTGGTGCAGTTGAAGCTGGGGTTTGTTGTTCTGTACAGAGAGAAAAGGATCAAATTTATATTTTTTATATAAAAAAAAAATTATGTTATAAAATCAAAAACCATATTTTCAAATAGTATTTTATATTTTATTAGATTAAAAATAATTAGTATACTAAAACTACTACTACGTTTATTAATTGTTTATCCGATGATCCTTTGAAATAATCAAAATTAAATTAAGAGATTTATTAATATTTGCAACCGAATGTAAAGACAGACCGACAATATTTGAATTCAAGCTCAAAGACATAAATATCTTGAATTAAAATGTTGTCTGTCTTTCCATCCATAACACGATATAATCTATAGTATTTTACTATAATTGAAATATTCAATAACAGTAAAAATTATTATTTGTTGTAGTAAAAATTATTATTTGAAAATTGGCAAAATAACACAAAAAAAAAACTAATAATTTTCAATCCATTTTTGTTTGTTTGTTTAAATTACTTGTTGATGCTAATAATTGTGGCAAATATTCTTTCCAGAATGCACATTGTCGTAAACGTGGTCCTCGACCAACATATGATGTATTTAAACCCAATTCTAAATATTGTCGTCCTTGTGCAGTATGTTTTGGCCATTCAGGACTATTATTTATATTTGGTCCAGCATTTGGATCACTATACATCAAAAATAAAAATATTTTTTTTTTTATTCATTTTATTCTGCATACAATTCAGTATAAAAATGTACCCATGCTTAGCAAAATTGCTCCAATATCTCATAATTTGTTTACTAAATTGTATTTCTTCGTTAGTATATTTAAATTTTGGATTTAATGGTTCACCAAAAACATAATTTATTTCATCTCCATGCATAACACCAGTCCAACGTGGCCATGGATTATTAATGCTACGATGAGTATATAAATATGTATAAACAGTATTACCATCTTTGGCATATCTATATTAATATAATACAGAAAATTTATTAAGCACATTTTATAAATTAAAAAAAACCAAAAAAATTATTTTTACTTTGCAGCAAATTCATTCACATTACAAGTGAAATGATAATCTCCAACCATTTTATCTAATGCATCACGATTAGTAATATTATTATCTTGATCTACCCAATCAGTATATTCAAAAACAATAGCTTGTCGTGCTGGATGATTAACATATGGATTTAATTCTTTAACAGCCTATAAAATAAATTGAAATTTTTAATTAAAAAGAAATTTGATTTTATAACATCGCGTACTTGTAAAAATTCTTCTCTAGATACTGTAATATTCTCTTCCTTACGTAATAACTCAGTTAAATAATATATTATAAAATAATAACCTTCTTCTGAATTACTACCAGTTAATATATCAGTTTTTTTATAACGTCCATGTATTAATGCTTTTTGTGGTGTTTCATCTAAGAATGCACCATCGACAACAGGTACAAATGGAAATTCACATATACCTAATGTACCCCATTCATTATCAACCAATTCCCTTGGATCTTTTTCACGAAGACATTCAACTGCATCATTTAATTTTAATGGATCATGTGGACAATGTACAGCTTCAGCTAATCGAAGTGCTCTGAACATATTAGTATAAAATTTAGAAATGATGTATTTTTTATGTTTGCCAAAAATTTAATTTTAGAAAATTACCTAATTACAGCTTCTTCTCGTGATACTAATGACCATGGTGCTGTTGGTGAACCACTTTCTAATATAGCTCTTTGAAATAGATCATGTGATAAAGCTGATAATAAATGAAATGAAACTGAAACTGCTCCAGCACTTTCACCAAATAATGTAACACGTTTTGGATCACCACCAAAATGATGAATATTGGTTTGAACCCATCTATTAAATTGATTATAAATATTATTGTTTGCAGAAAATAAATATTTTTGTTATACTTTAAAGCTAAATTTTGGTCAAATAGGCCAGCATTGCCTGGTGCATCTGATGTCCCCAAATATAGAAAACCTAATGATGCAACACGATATTGCATTGATACAAGAATAACATTTTCTTCTGAAACCAATGTCCTGTTGAAAATATAATAATTTACATTATTCTTTAATAATTCAAAAATTAATTTTTTTTTTATAAAAGATTAGGATTACAAAGATTTGACCTTAATAAAATCACTAATTATGATAGAAAAAAATTTTACACATTGTTATTTCTTATAACTATTAATATTTAATAGTTCATTTTTAATTTGTCAGCTATAAACAAGAAAAAAAAATTAGAATTTAATTTTGGTATATAAAAATTTAATTATCATAAAAATATAATTATTTTGTACAATATTAGGATTGAAGATTATACACTGCAAAATTGATTGCACGATTTTCTTTGATAATGAGGACAAGAAACATTTCGTTATTAGTAGTAATTAAAGTTCTTTGATGGTAAAATGGTAATAAAATATTTTCACTTAAATATTGAAATGTTTTTATTATCTTTTCCACTTTCATATAATACCATTACGAATCCTATTTGAAATATAAAATTTAGATAGAATTAAACTAATTCAAAGCTATTTTTCAATGTCCATTAAATATGGATCATTAAATAAGCATAAAGTCATAAACATTATTACAATTTTCCGTTCTCAATTTTGTATCATAAAGAAACCACAATTTCTTTCTTGTTTTTATGGATATTGATTATGTTGATTTTTCATGTTTGATAGTATTTTATATATTTAATTTTTTGTTATTTGGGTCAATATGGAAATTAGTGGTAAAATATATAAGAGGACTTTTATGTAACGAAAACTTTATTATATAATAAAAAAAGAAGAAGGAAGAAATTGTCTTTAATAAAATTATCAAAAAAAAAATGGAATTTTTTTTTATACTAAATTGTATTTCTAAACATTTACCTATGATCATAAACTTCTAATGTTGATGTACCAGAATAAAATCCACCACCAAATATCCATAACATAACTGGTAAATTTTTTTGTCGTGGTTTTGGTACAACAACATTTATATATAAACAATCTTCAGATAATGCTGTATTTGGATTCCACATTGTTGCACCAGGAAAATCACCAAATACAGTATCAACAATTTGTACACATGTATTAGGTGGTTCTGTTGTATTTAATATACCATTCCATTTTTCAGCTGGTCTTGGATGACGAAACCTTAATTGACCAATTGGTGGCTGTGCATATGGTATACCCATCCATGCATCTACTTTTTTACCAGATGGTGCTGTTAATGTTATCCCATGTACTTTACCTTTATCTGTTGTTATCACAAGTGAATCATCTTCTGAATTATTTAATTCACGACGATTTACGATACGTCGTCTTTGGTGCTGATGTAATTGTTGTAATTGTTCTGGGTGTTCGTCATGATCAACTACATGTTCTTCTTTTTCTAAAGTACCTAATTCAGCATCAACAACACGTACTATTTCACCATGTCCTAAATATGGTGTAAAAAATGCATCTGAAAAAAAAAATCAATTTGGTATAAAAATTTATGTTAAATATTAAATTTAAGGAAAAAAAAAAATTGTTTTCTGTACTGGAATTTACCATCTTCTTTTGATGGAGCTGATGATAATGATGAAGATAATAATTGTCTTGCAAATTTTTGTTGTTGTTGTCCATCTAATAAATGAATTTGTTCATTACGTTGTAATTGTTCTTTTTGTTGTTGGACAACACTATCTGTGGCGTCATGATGTCTGGCATCTATAAGGCGACCAACTAAACCAAATATTCCTAATGTGCATATTAACAGGTGACTAACTGAGCATGGGCGAAATGAATGGCCCAAAGCGCTGTTTATCTCCATTGTGGAGAAATCTGTATTTAAAAAAAAAAATATTTGAAATAAATTATGAGAAAAACGAAATAATATATAAAAAAATATTTATAATTTTCCACATAATCAACACCTCTTCTATTGTGAACTATTTTAAATTACTGGAATAACTTTCTAATTCTATCTGTGGCTTTATGATTATAATTAACTTACCTTATGTCAACATTTACCGAAGACTTTCAGCTTCATATTATATTAGCTAGTTTCAGATTTAGATCCTTTTTTGTTGCTTTTCTTTTTACGAAAAACTATAGTCCTTTAGATAGAATAACTGGAAAGGAAGAAATAAAATCCAAACAAATTTTATTAGTATAAATATTAAATTTAAATTTTAAATATTCGAAATTAAATTATTTCAAAACCATAAAAATAAAAGAATATAAAAAATCTAGAGAAGAAAAAATCAATTAAATTAAAATAATATTTGAAAAGAAAATATTTTCTATATTTACTAAACACTTTTTTGTTTGTTGGTTTGTCAGAAATCCTTTTTTGTGCCACAAAAAAAGGATTACGTTTTATATACCGTACTTATAAATTTTCTAATTAACATAAAAGGATTTTACCAATCTTAAAAATTTGCATCTTTCATTATCGTTAGAATTATTAGTTTTTCTAGATTTTCCCTTTCTCATTTTTTTTCTTTTTTTAAAAAGTTAAAGTATTTTTTTTTTTATGTTTTATGTTTTAATGCAGGAAAGGAAAACGATTAACGAGATAGTTAAAACTGACTATTAAAAAAAATCACAAGGAAAAAAGAATATCCTGAGTCCCGTAAACGAAAAAAAAACAGTCTGAGTTGTGTGGTTGGCAACATCATTAAACAATGTCATCAGTGTTATCCATCTTTTTTTTTTTTAGTAAAATAAAATCAGTATTTTTTTTTTGTGTCATGAAAAACTTGTAGAAAAAATTGGATAAATGTAAGGCATACAAAATTTTACAGGATTTTGAGATTAAATAAAATTAAAAGTTACAAAATATTTAAAAAAAAAATATATATAATGTAAAATAATTAGTTTGTCTAAAAGTAAAAAAATTGTTGTTAAATAATATCCTTACAACATATATAAGTCGAAAAACCTCAACAAAGTAGACCTATAGGCTCTATCGTATTAATGATCCTAAAGAAGGATTAAGAAGAATTTATTCCATGGAATATTATTGTAAGTTTCTCGAAATTTCTTAATCAAATAGAACTTCAATTCAATTCTTTATTTCTTTATAATAATTTACATAATTCATTTAAGTTTTTTTTTTTGTTTTTTTTTAGTCTCAGGCATTCATTATCCTTTTCATCAATAATATTAGTAAAAAACATTTTTCTAGTAAAATTTAATGGTAAAGAGGAAAAAGTAGAAAACTTTATGAAATTAACTTAAAGCTAAATGTATAAAACTTAACCTAAGTGAAACCTTTATATCTAAATTTTAAAATAATTGTATTATTAATATATTATCGGACGACTGACATTTAAATTGTATTTTGAGAGATGCAGAAAAAGGATTTTATATAAGGTTTTTTTTTTTAGCTATCCTTGTTAAAGAATTTTTAAGAGATTTTCTCAATTCTAACATGAACAAAATAGATATTGGTCAATTGATATAATTGAGAAGTAGAGAGATACCATGGTAATTTATGAATTAATTTTAAGATTTTATTTTGACATATTTGCAGTTTTTTAACGTGGCACTGAGCATACTCATGACAGACCGGAACTACGTAGAACATGACAGAATTATTGTATTAAAATTATTGTACAACTCGGAAGGTTCAAATCCAACACTTTAAATAAGTTTTGAACAATACTCTCTGTATTTGAGTGAAATTTTTTAGCTAGAATTTCTGCTTTTTCGACATTTGTAGTATATTTACAATTATTATCTTTTAAAAAGGGAATGTTTTTATATTTGTTTTTTTATGATTTTAGTGACATTGCAAAAAGGTACTGAACATTTATCCAAATTTTTAAGAAAAACATTCTAACTTTTATTTCTTCGTTTTTGTATATTATGTTTTATAATGCGATTAAGATGGCCCATTTAAAACTTATATAGTTTCATTTTTTAATTGTTTCTAAAATATAACTAAGTAAGGGTTTATTTGACATTAAATTAATATTTTATATTTTAGGAACACTAACTTCTATCGCCTTTTTATTTAAGTTTGTAAAATGCGAAATTGTATTATCAATTTCAAATTCGGAATATAATATTACATATTATAATAAAACTTATCGCATAAATTATTTTTAATGTGTTTAGCGTAGATATTCCATTTCGTAGCCTTTTTAAAAATAAAAACTTGGTTTATTTGAAGTGCATTTCCCATTTATCGTAGTTTCTACAGGCAAGTACAGACAAGTCTGAGCACAATGCATTATGAAGAATTGGTAAAGAAAATCAGTTGGAGAGTTAGTTTTAAAAAAATCTAATGTAGAAGGGTTTGCTTTAACAATAGTACCATTTACACGATCAAATAAAATCAATATTTTATTTGAATGACTCATCCATCAAATAAATTTGAACGTGTAAATGGTCCATCCAATATCCTATCAAATAAAATCTCAAATCAAAATATATTTTGTTTATTTCAAATAAATTTGTCAAATATGACGTCACGTCAAATAGATTTGATCGTGTAAATGCTTTTCGCTTGTATTTTGACAGATTTTTCATCAAATAAAATTTTGATTTTATGTGATAGTGTAAATGCGAAATGTTTGACAGCTTCATTTAACAGCTTTTTTCATCAAATAAAATTTTGATTTTATTTGATCGTGTAAATGGTACTATTGTTTGGAATATAAGTTGGTTCAGAAGGAAATAACATATAAAAATTATGCAAAATCTTATCCTACGTATATGCTCTTAAGCAACCCCCATGTATGAATCCTACAATTGAGATCACCCCCTATAATATATTTACCCGAAATTCTAGATAAAGATTTTAAATCTAGATAAAGATTTAAAAATTTTTTTTTTCAGTATTTAATTTCATTATCATCGTTAATTAAAGCCTGCAAAGGACTTTATAATTGATGGGAAAATCATGTTATATTTTGAATTTATAATCAATAGACCCGGATTGCCCTATAATTAAAGCCTGCAAAGGACTATAAAATTTATAATCATTAGACCCGGATTGCCCTATAAAATTTATAATCAGTAGGACCCGGATTGCCCTATAAAATTTATAATCATTAGGACCCGGATTGCCCTATAAAATTTATAATCATTAGGACCCGGATTGCCCTTAGACCCGGATTTCCCTATATTTCTTTTTTTTATTAACATTCTCATCTTTATTGAGATCCCAGCAATTGGGGCATCATTGTAAATTGAATTCACACTGCGTTCAATTTTAACAAATTAAAATTATGTTGCTAAGAACATAAAAACTAGATGGACAATTATTTTTTTCTTTGTTTTTGAATTGACTTTATTTGAGTAATTTAAGTAATAATCGTCTGTGTTCTGTTAACTAAAACAGAGCTTAAAACCAACTGATCACATAGTACTTAAATTCACATTTTTAAATTAAATAAATCTATTTTATATTAATTAATTTTTATAGAAAATTTAAATATTCGTTTACTATATTATATATAAAGTCAAATTTTTTATTTTTTATTTTATATTTTATCTTCATATATTTGTTATTTTTTATAGTAAAATCGTGACATAATTTTATATATTATTTTTATTTATAAATAAAAAAAATATTGCCAGAGTGAAATGAGATATTGTTTGTCTCTTTGGACTTGTCCTTTATCCTTAAATAAGTCAGTCTTTATAAAGATGCATATATACATAAAAGAATTCCTTTCTTTTATATATAGAAGATAAAAATATTTTGTTCCCAATAAATTTTTAATGTAAAAAATTTCCTACCAAAAAAGGAAAAAAAAAACTTATCACTATAACAATGATGATCTTTAAACTAAAGAATAATAAAAAAAAGGAAATAAAAATGTTTAAAGGACATTAAATATTTTATTATACATATATACATTTATAAGAAATTTTATAAATAAATAAATAATTAAATAAAATAGGAATTAGTATTCCTTAAATTTATAATAATAATATTTTAAGAAACAAATACATATTAAATATTTTAATTATATATTTTGAAATTAAATTTTAATCCTATATTGTATATAATTATAATTAATATTCTATCAAAGAAAAATTCTAATTACCTTAAATTAAAAAAATTTGTATCGTCAGTAAAGAATTAATTTTCGGTAAATAAAGTCTTTCCTAAGCTTATCGATTGTGAAATAATCTAGACGAGTAAAAAAATTATCATATTTCCAGCCCTAAGATAAGTGTATAGTCTGATTTGATGAAAGTAAATAAAAAACTATTGTGTAGTTTATCTACGTAAGAAAAAACTTCTGCAATTGATTTAAATATCATTGAAAATTGTTGCAGAACATCTTTATAAGTTAGTGAGAATCGATATTTTGCGATAACTTAAGAAGAGGAAATATATTACATATATAAATAACATATTGGAAAATCTATTAAAAAAAATTCTTTTCTTCTTTTCTTCTTAAATTTAAAATCAATAATAAATTTTTTATACAGAAATTCGTTGAAAAAACAAAATTTTCTTTTTTTGTGATGTTGTGAATGTATATACAATATCAATTCAATTACCAAAATATAACATGATTTTCCCATCAAATTTTACATTTTTTCCAAAAAAAAAATAAAAAAAATATGAAAATCCTTTATTTTTTCCAGTACGTTTTCCATCAAATTCAATTTAAATATAAATTTTCCAAACAGAAAAAAAAATAACACATTTGTATATGTTTATGCATAAATAATATTATTTGTTTCCCTCAAAAAAAGAAAATGGAAAAGAAAATAAAGAACGAAAGGAAATGACAACATCAAAAAATAAATAAATAAAAGAATCAAAAAAGGATTCAGCATTTTTATAACACTTTTTTTCATCTTTTATTTTGAGAGATGCAGAAAAAGGATTTTATATAAGGTTTTTTTTTTTAGCTATAAATGCAATATACAAAATAGTAGACATGAGTGCATTAAATATCCTTGTTAGTTTGAATAATATTAAAACTCTCGATTGTTACAGAGTGGTGAAATTTGTATTACAGTATAGAGCTTAAGTCCATTTCAAAGAAATATATTTTTATTTTATTTATAAGCTTTTATAATTTCTTTTCCTTTTTTTTTTTTTTGTTAAAGGATTTAAAGTTTCATTTTATTTGAAAAATGGTTTTCTATTCATTTAAGTTATAAAAGAAATAAAAAAATGCATATATGTATAAAAAAAAGGATTTAAGTGCATTCAATATAATAGATGAGGAAAAAAGGTTTGTAAATATATATTTCTTTATTTGTATAGATTTTTTTTTTTTTTCAAATTGTCTGCATTTTCAACAAAAACTTGTTATATGCTAATGGAATATTAATGCAGTAAAATTAGATTTATATATAAAAAAACATATGTATTTATATCTAAATACGTATAAAAAAGGATTTAAAACAAATTGTTTTATCAATATTTTATATAAACATGATTTATAATTTTACATATATTAGAAAAGTAAAGTTTATATTTTATGTATGTATGTCAAAATTTGGTAAAATAATCATGAAAAATTTAAAATTTTTATGATTACGAATGCAAAAAAAAATTTAACCTTAATAATTTTTAAATTTACTATATTTGAAAAAAATCTTATTAAAATTTAATAGTGTATACTTTAGGGCTTTATAAATAAATCAAGTACTCAAGTATACTTGTAATTGGTCACAAAGTAGTGAGTACTCGGACAATCTCCCACAAATAAAATAATCAGTCGACAATGTTTTATAAAAAAAATGTAATAATTTCATTTTCATTTAATAATTAATCTACTGATGTGTTATTAAATTATTGTAATATATCACTAATATCCACTAAAATAAATTTGGTGAATAGGCTTAGGTTCGCAGCTTAAATTTTAATCTAGTATGAAATTCTATAAATCAATTAGGTTTTTTAAGTACAGAGATATCGCTATAGAGATCTAATCTCTAAAATATTGCATTTTTGTAATCTAATCTAATTTATTGCACACATAATCGTTGTCGATTCAATTTTGGAGTCAAATATTATTAATTATTAAATCAAATATTTACAAAAAAAAAATATTTGCCATTTTATAATTAATACGTACGAACTTTATTAATAATTTAATATAAAATTCTATCAATTTACCTAATTATTAATTATTTAACACACACACACACACACACAAATTTAAATAATTTTCCAAAATTTAATTTTATTAATCACTTAATATTAAAAAAAAAAAAAACTTTGTAAATGTGAACTTATTTTTTCCAGTTAAATCAATTAATTTTTTTAAATTTTATAAAATAAATGTTATAAATATTTTATTTAACAATTTAAAATTTAATTTACGTAAGAAATATAAAAAATAAATCTGTTTTTCTGTTGAATTATTATTTTTGAAACATGATAAAAAAAAAAGAATTCTTTATCAAAAGTTCAAACTGAATTTAGTCTTTTTTTTTCTATTTAGATTGTGAATTTTTAGTTTATTTTCTTAATTTTTTTATACTTTTATTCACACTTTTATTTTTTTATTTGTGATTTCAATTTAAAATTTAGTTGTATGCTCTAGAAAAATAAAAAATCTACTGATGATATACAAACATTTTAGTGAGGCAAATAGTACATATATATCATATATATATGTATATACATAGAAGAAAGATTAAATAGTGATCGAGAGATGGCTGGGAATTTTTAAAGCTTTTTCTGTTTTCAAATATAAAGTCTATCTGTCCGTCTGTCATATATTTTAGTAACAATCCTTCTCAAGTTACTTATAACATAGTTATAATGAGGTTGCAACTTTGAGAAATTGAGAGCTAGTGATGTATAGATGACAGACGAATAAACGTTTACAAACAAAATTAGTTACTGGACCAAAAGACAATTCCGATGAATAAACAAACGTTGGTCCAGTAACTAACATTTTTTTTGAAACATAATGTTTTATCGCAAAAATTTTACTTCAACTTTCAATATAAACCAGTTTACTAAAAACGAAGTCATCGGTTAAAGCATAATTATGAGTACAGTAAATCTACAATAGTTTTTTAAAAAAAAAACTTATATAAATCATTTTAATAATTTCTATTTCGGAAATACATAATTTAACACTGTTAAAATGAAATATATATTCGCTCGCTAAATAGTCTCTCTTTCTAAATATTTAAATTAGATAATTGAATTTCGGTCGGTTTATAGTAAATATACTATACACAGAACTCTACAGTTGATATTATTTAAATTTTTTTATAATAATTTTAAGCTTAGCAATTTGAACAAACAAAAGAAATTAAATTAATTAATAAAAAAATTTTTGGGAAAATATATTATATATTTAGCATAAAAAATATTACAAATTTGGACACACGTTTACCAAATGTGTAATATAATTAAATTTTTTGCTGGCCAAATCATTTAAATTGGTTTGTAATTACTTATAAGTATTATATAAATTTGGTAAACAAAATTAATTATTTTATATATTAAAATTAATTTTAAATTAGTTAATAATATAAACGAAAATATCATATTAAAAATCTTTACAAATTTTTTATTTCCGAAAACACCTGTTTGGTTCAGCTGATCATAATTATTTGTTTAAAAAAAATTCAAAATATGTTTTGTAAAATAATTTTTTTTAATAAAATTTTAATTATTCTTTTTAATTATTTGCTTAAAACGATAAATTTTTTTTTAATTTATTATTGCAAAACCCTAAAATTACCTCTTGCACCCGGGCCCGCAAATAGTTATGTACGGCGCTGAACATTATTTCAATTTAGGAAGAATTTATTTGAATTCAGTTGTCATTCTTTGATATTACTTAATTCTTAAAATGTAATTTTCGCCATAAATTATTTTTTGTGTGATGTCAATTTTTCTTTTTTTATTAAAAATGATAATCTACTAATTTGTTAATGTTGGTTTTATTAGTTCGATAAGCTGATAAAGGATAAATTCAAACGAACTGGTAAAATATTTAAAAACAAAAAATTTGGAAAACATATAGAATTATAATGCTAATGTCAAAAAGCAACTTGTTTAGGATTTTATAAATAATCAATTTTAATTTTCACTATTTTACTAATAGATCAAATCCTTTTTTGATTTTTCAATTTAATTTCTAAAAACAGCAAATATCTAAACCTAAAGTGTCAATTTTCCTTTTATTTCCTAAATTAACCATACGAATCAATTTATTTGATGAAAATTGCTCTATGTTTTTTTTTATTTTTAGAAATATTTTTCTTCTTTGTTTGTGATAAGGGTTGAGGGTTGGGGGTTGGGGTTTACGTAGTTCCATTTAAATTCAAAATTATTCAAGTATGTTTTCCAATTAACATTTTTTTTAGAATGTACATGTAGTAACTATATATAATTTATATTAAATTTGTATTAAAGCGAATTTTCGTCCTGACACATAGTAACACTATTACAAATCAAATACTAAAGCAAAGTGTGGTTGAAAGAATTAAAAGTTAAAAATATTTTTCAGTTTTTTTTTTCTAAATTAATCCTTTTTTCCCTCTGTATTGATTCTTTCAATATATTTTTTTTCATATAGCCAATTTAAAAATGTGTTTTTTTTCTTCTTTTTTTTCTAAATGTGTAAATAAACTGCAATTTAAAATTAGATCTTTATGTATATATATCCTTTTTATATATGTATATATATATTTTGTTCATTCTAATGAATTTGTTATAACTAAATATTTACTTTACTCATTTTTGTTTTTATAAATTTTAGGCACTAAATTAATGATTTCTTTCTATAAAAAAAAAATTCGCTAAGTGATTTAGTTGATTTTAATTTTATGTTTAAAGTGTTGAAAAAATATAAAAATTAAATAAATTTCTAAAATCGATGTTTGAAAAAATTTAATATTTACTTATAAAATCTAGAATAATAATGCATATCTACAGGCGCTTGTTAAGATAATAAATTACAATGCTTAAAATTATTGTTAAATAAATTTTATTAATATAAGTTTAATTATTATGTGAATTCTACTATACAGAATTTACAAACTGTAAGTTAAATTGGACTATTGATCAATAATTGGAATTTATATAATTATTCTTACAGGATTAATAATTATTTTTTTGACGGACTAATAAAAT
Organism: Empis stercorea; assembly: GCA_949752835.1. Taxonomy (NCBI): domain Eukaryota; kingdom Metazoa; phylum Arthropoda; class Insecta; order Diptera; family Empididae; genus Empis; species Empis stercorea. Next base: position 16,913,067 of record OX457086.1, read on the forward strand.
CAACAATTGTACTTTTACAATATTATATAGAAAGAGAACACAGTTTTTATCTTGTAATTTTAATTAAAAAGTTTCAAATTAATTTCGATTAAATTATAAATTTTTTTTTAAATAAAGTTTTTTTGTATTTTCATTTTCGTATATACAAAAGATTAACGCTCGAAAAAATATTAAAAAATCTCGAGAGAAAAATAAAAAGTTTATTTTTTAATCATTGTGTAAAAAAAAAAGAAAAAAATCTCTTGAAACTTTTTATCTAAATAATAATTTTCTCTTATATAAGTTTTCAATATATAATTTGTTATTTGTTATATAAATTTAAATATGAAACAAATTATAGAATTTTGACTTTATTTTATATCTACCAAAAAAACAAAAAAATTAAAACGAATTCATATTTTAAGTCAACTAGAAAGTCAAAATAAAAAAATTTCCATTTGTTTTACTTTTTCGTTAATTTGAAATATTATATCTACTTTTAAAGTAGGTAAAAACTTTTATTTATGTAGATATAATATCCTGCCACCGCAATAATATGAAAAAAAGAAAATAAAATCCCTCAAAAATTTCCTAAATTAACTTATATACATAATATATGTATTATAAAGTCACCTTGAATTTATGTATTTTTCTCGTTTGAGGAAAATATTGTAGATTTTTATTCATAACTTTCATCTGATCTCTTATACGTTTTTTTTTTTTAATTTTTGGTTTTTGGTATATCTCGTATTTTGCTTAAATAAAGTTAAGAAAAGTTTTTCCCTTTTCATTTTTGAAATTCATATTAAAAAACAAAAACAATATAGCATTCAGTATACACTGTAAAAAAAATCATATATATATTTTAATAAATTTTATTTTAACATATCAATTTATAAATAATTTTCATATCCTGCCATGATGGCCAAACACTTGATATTTTAAAGCGATTTTCTTACGATATTATTTGATCATACTCATAAAAATTCATCCATTTAGAAAAAAATGGTTAAAATGACTTCAGGATACCTTAAAATATTATTATTACATCTTATAATCATAAAAAAAAGGGGTGCGAAAATCTATCAAAAACATATCAAATCTATACCAATGAAAATTTGTTGTGGAGAGTTATTTTCTTTAGGCGATTTTTGAAAAATTATAAAAAAGATATATAAGTATATATAAATAATATAAGTATATATTCGTCAAAATTATTTAATTCTATATACATATAAACAATTAATTTATGATTTAAAACTTTTGATATTTTAAATTCAAATTTAGTAAAACAAAAGGCGACAATCGAATTGTTCGACAATCGAATTGTTCGACAATCGAAATGTAGTCCCAGTTTAATATATTAAAATAATTCCATTTAATTTTTCTTATCTACAGTGTATGTTTCCTTTCTTTTTTTTTTCTAAATATAATCAATTTAATCTCATCACAATCACAAAACAACCAGAGAGAAACAACAAAACAGAAAAATCTAAAATTCTATAAGGAAGCCCTCAATCTATTTATATTATTGAATAAATTTTTGATTTTGTTAAAATCACTCAAACAATTTCACAACGAAAAAATTTACTATATATTATTCTTATATACATATTTACGTTATAATATGAAAAATCTTATATCCTTTAAATTGAAATCAAATAAAAATAGATTTTCATAAAATAAAATTCAATTACATTAACAATAAACATATATGTATATACATATATAAAGTATATTGACTTATATGCGTTTTGTGTATGTATATATGTGTGGGATAAATTTATAAATAAAGGATATTTACAATTTTACGATATTAAATTAAATCTAAATCCATTGTTTTTTTTTCACTGATCCTTTTTTATGCATTACACCGTTACTATAGATCCTTTTGTTTTGTTGTTCATATATTTCAAGGTAAAATAACAATCATTCTACTTTAACACATCCTTTAGTATTAAGAGAAAGTTTCCAAATTTTTCTCCACAATTACACAAATAAATAAACCAGGACATAAAATCTTTGAAAAATTAGAAGAAAATTTTCCATTATTTTTATTATTTTTTTTTATCCTTGTTTTAAATTGTTAATGTGACTTTTATTTTTATTTTTTTGTTTCAATTTTAATTTTTTTTATGTGGCGGTTTTGTAAAACCACAAAATTTATTGAAAAAAAAAATTTTCTGCTTTTTTGTTGTTGGTGTTGTGATATCCTTTTTTTAGTTGTGTGAGTATATATGTGTCTTTTGTATATGTGACTGTCACAGTGATTTATTAGTTGAGTTTATTTTAAAGGTAGATAAATTTTTTTTTTGAATATCTTTGGGAAGATAATAATATTATATAATTTCCACGATTTTGAATCAAATTTCCGTAATAAATTTGTTACTATACTTGATGTTATTAAATTTGTCTTTTTAATGGTAATAAAAGGATATTTAGTTTTTATACTGTATATGGTTTTAGTATAATAAGAAATTTATCATATTTTCTTGTATAATTTATTATATTTACTTAATATTATACTAATAAATAAATATATTTAATGATGATTTATTTAAGATATAATTGAATTTATTTGAAAATACAATCAATTAAATAACTGTTAATATATTATTTTTAATTGTACTTAATAGTAATTAAACAATTACAAATTGTATTATTAAAAAAATATAGTTTAAAGGAGGATTTTATGCACTGTAAATTTGAGTTTATAAAAATGTAATGTCTCCCTATACGATATATTGATTTCAATTCATAATTTAATTATAAGCTACATCAAAATTTAATAAAGGATATTATACATATATTTAGTAAACAATATTACCATATATTACTATTAAATTAATTACATAAGTTTACTTTCTATCTATTTGTAGTTTTTCCTTCGCATAATCCTTTCTTTTATTTCATTAATATTGCATTGCATATCTTTAGGAGCAACATTTTTTATTTTTATTAATAAGTATTTGAGAAATTTATTTAATTTTTTTAATAAAATTTATACTACACCAAAAAAAGAAGATAAAAATTATATTTTTGTCCGCATATCTGCATAGAGAGTTGTTACTCATTTCATAAATAAACTGAAAAACATAAACCAAAAAATAGTTGATCAAAAAATATATGTTGGTATACATATAACAACAAAAAAAATCATTTTGCATTAAAAAAATGTTTCTTTGTTGCAAATGCAAAAAAATGAACTACACTTCTACTATTACTTAGTATATACTATATACTTATTTTCCTTATACTTAGTTTATAACACAGATACATAATATATATATAGAAAAATTTAACTTTATATCCCCATGGGTATTCACAAGATTGTTGAGAATAAAAATAATATTTTTTTTTGTGTATATATATAACAAAACTCTACTATGTATAAAATAGTCAAGTCATAAAGAATAAAATGCCTGAAGTGTGCAATAACTTTATTTCCTGAGGTCATGGTTAAGCCAAATACTGATGGTAAAAAAAAGTTTTTTTTTTATTTGGTAGAAAGGATATAATGTACATATATATAACACTAATATAATAAGTAATATAAAATTATACCATTAAGCTCTATCACCCATAAGAGCACCTAAAAAAATAAAATAAAGGGAACCACCATAAAAATGTGTACACACATATGTATATAAAGACACATTGTACCTTATATGTGAATTCCTCTTATCGTGATATATATATATATGTAGCACATATATATAATATTGTATTTGTAAGGATCATAAATAGAGGTGGTATACTGTATATAGATATATTTTATTGTTACGAGGTAATGGAAAGAAAAAAAAGGGGAAAACTAATCGTTTCACATTTTTTTTTCAATACAAACATTATTTTACATAAGAAATTTATTTATTTATATTATTAATGGTCAATAAAGAAAAGTGAACTAAAATTCGTTTATTATATTTAATTTTTTGGTTAAATTGAAAGATTATCTTAATAATTTTGAAATTTGTTAAAAAAAAATTCTATTTTTATTACCATAATTAAATGTCAACAAACCCCAGCTCATTGTTCTTACAGATAACATCAGGGCTCAAGTTAGAATTGCTGCACAACAAGTGGAAAAAGTACAGAGTTTCTCTTATCTGCGAAGTATTGTTTTTTGCAGACGGAGGTACGTAGCTGGACTGGATATAGAAAATAGAATAAAAAAGGCTAAGCCGCCTTCGTGATGTTGTCCACCATTTGGCGTAGCAAATGCTATTAGTCCTCCTAGACAAACTAGGATTAATGAAGGAGGAACAGGATAAAATTGCAAAAAGTTGGTGGGAGCTTAAGCTCATTGCCAGAAATCGGCAGCGATGGCGTGTAGGAATGGTAGACTTTATTTTACTTACTTACTTATACCATAGAGACAATAATTGTGTCTATCCTTATACACATAAACACATTTACTTATTACATCAACCATGTATATTACTGACAACAAAATATTACATAAAATGAAAGTTTAGTTTATATTTTATTGTTCAGCAATTTTGGGAATAATAATAATTTATTGATAAAATATTGAAAATGAAATGATAAATTTTTTAATAAATATATTTCCTTATCTCCAATAACACTTTGTTTTTTATAAAATTATTTAATATTTGGAATTTTATTGTAGGGAATATTAAAAAAATTTTGCTACAAAATATTTTAGAATAAGAAATTCGAAACTTTTAACAGAATTTGATTTTTTTTATTACTTGTAATTTTGATATTTTTATGATAACAATCCTTCATTCACAATAATAGAGTTTATTTATAAGATCTGAAGATGATTTAACGATATTATTTTATGTTTATATGCATCTGAATCATCGAAATGAAGAACATAATAAAATTATATTATGGTCTGAGAATTACTTTAAAATGAAATTAAAATTAAATTAGCGTTGTGGCGATGCTTGAAATTAGAATTAATCTTAACACTTTCACGACCGAGGCGGCTACAAACCAGATGATAAATTTTAACGAAATGAGTAATTATAGCTCAATATTAGAATAAATGTTGTATTTTTGTGACATTTGTAACGTACCGGTTTATTGAATAAATTTCATTATAAACCTCTGGATGTAAATAGGCGTCACTATAAAAAAAAATTAAAAATGTTTTTACAATATTATTTCCATATCTATGTATTAAAACTGAGACGCATATTTGTGTCTCTGGTTTTTAGCGAAAATCAAAGGACGCATATATGAGTACTTCGGTCGTCAACGCGTTAAGATATTTTTCAAATTTAAAGTTAAACTCAGGTAAATTTCGATTCTAGTTTCAATCGATATTATTTATGTTTCAAATCGAAATCGGACTATTTATATGCTGAATTAAAATTATTAAACGAACTATGGCATTCTTTATATATACATATATATTTAATTTCTATTAAATTTTTTCCAATATTTCTTGTTATATAAAGAAATATATGAAATTGTATAAATTGTTGGTTTAAAGAGTCATCCAGGATATAAAATATAATTCCTCTGTTCATATTTTATCCTTAGGAAAAAATCAATTTAATAAAATAAATCTTTTTTTTTATATAACAAATCTATCTTATATAAATTTTTATTTGTTCGTTCTATATACATGTACAATAAAATTTATAACCAAAGTCGATCATACATAAGAATTCGTTTGGGACTATGCTCATTCTCTTTAAGGACATATAAATAATCTTTACAAAAGTAGTAAAAGAAAAAATAAACTATACTATATAGTACTTTTACAGGCTTCTGCTGATGTTCTGAAGCCTCAAAGGAAGATTTTTTATACACACAAAAATTTAACCGCAAAAATAAAGAAAAACTTGAATATTTTTTATGATTATTATTGAAAAATACATTTTCTTCCAAGCAATAAAAAATTAGATCACAGCAAAACTTTTGCCTATAAAAAAATACCTTTATATACATATATTTTTGATATACTATTATATTTTCATAGTCTGGAGTCCTCTGAGTAAGTTTTATATATTTAAATAAACTTATAATTTATATGTATAGTTTTTTATATCCAGAGTAAATAAATGCACTAAGTATATAAAATATGATTTCTGGAACCATTCTTTAAAAATATTTGAATAAAAAAAAGTTTTAAAAGCAAATAGAACAGAACGTAAAATTTTATGAACAAAAAACTCATAATTTTTTTAAAACTAAACATTAAAAGTTTACTAATTTCCAAAACATCGGAAAAGTTTTTGGATTTTGCGAGAGTAGACTCTTTACAAATAAGCAATTACAATTGTTTTTTTTTTAATAATTCTCAATAAAGCTATTAATATTAAATATTTCAAACTAATAATTTTACTTGAAGTTGGCGTTAATTTTTGCAATTTTCTTAAATTTATTAATGATTTATTTAATATTATGTAAAAAGCCCGGTTTTATTATCAAAATTTACTGAATTCTGGGCAATTAAGTTAATCTGCAGACTAAACTAGCATACACCAGCAGAATAAAATAAAATAATTTTCTTGATGCACAATTTTCTATGATCAAAATGCAAGAAAATTTTCTCAACAATTTAAAATATATTTATTTTTTTTTTCAAACTTTTAAGTATATATTGTAAATTTTATTATTATAAATTTTTACATTACATATACATATTTATAAAAAGTCTTTATTTTATAGTCCTTATTTTTCCAACTCTCAACAAAATAAGAAATCAAAAAATAAATTTTTTTTTGGTATATGAAATGTTATTTTACTTTAAAAAGGAATAAATTTAAGTATGAAGGAAAATAAATAAATAAATAAGGTCCTTGAGGGATTAAATATTTATATATATATACATATTTCTTTATATATATATATATATATATATATATATTTACAAATAAAACTTTTTTTTTCTATGTTTATTTAAATATATATATTTTTTTGTGCACAATGTGTTGACAGCTTTATATATGGTTCAAAATTTTTATTACATAAAAAAATAAAAAAATATTTCTCTACTAAGAAATTTAAAGACGTTTTGTTGGTGTAAGCAGCAAGAAAATGGTTTAAGGATGTTAAATAAATATTCGTGGTAATTTTATATATTAAAATGATAAAAAGTTAAACGTGTAATAGGAAAAAAAATTAGGGATGATGGGACGAGCATTCGTCGAGCACACACAAAAAAAATGTAGCTAGCAATATACAAGATTTTTTTATTATTTCTATATCAGTCTGCTTTTTTAGGGATGAAGATATATAAACCAAAAATGTTTAGTATGAAGAATTATACAAATATTTTATCATTTAAATAAAGTTATTTTAGCATATGAAGAGGAATGGTTTGTAAAATATATAAGAAATACGAATTTCTTAAATGTAATAAATATTTTATAAAATCAACAGAAATGATAATTATGAAATTTTACTATGGTTTCATATTTAACTCTAATCTAATTTATCTGGTGATTATTTATATGACTTATAGCTTATACACTTAATTTCAATGGTTAAGCAGTGTTAGTATAATCGTTAAATATTGAAATGCTCTTAAAAACTTTAGGAACTACTATAAAAAATCCGAAAAATTATTTTTGATTATTTAAATTTTATTTTGATGTTCTAAGAAATAATAAATTCAGAATCATATTCCATTCTCATTATTTGATATATTTGATATTATATAGTATGCGTTCTCACCAGAGCGAAATTATGCGATTTTGATTATTATCGTGATTTTGATCAAAAACAAATTCAAAATCATGTAATTTCCCATACAATGAGATGATTTTGAAATCACATCGTCAACAATAAAAATATTAAAAATAATTTCAGAAATAATATTTAAATCATAAGAAATATCTTAAATGTCAAACGAAACTATTTCAAATCTGATATGAACACTTCGACGTATAATTTCGAAATTATGAAGCGAAATCACACAATTTCACGATGGTGAGAACATACTATAATATTAAATTTAAATTAGGTTTATTTACTATTTAATTTTTTTTATTTATTTAAGAATTTATAAGTTGTTTGAATTAAACAGAAATAAATAAATTAACCAAAATAAATTCTACTAATAAAGAATTTTTACAATTTTCCAATTACGAAATAAATCTTCAAATAATTCCACAAGTAAAAATAAAAAAAAACACAAAATTCTTGAATAAAAATTACCAAAAATTTCTCTAAAAATATATACGAAAAAAAAAAATCAAAATTATACTTTACCCTCTACTGATATTTTATTCAATATACTTTGAATAATAATACTTTGTTTATTTTCATTAAATTTAACCAAAAAAAATTAATATCTTGTACCCAAAATCCTTAATATCATTTTACCATTTTATATTATATACAAAAATAATAATAATATTTTCACAAGTAGATAATTTTTAAATATTATTATTTTGTTTAGGTACAAATTTTTTCAAGTATATATGCAAATTAACTAACTTACCAAAACACAAATAAATAGGACATTTTCATTTTATAAGGACTTTATTACAATTATTATTATTACTTATAGGCTAAAATAAATTGTCTTTAACATTAATTTAACCAAGGGGAGTAAGGAATTTAAATAATGTATTTAATGCGAAAGGATGTTAATTCTTCCTTTCGCATTTACTTTTAACCTAAAGCATATTTTAAATATGATATTATGTTTTTACTAAATTTGCAAATTTATAAAATTATTATTATTTTTCTTTAACATATCTGCCGGCGCGGAGGCTTAAAAAAATTATATTTTCAATAACAAACAAAACAAAAAAATGAAAATGTGCTAAGTTACAGAAAAAAAAAATTATTATAATAATAATGATCGTTCATTTAGATAATCTTCTAGGGAAATTGATTTTTCTCTTATTATAATCATTCCTAAACAAGTAAATGTATATAATTTTTTTTTTTTTATAACTTTTTAGGAATCCATGGTGTTGAAAAGAAGATAAGGATTAAATTGCTGTTATATGTATATCTGTTTATATAAATATTTCCAAGGGGACCAAATTAAGGATTCTTTATATATATTTGCAAGTCAATCTAAAATAATATTAACCATCATTAAAACCAAAAAAAAAAATATATCGTAAAAGTGTACAAGAGACTTTAATGTTTTCGTATTAACTTAGAAAAAAATACAAAAAATATTGTGTTTATATTGTCGATTAAAAAAGCTTATCTAACGAAAAACCATATGATAATATCATTGAAAAATATCCATAAACAAAAATCGTATAATACATATGCGTATAATACGATCGTTCCATTTATGTGATAGGTCGCCTTACTACGAAGTACTCCAAAGTAAATATTTGTTCAAATTTAAGTAATCACCATTACACAAAAATATAGATTTAAGAGACAAAAAATTCCACGTTTTTTAATCGTCTGCACCTCCGAACGCAGAAAAATATGTACATCTAATTGACTATCAGTCAAAGCATGCGTTGCCTTGCAACCAAAATTCGCACATCTAATTCAGACGATCATTTATTTATTTTATATATTCCTATAAAGTTTGTTTTTGTCATCTATTGATCGTTTTTTATAAACTTCAAATTGAAAATAAAAAATTGCCTAAAAATATGCATCAAGATTTTTTTTAAGCAAAACTAATCATGCCAAAGTAGATAGAAATGTGAATACCATATCTGGATAACAATTTCTTGTGAAAATGGAACGCGATTTTTAGTATCTAAAAAATACTTTTAATATTTATATCTCAAGAATAAACATAAGTTACAATTTTATATAAATTTAACAGTATCAAAAAAAAAAAGGTTTGACGAAAAACTTCCTTTAAATGCTCTATCTCTCTCTCTCTACAAATATTCAAATCGATTTTGACACACTTTACATTTTCTGTATAATGTATTATGTGTTACATAAACTCCACGTGTAAGCACTTTTTTTTTTTGCTTGTCAAATTGGTATACAAGGACCATATAATATCTGTCTGTATATATTTATATAAATTTTATAACCTTAATGATATATGATACCTTCAGTTAGTATATTTATTTAAAAAAAAAAAACAACCTTTAATTTGGTTTGTTTTTTTCTTTATAGTATAGAAATAAATAAATAAAAATTCATAATAGAATATGAATATTATGTTGTACTCGTATATGCTTCAAAAAAAAGGACCAAAACAAAAGTTTTTCCTGTTCACAAAAAAAAAAAAAAATCGAAACAAAAACAAATTTATACTATAATATATTAAAAAGCACACCTTGAAAAATTTTATAGACAGAAAATATTAAATTTCATAAAAAATAAAATATTGTTACATAAATATTTTTCTTTTTCATAAAAAAAATAATACAAAAACATAACTTTTGACATCACTTTTTTATGAGAAAATATACAATATTTTTTTTTTCGTTCTTTAGTCCTGGAATTAAATTGTTTTGTTTTTGCCAGAGAATATTTTGATAAAAGTTGGAATATTTTTTTATGATGGGTTCACAAATATTATATGTAATATAAAAAAAAGGTTAAATATTTACAACAAAAGACAAAGAAATATGAGAAACATTGAAAAATTTTAATTGAAATTAATGAAATTTTTTTTTTTTGGAAACATACATATTATATTTAGGTTAATTTTATATTTTGACCGTCATAAAATGAAAAAACTAATTAGAAATTTTCTGATTATAATTTATTGCAAAAATTTTTTTATAGAAAATAAATATTTGTCATATATGATCATGATAGATAATAAAAAATATTAAATTAATTTAACTTGTAAGCGAATTCACTTTGTTTGTTTTACGTAAATATACGGTTAATTTAATAATTCACATACTGGAAATAATTAAATCAATTTAATTATATTGAATTAAAAATTATATGTATTATCATTTTTGATTTTGAATTTCAAATGATAGATTGAGAATTGTTGCAGAACAATTTCTCTGATTATCGTAAGGTATAGAATTTAGGCTTTAGAATTTTAGAAGCGAGTTACATCTTGTACTACTAAGTATATTGACTTATGTATACCAAAAATGTATCGTTTATGTAACACTTGAATTTTAGTCCGCAAAAACTGAAAATTGAATATTTTATAAATGAACAATCAAATTCTGTGCACGCTTAATTGTAGACCAAAAATTAACATATAATCATAGAAAAAATTAACTATATGATTTCAAACAGAACGAAATTAATATCTAAAATGATTATCACAAACGAAGGATAAAATAGGATAAATATACATTTATATAATATAATTATGATAGCGTGTGATAAAGTGGGTGCAGATAGGCTGGATAATGTGTGATATCTGACAAACGCATTTACACTAATTACTCCTCAGGGATGACAACACATTATGCTTAATGACTATACTAAAAAAAATTATATATATATATATATATTATTATTATTATTTATGTGAACCGATAAAAAATATCATATTATATACATATCCTTATAAAAGTACATAAAAATGGTTCATCATGTACAATAACCATTTCTGGTTGACCAATATTATGATTATATAAATTTTGATAGCCAAAGGGAATTTTTTTTTATATTGTGCACAAAATTTCACATCATGAAACGTATAAAAATTAAATTATAATATTTTTTTTGATAATTTTCTTTTTGTCAGATAAATATAATTATATAAAAATGAACAAGAAATAATGAAAATTTTAAATGTGATATCTATTCATATCAATTATAATTTATAAGCATTTATAGTTACATAATGTAAAATTTTAAATTGATCAAGATTTAAATTAATATAAAAAATAATAATTTTATGCTCGAATTTTTTTTTTCAGATATTTTGTGAAAAAAAGAAAATATGATATTTTTCACTGGGAAATACTCATTGGGAATTATGACAAAAATTTTGATAACTTTAAAATGATTTATTTGCGGTAAAAGTAAAATATTGAAATATTGGATTGGATTTAATAAAATATTGACATATTTTATCTATTATTCTGATTTTAAAATAATTCAATCCCAAAGGAAAACTTAAAAAAAAATTAGAAACTTATACTGCTAAGGAAATTATCAATATAGAAAGTTACAATGTAAGAATGTTCATTTAGTAAAATTTGATCGTTTTTCAAAAAAAAAACAACAGATTTATTTGTTGAAAGAATAATTTCACATTTAATACTAAATATATTATTCAAGGATTTTTAAATTTTTTATATTTTCAATAATAATTTTATTAAAATTTTTCTTTTTCTTATTACATATTACAAAAAAATATTTAAATGATCCGAAAATAGTTTACCCTTTGTGTTGTTAGTTTTGTTGTGATGATTATTGAACCCCATTCACATAACGATAATATTTGACCTTACGTAAACAAAGTTGTCATTAGAACGAAAATGATAGGCAGTTTACATATAACCAATTGTGTTGTTTTATTATACATCGTTCTTCTTTTTTTCGGTTATCAATAGAAACTTTTTACTCATTTGTATGATGACAACATCCTTTTTTTTCTCGAAACTTTTTTTTATTTAATATACATACATTCATACATATATGTAAGTATTTTCTATTTTAACACCACATTTACGAAGCAATTTGATTTTCTTTTATATATAAGTATGTACATATATATAGTTCTATTTTTTTATATCCTTTTTTTTTATTTTGATGACAAAATCGCATATCACAAAAATGGGTTCAATTGTTATATACATCCTTTTGCTAACCACAAATAAAAAAAAAAATTACCTTTTTTCACAAATGTTTATGTATACACTTGAAATATAAGAGCAGAGATCCTTTTTTGGCCTCAATTTTATTATCATTATTATTATGACAAAATTATTTCCTTATAGCTGTTATCTTTATATTCCGTTTACATTTTATAGAAAAATACAAAATAAAATTGTTTGTTATTTTCTATTGTTGAACTTTTTTTTTGTTCAAGTGTTTCCGTTACCAGGACATTTTTTTGTATAAAATGGATGCATCAATAATTATTGGATACAAATAAGGAAAAAAAATATAGTTATTACTTCAAAGTATTATTTTCTAAATTTTGTTATTTACATATAATGTCAAATTGTGGCAAATTTTTCTCAAATGTCTTACTATAGTCATATTATACAATGGTCTTACTTGAATCTGATTCTGCCAAAATATAGATTTTGAAATATATCCCACAAAAATAGTTTGTAAAAATTATGTAAATCTTCAAATAATAACATTAATATATTTAATGTTATTTAATAAAATGTAATTTAAATAAAAAATTTAAATATTTGACATTTTTTGGACTATAGAAATAAAATTATATCGTAATAATTGAAATGTAAAAAATAATATTAATAATTTATTTTCTATATTTTTGATATTTTGGCGATAAAAATTTTAATTTCCGAAAATTTAAATTTATTTTTTTATTCATTTTATATAAACTCCTGAGTCCTGGCTATAAACAAAACATGATATGGAAAAAACCAATTCAAAAATGAAAAATTATTATTGTATTGAATAAAAAATAACTCTTTATTTTCAATATGATCCTTTTGGAAAAATGAGTATACAAAAAAAAAACAAATACAAATATAAAGTTATACAAAAAATACACATTTATACATTTAGAATGATAGTAACAAATAATATAAAGGACTAAATGTCCAATAATGATGACCCTTTTTTAAATGAGAGGTTGTAAAAATGATTATAGATTTAAATTACATTTCATTTCACACAGGTTTCAAATAAATTTATGTCTTTTATTGGATAATTTTTTTTCAAAAAATTAAAAATTAAAGATTTTAAAATGATAAAATTATAAAAATTTCTTTAAATTCAAAATTTTTTAAATGTCACAATACTATTTATATTTTAATGTAAATTATATATCAGAGAAATCTTTATTAGAAATGCCAAAGGACCACATTGGTCTGTTTTGAATCATGCAGAAGAAAAATATCAATTATCCTCAAAGGATGCAATTTATTTTTTATGAAAAAAAAACTAATTCTAAAATTTTTATTAATTACATATATCATTTTTTTTTTTGTTATTATTATTATTTTCTTGGCTTTGAGTAAATATTTTAATTAATATTATTCCTCTTTATATACCGTTTATAAACCCTTTTTTTCTTACACATATATACAAAACATACATACACATCCATTTAAATTTAATTCAAGCATGGACTATTTATTGTATACCATCAAAGAATCATTTATTAAAATATAATAGAAAATTGTCTTCGGTATAAAAGTTTTGTTATTTTATAATTTTTTATTTTTTTTTGGCAGAAATCTGTGAAAATGTCCTTGGGCTGTCTCAGAACTGATTTAATTTGTTATAATCATAAAAATAAAGGTGGGGGTGAGTTGGAGTGGTTTAAGGGTGTTTAAAATGTTCGCTGAATATATAAACATGCTGGTTGGTTTTTGCCAATATAAAGGTTTTTAATCAGTGGGTGGTCTGTATTATATATATATACTCTCGTACATAATAAAAATAAATATAAATGATTTCAAGGGTAAAGAAAATTTCCATTTTTTTTTTTGGTTCTGAAGTTTTTGATTTTTATGTTGTTGGTTTTTTTGGTACTAAAAAGAGGTGTGAACATGTTAATAAATTATGATAACAAATTTGGATTTTTTTTTTTGCTTTTTAGTTTTATGTCCTGATTCCTGAATTTTTTGTTTTCGATACATTTAAATAAATTTATTATAAATTTCGATCTAGTTGGTGTTGTTTTATAATTTATAAAACAATAAAGTGTTTTATAATTTATTCAAAGCTTAAAACCAATTATAAATCTTCTGTACTAAAGTTTTTTTTAGTCCTGCGGTGGTTATTGGATAAATGAAATTGATTTGAAATAACAAAAATGTTTTTGATGATTAGAATATAAATGAATTTAGATTTAATTTAAAATATCTATGCTGTCCCATACACAATACAATCTGGTCGTACAATTTGATTACCAACAATCAAAAATGATTTTGCAAAATTTCAAGTTGTATCGTAGGGGAGCAGGTTTATATAACCATTTTGATGATTGAATTTCAAAAGTAGGGGAGCAGGTTTGTATAACCATTTTGATGATTGACAATCTGTTGGCAAAATTTCAAAAAAAAACAAAGTTAATTTTTGTGGGCGTAGCCGTCTGTAGTCGGATGGTAGTTGTAGTACTGAGAATGGGGCAGTTGTATAATCAAAATGAATTTTCTTGACATTTTATGTTAAAAAAACGTTTTTATTACATTTGTTTTATATATGTACAAAAATTTGATGGTTAATACAAAAAATGTAAAAAAAAATATTTGGTTCATACAGAAATTTTTGTTGGTTATCAAGTGTGTAGTGTAGTGTGGTTGGCAACCTAGTTGTACGACCAGTTGTACGTCAAGTCGCAGGTAGTACGACCAATTTGTATTGATTTTGTGCAGCATTTATAATTATCATATAATTTGAATGTGTTACTTTTAAATTTGGTATATACAAACTATATTATATTTTACCTGAATTATAATTTATTTTATTTTACTTTATTTGTCACATTAAATATTTTATATACATATATGTATAATATAACTTTAATTTAAATATTAAAAATTAATTTGTATAATCGATTTATATTTATAATATAAAAATTATTTCATTTAACTCTTAGTTACACTCTTGGTTTTAAACCTTTTTATCCTTTTTTTTTTTAATTAATATTTAACTAAGGACATTACGAAATAAACTATATATAATTTTTTCTCCTTCATTTTTATATTTTGTTTGTTCTAAATTCAATATTAAAAACAGAAAAATTAACTTTTGTAACAATAACAATTTTTCTTTTCTCATAATTTATTCAATACATGAAATTTTCCGAATGAATACAACAACAAGAAAATGAAATCCTTACAATATTTTTTTTTCTTTAGTTAAAGTAAGTTTTTCTTCTTCTTTTTCTTTTTTTTTTTATTATTATTATATTATTAAAACACCCAAAAAAAAAGAGAAATGAAATGAAATAAACAAAAAAAAAATTCTACTTTTATATAAGAAAAAAAAAAGTATGTGCAAAAGATTAAATATCCTTCAACACAGTATCCACTCCTTATTTTATGTTACACTATACTAACTTTATATATTAAAGATGATTTTATGTATATATGAGTATAAATGGAAAATACATTGTTATACCAAAAAATAAATACTGTAGTTTGTAGTAGAAGTAGACCATCTTTTTTTGGTGTAAAATGAAATGAAAAAGAAGTTATTTTTTTTTATATATAAATACAAATCAAAGGATTTGTTGAGAAAATTATAAGGATCTAGGAATTTGCAATAATTTGTTTTAAAAAGAACTTGATCAAAATAACAAAATAGTGGAATTCAAAATGGCAGATGTATATATAAATTTATATTCAATATTATCGTCAGTTTCAGAGCAAAAATATCTACGACTATTATTTTTACCAGAATATTAAATAATTAATGTTGTACATTGAAAGTCATTGATCGAAATTTGTATTTTTCATAAGTGACTTATATTTTGGTCTTATATTTATAAACAGTTTTTTCACTAATATGATTTGTATATACTTACGTGTTATATAAGTGTAATCTACAATTAAAATATATACTATCATAATTTAATTATCAATAATTTGGATTCGAATCCAAGTTAAAGAAAACTGACTTCGCCAGATAAAATTTAATTCGTATAAAATGTGCTAAAAAAAATAAGTTTGAAAATAAAAAACAATTCTGAACTACATTAACAAAAATAAGAACAAGAATATATGAAGAAGCAAAAAAAATTGTGCAAAAAATATCTGGTTACTTTCTCATTCTTTGTTATACATAAAATATCGACCTGGTGCCTTACTTTAATCTATTTTATTTTATTTTATAATATAAAACCTTCTTTATCGGTGTGCCACCTTTTATATCATATTAAAGTTGGCAGATTTAAATAATTGTGTTAAAGACGAAACAAAACATATAGTGTGTATATTCCTGAACCAGAGAGTATACCACCAAAATATTTCTGGGACCTCTTCTCTTTTAACAAATAATTTTTTTGTTTCAGTGTTGCGTGTTAAAAATGAATTTTCATTTGAAAAATTATTACCAAAACCAGCCACAATTAAATTGTACATAATTTATATATATTCTTCTATATCATTTTTTTTATATATATTTTAATTCAACCACTGATAAACCCGAAACACTTTCTCTCTCCCCATAAAATAAACCCCATCTAGTGTCAGATCAACCAACTTGCTAACAAAAAACAAAAACAAAACATTTCTTATGAAATTTCAAGAATTTCTTAGACATCTTCGAAACATGATATCTAAGAATTATACTATGAAAGAATAAAAAAAACTTAAATTAACTTTAAATTAAGTATCCTACTTGAGACGTTATAATAATTTTTCCAACCAAACCCCCCTGTTTGTCTACTACTACTTACCCATAATATAACTTTGGATATTCATCATCATATAGTAAAAAAGTAAGTCCAAATCGCGTGAAATTATACAAGATGTTATTAGAAATTTTGTTATGTTAATGTACATATAAAATTGTGTTTGTGAAAGGTGTGTTTGAGAAGGTGCAGGTATTAATTTCTATCCTGAAGACAAATTACTTGTATAATATAGAATGAGTGAGGTAGGTTGGCATGGACATAAATTTTCTTTTTCATATTATTTTTTTTTCTCCTTTTCGGTATAATATACGTATAACGGTATACATTAATAATGAAAATAATATAAAAATAATGTTCTTTTTTTATTAAATTTTGTTTCTGTATAAAAACCACGAAATTAGTTTGAATTTTTTGCGTTATTCATCATTTATGGTTTAATTCATCTAATCATATCTATTAAACATGAAAAAAAAACTTTTTCAAACTTTGATAATTTTGTACCAAAAATCATTTAATTTTTCTTTCAAAATCTAAAAAAAAAACGAATATTTTGTGTAAAATTATTTTTTGAAGAAAATTCCAATTTTTAGGATAAATTATTTAATTATTTGTATGCTATAGGATATGCTAGCTAACTTATAAATTGTATTGTAACTTTATCAATTATACATATTGTAGTTATTGAGAAAATAATACAAATCATAATTATTGACTGATATGTGAATGTGATAATCACATTAGACATTACTAATAAAAATGTCGCAAACGATATTACCAAAATTTGATATAACTATCCTATAATATTTTCTTTGTTGTTCAACAATTTTTGTGTTATCTGTTAATTGTTGAGAAATAAAGTATACTCTGAGATTTATGTTAACTTTGTATTTTCGTCAATTTTTTGGTAAATAAATTAAATAATTTTGGGCGTTACTGATGGAGGCTTTACTTTCTAAATCTAGGATTTATGATAACATGATATTCTCAAGAATTTTTATGTGAATTTTAAAAATTATATTTACAATTTACCCGATACAAACAGTATATTTTGTTGAGAAATATTTCAAACTCAACAACAAATATAGATGCACGGAAAATGAAACAGAACATTCAAACATGTTGTGGGATATGATATTACAAACCATGGGAAACTGTTTTTGTGATATTGTTTTGGCCGCAGAGCGACATCTTTATATTCTAGTATCTGTGTTAATATAGAATTTTTTGTATGCTTTCTTGATCTTCTAACTTTCGTTATAACAAGTAAATGTTAAATTCCTTAAAATCATTTCTCGTAATCTTAAAAAGAAACTTTAATGGTATACATATTTCAAGTAACATCGACATCCTTCAAAATTCAATTGAGAACATACGGACGATAACACCACAGATTCGTTATTTAGTTTATTCCGAATTTTACTAATCTTTGACTTTACTTACATAATTCAATGTCAATTTTTGGTCACTGTTCTCAATGATATTTTTGGCAACATAAAAACCAAAAAAATTATTGTATACTACTAAAAATTTATAATTTTTGCTAAATATAATTA
The DNA here is from genome assembly GCA_949752835.1 of Empis stercorea. Taxonomy (NCBI): domain Eukaryota; kingdom Metazoa; phylum Arthropoda; class Insecta; order Diptera; family Empididae; genus Empis; species Empis stercorea. Next base: position 16,931,967 of record OX457086.1, read on the forward strand.
AACATTTTTTTTTGTTCAAGTATGTACCTCAATTATATTCTTTTTATATCCTTATTGTATTTCTATGGACTGTAATCCAAATCTGTGCCAGGATTCATATATGTAGAGGTAGATATATATAATAAATTTTTGAAATTTTATTGTTATTGGTTAGTGTTATATAATGTTGACTATATAGAATAGACCAAACATATAATATCATAATATATACAATAATATCTACTAAATAGATTTTACAAAAAAATAAAATTGCTTTTTATTTGATTTGATATGCATGAGAAATGGTGGTATACCGAACCAAGAGAAAGGAAAAAAAAACTATAATAATGAATGTACTATATGTATAATAAAAGGTAAGTTAGTAAAGGTCAGGAGGTTGAATTTTTTTTTTAACAATATATATTTTTATTTATATTTGGCATATAAATCTACTTAAAGCAAAGTTCAAAATTTTACATTATTTAGAATAGAAAAAGTTCAATATGTATTAGTTTCAATTCTTAACTTTCAGTATTAGTGCACATATAATAAAAGTTATATAGGTACATAAAATATATCTAAACATAAATATATTTTTATTTTATATTTCAAGGATTAAATAGGTTTTTTGTTGGATTATGTTTGTTAAAAATGAAATAAAATTTATTATATATATTTTTTTTTTGCATATCGATAATGACGTAGCATATATTTTTGTTTTGGAAATTTTTTTTGGATTTATTTTTAGGGTATACGAGTATATAGATTAAATTTTCTTTTTTTTGGGTTATATTTTATATTGGTATAGTAACATTATTAAATATAATTTTCAAAATAGGACAAATTGGGTACAAAAAAATAAAATCCATATCATTATTATTGAAGTTACAAAGTTGAAAAGGTCATTGGGTCGTAATTTATTATATATTCAAAATTGATTATGTACATATATGTATAATATACATATATGTAATTATAAAATCTATTTTCTAATAAATATATGTAATTATAAAATCTATAGTAAGAAAAATTAAATGATTTTTTTTTCATAAAAATATTACTGTTTGCAAAAAAGATCAATTTGATATAGAAAAAGATGTATTTGACTTGAAAAACAATTTTTAATTCTATGGAAGATTATCTTATAATTGAAACCATTTTACATTTTATTGCAAACTCATTTTCATCTTCGTTTACAATAAATCCTAGGTTAATAACAAAAAGGTTTTGAAGAAGACAGAGAACTCTTCTAACTTAAGTATATTATTGTTATATTTATGTTTGAATGTGTGTGTGTGTTAAATTGTGTGTAAAAGTTTCACCATAAATTTCGATAAAATATTTATGGTTGTCTCTTTAATACACACAACACGCAATATATGTAACAACCGAAAGTCAAACCGGAATAAATTATGTATATGAATAAAAAAAAAGGAAATGTCCTAAAAGTATACAATATAAAAAACTAATATTTAATATTTTTATGGACTTTTTTTATGGTCAATATTTTGATAGATTTTTTAAAAGAAAATATAATTTTGAAAAAAAAAAAGGAAAAAATGTTGAGCTTTTTTCTTTTAGAAACGCTTCAACTATTAAAAAAAACTATTAATTTAATTTTTGATGACAGAATAATTATAACCTAATAAAAAATTAGATTTATTTTTGCGTGTTACCATTTTTTTTATACATATATTTCTTTGTGAACTTTTTATCAGATTAAATATATAAATGGCAATGTGAAACCATATTTCGGAGAAAAATTTAGTTAGTTAACAAAATTCATTTAAAGCTTTTCATTACAAATTTAAAAGAAATGAATTATGTATTATAATTATGTAATATTAAATCGGTTTGAATGCTGAAACTAAGTTGAGGATTGCGAAGTGATGTGACTTAGATTTATATCGTTAATTATTGTCGATACAATTAAATTTATGTTGATAATTTATAATATTAAAAAATACAGTTCACATTTAAAATTTATTTGAAAACTAAATTTTCCAAGAATTTAAATATTATACTATTTTATGTATAAAAGTTGCAGTAATCCATTTGAATTAACTCCTTTTCATCCAACATTAAATATATAAAACTTTTTTTTTTAAATAATTGAAATAACTTTTGAAATAACACCTCATTATTCATTTAATTATTGTTTATTCCTTTTCAATAAACTTTGATATTTATCACAAGCTATTTAATATATCTATAAAGGATATTTTTAATTTATATCCTTTTTTAAACAAATTTACAAAGTAAAACTTTTTTTATATAAAATAATTACTAATTTTTTTTGCAATGTTCCAATTTTTCAATGCAGTTTTAGTTAAAAGTTTTCAATTTACATAAAAAAATTTATTTATATAACATGGTTATGTACATTTTAAATAATATTATTGCATATCTACAATATTATTACATATGCATATATACATATATATTTTTCGTTTCAGGAAATCCTAAATGCAAGACATATAAGGACGAGAATTATTTATAAGTGGCGTCGAGACTTTTATTTTCTTAAGTAATCCTTTTCTAATTTAAATATTGTTGTTTCTTCCTCTATAACGTTAATAAATGAAATCATCTATGGAAGTTTAATATGTAAATATACATAAAAAAAAAGGATATTAAAAATGTTAGGTATAAAACAATACGAAAAAAAGTCTTAATCGTTTTTATCGTTTAATTCTAATGCAATCATTAGCAAAACTTTATTATTGTAGCATATTTTCTTTTACTCGTACATATTTATATCATAAAATTTAACTGCAGAATATTTGAGGTCTCTAAGTAGTTAACATGTTTTTTTTCTAATGTTTTTGAAAACATTCGTAAATGGTTTTACATATTTTTTCAGTATTTCAGTAAATTTATTCTACTAATGCTAAATATGCAGAATAAAAACTATGTCAGTGTGCTAAATGTTTTGAAAAATTCTATATAATGTATTGGAAAAAAAATCATTAAGACTATATAGCCACAATTATTTTTATTAGAATTATTTATTTCATAATTTAAATCACTGAATTTTTAAATACTAATTTCATTATACAATTTATTTTGAATTAAAGCCAATTTACAATTTTTAAACGATTTGAATTATTTAATAATTATATCAAAATATTATTTCATTTTGCAATTATGTACAAGCATTAATTTTTGATAAGTTTTTAATTGAGATTTTCCTAGTCTAAAATATAATCTATTTGTGACAAATATTTATTTCTTTAATTTTTACATTTTTAAAATGAAATTTAAGTGCTTTTCTACATTTACCAGTCAAAGCATTTTTATTTTTATTTTTCTCAACTCTGAAATAAATGTCAAAAACCATAATTTCTTCCCCTCATAGTAAAAGAAAATTAATGAAAATTATTTTAAAATTTATTTTCAAGCAAATCAATAAAAATTTATGGTAGCTAATTTTGAAAAAAAAAAAAAACTGTTGGGTTATTTTTAAAACTCAAATAATAAAGAATTTTTGATTATTTTAATGAAAATTTTCATTTTTCTAAATATTTTGATCACAAGGATAATAAAATTTATTTAATAAATGACTTATACTATGAAAAAATTTTCATTTTTGCAAGAATAAATATCTCATATTGCTAAATAATTTTGAAGTGCTCTATAAAATTTCTTAAAATAACATTTTATATTTTTATTTTTATAGAAGAAATTATTATTTCGTGCCATATAAGCAGCTTAAAAACCATAAAACATAGATAACGAAATATTAATACAGAATGCAATATTAATACAGAATCTGAAATATTAATACAGAAATACAGAATGCATTATAAAAGTGGAATTGAATAATTTCGATTATAAGAACTTATAAGCCAAGTTTAAACATGTCCTTTTCATATAACTGTATTTGTTATTGAATTTTTGGTACATATATATTAAAAAATTGAATTTTAAAATTTTTAACAGTGCATAAATACATAAATAGAAAAAATTTTCAGATATGTATACTCAAATTTTTATGATCCTTTTTCTTGCATTTTTATCATATTATTCAATAATTTCGTGGTGCATATCACAGAAAATTCAAATTAAAAATATTTTTATACAACCACAACAAACTAGCCCCCTCCCCCATATTTAGTAATAAAAGAATTTAAATATAAATTTTTACAGAATAATAAAACTCTTTTTTATAGAAATTGTTTCAGTTAGCAAAATATAAATTCAAAAGCATATAAAAATTCATTCATGGTACAAAGATTTCGTAACAATTTCATAAAAATAGATAAATTTTAATGATTTTTTTCGCAGTCAAAAAAAGTTAAAAATATTTGTAAAATAAAAATAGTTGAAACGAAACTGTATGTAGCAAAATTTTTACATATCTTATCATTTGTAGTAATATTTAGAATACCTCTAATAGTTTAAGCAAATAGACATTATTCGTTAGTTTAAGCTGAAAGTTAAAGGTCTACGTATGCAGGTCGAGCACATAGCAAAATTTCCTATACAAAATTACATTGTGAAAAATAAAATTAAAAATTCCTCTGATATTGCAATGCAGTTCAACGTGAAAAAATTGCAACATCTATGAATTGCCTGGCAAGTGGCAATAGATGGGTCCTAAAAATATCCACATATAAAAATACTAAAATAGATAGAATTGTTGCATTTGATTTTGATTAATTTTGTATTTAAAAATATTTTTAGTTGCAGGTTTTTTATTTATTTATTTATTTATTTCTTGTTTAATTCAAACATTTTTACAGAGCTTACAAAATAAGTTAATACAATCAATTGAAAATAATAAAATTATATCTTAATTATTACAATAATTATTCTAAATAGAATATTGTCATTTAAATTATATTACTAAAAAATTAAAAGTAGTATTTGAACTAAAATATAATTAAAATATAATTAACATATATGTAAGAATTTAAAAATTAAATTTAACACACATTTTAAAATCAAATATGAATTCTTTTCAAATTTTCATACAAATTGTCAATTTATATTTTTCTCCACAACTATTTCATGGAGAGTTTGGAGACCGTTGTAAAATTTCCATATGCTCAAGCTGTGTACTAGCGTTAAAATGATAAAATTATTGCGAAAAAATATTACTAAAATATTATTGATTGGATATGAAAAATAATAATTGAATTATTAAAATAATAAACCTGGATATTGAAATTGCAATTTTATTGATTATATTCTATTGAGACATAATATAATATTCAATTAATAGCTTTTCTAACTATAGAACTATGAGCCGAAACATTTCAAATTAATATTATGGTAAATTAGTGATAATTGGTAATTAATTATTGAAAATCAAAGTGATTAAGAATTAATATTAATTAAATGTATTGGTAATTGCCTTTTATATTGTCTTATATAATTATATTATTAATATATAATTAAATTTCAAATCTATTCCATATTTTTATTAAATTAATTTTAATTTTTTAATCGTTCCCTTTATAATAGTATACTTAATCGAACCATATTATTACAATTAATATAAAATACGAGTATATACATATATATATACTTATAAAATTTAAAATTACAATTATGTGCATTCTTAAAATGTTTTTTATTATTATACTCGGTTGTAGTTTTTGTGATACCGGCATTTTATGTATTTTATTATTTAACCTCAAAATTGCATGTAATAAAAAATTGCATGTAAAATATATTAGAAAGTTTTATTTTAATCACGCTAACAAATTACGTATAGAACTCTACAATAAAACATTTTTTTTTTTTTTCAAAAAATAAAATAAAATAAAGATGAATCATATGTTTTTGTATGAAAATTTTTTATTTCCATTTCGTGTTTAGATATTTTACTAAAAAAATTATATAAATAAATAAATAAATTCCCCTTTATTATTATTATTAATATTATTATTATTATTATTATTATTACAACTTTAAAATTTCTTCATTCAGGGTCAAGGTTGGTTATTGTATATAAATACTGTACATTATAATAAATAGATTTATATATACATACAATTAGTATAAATAATAGTAAATAAAGAATTAAAATCTGCCTTAAAAGGATTTCTTTTTATTACACGCGGAAGTTTGTAGGTGTTTAAAAAAATTATTTTTTAAACCGGCAATAATTTTAGTTTTGTTTTGTATACCATGTTTTAAATTAATATAATTAATTTAAATATATATATATATATATATATATATACCTAATATAAATTAAAAATAATATATTATTAAACTTCAATAAATTCTAAATTTATAATCCTTATCGAATTATCAGAAATAAATACTTAATTGGATGGCTCAGAGCTGAACGAACCCTGAACCGAACTAAGTCAGAAAAACTTAATTCTGTAATATTAAAGGGTTAGTAAGGATGGGGGGAAATTATTGCGAAACACATAAAAGACAAAACCAACAAAAACATTCGAGGAATTAATTATAGTTGATATACTTATACCCTTTAATATTTTTCTGACTTGGTTCGGTTTAAGTATATCAACTCTAATTAATTCCTCGAATGTTTTTGTTGGTTTTGTCTTTTATGTGTTTCGCAATAATTTCCCCCCATCCTTATTAACCCTTTAATATTACAGAATTAAGTTTTTCTGACTTAGTTCGGTTCAGGGTTCGTTCAGCTCTGAGCAATCCAGATATATTTTACCTGTAATATTTTAAATTAGTTTAAAAAAGGCAACTTTTAAAGCAAAAAATATTTTTATTAAACATACCAAAATTCGTATGATTAAATAATTTTCTCCTAAAATATGTTATGACAATTTAATTTAATTATGTAAATTTACAAATATTACATAATTCACAATTTTCATAATAATTTTTTCTACATTTTTTCTTAAATTATATTTCTCATTTTATATTTAAGGATATATCTTAATTTCAAAAACAAAATGTTTTAGACACAATTTGTAATTAATCAGATCCAATGACGCATTTTTATTGCTAAAGGAAGGTAAAAAAAAAATTTGTTAAATAGTTTTACAATTTTCATTCCAATTATTTTTTTTTTATTACGACAGGATCTTTATATAACAATTATTTTTGTAGGAATATCCTGGGAAGGACATAAAAATTATATAATTTCAGAAAGTTTTATAGTAATAAATTTATATGTTATTATGTCATGTGCGTGACATTTCTTTATATTTCTTTTATTTTTTTTTTAACAAAAATAATAATAAAATTATATTAGAATATAATGATTATAGCAACGCCACCGACCATCCTGTAATTGTGCTATTTTTTTTTCGTTTCCTTTTTTTTAACATACAAATATAAATACTCGTATAATTTTTACATTTACATATAAAAAATGGATTTAAATCAGATTATTTATGTCATTTTAAATTATAAAAAAGTCCAGCTGGGGTTAAATCAATAGTTAAGAGTGGTAAAATTAACAAATTAAGTTACAATTTTGTAGTAAATCAAAAATGATAATTAAAAATTTATAAGGATTTGTATAATTTTTATTTTGTAGGTTGAAAATGATTTGAAATTATATTTTACATATGAAACGTTGAAAATTTTTAAAATGTTCGAGATTAACATTAAGTGCCAGAAAAGACAATTTAATTTCTTTTCAATTTTTAATGTTGATCAATTAATTATGATTATAGTTGAGTAGTTGGAAAAATTATTGTCGATTGGAAATTATAGATAAGATAATAATCGATAAAATGTATGTAGTATCAAATTACAATATACAATATTTCACAATCGGATTATAGCAATAAAATATTACCGAAAAAAAAAGAAAGCAGTTTACTAACAAAAATTACATTTCGTATACTATAATTTAGAGGCAGGCAGACTAAGAGCTAAAATATTTCCTTAAATTTATTAAATAATTTTCCTGAAAACTATTATGTCTGTACTGTACCTAAAATCATAGTATCATTTTTCAGTTCCAAAGGCAAAAATTTAATTTCTAGATAAAAAAAAATGTACTTAACTAATATTTCATATTTTTCTTTAAAACTTTTTTTTCACCATTTCCTAAAATTTTCTTTTTTCCCATTATGATTTTTCAGAATAATAATTCTTCAAGCTAAATCAGGAATTTTCCATTTTTCAATTTTCTGTTTGTTATATAAAGTTGTATATATGTATACATATATTATATATATAGCAAGGACTATAAGGACTCTTCAAAGATATAGTTTTTCAAAATTGAAAGAAAAATTTATATAATTTATTTTTTGATGTTGTTGATTTTTACTCATAAAAGTTTTTCTCTATATATTTTTCTACTTTTGCAAAAATAAAATTTTAATAGATGATTTTTCTTTTGAAATATGGGAAAAAGATAATTGAATTGTTGAAAATGAAGATTTCATGTTTGAGTTTGTGATTTATAATATTACAAAATATTATACAGAACAAGAAAATTTAACTAATTAACTAAAATATTTTTGTTTTTTAAATAAATTTAAAATATTTTTGTTTTTTTTTGTTTATATTTTGTGGCAAATTAAATGTCTGGTATATCTGGTATATAAATGGTAAAATGTATAGGGCAAAGTTTTTTTTAAGAAATATATTAAAAAACCAATTTGATATAATAAATTGGAAAAAAAAACTGGAATGTCCTTAAAAAAATAAAATTTTATTGACTCTACTCGAAAGGTACTATACTTTTCAAGAAATTTCCATGGAAATATTTAATGAAATTAATAAAAGCTTCTTGTCTTTCAATCTAAAATAAAATAGGAGTATTAAATAAGAAAATTGAATTTTTTTTAATTATATGATTTCCAAAGTTTACAAATCAATAAAAAAAAAACACAAATTATGCAAGGACATCAGAGACGTTGACATCAGAATGAGACATCGGAAACAAAAATTGTCACTTTGTCGTAATTTATTTTACTGTCCAGAAATAAAATTAAAAAATCTACTTCTACTTTTTCCGTTTTGTCTAAATAATATTAATAATTATGTAATATTGAGAAGAAAAGTGCATTTACTTGTTTTATGTCAAAATTTACTTAATTATTTAATTGCATAAATTAAAATCATTTATGCTTTATATAATTTTGAATATTTTAAACTTTTTATAAATTATTTTGCATACAAAAAAAAGTTCTAGAAAATTTTATTATTTGTTTTTCATTTAAGAAGAAAAGTTGCAATTTATAAAAAACCAAATTGTGTAATTTTTCTGAAATTATGAAATGAATTGTGTATTTTTATGAAATTTGTGAAATTTTTATTTAAATTTTTTTTTGCCATTCTTAAAATATTTTTAGGCCCATTTCTCTTACACAATCTTACACAAATGTCCTACTCTTACACATTGAATACTATATAGAAATTTAAATTTAAATTTATTTAAATTTTCTAAATTTTACTCTAATAAAATTTATATTTTATTTATAACATAAAATTTCGTATGGTATAAGCTACTTTAATTCTATCTAAAATCAGAAAAATAAGATATTTATTACACTAACGTACGTCAAGGAATTTTCTACGAAAGGAAAAAAAAGATTGTGTTTAATAATGAATATTTAAAAAGAAAATAACATTGACGTCATTGTTGATCTTCTTCACAAAAAATGAAAATTTCTGTTAAAGTAAAGACAAATATCCTTAAAAACTGAATAAAATATATTTTTGTAACAATTTTTTAAATCTTCTATAAATAGAATTTTCCCTATTAAAAATTTTATATATTGTATATGTTGATAAACATATTTGTATTTAAATTTTTGAAGATTATAACATAAATACTTAAATAAAATATTGTGAGGTGTTAAATAATCGTAAATATTGTGCGTATATAAATTTGTCCTGGAATGAAAAATTTTATATTAAAAATATATTTCTATACAAAATATACTTAAAAGTACAGATTTTAAAAAGTAAATAAAATTAATTTAATTTAATTTTTTATTAATTTTTGTTTAACTCAATTAAAGAGAAAGGAATTTTAAATAAATACAAAATATTGGGAATTGGGTTGGATAAAATGTAAAATAATATCTGAAAAATACTCGGGAAAACTGAACATTGAACAAGGAAAGAAAAGCCAAGGGGTTAATGAAAGATTACGGTGCAATAAAAAAAGTGGAGCACAGTATAATATATTCGACAATACAATTATTTTTTATTGGTAACCTAGAAATTAAACAATTTATTCCAGTTTAATTTAAAATATATATTAAAAATATATGAATACAATTATAAATTAAAAGGTCATATCATTCATATTTATCTCGTATTTATTATTAGTAAAAATATTTATTATTAGTCATTTTGAAATTGTGAAATTATTAGTCATTTTGAAATTGTTAAGTCTCAATTTGAAATTGTTTATTCCTATTTTGAAATTATTTAGTCCCGAATTTAAAATTGTTTAGTCCCAATTTGGAATTGTTTAGTCCAAATTTGAAGTTGTAAATGTAGAAATTTTTGTGCGTAAAAATTACATTTCTTTAAATTTTTGTCCATGCTTAAATAATTTGGTATAATTTTAAAGGAAATTTAATTTAAAATTAAAATATCCAAAAACATTTTTAAAGAAATTTTTTTTATTCGAAAAAAATTAACTTATTTCATTGAACTTAAGAAAATTGTACTTGAAAATTGAATGCGAAAATCTGCAATTACGAATCCATTTTGTGATTGCTCTAATATACCTAATTTTTCAAGATACAATAAAGTATCATTTACATTATGAAAATGATTTAAACCATTAATTTGGTTATCCGATACAATTCGGATAATTATTCCTATATTTTTAATTTTTAAGCAATATGAAAAGACGAATAAACAAAAAACAAACATTCTGAGTTTCATAATTGGTAAGCAAAATTTTTTGATTTTATGTAAAAATTCATTTTAATATTACTTACTATGTAATCAGGTAATCAAAAATGACAATTTCAGAAAGTATATCTACTTTATACATATCTACATTCTACAAAACCAAAATTTGACCAAAATACCAGGTTAATTAAACCTCAGAATTCAGAAAGTAATATCCATACTGTTCAAAATTCAATTTTCATAAAACCGCTTTTTCGCACGGAATTCCGGGTTTCGAAATTTACGTACGGAATCCTGAAAAACTTTTGGATTTTTTGGAATTCCGTACGCAATTCTCAACTCTGGATCCAGTACCCAAAATTACGACTCACAGAATAGTATATTTTTATATACTCAGAAAATAGTATATTTGTTTTCTATTTCTCGTACTTTACGAAATTCGTCGTTTCGTACAGGGAATATTTTTTTATAGAATCGTATCGTTCCGTTCGCCTAATAATCAGAATAAATCCCAATTTTTTACTTTAAAAAAATTATATTAAAAAATTTCAGTAAATACAAATAAAATGAAATTGTTTTTGTAAATATATATTTCTGTATATTTGTATGTATGTATATGTATATGTATAGATATTTATATTATTAAATTGATTATTTGATGCAATGCAGATAAAAGGCGACCATATTATAGGTTTTTTATTATACCATAACCACAATAATTTTTTTTGTTCAATAGTTAAAAACCACCCTTAGAGAAGTAACATCAAAGCATCACCAGAAAATTTTAATCCCATATGCACAAAATATCAGAAATATAAAAGCCATGATAAACAAACATATATAGAAATTTATAGCTTTCTCACACACATTTATTAAGTTTACATGGTATGCATATTCAAAAAGGATTTGCACTATAATAGCAATCGTACCGAAACAAAATAGAAGAAAAAATTACATTTATACTTATGTACATATTAAAGAGAACCTAGAAATTCTGAAAAGCGAATTTTTGTTAAAAGATATATACACGTAAATGGTCACATAATGTTTATTAAAAAGGTTAACTGAAATGTTATTTTTGGTATTTGGTATACGATGCTTTTATATTTGTTCTCTCATATATCCTTTTTTTGTGATATTATTCTACTTCTCTTCTTTTGGTTCAACGAGCCCGACGATGTGGTGTACTAGGTCAATTCCTACGTCTTACATGATTTCCTGCATTCTATTGCAATTTGGGACCTACAATTTTATATGGAGTCAGCAATTAATTTGGACTCATTTAAAGCTTAGTCAACTTAGAACGACATCGATTCCTCGGCCGGTAATTAAAATCACGTCCACATACCGCAGTATAGTACACTACTACCTATTTAAATATTATTTCAATATTTTCCCAGAAACATTTTCGTTTGGCATATTTGTAAGTAAGCATTATTTTCCCCGAATTTTTTGTGAAAACATTAAAATGAAACAATAATAGTTATAATGGTACAAATAATATTTAGATATTTATTTTTATGTGCACAATCGAAATGTGCACTGCACTACACAAAAATAAATATATTTTTGAACTTTAAATATAATATTTACTATTTAATGTTTGAGTTTATATTCTTATAAACCACATAAACAGAAAGTCCTAAAGGATTTAAATATTTATGAAAATAGAAATTTCTAAAATATTTTTGGTAAGATGGTCATTATTGAAAAAACCGAAAAAGTTTTGTTTAAAATTAGAAAATTTCTTTTATAATAAAAACTTATTTAAGTGAAAATTTATTATTTATAAAATAAATTTATAATAATTATTTAAATTTTGAAAATATTGAATAATAATTAATTAAATTCTATTCCAATTATTCATCTTGAGTTTTTAAATTTACAATCAAAATTATAATTATAATAAATTAACACCTAAAATTATGCAAATAAAATGAAATTCATAATTTATGTTAAATAAATATAAAAAAATTTGTAAATAATTTATAAGTTTCTAGTAATTTTCTCTAACCTAACATGTTTTTACTCCATAATTAATATTTACCATAATTATTGTTTATATAAATAAATATATCCTTTGGAGGAACATGAATAATATTACAGTCCAAGTGTTCTATTTTTTTTTTTGATTTTGGATAACTATTTTGGTTTGGGTTTGGTTTTGGGTATATCGAAATAAATGTATGACATATATTTATCAATAAATCAAAATTTGTAAATGTACAACAATAATAAATAATTAAAATTTACCTAAATCAAATCAGAAAACTAAAATTTGACCCATAAATTTCAATAAATATAATATAATGTTGTACATTATGTACATATATATATATATATGTATATATATATTTGATAAATGAATCCTTGTCTTTGTCAGTTTGTTTAGGAAAATTTGAAATAACCACAAAATTAGGTATTTTTTTATATATTTTTTATATATATTTTTCTCTGAATAACATGATAAGCTTGATAAAAAGCTATAAATCCACTTAGTAAAATTACCATATTATAATATAATTTTCTACATACATATATTAAATATAATAAATATATAAATCCAATAATATCATAACTACAGAATTTTGTGTTTAAAACCTTAATAACTAATTATTTTCGGTATAATGATAAAATGGGGTTGAAAACTCTATTAAATAAAATTACATTAAAATCATGTTACACATTAAATTTTTACTATAACTCATATATATGTACATTATTCTCTGATATTCCAACAAAACAACAAATTTTGAATAATGCGTTTTTGGTACTTGCATACTCCCTGTAAGTCTTAGTTTTTGTTATCCATGTTTTGTAAAATTTAATATATATAGTATGTATATTGCACAAAATCTATATGTTTTATGTGTTATATTATTTATAATCTTTACGAGTAATCTACATAATTTTATGTTATTTTAGAATTTCATTTTACAATAATTTGTATCTTTTGTTTAATATAAAATATATAGAGTTTGTATGTAGTTTACTGCATTCACAAATTTTCAATTTATTTTTATATATATGTAAAAGCTTCAAGGGAACATGAAAATTTATTTTGATACTTATATTTTATTGGTTTTGGTATATTCATACATATACATATGATATATATAAATACTGAAAATTAATTGAAACTTTTGATTATTGTTTAAATAATTATAATTGACAAATTAATATTTATATTCATTCTTTATAGAATGGTAAGTTAAAATAATAAATAAATAGATATTATGAAATATATAGAATTAACCCTTTTTACCCATAGTACCAATTTTGGCACAGAGTTTTAGATGTCCCTACTGCAAGCTATGAAATATATATTGGACTCAAACCACTAACATAATATTCTGTTAGATGTCCCCTACAATGTATATTGTGGGAATCCCAGATTTATTTATTTCAGGCAAACGGAATATTTTTTTCTTTTTGTATAATTTTCAATTGTGTAATGGAATTTGAAAAGTGTCTTTAAAAATAAAGTGTGGAATTTTTATTTGGTATCGTTGTTTGTATTTACTTTTGAAAAATTCAAATAATCCCAAGGATATAACTAAAGACAAATAAAAGTTGATTTTGGTAATTTTTTTCTATTTTAATGTTTTCTTTAAAATTGTAATTTATAATTTTTTTCTTTGAAATTGTTGCCGATTTTGTTTATTTTACTATTAAACTTTAATATTTTCATAAAAAAACTTATTTATTTCCGATAGGTTTTCCTTGGCATCTAATGGGTTAAAATGAACATTTATGAAAATATTTAAAAATTGGTATAGAGCTTAGATAATAGAATATATGGATACGCGCTGTCCTATAAATTTTTGTGTATGCATGCATTTTACTCTCTTACTCTTATAGTCATAGTCAACCATATCTCTATTTAGGGGAGTTGAGATAGTCCTATCCAGGGGAGTTGTAAGTGCGAAAGAGCACAAAGTTACTTCAATTGAAAATGCATTTTATAGTATAAAATCTCTACCATATAGTCTATACTTATATTCTATTATCTAAGATCTAAGGTATAGAGATAACTTGACCTATAGCCACCTGAGGTTTTGGTAATTCAATTAAATTACTTTTATAGCAGAATGACGAAAAACTTAAATTATTTTCGAAATTATTCTAAATTATTGTATATTTAGTTATACTTGAGCATACTTAGTTAAACTGAATAAATTAATGTAAATTCAAAAAAAAATTAATAACTATTACAATATAATATCACACATAAAATAGGCGCCTTAATGTATGCAATGAGAAATATAAATAATTGCAATTTTAAGAAAACTCATTTAAATAATGATATTACATTATAAAAACTATACAAATAAAAGTAATTATAAACAACAACTGGAATTCATATAACAAATAAAATATTATTTTAATTATATGTAATAACTTTTTTTTTTCATTATTTTTAGTTTGTATAATTATGTTTTATTTTTATCTATAAATAAAATTAATGCGGTTTTAAAAATTTCCATATTTTTAATTATTACCTTGAGCATTTTAATTATAATGAATATTATTTGTATATTTAAAAATTGTCGTCCTCAATTGCATTAAATGGAGCTGCTTTTCTTTTTGTATTATTTTTTATTTTTGTTATAAGTTAAACATCTAATCTAATGTTCATATTATTCTTTATATAAAGTGAAACAATAAAATTATAAATAATCATAGAGAGAAGAAGGTTAACTTGGTAAAATAACAATTATTATTATTATTATGATTCTTCCTTAGGGTAAAATAGCATTATATGTTTCTCTTGACTATTATTATATACAAAGACAGAATAGTGGAACAAGTAGTTTGCTTGCAAATCTAAAATTTCTATTTACTCATCTACAATTTAAGTACATTATGCATTTCTTTTCTTTTTGTTACTAATTTCAAGTAATCTTTATATTTTGTTTTAATGTTTTTAATTGCATATAGCAAGGCGTATTCTTGCAGTTACTTTAAAAGAGGATGAATTAATATAAAAAAAATTCAAAAGCCTGAAATATACATAAATGAATATAGCTACTTGAATGATATATTGAAATTATATTGGATATTACTTTTGTCTACTCATCCACGGTTAAGGATCGACAATATATTGTTTGTATTATGTTGAAAATAAGCCAATTTCAGGATGATGAATACATGAATTCCTGTTTTTAAGAAATACCACCAAAGGCTGCAGAAGCGATCAATGTTCGTGTCAATTTTTGTTTTCCAATTTTTGTTGGCGAATATTAAAACTAATTAAAAACTTTTCTATATTTTTCATTAATTTAATCAATAATCAATTACCGAAATTAATTTTAAATTGTTTGCTTTCTTCAACATATAATAATTAAAAATTCATTATTATATTTTGATGATAATTTCTTTTCTTTTCTTTTCTTGTATTTTCCTTATTTTCCAACCGCAAATAAAAATATAGATTTTTTTTTTTGATTTTTATATTAAATCATATTTTCAATATTCTATTATTCCTTTGGGTTTAACGTCTTTTCAAAACCAAACTTTTCTGTATTCCGGAGGGGATGACGACAATTTAACGCTCTCCTCAATTTAACCAAAAAAAAACTAAGCAATATAGAAAAATATCACGGCAAAAATCTGCCAAAAATTTTAATGAAAATGTCACAAAGTTGAAAATAGCATCAAAACCAATGAACAAAAAACTGTAAAAAAAAAGATATGCAGTCATCACGACAATAAAAAAAACAACAAAAATTAATCAATCAAATTGATTGATTAGTTTTCAGGACATAAAAATTCATGTACATAATTTTTTACTTCAATAAAATTTATTTTGATTTTTTTTTAAAAAAAGATTTCCTATTTCCTACAATAAAGAAAATCATTAAAATTTATTGGATAAAATACAAAAATTTAATTATTTTAATATTATAAAATTATCCAAAAAAAGAAAATATTATTTATCAACAAATAATTTTAGACACAATACCAAAAAAAAATAAGTAAGTAATTATTAAATAAATAAAAAATATTTGATTAAAAATTTTTATTTAATTAAATTTTTCAATGACAAAAAAAAATGTTGTAACAATTTATTTGTAAATTAATTTTATTTATAAATATTTATATATTTATTTAAAAAATATAATTAATAATACCAATAATTATTATTAATGATAAATAACTTTTAGATTATCAATTTACAAGTAAAATTAATTATTTATTTTATTATTTTAACAGCAATTAATCAGCTAAATAATTAAATTACATATAGTAATTATTTTCAGGTCAATTGATTATTATGCAATTAAAATTAGACTATTTCGAAAAAAAATGTCTATCAATATTTTAATTTATATAATAATTTTGTAATTTAACTATAATTTTACTTTAAGTTATCACTATGTTGTAATATGTTTGTACTAAACGTAAATAAATAAATTAAGACCGTTTTTTAGTTAATAATATTTGCAACGAATTTGATATGAAAAAATACCAAATTTCACAAAAGATAAATTTAATTTATCGAAAAAGACCACACACGAGACCACATCCCCCCACACACGAAGACCACACACTAATAAAAAATTGACTAACCTAAAATTTCTAGCCAGAAATTTCTATACCATTCTCAGATTAAATTACTAATTTTATAAATTTAATTTTTCATTTTTCAAAAAAATTTTAATCATTTTTCAAGTAGAAATTAATTCTTTTTCAAATAAAATTACAGTTTTCTAAAAACTTTAATCAGTTTAGCAAAGTATTTTAATAATTTTTCAGTTTACCAAAGTATTTTAATCATTCAAAAATGCGTCTAATTCTATTTGAAAAAAAAATCAATTCTATTTGAAAAACGATTCAAAAATTTTGAAAACTGATTAAAATATTTCGAAAAACGACTAATTTAAACTGAAAATGGTATAATAGGAAGAGAGCAGCAAAATAAACCATGTACTATAGCTGATTGTCCAATATTCAAGTAAATACACCTATAATTTTCATATAATATAATAATTACACCTATAATTTTCATATAATAAAGGACTGCATCTACTCTATCTTTTCTCTACATATTTTTAGCCAGCTAAAATATTTAAGCTTTACAATATTTACACAAACTTATTATAAGTGAAAGTTAAAATGAATTGTTTCTCTATGTAGATAAAATTAATAAGATAAAAATTAATAAATTATTTAAATTCCAAAAATTGTAAAATAAAAATGATATATAAATTTTTTTCGTTTTATAATTTTTTCCATTATAAAACATAAATAATAAATTATAGAAA
Source organism: Empis stercorea (assembly GCA_949752835.1). NCBI lineage: Eukaryota > Metazoa > Arthropoda > Insecta > Diptera > Empididae > Empis > Empis stercorea. Next base: position 16,949,993 of record OX457086.1, read on the forward strand.
AAAATCATTTCATATTATCCTCTTATTGATACAGTCATTTAATTTATGTTTTTCTGTGGACTCCGACCATCTTAGAAGGAATAATAAGAAAAGACCTCTTATAATAAATAATTATTATATGTATTTGTTTTCTTAAATATAAAAATACATTAATATTTTTGTGTGCTCAATTTAACAATTTCTTATTTTACAGTACATAAATAAATATACAAAAATTCCTTTAATAAAAATACGAAATTAAATTCATTTTCACATTATTATGAAAATATTCTTGCGAAAAATGTTCGTTTTTATGTTTTTGTTTTGTTGGTGTTGTTGTCATTTTTTGAACAATTCAATATTCAAAATGGCAGACAGCAGAACAAAATAAATATAAATTGTTTCTATAAAATATAGTATAATATTTTTAAAGTTGATTTTAAAATGTTTTAATAAAGTAACAGATTAAGTTGAAAATATTAAAGTATTATAATCGATAGCAAGATTTCTCTTTAAATGAAGCATAGCTTTAAAATAAATTTTTAACATATGTATATACATTAATTTTATTCTCAAAAAATTTAATATATTTAAATTTAAGTTAAATCAAGTATTAAACTACATATACGAATATTATGTATATTAAAAATTAATTTTTTCTAAAGAATATTGTATATAATAAAAGATTACTCCTATAATTTTTAGATTCATTAATTTTGCAATTAATTCCATGATTTATTATATTAAAAAAATTAAAATGGTTTTTATAAGAAATTACCCGTGACTTACAAAATTTCCGAATAAAATTTATATTTTTGTATAATGGTTTTAGGAATATTATCCTTGAAACATTTAAAAAAAAATTGTTATTACTTAGCCTTAAGTTTTAAGAGTTTCGTTAATAATATTTGATAATAATTTTATATTTTACCAATAAAAACTTAAAAATTTAAACAGACAAATAAAAAATTTAGCATATAATTTTAGCTTAAGTATCTGTTAGATCTTGGTATATACTTATGCTTAAAATCAAATTGATGAAATAGCCCCATATAATACTCCCATAGTAACGGCATAGATATTAGTTTAAATATTTAACCGAAAAAATCAATATTAAAAAAATATATAAAAAAAAACTGTCTAACTTAAACCTCTGGTTGATATTTGATACAAGTAGAAGCATTTGCTTATACTTTTTATCTAATTTATATTTTATTTATACATTTTTTCATATTTAATTAAACCTGTTTCACACTACACTAAACTTTCCTACATATATATTATATACATATATGTATACAAACATTTTTAATGTAAACATGGTTGGAGTATAATTCAAGTCAACATTAAAAATGAAAAACAAAAAAAATGGAATATTTGAAGATATAATTTTTTAATGAAATTACCAAAGAGTATTAATTTTTTTTTATTTATCATTTCTTGTTGTTGTTATGTTTTCTACATTTTTTTTTTATTTCTTGTATTATCCTTTTCCATTAAAGTATTTATCTAACGTACATATATACATAAAATTGAAATTTGTTTGTTAAACAGACAAAAAAAATATATTATAAATAATAATGTTATTGTTGTTGGTGTTGTTATTCAAAAAGTCGAAAGTAATCAGTATAAATTATATGAAGATTATTACATAAATAAAGAAATAATAATAAACATACATAACAAAAAAGAAGTGTAAGGAAGAAATAAATGTATGTTAGATATTAAAAAAGTAAAAAAAAAAGGATATTCTAAATATTTGTATATATATATATATATATATATGTACATGAAGTGTGTACAAAAAGGAATAACAATAATTTGCGTGTCTATGAATGCAAACATTATAATATATTAAGCTGTTAAAATCGTTTATAAAAGAAACAAAAGCAAAAGTAGAAAAAAATTTATATATGGATATATATATATACATATTATATAAAGGATATAAACGTACACGCACATAAGTATTTATAAGGCAACAAGAACGCAGAAGAAGAAAAAAAATTATTAAGTATTATAAGTTAAGTAAGACAGTAGGTAAAAAAAAATGTAATAAAACTTTATTTTCTGTTGCTATTATTATTTAAATGAAAAGTTGCTGTCCTAGTAAAAAAAAAAAACAACAAAAAAACACATTTACATTTTTTCGTTCTTATATTTAAAAAGTTTAGTAAGTGGAAAAGGATATAATAAGAAGGTATCCTTTTATAATTATTCTCTGACTGTATTATATATGTTTTGTATATTTATAAATATTTAAATTTATATTAAAGTATTTTTGAATATCTAATTAAAGACAAATTTATAATATATTATGAAAACTTTTGTGGTTTAATTTTTTAAAAGAGTGTCATTTATATTATTTTAAATGACATTTTTTATTTCATAATTTTTTTATTCCTTAATGAATGTTTAGTTTTAATTTAAATATAATATTTGGAGGATTTGAAAGTTTGTTTAGTAATTAATATCTAAAGAAAAAAATGTACTTATTATTTATTTGAAATATTATTTAATTTCCATAATAATAATATTTATTATTGTTAATTATTTGCGAATAACATAAATATAGTGATAGTCAATACTTAAATATGATTGTTTTTGTTCATGACAGAAATCATGCCACCATACTAAGAATTAATAATTGCAATTTTTTTCTTATTAATTTTGACACAAATCAAATAGAAAATCTTGATCCAGAAATATTAAAGTAATAAAAACTTATAATTAAAGTTTAAAACTATGGTCAAATTAATGAAAATGGTATAAAAAAAGTACAGAAATAAAAGTAATACATAAAATATTTTTAAAGTAACAAAAAATTAATAAATCTAATTTTCATGGTTCAGAATTTCTAATACAAAGATAATATTTGACCTATTTTTATCATATACTGCGATAACTTTTATACTTCTATGCCCCAACATAAATCAACTTAAGATAATTGCAGCAGAACGGATCAAATTTCAAAAGATATTGAATCAAAAAGTATTTGAAAAATTAATCGAACTGTTTGTAGGAAAACTGATGACCATGTCAAAAAATTGTCTGAACATTATTTAATGTCTTTTTTAAATTTAACTTAAATTATTTTAATTTAAATTTTTATTATGTATGTACTACATTAATAAACACTCGTTTTTCATTTCAAAATCAATAAAAAAAAAATTTTTAATTAATTTTTTAAAGTTTATATTTTATATATAAAATAAAATTACTTACCAAAATTTGATGAATTTTATATAACCAGCAAAAACACTAATAAAAATATATAAATATTCGTTTATATATATATATATTTATCGTAATATATATATACAATTTTTATTACAGAGAAAAACTCTAATGATAAGTTAATCGATGATTGAATTTTCTTTATTTTCTTTTCTTTTTTTTCTTATATTTTCTTTTTTCATCTACAATTAAACACACAAAATAACGGACAAGTAAAGAAAAAATAAACTTTTTCTATTTAAAAAGAAGAAGAAGAACAAGAAAAAAAATGAATTTTCTTTTGCGTAAAAATCGTAAAAATCTTATTATATATTAAATGCTCTTTTTTAAAAAGGAGCACGTACTCTGTATACTGTTTTAGCTTTAACTATACAAGGTGTCGTCGCCAATACGCTTTTAGAACTTAGAATATAAGAGTCAAAATTATATAAAAAAAAAATTATATCAAAATGGATAATCGGAAAATGATAAATAATAATGTTGGAAAAAAAGGACCTTCCTGATTATGTTTTTCTCATTAATTAATTAAGCAATACAATTTTTTGAGATATTTTACATTCAACAATCTAATTTTAAACAAATTAATCAAATGAAAAATGTCGTAATGGAAAATTGTTGCAAGGATAACATTCTTGAATCAGAATCGTAACCAAACTGGAAAATTGTATTTACTTGATACACTCAGTAAATATAATAATATATATATAAGATTTCTTTAATATATATAAATTAAATGAACAAAAAAGTGTATATATATATGTTTTTAAGTCGTCGACTGTATATGTGCCCAGAGTACATATAGTATTATTTATATTTATTATATTATTTTATATTAAATAAATTTTATTTTATTTTTTTCAATAAAACACAGGGTGGTGTACAGGAAAAATTATCTTATAATTATAGTCCTTCTTTATACTAAATAATTTAAAACAATTATAAATTAATTATTCACCAAAAACATATGTTAGGAAAACTTACAGTTTACGCCTAACAATATACAAAAATCTAAGAAACTTTTTATGTACATTATAGGTTTAAGGATTTTATACATATGTATCAAAATTATGAATGTTTTTAATGTACATATGTAATTATAATATTAAAATATATTTAAATAATTTTAAATTTAATGATTTGATTTTCTCATTCAAATTAAAAGGATATTTCAATGCAGTCAATTTATTTATTTTTCAGGATATGTATATTTTTTTAGTCTTACTAATTCAGAGCATATTATACCCCTGTTCCTTATTTATATTTTAGTATATTTAAAATAAGTAAAGAAAAAACCTTTCTTATATATTTTATATAAAAAAAAAACATATATAAGAGTGAATAATTGATCCTGCACTGCGCTCAATGCTCATGAATATTTACTTACATTTGTTTCAAATTTTTTTCTTCTTGTTCTGTTTTTATATTATTTTTTTTTTTTTATTATTATTTATTTGCTTTTTTTTTATTTATTGTGCAAAAAATTTATAACAACATATACGAACAAAAAGTGGAGAATCATAAAAAATAAACATAAATAAATACCAAAAAGACAATTAAAAAATTTCCTTGTTTTTCGTTACTTGTTCGGATTATGTGTATATGTGTTTAATTTTACATAAATTTTCTACTATAAATTAAATTCACTTATTTTTACCTGATAATTTTTGAAATTATTTAATTTTGTTCTAATTTTTATTATTTTAATTTTTTTTTTTTTAATTTAATTACTAAACATTTTTGTTAACTTAATTTAAGTTTTCAAACGTTGTGATTTTTTTTTCTAATAATTTCTTAATTAAACTTCACATTTTTAAAAAAAAAAAATATTTTAACGTTTTTTTAATTATAATTATTTCATTAATTTCTATTATTAATTTAATAAATTTTAATTCATATAAAAATGTTCAATTCTGAGGGAAAAGGATAACAACAAAAAAAATTTTCAAAAATAATAATATTAAATATTTAAAAAAAAGAATTTTGAAAAGAAATTTATGATATTTTTTTTTGTTTCATTTAGAAGGCCCGATAGTCTATGTATTTGTGTACATATATATACATATGTATATATCTACTATGTACATATAAATTCTCATCTATTATGCAATCAGTATATATTTTTTATTTTATTTTATTTTTTTTTTGTATATATTTAATATTTATTTATTTTTAGGTTATAAATTTCACATTTTTTTTTTTTAATTATTTAGATAATTTAATTGTACATAGAATTTTTTTTTTTTTTAAATAATTCAAAATATTTTACTGTTGAATTTTTATATGTTGGAAAAATTGAAAATTTTTTAAAATTAATATAAAAAAAAAATATTTTAGCACCCCATCACAATTTTCCAATTAAAAATTTTCCTTGTAATTTATTTTAAAAATAATAATAATAATAAAAACAATTAATTTTTATTTTAAGTTAATTTTATTTAGGATGCTGAGATGAGACTGTACATTCAGCTCGAAACTTTTCCGATTGAATGCCAGACCGGGATACACAAAAATACCAGCCGGACCAGCGAGCCGAGGAAGAGCAAAAAAAAAATTACTTAAGGATATCTTTTTTCGTTCTTTCTATATATAAAAATTAAATTTTTGTATCATTTGCAAAGAGAATCCGCCTGTAGATATACAAATAAACATGTATAAAAAGGATATTTCTATATAACACATTTTTTTTTGTTATTGTATTTGTTCACATATGTAGAGTATTGTTGGGGTAAAATTTATACATATATGTATAATAATAATTGTGGAGAATATACTCAATTATTTTCTTTTCTGTTTAATTGCCGATTTCAATATTATTTTGGTTTTTTTTGATATTCCATGTTATCCTTGCGCCAGGAACAGCGCATGAATCCGGTATATAGAATGAAAATAATAAATAATACTATGATAAAAATTTGTATTTGTATTATATGTAAAAGGAATTCAGAATTATCCTTGTATAATCATAATCAGTCAATTAGAAATTTAACAAAGATTGTTTAGTATATTTCAGTTTACTTTTATGACTTGAATATGGAAAATTAAATTTTCCTGAGAATAAGTAAAATATATAAGATATATTTTACTTATTCTCAGGAAAATTCAATTTTACTGTGTTTTGGAGGAGAAAATAATTTTTTTTTTGAATATGCGTATTGACGGAATTCGATGTTAATGGGGGGTAAATATAATAGAATTTTTAAAAAGTTTATGTCGCTGAGATTTTTTTTTTGTTCTATATAACGTCATACTAAGGTGGGGTAAGTAATGACATCACTAATATATCATTCAAAATTTATTTATATCAACATAATCCTATAATATCACAGTATGTTAAATTTAAAATTTATATTATTTGAAAAACAATATTTTAAATATTGCATATTTTTAGGTGATACTATATATTTTTTAGCATTTTGAGTAAATTAATTTTCTTATACTATAATTGCGTTATTTAAGAATAATCATGGTATAATAAAAATTTGAATTTAATCTTTAACTATGGACGTGGTGGTAAATTTTACACCGGCTGATAATATTTTAATTAGTTTTAATTATTTTTGATATTTTAAACTATATTTAAAACAAAAAAAAAAATTTTAAATATTAATATATGTTAAAAAATATATTTTAAAAATTATGTAAAATTTACCCCAACGTGCCTGTTTAAGTTATGAAATTATCACATCCATAGTTAAAGGTTAAAATTCAATTCTTTTTATAAATTGAAATAATAAAAAAATGACTTTTATACAAATAAAATTTATTAATAAAATATAGTTAGATTTTTCTCTAATTTATAAAAAGGTATAGAAGCATTTCAGTTGACAAAAAAACACACTACTTAACCGTCTACACACCTACAAAGATTTGACACCAGATTAGATTATTTGCCGACTTCCATTATTGAAATATATAAACTTAAAAATTATAATTAAATGTAATGCTTTAAATTAAAATCCATTATTAAATAAAGAAAGAAAAACCAAAAAAAAGGAAACTAAAATAAATAATAATTTTTCAACAACAACACAAATATAATAGGAAAATCCCATAAAATAATCTCTTGAGATGTTCATATCCTTTAAAATAATACTATTGCTGCACTTTATATATATATTTCTATGTTATTTATGTATATATAATGTTGATGCACATTTTCCATCAACATAAAATAATATAATTTTAAAAACTCAAAAAAAGCAAGAAAATAATTGGAAAAACTGCCGTCTATATACTGTAACAGGAAAAAACTTTTCCATGGTATATAATCATAAAATAAGATTATTATTATTATTATTGTTATATTTTTTTTTCTTCTTCAACAATATTATATATAATATATAATATGATATTATGAATGATACCACCAGAGAGCGATATAATATCACGTTGAATTTTGTAGGTTTTTTTTTAAAGCACAGGGAGTTAGTTTCAAAAATATAAAATAATATCTATATATGTATATGCAATATAAATAATATAAATTTCATTTGTTTCCCTTTTTTAGCTTTTAAGTTAATCCCGAAATTGGGATTATTTTATATACATATGTATATATGTTCAAGTATAAAGACAACATAAATAAATTTACTATATTTATACATACATATATAAAAATTTAATTTTTTATTCTACTTTATATTATGGGATTCACATCTCTGGTATTATGCGCTTATTTTATTTTAGTTTATTTTTTTTTCGAGTACAACAAATTTTGAAATGAAACTAGGACAACAATGACGTCATTGGGACTTCAATTGAAATATGTATATACATTTTATATATACCTACATAAATACAATCTACTCGTAATATTAAATATTTTTCCATTCTTTATTTTGATTATTATTTTATTTATTTCGAAATTTGAGGATTTTGTTATAAGGTAATAAATTTTTAGTTTTTTTTTTGTTTTTTTATTTCATATTTTTAATTGTGCTTTTTACTACTATAATGTTTCAAATTTTATTCAGTAAAATGTCTATTAAGTTTTTTAAGTTTGTGGTTAATATAATGACGTCAATAAGTCATCCAATTACCTAATTTATAATCAATTTAATTGAACAATAAATTTATGGGTTTAATAATATAAAATTTATAAATTTTAATCTGATAATAAAAATATAATTTCAATATTATTATTATTATTAATTTATTTTTATTTCTCTTCAATATAAAATAACAAAAAATATGAATATGAAAAATATAAAATTTATTAAAGAAAAATTATACAAGCATTCTGTATTAGACAAGCTAATAGTGTCGAAAGCTCAAAATAATTGTTAAAAAGCAAACTATACGTGGTGTAGAAAATTAGTCAAATAAAAAATTCAATATACATATAATCATAATTATAATAATAATTAACATTTTGAAAAACATAATAACCAAAAAAAAAGAATTATAATAAAACAATCAAAAAGATAATCAAAAGTAATTAAAAATTACAAGAAAGCAAAAATACAAAGCATATAAAAAGATATAAAAAAGAAATAATTTCAAAAAGAACTAAATATTACAAATTAAAAATCATTTAACAAATTTTCAATCTGCACAAAATCAAATTTGAACAACCAAACTTTAATAGAATTCAAAAAATTTTCTTTTATGCGAATTTCTTTTCCGCAAAATCCACAAGAAATTTGTTGTATGCTTTGGGTGCAGTTACTAAATAACATTTTTCAAAATGTGTAAAGTTATAGCGAGGAACACTAACAAAATTAGCATAATCAATTCTTAGATTGTAGCTGCTCAACGATATACTTTGCAAAAATCCACCTCTGATGTAAAATAACTTTAAAGACTTATAGTAATAGAGATGTCGTAAAGGCAATATTTTAAGAGTTTGAAACAGAGGCAGGCTGTTATAACGACGATTTTTATTGCAAATAATTCTAATAATATGTTTTTGTGCAACTAAAAGTGGTTTAATCTCTGAAAAGTACGCCTCACCCCAACAAATAATACCATATTGTAATTTACTGTGAAAGAGACCAAAATAAGTCATCTTTAACTTATAAAAATTTCTTATCATATTCAAAGAATAAGTTTTTAAAGAATCAATATGCTACGGCCACTTTAAATTATCGATAGTTACACCTAAATATTTGTATTGATTAACAACATCTATTTTGAATATTAATGAATTGATTTTATGTTTACTATATATAAAAATTATAAATCATGCATAGCATAGGTAGTTAAATAATTAATTAATTTAATTTTCAGATTTCATTACTTAACAATTTTCAATTAGTCTTTTTTAATATAATTATTAAAAAAATGAATGAAATTTCGTATATGAACAAAAAAAAAAAAAAAGATGAATTGTACATAAATGATGACGCAAAAACAAAGTACATATAAATTTATTTATTAAAGTTTCAACGTATCAAATTATAAGAATTAATGGGTGCATATTTCTAGGAGTTTTCAATTTTCCATTTCACTATACATACATACATATATGCATAATGTATGCATATTTGATTTCTGTCCACATTTTATGATTGGCTATTTAATATTTAGATTTATTATAAACCATAAATGTATAAATATTAAATTTTAAATAAAATAAAAACATCTGAATAAATTATTAATCAAAATATTTGTACATTCATTTATATACATAAATAAACAAATTTTATACTCTAATTAAACAAAGTATCAGAATTTTAGTATGTTGCATAACTAAATTCATAATAATAATGACTCATATTAATAATTCTTAATGGTCTTATTTAAAATTTAAAATGAAAATTATTTTCATTTGAAACTAGAACACAAATTATTATGTTTGTCCTAAATTTTCTTATGAATAAATAATTTTCGAAAAGAAAATCTATTCAAAATAATATACTCCTAATTTTTTTTTTTTTTTTCATAAAAAGCACTTTATTTATAATTTTATTTGAATAATTATTAATTAATATTTTCTAATCTAGAAAAATGATATTTGAAATTATCTGGGTTCTGATGACTATTAAAAAATTTTCATTTCTTCATATTTTTGCAAAGAAAATTATTATAAAATAACCAAAAAGCAAATGTTTTAAAAAAATAGGGTAAATTAAACAAAAAAAAATATATATTTATTATTCTTTTAATTATAAATCACAAAATTATTTAATAATTAAATTAGTATTTATTTATCTTGTACAAGTACTTTTTGTTGTAGACCAACCAGTTATCCACCTTACTACATCTTTAAATGTAATACCATTTAATATTTTATTACCAATTGGTATAATTAATTCATTTAATTTTTCACTAATTTCATTTTGATGTTCCTTTATAACATCAACAAAAACTTTCTCAAGTATTACATTTATAATTTGACTTGGTAAACCGCCACCAGTTAAACCAGTAATATTTGATTTACAATTATCAACATTTAATATTAAATTAAAATTCTTTAAATATAATCCTTTTAAATTTAAACCCAATTGTAAATCAACATTAATAGTTAAATTTTCTAATGCAAAATCAATATCACCATCACCGTGAAATTCTATACCAGCAATTTCTTCAGCAATCAATGTTTTTAATAAATATTTACCACGATTAATATGTAATTTATTAAATGTTAAATCTAATTTCAATTTCCATGTAAAGAAACCAAAATCACATATACCAATATCATATGTATCAGCACCATCAACACGTAAATTAGCAACGCTGGCAAATAAACTGTATATATATAGAGATTTTAAGAAAATATTTTGTTAATATTAAATTTAAAAAAAAAAATTAAGTAGCTATATATAATTTCATTTACGTTAAAAAATCTTCCTCTATTTTAAATTCGTCATATTCACGTTCAAATGGCGCTAATGGTGGTATTCCTTGTTCAGGAAAACCGCATCGAAGTTGTTGTTTTAAATTTTCTAATGCTGATCGAATTGTATTTGAAATACCAAATTTAGAAAGTCCATAATTTGAAACTGTAACACAAAAAAAAATTTTAATAATAAATTTTAAGCAAATGAATGAGTTCGAATTTTAACTTACTTCCATCAATTTCATCAAAATTATTTGACGAAGCAAATGATGTTGCTAATATAGCAAATAATAAAAAGCAAATAAATTTCATAATTTTTTTTTTTTTTTAATTTTTATGAACTTATTTAAACTTAATAATCGATTTTTATAATTAACAATGTCTTATATAGGTTTATAAAAAATTTTTGATTATAAGTAATCAATTAATTGATGATAAGAATTTGTTGATAAAACGGATTTAAATTATATATATTATTAATATGTCTTTATAACAATTAATCGATTTTCTAATATCACAATTCTAAATACTTAAATGAAATATGGAAAGATACATATGTATATATTTTTTGGCAACATTTTTATTAATTCTTTCCTTTTTCCATCACAATAAAAATACATAAATATTGATTTTTATTGGCATTTTTATTACAATTTTATAGAATTACATATAGTATAATTTTTGCTTTGGTTCTTTCTATATTGGTGGTAAATGAAATTAATTTATTGATAACGCGCAATTTCAAATTTATCTTACTTAGTAATAATAATAAAATATCATAAAATTTTATAGATTTTGGTATGTTAGTAAATATACGTAAATTGTGTTAATCAATAATCTGGTAAGAAAATTGGAAAAATAGTAAATAATTCAAATAAAATTTCAATAATCAATTAAATAAAATATTTAAAAAATTTTATTCTGTAGTATTTTTCTGGATTAATTAAAATTTAAGAAATGATATCAGTGAGATTTTTCCAAGAATACTTAAACCTGGATTTGAAAAATTTCGGAATAAATTAAGTATATACTCAATAGTACACACAAACGACAATATCTAAAAAGAAAAAGAATTTATTTACTAATTTTTCTCCGTAAATTTGTTGATGCCATAAAAAAAACACAAAATATTCACTTTCTACAGCTATAACATAGCTGAAACAAATACTCAAGGCATTTCCGATAAATATAAGAATATATTTTTCGAATTACATATCTAATGCTGGGTTTTAATGATAAAAATTTGCCGCTTGTGCAGGAAAATTAGACCGAAAGGTTTTATTTCTTATGGAAATTTAATATGTGCGAAGAGAACAACAAATTCTCATTTGCAAGGGATATTTTTCATTTACCAGGGATAATTTTTATTTGCAAGGAAATTTTACCAGGGATAATTTTTATGCAAGGGATAATTTTCATTTTGCAAAAGATAATTTTTGATATTTTTTGAAAACCATAGTATTGCCAATAAAAAAATATAATTTCAGTATTGCCAATAAAAAATTGTATTGTTTACATTTTTTTATGTTAATTATATTTTGAACAAAATTTATATTTTATATATATAAAATATAAATTTTGTAAATATAAATTTTTTACAATTGATTTTTAATTATACAATTTGCAATTAATATTTAATTGCTGATTTTAAATATAATAGTTGAAATGATTTATTATTTTTTTAAATAAAATTATACTGCCATTCAACAGTGCCATCTGTGATCTGTACAGAGATAATCAGCCATTTTATATTGCCTTGTCAAAAAAAAATTCCCTTCTGCAGCGATCTACTTCTTTCTCATGTAAAAATATAATATACTATCTCGTTCTATTTTTCAAGCACAAGCGGCAAATTTTTATCATTAAAACCCAGCATTTTATGCGAATTATCTAATTTTCGAATTATCTAATTGGAATGGAAAGGAAATTAGCCCCTAAGACAGCGATGGCGAACCTATGACCCGCGGATCATAGACTAACCCACGAGCCAATTTAAAAATGACCCACGAGCATGTTCATGAAATCTACGCAAAAGTTTTGTAACTAAAAATAAATAAGGCGAAATGCAAAAAAGATTTCAAATAAATTCCCAAAATATTACTTAAAAATTTATTATCAAATATGAAAATACATGTTTAATTTAATTTATCAGTAAAATTACTAGATGTCAGAACTGAATACAAAATAAAATAAGGCAAAATGTTTGTCAATATTTTTGGGGAAATAATGTAAAAATCTAATGTGAAGTTTTGATTGTTTGCTGCTTTGTTTTCCAAATTGATGTCAGTTGTATTGTGAATAATATTGTAAATTTTATAGCTGCCATAGCGTGAATTTCCGAATTATTATGCGAAACTGATTCCCAGTATTCAGGATCAGGGCTTTTAATTGTATACAATGTTGGATGAATTAGCCGCGATCTAGTTTTAAATCGTTTTGTTAGTGTGCTTGAAGAAATCCCGAGCTAACAAATCTACAATAGTTAAGTTATTTAATGTTCTTATGTGTATATAACACAACATTTTAATGAACTTAATAAAAAGCTTCAAGATCGTGTCCAAATTGTATTAACTATGTACGTATGAAAGCATTAAATCATTCTTATCAAAATTGAACATATTATTTATAAATGATTTGAATAAGAAAACTATGAAATATCTTTCAAATTTATTGAAACATTTTCAAGCTATAATAAGTTTTGAGAATAATATCGATATTAATGAGAATGCAATTAAAAACTATCTGTCAATTATTGAAGAAATAAAAGAAACATTTACAGAAAGGTTTATCCAATTTAAGCAATTGGAACATAAATGTTTGTATTTTTTAAATTATTCATCTCAAATAATATACCCACGTCTTCATATAACAAAATTTTAATTTGATTGGTTGACCCACCACCAAAAAAGTTTTGCCATCGCCATCGCTGCCTGAAGATAAGATATGATTTATTTAAAATAAAAAATCGTCATTCATAATGAAATTCTACAATATAATTATAGAATTATATTGGTTTCTTAAATTATTTTGACCAATTTTTACTAATTTTCAATTTAAAAAAATTTAAATAAGTAAAATTATAATTAAGTATGTAGGTATATTAAAATTTATAAATAAATCAAGCCAGCAACATAATTTGTTGTATTAAAAAAAACACATTGTCATTCCAATTCCAAATCTTTTTCATAATCTTAGTTTATCACTTGATACTTGATAAATGGTTTGATTTACAACAATAAAATCAATTATTTTTCAATTAATGAAATTAAATATATAAATAATAAATAATTCCATTAATACATAAATTAACCTATCAGTCAAATTAATTGATAAACTGTTTTAATCACAAAAACAAATTTGTGTAAATATTATAGCTACGCATTATAATTTCTTTTTTGTTATTGCTGTGTGGATTTAAATGTCAGTTAATTATTTTAACTAACTTTAGTGAAAAGTTAATAATTTCTAAATTATTTTAACCAAAATTTTTGTTCTTGAACATAAAGATCTCCGTAGAAGATTTCCATTTGCGCGCCCTAACAACAGCGTAACATTAGTGATAAAATTTTGATCGACTTTTTCGTCTGGTATCATTCATAATTTCTTGCTAAACCACTAAACTTCCATATACATTTACGAATTTATGTACGCTTACATAAATTATTCAACTCTGTTAACTTTACAATATCATGGCTATAATCAAATTAATTATTCTAATTTAGTCATAAATTAATTTAAAACTATTAAATAACCTAAATTTTGATCATCTACATTCTACATATACATAACATATATCCGCTATGTTGTACCCTTAACACAATAATAAAATAAAAAAAAATGCTCTACATTATTTGGATCACTGAAATTTAATATATAAAACAAAGGTGATCAAATAAATTCTACGAAATTGCGATAATGGTCACCGGGCGTTTTTCTTGTTGTGTTGTTGTCGTCGATTTCGTCTCTATCTGTGTGTTGTGTCTGATTACGATCAACGCCAAAAGTCGGTGTAAACCAAAAGAACAGAAAATAAGAAAAATAATTTCAAGCAAAAGATATTTTTTTACAATGAACAAATAAGCAAAAAAAAAAAAACTAAAAATATATTTTTAATGTGTAAAAAAGGTAAAACAAACGAGGAGATTGTAAATATCTTGTTTAGGTATTATTATTATTTTGAGAAATGAACAATGGGACACCTCTGAGAATCATTGAGGAATATATTTCTGCATATTTTGTGTTGTATATGGTGGCGAGTTTCCAAGAAATTTTTAAATTTTTATTTTTTAGTCCTTTTCTTTTCTTTTTCAATAAATCCCCAACAACATTTCAGCTGTTTAATGTTCAATGTTTTGTGTATTGTCAATTATTAATATAAAAATTCTGTTAATTTGAAATACTATACATAACAATGTCGATGTCGCCATTCTTGTGTTAATTTACGCAATTTGTTGGAGCACACATTTACTTTCTTTGTGTAATGTTGATGGGCAAAACAATGTTACTTAATAGATAAACATTTATTTATTTTTGTCATGCAAAATACTGGTAATATTTTTTTTTTTGTAAAACAGAAAAATTTAAAATTTTAACTTTAGCATAAAGTATAAAAATTACCGGAAATGAGTTTTGTGCGAATTATGCTGTCACGAATTAACCACATAAAATTTCTTTTGTAATTATTAAATCGTGACAAAATTTTAATTTAAAATTATTATTTGTTTCAAATTATCTTCAAGAGTCTTGTTAAATATTTATATTTATCAATTTTTTTAAATTATTATAAATTTTATTTTATTGGCAAAAGTTTGATTAACAAATCAATAATATACTCAAAGTTTTGTCTCCCAGTTTTGAAAATTCAATTAATTTATAAAAAAAATATCATTTCAAAAGAAATTGAAGGCATGAGTGTAACAAACAGGATAAGTCAATTTTTAAAAAAATGTTGGGAAAATGAAAGATAGTGTTTTAGAAAACATAAAAACAATATTATTAATTCATTAATAATTAATTTTTATTAAAAAATCGAAATTAATCTTTGGAGTTATATCCTTTTTCCGCCGTGAACATAAATAAATTGCAGTGAAATATTTTATTATAACATTTCAAAATCGGACTCTTCAGCTTCTTGAATGTTATCTTGTGAGGGCAGATTATTGTAGAAACTCATATCTGGAACGTATTTCCTTGCCCATCATCACATTCATATTTTTCGAATTTATTGGCAATTTTGATTGATGTAATATAATAGTTTCGCTATTCACTTTATCAATCACAACCGTTCACTTCAAATTTATGCACCAAAATGACTTATAAATATAATACGCAATATTTGAATACAATGCATATTTGAATGTGATTTGTCCTAATATGATCGTGTGTATTTTTGGAGCACAAACAAGACAACTCCTGGAAATGTCTTATTCTTGCTCCATATTAAAATAAAAGATAACTATAAAAGTGTAATAACTTATCTAAGAATAAGAATATAGATAGATAGCTGTCTGATTACTTATTTCTTTAAAACGATGTGAAATTTTTTTTTATTAAATCAGTGCGCTGATGCCTTCAATTCTAGATTTGGAAAAACAAAATTTAGAAAAATTTTCGAACAGATTTATATAAAATATAGGTAAAAGTTTCATGTAGTTTATTATATACTTTCTTTAATTCGTCTTTAATTCTTCACAGTATATTTAATTACTTTTTTCTGCGAAAGTAAAATTAGGTCACCATAGACGTAAAGAGAAATTTAGTTCCTAACCAAGTCTAAATCTAAACAAATTCTGTCCATTTACAAGAATATACTATCTATATAGCTAGAATCTATATTCAACATTTTATCAATGAAATAAACTAATTTCCTATTTATATATTTAAAAAAAATGTATAAATTTCATTTGGTGCCAAAAAAAAGTGTGAATATTATCTTTCATTAACCAAAACTCTAAAAAATCACTTTATAATGTCACAATTTATTACCAAAAATTGATGCTCCAAAAATATGAAAAAAATATAATACAATTTCTGCTATATATCAAATTGCAAAATTCTTAGTAAAAATTCATGGTTTTATCTCCTCCACACATCCTAAACTAGAGATAATGTAGAATACTCTATTTTATTAAACAATTAACATGTATGCTTGGTTGAATTTAAACAGAAATTAATTATAGGCGCAATAGAAAATTAAACCGAATAAATAAATACTAAAAAAAAAAAAGAAACCTTCTTTTATTCATTAAAAAAAAAATTAACATGTCCAAACATGGGATAAATATTTTTACATAAAATAATATTATCAGTATAAATATTTTTCAAGGGAAGTTCTTATTTGACTGAGCACCAAAAATGCATAACACTTCATATTCAATTTTTTTCTGCTTTGTTTTTCTACATTATATTAATTTTCTTATACAACATTTTTACACCATCATATATGTATACATATAGGAAAAAAAAGTCATTGACTTCAACCACTCGACCAGAAAATTTCCAAGAATATCTTTTCCAATTCCTTCTCTGGCTTCAAAAATATTTTATTTCGAGGGTGAGAAAACACCTGGCTTGACTTAACTAACACGGCGGTGAGTGACGTTTTTTTTTGTTATTTCTCAAAAATAAAACAGAGACTGGGAAATTTTTATCCAGGAAATCTATTTATGTATGTGTATATGTGAAACTATTATATCCTTTTTCCAGGATTTTTACAAAATCAACAGATGTCGTTAAATATAATGAACACAACTGACACTCTAACCTCAGTATAAAACGAATTATATATTTTTTTTAACTGAATGTACATATACCATTTCTATTACTTGGACAAGATATTTAGGAATACATATTTAAATGTTAATTTTCCAAGATTGACTATTACAAATATTTAAAAATGAAATTTCAAATAATATTCGTATTATGTACAAACATTAGTTATTATTTGACTTAGAGTATATTGTATATATATAATATCAGGAGATGTATACTTTTGCCCCCACAAGCTGTTTCCTCACAGTTTTTTTTTCAGATTGTATGTAATTTTGCTGTCAGATTGCCTGGAATCAGATTGCCTGATATTGACGAAATTGGATTGAAAAATCCCCCCTCCCCCCACAAAACATTCGGACATATTTTATTTGCTATAGCATCTCCTGTTTATTTACTCTAACTCGACTCCCTAAATCAATGTGTTGGCGTACGATTTCTGTCACAAATTGGACATGCCCATATATTTTGTATGGTACGCTCGCGTATCTTGCTATGTACATCGCATATCTGGAGCGTACCCTACAAAACATATGGGAATGTCAAATTTTTGACAGAAACCGTACGCCATACGCGATAATTCAGGGACTCGAGTAAGTTATTTGTACATACAAATGTCAGAATTCTAAATCATTAATTTTGCACTAATAAAGTTACTCAATAATTAGCAAAAATCTACTGTCATTTTGACTGAAATTAATTTTAAATTTACCACCCTATATTTTATAACTAAAATAAATTTTGTACATCTGTTCACGTAAATATCTGTGCGTATAATCATATTACTATTTTTTTCTTTCGTAAAATTCTAAGAAATTTAATTGCATTTTAAAATTAACAATTGACTTTCGGTTCATAATGATATCATATCCTCCCATAATTTTTACACTATGCACAAAATAAGTAGCTTTATAAAACAAAAAATATTAAGTCAATAAATTTAAAATTTAATTTAAATAAAAGTTAACATTGTCAAAAGCAGTTGGAAGAGTTTATCAACTATAGTAAAATACGAAATGAATTAAATATCTTATAAAATGCCCAGCACGTGCTAAAATTATAGGCTTGTTTCTTATTGTGTCTTTCTTCAGGGATTTTTCTCTTTATTAAACACAAAATAACAAAATGAAACTTATTACTGACTGACGAAGAAAGCATAATTATCTGACTTGAATAAATAAAATTTTTACTTTATAGAAGAGAAAAAAAATTATGTGCAAAAATATTTTATTTCATAATCAAAATTTAACTTTAAATTTAACTCTTAATAACTTTTTATGTACGTATATTTAAATGAAAGGAAAATTAATAGCTTTATATTTAAAATATGAAATAATTGAGTTTATATATAGGTACTATGAAAAAAAGTACATAATTTATATTATGTAATATTAGTAAATTAATTTTAACCATTGAGGTTATTTTGCCTAAACTAATTTTGTTTTGACTGCATGCATACTTCAAGGCTGATGTGTACTTCATTTTTCTGGTAGTAATAAAGTTGCAACCCAGATGAATTATTATCAATTCTTATACGGAAACACGAGAAAATGGTGACCCGGCTAATTAAGCATATAGTCCAGAATTAAGCATAATATTATTAAGCAAATCTTTAAAATCCATAGATTTATTTAATTTTTTCTGTCAATTTTAAATCCCATTATTTCCATTATACATTTTTTTAGTCATAATAAAAATAGTTTCAATATAAAAAAATATTAATTAACTATTTAAATAAATTTTGCAAACACCACCAATAACATCCGCTTATCAATTTTTTATGTTATTCTCTTTTCATTTAGTAAACCATAAATATTTCCAATCATAAATCATAAATTCAATAAAATTTAAAATATTTAACACCTGATTTGAATATTAAATTATAAAATATTTCCATTTTAATAAATTTTCTATTCGAGTCTACAATCTCGTCCACTTGCAAAACTAAAAATGACTATCAAACTATTCAAAAATAAAAAAATTACTCAGTGACCACTCCAAATGTACTAATAAATTTTAGTTGTGCATTTTACAGAAAAATCATCATCAAAATTTCTTTTAACCTGAAAAATTCTTTTGGGACATAACCAACAGGACAGACAGAGGAGGACTCTAATATGAATATATCAAGGAATATGACTTACTATATGACACTTTTGTTCTTTTTATTTCTGTTATATATAA
This sequence comes from Empis stercorea, assembly GCA_949752835.1. Taxonomy (NCBI): domain Eukaryota; kingdom Metazoa; phylum Arthropoda; class Insecta; order Diptera; family Empididae; genus Empis; species Empis stercorea. Next base: position 16,969,941 of record OX457086.1, read on the forward strand.
AATTTATTTATGATTGTCAATCATGGTGTGTGCAGTCAATAATATATTTTATGGATGGCATTAATAATATGGTCATCAAAAAATTTCTCTTTTGTTCCTTTTTGTTCTGAATTGATGATAAATCTCAGTAGATTAATTTACTGTGTACAAAAACATCAATAAAAAATATGATTCCCAGAACATAAAATATAAATTGACCTATCATCAAAATGCAATGTCCTTTTTAATACACAATTATTTTTTAGTTATTAAAAAAAAAAAAAATAAGTTAAATTACGTTGTCTTGTTCAATTTATTATATCAAATTAATAATAATTGTTTAACAAAAATACATTATGGAAAATAAATAATAAAATAATTTTAATCAGTATCATTAATTGATAAAATTTATTTATTATTGTTATTTTGATAATTTCTATAATGGCTTTGCGCAAGAAGTTTTAATTTTGTGCAATAGATTATAATTTATATAAATGGAATTAAGATAATATAATTAATTTATAAATAAAGCTAATTAAGGAGCATAATAAGAATTATGATAATTATTAATGTTGTTGTTTTAGAAATTAGTCTAATTTTATTATCCAAAGTTCAGAAAGGTCATATATTTAGTTTTTTTGAAAAATGAAGGGCAAATAAATGTTCTAATGACAAAATCATATTAAATATGAATAAAAACGCCAATTCGTATTGCACTATTTTTTTAGTTCTGGACAAATTTTCAAGGTTTTTTTCCTACATATACGTTACAAAAATATTTCTTTTATACTATGTATATTTTCTAAATTTTATATGGTGTATTACTAAATTCCTAAATTATAAATTCCTACTGAGTTATGGTATACCAAATTTTTAAATTAAAATAAATTCTCAAACAATAATTTTAGATTTATAATAGGAAGCAATAATTTTAAAAATTAAGTCAACCTTTGAAATTAACAGAAACTGACACGACAAAATTTAACAAATTTATTTCAAGCAAATTCTGATAAAATTATACATATAAAATAGCTTCTATAAATAATTATGTCTTTAGTTTAATTTATTTATGATAATTGATTAAATTGATTACTAAAAATACTTCAAACATTATTTATGATAAAAAAATTTTTCAAGTTTATTCAATTGTTTAAAATTAATCTTCAGCCTTTCAAAATATTGAAAGCTTTTTTAGATAATTTTATTTTTTGTCGAAAAACCAATAAATTCTATATATAAATAAGTTCCAATCAAAATTCAATTTTCATAATTCTTTCATTAGCCATCAAATATATAGCATAAATATATAGAAACAATATGAAAACTATATTTTTTATTTTTGCTGTCATCTGTGGATCAGCATTAGCTAATGTTGCCACTATCGGTAAGTGAAAAAAAATTTTCAATTTATTAATAAAAACTAATAAAATTAAAAAATTGCACTTTTAAAAAAAATTATAATAGATTTGAAAGAACAAAAACCACCCCGTGGTATAAATGATGAAATCATAAAGGCAATTGAAAATTTAAAAAAACAAATGCCATGTGGATTTCCAGATATGGGTATACCAGTGTTAGCACCATTCCAAAAACCATACACTGAATTAAATTATTCTAATAAACTTGTAGAGTAAGTACAATCCTAAATAATTTAATGTCCTAATAATAAAATTAAATTTTTTTCCTATTATTTCTATAGAATGATTGCAAGTGTAATTGATCTTCGTGTTGATGGTCTTAATGTTTTTGATGTAAATGGAATTAAATTCAGTGCTTTAACATTAAAAGCTACATTCAATTTTAATTTTAATAAATTAAGTGCAAGTGGTCAATATGTAGCCAATGCGTTTTTATTAAGTGTATTTAAAATTGGTGGAAAAGGTGACTTAGATATTCAATTAAAAGATTTCCAATTTCGTGGAATGGCACAGCTTGGTGTTAATGCAACTGGATTATATATGAAAGATTTTAATATTGTTTTAACATTAGGTGGTATTAAATCAAATATTTCTGGTTTATTATGGGGTAAATTAAGTGGTAAATTAGCAAATAAAGCACTTGAATCATTTGTACCAATGATTATGAAAAGAAAACAAGAAATGATTAGTGATATGGCTAGAACAATGGTTATGGAACAAGCAAATGAAGCTTTAAATGGTATGACAATTAAGGATTTATTAGATTTAATAAATAATGCTAAACCACCAGCTGAGGAATGTGTACCTGAAACACCAATTTATTACTTCATGTAAAATATCAAAATAGGAAATAAAAAAAAAAATTTTTACTACAATTATTTATGGATTTTATTGAATTATTTTGTAAATTACGAAATATTCGAAATATTTTTTATGGAAATTTGCACTTTTCAATCTTAAAATTAAATAATTATTTAATAATATTGTAAACAATTCAAAATATACAAAACAAAACAAAAAACTTCTAAAAATTAATTAAACATCATTTATCAAATTAAACAATCAATTTATAATAGAAATTTAATTATTACCATTTTCTGGTATACGTTAGTGTCTTTCCACCCTAATAAATTTTCATTCTTTACCCTAAAAAAAATTCAAATATTTTAAATAACTTTATTATATATATTTACGAAGTTCTAAAAATATACTTTAAAAAAAACAATTGTTAATTGGCCCAAGACAATTTTTGAATAATATTTTTGCTTCCCCTAATTTATCTTTTTATTTTGAAAATTTTCTAATATTTTTATGATGATTTTTATGTATGTAGAGTATACCTTTTATTATTATATTTTGCACCATTATCAACAAATTTCACACAAAACCGAATTCGAACAAAAATAATAGCCAAGAAAGGAAGAAGAATATGATTATATAAATTCATAAACCAAAAGAGAAATTTCATTTAAATAGAATTTGTAAACATCTGCAACGTAAAAAAGAATGAACCAAAATTAGTGAACCAACTGGATGTTAGGTAGTAAAATCTTAATTGAAATCATGATTTTGACCTCTTCAGAAATGAACAATATAATAAAAACTAGAGATTCTTTGGAAAAAATATAATATAAAAGTGAAAATATGAAATAAAGAACCTACCCTCTAGGCTGGAAAAGTATAAAAGATTTCTTTATATATTTTTATCTGAACCTAGGTCGAAAGCCTATGTTAATCGGTATACAAAAGTCGTGTCTTTCATAACATTTTCATTTGTAGGCTAAATAGTTTTTTTCTTGTGGTTGTCAAGTCGAGAAAGTCTAGTAAAAAAAGTTCGAATTACATTTTTTAGAAATATATTTTTGCAAAGATATTTTTAGCAAAAAGTCCTTCATAAGATGTTTTGGGACATATACTAAATATTTGCCAATTTACCATACAATTCATCTTTCTTACCAAAATATAAAAAAACACGGAATTTTTTTTGCTGATTCTGATTCCCTGACATCTAAAACGTCAAGAAAAATCAAAATCTCGAAAAAAAATTGTTCGAAATTTAGACCGCACCAGAAAGCTTCATATATTTACAACATATGAAGCAAAATATTAGGTCTTAAACGTAATCTACGTAATATAAAATTGACAGATTCTTCGACATAATTTTATAGAACTGTATAGAATTTATAAAGACATTTATAGTAGATGACATGACATTTATCATATTTCTAATTTTTAAGACTATTTGAATAAAAAAACATTCTATTAAAAACATTCGCATTTCAATTTTTTCGGACAAATGAAATTCTATAAAAGACTGAAATCAATTATCCTTTTTCTTATTCCTTTTGTTGGCTTCCCAAATATATTAATGTATGTTTATATATTTTTGCGAATGGTACAAAATGAAAAATAATTTTTTTTCGGATCTGGCAAAATTCGAGGAACCCAACACATAAGGATAAAAAGGATAAAAAAGGTCGCGAATATGCAATACAATAGAAAAAATGCATTCAATTTTTATTTATAAAATTATTCTTTTTTTTTTGTCCAAAATAATGATGACAATCGAAACAAGGATAACTGCACAATAGAAGGACATTATTTTATTTATATATACATAAAATTTTGTGTTTTAAACATCAACTCACAATTTCAAATCGCATATATGTATATATACAAAACAAACAGCATTTTCTAGTAGAGATGATAAATTTTTGAAAGAATATGGGCCTACATTTCATTACCTATTTTTTACCTGAGGCAAGCAGGCAAGGATAAAGGATAACAATATAAAAAATTTATATACCTATATGTATTATAGTTTTTTTTTTGTTTTACTTGCTGAGTAAGTTTTGAGAACTTGTTTTTTGTGTGTCCTTTTAGAAAATGTATATAAAGATTTACGTTTTAGAAGTTAGAATTAAATCACAATAAACATAAAAATAATATAATAGAAAACTTTAAAAAATTTCATTGAAATATCTTGACCTATGTAACTCTTCAATTTTTATGTGTACCGGATGTTTGAAAGGTAAACTAGGACGAATTATTATATATTTTGTTATTTATTTAATAGAGTATACAATAAGTTAATTCTAGTTTCTTATTTAAATGAATCAAACTGAAAAATTATGCAAAAGAACTTATGCATACTTCAATCAAAAATTTTATGAATTATTTTCAACGATTTCCAATATTGAAATATATTCCGTAAATTGATTAAAAAGGATAATTTTGCATTTCGTTATACTATTGGACAAAAATGCAGATATAATACTTATATTTACCTTATTTTTAATACATTTTTTTAATAATACCAATTAAACTAACAACAAATATTTTTAAACTAAATTTTTTTCTAAAGGACGAAGATTTCATTGCCATTCCAAGAATTTTTTATTTTGTAAAATAAATGAAATCTTTTTCAAAAATTTGGTTTTTTAATATCAATAAAAAAAAAATCTTTTAAAGGATTATAGTTTTTTTCAAATCGTCCTTTTCGTTTTGCTAATAAAATTTCTCTATATTGAATTTTAGTCCTAAAGGTTTACTTCTTTTTTCTTTCGTCAACGACAATTGAGCAAAATAATCCGATTTTGTGGGTTTTCAATGTTTCAATGAATGAAAGGTCAATATTTTTTTTTTTGTGAAATGACAATTTTATCAAGTGGACAAATATTTGGTCTTCATTTCGACACGCGAAATCAAAAATTTTTAAAACTTTATTAGGACATATATAAAAAAATTACTAGAAATTTTACTTTCTTCTTATTTTTTAGCACCTATCCTTGGGATATGGCAAAAATAAAAAAAAAACTACAATGTAATTTTTAGGGTCTTTTTTTGTAAATTTTCATAAATTTCCTACCTTTGAGGAAGAATTAATTTTATCAAAAAAAGTTTGGTGAAATAACATTTTCGACCTCAAAAGTATACATACATATAACCTAGAAAATTTAATTGTTAAGCTGTGATATAAGATAATCCGAAAACACTTCTTTTTTGGGTTAAGTAAAAAAAAAAACATTTTTAAGTGATTCTGAAAATTTATTATTTGGGTATATATTATTGTTTTGTTGTTTTAATTATACCTTTTAAGTGTGACAAAAATTTACATTATCTTATTTTGAAGAGAAAAATACATAAATTGAATAAATCAATAATATCCGTGAATGTTGATGGGAAATATGGTTTTTTTTCTGTGGTAAATAAACCTAAATATAGTACGTTAAATATTTAAATAGATTATGGAAATTATTTAATAGGAATATATAAGGCATAAAGTAAATATTTATTATTTAATTATATCTATTATTTTATGTTTTCATTGTATACATAGTATTTTTATTTTTGTTTTTTTTTTTAAACATAAATCAGAATAAAAGTTCAAGGTGAGACTAAGATAATATTCTAAATTATAATCAAATTGGTTTTATATTTACAGTTAAAATTATGATTTAATAAAGTCCAATAAATTTAGGAATAAATTTTATTTTCTTAAAAATATAAATTATAAACTTATTTTATTTAGAAGCTTTCTTTTCCACATACAAGAACCAACTAAAATTATTACTGGGTAAAAATGATGACTAATTAAATTTCTATTTCTGCTTCAAAGCTTTCGTTTTTGGAGCTTTTCCAAGAAATTCTGATTTCTGATCTGACCAGAAATAATAAATACCATAAATCATGTTTCAATTTCAAAAATTCTTTGAAAAAAATAATTATTGCAAACTTTTATTAGGTTTGCCAACCATATGACGATGAATTAATTGATCGTGGGTAGAGTCAGTTCAGTTTATATGTATTTAATCAAATATATGGAGCATAGACTTTAGGCCGCGTGACTTTTGGCCGCGTAGAACAGAATGAAGGTGATCTAAAGTCATTTTCTAAAATGACTTTAGGCCGCGCGGTCTAAAGTCATTCTTAATCAATTATAAAAATGTTGCCCTTTCCAAGCGCGGCCTATAGTCATTTTCCAAATTGACTTTAGGCCGCGCGGTCTTAAGTCAGTTTTTATCACGCGGCCTAAATTCAGGGATCCCAAATATATGACAAACTGTTTGTATTTTATAGTATATTTTTTCAGTAAGTAACATGATTTACAAATTTAAAAAATTGGACTATGAATAATAATTTTACAAGTGTCTGTAACAATAGATAGAAGATAGATATATCAAGATAGAAGTAGGTAAAATATGTTATACATGCTATAAAACCAAACCTTTGTTTAAGTTTAAACTATTTTAACTATAAAGCTCTTAACATGTGACTGAGGATCTTTATTTTTTTCTATTCCAATAAAATTCTTTTTTTAAACATAAAAATTACAAAATATATTTTTATAATTTCTGTTGTACTTATTCTCAAATAAATGAATTTCTCAAAATAAAATTAATTAATTAATTATTTCTTTTCATCAAAGACTGATGAAACTGTAAAGTTCTTCTTAAGAAGTGAAACTGTAAAGTTCTTCTTAAGAAGACTGTAAAGTTCTTCTTAAGAAGTTATGTAATAAAAGATGTTTAGAGGTTTATTAATTAATCCTCTTACTAAACAACTTATCACAAAATGTCATAATAGATACAAAACGAATTTTTATAAAACTATCTTTTTATTTTTATACTGAGAGTGGCAACTCTACATTTATGTTTCATTCCATATTTTACCAAGAAAAATTATAAATAAAAAAGAAAAAAACAAAAAGAAATATAAAATTGAAATTAAAACGAAATGAAACGAAATATACATTAAAGAACACATACACTACACAATATAAAAAATCTTATAGATACATTTTTTAGTTCAATTTCAGCCTTTGCTGTGATCAGAAGTAATTTATAGATATTTTATGGGCGACTTTTAATTTGTTTGTTAAATTTCACGTGTTAAATTCTCCGGAAAAACACTTTTTTTTCTATTTCTATTAAATTATACACAAAAAAATTATTTTATGTTCCATAAAAATTTATGTATACTACGAGTATAAGAAAAGTTAACAAGTGTTTTGTTTAAAAATAAAATATGCAAAAGATTATTAATTATAAATAATAACGACAAAAGTGTGTAAAATTTTTTTTTGTTATTCATTTAGCTACTTTTAATTTATATTAGAAATCAAAATAATTCCATGTAATATTGATTGTGTGTGCCAATAAATAAATTAAATTAAACAAAAATTTAATTAAAAACTTTTTGAATGCAATCAAAACGAAATGTAAATTTAATAAATTTTCCACCGCGTTTCTTTTTTTAACAATTTAAATTTATCTTTTTTAATGAGAAAATATTTTTTTTTATCAAATAAATTTTATTAAAAATATTTTTAAAAAAAATTAGTCATAAAGTGATATAAAAATAAATCAAAAAAAAATTATATATAGACAATATTAAAAAAAAATTCGCAAAATTACAAAAAATTTGTTGATGAGTTTACTGACTGTTTTGCGTGTTTGGTTGTTCGCCTGTTGTAAGCACGACCTAATTAATTGATTGTCTTCTTTTGAAGTTCGTTTACTTATATTTATAAATTCTTGGAAAAAAAATAAATTTTGTTTTTTATTTTATATGTTTGTCTATAAATGAGATTTTAAAATTACACTTTTTTTTGCCACTATAATAATTAAATGAATTTAATTGATTTTTCTTAGAAATATTTAAATAAATTATTGATATTTTTTTTTAATATAAATACTTAAGTGCCAAAAATTCAGATTTATAGTTAAAATCTTTAAATTAAAATAATAACAAAACCAAAAAAAATAATAATTAAAAAATGGCAAATTTAAATAGTAAATCAAAAGTAATTATGAAAATTAATTTATATAATTATAACTGGTTATTTATAATTTATTGTACATTAACAACATTAAATGTAGTGGAATCAATTGGTTATTGTACTGATCATCGATTTAATATCAGTACAAATTCAAATCATATGCAATTTGCCAAAGAAGTTATCCACCAAGAATATGGTTTATTAGACAGTTTAAAAGGTTTACATTGCTGTGCAAAAGGATATAGAAGTATTGAATGGTAAGTAAAAAAAGTTAAATTATATAATTTTTTTCATTTTATTTTTTGGGGAGCTTTACCAAATAATAATTTATGCTAAAATAATATTTACATAAAAGATGTCAGTATTTTATGACATATAATTTGTCAAAAAAAATACATTAGTTAGTCAAAGCATTTTTCTATGAATTTTCTACGAATTGATTTTCTATCCGTTGAAGGGAAAACCAAAATTTATACATTTTCTAAATATTGAATTATAATAAATTTTAGTTTAAAAAATATTAAAATTCAGTTGAAAAATAAGAAATAATGTTTACATATACATAATAACCAAACTTCCAAAAGATATAAATTTGAGTAAACTATCTGAAAAATTCAAAAATTTATATAGGGTAGAGTTGCCTACTATCCCACCACCCCCCCCCCCCCCAAGTCGGCCACTTTTCAGAAAAATAGTTGTAAATAGTGTATTTTCCATTCCACAATTCCATTTAAATGAACAGAAATGTAATCTATGGACAGAAATGTAAAATGATGTTTCTCCTATGCTCTTACACAATATCTCACCAATCCACTAAAAATTTCCTAACTATACGAACGTCAGCTAGTATCGCTCTTCCGATGAAGTAGTCACGCGTAGTTTTTGTTAGTGAAAAAATAGTGGAAGTGTTGGCGAAAAATAACTGTTTTTGTTCTTATTGAAAGGTAAGCGATTTGCAATGTTTTATTACTAGAAAGGCAATAATTTATTATATAATTATATAAAAATTTCCAAGTAGAATTATACTTATAATATTATTACATTTAACTGGTGGCCGGACTTAGGATACCATATTATGTTAAAAACTTATAGTCAGCATCTTGCGGCGACTACAGTTTATGTGAAACTGTTGAAAGATGATTTGAAGATGGTGGTTTAAAAAACATAGGTTGTGATTATTGTGAAAAATGGTTCCATTTAAAACATTATCACATTTACCATTTAGAGCCTCAAAAACAGACATTTATTTGCAGTTTTTGTAGTGCCGTACTACCTTTGTATTAAACTAATGATCTCTTTTATTTAATAACTTAAATATGTTTTGTACAATTTAAATAATATAAATTGTTCCTGAATTGAATTTTTTTAACATTATTTTTACTTATTAAAGTTACCTGAATTAATTATAATTTTTCTGTTCCTAATTTTATTAATATATTTTTATATGAATAATACTTTAATAATAGAACTTTTTTTTTTACATTATTTTTACTTTTTATTTTTATGTTTAAATATATTATTAATATATTTTATAAAAGTATATAACCAAAAATTAATAAATTATTGTGTTACTTAATTGAAACTTGCTTTTTATTCTTTCAGAAATATTAATTATATAAGTCACACATGACGAATACTAGATTTTTGTGGCCGACTATTGGAAAATTTCTCATTATATTTGTTTTAACTAAAAAAATGATTTTTGGAATAACTTTACTACAATATTTTTCTCTTAAGTTATAGTTCGGATATATATCTTTCACATTCATTACCATAAATGTAGTGAAACTAATTTTCTATAGCAATTCTTTTGAAATAAAGAAGTTAAGTGGCCGACTACTGGGGAAACTACCCTATACAATGATAAAATATTGTTGAATAATATTGAAAAACTTTTCATAAACTAATTAAATATAATCTTGAAAATTTTTATCCTTAAATCTTCAATCAAAAATTTTGTTTAAAAATTTTGGCATTATAACTTTTATAGAAAATAAATACATAACATTTATATTTAAATATGTATATATAAATAATTTAATGATTATTTTACTTTGAAATAAGAAAAAATTAAAATCAAAAATGAGAATTTCTAAGAATTTTTGATTGGAATGAAAATTTATATAGAATTCAGATGAATTTTATACCATAGACATACATCCATATACTTAGTACATTATATAATAAATAATTCCTCGAAACATCCTACAAGTTCACTGTGTTTATTGGAAAGTAGAAGAAAAAAAAATGTTTTAATTAATTTTATAAATTTAATTTAAATTTAACTTAAGGATTGTATTTTAAAAATGCAATCAAAATACTGGAAAATTTATTGAAGATTTACTCAAATGGAATAAAAATATGAATTTGAAGAAGTATACTTAAAAGTGAAAATTTAAGCTTTGTGAATGTGCGTAAATTCTAAAAGATTAAGTATATTTAATAAATCTTTTAATATATTTATTAAAATATTGAATATAGTAAGCATATATACATATATATATATAATATTTTAATTTTGTGTTACACGAAATCCAATTAATATTTTCTTTTCCTAGTGTCACTGATGCTCATGGTATTTTTTTTATAATTAAATTTGCGTAGGAATTTAGTATATAATCTGGAAATAATATTTTCAATTTTTGTAGCAGCAAGGAATTTATGTTTTTGTTATTGTAAAATATAAATATTATCTGATAATGTAAAGGAATGAATTTAATTAAAACATGAACGCGTAATGAAACCGTATTTAATAATTGATAATTACTTATAATAATGTCGATAGTAATTATGTTGCCCGAAGAGTGACAATATTCCATTTAACTCGGATAGTGGAAATAATAATTATTATATACTAGCCGAGTAATAAGGCTTCGCCCGGTAGATAAAATGTCAAAATAGCACAGTTGACCTTGAAATGGCATCCAGAGTGAAATTAGCAAATTTTACGCCGCAACTATTCAGCGTTTTTAAGGAGTTTTTGTGACAGAGAAGCAGACACCATGTATTTTCTGTTTTATATATATAAGATTAAATTTCTTAAAGGAATTAGTTTAAAGCTATTCGTGTACATATACATACGTAACAGTTGCATAACATATGTACTTCACATTTAGCTAGCAAAAGGACTAATTTTAATTGAAAAATAAATAGTCGCCTGTAATTTCTATATTTACATAAATTAAGGATCATTTCTATTAATTTGAATGAGAAAATTCCAACCTTTCTTTTTTTTAACCTAGACAATAATAATACTGTCAATAAATTGATATAAGAAGACTATTCAAATAAATTAAATTCATTATATAAAATCTTCTAATTTGAATTATAATAATTAAAAACATAAATTCAATTTATAGCATCATAAATAAATTAATGTACCTACTATCAATTATTATGGAAAATTCTTTTATACTGATGGGAACTTTACATAAACAATAAAATATACCATGTTATACACAAATAGCACGACACAAAAATTTTCCGATGAGTAATATTATGTATGTGAACCACAGGGGGTCTAATTACAATTTTCTATTTTTTTGTACATACAATTATGTTAGAAAGCAAATGGAATTATACAAAATTACTTGGAAACCATAATTTAAATACAAAACAGGACACTTTTAAGTTACATTTTTTTTTACAAAAAAAAACATAAAAAAAATGTTACCTCTATCAATTAAATTCAACATAAATTTGAACAAAAGAAATAAAAATATTATCGTTATCAGTCATCTTTCTAGTATATATATATACTTATTTCTTATTTAAAATGTCCTGGCTTTATGTCCTGAATTTTCTCACATCCTTTTTTTTCATATAAATTTAATAGCGCTTTGCGAGTTAATAAAATTCTAAGAATTTTTTTTACTTTATAGAAATTCGAATTTCAATTTCGTAGAATTTGTTATTATTTTTCCTCTTCAAGTTTTTTTTTTTTTATATTATTTTTGTACATAAAGTATTTCTAATTATTATTTTCCTTTATGTCAGCTCAGCATTGCGAATAGCATCAGCAAAAAAATAAAAAAAAAGATGAAATTGATATTCCAAGAAAATTATTAATTAAAATTTTCCGAAAAAGATTTAAGAAAATTTCTTATTGACAAGTTTATATACATACTTACGTGGGCGAATTTTGTATATACATATACATATGTATATATTTGAAGCAAATGTGACCTTTTATTAAAGCAATTTACCTAAATTTTTGGAATGATCATATTTTTGATGTTATATTTCATATTTCAAGTTGAATTAACAATTTTTCAAATCAAATTTCTCACATTCACCAACCTAGCTACATATACATATATAAATTGAATAATAGAAAATATTAATCGTTAATTAAAATATTATTATTATTATTATTATTTATTAATCTTCAATAATAATTAATTTTAATTATGTTATTAGACTTTATGATTTATCGATTTGACTTGCAGCTATATAATACATTAAAATAATAAATTTTATGAATAATTATTAAAGTGTTAAAATTCTAATCATCAATTTAATTAAACATAACCAAAAATTAACCATGAAAATAATGTTGTTTGTTGTGGTCTAATAGTTTTACTCTATAACAAAAAACATTAATCGATTTTAGACATAAAAAAAAATCATTAAAAAAGCAATCATAAAAAAACAAACAACCAAGGAAAAGAAACGAAAATTATTTCCAAATGTTGATTTAATAGCTTAACACTAATCTACAATTTAATCAAGTTTCCCTCCTCAATTTCAATATATATGATGTTTATTTTTTCTACAGTTTTTTGTGTATAACAAGAAATAAAAAATAATAATTCTTATAAAAATCAAATAAAAATCACCGAAAATTAATCTGAAAAATACACTTTTTTTTACTATTTTATGTTATTGAGCATAACGAAATTATAGTACATACTTGACTTGTCGGAGCAAAGCAGAGAATTTAGAAAGAAATTGAGAAAAACAAATCTTGAATAAATTGTATACTTAACGAACGATAATAATTCCCGTCAATCTTTACCACTTACCTGTACTTTAACCTTGAATTTCTTCATAACATTTATATACATGGGACGACGCATTAACCAAGCATTTTTTTTTTTGAAGAAACAAGATATGATTAACACATTTCTCTACAATATATAACTTCGTTTATGTTGACTTGTTTTATCATAGAATTTTTTTTATATATGTACACATATATTTTTATGACACTCTCTCCTTCTTCTGGACAAATAAACATAGAAAAATTTTCTCATAAGGAACTGAAAAACAAATTTCCTATAATTCGGTGTCCTTTTTCTATCCATATACTTATAAATATGTACAATATAATCATAAAAATTCAGTTATAATTAATTGTTGTGCTACTTTTGGGATATTATAAGTAAGAGGAAAAAGGGATAATTTCGGACATTTGTAATATACCGAACTGGTTTTTTTGGAAACAAAATTCTATTTAAAAAAAAAAAATTATATTTATATAAAAATCCCAAGAGGGCAAAAAAGTCATCATCACATAAAAAAATATATATGAAAAATTCACAAGAATTCATCAATAATAATACATACTTACATGTATAAAAAAAAATCTTGTGTTATGTGTAAATGAAAATTTAAATGTAACAAAGGTGAGCATAACTAACCTTCAGGGTTTAAACTTACCTAGCACAAGAAGAAAAACAATAAAAATAAAATATATAATAATTTTTTTTCTTTTAAAAAATTGGTTAAAGAAATTTATATAGTAGAAAAAGGAGTATGTTGGAAAACAGTATTAAAAAAAAAATAACGAAAATTATACATAATTATCAGCTTTTAAAGACGGGACAGTTGTAATTAATACGTAAAAAAATTGATAATTGCGAAATAGAAGATAATACTGCAGAATTTTTGTAGAAAATTCAATAATTAATTTTTAGTAAGAATTTCGTCCTTTAATTAAACAACTAACTTAATCTCCAAAGACATAAAATTTAAATTTTTAAGATGGGGGAAATAAATTTCATATTAAAAATTTCAAATTTGTCATAAATATTATATGTATATTATAATTGTCTGTACAGTCAAACTCAATTTTAATAATACTTAATATTTTAACAACTAAAAATGTATACCTACCTTTATGTACAAAAAAAATTACCTTCAGGTACCCAGAATCAGGAAAAAAAAAAAGAAAACAAAATAATTTTTGAAATACTTAGAACTATGTGGCTAAGTGAAATATTCCCATTAAAAATTTTCTATATTTTTTCCAATGAAATTTGTGTCAAGTCATATTATGTTACCATTAAACAAGATCATAAATATATATACGTTTATATATTTTATATACCAAGACGAAAAATCTACGACAAAATGTGTTTTGAGATAGTAATAAGATCCATAAAAAATATGTATGTACGTATATATATATATATATATATGTATATATATATATAAAACAAACAAAGCATCTTTTTAGAAGCCGGTAAATAATGGCTATACAACTTGTTGTAATATCTTTCAATTCAAGTAGATGTTATAAACTAATCTAAGCCGGCTTGTCAAGTTATAGAAAAATATCCAGGGGATTATTTCCACTTATTAAAAAATGAAATTTGAATAAAGATCTAAATCTAAAATAACATAATATTGTTTTTACTTAGGACAAGTGAATAAAAATACTACTATATATGTGTACATGCAAAAATAATTTCAAATTTGCAAATTTTTTTTATGTCATTTACACCGGAAGTTCTGTTCAATTTTGATACGACAAATAATGTCATTTATACTTGAATTTCAAATATTAATTGATTAATCAAAAATCATATAAATTATTAGAAATGTTATAAAATGATCAATACTAAATGTATAGAACGATAATTTAAGATATAATAATTTGAGAAAAAATTATATATTTAAAAAAAAGAAATATAAAATTTATTACAAAAAATCATTTTTTTGATTATGTATTTGATTTCTGAACATTTTTCCCAGTATATTTCATATATTTTGAAATTCATAAGAACAAATAAGGTGCTCCTACAACGATCAATAAATTCATCATTTGTTATACTATTTCAAATCAGATAAAAAATCTAGGGACATATAATTTTATTTTTCTTCTTATTTACTTTTTTATTTTATTTGTATTTCATCAAAAGGATTCTTCCGATTTATATTTCAAAGAAGAGAAATAAAACTAAGGAAAAAATAATATACTACCTATGTATATATCCTTTTTTTGGTATTATTGGTTGTGTAATCTTATTTGGATTACATAAAACAATTTTTTTTTTATTTTTGTGAATTATTGTGTAATCAAAATAGAACAGAAACTATGACATTTTACACACATATAACAATAGAAGAAATTTATTCCACATAATAAGGATTTTGAATACTATCAAATATTTATCTATACCAAAAAAGGATCAATGTTAATGTTAATATTACGTGTTTTCTGTTGATTTTTCTTATTTTTTTTTTGTTTTCTTATTTATTATTTTGACTTAAAGACTTGCACGCTTCGTTGAGGGTCTGTTTATTTTTTGGTTGTTGTGTGAATTTTTTTTATTTAGTATTTTAAGATTTAAGGATATATTTATTTTTAGATTAAGTATATATATATAAAAATTTCTGTTTGTTTATTCAGCTTGTTTAAGTGGGGGCGCCTAAATTTATATAAATATTATTTTTGTTGATCACGTTTTGAAGTCAACCGGAAAATTGGTGGTAAAGTAGTGAAATGATTTATTTAAAAATTAGTGAAATGATTTATTTTAATAATCAAATTCAATTGATGCTTATGTCAATCGATCGAATGAAAATTATAATGATTCAATTGATTTTTATTTCATTTAAATATCAATGGTATGATCCATTCATTGATATTTGCCTTCAACTAAATTAATATATATATACTTATTTAATTTGAAATTATTTAACTTTTTAATACTGATATTCATTTTATGTATAAAAATGTACATAGTCTGATTATTTTCATGAAAATTATTTTATAAAATAATAAAATTTTAATTTAAAAAGTTATTAAAAAATATTTAATTTTGATATTATTATGTATATATACTTAGTATAATTTTATAATAATTATGAATCCTATTAAATTCCAATTAAAATTACGAAAAAATATATTTTTTTTGGTTTGAAAAACAAATTTCAAATAAATTAAAATTTTACTTATTCGCATTATTCAAATATGAACTCTTCAAACAAATAAATTCAAAGGAATTTTGTATAATTTACATAATTATGCGAAATAATTATAAATTAATAGGAATTGAGTATAAAAATTATTATAATAAAAATGAATATAAAACGCAATATATAATAAAAGTAAATATATACTTATATGCTATTAATATTGAAAATATACATAAAAATATAATTAAGAACGAAATGAAATTCAAAGCTAATTAATTAACAATATTATGAAAATAAAATTACTCATGCATATTTTGAAAATAATTGATTTTTCAAAAAGTTAATAAAATTGTCATTGGAAAAATGTCTCCGTTTGATAATTTTATAAATGCAGGGTTTATGAAATGCAACAAAGAATTACATGCCTATGAACACAGGCCGTTTTCGTAAATGCAGTATGATCGCAGTACTGGAATGTTTTTATGGTAGTTTAATCAACGTGATAGCAACCAGTCGACAGAAGGAGCATTGGTTAAGCTAAATTTGTCGACTTTTCACTGTCGATAGTCAAAATGCCATTAAAAAGAATTAATACATTGCAGTACTGCGATCATACTGCGTTTACGAAAACGGCCATATTTTGTACATAATAAATAAGATCTGTTCCATTTAAGTAGTACATAAATACAAAATTATATAATTATAAGTATAAAAGCAAATAATTTATATACGATCTTTGGCATAGTATAGTATTTTTTTATATATGTATACCTATACTCAAATTTGACGTAATTACAAAATGCTTGGTATTAATAATAATTTACTTATAACAGAAATAACTCGTGTAATGGCTATACACAATTTATTTATTTTTCAATTCCAATTGCCTTTACATGGGGAAATCTAAAGTTACTATAGATAAAATTGAACACAACTAAGTTACTAAATAATTTCTATATTATCAATAAGTCATCAAAATACCTTTGCATTACCATAATCATTGAAATTTTTATACTTAAATTAAAGCACAATCAATTATTACTAGATAATAAAAAATACTAAATAAGTACTTGTTAATAATTTATATATAGTGCTAAATATTAAATTTACTATTTTACTTAACCAAAAAAAATTAAATCGTTTTAATAATAAACTTTCCTCTCATTACATAGAAAATTAGAATGTTTGAAATTCAATATAAATTTATAAATTTATATAAAAGTAAAATATAAAATATTTAGTTAATATATAAATGAAAAAAACACTATTTTATTTTCCTGGAAAACAATAATAATAATAAATAAGATGAAAATCTATTACTATAACAAAAAATTGTTACCGCCACTGAGAATACCATAGAATTATGGCGTCATAAATTATAGAAACACCATTTATTTTTTATTATAAATTTTTTTTTTTTTGCAAACACTCCAAGGTAAAAAAACATTATAAAAGCTACTTGTAATATTAGCTAGAAATGATCAGTAATTTTATATAAAAATATAAAACTAGTTCATCGGGTCTCTAAATTAACTCTTTTATTATTAGTTTTAACAAGAAATAAATAAATAAACTGGTATATGTCGTCTACTTTTTACTATACATATATTCTTATTACAAGAAAAATTGTGACCAGTGGCTCACTTAATAATAATATAGTTGTAGATCTATAAAAGTTATTTATATTTATTATCATGAGTGCAATGATCATACCACAATGACGTTGAGGATGGGCAATTATTATGAAATATTTCAAAATTGTCAGCGAGAAAAAAAACAACAATTGTACAGCAAATTAAAAAAAAAATTGTTATCAATATTAAAGAAAAAATCATATACTTAAGTAATATTTTTTTATAGTTCACTGTGTGATTTGTGGTCATAATAAACAAGAAAAAAATTTTATCAATGTATAAAATTATACAATCATTATTATAGAAAAATGATCATGTAGACATCACTGTACGAGCACAAAATGAAAATAATTTGATCTAAGTTATTTTGATTATAATTACTGGTCTGCTCTATAATTACTATTTATTTATGTATATACTTATTATACATAATATTATTTTATAAGTCACAGAAATACCATTTCATTTCAATGATTAAATGTCTCACTTTTAAAATTTATATTTTTGTATTAATATACCTTACAATAGGCAATATTTAAAATATGAATGTGATGTGGTAGTAACGATGGCAGCTGCAGGAGGTAGTAAATAAGACCTCATGTCATAAATCCGATATGGATGGTTACATTTTATTATTGTGTAAACGCAGAGACATAAAATTCCAACTGATAAAATTCGATGGAAAATTAATTATTGTATTTTGAGTTGTTGCTTTTTTTTTTAATTAACAAGAAAAATCAACAATTTGAGTGAAAAAATAATTATTTTCAATTATTTTCGTGGAAAAATGATTATCAAAGAGGAAAACCGCAAAAAAAAAAAAATTGTGGAGCGAAAAAGAGAATTTAAAAAAAAATAGCTCATCGCTGGTAAACTAAGTAAACTAATTTAATTTATATTAATTATAAAAATAATTGAAATAAATTTATAAAGTAAAGTCTACAATAAATTAAATATATGTAACCATAGATATTTTATTTTTAGTGAGTTTACGAAAATTATAATTAAATTTCCAGAAAAACTTTCATTTTTATTACTGACCTGATAACTTATAAATATCTAATTAAATTCATGAAACTGAAAAAGAAATCTACTTTAGTTATTATATAAGATAACAAAATTCACATTAAATTAAATAGTTCAAATTCTAAGAAAATTCATTTACATATAAAAATTTATCCGAATTGCAATTATTTAATTTTATGATTACCAAATAAAAATTATCAAAATATATATTTATTTTTATAATAAAACTTTTGCGGTGTGTTTATAATTTTTCTATAGAAATAGGTTAAAAAAAAACCCAACGCTCAGTGACACACAGTCAATAATATTGTCAGCCTGATAGCAAAATTACCAAAATCATAATTTAATTTTATGAAATTTCATATTTTCTACTATTTTCACTATCGCAGTCTGACTTATTTAATTACATAGTAAGATTAATATATAGTGAACTAATAAACCTATAGAATATTTAGAGTTTGGTTTCCAGACAGAGAAAAATTAGACTATGACTTGATGACACTGATAGCTAAAAATAGTTTGTCTAATTTGAACCAGTCATAAATATTTTGAAAGGTCCCCATGATATCGTATTTAATTATATACATATATATACAAATTGAGGTGTAAAGTATTTTGATTACAAATCTAATCAAAAATAGAAATTTCTATATTTATATATAATCGTTTAATAATTAATAATAAAAGAATTTCAATATTATTTACTTTAAATTAATAATATCATTGGAATTTATATGAAATAACAAAGTATATTATCATAACCATACTACAACAGTGGTTAATGCAAATACTGATTATGTTTGTTATGACTTAAATTTCATCAGTTTCAGAATTTTGAAATATTTATAATATTCGTATTATTTTTAAAGAATATAAATAATATCGATCTATATATTCAAATATGTTATTAATCATGTCAAGGAATTTATATTTGAATACCATATGCACTTTATAATCCTTTTAACATAATCCCATATTAATGAATATCATATTTTATTTGTTGATATGATAGAAGATTATAAGTACAACAAATATATTTTGTTTTGTTTTTTAAAGGTATTTAATTTATATATCGAATTTCACAGGTATGCAAAATATAATCATAATATTAATGTTAACTTGAAAATATTATATACATAATATACAAGAACAATTCATTGCAGAAGGAAAAATAAGTATTTATAGTGAAGAGAAAAAATTTGTTGATATGTTATATTAGATTTCGTTGTAGAGTTTCAATTATTGCAATTTTTTTTTTAAATTAATCAATAAATAAAAAATGAATTGATAATAATTTAAATTTGTGAATTTCCAAAAAATATTTTAATCAATTTCAATTACAAGTTTTAATAATCAATTTTATACAAATATCAGTTTATATAGATTATATTTCTTAGTAAAGTTAGATTAGATTATAAACATTAAAACCCAAAAGAATTTGACTACAAAAAATACTATATATACCAACTTTTTACATTTACTTAAATTGTAGTTTTAAATATTAAATCATAAATTATTTATTTAATAACAAATTGTGTCATGATAAAATTGCAATCCAGAGCATTTAGATTTACTGATATTATAAAATTTATCATTAATTAACATTTTCTTTGTAACTAATAAGAATGATAAATTATTAAAATCAACAATTTGAAATGTAATATATAACATGAAAAATCTAAAACACAATTATGTATATTTTGATATCATATATAAACCATTTTAAATAAATATAATATTTGAAATTTTAGACTTTTTTATGTCTAATTTACAAAAAAAGAAATAAATTATTATACCTTTTAAAATACCCTAATCAGCTTGTAAAATAAAATTCCCAGATATTTGAGATTTTAACAAAACACAATTATAAATTTTCATAAATTCTTTATTAACTAATTAAAATTGAAATTAAAAATCACTTATTTATGTATACATAATATTTATTTATATTGTTTAAGTATATATAACAAAATGCAATTAGATATTTTAAAGTTCAATTCGGTTTTGGTTTTTTGAAATAAAATTAAACTTTTTTATGATCAAATTAAATTTTTATACAAAATATTAAAGCCTCATTTTTCTACGAAAGTGAAATATACAATTTTAAATTATAAAAAAGAATAGAAATTTAATATTTCAAAAAATGTAAGTCACAAAATAAACGAAATTTTATATACATAATAGTAATGCAATTTTTTAGTATAATTTTTAGTTTTTTCACTTCAATATATACAAAAATTATTTTGCAAAATTTTACTTTTAGAATTTTTTTTTTGTATAACTTTAATTTCTGTTTTAGCCGTTTCAACATAAATTATTATATTTTTTTTATTCATATTATTTTCTGTTCTTTTTCATACACAAAACTAAAAATTTACTATTAAAAAAATAATTTTAAAAAATAAAGAAAATTTAGCACAGACGCTTTTTTGTTTTTGTTTTGGGCAAAATTACAATTTCAATATAAATTTTACTTGAATGAGAAACAAAAATTTCCTGGAAATATTAATCAACAAAATATGCTGTACAGCAAACTTGACTTTATTTATTTTCTTTAAAAAAAATATTATAAGTATTTTTGTTTCTTTTTGCATAATTTTCTCTTTTATACCATAATTTTGTATGCCCTGTAAAAGTCCTTTTGTAAATTTACATTACTATGCTTTTATACCAAAAGCATAACACAAAAACAATTTGTTATTTTTTGGTGTGTTGTGTTAAGTAGAGTGTTTTCCGAAATGTATATAGGTATTTTTTTTTTATAATAAATAGAATTAACTTTTTTCATACAAAAAGAAACCATTCCCAAACTATTAAATATGGTGTAAATTTTTATGTATATTTATATGATTTCGTGACTCCCAAATTCCCAACACAAAAAGAACGATTTTTGTTTTCAAACATTAAATAAATTTTCATGTTGCTTTTACATTATATAAATCATAATTTGCCAAAAGGATTTCGTTTTTATTTTTTTTAATTTAAAAATTTTCAAGTTATAAAAAAGATTTTATATTCCATAATAGCTATGTAGAAACGATTTTTTTAATGAAATTTATGTTCATTGTAATTTTGATTATGTGCGAAACATGAACAATTTAATTTTTATAATATTTAAGTAGAAGTGTAACAAATTATACACGTATAGTATAATTTTCTTGTGCAAGGATTTATACGTATAGTAAATCGTTCAATGCTGTATGCATATAATACTTATTAATGTGTGAAATTTTTGACATGTATGTTAACATTGAAATATTAAGGATAATTGAGATAGAAAGAGAGAGAGTGCGTATTTATCGTGATTATAAATAATTTTTTGAAACACGCAATATACCATAACTATACAATTTTCTGATTTATTGTAGCTATGATCCATTTTAAAAAACTATTGGCAATTACTTGGTAGTAGTTTAATTTCCTCAGAACAATATAGAGTGCAATTCGTTAAATAATAAAGTTTTTCTATTTCATAAATTTTGTAATTTGAATTTACTCCCAATTCTAACTATGGCAAACATTTTAGTGCAAATAATCTTAATTTAATATCCTCAAATGGAACACCGCCCTAAATACGTATATAGTGTAAAAAAAATTAAATATTTTATTAAAAAAATTTAATTAACCTCATTTTTTTTTTTTGATAATTACAATTTACAACCAAAACATTTAAATATTTAGTAGTACACAATTACGCCTATGAAATAATTAAAATGCTTAACAATATCTTAGCAACTTACTAGAATTTAAAATTTTCTAATAAAGACTTTTAATTAAGCTTTCATTTTATTATATAAAATCTATAATTGCAAAATATTGTACATTGCAGATATTAAAATTATAACATTTCGTTTCAAAAATTTCGTTATTTATTCTTAAACTGAAAAAGTCATTCGCAGTGGGGTGCTTCTAAATATTTTATAATATCACAAAAAAATATTATTTAAATCTTTCATTTTTTTTAGAAAACAATTGGCTAAAAAAGAAAAATATGCTACACACAAAAGACTATTGCAAAAAGTAAAACAAAAACGAAAAGTCGTCCCAAAGGATTTTTGTGAAACTTACGATCATCAATAACCATTTTTACGGGGGTAAATGCCAACCAAAAATAACAATGCGGGATTTTCAATCAGATATGAAAAATCCCAAAGCGACGATCATAAATTTATTGTTGTCGCGTCTTCTACATAAAATGAAACTAATAATAAAAAACTGAATTGAAAAAAAAGAAGAAAAAGATTGAAATCCTTTTCGTTTTTTTTTTTGTTGGTTATTTTTTATGCTTTTTTTCAAGTTTTTTGTTTTGTCAAAATGTCCTGCGATAACAATCACACTACAGAAAATGTAATAAATCTTTCAAGATCACTTTTTGTTGCAAAAAAAAAAAAGAAGAATTATTGCAAAAGGTTAAAAACTTCTTTAAAAAAATTTGATGATCATTTGAAATATTAAATTATACTTATGTTATATTTCTTATGTTAATTTAATTTTATATTTATGTACTTTTATTTATTAAAAAATGAATTCGAAAATATTTTAGGAAAAAAAAGTATGAAAATATTGTACGGAAAAATATTTGAAATTTCCTTTTGAAATCGAATAGTTTCTTGTAAACATTTTAATTTTAAATGAATTCTTCGGATAATATTTTTCAGCCATTTCAAACGAAAGTTTATGGCAGGACCTTAATTTTATGGTATAATAATATTAAAGTAGAATTTGTGGATGGAATCTGTAAATAAACACAACATAATTTAATTATGACAACACTTTAAGGAAGCATACATTTCTCATAAGTTTTTTTTTCCGGATTTGTAAGCATAATTAAGAAATATGTTTAAGTAATCTATCTTTTCTCCAGTGTTAAACAAGTTTACATTTATTTAATAAATCTAATAAACCAATTTCATAACGAAAATATTTTTAGTAATAAATTTAAAACCAAAACTATTTTTAAAAAAAAAACGAACCCATTATTATTATTTCTCACATTATCACCCGGTGGTCATCACGAACCACAGTTTATTCAAATATTTTTGTTCTCTCCTTTTTGATAGTGTTGTATAGTATTCAATTATGTGTATATTCATTTTTAAAGAACCAACTGAAGAAAAGAAAAAAAAAACCACAGAAATTTTAGTCATCGAATTTTATGATATGATAAAGGAATGGAAACAATTTCATTTTTTTTTTCTTACCTTTAAAAATGGAAATAATTCTCTATTATAGCAAGTCTGAAAAAAAATTCTACTCCCTGGGTGCCAGCTCACACATTCAATATATGCTTCAACATTTGCTAAAAGAAAAGAATTTCAATTCTTTTACAGATTTTCAAATGATATTCACTTCCTTTTCAACAAACAAACAAAAATTGGCAATATATTTGCACATTTTTGTATATCATTTGGGCCCGGCAATTATTTGAATATACCTTTACGCTTTACAGAAAAATTTGATTCAATATCTAGATTTAAAAAATATACATATTTCTCTTTTGGATCCCATGGTTTTTTTTCGTTTTTGTTTCTGTGTAGATGATTTGGGATATTTTTGTTTGACCGTAATATCATTTTTATATAAAACGAAAATATACTTAAAACCAGACAATGAGATCTTAGATAGTCCGCGTTCCTTGACTCTGAGCTGAGATATATTTCATTTTATTTATTTATTTATTTTTTTTTGGTTTTTGGGTTCTATAGAAAAACTGAATTAAAAAGACACATTTTTTTTTTGTTATATTGAATTGGAATGAGTGATTCCTTGCAATGATAACTAATATTATTATATTTCTGATTGGTGTGTCTTTTCATTTTGCCTGGTATTTTATTTTAATTCACAATTTATTATTATAGTGAAAATGGTTAAAAGAATAATATAAAACCAAAAGATTTGAACTGCTCAAAAATGAGATATCAAAAAATCTTTTTTTTTTGGAAATGGAAAGAAGTGAAAAACAAAAATATTACAAATAAAAGAATATTTGAAAGAAAAATGTAAAAACCATGAAACCAAACCACAGTGGCTAACCTGACATTAGAATATTTAAAGTAAAAAAACAAAGATTTATAAATTTTTACAATATTAGATGAATTTTTAAATATAAAAATTGTAAATTAAAGTTTCAAATTGTCTGTCAGTTTTATTTCACTCCAGATTAGAGAAAAGTGTATAATTAGCCATTTTGGATAGTTTTTTCACCATTTTGTTAATTTGTCATAAATGTTTAATGTCCTATTAAATTTAGTACAGTTTATTCTACTTTTAATAAGCAATATTTAGTTAAATGATTTTTGTTAAATTGTAAGGTAAATTTAACATGTATTTTACAACTCATATACTTATATAAATAAATTTTTAAGTATTTTATAGTCGAATTCGTAATTTTTCAATTAAAATTTTGCTATTTTACAACTGAAATGAATTTTTTTCTAACATTCTTTGGATTAAGAGTGAATTTCATATGGAAAGGGATGCAAAAAGGACACGAATTGAGAATCTAAAAATAGTATAAATACATTCACATTATAATTATACCTAATATACTATACAATTATTTGAAATTATAACAAATTTATAGTATAGGTACTCACATAATTTTTTTCTTCTAAAAACAATCTTTAATTTCCATTAATTTAGCAATTAAATATATTTAACAATTCATTAAACCCCTTGACTATACTCGAACTTTTTATATTTTCCTATATATAAAATACATATATAATTTCATCTGAAGTATTTTTTACTTATATACTTCGTAAACTTTAATCAAATATAAAGAAGTTATGTTTTTGACATAAATTGTCTCACATCTTTTGATAGTTTATTTAAGTTCTTGCAAGATGATTTCACTCTCAAAATTTTTAATATAATTATTTCTTTGAGTTGAGCTGCGTCTTCATCATAAAAATGAAATTGAAAAAAAATATTATAAATCAAAAACAAATTATAATTTAAAGGATTGTAAAGTGGTTAGTAGGTATATAAACTTTAAAAAGTATTATACTTTAAAAATTATCACGATTTTTTTTTATTATTAATAATTTTTTTTTTTTTTTTGAAACACGAAATCCACTTTTTAATCAGTCACTCTGTTATTTTGAACAATTTTTGTATATATACTAGAATAATTCTGAAGAAGTACTTAAAATCTTGATCTATAAAAATTAAAACTCACAGTAATAATAATAATAATCATTGCTGTGTAGAGTGAATTGAAGGTCTTTTGTGTCCATTAATAGTAGGTAATCTGATACCTTTTAAAAAAAAACAAATCTTTCAAGTATATAAAATTTATTTTTGTTGATCCGCTCCCTCTGTCACCGTGATTATGATGACTGTAAAAAAAAAAATTTTATTTTTTGGACCTGAGAATGTCAAGCAAATTAAATCTACACCACGCCACAAAAACAAAATGATGAAATATTTCTAAGAATTTTTTTAGTTTTCATCAACACTAAATTTTATATGCGGAATTTAATAGCTTTATATGTTGGTATAGAGAGTCAGTAAGTTCAAATTTGGTGGATACTTTTGCAATCTGATAATTACAATAAATTTATGCCTCGTCATATATTTTTATGATTATACAAAAAAAAAATTTAATTGCCAAAACGATCTTTACAGAGCAATTAAAAAACTATTATAAATATTTAAACCATTTTAATCATGGGAGATTTTTTGTTAGACATGAATGTTGATCACCCAGAACTGTGAATTTGAATCTGTAAAATATCTCTGTTACATTTTTTTGAATTTATATAAATCAAATTTGAAAAAACTAAAAAATAGAAATTTACAAATAAATTCATTCTTTTACAAATGTTAAAAAGTGCAAAAAAACTTATATTAATCCTTTTTGGTTGTGTCAATTAATATTTATAATCTAGCAAATAGATTTACTACCCATAATGTCGAGTCAAAAAACGATTAAATGATTTCTTAGGGTCCAAAATTAGGTATAAAATTAAAATGATATCGCAATATTTGTATTACAAAATTATAATATTATAAAGGTAACCGTAACCGAGGACATAGCATACATACATACATGCATATATTCAATAAACTTCTAAAAACAAATTAACATTTCAACTACAAAGATTTTGTTATACAAATTTTAGCTATAATTATCGTCGCTCAACAATAATCTTTACTTTAGGAAACTAAAAATATTGGCGGCAGTTTTACCTATTGCATAAATAATTTCTGTATGTTTTACAACAAATTATTTCTTTATAATTATTATAATTAATATCATATAAAATATTTTATAAACCTGCAATTATATATTTCAGTTTCTTGTATATTACTTTTAAAAAAAAAAACCTTATCCTTATTTGAAGCTCAAATTGTTAACATTGCACTTGATCCGTTCAAGTAATAAAAAGTCCAAACCAAAATACCTAAAGATCTAAAGTAAACAATTTATTATGTCTACTGTAGCCGTCTGTCTGTATTACCTTTTATGTGCAAACAAATACGTCGAGTGATGTAGCTCTTTTTTGTTTAATGCCGGTTTACTGAGCAATTCTGATTATTCTTTGCGCAAATTTACGTTGAATATGAGATTTAAACATTTTTCTAAAAAAAAAATGTTCATAACATTTTTTTATTGTGAGCATTTAATCATTTTTTTTATTCCGACAATTGATTAACAAAATGTTGCACACATAAAACACTGAATATTTTTAATGAAGTCTTGTTGTAATCGTCACACCATTTTTGTATATTTTGTAAAATTGAAACAAAAAAAAAATCAGAGGCATCGTTAATTCACTCAAAACAGAAAATAATTATGTAAAAAGAAAGAAAAAAGAAGAGAACAAACAAATAAAAAAAACACCTGTAGAGTTAAATAAACACCTGTAGATTTTCTGGTATATAATATTTGAAACACCCTAATTCTTTTTAAGTTTCTTCCATGCATAAGGAAACATATGTTTATACAAAAGAAAATCGACAACTTTCTTTTAAATCACGACAATTTGATAATCATTTATTTATACTGATTAATTTTCATAAATAGGTCAACATAAGAAATTTATTTTAATTGTGAAATTTAAAAGTACAAATCTACAAATATTTAACTAATTTTAATTTTTATAACCTCTCCCTCCCCCAACAGAAAAGTCTTTCGTTTTCGTAATAAATTATAATTTCTCTAACTAAAGTAGCCAAATTCATTATTATTTTCTTTCTTCACGACTAAGTTATTAGACGATAAGAAATATATTTAATAATAAAATATGAAAAGATTGCAGTTTGTTTATCAGAAAAATGTTGACGCATAGTCGAGCCCCTCGATGATTATTTCATTATGATGCGGTTATACTTAAATAAATTGTTACCGGCAAAAAAAGTTTTTAAGCTTTTTGTTTTTCAATAGAATTACCTGAACAGTCTTGCTATAACTTGTTTCATTTCGGTATTTCACAACTTTGTTTATTATTTTTTTGCGGTTTTCAAAGTGGGAAACAGAAATTGGGATTTAAAAAGAATTATGAAATTATTTATCATAAATTAATAAATATTTTATTCAATTTCATTTGTTGATTATTATTATATAGATAATTGTTGCTTGAAGAATTGGAAAATTAGATTAGAGTATTTAAGAATATTATAAATATGTATGTATTATATATATACAGTTGCTCACAAAAGTATCCGGCCACCCTACTTGGTTCAAAATATTTAATGTTTTTCACTTCATTTTCAATTAAGTATTTTTTTTAATATTGGCTATAAAAAGCCTTTA
Organism: Empis stercorea; assembly: GCA_949752835.1. Classification (NCBI taxonomy): domain Eukaryota; kingdom Metazoa; phylum Arthropoda; class Insecta; order Diptera; family Empididae; genus Empis; species Empis stercorea. The sequence continues at coordinate 16,998,684 of OX457086.1, forward strand.
CTAATGCACTTTATAATACTAGAAAAACATATTAGAAAAATGAATTAATTATCAGAAAAACTTACATAGCTGTCCCAACTCATAAAACAATTGACACTAAAGTCGGCCACTAAGTGTGTATGCATACGGGGGACTTCCTCAAAGTAAGTTTAGTTACCAGATAGTTTCCAAATAGTGCGCCTTTCGAGAAAAATTGCATTTCCGAATTATGTACTTAATTGTTTGGTTGTCGATTTTTTCTGAAGTATATTTAATTTTGATATTTCTATGATTGGATTATAAATTACAAGACTAAATAATGTTAAAAAATAATAATTATTTGTTTTCTGATATTTAAAACTTAACGTCTAAGTCTAAGATTAATTCTACTGAATAAAAGAAGTGGCCGGATACTTTTGTGAGTAACTGTATATGATATTGAAAGCCTATAAAGGGGTAGGCGGTAGTAGGCCTAGCTAGACAACGTACGACGGTTTAGCCCAGAGAGTGAAATTGATATTACAAATTAATTTACTTTTGCTGACTTTGACTTCAGTTAAACGAAATAATTGCGACAATTTTTCGTAATACATACTATATATAGATTTTAAAAATATTAATAATTATTATGTATTGAAGATTTTAGAATCATTTCATTTTTATTAATTGACTCATTTCTAATTTTCTGTAATCAGCGATTTTTGTATTTTAACTTTTGTATAGATTAAATCGTACTATAATTAAGTTTATTTGGAAAATAATAAATACATAACATAGAAACATATACATACATATATGATAAATGTGTGCAAAACGCGAGAGTTTTTAATATAAGATAATTTATAAATAACATAAAAATATGATTCTGAACTTTCGTTAAATGCCTTATAAGAAAGTTTTCTGATATTTTCTGTCGAACTATGTTCAATTTGATAATATACTAACCATAGGTATCATGATTTTTATAAAGGTAATCTAAGTAAACCAATTCAAATCATAATTTACGAAATATAATTTCACAAAACTTTGGATTTCTACTGATAAGCATAAAAAACTGCGATGATAACATGAAAATATTAAAGGGATTTCCATTTCCTATAATATACAGTGGGCCCAAAAAGTCATCGTACCCTAGTAAAATTTTTAAACAAAGTGGAAAAACCAACAGGTAGAGGTAAAATTAAATGAAAATAATGATAACATTTTACAGAGGCATTTATTAGGTAAATTTACACAAAAAAAATTTTTGGGGTTTTTCCAAGCGGATATTATAAAATTACAGGTTTCCCATGCGGAATTAATCATGGACCGTGTCTTATCTAAAATATCTAAAAAAATATTATTATTAATCCGATAAATAATTTGCAAAAAAATATCTACATCCATTCTTATATTCTCGGTTATATTCTCGGACAACAGTAAATATAACATATTTGGGTCAGATGGAAAAATATTAGTATGCATTTTAGTGCATTTAGATATTTTTTTGCAAATTATTAATCGGTTTAATATTTATCGGATTTTTTTTTTGTTTATGATGTTTGTAGTGCTACTCTAGCATTGTACCCATGTTTTTTTAGTATATCACGAACAGATTGTGGATATAATTTTTTTTTGAGGATTGTTCAATCGTTGAGCATACTTTTGGAGCACTTAACCTAGGTTTATTATAGATAGCCTTTAATACTGAGCTCCCTTCTCGAGCAGTTAGCGTTTTTGGACGACCAGATCTTGCTTTGTTGACTATCGTACTTTCCGTTTTAAAATTTTTAATAACACTTTGAATGGTGGATTTGCTTCGATGTACTATAATTTCCATTTCCTGATATGATTTATCCTTGATGAAGTTGTACAATGAAATTTTTTTCATCAATTGTCAATTGTTTTCCTTTGACACGGTCCATGATTAATTCAGCATGGGAAACTAAATCACTCAAAATAATTTTTCTTTTTTAATTGTTGTAAATTGTCCGCTCAATTAATATTTAACTCTTCCGATTTGAATTCGATGTTAATTACACTGCAAATTGCAAATAACTGTGCCGTACGAAGACTTTTTGGGCATTAATTTTAGCTCTTAGATAATATTAACTGTATTTTTATAATATCCGCGTGAAAACCCCAAAAATGTTTTTGTGTAAATTTACCTAATAAATGCCTCTGTAAAATGTTATCATTATTTTCATTTAATTTTACCTCTACCTGTTGGTTTTTCCACTTTGTTTAAAAAATTTACTAGGGTACGATGACTTTTTGGGCCCACTGTAAATGTCAATTATAAATAATTATTATGATGTGATATTTACTTTGATATATGACAATACTATAGAATTATGTAAGTACACTATATAGAATATTTTGTAATACCTGATATAATGACACAATGAATATAATTGCAAACTAGCAAACATAACAAATTAATTATATACCACGATCCACGTCTAACTAACAAATCTAACTAAAATAACAAAATTACAGTATAAAATAGATTAAATTTCTAAGAAATTTTAATATAAAACTAATTTAATACAAATTATAAATAAATAAAAAAAGTTAGATTGAAAAATGATCATGTAGTTAGTAGCTGTAGCTCGTTAGGTAAATAAACGTAAAAAAATTTATGCGCATTTTATTTTCGCTAGGAAAAAATGTTATTTATAAAAGAAACACGGAAAAAAATTACTCAATCGTTTTTAATCACCTTTTTTCCCATATATAAAATATACAATTTTTATTCGCTCAAGTGATTTTTTTTATTCAACAGAATCTGATGAAGTAACTTTGGTAAATATAAGATTTTGTAATAAATCATAAGAAATATAATAATAATTTTAATTTACTATAATTATATCTATTTGTCTTGAATTTGTTAAAGCAAAAATAAATAAATTGCAATTATTCAATTTGTAATTACATACCTAACATAGGAGCAATTTGAAAAAGTACAAGAAAATTATTATCGTTTTCCTCTAACGAAAATTATGGTTAAAAATACGATAATATGAGAGTTATAACTTTTAGATAAATGTACTCGTACTATTCTCGCAGTTCGATTGGTAATAATAGGAGTTTCTATACCAAAATTAAAATATCGTCAAGATTCAGTAAGTTATATTAAATTTCTTGAACGTTCGTGGTGCTTTGAAGCTTTCACATCTTAGTTAAGAATAAATCTACTTGCTGGTCCAATAAAGATAAAATAGATATATTTCTTTCTCGAGTCTCGAGGATATTCACAGCCTGTTAAAATTAAATACATTGTAGGGTACATATTGTATATATTTTTCTACTATAATATTTTGATATTCATGATTATTTTGGAAAACTTCGTATTTGAAATACGGTCGTATTTGAATATTTGTTATTCTACAAAACGTTCGAAGGGAAAACTGCATTACCGATTCGAAAAATTTTAAATTCTGTAATACTGTCGAATCGAAAAGTGAATCGTTTTTCATATAGTAGACATTCGCTGTAAATTTGTTACTTTTAGAAGATTCAAACTGTAATTAAAAATAATTTAACAAATTTTTTAAACATTTATATATATATTTACCAATTATTTAAATTTTAAAAGTACATATTTAAGAAAAAAACAACAAACAAGAAATAATTTCAAAAATAAATCAATGACCTGAAATTAAATAAGGACATTGCTCGTGGGTTTTCGAAACGTATCTGGTAGACAAATTGGTACAAATTTCAAAAAAAATAGTCGAGACATTTTTATTTACATTAAATTAATGATACAGCTATACGGATGCTCTAATTATATATTTTTATTTCGATTTTGACATTAAAAACTTTAATTTTAATTTTACAAATACGTATTTACGTATTTGAATACGTATGATAATGTAGTTGTTCGATCGTTTTCTAGAATACTACAATTTTGTGAAAGTGAAACGCAAAGTGAAGGGAATCTCAAATACGAAGTTTTCCAAAATAATCATGATTGTAAAAAATTGATAGAATGAATATCGTATGTATTTATAATTGAATATCGTATTTGTATTCTGAAAGTGGTGCCTCAATTCTAATATAGTAAATCTAATATAGTAAAAAAAAACACAAATTTTATAAATATCTACATATACATATTAAATTAAATTCATTATTTTCCAAATTAAAATTATGGAAAATAGTATATTTGATTCCGATAAGACTATAATTAAAAACTATTAAAAGATAATTTGTTCAACATATGTATGTGTTTTCTGAAAATAGATAAAAAGAAAAATCATTAAAAATATATTTATTTATTATGCTAAAAAAAATCTAGTTTATCTAAATTACTTTTTAAAAAAAATCAAGTTTTTAGCTCAAAAAAACTAATACTTAGTTAATACTAAAAATATCCCAGTTGGGCAAGGAATTAATTCAGAAGTAATTCAGAATTAATTCAATTGATTCCGATTTAATTCCACTTTAGATTACCAAAAGGGAAAAGAATTGATTACTTTTACATTGGCATGTCATAGGCAGTAAGGAATTGATTTCTATCTGCATTACCTATCTTCGATTCTGAATCAAATACAAGTAGTTTATTCCGAATAGAAGACATGAAATGCATTCTGAATCAAATACATGAAATTTATTCTGAATGAAAGATATGAAATGCATTCTGAATCAAATACATGTAGTTTATTCCGAATAGAAGATATGAAATGCATTCTGAATCAAAGACATGAAATTTATTCTGAATGAGAAATATGAAATGCATTCTGAATCAAATACATGTATAATTTATTTCAAATCGAAGACACGAAATGTATTATAAATCAAATGTATTATGAATTGATATTGAAATTTACTACTTATTTGTTACACTGACAAGGAAACTTTTTCTTTAAAATATAAATCGATTTTTTTCGAATAATTATATTTTTTCAAAAAAATAAAAAGACTTTGGTTTTTATTTAAAAGAAAAAGTTTCATTGTCAGAATAACATATAAGTAGTAAATTTCAATATCAATTCATAATATATTTGATTTATCAGACATTTCGTGTCTTCGATTTGAAATACATTATACATGTATTTGATTCATAATACATTTCATATTTCTCACTCGAATGTCTTTGATTCGAAATATATTACATGTAAAACAATGCACATTCGAATTATTGAAATAAGATAGAAAAACATAATTGTAATAAAACAAAATATACATTTATTCAAAAATTCATTTATTACAAAAACAAAATTAATTATAAAAAAATATTAATTATAAAAAATATTTAAAATTTAAATATTTAATATTTTATAAAAAATAAATAAAGTTATAAATATTAAATTTTTAAACTTATTATAATTTTTTTTTAAACGCACTTTTATTTCCACAAAATTCCACAAAATTAATTTTTTAAAAACAACTTCACTTATTTAATTTATCTGATCAACTGAAAAGAAAACTCTAAAAATAAACAAATAATATACAAAATATTTTTTCCAGTAAAGATGCATGTTTTTATTAAACTGGACATTAATCATGTTTTGAAATTTTCCATTTCGTAACAAGAATAGTACCTAAACCCCAATTCTTTTCCGCATTACAAGAAATCATATATGGAATCAATTGTTCTTTTCTAGATGACAAGTAATAACATATGGAATCAATTGATTTCTTTCTGCATTACTGGTAATCAATATTAGAATCAATTGATTATGTTCTAGATGACAAGTAATAACATATGGAATCAATTGATTTCTTTCTGCATTACTGGTAATCAATAGTAGAATCAATTGCTTTCTGAGTAATTAATTCTGAATTCCTTCCCGTAGAATCAGTTCTTTTTTTCACAACTGGGATATTTCTTGGAAATACACATACATTTACATATACTTCATTAAATTATTATTATGGTGGGTCAGGTTATTATTTCTATTTTGAAATTTATACTAGGTACTTTTTAAGTAGATATGTATATAAAATGTTTTATCAAATTTTTATATAAACAAAAATATAAATAACAGAAGAAAAAAATTATAACTTTCATTATTATTATTTTTTTTACAAACTTCCTGAACCGAAAACGCAAAAATATTTACGGTCGACAGCAAAACAATTTCTAAAATTGTTTTATAATAAAATAAATTCAAATGAAACACACAAACAAACAAAATTGTTATAATAAAATTCAAAGTAAAATATTATTTTCATATTAATTAAATTTACTAAGAATTTTTGTTTTTTTAGATAATAAATTAAAAGAGATAGAAAATAAATAATATTATAATAAAAATAATAAACGTAGACCACTTTTAGGGATCACCTCGTGTGCAGGGTAAAAAAATGTGCCTGGATATAATAACGCTTTGTTTACATTTAAATAAATGAAACATTAATAAATCAATTTAACATTTTTTCCATTTATAAATCAATCATAAATGTTTATTTAAATTTAAATATCTGTTAAAATCCAGAAAACTATTTTTAGACTGCTTAACATATAAAAGAGCTTTTAAGGCCTGATGAATTGATGAATCAATCCGGCCCACATTATGTAAATTTCAATATATTTTATGCAATAAATACTGTATCTGTAGTTTTTTTGGGTAAACTTGACCAAAAATACATTTTATACTTATAAGCCAAAAAATTATTATTTTTTGAATGATCAATAATCAATTTTCAGAATTTTATGGTGTAATACCAAAATATTTAATTGGAATTATGTATATTGTAGTTGGTCACACACTCACACATTTTTTTTTGGTAATTTTAAAAAATAAATTTTAATTGTAGAAATTTATACTAATTTTAAAATAATTTCTTTGTCACAAATTTAATTACCAAAAATTACATAAACACAGAATGAAATCAGGAAAAAAAATCACTGAAGTTATACTAGTTTGCACATTTTATTACTATATACTTAGATAGCATCGTATAAAAATTTTCGTGTAAAAAAGTTATTAGTAATTTTTATTTACCTACATCATTTTTATATTTAAATAAAAAAATTAATTTTATTCGTTTCAGTTTTGTCTCGTGCCTTTGCTATAATAATTTTACCTCAGCATGATTAGTCACTGTAATTAATTTTGTATCTACCAGCTAAGAAATGCCGGTAAAAAATTATAGATATACCATAATACGCCCACAGTATCTTAATCGCGTGATTCGTGTCTTATTCAGGTTCTGATTGGTTTTTTTTGTTAAATATTCGATGATTAATAAATTAAGAAAATTATCATAAACTTTACGTATTATATTATTAAACAGTTATAACTTCCGGGAAATATGCATTAATTAAAATAAATTTTGGAAAGTTCTTTTTTGGAGATTTTATATGTATGTATTAAGACTATTAAAGTTTTACTGATTTTTAATGATTTAATTTAATTATTGATTTTAATTAAAATAATTAGTTGAAAAGCGATAGTAGTGGTAAAATATTATCATGATTAATAATAGACAGTAAAAGTTTATTCATATACATATTACTATATCTAATGTACATATAACAAACAACTTTCAGCACAGCCTTAACGAAATATTATAAGGAAAAAGTGAAAGGCTGAGGTCATATTACAGCTTAAATTAAGTTAACTAAATAAAAAGCTCTATAGTACATAATTCTTACAATTGAAGTTTTGCTGATATTCTCTATAAAAATTTATTGCTATATTCATATTGAATAGTTTACAGTCAAACTTATGGTCACCATAAACTATACATATAATATTACAATATTACATTAAGATATTTTCTTTTCCTTTTATGATATTAATTGTTTTTTTAACTTTTTTCATCCACTTATCAATCTGTAAAACTAAAAATTATAAGAAAATTGTTTAAAGCAAAATTAATTCATAAATTCGTGAAAATATTTCTTTGAATCTTGCCAAAAAAAAAATACCCTGTATAAGATATTTAAATAAATTTCATTATTTAAAAAAAAATTACTGAAATCCTGAATTCTTAAGATTAATAAATAAATATTCTTTTGAGACTTAATTTACCAATTTCTTCAAAATATGTATTTACTTTTGAAATATGAAATATCAAAAGAAAATAATACCGTATTTAGCTTTATATTTTATTTTATAATATTGTAAAATATCTAAAATTATGGTATTTCCAAAATGATTCATAATTTTTTTTTATCTATTTTTGCCCTTCAGCACTGAAAAAACTAGTTTCTTTTAAAAGTTTATATAAAGCTTTATTTAGTAAAAAAAACTAATTTATTGACATCATATACATTTTATGTTTTAGTTTAGGAGGTTAATAAACTTTCAGTTACTGTTTTCGGGGATGGTAAAGAAAAAAAAAGTTTAAATATAAAAACTTTAGTCTTCAGTTGAATAAAGAAAGAGAAAATGGAATTATAACTTTATATATTATAATGTTCTATCGAAAATTCTATTGGTTACTCTTCTTTATTAAGTAAACTTTTTTTTATTTAAACTTTTATTTAGAATATTTTTCAAAATTTAACCTTTCAAAAAATGTACTAAATTTAATTTAAAACATCAAAGTTCTGCTAAAAATTGTGAAGTAGTTTTTATAACTATAGTAAATTATATAATAATTATACTAAATTTTTCCATTTTTGACAAAGAAATAATTCTTAAAAATATGTTATCTTGAAATATAGAACTTAGTTTTTTAAAAGTTAGTTTACAGAGTACGAAATTGAAGTATGTATGAATGTACATACATAATTTCGCTTTAACTTCTTTCATCTAACAATAATGAACTGAAAAAACTATGCTGAAATCTGTACAGGTTATTACTTTATCACCCATATTTTTATCAGTGAAAACAAATATTTATTTCTGAAATCAAAGTTCACTCTCTAATTCTAGCCAAAAATAAAATGATAGGAGCATAGGAGTAGTTTTTATTTATTTATTCCCAACACTATAGCGTAGCTAAAAATTTTTATGAATCATTATTTTTCCATCGCTATTCAAATTTATATATTTTAAATACATACTTAAACATCTCCTACATTCGTTTTTGAAATCTGTAAATTTTTTTTGTATATATAAAAATAAGGAAATTGTTTCTTTATAATTTTCCAAAATATTTTCCAATTATAAGTATTTTTCATTAGAATTTTACCAATTAATTTTTCTTGCTTTCTTTCCAAATAAAATTATGTATAGTGAATAGAGCTATAAGTGAGTAAGGTCATGAATATATTTTTTTATAATTTTTTCGCAAGAAATATTTGTTAGTAATTAAAGTACCTATATGTATATGTATGTACCTACACTTAAACACAAAAATTTATAGAATTATAATTAATTATAAATAAAGAAAAAATAAAATAAAATTAAATTATTTAAAATTTAAAGTATCAACCGAAATATAGTGAAAAATATTACATTTTTGTACACCAATTTGTGTTGGTTAGGTTTGGATGTGCGCTATGTGCAAAATGTCGTGTTTCGAAAAATTTTGTCATCGATTTTTCAAAATTTCAGAGAATTCTTTTATTTTTAAATTTAATGCAAAATAATTTTTCATATAAACTAATAATAGAAAGGAAATTAATTTGACTCATTAGAAGTTTTTAAAATAGACAAACTACATATATATAAAAAATGTTGGCAAATGATGTGATATAAAAATTATATTGCAAATTTCGTAGAATTTAAATTGTCTTTATATTCCATTTTTCGATATCTAAATAATGAAAATTGAATAATTTTAATTAATAAAAAGGAAAAAGTCAACATTAATTAGTTATAGAAATATTATATTCACACATATTATGTACATATAATTCTTATTTGGGTATTGTTATGCCTTGGTTATGCTATCCTAAAAAATATTTCCTTTGACTTTATAACACTGTGTTTAAATTTAAAGTTTTCATATTTCCAAGAATATTAATTACATTTATTTGTTGGTATATAAATCAAAGACATTTTTTTTTTAAATAATTTTCCATCAGAAAAATATAATTCGCAATATATTTAATGATTCAGAGAATTTCTATATAAATTTTTTGTGACTTTACCACGAATTTTTTAAATTAATTTTTATTTTTAAAGGGGGGACTTTTAAAAAATTAGGTTAAATTAAAATTTATTGGTTAAAAATTTCTGCAAAAACCAATTTTGTAGAAAAAAATTATGGAATTTGATTAAATCGGAGCAGATCTTTTTATATGAGAAATGACCATGAAATAAAAACCGACACAAAAATGGATCAGCAGACAGTCAAAAATTTTGGGGCCTTTATTTTTTCTAATTCAAGATTTTTTTTAATCGTTTTCTTTGTCCTTTTTTGTGTTAGCTTCATTTTTTTTTTGTAGATTTCCAATTTTTGCAGACACTTTTATATTCTTAGATTATAAATCAAACCGTCAATTAAATTATAAATTTTTGGCTAATATAAAGAAATCCATAAATCCGTAAACAAAATGGAGGGTGTTCGTATTTACCAAATGAATTTTTTTTACTCGAATTAGATTTTGTATAAAAACAATTAAATTTGGCACATGTTGAGAGCACAAAATATGTACATACATATAAAGTTTGTTCATTTACTTTACATCCTTCCCAATAATATTTTCAATCATTTTTAAAATATTTTCTTGATTACAAATTTGAAGGCTTATTATATACTTATTATAATATGTATCTCTTGCAATAGTAAAATCTAAGAAAATAAGTGTATATATATGTGTATAATTGTATGTATAAGAAAATAAGTGTCCTTAAATGAATAATTTCTAATCAACTTAACTTAGTAATAATATTCTATATATTTTTTTTAGTATAAATTTACATTCAATCTAAACCTCAAAAAATAACAAAAAAAAAAAAAGGCTCAGACCTCCAATTATTTTAAAACTCCATTCTGTTTAAAAGAATAAATTTTGCTTTCGGATTCTTTCCTTTTTTCCTCCAAAAATGAGATTTAACAAATTTCATAATCATAAAATCAGCAAGAACAACAGAACTAAATACATACTTAAATCTACAATGCGCTCCACTAATAATCCACGAAAAAAAGTAAAGGCACAACCATACATCAGACAAAGAGATTCCGAAGTTTTTTTTGAATGATTCACACAAAATTCACAACTGTTTGATTTCCAAAACAAAAAATATTTTTATGGTCTTTGCGTTGTTGCTTCTTTTATTAAAAGTTTCTTGGAATTATCAAATAAATATTTCATTTTAAAACAAAAGAAATATTTTTATCCTTTTTGAATATCCAAAAAACGAAAACTTATAAAAATGCAAATCTCATTAATTTGTTCCAGTCGAAAAAAAAATGATTTTTTTTAAATATGTTGTGACTGATCAAAAATTGAATTTGAAATTTTTCACAATCTTGTTAATATTTTTAAATTCCTTTTTAATTTTTTAGGGAGTTTTGTTATAAAAAAAATCCCTTATGTTAAGCTTAACAATAAAAACCAGTTATTTCACATATTGATCGACTCACAAATGGAAAGCTTGAATTATTGAGGTAGGCGGTGTTATTCACATTTTGCCAAAACATGTTTTTCCGAATGTAATTATTTAATTAGTAAATATAGTAAAATGAAGTCTGACTACTCGTTGAAAAGGTAATTACGAGTACAATACGATTCCAGTAAACATATACCATGTTTTCATGCACGGAGTTGAGTTGAGTTATCGTTCAGTTGAAAAAAATCAAATTTCAACCCCAGTCGTTTCCATGCACGGAGTTGAGTTGAGTTATCGTTCAGTTGAAAAAAATCAAATTTCAACCCCAGTCGTTTCCATCCAAAAACTCGAGTTGAGTTGAACTGACAATTCTGGCAACACGATATAAAACAGGTTTTTTTTTCATAATAATTGAATTTATGTCATTAATTTTAATATATTTTTCTCCTCCATTACCCCATTACTGATATTAAAATTTTTACTTCATCGCCACCCACTCCAAAAAAGCATTCCGATGCCATTATTATTAAAAAATAATAATTTTTTGTTCATTTACACATACAAAGATATAAAATGTCAATTTACTAATACAATGACATAACTCAACTCAATCCCACTAGTTTCGTGGAGTTGAAATGGATTTAACGAAATCTCAACTCAACTCGTGTTTCCATGGGGTTCAACTCGAGTTGAACTCGAGTTCAACTCGTCATGGAAACAAGGTAATATAGGCGTTGAAACCCAAAATATATTAAATTTTTATATCTTAAATCATTTGTGGCAATGAGAAGTTTGCATAACACTATATAGTAATTAAATAATAATGCTATAGTAATTATAGTAATATAGTAAATAACAAATTTGCATAGCACTTTAGCGCGACATTTTTTACAAATTTTTCTTTACTTTAATAATTTAATAAAATAATAATATAATAATATAATATAATAAAATAATAACATTTACATTAATATATAAATAATTGTAGTTGTTACTGATTGACTACTTATAATTTTCCAATTAAAGGATCAAAATGTATTTATTATATACGTGTACATAACATTGTTATTTTTTTTGTTTCAGGTTTAAAGATGGCAAATCGTATCCATGGTCATCAAAAGATTCTTCGTTAATACTATTTCCAGAAGCATCTAATCAAACGATATATACACGTAGAGTCCAATTAACTGATGCGGGCAATTACACGTGCGTTTTACGAAATGATACACATATTATAACACAACATATAACATTGCAAGTTGAAGGTAAATTTTTAATTTTTTGTCCAAGGATTATCCTTAATAATTATACGATATGTAATTAAATATATTAAATTGTGATTTAATTAAGTTAATGATATCCTTACGAAAAATTCTCTATGTAGTATATCAGTAGTATTGTATAGTATCATATTAATTGAAAGTTGAAATAGTCGCATTGGTGATGCCTACATATTATATACATATACGTTCTTTCTTGTATCATGACTTTATTTGTAAATATTAAGCTCATTTGTCGAAAATTAAAAGTTATTTGGTGTTACCCCGGGAGAGCAAGGATGAAAACGAAACATACATATGTACATACATCGGAAGGCGATGTCTTTTTCTGCAGAGTTTTATCATTGTATTTATATTCAATGTAATAAAACCATTGTATTTATATAGAGAATATAAATACAATGGTTTTATTAACAAATTAGTTATATACTTATATACATATGTATATCCCTTTTGTAATATTTCTTTTGGGTAAATCAGAAATTTGCCAATAAAAATAAAATACATAATGTAACATAAAAATATATCTTAGAATTTTTTTATTATCTTTTTACACGTGTCAGACAAAATATTATGTTCGTTCACATATATATAGCTAGGCTAGCTAAATGTTGTTATTCGATTTATATTTATATTATATATTTATTTGAAATTGAAAAATTATTTTCCACGAAATGCAACAACAACAAAATATAATAAAAATAATAAAATCAATTAAATTGAATATCCTTTTTATAATAAATTTCCTGGGATCCTTTTTATACAAAAAAAAACAAATTCAGCGAATTATTCAAGAATTTTTCAGTTGTTAGAAGTACATACTACAATATACGCGTACTGTCCAGATATAATAAAATAAAAATGTTACCAATGTTTGAGGATAAAATAAATTTTATATCTAGTTAAATTAATTAATTAATCATATATTGCTTCATATATTGAAAATATATGAAGCTTTGTGGCGCGGTCTAAATTTCGAAAATTTTTTTTTCGAGATTTTGATTTTTCTGGACGTTTTAGATGTCAAGGAATCAGAATCAGCAAAAAAAAAATCCGTGTCCGCCGTACGCCGTACGCCGTACGCAAAGTAAAAATACACTTTTTTAAACGCTTAGAAATAGTATAAGCACTCGTGCGATTTGTACAAAAATTGCAACATATATAAAGTAAGGATGGAAATTTATGTGTATGGTATCCTTTTTTAAATCGTTTCCCTGCAACCCCCCCTAGCGGAGCGTTGAAAATGCACAATTTTGTGCACTTCAAAAAAATACCCCTAAATATAGTCGGATCTTTACATTGTTTCACAGATATATGTATAGACGCCATATAAAGAAGATTGTAAAAATTTGGAGCCCTAGGTCCTCGCCCCCCTATTTTATAGTAATATTAAAACAAAAATTTTGAAATTTGAAATGCCTATAAAACCGGTTTGATTTTATATAAAACATTGTTACTTCTAACATAGATGCAGCAGGTAAGTGCATTTCGATTTCATATAAAAAATTTACCCCCCACCTTCTTTAAGTGGGTGAGGGGGCTTATGTATGAAATAAGCTACATACCTTGAGCGGGGAAATTAATTGAAAAAATGAGAAACTATATTCTTAAATATACTATGTTACACATTGTGCATAAAAATCAGCTTCGTACCTTTACCCCTCTGGATTTTACAGGTGAAAGAATTTTTATGGGACTACTAAAATTGAATTTTTGGTATTTAAAATGACTATAAAATAAGCCGCATTTCAGATAGGGTCTTATATCTTGTAGGTTTGGTATAATAGATTGGTATCTTTCGAAACCATTCAAAAAATTTACCCCTTTCCCTTTTATTATGGGTGAGGGGGTAATTTTATGAAAGAGGCTGCAGCACCTCAGCGGGGGACTGTATTGAAAAAATGAGATATTATTTTCTTAAAAATACTATCTTACAACTTGTGCCAAAAATTTATTTCCCTACCTGCAACCCCCTCTAAGCTACATCACTTAGAAATGTTACATTTCAAAATTTATTATATAGTTTATGAAATTGAATTTTTTGAACTTAAAATGACTATAAAATAAGCCGCATTTCAGATAGGGTCTTATATCTTGTAGGTTTGGTATAATAGATTGGTATCTTTCGAAACCATTCAAAAAATTTACCCCTTTCCCTTTTATTATGGGTGAGGGGGTAATTTTATGAAAGAGGCTGCAGCACCTCAGCGGGGGACTGGATTGAAAAAATGAGAAATTATTTTCTTAAAAATACTATCTTACAACTTGTGCCAAAAATTTATTTCCCTACCTGCAACCCCCTCTAAGCTACATCACTTAGAAATGTTACATTTCAAAATTTATTATATGGTTTATGAAAATTGAATATTTGGATTTAAAATGACTATAAAATAAGCCGCATTTCAGATAGGGTCCTATATCTTGTAAGTTAGGTATAATAGGTTGGTGTCTTTCGAAATCATTCAAAAATTTTCACCCGTTTCCCTTTTCATATGGGTGAGGGGGTATATCTATTAAACAGGCTGCAACACCTCGGCGGGGGACTGGATTGAAAAAATGAGAAATTATTTTCTCAAAAATACACACCTACACCTTGTATACAAAATTGAGACACGTACCTTCAACCCTCTTCATTTTACAGGGGCAAAAATTGAATAAAAACATATGTATATTACATTTCGAGTATTTAGTATATATACATATATAGTATTACAAATTCGAGTACTTATTTATAAAAACTTGATTGTAATTTTAAATTATACCACACTAGTAGATTTGTAAAAATCATAATTTTTATTTAATTCTTCGTTTTCACTAAATCCTAGGTAGATCAAAAGGGTATATGAAGCACTCTTCCAAATTGGCAGCTTTTTTTTATTTGCTAGACAAAACTGTAATCTAATGATTAATAAACAAAACTTTAATTTTCATTATATGCAATATAAATTAATTTTTGTGTATAAATTCAGACTTTTACTGCAAATTATTAATTCACCTGCAAACTAAAATCCATTAACATTTTTGCAAATTATACATAAACACTGAGAAACAATCGTTCGTTGGCATATGCAGAAATTCAGAGTATAATACCATTTTTAATTTTTTGAAAATTTACAATGCATTTTAGTCAAAATGAAGTTAACCTTTTATTGATTTGTAGTTAATAACTTTGGCATTGGTTAGAATTTAAATTACTACCCTATAATGTAATAAATTCTAAGAATATTTTGAAATACGAAGAAAATATGGCTTAACCTCATAACAATAAAATTGTTTTTCACTGTAAATAATGATATAATTATATTTCCTTTTTTAAGTCCTTTAAGCTTTAACTAACTACGATTCCTTATTTATACATAACAATGGGAAAAATTTTCTACGAAAAATGAATTTTATCATTTATATTATTTTTTCCTTTTTTCTTGTTAAATTTCGTCAATATAACAAATTAATTTGAAATTATTCACATGTAATATATATATGTACATATATGTATGTATATGTATATTATATATACATTACATAAAAATGTTGTATATAGAATTAAATTAAAAATTACGTTTTCCCAAAAAATTCGTAGAATAAAAAAATGTACTTTATAAAAAAAATCAGATCAATAAATTTCATAAAACAATTTTTTTTTCTGGTAGCAGATTATTCAGATTTCGTGGTAATATTGTTTTTTTTTTCATAAAATTTCTATATTAAACTTTTTAACCGAAACATTCATAAATTTAATATAAAAAAAAATTGCAATTTGAAATTTCTATTTGTTTTTTTGTCAAGCACCTAAAGTTATGTTAAACACAAAATATTATATTTACAAAAAGAATTTCTTTTATTTGTAATTTAATAAGTATTTGAATAATTTTTATTTATTATTTTTTATATTATAAACTCTCAGTGATATTCCTTTTTTGTTCAAATAACTACATGTAGGATGGGGACTCGTTTGTACATAAATATATAAAATCATTTAGATTTAGAACTAAAAATAATAAAATACTAGGTATATTAATATCAGTGGCGTAGTATGAATAATAACATTTGCCTAGAAACCATTTTTATAATGTAGGAAATTTTATTATATAATATACTTTTGGTATAAATGGTTATAATTTCTGAGAAAATCTATAAATAAGATCAAATATAAATATCTTATATATAAGATTTTGTTTAAATTTTGGTTTATACAAGGGTAAAAATATAATGTTGTTGTTGATTAATACAATTCATACGTCTAACTAACGTCTAAATCTAAATCATTGATTATTATACTCTAAAACCAAAGCCGTATATATAATATATACGGCTTCGCTAATACGTCATAGAGTTATGACAGAACTTTGCAATAATATCGATTAGAAATAAGCATTTTGTAGCTATAGCATACATTCCTTTATTATAGATATAGACTAGACAATTTTTTTGTCAAATTTATTACTTCTTTATAGCCAAATATTCTATATAAAGTTTTTTTAGTTGGCTACAATTTTTTTTCTAGTTTAAAATATCGTTTTGCAAAAGCACAGAAAATATTGTCAATATGTATATGTAAATAATTTACCTATCGTACACCTTAATTTCAATTTTATATCAAATCAAAGTTATTTCTTAGAATTATTTGAAGGTTACATTCTTCGAAAGATTTAATAAAATCTTCTAAATTCTAGAAAATAATATTGAAAAGATTTTATATATTTGAAAATATTGAATTTTATAATAGAAATAAATAAATTATGTATGGTACATTATGTAAAAAAATATTTAATAAAATTTATATGAAACATGGATAAATATATATTTAAAATAAAATTTTAATATTTTAAAGTTTAATCTAGGTATACTTACTAAGTAAGTACTCAGTTAAAAAAAACGATTTTATATAGAAAATTTTACTAGGGGCAAATTTTTTTCCTTAGATTTTACTTATACATATTCACATGACATGACTTATATGTTATAGTTATATCATAAATTTAATTTTCATGGCCTCAAACCTTATTTATATAACTATTATTTTATAATTAAAAATTTTCCAAACAAATAATATAACTAATATGTATATCTAATCCATTCGATTCGATATAGAATATTAATAATTTATTAAAAAAGAATATAATAAAATTATTATTTTTGTCATATGATAATCTCAACATTAATTTATAAATTTAATTGGATTTTATAATATGTATATATTTATATAATTACAGGAAATAATCCAGATATGCCACTGCCAATATTTTCACCACATGATAAATATGTTGAATTAGAGAATCCAGCTCGGTTTTATTGTGCAGCATTTGTTGGCAAAGTTAGTTTACCAGATGCTAGAAATGAAATATCTTGGTGGAAAATATTAAATAATGGTGAAAAAATTGAAGCTGAAGGTTCACAAGTTCAAATATCAAGGTAAATTATATAAAAAAAAAATTTCTTCTAAGTATATAATGAAATTAATATAATTAATTTTCATTTTACCATAATTTAATATTTACCTATTATATTTTTTTTTTAATTTGTAGGGAAAATGGACAAATTGTTGGATCGTATTTTGATATAACAAATGTTCAAATTCATAATTACGGACGATATGAATGTCGTATTCAAATGGGTGATGCTTCACATAAATTAGAAATGTATGCTGAATTGTATGGGGCACCAATAAAAGCTGTTAATGATGAAACAATAATATTTGGTATATTAGCTGGTGTATTAGCTTGTATACTTACATTAATAATATTATATTTTTTATCAAAATTTTTTCATAATAATAAAATAATTAATAATAATAATTGTCAAGCATTAATGAAAGCGGAAAGACATGATAACTTTAATATACCACCACGGTGTGTCTAAAATAATATAGAATTTTGTATAATTTTAAGTTTTATAAGAAAAAAAAGCATCCTCAATAATATTATTATTTCTCTCAGAATTATTTTTAATAAAATATTTGAATTTCTAATAATAGGAGTAATTTTTTTTTTGTATAATTTTTGATATTTTTAAATACATTAATTGCTTAAAAATAATTCAGTTATTAAAAATAATAAAATGTAAAGATTTTGATATAGAAATATATATCCGAGAAAAGTCAACTATAAACGAGCAATTTTTTTAAAGTAGTAACTGTATCTACAACCGAGTAATTAATTACCTATATTTAAAATTCATTTATAAATTGATACATTATACTATCTCCTTAGCATCCGTTCGCAACATTTTCTATTTATCCAAATATTAAGTTCCGTTTACTATAAAAATTTAATATATATATGCATTTATTTATATGATTATTATTTGAAAAATTATAAATGTGAATGAAAAAATATTGTACTTTAAATATTTTAGTTAGTTTACATAAAATAATATTTATAAATTCTCTTACTAGTATTAATTATATTATTTTTTTTATTAAGTTTTAAATTATACAATTTAATTTAATTTTTTAATAAAAGCTTGTAATAATTATTGTAAATATTTATAAAACTAAAAAAAAATTATTAAAAGTAAAGGAAAGAAATTTTTTTTTTAAATTTATAAACTTTAATTACAATATTAAAATTTCTTCTTTTTTATATATATATATATATAATAAAATATGATATTATTATGGTATATAAAATTTTTAAAACGAAATAGTAGTAAGTTTCAATATACATGAATGAAATTGTTAATTTGAATAGTAACATATTTCAGATGTATAGAAGTGAATAAAATAATATAAATAAAAAACCCTACTACCATTATTAATAATTAATTAACAATTTAATGGAGCAAATTCCTATTTAAATTATGGTGTGTAGTTCAGTGAGCTTCTTGATGTGAGCTTCTGGTTAAATAAATTTTATTGAATTTTTTATGAAAAAAAAATGTTACAACAATTTTTTTTTTAATATTATATAAATTTAATATTTGTGCTGTGAGCATTTAATAAGATTTATTTTTTATTATTATTTTTAAGAATTAATGAAGAAAAATATGATTTTTTTTTAAATACACATTTATATATATTTCGGTTTTAAATTAATTATTTTTGTATTTATTTATTTAATTTTTATTTGGAACAAATTCTAAAAAAAAAATTCATAATGTTGATATATATATGAGAAAGTAGGTAAAAAAAAATGATTTTTTAATGAAAAAAAAAAAATATATATATATATTTAATAAAAATTAAATGTAATATATCAATCATTTTTAAATAGAAATAATTATAAAATTTTTAAATTTAAAATTTTTAAGAAATATAAATTAAATTAAAATAATGATAAACCAAGGTATTTATAGTTTTATAGCTTCCCAAAAAAATTATAAATTTATTTTCTCCAAAAATCTAAGAAAATTAATGTTGTAATGAAAATAAAAATAATAAATTTTGAAAATACATTATTGATGGTAAAGAAATAATATAAAATGTCTTTTTATTCGAACACGAAGGAAAAGAATTTATTTCAAATAGATTTGTGTAACATTTTTGAAATGGCCGGAATGAATTTATTTGATATAGAAGTAGCCTTTTCTATAGTATAAAAATCAGGATAAATTTATTTACATATTTTCTATAAGTTTTTTTTTTTATTATATATTTTTCAAATTTAGTATTTTGTATTTATGTCGAATACTCGGAATAGTATGTCGAATACTCGGAATAGTACTGCCAATATATCATCATTACTACCCATACCCATACCTGAAATAATACCAAAAAAAAGTATTTTAAAAAAACATATTACTGAACCAGGATTAAACAAAGATAAAAAGATCACATTTGATGAACAAAATATATTACAAACTCAATTACAGGAAAAAAAAAGACAGAAATCATTTTTTGATAGACGTCATCTAATGCGTATAGCTGAATTTTTTTTAGCCAAAAAAGCTTCCAAAGAAGTTTCCAAGGAAGAAATTTAAATAAGTTATTCTCTTCATAATTAATATAATGTATATATGTATATACGTATATACGAAATGGTTAATTAAAGGAATTAGGATTATGTCTAAGAATATTTTTTATTTTAATTTTTCAAGTCAGTCGGGTACAAGGACAAGCAAAAAAAAAAAAATTGTTGCTGCCCATTTACTAAAACAAATATGATTCGAAATGGGAAATTTTGAAGTTTTGAACTTTTGAATGATGAAAATTCTTCAGATTTTAAAGATTCTAAATCAAATTTTATTTAAATAAAAATATAATTAAGAATGAAAATCTCAATGGCATAATCTAAATATAAATTAAATTATTAAATAAAATAACACTACTATTTTTTAGTATTTATATATTTTTTTTTTACATATTTTTATTCTATTCTTTCTCATTTTCATCCTTATCATTATTTTGTTGTCCCAATTTTTTTGCTGTTTTATATTCTGTTGATGCCATAAGATAACGTTTAGTACGAAATATTTTATGTCTATCATTTTCATCTTCTTCTTCGGCACGATTTGCCAATTCTTTTGCCGCTTTAAATTCTGAATGATATATTTCTCTACGTTTTCGTAAAAACTCTTGACGTCTTTCCTCATTCTCTTCTTCTTCTTCAACTTCAACTTTTAATTGTAATAATTTTTGAGATAATAAATTTGTATCTAGTTCTTCTTCTTCTTCAGTTGGATATGAATATGGTGTATCTGGTTCATCAATAATATCATAACCATAATCTTTGTCAATTGGATGAAATGTGGCACGTACATTTTCTTCATCAAATGTTAATGTTCTAGATTTTATTTGTCCAGATGATTTAATACTAGCAGTTTTTTTTAATATACTTTTTATTGGACGATCAGCATATGTTGCAGATAGATTACTATTAATACTAGATTTCTTCGACATTTTTTGTTGTCACTATTATTATTATTTTATGACAGAGAAAAATCCTGAAATTAATAAATGATTACTTGATTTTTCTTAAGGTACAAAAAAAAACTTTCTCGGTTTTAATAAAGTATTAAATATATTTATTTTTTAATAAAAATAAAACTTCTTTTTTTAATTGTTACCTCAAGAATTTCTGTAAATTCAATTTAATTATAAATATGTGCCTATATATTCGAAATTTTAAACAAAATTTTTATTAAAAAAAATCAAATAACATTTTATTCCAAAAAAAAATCTATAAATTTTATAAATATGCCCCCGCCGTAAATCGAAATTAGAAAAATTTAATGTAAAATTTCCTATGTAACAATATCGATTTTAAAGCTATTTATTATAGAAAAAAATACAAATTAAATATATTATAATAAATTTATATTAATTCATCATTGAAACATTTTTTTACTTTCTTTGTGTAAATTGGAGTAAATAACAAAATTGCTTTCCATGCTAGTTTATATAATAACAAAAAATATAATACAAATGAGAATTTTTAATAAATTTTAATTTGTTTGAAAAAATTGAAAAAAATTTCGTTTTTTTTTTAAATCATTAATTTTATTCTTCTTTTTTTATTCTAACTATTATTCCCCCAACCAAAAAGTGGGGAGGCAAGTAATAAATATGTTAGAGAAAAAAATAGTCGTCCTATCCGTTAATTTTATACAATAAAATTTAAAATCATTGACTAGATACGAACTAAAAAAATTTATATCAATTTAATATGTTGGCATTAGAGTGAATTTTAATAAAATTATGGAAAGTTTTCTTTAGTTTTTGTTATTAGAATTACTTATTATAAATATTTTTTTCCTATTTAAATTAATTTAAAATGTATGGAAATTCTATATTCTTTTTTTTATAGTTTCAATGTATAAGGTACCCAAAAAAAATAAATTATTAATATTTTTTTAAGGATATACTACTTAAAAAATTATTTAATATTATGTTTTCTGGTTAGCTGTAATTGATTTGTGATCACTCTTTTCTTGTTCGGATAACCAAGCCATCTAAAAAATATATAAAACGAAAAATCATGAATAAATTGATAATAATAAATGAAATAATAATATACGGTACCTTTTGTTTATGTTGTTGGGCAGCTGCTAAAGCAGCATCAATAACCATTTTTTCTGTTAATACACCATTCTCTGATGCATAAACAGCTGCTTGCCAAGATACACCTAATTTAGATATTTCACGGCCAGACATACCTTCACACATTTTAGCCATTTTACTACAAATAGCACCATAATCAAATTGTTCCAATTTAAATCGCCTAAAAAATATATATACAAATTTGTAATAAAAAAAATCTTATTTAATTGAACAAAATTACTTTGCTCCTTCTGCAGCTGGTTGTAATACAAATTTATCAAAATATAACCTTATTAAACGTTCTCTTTCCTCAAGACCTGGTAATGTAAATTCAATCATTTCATCTAAACGATCATTTAACGCATAATCAAATTGTTCTGGTGTATTACTAGCCAATACTAACATAAATTTTGGATTTTGTTCACTTGTACGATATAAAAATGCATTTAATGATGATCTTAAATCTTCTGATATTTTTTCAGATGAACGTTTACGTAAAAATGCATCAGCCTCATCTACAAATAATAATAAACCACGGCGTGATGTATTTGCCCAGTCAAAAACTTTATGAATAGCTGTAACACCATCTTTACCCATTGGTGCTACATCACCACCAGTCATAATTGCATAATCCATACCGGAATGTTGTGCTAATTTCTTTGCAAACATTGTTTTACCAGTACCTGGTGGACCATGCATTAAAATATTACGATATAAACCGTGATTATTACGTGTATTTTTTGTAGCAATTGCAATATCACGTAAACGTTCTTCTAATTTTGGATTTAAAATAACACCCTGTTTTTAATGAAGACAAAATAAAATAAGAAAGTTATTTTTATGTAAAAAAAAATTTCTAAAGATATAAATTACTTGAAGAGCATCTGCTGGTTTTGATTTTAATTTTTGTATATATTTAATTGGATGCCGGAAAGCATCTAATAAAGCAAATCTTGATGTTTCACCAACTAGTGATGGTTTACCAATTCGCGCCTCAACATATCGCGCTGTGACACCTGTAGCACCTTTAGCAGAATAAACACCTAATGCCAATAAAGATAAACCTCCAGCAGCAGTTAAAACTTTGTCCCAATCAGTTAGCATTGCATGGGCTCCAGCACCTAAGACTGTACCAGCAGTCCTAATAAAATTATTAATTTAATTAAAAAATAATAATAGTTAAATGAAAATACTTTATTCCTTCCAGTACTGTAACACGATGTTCTTGTGCTTTTAATCTAATTTGTTCTAGTGTTAAATCCCGATTTTCTCGATCTACTTTTGCTTTTGCTCTTAATTCATGTTCTAATAATTTAAGACGATTTTTTTCTTTCATTTCAATTTCATGTTCAATTGTTTGTCTTCGCATTGCTTCTTGACGAGCTACACTATCTTCTTGTCTTTTAATAGGATAATATTAAAAATGCATGTAAATATTTCTATACATAAAAAGTATTAATATATTTCTATACTTCTTCAAGTTATCTTCTTGAGCTTTTTGTTGTTGAGATAATTGATCCTCATATCGGCGTCTGGCCAATTGATCTTGATACTGAGCACGTTGCTGTTGTTGTTTTGTTTCTTCCTATAAGAAAATTGTGAAATTGTAATATATTCAAAACTATTTTTTTCTTAGTTTTACAATTAAAGTTTTCCTCTTTTCCTCGTGATCAATTCTTCTTTGTTCGACTTTGGCCTGTTCTACATGAGCTTCGTATTCTTTAACTTTAGCTGCGTACTCTTGTTGTCTAGTTCCTTCTTGCATTTTAGATAATTCTAAAGCTTCTCTTGCATGTCCTGCAATAAAATTATAAATAAGATTAATTCAAATAAATATTAAAAACATTAATTTTAGTTAGCACGATTACGCAATTCAAAAATTAATTGCTATATCATCATTTTACTTACTTGAACGTTCTAATGTTTTTGCAGCTTCTGCTGCACGTTCTAATGCGGATGAGTCGAAACGATAAGCTTCCATGGCTTTCTTTTCCGCCTTTGTTAAACCAGGATCACCCGACACACTTCCAGCTGTTGTACCACCAGATTCACCACCACTGAGATCCTGGGGTATTTGTGTTTTTGATCTTGAACCAAATATCCACGACATTTCCGTTGGAAAATAGCAATTTAATTATTTATTATAACAATATTTTAATATAGAATTAAAATTTATTCAGTTTTTCTGAAATAGAACAAATTAAAAACGTGCAACTTCAAATTTCCTCCACTATCTCTCGACCGCTCAGATGTCAAAATAAAATGTGTTGAATTTGTATGTAATGCCAATACTGAATTTTATTAGGTTAGGTTTATTTCTTTCAGTATTGCTAAAGTAGAAAAATTATTGATGAACAAAAGATCGAGATTGAATTGGAATTGGGATTGGATTGAACATTGTGGCTGTTTATACACGCCTGCCTAGGAGCGACTTGATATACTTTTTGTGATTAGATGCGCCTTCCTCACCCAATTTTTTCATTTAAAATTCAACAATTTCAAAATGGCCGAAACTGAATTTTAGGGAAAAGATCGTACCTGGGGAGTTTATTGAGGAACATTTTGGTATTGAAATATGTTAAGTTTGACATTCGTAAATTGAAAAAAATCATTTTGATTTTGAATGCTAGAGTTGTAACTTGTAACTCTTAATGAGCCACGAAGCGCATAATCGTAGAGTTACAAGTATTAATAAATCTAAGTTTTACTACATATTCGTAAATACAAATATTTAACTAATCATGAATTTGAATTAATTTCATTGTAGAGTCAAGTATAATATTTTACATTTTAATTGAGTTTAGATAATTAATACTATGTATAATAAATATAATATATTTGTTTCTATGTATATTATACATGGTATAAATTATCTAAAATTATGTAAAATATTATACTTGACTACAAGTATAACTTTCAGCTATGATGCTTGCCAAATTTGTGGTTCCTCGAATAATGCGATCGACGTATCCATCACTGTTTTCAATATAAAAAAATATTAAATATAATTTAATTTAATATTATTTTAATATTTGTTTTATAAAAACATATCACAAAATTCTTAATTCCTCCTCTGTTTCTTAATTCCTCCTCTTTAATTATATATTTCATTAATATTCAGTATTAATATTAATATTAATATTTATTTGCTCTATATTTTTTCCGTGAAACATAGAAAATTTATTATATAAATATTTATATAATATTTTATATACATATTTATTGTCTATATTATTATATGTATAATAATATAGAGACAGATTTAAAAAAATTAAGGACAGAGAGATATATATATTTATCCTGATTTTTTTTATATTCCGAAAATAAAAAACCTGAAAATTATTAGTTTTGATTTATCATTACGATTATAAAATCTATGAAATCTCTATTAGATATGAAATCTATTTTATTTGTTTTTATATAAATATTTCTCTATTTGTATTAAGCAATTATTACATTTTTATTATATTATTCTAATTTTATTTTATAATACATAGTTATAAATTAGTTTTCTATATATGACTCAATTGAAGTTTTGATATTACGATATAGAAAGATAAGATAATACTTCATAGTTCAACATTTAAAAGAAGAAAGAAGGATTAATTCATTTTAAACAAAGTTAGAAAGGTCAATTTTTTTACTATTTTCCATCTTTCTATAATATTTTATTTTCCTTTGTATAACAAAAATGAAAAAGGAAATTAAGGCCAAACAAATAAAGTCCAATAAATATATAAGTATTACGATAATAATTTTGAAATCCTTCTTTTATCTTTATATAAATATAAAAATATAATTTTTTTTTAGAAAAAGATATAATAATTATCTGCTTTTAAAATCATTTGTAAAAAAATAATAATTAGAAATAATGGAAAATATTTCACTAATAAAAATATTGTTTATATTTTCCACAATTACTAATTTATTTATATTTTCTTCCGGAGATGTTGCTTGTTCGGCAGTTTGAAAATTATGGTCAATGAAAAATATTTTCTTCCGGAGATGTTACTCGTCCAGCAGTTTGAAAATAATAATAAATTTTTGACAAAAAAGGAATTATGGAAACTTGAAACAAATGGAGAGGAACGGGGCAACAGAAAAAATTTCTAAATTTTTTGAACTTTTTTTACCTCTGCCCGCACTTACCTCTCTTCTACGAAAATGGTTCAGGCAGTCGCCTGGGCAGGCGTGTATAAACAGCCACATAGAAATGGGATTATATATCGTAAGACCTCTCCCTAAACTAAAGGCTGAATTTCATTACAAAATTTTTCGATTTTCATCACAAAAAACTTGAAGTCGTCGACCAGAACTACATATATATTAGTTGTGTGATAGAGAGATAAGATCATCTTTTTTAAAAAAATTATTTGGCATTCATATTTTTTTAATGTAAATAATTTGACAATCACATCTTTTTATAGTATAAAATTTGACATTGGGGTCTTTTCATAGCAAAGTATGTCGGCTGAGATACTTTCCTATAAAAAGATGTGATTGTCATATGAAAAAGATATGAATGTCAAAAATATGAATGATCAAAATGTGTTTTTTTTTTGCAATGCAAATTAATTTTTAATTAAAGCTAGGTATGTACTTAGTACTCAATTCAAAAAAAGTATAATTTTATGTAGAAAATTATCCAAAGGTGCAAAATTTTTTCCTTAGTTGTTACTTTGTCATATTCACATAGTATAATAACTGGTGGTTTCGATACCAAACAGGTGTTTTTGCAGCTAGGACAATTTTTTTTTTTTTTAAATATGATATTTTGCTCACAGTTTGTCGTTTTTTTTTGCGAAAGTAAATACTTAGCTAAATTAAAAATTAATTGACACAAACTTTACAAAAAAAAATTTTTTCTATAGACAAATAATTATTATATTCTGTCAAATATTTAACCATAAAAAGATTAGTGACATCTAATGGCTGGAAGCAAAATTAATGACGCTGTCTCGTTCTGCCTTATACAATATTTTTGTATCTATCTCTTTCTAGTTTTCTGCAAAATATTAAAATATTATAGTAATTAATTAAAATAGGTTTTTTGATTTGCATTGTAATGAAAATCAGCCTTAATACACGACGTAAGGCTAACAAGAAAGCAGATGGGGATCCGAAAAACCTGCGTCCCATCAGCTTATCGTCTTTTATTCTGAAAACTCTAGAAAAAGTAATAGAGAGATATATAAGAGAAACAACCCTCACTCATAATCCTCTTAACCAATACCAGTACGCGTATCAAGCTGGTAAATCCACAGAGATGGCGCTACTCAACTTAACGGGTAAGATAGAAAAGTCTATTGCAGATAAAGAAGTAGCGATCGTGGCCTTCATGGACATCGAAGGAGCCTTCAACAATACCTCTCACGAATCTATCATCAGGGCAATGAGAGAGAAAGGTATAAGCGATAGAATCTGCAGGTGGACCAGATCCATGCTAACAAGCAGGAAAATAGAAATATCGATTGGCGGATTCACCACTAAAGCGAGAACTGTAAAGGGATGTCCTCAAGGTGGTGTTCTTTCACCCCTCCTGTGGTCCTTAGTAGTGGATAAACTACTAGTCAAATTACAAGATAAGGGCTTTGACTGTCAGGGATATGCGGATGACCTCGCGATAATAATCAGAGGTAAATTCACTAGTGTACAGTGTGACTTGCTACAGAGAGCATGCAACATAGTTGAAAGTTGGTGTATAGAGGAGGAACTTCGAGTCAACCCGGACAAAACCATCATAATTCCATTCAGCAACAAATATAGGTTAGCTAACCTGAACAAACCAACGCTGTTTGGAGTAGAATTGGCATTCTCTAAGGAAGCCAAATTCCTGGGGGTTATCCTGGACCAAAAGCTTAAATAGCCACATCAACAACATCATCAAAAAAGCAAACCTTTCCCTGTGGACCTGCAGACGTATATGCGGCAAGACCTGGGGTATACATCCAAAAATAGCATATTGGATGTATCTAACAATCAGCAGACCGATCGTAACCTATGCGGCGGTAGTATGGTGGAAAAAAAGTAAACTAATAAACATCCAGAACAAACTAAACAAGCTACAAAGAGTAGCATGTCTAAATATAACTGGAGCAATGAGCACGACGCCAACGTCAGCGCTAGAAGTGTTGCTGAACTTAGCCCCACTTCACATAACCTTAGAAGAAGAAGCGAAGATGGGTGCTATGAGAATCAAAGGCTACCAAGGTCTCGATCAAAGGGCGTTGTGTAATCATCCCTCTGTAAAATTAGCAGCTAACAATAAATCATATCTTGACATGCCAAGGGATGACTGCAAGACCAAATACATATTCAACAGACCATTCAACATAGTGATTCCAAACAAACACGACTGGGAACACACAAAACCAAGGGATACAGAACTAGAATGGTATACGGATGGTTCTAAGACAGATGAAGGGGTAGGTTCTGGTGTCTACGGTAAAAGACCCAGGATTAATAGAACACAAAACTTAGGATCTCTAATGACGGTATTCTAAGCAGAGGTTTACGCAATCCAAATGTGCGCACAAGAAAACTTAAGCAGAGGATACACCAACAAAACCATAACAATCTACTCAGACAGTCAGGCAGCTCTTAGGGCTCTTGACTCTCATCAGATGAAATCCAACACTGTAATAGATTGTTTCAACACCCTGATTACATTAGGAGAAAGAAACAGGGTCACTTTATCATGGATTCCTGCACATACGGGATACGAAGGTAATGAGATGGCGGATGAATTGGCAAAGAAAGGTGCTCAACTTTTGAGGGTCCAGAGCCATTCTGCGGAGTACCAAAATGTCATCTCAAAGGATTAATAAAGAAAGAAACCAGACGCGCTCAAATCAACTCATGGAACAACAAAATCGGAATGAAACACTCCAAACTCTTCATGAAGGGGCCGTCGAAGAAGAGGACAAATGAACTCCTAACGTGTAGCAGGAAAAAGGTCAAAACAATAACTGGCTTCCTAACAGGACACTATGGATTACGTAAACACCTACACACTTTGAGGCTATCACAGGAACGAGTATGTAGATACTGTCAAGAAGAAGATGAGACAGCAGAACACCTACTTTGCGAATTCATGGCCCTCTCAAACAGGAGGCTAAGGTATCTGCAAGGGTACACCATTTCTCCATCGGATACATGGAACATATCACTATCAAATCTGTACAGCTTCATCCGCAGTACAGGTCTGATAGATGAGTAACTATGAGGGAAGTTACAATAAGCCTTATGGCTGCAGTGACGAGGCGCTTCAGTGTCATCCCTGTACTTAAACCTTAACCTTAACCTTAACACGACGTACGGCGTATAGCGAGCTGAACGTTTGAAACATTGTGATTTGTGATTCCGTCCTACGAATAAGAAATAATGGAAGAAGCATAAATGTTCCCTCTCTTTTTAACACATTAAAATTTTAATATATTGAAAAATTGTTTATGAAGCCACGATTTTGGTAGTTCTCTTTCTTTTCACCACTGAACTGTCAAATTAATAATATGAAAAATATTATAACAGCTGATTTTAGATTTACAGGGCTGGCTTATTTTTTTAATTTTAAGAGTCTCAATATAAATTAAAAATATTAACTAGCTAACAAAATTATTCTATTTTACTTTCAATTTGTATAATTATCAATGTGCGAACTAAAATATTCCTTAGGATGATCTTTACATGTATTTTTCAAAAAAAATAAATTTTATCTCCTTAAAAATTGCTGCCCGAATTAAAAAAAAACCTAGTCCGGCTCTTATTTGCGTTTTATTAATTTTGACAGTTCGGTGGTGAAAAGAAAGAGACTACTATATCCAGGCTGGCTTCAACTTTTATTACTTATGCTCCTTCCATATATTTCTTATTCGTAGATTCCGTCCGATCCATTCCATCTCATTTCGAATCGATATCGTACCCGTAAAAATTGATTTGGCAGTACTACTCTTTAATATTTGACATTTGCCAAAATAATAATGAAGAAACTTCGGTTAGGTTGTATGACTATGAATTAATTGTGTGGATTGTGTGAAAGTAAAAATATTTTTACACTTTTAAAAACATAAAATGTTACGCAAATCTTTAAAAAATGGTGAATATTTTACTATGTTTTCAAATAATATAACTGTAGTGATTTATAGTTCTAGTTAATTCAAGTTAAAAACTTTTTTTTTTAGCCACTAAAATTTGTCAAAATCGTTCATACCAAGGAACAACAAATTTACTACAAACTCGACCATCACAAATAATGTACGAGGAAATAACCACTACAAATGATGATAGTAATAATTTGAAATAGTAATAATCTAATCATTCAATAAGATTAACATTTTTTTAGAAACTTTAATTGAAACTGAAGCATTAAAACATTTAGATTATTTTAATGTTCATAATATGTTTACAGTAAAAGATTTATTTAATTCTCGTGTACATTATGGACATAAAGTAGGAAGTTTAAATGAGCGTATGTTACCATATATTTATGGATCACGGTTAGGTCATATAATATTCGATTTAGATAAAACCGCACAACATTTACGAGATGCATTGAATATTGCTGCTCATATTGCGTTTCGTGGTGGTATTATATTATTTTTTAATCGTAATTCATTAAATGCTCATTTAGTGGAAAAAAAAGCTGCTGAAGCCGGTGAATTTTCGCATACAAGATTTTGGCGTGGTGGTATATTTACAAATGCTAATGTACAGTTTGGTGCTGTAACAAGATTACCAGATTTATGTATATTTTTAAATACACAAAATAATGTATTAAGTCAACATACAGCTGTAAGGGATTCTGCTAAAATGGCTATACCAACTGTTGGAATTGTTGATTCAAATTGTAATCCAAATTTAATAACTTATCCAATACCTGGTAATGATGATACACCAGTTGCAATTGAATTATATTGTAATTTATTTAAAGAAGCTATACTTAGAGGTAAACAAAAAAGAAAAGAATTAATATTGTAGAAATTTATGTTTGTCAATAAAATTATTTGAATAGGTTTAATATTTCAGTTAAAAGAATATTTTATTTATAATCCCTTTTATTATTTCCTTATGTACATAATTAAAAATAGTTTAATATGCGAATGTATTGTTCAAAAAATTTCTCTCTGGTCCAAAAAATATGGATATTTCTCGAGGGTTTTTCTTAAAATTTGAAAACTACATATTTTAATATTTAAAAACTCAATTTATTTCAAACTATAAAAATTTTAAATGTGAAACAAATCGATTTTTAAAAATTTCTTGCTAAATTCACAAAGTTTTTTCATAATTCTATGTGGAGATCCCTAAAATATTATCAATTTTAAAATAGTATATATACTTTTTATTATTATTATCTATATATTTTTTCAATATATATATGTGTGATCCATCTACTTTATAAATATTTTAAGTTCTTAGAAAATGTTTAGCGTTTCTTTTTGTTTTAATGATAGTAAAAACAAATAACTAAAAATAGATGTTTGAAATAAAAAAAATTAAATTAAAAGAACAAGATTTTTACAAATTGTCGGTAAATAGGTTTTTTGTTGTTTATATTTCAATATCGATCATAACGCCTCGAAGAATACGAAGAACGAGAACGAGATCTAGATCTTGAACGTATTGAAGTTGTTCTAGATTTAGATCTCGATCTTGATTTATCTCTTCGGGATGACTTTATTTCACTATTACTATTACTATTCTTACGACGTCTATGATGATAATCATCTGAATCTGATGAATTACCCTCATGAGTATGCATCCTCCTCCTCCTACTGCTACTATCATTATTATCATGTTTCTTATAATTTGACGAATATCTATCGTCATCTTTTGAAGACTTCTTATGAAGATTACTATGTTCAGAATCATAGCGATGTCGTCGACTATAACTATGTCGTGAACTTGATTTTGATTCATTTGAAGATGAACTACTGTTACGGTGTTTTCTTGATGACGAGGAATATGTTTTTCCATCAGTTTCAGATCCTTTTGATTGAGTTGAAATTAAAAATGGTGGAGCTGGTGGTGCACTTGGTATAGAAGCAGTAGTTGGCACTAAATAATGAGAAGAGGAGGAAGCAGATTTATGTCTAGAGTCTTTATTATCACTGAACCGCGAAGTCCTTTCTTTGGGACGTTTACCTAAATGGGAAAAAACTTTACATAATATTTTTTTGGGTACAATACAAAAAACCCTGTACTAAAAAAATTAATATATTTTGATTTTTTTTGCGGTCTTTTTGGGTATATTAATTTGTTTTTTTAGTAATAAAAAAATTGAAACTAAGTTAAAAACGCACCATTAGATAATGATTTTTTATCAGTATGCTGTGTCTCACCAAATTCCTTATCTCCGCCATATCTTTTTGACATTGACGACGATAATGTCGAA
This sequence comes from Empis stercorea, assembly GCA_949752835.1. Taxonomy (NCBI): domain Eukaryota; kingdom Metazoa; phylum Arthropoda; class Insecta; order Diptera; family Empididae; genus Empis; species Empis stercorea. The sequence goes on from OX457086.1 coordinate 17,031,696, forward strand.
TTATTATTACCAACACCACCACTACTATTACCACTACCACTATATAATCCTTTTGAAGAACTATAGGATCTCTCTGTTGAACGTATTTCTTTAGTTTTTTCGTTTCGAGCTTCTTCTTGTGAAACTAATGAATCAATCTCTTGTGCAATAATTTTAAAAGCGTTCTGCCGGCTTCGAATATTTTCCTTTGCAATTTGAAGTATTTTTTTTTTGTGAATTTTTTTTTTATTTTTAATTTTGAAAATAAAAAATGAAAAGATTTTTTTTATATAATTTTTAGGAGATTGTTGAACAAAATTTAGATTTATTGTTTGATACATACTCTTAATTCATCTTCAGAATCTTTTTCCTGATCAGAATTTTTACCATTTTCATCATCAGAATTATCCGACACATTTTCATCACTACTAGCGCTGTCCGCATAAGCCCCTAGACCTTTAAAACATAAACTTTATGCTACTTTTTTTTTGTTAAGAAATTTTTAAAAATATAAAACATAATAAAACTTCACAAAATAAATTGGACAATTTTTTAGACGACAATTTATTTTCAAATACATAATTGGACTTGAAAAAAGAATTGGACAAAAAGTCTAATAAATTCATGCAAATTAATATAATAACATTTATATTATTGTGGAATTTTTTTCTTAAAAGTCTAAAGGATAGTAGAACAATATTGGATTCGATAAATGAAAATGATAGGGTAAACAAATTGAAATCGCGAGAATATAACTATGGTACATGTACCTATATAATTTAAAAACAAATTTTTTTAAATTAATTTTATTGCGGTTGTATAAAAATCGAAAGCTTAATTCTGATTATGTCGAACGAAAAATACTACGAAGTGCTATTCATCATTTAACTAAAATGGAATACAATTCGTGATATAAAAATTAAAAATAATTTATATTTGTATACGTGTATATAATAATTAGCAACAGTATCAACCAAATAACAAATAAACTAAGTAGAGCGAGAAAATATTGTATTATAATAAAAAAAAATTAATTAAAAAAACATAAAACTTACCCAATTTCCCAGTTATCGACGATAGAGCGCTTTTACGGAAAACTTGTGCTGATGATGCTTTATTATAATATAAACACATACAAGTTTTTTTTATAAAAAAAATATAACAATTTAACAAAAATACCATTTTTTTACATAAATACATTAACAAAAATTTATGGTAAATGGTAAGTTTTTTTTTTTTTTGTAAAGTCATTGCTATTTTCTTAAATTATTAAAATTTTCCTATTAACATTTTACCAATAACCATAAAAATTAACCTTATAATTTTTATGTTTTTTTCAATATATACCGCTTAATAAATAATAATGTATTGTCATACTACCTTTTAATTTATATTTTTTATATGTTTCCTGTGAAATATTAAGAATTTCTTCAGTAGTTACTTCCAACAGAATTTCAGTTAAAGATCTTCGAACAACTAACATCTAAATTAAAAAAAAGAAGAAAATTAAAATTATTCTACATATAAAACTATTAAAGAATATTACTAATTCTTCCACAATTTCATCATATGATTTTGTTGATTTTTTTAATTGTAATTCAGGTGATGATTTATTCTCAAATTTTTGTTGAAATTTATTTGTTCGCATATCATCATCCTCTGAATTTTCACTATCCTAAATTTAGTATAAAATTTCCAAAAATAAAAATAAGGAAAACGAAAATTATACCCAGTCATTAACAAAACAAACAATAATAAATATGGAAATATAATTCCATATTTTTATTTTTTAATGAATTTTCTTTACCGAATTTGCTGGACTACTCTTAACAATATTTTTTAGGTCAAAAGAACTTTTGATTGGCTTAGTACCTACTGTTGAATCACAATCATTTTTTAATGTTGTATTAATAATATAATTAGTATTATTGTTATCATTATCTTCATCGTCAGACCATTGTGATTTTGTTCTTATATTTATATTATCGGAAGTTGGCGATTTCATCTTTTCAATTTGTTTTAATTTTTCACGTTCCATTTTTTCAAGACCCTCTCTAATGTTAAGAAATAAATCATTTGATTGAATTTATTTATTTTAATTAATATACCTTATCCATGCTGGTAAAATTTTTCTCTTTGCTGCATCAATAACTGGTATAGAATCATTACTTTGTTGACCACTATCAGTTTTAATTAATGGTGGAATTGGTAGAATATGATCCCGCACTATATTTATTTGTGTAACAGGAGGTATATGCAATTGTGGTGGTGGCAAAACAACATTACTAGGTGCCTGCCATTGATTCCATGGATTACCTTAAAAAATGAAAAAATAAATTATTTAGATTTTTATTATATAAGAAGTTTTTTTTACATACAATATGAAATTTGTTGATTTTGTGGTGGTCCAAACCAAACTTGTGGTTGTACTACTCCTGAACCACTCGGAAAACCATCATTAATTTGTATAAAATTTGGTTGCTGTTGTTGTTGCATATGTTCATCATCATCTTTGACAACTTCCATATCAGCTTCACCTTGTTCTTCATATTTTTTTGATAAATGTTGTGCAACATTTGCACTTATAATTGGTGGAGGTGGTGGTTCAGGTATATCCGAATTATTATTTGGAATACAAGCATTTTTTTGTATCCATTGTTGGGCTAATATTGCCCAATCAAAATGATCTTGGTTCATCATTTCAATATTAATTTTTCTTTACTATTTAATTTTTACAAAAACTTTTCTATATCGTTTTTTTTAATAATTCTTCTACTTCACGCACTTTTATCTTGTTGGCGGCGCCATTTACAATTTTATTTTTATGATTGACATTTCATGGAGGAAATCTATCGGAACATAACCACAAACTCTGTTTATAGGTAAAATATTATATTTTGTTTACTGGGATATCCTCATCAAAATGATTTTAATTTTTAATTTGTTTTGCAAAGTAGACCGAATTTATATACACATCAAAACAATAATTGAAATTGTAAAAAAAAAAAAATATACGAAAGTTTTAAAACTGATCCCGTTGTGTATTGTGTATATAGTGCGTATCAATAATTTTAATTTATCGCGAAGCGACAAAATTAATATCTTATCTCACAGCCACTGCCTATAAACTGACCATATTCGATTCTCGATATTTGAATTAGTCGAATTAACGTCGAGTTCGACCCTCGATGTGAAAAACAACTGCATTTCTGCATTTTTAAAATATTTAGGTAAAGTAAAAGAAGTTTCTGCGATTAAAATATAATTTGTAATTTCAATTGAAAATGATTCGGAAACCTATCACAATATCGGGTAAAGAAAATTTAACAAATACTCAAAAAACTACAAGTAGTAATATATCAAAAAACCCAACAAAAGTAAGTTGTATAAAATTTATAAAATTTTTATTAATTGACAAAAAAAAATGACGAAAGGTTCTAAAAAATGCTCCAACAACAAAAATTGAACCGGCAAAAAAACCATCTGTACCAACAACATACAAGCCATCAAATAGAATATTATCTGCAAATAAAATATGTGAAATAAAAAAGGCAACATCAACTACACAAAATTCAATCGCACCTGCAGCAGTAATAAAATCAAACAGTTTTAAACAACAATTAAGTCAAATTAAAAATGAAATTCCATCAAATATTAAAAAAGAAATTTCCACAAATGGTGGCGAAAATCTAACTAAAAAGCAACCTATTCAAGATTCTAATCCATCATCATCAAATAATATAAAAATAAAAACTGATAAGACTGTAGAAATTTCTTCAAATGTAGAAATAAAAAATGAAATAAAAACTGATGTTAAGACTGAAAGCGATAATGGCGGTAAAGGTAATTTATAAATCTTATTCTAATATATAATTTAATTCCTTTTATATATTATTCTATTTATCAACTAATTAATTAAAGGTAATAAAAAAATGTGGTCATTGTCGAATTTTGATATTGGTCGACCATTAGGACGTGGTAAATTTGGTAATGTTTATTTAGCTAGAGAAAAGGAAACAAAATTTGTTGTCGCATTAAAAGTATTATTTAAAAAACAAATACATGAATCAAATGTTGAACATCAAGTACGTAGAGAAATTGAGATACAATCACATCTTCGCCATCATAATATATTACGTTTATATGGTTATTTTCATGATGATTCTCGTATATATTTAATATTAGAATTTGCACCACGTGGTACATTATATAAAGAATTAAATAATCAACCAGATAAACGTTTTGATGAAAAGAAAACAGCTAATTATATTAAATCATTGGCATCAGCATTATTATATTTGCATGAAAAAGATGTTATACATCGTGATATTAAACCAGAAAATTTATTACTTGGTTATAATGGGGAATTAAAAATTGCTGATTTTGGTTGGTCTGTACATGAACCAAATTCAAAACGTACAACATTATGTGGTACATTAGATTATTTGCCACCCGAAATGGTACAAGGTAAACCACATACAAAGACTGTTGATTTATGGAGTTTAGGTGTACTTAGTTATGAGCTATTAGTAGGCCATGCACCATTTCAGGCACAAAGTTATGATGATACTTATAGAAAAATTGTTAAAGTTGATTATAAATTACCATCATTTGTATCAAAAGCAGCTGAACATTTAATGGCACGATTATTAGTATTAAGACCAGAAAATCGTATGCCTTTAGATGAAGTAATGGTACATCCATGGATAATTGCCAATACATAAATTTAGTAAAGTTAATTGAAACATTTTATATATCTTAATTTACTAATTTGGTTATTATGTTTTTTTTTTATTTTGTTAGTCTTATTTACTTCATATATATATAAATTTTTCACGTTCAATTGTAATTTTCATTAATGTTCATTGTCATAAAAAAAAATAAGTATATATTAATTTTTTGCTAATAAAAACTTAAGTTTAATTAATCTTAATAATGTATCTATTATCTTTGAATTTATTCCATATGATGAAGCAACAATATAATTGTGAATTGTAATTGTATTGTATAATTGTGAATTACTCAACATTTTCGAATATAATATTGACAATAAAATTTATTTCACTACTATTATAGCCCGGCTTGTTTAATAAGGGAACTCGCAATATTATTAGTTGAAAAAGTATCAATTTAGTTATTTTTCCCATCATAGATCTTTTTTAAATTTTATATTAAAACTCAATTCCATAAGAAAAAGAAAGGAAAAATTTTATTATCAATCAAATATTTAAATCAATCAAACAAATTAATTAAAATAAAAAAAAAAACATTTTACATAAATTATTAAAACTATTATTAACCAAATATTTTGAACCTGATAATAATAACATTATATTTTCTCCAAGAGATCAATTAAATCATAATGCTGTTAAAAAAAGAAATGCAATGAAAATAAAAAAAATGTGCACTATCACAGGATATAGGAGAAGTTTATATAAAATTTTCGATTTTTTAAAAATTTGTTTTCAAATTAAAAATACACATTTAAAATACATATGCAACAAAAAGATTTTAAAATAATATTGTCTAATATATGTTTAAAAAAAATTATTTTTCTCTATTTTCTGTACATATAAAAAATTAATACTTAAATTATTGCAAATAATTTTTAAAAAAATTATAGATTGACGATTCTAAAATTAAATTTTACAGTCTATAATTTCAAAACTAATTACGAATTGCTGCTCCTTCTTGTTTTCTAGCAGCTGGATTCGAATAATCATCCTCTATAATAAAAAAAAAACACCAACATTAAAATCACAAAAGGATTATATATTTATATTTACCGTCTTCATCTTCTTCATTAGGTTCTTCTAAATGCATACCATCTGGGAATGCTTGTTCTTTACCTTGATCACCCACAATTTCATTTATTAGTTTATTATTGTTATTATCATTTCCAATTTTTATATGAATATTATTATGTAAAAGTATATTATCATTTTCTGGTTGACCAATAACAACATTTTCATCCATATCATTATTTTGATCGTTTTTAATTAAATTATTTTGATGATTATTTAATTTGATGTCAAAAAAATTATTATTGTTATTATTAATTTGATCGTCCTCACCAGCATTATTTAAATTTTCTAAAACTTCTTGTAAATGATCTTTTACATCTAAATTGTCACCACCATCACCAGCACCTCCAATTCCAATATTATTAAAATCATTAATATTGTTATTTTTTTTATTATCTACTCCAATATTTGAAAATTCATTAACAACATTGGCATAACGATTATTACCAGCAGAATTTTTATTTTCACCATTATCTAAATTATTTTTATCTTTTCCAATATCATGATTTCCAATATCATTATGATTTCTTTCATCATTTTTTAATAAATCATCAAAATTTTCAGGTATTGGTGCAACACCTTTTGGAAATTGTTTTGGTTTAGCTACATGTTCTAAATATCGATTATTAGCTGATGTTGTTGTATTTATACTATTACTAGTAATTTTATATTTTTCAGAACTTAGACTTGCTAAATTTGCAATTGGTAAATCACGTTTATTAATTTCATCGTGTGGTTTAATATTATGTGAAGGTTTTGTTGATGTAGATGATTTTAAATTTGGTGGATTTAATGGTGGTGGTTGCTGAAAACCTTCATTGTTGTTATTATTATTATTACTTGGTGTTTGATCATCACTATTCATTATTGGTTTAGGTGCTATCTGAAAATTTTCAACAGAATTAATTATTGCTCCAATAATCCGTTTATTATTATTATTGCTATTATTATTTTTTGGATTCTTAATACTATTATTTTTACTACTTTTATCTATATTTAAATTCCCATCAACCAAATAATTAGATGTTTTATTAATTATACTAATTGGTATTTTATACAAATCCTTGCTCACAAGTTGTTGTTCTTTAAATGATTTTTCTAAAACAAATGATTTATGTTCTCGTTCTTCTGTTGATTTATTTTGTGTAAAATCTTGTGGTGGTTGTTGTTGAACTGATTCAGCCAAATCATGATTTAATAATTCTGATTTAAGATTACAGTTAGACTTATATTCATCCAATATTTTTTTAAATCCAGAACATTTTTCTGATTTGTTAGAAACTTTTAAGAGAATTTCTAATCGATTTTTTTCGTTGATTATATTTTGGTATTTAATCTGCAAAATAAAAGAAATTTAATATATTTTGCAGTGAATTTGAAAATGTTTTTTTTTTTTGTTTTTATGTACCTTCCATTCTTCTAGTTCCTTTTCATAATTTGTTTTAATTAATTGTAATTGATTTTGTAACGAATTGATTTTTCCATCTAATCCATTTATTTGTTCTGATTGATCGTGCTTTGTTTTTGCACAATTTTCAACTAAATCACTATGTTTAGTGTGTAATATTTTATAATGTTGTTGGGATGATTCAAGCCGAACACTTGCATCTAATACTAGTTTTGAATGTAATGTTTTTTCTTCTTTTGCTTTAATTTCAAAATTCTGTTTTGTTTCAAGATGTTCTCTTCGTTCATTTTCTAAACTTTTTTCTAATCGAAATTTGTGATCAACAATAGCTAAATATAAATAAAAAAAATATATGCAATTCAAATTTTAATTACTGTTTTAAATTGTGTCAACATTTTACCTTGTAATCTAGAATTTAATGCATCATGTTGTTGTTCGCAGCGTAATCTTAACATATTGGATTCCTCTAATTGCTGTTGGGAATTATTAAATAATGCAATACAACCAACCATACATATTAAAATTCCAACTATTATGAAAAAGCGGCTACGACCAGCCCGCGCTAATCGCGTTGTGGTCATTTTATTTATTATAAAATTTATTTATTTTTAAGTAATTTTAATGAATTTTCCAATTCTTTTTGAGAAAGTTGATTAATGTTTATTTTCTATTTATTTATTTGTATATAAAAGGGAAATTAGAAATTTTTGACATATATATACATAAAACAAGAAGAAGCTCCGCAGACGAAAGCCAGGGTCGGGGCCAGAAACATTATAATATGGATTATTTCGATAAAGTTATAATGATATCCACAATATCCATACAGTAATACCATTATCTTCTTTTTGTGTTATTGTTAGCAATTGGACTTCATCATTAGCTTTTTCCATTCTTCAATTTAAATTCAAGTCTGATTTGTAGATTTGTCTACTTTACATCAATAGGATTAGGATAGAATAATAGATTTTATTTAAATATTCCTTTTTAATCGCAACCCTAAAGTTGGAAAGGCGGCGATTTTCAATAGGTTTTTTTTTTGTTTTTGACATACAATACAGCACCAGCAATCAAATAGTAAAAAAAAGGAAAGTAAAAAAGCAGAGCAGAAGTTTCACGAATATAATCTTTTTTCATTTAAAGTTTATAGTTAATAAAAACGTACAAAGTATTTCAAAGTAAATAATTTTGTGTTCTTAATCATGGCTGATACAGATGTATTAAAAATGAAAGTAAGTGGAAAAAATTAATTACAAATATTTAATAATTTTTGTTAGGTTAGGTATAATATTAATATTAAAATAATTTATTACAATGTAATTAAAGGTTGCTGATTTAAAACGTGAACTAAAACTTCGTGGTTTACAAATAACTGGTAATAAAACTGAATTACAAGATAGATTACAAACCGCTTTAATTGATGGTGAATTATTATTAGAAGATACCGCAATATCAGAAGATTTATTAGATGAAGATGTTCTAACAGATGAAGAGGCTGAATCGGCAGCTTTAGAATCTCCCTTAGAAGAAAATCTATTATCACCTCAGAGTGACATTGATTTAAAATTATTAGATCCGAAACCAATAAAAAAAGTCATTTTAAAACGTAAAACATCCTTAACAATTCCACCTACACCAATAACATCATCGTCTACAACAATTAATGAAACTGTTCCATCATCTGAAAAAATTACAAAAATCGAATATAATGACAATTCAACAAATATAACCCAATCAAATGGAAATACTGACAATTCAATTGTTGCAGGCGATAAAAAAGTTAAAGTATCACAACTAACAATGAAAGAAAGATTAGAAATGCGTGCAAAAAAATTTGGTATCAAAGAAGGATCACAAATACCATTAAATGATTTGACAACACCAACAATAACAACAAATTCATCAATAACAAAATCAGAACAAACACAAGATCCAAAAATATTAGATGCACTAAAAAAACGTGCTGAACGTTTTGGTTGTGCTGTGTCTCCACAGATTGTTGAAATTGAAAAAGCTGAAAAATTACAAAAAAGAGCAGAACGTTTTGGCACAAATATTTCGCCAAAATCATCAGCTGATAACAGTATTTATGCAGAAAAAGCTAAATTAAGATTAGAACGTTTCAAAACAGCAGCGAAATAAGGAAATTGTTTTTTTTTCTATTATTATAGGTAATATTAAAAAAATACCTAAGATGCAAGAGTATAGCTTGTTAATTTTTCTAAGAAAAATACACGAAATTTTAATTTGATTTTTGAATTCCAATTATTTAATAGTTTTTTTTTAATTACTTAACTTACAATTTAATTTTTAATCTTGAGTTTTTAATGAATTCGTAACATTTAAAAATGAAATACATATATATAAAATAGAAAGTCATTTTAGTGAATAAAGGAAAGGAATGCGTACAACTTAAATATACTGCAGATAGTAACTAAATAAAAATATTTGCATCTTTATTTAAAATACAAATTTATGCATATTTATAATTTTTTGGTAAGGTAACCTTGACATTTTTTTTATTAAACGTTTTAACTGTAAAACAAACCAATTATGTTCTTCTATATTAATCATAATAACTTTTTCTTTATTTGAATGCTCAATAAAGTTTTATTTTTGTAAAAAAAAGTTAATCGATGAAAATTATTATTTACAACTTCTTTTTTACATCATAAAATTTGTAATGATTTTTATTGTAATTTTATTTTCTAATTTTCATTTTTAATTATTTACTTAAATAAATGATTTTACAATTAAATTGTATATACAATAATAATCATTTAAAAAAAACAACAGATGGAAAGTAATCTTAATGAATTGGTAAAAATAAAAATTCGAGATGTTTTTTTTCTCTAAAATCTTCTATTTTTATTCCTATTTCTATTTTGGTTTCGACTATTACTGCTGTTACCCCTTCTGTACTCTTGATTTCCACTGCTACCGCGTCGATTATTTGAACCATCACCACCACTACTGGCGCTACCTCTGTAATTATCATTATTATCATTAAATCGACTGGTGGTTCGTCCACGTTCTCGATTACTACTAGATCCACCGCCTTTTCCATTGAAATTATGATTTGTATTATAGTCATCATCGTCATTACTACTGCCATGAAAATTATTATTTAAGAAATTATTACCAGTTGAACCTGGACCCATAAAGCCACCATTTTGTGGTGGACCACTACCACTTGCCCAAGGATTTATTTGTGGTTGCCTTTCATCGTTATCATTAAAATTATTATTGAAATTACGAAAATCTTGATCTTGTGCTGTACCAAATTCATTAGGTTGTGGAACTTTTAATGCTAATAATGGTGGTATAAAAGGTTGTTGTTGTTGTTGCTGCTGTTGTGTCAATAATTGCTGATGCTGCTCAAGCTGTCTTAAATCTGTATCATATATCATTTGGGCATTATGATCTCTTGGAGCATCACTAAATCGTGATTTTTTAACAGGTGGTGATTTACCACTATCAGAGTTCCGACTATTTGTTCGTGGCTCATCAAACGGCATTACATCATGTAATTCTTCAATTTGTCCCGAACTTATAAATTTATTTAGAGCATTTGGGCCAGCTAATATAGCTGCTTGTAATTTACCACCAGGTATAACTGGTATTACTTTACCATAAACAATTATTGCTGTTGGTGCAATTTTTTCAAGTGGTACAACACCTGGTGTATTTTCAACAATTTGTGTAATAACTTCTTTAATTTCTTTAGATGCATTATCTTCAGCATCTTCATTACGACCTGTATCATTCCATTGTGCTTGGAAATTACGTGGTATTGGTTTGCTATATGGTACTTTCTTCTCATTTTTTATTTCAATATTACTAGTATCTAATTCCAAACCAGGTATAAAACCTGTATCAGCTGTTAAACTTTCAGTAAATTCAACTTTATCCTCGGGTCCCATACCAGGTATAACTAAATTATCATCTAAATTTGATACAAGGTTAAAATATTAGTTATATAATCAAAAGAAAAATAAAAATGAACTCATTACCAATATCGCATTCATCCAGTCCAGCTAAGCTAGCTGGTAATGTATTTAAGTTATATTTATCTCTCATTTGATCACCTGGACGATTTCTTGTCCAAAATTTTATTGTATGATCATTTGAACCCGAACATAAAATATGACCTAATGGATGCCATGCAAGTGTCCAGACAATACTATCATGTGCTGTATCAATTCCACCAATTTCTTTATCAGTTCTATTTACAAATATTTATATTTATTTATATCATTAATATTATTAAAGAAAAAAAAATATACCCAACATTCCAAAAGAGAACAGAACCATCTGATCCACCTGAACAAAATAATCCTTCATGAACTGGATGCCATGTAACTGAACTTGCTTCTTTTTTATGACCACGAAATACTTGAACTTCTTCTCTTAAATTACGTAAATCGAATAGTTTTAATAAATGATCACGTGAAGCAGTAACTAACCAATTTCCATTATCATTCCATTTTAAATCCATTACAGTTGATTTATGAGCATGACTTTAATTTTATTTTACATAAAAATTATATGCATTACTTTGAGAATTTTTATTTTAATTAATATTATATATTATTATATACTTACAGTGTAGCCAGAGCCTGACCACTTTTTGGATCCCAAAGTTTTATTGGTTGTTGGTTGTCCTTACTACCCGATACTATAAGAGCTTTTTGTGGATGCCAATGAACACATTTTACATCAGCACCATGACCTTTAAATTGATTAATTAATTAAATTTATAATAGATAAGAAAAAATAGTTTTAATAATTTAAAAAAAAGGGAATATAATAGTACTTACCGCGTAAAACTCGTTCTTCTTGACAACGTAAAAAATCCCAAACACGAAGTGTTCCATCATCACTGCAACTCACAAATTTACTATCTGTTGGACTAAAGCTGCAATTAATTGAAAAAGAAATAAAAAATTGCAAAAATAATAATAAATGAAAATACAAATAAATATAAATCACTTTTATTTTTCAAAATTACAATTTATTTTTCCTATTTTGAAATTTTTAATAAAAGAAAATATTTATTTATTTGCTTTCTAGAATTAGAATGGTTTATATGCACCGGAAACGTAATAAAAAAAATTCTCAGCCAATATGTTTATATATTGATATTTACTACACAGCATATCATTTGCTATAATACAATTCGTTCATGTAACAGAATTTTAATTTGAATCATATGCATTTAAAAAAAAATAACGAATCTAAAATTATAAAGATTTGTCGTCGATTAATTAGAAGAAACATTACAAATAGATTTTCTTTTGACGCAGGTTAATTTGAAAAATTCTCTCTGACTAAATGTGGACACTCATATTTGATTATAAACTCCTTCAATATAATGTACTGTATAACTTTATTGTAATTATAGTAATAATTCCCCGAATTTTAATTTAAATAATTTTAAATAAGAATTTAAATAATTATGTAATTTGATAATCTGATTAGGCAAATTAATAGGAAGTTAATATTTTAAGTAATGATAAATTTACTTAAATTTCATTTATTTTTCCTATTAATACTTATTCATAATTATAAAATTTAATAATTTCTATCAATATTATTTTAATTTAATCAAAATTTTAATTAAAATAAACTTCTAAATTTATATTTATTAACTAATGAATTAATAAATATAATTTTAACTTATACAACAACAATTTTATTTATAAAAAAATTATATTAGCAATTTTGTTAGTACAATACAGCACTAATAAATATAAATAATTAAATTCACAATTACACAAATTTTTGCTAAAAAAAAAAAAAATAATTTTGTGTGTAATAAAACAAAATTCAACCAACAAAATTCAACTTTTTATTAAAAAAATTTGTACAACAACTGTGTTTGAAAGATAAAAATATAAAGAGTTTTCCAAAATAAAACACATTCAACTAAATGAATAATTTTTATTAAAATTTATTAATTTTTCCTGTTGTTACAAATTAAATTTAATTGTGTTCTTTGTTTTGTCCATGGTATTTTTTTTTTGTATTCGAAGAAGGATAATTCCATATTTTTATTTTATTATTTTGTGTTGAATGTCCACGACTCATCGGAACCAACCTTTGAAAGGATTTTATGTAAATCAAAGGATTTTTTTAGGTTGAAGCTTAAGGAAAGTTTATTGTTTAAAGCAAAAAATCGAGAAAAGCGAATGAATAAAAAATAATACGATTTTTTTTAGATTTAGTTTTTGTTAAAAAATCATTTATTTTAATAAAAAATATTTCTTTTACTTTGACAAAACAAACATTTTTCCGATAAAATTTTTATTTCAAATTGTCGATTATGTTTTTTTCTATTTTATATTTATTTCTCAAATAAAATACAAAAAAAAAAATATTGTACATTTTTTTTAAGTTAAAAATAAATATTAAATTTAAAAATGTATATAAGCTTAAGGCTTATAAATGCAAATGATAATGCTGATGATTAATTTTTCAATTTTATATAATATATTTTATTATTATAAAGTTTTATATAAATTATCACAAGTTTAATTAACGAAGATTATGAGAGATTGTTAAACTTAGTTTATTCTAAAGAGTTTGGTAAAAAATGAATTTTGTTATTTATAAGATTTATTTATTTATCACAGATAATATATTCACAAATTGGGTAAAGTGAAATTTTTATTTATTTATACTTATGGTATCAGATAATTGGACATTTTTTTTAACTAAAAACCTATTTTTACGTGGATTATGGACCAGGTTTTTTTTTTTTAGTTAAAATGGGCAAAATATTTATTTTTATTTTATTTTAGAAATATTTTGTATACATTTTTATTTTACTAACTATTTATATGAAGAACCCAGGTCCAAGAACAAAAAATTGATTTAATAATATTAAATAAACTCCCATTAACTATAATTTTATATATTTATTTTTATAGGAGTTTATAAAATAATATTATTTTGTAATTTTATTTTAAAAAATATATAATTTTATAGTTTTGAATTAAAAAAAAAATTATCTTAAATTGTTGTTTTTATGTTGTACCTTATTCCCCTAATGGGCTCCTTATGTGCCTGGAACATTTTAACATTATTCATATTTGATTGCCAATATTTAACATAGCCAGCATGATCACCAGTTACCATCCAACTATCATTATGAGACCAAACCATTGTCCGAACAGGTACATCATGAGCCTTTTTAACAAAAAAAAAAATAGTTTTATTAATAAGGAATTAGTTTATATCGAAATAATGAAGTTATTAATAATTTTAATAGTTTTAATAAAGTCGAATTTTATTACCTGCAAAATTGTCTCAAAATTAAAAGTTAATCCATTCCATAATGTAAATTCACCAGAACTAGCACCAGTTACTAAACGACGACCTTCTGGAGTCCATGCTAACGTAAATATTGGACATCTCATTTTATTCGTAGCAGTTTTAACAAATTTTGTTGTAACAGCATTGCTTGGATTATCCATATAACTTGGCGGTGGTAATAATTCTGGTATATATATACTTTCTGGCTGTAATGCATAACGATCTCGATGATCACGTTGCCATACTCTATTCTGAATTACAAAAATAAAAATATTGTTGAAAACTATATATAATAAATAAACATTAAATTTACTTCTAATGCTTTTACAATGGACGCATTATAATCAACTGTTTTTCGCATAACACTTTTCCTTAAACGTTTACCATCAAAATCATCTTGTGTCATAGGTATTCCACCTGGTCCACGTCCAAAATTTATAAAAGGTTTAAAATATGGATGACCCGGTTTACCAGCACCATGATGATAATGATGTCCACCACCGCTATAATGAGTATGATGTCTACCACCACCACCTCCTCCATGATGACCAGCAGAACCACCACCAACACTACCAGTTGATGGCGGTGGTCCACTTGTATCTGTTGTAATTAAATTATTTGATTGATTGGAACGACTTGATACTTGTGCAGCGGCAGGAGGGGGAATGCTAAAATTCAGTGAAGAAATATCGGGCGGTGGTTGTGAAAATTCCATAATTTTTATTTTTGACGTTTTTATAATCGTTTTAAAATGATTTATTTACTCGATTTTTTTGTTAAATAAATAAATTTTAAAAACTAACAACGTATAATTGACTGGTCTTTTTAGTAGACCGACATTTTTCTTTTCCAATAAAGCCAAATATAAACTTCTCGAGTTTTAATTTTAACCCGTGTTATTTAGTTCTTATTTTTAATAAATATTAATTAAAATACGATTTTTTAACTTTTAATCAGTGTATTAAGTAAAATAAATTAATTAAATTTAAGAAATTTACAAAATTATTTTCTCAGTATCAACACGCTTACTTTTTCTTTTTGCTATAATTTTTTATCAAAATGACGTTTTTATAAAAATGCTAAAACGCCATCTATTGGAGACCATCATACATACTTAATTTAATTAAATAGCAGGGATGACATATTAGAAGATTTACTTTTTTCTAGAACTTGCCGTTGTAGTATTATCTATTATGGTTTGGAGCAAGATTTGAAATAACCTTTTCTGAAAAGTTTTCACCTGAATTAAAAGATCCTCTTTATTTAAAATGACGAATGCAAATAATAAAATTTTTATGCAAATCTTTTCCCATTTTCAAAGCAGCTCACATAATTTTCCAAATTTAATTTAATTTTTACTTTATTCTTAAATTAAATCTTAAATTAAACTCACTAGCTCATAATATGCAACACCTATTTTGCTGTTGCATAAAATGACAGTTCTATGTATATGAGATATCTCATGTCATTTTTTAAAAGTGGATTGCCACAAAATGGAACATGCAATAACTCATTTATGAGTAGGGTTCCCAATCGTCCTTTTTTGGGAAGGACAGTACTTTCTTTTTCAAAAATTGTACTTTCCACTTTCTGGGATCTAAAATGTCCTTTCTTTTCTCCAATGTCCTTTAGTTAATTTTTAAAATGTTTATTATTATTTTTCTTATATTTAAATCACGCAATATTATTAACCTAATGGAAATTAAATTACATAAAGGCAATAGAACACAGCCGTTTCAATTTCGTACATTTTCTTTATATTGTGTTTCTAGTTTTACTATTTTCATCTACATTGATTACATTGACTTAATTTTTTTTAATTATAAAGAAAACTGTGACGAATTTTATAATATAGCAAAGAGAGACAAATGACAAACAGTTGCTAAAATGTGCAAGTATAGATAGGTATAGATTTTATAATATTACAGAATAAATTTTGATTTAATTTTATTGATCTCACTAATGTATTTATATTCTTTTTGTTATTTTACTAGAAATGGTATATTTTATTTTATTATTTTGTTTTATGCCATAATATAATATGAAATAAATATATTAAGCAAAGCATACACATAAAAATTTTTTTTTTACTAAATGTCCTTTCTTCACAAAAGTAAAAGTTGGGAACCCTATTTATGAGATAAAACTCACTTTAAAATGCCACTTCTGGATATGGTAGTCTCTACTTTCACCACAAATTTAATAAATCGCAAATAAGAGCCGGATTAGGTGTTTTTTAATTCGGACAGCAATTTTTAAGGAGATAAAATTTATTTTTGTTGAAAAATAGAAGTAAAGAATATTTATATACATATATATAATATGATAAAGAATAATATGATAATTATGCCAATGGAAAGTAAAATAGAGTATTTTTTTTAACTAGTTAATATTTTTAATTTATATTGAGACTCTTAAAATTTAAAAAATAAGCCAGCCCTGTAAATCTAAAATCAGCTGTTATAATATTTTTCATATTATTAATTTGACAGTACGGTGGTGAAAAGAAAGAGAACTCTCGAAATCATGGCTTCATAAACAATTTTTCAATATATATTAAAATTGTTAAAAAGAGAGGGAACATTTATGCTCCTTCCCAACGAATTAGAAATATATGGAAGGAGTATAAATTTGCTATCTTTATCTAACACATCGAAAAATTAATATTTCTCAAAAAGTGTTTGTGAAGCCAAGAAATTTGAATTTCTCTTTCTTTAGGTCGCCACTCTGTCAAAGTAAACTGTTAGTAAAAATTATAAACAGCTGACCTAGCGTTCCCATTAAAATTTTTAGTTTTTCCTTTTACAGGATTGTATGAAAAAAAAACTTGTCAAAAAAAAATCCATCAAGTTGGTACTGTTTTTTCGCATAAGAAAAAGTTAAAATCAATTTAACTTTTTCATAAAATTTTCATTAGAAAATAGGATGAAGTTGGTGGCGAATTTCATATGAAATATTTGTGTATTTTTATTTCATTGTTGCGACAAATTATTTTAAATATATTAATAAAAGTCAATATAAATAAAAATAAAAAGTATATTTTATTTAATTAAATTAAAATTTGGGTACTTTAAATACGCTAAATAGTATCAGTGAATTTGCAAAATAAAGTTGGCTACAATTGAGTTTTTAGGTTTATTAAAAATTTCAATGGGAACGCTATTCCAAAATTTATGCGAAAAAACTATGAGAAAAAACTATGTAAAATTCAATGATAACGCACTGTGATTATAATCAGCTGAAATTATATCAGCTGATAATTTGTATGCCAGGGTCTGATTTTTTGTTTATTTACTATTGTTGAGATAAAAAAATGTAAGGTATAAAAAACATTAAACACGTAAAAAATATTATTATTCATCGTTGTAATAATTGTAATATTAAGGAAGAATAAATATTTTTAAATTTTGCCACTATTTTAATAGTTTTTATATTGTTCAGGTAAAAAATATATTTTTAATCCGGCATAATCTAAATAACAATATTCACTTTCCACTAAATAACAATATTCACCAAACAATACTCACTATTTTTTCCCTTTAATTTTTTTCATAGCATTAAAAAATAATTGCATAAATTTAGCGAGCCCGGATTAGAATAAAAACCTAGTCCGTCCTTTTTAGCCTTTTATAAATTTTGACAGAGTGGCGACCTAAAGAGCGAGACAACTATACCTAAGGCTTCAATTATTTTTCTTATGCTCCTTCCATATATTTCTAATTCGTTGCTCCTACCATATATTTCTAATTCGTTGGGCCCCCCACAATATCTACCTTTTTTCTTATTAATAATTAATAAGATATTTTTGTATTATTTTAATTTATTAATTATGTTATTTGCCACTTTTTAAATAATTGAAAATTGTAATTTTATTATGCAGCACCACAAATTTATATATTAAAAGGACATATGAAAATAAAGTTTATCTATTTTTCAAGGTTTTCAAAAATTCCGCAAGATGTCAAGCTTCCATTCGTCAATAAACCATCGGTGTCTATACTCCCATAAGTACCATTTACACGATCAAATAAAATCAAAATTTTATTTATTGAAAAAAGCTGTTAAATGAAGCTGTCAAACATTTTGCATTTACACTATCAAATAAAATCAAAATTTTATTTAATGAAAAATCTGTCAAAATACAAGCGAAAAGCATTTACACGATCAAATCTATTTGACGTGACGTCATATTTGACAAATTTATTTGAAATAAACAAAATATATTTTGATTTGAGATTTTATTTGATAGGATATTGAATGGACCATTTACACCAACGATATAGAAGATATATGGATAGGGCATAAATATAAAAATTTGAAGCCACGCCGGGTATAGTTGTCTCTTTTTTTGCTAGCCGAATTGTCAAAATATAAAAATGAGAAATTAGGGGCGGATTAGGTTTTTTTTCATTCGGACATCAATTTGTAAGGAGATAATTTTTTTTTTTTTTTGAAAAATACAAGTAAAGATCATCCTAAGGAATATTTTAGGTCGCGCAACGATAATTATACAAATGGAAAGTAAAATAGAGTAATTTGTTTAGCTAGTTAATATTGTTAATTTATATTGAGACTCTTAAACTTAAAAAAATAAGCCAGCCCTGTAAATCTAAAATCAGCTGTTATAATATTTTTCATATTATTAATTTGACACTTCGGCGAGCAAAAGGAAAGAGAACTACCAAAATCGTGGCTTCATAAACAATTTTTCAATATATTAAAATTTTAATGTGTTAAAAAGAGAGGGAACATTTATGCCCTATCCATATATCTTCTATATCGTTGATTTACACGTTCAAATTTATTTGATGGATGAGTCATTCAAATAAAATATTGATTTTATTTGATCGTGTAAATGGTACTATATACTAGATGTAAGAGCATACAGTACAGAGGCGCAGTAAGGACCATTGTATAGTAAAAGTCACAGGCCGTCTCGACTATCCATGACCGTTTCCATTTCCATTTCCATTTCCATAGCCATTTCCATTTATGGATTTCCGAACAAAAAAAACTGGGCATTTCATGGACTGAAATATTATTCGAAATATCATTGAAATTTGTATTATATTTTGATTTTCAACGTGTAAAATTGTTTTTTATTGGTAATATAGAATATTGGGAATACAGAACGAAAGTCAATTAATAAATTAACCACAATATGAAACCTAATTTACAAATTAAACCACTTTCCGCCATTTTATTTTTGACATATTCTTCCATAAAATTATCCATAAATGGACGTCCATAAAGTTTGCCATTTATGGAACATGGGGTCTCGACTATCCATAATGTTGTCCATAAATGGAAATGGAAACCATTATGGATAATCGAGACCACTCGTGAGATACAGGTGAAGGATAGCCAGAAACCCAACATCTGAACGAGCCCTATTTAACTAAAGTAGATTTGGAAAGGCTCAAGATTACATCAGTGCAAAACGAGTACAAATCCTCTTTAGAATCAAACCTAAATTTAGAATATCTACAAGATATGGACCTAGATGAAGTTTGGAATAGTCTAAAATACGCGTTACAATAGACAACAGAGGAAATGATTGGATGGCAAAGTAGACGTACCAGAAATGAGTGATACGACCATGAATGTCAAACTGCAATATCGGAAAGAAATAAAGCACATGCTGAGAAAATAGCAAGACCGACTCGCTCAAAACAACAAGTAGAATAACTGAGAAGAGAAGCGGATAAGGTGTGTAAAAAAAAAAGACAATGGCAAAATAACATATTGAAGAAGATCTATCAAAACCTGCAAGGTATAAACTACATAAAAGCTGCATACAAAGAAATAAGCTTCATCAAAGAGGGGTACAAAGCAAAGACGAACATGCATCTGTAGAGATGGAAATGGGATATTTCTAACATCGAGGAAGCCAAAAAAGCGTTGGAAGGAATATTTTGAAGGTCTATTAAATAATCTGACTGATTACGGAAGATAAAGATCTTGAAGCGAACATCGAAGAAAGGCAGAGCACAATGAAATCACGGGACAACCTTCATTAAAACAGTTATTTCTGCATCTGCATCTTCATTAACATAACAATTATTTCGGAATCTTCATTGGAATTAACTAACAGTTTCTTTTGTCGTAATTAGAGTAATTTATAAGTTATATTGCCCCTTATTCAACAAAAATATAAAAGAAAAATTGTGAACAATTATATGACATTTATAAAAAAAAAAAATTTGTTTACTATAGTGGTCTTCACGACCTAAATATTTTTTCTTGATATTTTGATATTTTACGAAATAACGAGTTTTGATTGGTTGAAAAAAATATTAAAATATCACGATAGTGTCAAAAAAAATATCAAAAAATACATGCTGCTGGGCATGTATTTTTTGATATTTTGATATTTTGATACATATGTCAAAATACTACTGTCAGAAATTTTCTGTTTTGAAATTTTACATTTTATTTTGTGTTGTATTGACGGGGATTATTGTTTATTAAAATTAGTATTGCAGTTTAAAATTAGTATTATTACATATTTACTTATTTTTCCTTAAATTTTGCCAATTCTAATTTTTAACAATATTTGTTTAAATTATTTCAGTGCTACAAGATTATATAAATATGTAAAATAAACGTAAAAACATGAAATATTCAGTACTGCAGACATAAAATGTAAAAAAAAATATCAAAATATCTCAGGCACCAAAAACAGGTGTTCACGTAATTTAAAAAAAAAATATCAAAATATCAAGAAAAAATATTTAGGTCGTGAAGACCACTTATATTTTCAAAATGTTTCATGTTTATTAAATATATTAATTTTCTTCTTCTATACTTTTTTTTAATAAATTTCCTTCTGTACTCAAAATATTCTTGTCGCCGCCATATTTTACGATTTTACATATTTTACATATACAAATACAATTAAACATTTCAATCCAATCTGACTAAAATAAGTAGTTGTGTTCATTGACCAAAAAAGATCCAAAAATATCCGAAAATATCAGAAAATATCACGATTTGCCGTTCAATGAGAAAATATCTTGATATTTTCTGTTCCAAACTGATATTTTTTACTGTTCAATGAACTGACAGTTTGTGATATTTTTGGATATTTTCTGCCCCTATAAATTTATAAGGGCAGGAAATTGTGATATTTTGTGATATTTTTTTTATGTACATTGTTTGTAAACAAAAATAAAAAAATTGTTGTAAACAAATAATAAAAATTTAAATAATGAAATTAATTAATTTTTTTAAGTTTTCCAATAACAACATAACTTAATTTTTTAGCTAACTATTTATTATTTTTATGTATAAAATAAAAATATGTATCAAAATATAAAAAAATAAATTTTAAAATAATAGTAAAAGAATTTTTTTTAAATAGTTAAACTATTTTATTTTATTTTTTAAGTAAAAAACTTAAATAAATAAATTCCGTTTACCAAAAAATATTACAAAAAAAAAAATTTAAAATTACTATTTTCAGCCATTTGCAATTTTAAAATTTTTTTGTTTACAAATAATAAAAAAAAAAAAAAAAGATCCAAAAATATCATGAAATAGCGTTCATTGAGATTTGGTGTGCAAAGTTGTTCTAAATGGTCTGACATTTAAATTAATTATTGTTATTGTGTACTTTTCTGATATTTTCTGTGCTAAAGTGTGCTGTCCAAAACTGTTCTGAAAAGTCATTGAACGAAGCTAATTTCTTGGAGTTGAAATAGATTTAACGAAAACTCAACTCAATCCGTTTCCATGCACACAAATCAGGATTGAACTCCAGTTCAATCCGAATCGAACCGAACCGTAATATTCAAACTACATTGTCCCAAAAAATGAAAAAAACGTCAATATTTCATATGAAATTCGCCTTCAATTTCAAGTCTATTTTCTTATGAAAATTTTATGAAAAAACAATATTAATAATTTCTTTTTCTTATGCAAAAATAAATCCGTGAAGATGATTTCTTCTTCGTCAAGTTTTTTTCATATATTCCTGTATGCAAAACGACAATGTAAATTTAATGCCGTAACTAAATTTTGTTACGAGTATATTTTGTTGTGAGTTTTGGCGAATAAAATAAAGTATGTATAGTCTAGTGCTAGTCAATGATTGGCAGTACTGTCTGCAAATTGTTGTTGACAGTGCTTTCTTTGTTTTGACGACAGGGCAGTAGATATGTTACATTACACGGGGTCTCGACTATCCATAATGTTGTCCATAAATGGCAATGGAAATGGAAATGGAAAACATTATGGATAATGGAGACCACTCGTCCATCAGCCATTCCACAAATGGTAAACTTTATGGACGTCCATTTACGGATAACTTTATGGACGAATACGTCAAAAATAAAATGGCGGTAAGTGGTTTAATTTGTAAATTAGGTTTCATCTTGTGGCTAATTTATTAATTGACTTTCGTTCTGTATTCGCAATATTTTATATTACCAATACAAAACAGTTTTACACGTTGAAAATCAAAATATAATACAAATTTCAATGATATTTCGAATAATATTTCAGTCCATGAAATGCCCAGTTTTTTTTTGTTTGGAAATCCATAAATGGAAATGGCTATGGAAATGGAAATGGAAATGGAAATGGAAATGGAAATGGAAACGGTCATGGATAGTGGAGACGGCCTGTTAAATAGTGCGAGGGTACAATAATAAAGCCAACCGGCCCAGGACAGTGAGTTATTAAGTACGTACTATTATAGTTTTATAGAGACTATGTATTTATTAATTAGTAGGTATTTATACGAAAAATGAATAATTAAATATTAGTAAATTAAATTAAACTAAGTAATGTAATTGAAAATTCTTTCTTAATATTTGCAAAATACTTTTAAAATTAAATAAGATAGTTTCAAACAAAACAAATATTGGTACAAAAAAATATGCAAATTTAAAATCGAGTTCTTTGACCGAAATTAATTAAAATTTATTCTTATTTTAGTAGTTTTAAAACTGGAATTATTGTACGTACCATTCTTTCAATAACTCTTTTTTTTTGTTTTGATCATTGATCGAAATCTTATTTTTTATTAAATTTTTATATACTCAATTATTATTATACGCTAATATTTGGGTAGATAAGGTAAATAAAAAATAAAGAACTGAAAAAGCACAAAAATTTGAATTGATGTGTCATTAACATTTTTTTGGAATCAATTCAAGATCATCAACCTTCAACGATTTGTAAAAATAAAGTGCAATTCAAAGTTAAAGCAAAAATACATAATATGTAAAAAAAAAAAAAAAATGTAAAAAACGAAAATTCAAAAACGAAAAAAATTATTAAAACAGATCACGAACAGAAAAAATTAAATAATATCATAAATTCAAAATTATTTTTGTTATTGAAAATTTCAATATTTCATAAAATACAATTAAATAATTATTTGTATAATTGTTATGTTACAATAACATATTTGTTTAATAATTTCGATGAGACATTAAAATAATCAATTAAAAAGATTAAATTGTTTAATTATTATTTTTGCAATTTTCAATGATCGGATTGATGAAATGAAGTGGCATTTTAAAATGAAATTGCAATAGTGAAGTATTTCATGTTTAATTTTCGTGGCATTCCACATTTATGAAATATCTAAATTGCTATTGCATTTCAATGAAATAGTTAAGTTTATAGAATTAAATATAAAAATAATGTAAATATTTGATTCAATTTACAAAAAAATGCAAGTTTGAACAATATTTGCAGTAGTATATTCTATATAACTATTTGTTTGTGGAATGTCAAGAAATGATATTTGCAATACTTCACTATTGCAATTTCACTTTAAAATGCCTACTCTGGGATTTCAGAATATTTCTCTGTGAGTTCTGTATAATAAAAGGCAAAATACCAAACTTTAAATCAAAAATCCAGTTTATTCGCAAAATTATAGTGTATATGTATACTATATGATAATTTTAGTATATGTATTATGTATTTGCGCGCCATAAGATATGCAATAAAACATAATTATTATTTGTGCATGAACTGATATCACAATAACGTTCCAGTAGAAATCAAATAAGACACAGTAAATACAAGAAAGTACAACGAGTACAACTCTGCAAATTATACTATATCCGAAATTTAAAATTTCATTCATCAAATTTTGTTGTTGTTGTGAAAACTATTTACTAAGAAATGTATAAAAATTTGCATAAAAATCAACTTGGTCTGATGAATTATAATTTTTCAATTATATTTTTATACAGACTTGCAACTACTTGCTGAGTAAATATAAGCTTTTTAAAAAAATAAGTTATTTTTGTGAGTTCAATCTCCTCAATTTTATTAATTAACATAAAATAATGTTATGAATAAATAATTTGAGTATTTTTTTTTACTATGGATCAGACTAAATTGGTTGGATTTATATAAATTAATATATTTGTAAAAGCTGAAATACAATTATATATTTTTGAAAGTTAATAAAGCCTAGAAAATGAAAGATAAATGTGATACGAATAAAAGAATCTGATTTAAATAGTTCATTGCTATCTAACGATATTATTTATTTCAAAATTGAAGTTAACGAGGCAAAATTTCATTATGATCTTAAAATAGATTATTGTTTGTCTAAGTTAAGCGAGAACATAAAAGATCGAATAAAAAGAGTAGACAAATATATTTGAAGAATTTTAATAGTATTTATCTTTTCTTGAGTTATGCTATGACCCTGCTTAAACCCAAATCATAGCAATTTATAAATAAGGAAATTTCATTATATTAATAAATTAAAATTTAACCAATAAAATGGGAGCGATGGTAAATATTACTGAATTTTTTTCATAAAAGACAATGGAGAACGATAACCGATTCGATAATAAAATTATTTCTATAGTGCCAATAAAGGAAAGTAAATAAAATCAATGAAACTTATACAGATTTGTGGTCTATGCTCTTATGGTATAGTATATAAAAATTTAAATATCAATGCACTTACATTAAATAAAATTCGAAATGTTTATAAACAGAAAGCTTTCTTTTACAAAAAGTCTAATACATATAATATTGTATTTTCCATTTTACCCAAAATAATTGCAAAAGTTTATTTGGCGTGTAATATATACTAAATCAAAAATCCAGTTTATTCGCAATTTAAATAAAACATTTATTATTGTTTTAATAATTATCTATAAAAAAAATATGAACAAAACTGGTATATAAATATTTAAATTTAATAACTGGTTTTTTAAGCATAAAAATTAAAGAATAAAAATTAAAAAAAAATTCGTGTCATGCTTGCCTAACTTAAAGTACTATACGACAAAATCTTACGTAAATATTATGCCATTGACAATTCCCTATAATATTTTCTTTAACCATAGCTGGCTGGTGTTGATTTTAATATTACTAAATTATAATAATTAGGTATATAACCACTTCTTTTAACCAACATAAAGAGGTTTAATGTCGGCATTTCTCTCACTAAAAATAATTATATTAGTTAGGTATATTTTATTTGTATATATGTATATATATATATTTAATACTAGCCTTTTACAATTATCACCCATAATTTATATGCGTATAGATTTTATATATAAAAT
The DNA here is from genome assembly GCA_949752835.1 of Empis stercorea. Taxonomy (NCBI): domain Eukaryota; kingdom Metazoa; phylum Arthropoda; class Insecta; order Diptera; family Empididae; genus Empis; species Empis stercorea. Next base: position 17,057,756 of record OX457086.1, read on the forward strand.
AAAGTTTATTGACATATAAAAAATAAATAAAATACTATACTATATTACCATAATTACATTTGTATCGACACGACACCCAGTAAATTTTTTATTGAAATCGAATGTTTATATATATTGGTTTTATAAGAATATTTTCATATCAGATTTTTCTTACCTACTGGCCTCAATTTCTTTTAGCTATAAATTTAGTTAATTTGTTTAAAACTTCTAAATATGTCTAGCTTGTATAGTTTTTTAAAAATATTTTATTGATATTAATATTAAGTTTTATTTTCAACATGTTAATATAATAGAAGAAAATTAGTTTCCTTCATTTCTTATACCAAGCACCAAAAATCTTTACAGGAATTTTTACAGGCAGGAAATTTCGTCTATGTACATGTTAGGACTACGCGTAAGTCTAAAGCATAAAATAAACGTAAGTTGTACTATACATACTAAATATTGAAAACCAATTTAGTTTATTCATAAAACCAGTCAAAAACATTTCAGTAAAAAAAAAAGGAATTTCAGTCAAAAATAAGAAGGCATCTGTGTCAAAATAATTTTTGACTGAATTGCCTTTTCAGAAGGAAATTCAATCAAAAAACTGAAAAGGAATTCCAGTCAAAACCTCTCAAAACCGTCTGGAAAAGGGAAAATATCTTCATTTGTTTATAATTTTTTATAAAAAAAAATGGTTAATAAAGAAAAGGCAACTCAGTCAAACTTTTTGACCGGAATGCCTTTTTTTTTACTGAATTTCCTTTTTGAAAAGGCATTTCAGTCATAAAATTTGTATGAAATTATTTTTGACTGAAATGCCTTTTTCTTTTTGACTGAAATGTTTTTGACTGGTTTTCCCAGCCCCATCCTGAACTTATGTATAATTTTTCACTCACCGTTTGTCTGCCACGACAGTCAGACTATAAATGATGAGGAGGATTTAATAATTCTGAACTCTTCATAAATCATGTATAATTGGAAAATGGTATATATGAGTTAGATATAATTTTCATATTTAAATTTTAATATTCAAATACAATTTTATCCTTTATTCTAATTTTTTAATTATACAATATCAACAGGTGAAAAATAATATTATAATGATCCTTTATTGCATACATTTAGGTAATTTTGAATTTAATTAATAAAAATTTAATAATAAAATGTGTTAACTGTGTTAATTTATTGGTTGATATAAAAGGAGGAAGCATTAAAACAATCTCATAAATTGAACCTAAAAAGTTTTAGTGTGAATTATTTATGTACCTATAACTATGTATATGTACATACATTAAAAGAATATAGTCAAAAATTTATATTCAAATTTAAATCTGTTTGTATCAATGAAATATTGTATGTAGTTTTGAGGAAGAAAAAAAAACACCTACGATGTCAAGATGTCAGTGAATCGTAGTCGTAGGAGTTTCCAAATATTTATAATTATATATTTATTAAATTTTCAGAAAGGTTTAATATTCTTTAATGTTTAATATGTTTATTAATTAATTAAATTTATTGAATATAAGAGAAAAGGGTAAAAGTTTAACCTCTATTTTTAGATTAAATTACCATAATTTCTTTATGAATTTCTTTCTTTTAATTAACGATGCTATATCGTCCCAATTTATTTATTGGCTACCTATATATATATAGCATTGATTTTTAACATTATTAGCTTTTGCTGTAAAATTTGGTCAATTAAATATGTATATTATTTAAATAAATGTAAAATGCTATTAAATACTTAATTTGAAGCAGTTTAGTACTGATAATTTAATTTTATGTGAATTTTTTATTGAGAAACCTCAAATTAAATTTTACTAATTATATTATACTATAAAAATAATTTGTTTTTTAAATTAACAATTTTAATAGCTATATGTTAGTTATATCTATTATCTGATTAATTTTTTTTTGTTGTTGCAAATAATCTGTTAATTATATTTTTATCTATGAAAAGCTCTGACCAGAGCGTTTTTACTTATCTTTTGTAACATCGATCGAATCATTGTTTAAGTAAATAGAGAGAGATGTTTTGAAATTTACTTTTCTGCAAATAAGAAAAAAAAATTTAATCTTTAATTGCAGCACAAATTAACAATTTTACATCTTTTTTTTTTGTTTAACTTACTACACAGAAAATTTAATTTATTTTTATTTAACTTTTATAATTTTCAGGAATTGTGCTAAGATTCGAGTTAAAAAAAACTAAAACTATTTATTTATCTAGTATAACAAATCTTTTCGATCTACTTATACATTTAGCTAAAAGATAAGTTAGTAATATATATATATATGTATATGTTTCAAATTAAATAACTTATTCTAAATTCTCAAGAATAGAAAATATAGATTACACAGAGATAGTAGAATTTTTTTCAAATTTTCAAACGAATTAAATCTTAAAAATTGATTTATCAATAAAATATTTTTCAACAACATAAATTCTAATAACAAAACTTATAATTTCTAATTGATTTTTTTTATTTTATTCAATTTCTTATTCCCTTTGGCGGGCACAAAATTTTTATGAAGGTTTATAGGGGGACACTTGCGGTATTTCTGGTATATTTGGCGCAAAACAATATTCATTGAAAATACTTCCAATGGGACACCAATTTTATTTATATGTGTTCTAAGGGGACACAATATATTTATATGTGTTCTAAGGGGACACAATATATTGAATTCTAATATAAACTTTATGAAAACGAAAACGTGATATCACGTCTTGGCTTTATTACGGTTTTGAAAATTGACGTGATATCACGTCATGTCCCACGAGAAAACACCCCATAACGTGATATCACGTCCTTGTCCGCCAAAGGGTTAAACAATATTTTTTTTTTTATATATACAATTTTTAATGTTCCAATTTTATGAATTCCTATAAACAAAAATCATTGGAACATAAAAATACTAAAGTATACTAATAAATATATAAATATCTAAATAAATCAAGTGTAAAATTACCTTAATTTCAGTATATACTATAAATATATTTATATCATAGTATATACTGTACAAAATGCTTTTATTAACTATAGTCTTCTATATCAGCTGAAAAAAGAGCTGAATCAAATATAAGTTATATAAAAAAATTATGATGTTTACATATTTTTTTTTTTAATGTTAATATGTTCCTACAAAAACAGCAACCACAACATAAAGTTGTAAAAATTATATGTATATATACTATCAAATTTTTAATATATATATGTACTATATATTTATATATATATATATATATATATATATATATATATATATATATATATATATATACATATATATATTATATATATATACGAGTATATATCATAAATTGAGGTAGTATATAGTATAAAGCATAGAGTACAAAGCTTTATGATAAAAGTAGTAAAGTAACTTGTACAGTAAAATAACTTTTTTTTTTCTTCAAAACATACATACTAATTTATATATCTATAAGATATATTTGTATCTAGTATAAACAACTGTAGCTAATATGTATGTAGAGTATATATTGCGATTCAGTGACATATACCATTAGAGTATTTTTTTTATTTTTTGAAGAAAAACTTTTTCATATAAAATCATTGGTAGGTGTTGAATTGAAATTCAGTGATCAGTAGTGTGCCGGTGATGTCGAAACGGTGTTACTATCAAAATAATTTTATTTATATAATTTTTAACTAATTATTATTATTATTATATTTTTATTATTTATATTTTTAATTTTAATATAAAGAAATTTTTTCGTTAATTTCTTATTTAATTTTGAAAAAAAAAAAAAAAAAATCTCTCTTGTGATTATAAAATTTATTTAAAAGAATTTATTCGAAAAATAAAATAAAAATAATTAAAGAAAATATTTAGATAATATAAACATAAAAAAAATTTTAAGATTGAAAATATAAAAATAAAATATAAATATATCAAAAAAAAAAAATATATTTTAAAGTGTAAAAAAAAAGGAAAATTATAAATTAAATATTTTACATTTTTGGAAATCTTTCAATTTTCCATATCTAATTTTTTTTTTCGAAATTTAACGGATCGTACAGGGAGTAAAAAATTATATCGAGCATAAATATGCAGACTATTATCAAGTAAGTTTCTTAATTAATTTTATATGTTAATCTAAAATATATAGTAATTAACTTCTTTGTTTTTTTATATTTATCATTTTCTTCTCTCTATTTTCGTTTTGGTTAATTATGGGTAGAAAACATAAGTTCAAATTTTTGAGGTTTTAGGTTTAGGTGAAATGCATTTTTTTCGTATTCAAATCTTCAAGTAAATCTTTAAAATTTCCATTTGATTAAAATAAAATATAGAAAATGTAATTTTTTTTTTAATGAGAAAAACGGAAGGAAAATATTTTATGTTTGATGAATAACTTGTTTTTACATATATGTATGTATATTTTTAATGTATTTAGAGAAAGAAACGGTATAGAAAGTATATAATTTAAAATAAATAAACATAAATATAAAAAAGTGTTAAATAATATGAATTAAAAAAAATAACATAAAATAAAAACTGGTATTTTATAAAATTTTATTTAAAAATATATTTTCGTAATTTTGTTAATATAAAACGAAATAAAAACTGGTAATATAATTTTTTTTTACTTAATTATTTATTTTGTAATTTTAGAAGTCAATTCGAGATTTATAAAAATTTTAATTAAAAAAAAAAATGAATATAAATCAAAATAAATATTTCAATTTTAATTAATTTTGAGAAATATATCAATATACAAGTTTTATTGCTTAATAATTAATTAAGCAGCTTTCTATATTCTATAGATTTAATATTTTGACCAAAACTAATTAGAAATTCCTAGAAATATAAAGTAAATTAAAATATATTATATTTTTGAATATATCAAGAATATTTCCGAATTAAATAAATATATATCTCACACAAATATTTTTCTATAATTTTATTATGTATAGTACATATATGTAAAAAATTTAAACTACTTAACCTTTTGCATTTGAAAAGTTCATTTATTAATTAATAGCATATGGTCGTCATAATTCACACAAATTCCACAAATTTTAAGAAAAAGTGGACTTGTATAATTCAATAACATAAAAAAAAAATTTTTTACACCTTTTCAAATCATTTATTTATGATTTATATATTTGTTATTGAATAGCCAAATGTTTTTTGTTTATAGTTTGTAATACTTTAACCATCGATGGAAATTTATAATTTTGGCATTTTAGTTTTAGTTTAGTGCAATTCACTTTTAATTGTTATTCTCGTAAATATTTTCGTAAATATTTTTGAATTTCGTAAAAAAAAACCAATTTGTTAAAATAATGGCAATCGTTGCCGCATCAGCATTCTTCATTGCCTTGCCATTTATCGTAATGAAATTATCGTAAAATATTTCTACGTTAATGGAAATTATTTTTTGTTGTAGTAAAGTAATCTTCAGGATAGTAGTTAAGTCGTAACTGAAATTGATCCAAAAACGATAGAGTGATGGTTTGTATAAGATCTTATTCTATAATTGGCTCCTCTACAGGCCAATCTGGGCTTAGACATACTTTATAGAGATTCCACCGACATTCTGTAGCACACTATACATATTATGTAGCAGTAGCATACTATTTATATATATACAGCAAACCAAAATTTCCATACAAATACAATATAAATATATTATATGTAATTATAAATATTTAATTAGTTAGATCGGTAAATTCATAATTATATTTATATAAGCATTAATTTAATTTAATTATTATTATTATAGATAATATTGTTTAATTTAAAAATAATATCTTTCTATATTTATTTATCCGATATTTCTGTATTAATTATATACATAAATAAATTAACATCCGAAAATTGTCGTTAAATAATATGTAATTAAATTTAATCATAAATATTAAATAAACATATATAAATACATATATTTATATTCGTGCGTCATCTAAAAAGGATTTATCTCAAAGAAAGTTTTATTAAATTCATAATAATTAATTATCTGTTAATTATCTAATAATTATTTAAATGTTTCTATGAAAAATAATTATCCTTATTTATCATTTTATTATTAATATATATATGTATAATAAGAAAATTATCTTCTTAAATATTATTTATTTACATTAAAGGTATATAATATGAATTATATTTATTTTATTCAAATATATATTAAATTTTTACTATGGATAAAAGAAAATTTCTTACAGGTTAGACATTTAATGTGATATCATAATATTAAATGCCCTTAGGGAATTTAACATATCCATGTGGAATATATCTTGTTTGTATACATAATATCGTTTTATTAGTGAAATGGTGAATATAATACATGGTAATATAAAACGGTTTTATTTTCCATTTCAATATTCATTTTAATAAAAAAAAAAAAAGTATTCTTTTAGAAATATTATATACAAATTTATTTGCTATAGATAAATATTTATCTTTTATACATACTATAGAAACCTATATTTAATATGTTATATTTATACAAGTTGTCCTCTATTAAATTGCAATTATGTATGGTTTAATTTTATTGTCTCCTAGCGAATATTAAATTGTCGAAACCAGTGATTTATATAAATTGAAAAATATATTATTAATTTTCGATATTTTTCCAATACAACTTTTCTATTTACATGATAATTTGGTTTGGTCCTACAAGAGTTGTTCTACCATTGTTTATAAAAATATATTTGAATTTTAACTTACATATTTACTAATAAATTTACACATATAACTTTTCTATAAATGAATAAATTATATAATTTGAACTGAAATTCAATGGATCCTTTTTTTTGGAATGTTTTTGTTGTTTATTTCTCTATAATAATTGCATTAATTACTAATGCAATTATTGTAGAAATAACAACAAAAATATTCGAGGAATTAATTAGTGTTCATATACTTAATCCCTTAATATTTTTCTGACTTGGGTCGGTTCAGCTTTGAGTCATCCATATTGTAGTATGAGTGTATGAGATTATTTCGCCAGGGCCATCATTTTTTGGTAACCCTGTAATATTTTTTTTTTTCAATATTCTCGAAAAAAAACCCCTAGATTATGTACTAGATTAGTCTCATTGCTTTGATTTATTTTTTTGTAATATACGAGTTTTATTTTTATTCCATGTACAAATATATATGTAATTGTCACAAAAGTACCTGGCAAATGATACCATTAAGCAATGCTCTGTAATGTGTCTGTATAATAATTTTTCTAGAAGTAAAATGTGTTAAGCACTTCTTTAAAAAAATTTGTGTTTTTATTTTTATACCATCAGATCTTGTAACAGGAAAAACATTTATATATTCGACTCCATCTCTACTTCTTTTCTATATATATGTACTGTTAAATAAATAAGAATAAATTTTCAAATAAAATTATGCTCTGTTCAAAGTTTAGATCGTCATCATACATCATCATCTTTCATAGGTAAAAAAAAAATAGAAGATGAAAATTAATCATATATAAAAAAAAAATGAATCCGCCATCGTTAAAATGTTTTCTCAAAAACTTTAAAATAAAAAAATTATGATAAATAATAAAAAATAAATAGATGAAAAAAAAAATATTTATCCACGTTCGTTTTTTATTTTTCTGCAACACTTTTCTTTCAAATTCTCCTTGATGGTTTTTACACACAAAAATATAAATAGAGTGAAAAGTACTTTGCGCGAAAAAAAAATGTTAAGTGTTTATCCCTTGTATGTGTGTTGTTGTTTGTTTTTGTCCCATCTACTATATAATATACCACTACATCATAATAACGATATCCTTTTTGCGATGTTTCTTAAATATTAACCTATAAAAATTATGTACTTTGATAATTTTTAATATTTTATATATCTAATACAATATCTATGTAGTACATACATACGTACATAAAAAAACATCATCATCAAATATAAATAATGATCAAAACTTAAGAGTTTTTTGTTTTTGTTTGTTTGTTTATTATTTTTACTTGGTTCGTTTTTCTCTTTATTTAATAGCGTTTTTCTAACCATCAACGTTTTCTGTTTAAAGACTATCCTTTTTTTATAAAAAAAACACTGTCCTTATATAAATTACTTAATAAATGTTTACTTAATAATAAATAAAAAAAAAATTTTGTCCATATGATAAAATATTTATGATTTTCGGGGTAGACAACACAATATCAGACAACACAAGACAATAATATAATAAATTGACATTGAAATTTGTTATTTAATAAAGATTTTTTTTTACATTTAAAAGGACTAACTAAAATTTCATTAACTTTAGTATATTTAATGGTGTATTTAGTTTTTGGTAATCTCACAAAAGCTTAATAAAATCTGCAATTTGTGATAGTTCAAAAATAAAAAAAACCTTCTGTGAAATCAGTTGATAGTCACAATAATCACTTTACGCAATAACTAAAATATTTTCCATCCTGTTTCTGTAGTACTTTTCTGTAATACTCATAAACGAATTTGAGATAATTATCAAATAAATGGAAATTGCAGGAATTTGTTATAGCAACAGAAACACAAAAAATTTATAATTTTAATTTCTAATTACAAATTAGAAATTTTAGATAAAATTAGATATTACAAATTAGATATTTCAAATTAGATATTATACAAATTTTCGAATGTGTTTATTTGGTTATTATATAAATTAAAAATCTTATAAAATTAACTATTTAACAAACTAAACAATTCAACAGAAACTCATATTTTGATTGTCTCAATAATTTATGTAATTTTTATTTAAATTTTTTTAAGTGAATTATGAGCCAATGGAAATTATTTCCATTGGTTCATATCTCATTCTAAATTTTAAAAAAATAATAAAATGAAATATTGGAGCCATTAATTTTATTATTTAATGACAAACTTTAATTAATAAAAATTTATTAATCAAGTGATTACATATAAAAATTTTTTTTAAATCGCAGATTATTTAAAAATCGAATTCTCAGATTTAACACTGTAATATTTACTATTATATGGTCAACAAATTGTCTAAAATTAAAATATAACTTTCTGAGAATAATAGTATTATATAATAATTTTTTGAATATCTTGCAAATTCCACAAAAAAAAAATTTGATGAAAGCATTTCCTGATAACAAAAAAAAACTAATTACTGGTCAGGTGTAAAAGAACTTTTTATGCTGATTTAATGAGAAGAAATTCTTATAAAAGTGTACTGAAAAAACTCCGCGTATATTTTATTTATGACTTGCAAATTATTATTATTATTAATTTTTTTTTTGTATATATTTTTACATTGAATTTTATTATTTTATTTTTTTTTTTACTTTTATAAATTTTTATTATTTATGCAATTAATTAACTTGTTTTTAAATTATTATTAATTTTTTTTTTGTAGAATCATAGTTTTTATAATATTTTTTATTTTTGTTTTGGATATTATTTCCTAATAATTTTATAATTCAATATTGTACGATGACCTTGAAGATAATAGAAAGGTGAATTTGATTTAAGGGGGAAAGAGAATACATATTAAAATCTAAGAATTGAACTTTTATAAAAACCAATTTTCTATATAAAATAAAAAATGATATAATTAAAGTAGTTTTTATATTTTGATATCGAAAACTTCTATAAAACTAAAATATCATTTAACTTTACACATCTAGATTTTTTGTAGTCGTATATGTCCTTTTTATTAAAAATATGTGTTTCGAATATCTAATTTTTGTTTATTATCAAAAAAAAGGAAGACATTTTGAAATTTTAAAATGTTTTCAAAATGAAAAAGTTAAGGACATTTTTATGTACTTGAATATAAGAAAATCATCGAGTAAGAGTAATGCAGGACTGGGTTTTACAAATATATAAAATGAGGTCCTTGGCTTGATCCATTATTATTGCCTTATAATAAAAATCAATAAATAGGGAGAAATTTTCTTAACGATTTCAGTGATAAATTCGAGAATTTCTGAAACAGTATTTGAGCAACATCATTTTGTTTTTTTCTAGAAATATTTCCTTAGATCCTGTTTTATTATTTAGTTAATTTTTTTGTATGAAAAATATTATATTTTAAACCTTTTAAGGTAATATGTATAACAAAAACAATAATTTGTAAAGATATTCAGGTGAATGACGACTACTTGCAGATTGTTTACTATTAAACTAAGAACATTTATTTATAAGAGTATTTAAAGAGATATTTGAACTTAAAATTAAAAACTTTAATTAAATAAAAAAAAATGTTATTATTTTTTTTTTAATATTTAACTTATTTAAGATAAAATGCATTTTTTTTTTCAAAACATTTTTCATCATGTTAAATAAGTACATATCTATACATAAATTTATTTAAACAAAGATAATAACGAAAAGCTTTTTAGTTATATACCAAAAAGATTATATCCAAAATGTTTATTTTATTTAAATTTTATCGTTTATAAAACTAATATTGTACACGAGAAAATTGTATTTTTCAAATAATATCACGATTTGAAAATAATAATAAAAATTATTAAACTTTTGATTTGACTATATAATAATATAATATAAAGACTCCATTTTTTTTTATTATTGTAAATGCATATACCTAATGGTTTTTTAAAATTCTAAACTGAAATATTATTTTGTAAACATTTCTAATACCGAAAACGATTTTGTCAGAGATCAATAAATATTACAGAGACTATAAAGAAATCTGTGATAGTATTTGAAGACAATTAAAACTATTATTTGTCATAAATTTTACTATAGGTATAAATGAAACATTTAACTTTGTTATTGAATTGTTGCTTGAAGGCCGATTTCACTTAGCAGCTTTTAACAATATTAACTATAGTATGAAAATAGTTTCATAAATATACTTTTTTTTTTTGATTTTTCAATTTTTAAAAGATGTTAATTTTTTTTTTTTTTGGTGGTATGTTCTGTAAAAATATTTTGGACATATAGAGAGTAAGCATATACATGTGTTATAAACCTATATGTATAGTAAGTACTTATAAGTTGTATAAATTGTGGCACGAATAAAAAAAAAAATTCTATAAAACTCCTTTAATTTTTAAATTAAACAAATTTAATTTTTAGTTGATTATATATTTTAAATATATTTAAATAAAATATTTGTTTCACATAAATCAAATATAATATTATATCCATACTTTTACATGCATGCTAACTAAACGTGATAATTTTTCTAAAAATTTTATAGATTTTCATCATTTTTTATATTTAAAAAAAAAACTTTCTTCCTTAGTTGCTGATTTGATTACTAATTACAAAAAATTTGTCGTATATATACCAAGAACAATAATAATTTTTAATATACAATGAAAATTTATTTATTTTTTATGATTTGCGGTTTTAATTGTAAAAATTATTTAATATATTTTGATATTGTGCAATTTTTATAAATATTACATAAATAAGTTAAATATAAGTTTTTAAGAATTGAATTACCTTTATTATTTATTTAAATTATATTTTTGTGGGCTTTAATAGTTTAAATCGTAAAATTTAAAGTTTCTATTACAATATATATGTACATTTACTAAGAGAAATATATATATATATATATATATATATATATATAGATAAGAATTTCATTAGTGACCTAAAACAATTAACTACTTATTTAGTAAAGGTCAAAAATTTTTTTCCACTTAAAATTTAAGTTATTTGTACAATAATTTTAAAACAATATTACAACTATTTTAAAATTAATATAAATTTAAGTTAATTAATGTTCAAAAATGATTAACAAATATTCTATAACATTACATTGTCAGGCTTACTGGGCTGTAGGTAAAATAAGAATGGCGTCAAGGTATAAATTGTGTCTTTAAGACACGCATTTTATTTGTTAATAATTTAAGGTTAAAATGTTACATTTTAGTGTTAATTAGAAAATTTTATATTTTTTATATTTAAAATATATTTTCAAAAAAATTTTTGTAATAAAAACTTCTGCTTAACCAAAATTTTCTAACAAATTAAGCAAGATTCTTGGTAATTACAATTAATATTATATACCACCACACAGCCCGTATAAAACAAAAACCAATTTAAAACAATTTTTCAATTTTATAAAATATATAAAACCTAATTTTCAACTTCTTTAATTAATTTACTAACATTATAATAATATGTTCAACACACAATTATATTTAATTTATAATGGCAATTAACTAGATATATAATTTTATTCATGACATTAATTTGAACGCTAACACCTCAAATAATCAGCACATAAATATTTCATTCCGATTATGCCATCGAAATTTTCAATGTGAATTAAAATTAGAAAAAAACAAACAAATAGTTAATTTCATAATAAATTTAATTTGTGTGATTAAATTAATTTTAAATAGAAGTGTGCGAACAGACAACATTTTTACAAAAATTTGTTAATTTATGGGGTAAATCATCAATATACATACTTAATATCCAATTTCGATTAAAAAGATTATGTAAAATTAAGAAGAAAATTTCATATTAACATATCTAATAGATTCGAAAAGGATGTTGATAGTAAAAATCTATCCAATTTAAAATAATGTCATTTCAATTTCATAAAAATTTTTTTCTATTAATAAATTTAACAAAATTTAATATTTTTTTAAAATATCGTTTAGAAATTTTCCAACACGATTTTTAATAGCAGTTTTAGTTGATTTTATCATTTCATTTTAAATATTTTTAATTAAATTAAAGTTTGATGTTAAAGATGAAAGATATGAAAACCGTGATTGTATAATTTGAAATTACAATTTAGTTCAATTATTTTTTTTTTTAATTTCGTGTTAGTTTATAGTTGAAAAATATTAACACGTTTTTTATTGACATTTTTTTTTTTACAAAATCATTTTTTTGTGTTAAACATTTTTCTGGTTGAAAATTATTGATTGAAAATTCCAAGGAATTAAAAATGATAATTAAGTTTTCCGCACTTACATTTTCAACATATCCGTTAAAGGATGATTTAATTTAAAATTTCATATAATTTCATGTATTAAGTCATAACAATGACGATTTTTTTTAAATAATAATAACCAATAATTAGAATATCTGACTTTTTGTAACCTTATCATAAATGTTTTTGTACTTAGATTGTCGAGGTCTGTAAATTATTATTTCGAAGTAAAAACAATGAATGGACTGGCAAATGATAATTATAAAAACCACATAATAAAAATAATTTTAATTTTTCTATCATAAATTTTTTTGAAATTTTTTTATATAATAATTATAGGTTCTACCTATATGGTAAAATTGTTATTTTTTTTGAATGTATATGATTTATTATTTAATATTGAAAACAAAAGAATCATAATTAAATAATAATATTTTACCATTAAAAATAATATTAATATTATACATGATAAATTCTAATTTTTAATTACACTCATATTAAATTTAACATTGATATTGACCGAGAAAATTATTTAAAATTTCTACTTTGGCCCTGTAATTTAACAGATCAGTGAATATATAAAAAAAAAATTATTTTAATTTTCTTCCACATTTAAATACTTGAATTGTAAATATAAAAATTATTATTACAAATATAATTATAATTTTTAGTAAAATTGCAATTTTTCTGTTAAAATTTTAAAATTATAGGTTAGATTAGATTTAATTCTAGTAATGATTAATGGTTTTAATTATAGTACATTGTAAGTTATATAAAAAAATATTCTTAATCTTTTCTAATTCGTTATATGTATAAATTGGCAGATATTTTATTTACCTTAATTAAGATTTTAAAATGAGAATTAAATTCAAATATTATAATAATATTAATTAAAAGCTATTGGAAAAAACGTTCATTTGTATAAACATATGACACATTATTTGAAGCTGCTATTTTCAAATAACCACCTCTTGTTGAAATCCTTTTGTACACCTCAATTATATTTAAACTGCTTTCTACGCACTTTTTCTATTTGCTTAGAACATATTTCACTATTCGTTATATACTTAGATTAAGCTTAAATGTTAACCATAAAATAATCTATTCAGAGAGATTTTTAGTATACATAAGAAATATCTCATGTTACTTAATTAATTCCATGCTATATGATATTCAAATCAAAAATCAAAAATTCGTCTGTAACACTTATTTATCTAATTTCAATAACTTCTTTTTCATTTTTCCACTTTAAAAGTTTCGCTAAATAATTTAATGAAAATATTAAATAGTTTTTTTATTATGCTAAATTTATTCTAATTTTTATTATTATTAGAATATTCATAAATTTAACATAATAAAAAACCTATATAATATTATCATTAAATTATTAGCGAAACTTTTAATACGATTAATAAATAATATAAAGCAAAAAATAAGGTGAGATCATTCAAAAATATTATAATATGTATATTAAAAATTCAAAACCTAGAATAAAATTTCACCTTTAATTTTAATTCAAATTCATATTTTTATTATTTTTTTTATACCAATTTGGCAGATTTAATTTTCACGTGATTTTTAAATATATGCTATTGACCTAATTATTAAGTCAATATTAAAAATTTTATTATGCCAAAAAGAAATCAAATAGAAATTGAATAAAATTCATGATATATATGTATATTTTAATTTTAACTAGGATATGCAATGATATTTTTTATATTAATTATAACTGTCGCGTGCATAACATATTTTATTTTTACTTATTCAATAATTGCATCTAAGATTTAAATTTATATGTAGCTTTATGTATGTATATAATTTTTTAAATTGTTTATTTACAAAATTATTATATAATTTATTTATTACATGTATTAAATAATAATAATAATAATGATAAATAAATTAATATTAATTTTACAGAAATATTTTAATATGCAAAAAATTTTTATAGCTATACGAAATATAGTTACTTAGTTTGAATTTGTAATAAAAAGTTTTGAATTAAAATTTGATAATAATTTCCAGTAATTAACGTATTTAAGATCCATAAAAAAAGTTCGTTATAAAAAAAAGGTTCGTTATACTAATTTTAAGCGTAAACCTAAAACCAAAGCCAAATATGTGTGTACCTTAACCTTCTGTCGTCTCTATACAATTTCTACGTCTTATCTACAAACTCGTTATTTCAACTTTCTTAACAAAGATATATATTCACCAGTGGAACTCATATTGGCGACCTAATCTTTTCACTTGTTTAAGTCTTTTTCAATTTTTGAATATCTTTATATTATATACGGCTTTGCTAAAACACTACAAATTTTTTTGATTTAGTTGATCATTTAGTTGATCAATCATAAAGTTTAATTTCATCATTAATTAAAATTTTTAGAAATTCTTTAAAATACAACAAAAATTAATCTGAATATTTAATTACTAAAGTTCAAAAAATGTAATTAATTAGTACACATAGAAAGTGGAAATATTTATATTGTAAAATCCAATAAATTTTGTAGAATATAGAAAAGTTTTGTAGAATATATCATCGTAAAATATTTAAATTTTGATCAACTTTTAAGGGTTAGTTATTTGTAATTTAGAATGAAAATGAAATTTTATAATTTCAACTCTTGAAATTATATTGAAATTATGTTTTTTT
This sequence comes from Empis stercorea, assembly GCA_949752835.1. Taxonomy (NCBI): domain Eukaryota; kingdom Metazoa; phylum Arthropoda; class Insecta; order Diptera; family Empididae; genus Empis; species Empis stercorea. Next base: position 17,073,271 of record OX457086.1, read on the forward strand.
CGCTAACAAAACTGATTTACAAGGATTCTAATGTGAGCCACCGGTGGTACACGCCGCCAGATGAAATATTTACATGTGAGCCACCGGTGGTACATGCCGGTTTGAACGTATTAAACTAAACCAAAAATTATATTTGTAATTAATTTTAATATTTCATGTTCATCTAACATTTTTTATATATACATATGTATGTACTATAATTTTTGAATTAATATAAATTTAAAGATCAAATAATGTGATAATATCAGTTCCAGGTACATGACAATCTATACAGGTACGCGATTTAAAATTCAAATTAAATAAAACCCAAAAAAAATTTCAAAAAGATTGAATAACTCGTGAAGTTACTTTCAAATTTAAAAGCTTAAACAAAAATCGTGATGTATAGAAGATATATACAATGAAATTTATTGTTATGTACATTGTATATCTTCTATACACTTTCATGTAATTTAAATAATCTAAAAAAAACAAACAAACAAAATTTTCAACAATTATAATTAATTAAGATACTTCATAAATAATGAAATTAAAATATTGGACATGTTTTTAAAATATGTTTATAAAATTTAAAAAAAAAATTAATTCTTGGTATAAATAAAAAAAAAACTGCTGAATATTTTTTCAGTAATAATTATCATTTTTTTTATTTTTAGGAAGAGCAAATAAAATAATCATTTGCTTTTTTGAATAAAAAAAATTAAATTTTAATTACCGAAAAAAATTTCTGAGTAAATACATTTATAAAAATTATTTTTGTTGCCATTAAAATCAAAAAAAAAAAAATTCAGTTCACTTTCTGATTTTATACTAAAAACTATGTGGAAAAAGACAAATTAATTTTTTGCAACAATTTACTTTTTTGTTTGTTTGTTTAATTGTTTAATTATTATAATTTCAATGAAATAATTAATTCTATGACCTCAAAGTTTAGCAACAATTTAATATCAGATTTGTTCATCTTCTTTTGGCCAGAGAACACAGCCCGGTGTGGGCCTCTGCCTCTTTTGAATTTTTCCCTTTTCCCGACATTCTATTGCAATTTAATCTACTAATTTTTTTATATGGATTCCGAACGATAAATTTCTGTGTAGAGAAGAAATCATTTATTCCAACAAACTGTAATATGGCTTTGTAGTGAGTAAATTTTTAGTACTGAATCAACCGCTGGCATTTTTCCCATTCTTAAAATTTACATGACTATATAAATCTTATTACCGCAGGAAGACATTTAAAGCTGAATCATTTTAGAACGACATCGATACCTCGGCCTCCACTACCCTCTAATCCACCGCCACTCTTAGGGTATTTCATCACCTTTATAAGAATATTAAAATATGTCTATATGCGGACTATTCCAACAAACAAACAATCTAATCTAATCTATTTTTTTGGGTAATTAAATTAAATGTAAACTTTTTCAAATATTAGATAAGAATAAGATTTACATAAATTAATAATGGGATAGTCCTAAATACTGTGGTCATAATTACTGTGGGAGCACCCTAAATACTAACATAGTTCTATCTTAACCAGTTAAGCGCGTTTGACGTATATATACGTCATGTAGAAGTGCTTCTATAAAAAATATATTTTGAGAGGTAGGATGAAGATATTTTAGTAATTGTTTTTTTATTTCCAAGAAGATATTTTTATAAAGAAAAAAAATTATTTGTTAGTGTAAATGTTTTTCAGAAAATCGGTTTTTAGAGCAAAATTAACAAAAAAAAATCACATTTCGGGGCATGTAGCTTCCAAACCTCTGAAGCTACGAAAACTCTTTATAGCTTCTCTTTTTTTATGAACTTAAAAATTAATTTAAGAATACTGAATATAAATCTATATAATATCACATTTTAAATTATATAGAAAGATATTACATAATGCAGTCTGTGCCTGGATAATGCCGAATTATATATGATCATTTTACCACAAAACTTGTTCTTTATTTTATTAGTAATTAAATTAAAATTGATTAATTTTTTTGTTAATTTTTATTGGAAAAATATATTCGATTGGCAAAATAATTTTATTACTATTTGAATGTTATTTATTTATAATGAATTTTTTGAATTTTTTTTTTTGCGAATGGTTTTTGGTTCATAATGCGCAATGAAAATAATCATAATAATTTGTAATACCTACCATCAATTTAATTACACCTGTTGTACCTTTGGATTATACAATTTTACAATTAATTTTTTTTAAGTATATTATGCTTTAACAATTTTCATTTTTTGTATAACATTGAAATATATAATTACAATTTATATAAAAAAATACCTTGAATATTTTGTTAAAGTTTTTAACCTAATTTTTATTTTCAATTCATTTTAAAGAAAGAAAATAATTAAAAAATCTTTTTTAAAAATTTAGAGAAGGAATATGAAAAACAAACCCCGGGTTTGTCAAAAGAACATTTCCTCAAAATCGCCTCATGTAGATAACTATGAGCTATTCTAAACCAAAATATGAAGTGGTAAATATAGGTAAAAAATATGTCCCTGTTCGATTTTATTAATTTTTTTCCTTCCAACTTTGGATTATTCCAGGAATACTTATCATTTTTCTCTAATTTTGCTTTTAATTGAACATAATGTGATATGAAATAATATCCAATATTACATTTATATAGCACCTAAAAATATGCAAAATAATCTTTTTTTTTGCAAAATTTTACATGATTAAGAATTTTGATTAATTCAAAAAGTGAGGCAAATGATTAATTAATGCACTTAAATCTTAAAAGAAATATCATTTTCGAAAGTTTTCTCAATATTTGTTTTTAAAAATATTGTGCAGTTATAATTTTACAAGTAAGTATATTAAAAATTCCATAATAAGTCGTTTGGAAAATACAGGGTGTTAAAAAACTAACAAAAGTTGTATGAAGATAACGGTATTGTTATACAACATTGAATTAAATTTTATATAATTTTTTAAGTTCACAAAAAAGATAAAAGATTTTGCAATCTTATAAGCTTTTAAAGACCTCAAAATTTTGTATTGGTTTAAAAGTTATTATATGTTCAATATGGGCAATTTTCGTACAACTCAGAGGGAAAAACAGCGAGAGGAAAATTTTGTTCTACTGGATCTATTACTTTATTCCTATCTATCTATGGTCAAAATTTGATACTCTATCTTAATAGATGTAGAAGTTTGTGTAAATTGACGGAGGACAGACAGAGTGAAACTAATATAAATATAAAATTAAATTTTAAAACGAAATTTAAGAAAACACTTAAGTATACATGTATGTGAAATTTGTTTTTTTTTTACAGAAAAACATAATATTTACCTTTAGAAATGATTTTGGACTATTGGAATTTGTATTTCTGTTTTTTTGTTTGCAAATAATTCAACTGTCTATCTATCTGTACCAATACTTTTTTTTTTTTGGTAAACAGTGACTAATTTATTTTTACTCAATTTGTGAAGGCTTTTAACACTGGGATATTATGTTATTCAGATAATTTCAGTTCATATAATTTTTTTTTAAATAATAAGATACCTAGTCTAAAATGAAATAATTCGTCATTTTCATTCAGATTAAATTTCATTGAAAATAGAAAAATAATTTTCCATTGAAATTATTTATAACATACAAATTGTTTTTTAGTAAAAGGTATGGTTAGATTTATAAATAAAATTTTTGGTTTCGGTCTAAAAATCATACTATGAAATAAAAATTAGTATATTATATTATTTGAAAATTATATGCATACTTTATATTATTCATGATTTTCCAGATTAACTCAATTGTTACAGCTATATGTAGATAAGAAAATAATTTTTAATTTTGATATATAAAGCATTGAAAGTAAATTCGAATTGAAATTTGTCTTTTTCATTCAAATATTGTTTTTAATTGTTACAAATATATTTATGTATATTTATTACAAAATTTCAATTTCTTTATGTTTGCAAAATTTGATCATCTTCCGCAGTTATTTGACAATTTTTTTCCTTTTAATGATTTCTGAATCAATTTTTAGTACCAAAACATTAATTTCTCTAATTTAGTAGTCAAATCAAAACCCTTTTTTTCTCAGAAACAAAGTTAAAATTCATTTTTTTATGGTTCATTTTTATAGCGTAACTTAACTAACTCGACATTTATTCAAAATTATACCAATCTAATTCATAACAGAACATAACGTGTTAAATACGAAATTATATAGTACATATAACATATTATGATTTACAAAAATTATTCAGAAAACATCTAGTCAATTTATCTATATACTTTTGCCTCCTCATTTATTAGTTGTATACCAAATAACTTGTATGAAATAATATTTTAATTTTAACCGGATATAAAATAATAAATAAAAATTCAAAAATGTAATTTTAAATTAAGTATGACATAAAATGTCGTATGCATATTTTTTTTTTATTTAAAATTAGAAATTAAATAAAAAATAATTAAGTCATAATTAATTATAAGTAAAAAATATTTTGGATACAAGATGAACACAAATTTGATTAATAAATATTACATATAATTTTGTATTATGTATGTGCGAATTACTTTCATTTTTTTTTACTTTGGTATTTTAGATTTTTTACTAAACTTCAAATATACTTTTTAAACCCAAACAATTCCATATTCCTAAATATCAACTTAATTGGTATGGTACACCAAAATAATATTAATTATTCAATTTCTTACTAACTCGATGAAAATATTTTTCCACTATCATTTAGTTTAGACAGTCTATTTTAATGTGGTCTATTTAGTGTGGACAATTTACTTAAACACTAATATCAAAATGAGGTACATTGTACCTAATATATACTGTTTGGTCTATTATCATAATTAATTCAAATAAATAATCGTTTTAATAAAAAAAATACCCCACTAAAATTGTCTTTGAAACAATTAAATCATTAATTTTAATTCTTCCAAAAATAAAAAATTGCTTATAACGCAATCAAATAAAATAAGTTTTGCACAACAAATTTACATTTTATTTGGTATATATATAGAATAAAATATATTTATTATTAAAATGATTTAATTCTACATAAAATAAAATTTAAGTAAGTAGGAAACGGAAAAAAGCATTCACTATAGTATATAAAAAATGAAAATTTTTATATAAAAAAATATTAAGTTTATTTTCTGAAATAGCAAAATGAGGAAAAAATAAAAATTTGATTTTCATAAAAAGAAAACTTCATTAGTATACGACCAGAAAAATTGTAAAACGAATCATAATTTCTTTTACTTTTTTTATTCAATTTTAAACTGCGTCAATCGAAATTAAATTATAAATAAATGAAATTGCATTACAATATTTCCATGTACAAATTTTCTTTTTACAAATTCAAAAAATTTATGAATTGAATGCTATAAGAGAGAATTGAATGGGAATTTGACTTTTTTCCACGAAGTATAGTTTATTATTGTAAACTTTTCCAATGAAATGAAAAATAATGAAAATGAGTACGATAATAATAATTCTATCGACAACTTTCTCATTTTTTTGTTAAGATAACTAAAGTTTGTTATTAATTTTCATATAGCAATTGTGGTTTATAATAACAACTCTTAACCAGATTTACACATAAATCATTCAGTTGCATAATATATTTAATAATGATTTGGTTTTTTATGAAGTCAATGTCCTGAATTTTCATTAATTCATTAAAAAATAAATTTATTAATACTGGTTAAGTTTTAGTTTTCAATAACGTAATGTATTCGTCTTTCGCCCGGAAAATTAACTGATTTATATACATATTATTAAATTAATTTCATCATAAATTATGTTATACATACTATGATATTCGTAATTCGTATGTTGTCGTATTGTATTAGAGAAAGTTTTTCAATTAATAAATTCAATTTATAAAATATACTTGTTAAGATAAATAAATTTTCAAATTTTCATTAAAAATTGTGTTGGTTTTTTTTATTAAATTTCATCTCATTTCTGAAAAAAATATTTTCAAAATTAAAAATCCTCTATAAAAACACACAAATTTGATGAAATCTGAACATTTTCTCAGTAAAAAATTATTGGTAAAAAATCGTAAATACTTTCTTACTATTTTTACTCAAATTTGATTAAAATACCACAGGTTAACATAAATCTCAGAATTCAGAATGATTCCAATTGTTCAAAATTCAATTTTCATGAGTTCCGAATTTTTCGTACACATTTGCGAGTTACGAGTTTTTACGTACAGAATTCCGTTTTTTTTTTTAATATTTATATTGAAAGTAATACATATAATGATATAATAGTTGTTTACACTTGATCAAAAATTCATGATTTTTCTATAATATATTAAATCTATCAAATTGAGAAAGTTGTAATAAAAATAAAATCTAATATGAAACTAATAAGGAAAATATTTATAATTTGTTTAGAAAGTTTTATATTTCCGATTAAAAATTAATTATGAAAATTTTAAAATTGAATTTATTTTTAATTTTTTTTTTAGAAATCCAAGTTGGTGGAGGCGACGATCAACATTAGAACGTACACTTACTTTAATTAGTATATTTGCTGTGATAGCTGTAATAGGATTGATTGTTGGTTTAGTAGCTGTAATATTATTGAATCAAGTACCAGAAGGTATACATATAAAATTTTATATATAAATATAAATATTGCTTCATATCTAATTTATTGTATATATATATATATATATATAGAAGTAAATGATCCAAGTACAGCTGAAGCATTACAAAGTAGTCCACCACGGGTAATAACATCAAAAGATAGTCATCCAAATGATGTTAATGATAACAAAGGACGTAAAGATAATATATGTTTAACACCAGAATGTATTCATACATCATCAAAAGTATTAGAATCAATGGATACATCAATTGAACCATGTGATGATTTTTATCGTTTCTCATGTGGTAATTTCTTAAAAACAACAAATATACCAGAAGATAAAGTTACAGTAAATACATTTTCTGTAATTGGTGATAAATTACAAGTACAATTAAAAAGTTTAGTTAGTGAAACTATACAACCAGATTTACCAAAACCATTTAAATTGGCTAATTATTTGTATAAAGCATGCATGAATAAAAGTAAATGGAAAAATATAAATATTTTAAATTTATAATTTTATTTTATAAAAAAAAATATTTTTTTATGTATTTAATAGGCTTAATTGAAGAACGTGGATTTAAACCAATATTTGATATATCTGATAAATTAGGTGGTTGGCCAGTATTAAAAGAAGATAGTTGGGATGAAGAAAATTGGTCATGGCAAGAAACAGTTAAAAAATTTCGTCAAAATGGTTTTAGTATGGATTATATTTTGGATTTTTCAATTGGTGTTGATTTTAAAGAATCTACAAAACGTATAATTGATGTAAGTGAAAATTTTTATATATGTACATATTTAAATTAAATTTATTAGTTATATATTTTTCCTTTTTATATACGTATATAGTTGGATCAATCAGCTATTGGATTAAGTCGAGAATATTTAGTAAAAGGATTTAAGGATAAAATTGTTGCAGGATATTATAGTTATATGGTTGATATGGCAGTAATTTATGGTGCTAAAAGAGAACGTGCTGAAAAAGAATTAAAAGAATCATTACAATTTGAAATGAATTTAGCAAATGTAAATATTATTTCATTAATTTTTAATTATATTATTATTTTTTATTTATAAATTTTTATTTCAATATCCAGATTTCTTTACCAAATGAAAAACGTCGTAATTCAACTACATTATATAATCCAATGACTGTTGCACAAATTCAAGAAAAATATCCATATGTTAGTTGGTTAAATTATATAAATGCATTATTACCAGATGGATTAGCAATAAATGAAACTGAAATTGTAATTGTATCAGTACCAACATTTTTTGAAAAATTAGGACCACTTTTAGAGAAAACACCAAAACGTACTATTGCTAATTATATGATGTGGCGGATACATGGTTTCTCAGCATTCTTTATGACAGAAGAATTACGTAAAAGACAATTACAATATTCAACAGTCTTAAGTGGTCGACAAGAACAGGAACCAAGATGGAAAGAATGTGTTGACATAACAAGTGGAAGGTATAAATAATAATAATTATTGATTAGAGATTATAGTAGGTTTTTTTATTATTATTTTGAAATAATTTATATTTTTGTTTGTATTTTTTGTTTTTAATGTAAACTTAATACAATTCAACCATAAATCAAAGCGTACAGGTACAGGTACAGTGCTAAATTGCAATAAAGCCGGCCATTTTTTTGTGTTTTAAAATTTTGAAATTTGACTGACGAATTTGAAAAAACGCATATTTCATCTGATGTTATATTACCAAATGGTCATTCATAAGCCATTTCCGACTAATGTTTGATATACTTTCTTGTAGGCTTTGATTTAGGTTTTGTAGTTAATATTTTTTTTTAATTTAATTTTTTTTACAAAAGAAAAACAAGAAAAAATATTTTATGTTTTTTTTAAACAGCTTTTTTAATATTTTGTATTTAGCATGAGCATTAGTGTAATTATCCACCAGGAAATTGGATAGAGAGTTTGTGTTTTTGTGACCAAAAAATATATATATCGAAAAATTGGCTCATTTTAAAAGTGGTTGTGTTTATATTTTATGTTTTATTTATTTATTTATTTTTTAAATTTTGTGTAAATAATTTTTTTGCAAAATGGTTTTTTTTTTATTTTATGAAATTTTTTTTATAATTTTTTATTAATTAAAATTTTACTTAACTTAATCCTTTGTACCAATTTTATTTATTATATTTTTAATATAATAAATAAAAGTGAAGAAGGATAAAAAAAATGTATTTTTTTTATTATAGAAAATCTAAAATTTAAAATGGTGTAGAAAAGATGTTTATTTTTTTCACTTGGAAAAAAGAATTTATTTTCTTTTCTCTATTTCTTTTTTTTTTTATTTAATTTCAGTTCGGAAGAACAAATTGATATCGATAGGTAAATGATGGATGTGATTAAACCAAAGAAAAATTTATTTGAAATATTTTAAAATTATTAATAGGGGATTTTGTGTATTTAAAAAAATTTGTTTCATTTTATATATCTTTTGCTCAATTTATTTCATATTTTCAAGAATTGATTGCTTTTTTGCTACAAATCTTTACATATATATATATTCAAATAAATAATTCGATTAACAAATAAATCAGTTACACAATAAAATTTGAAGTTAGCAACAAGTTACTTGCAATAATTTTATTTGCTATTTTCAAAATTTTAATGCAATATATTTGGCCAATAATAAAAGTATTTTAGCTAATTCACAGTCAAAACTTATGAGTTGCGACTTTTTAAAACAGAAAAGGTTGATAGTCTAATTATGAATAAAAATTGGCTGTGACCAAAAAAAAATCTAAATGCAATTCATTAGTTTCGACAGAAATTTAGTCTTGTAAAATTAAAATGTGTACGTATTCATAAGAATTTTTGAAGATTTTAAATATTGTAATAATTGGACTGATTTATTTGAACGAATTAATAATTTAAATATTTTTTCAAAATAATTTACAATTTATTTTTTGTATTTTTACAAAATCAATTTTAATTTCGAAATAATTCTATATAAGAAGTAGATTGAATGTGTAATGGCTATTTGACACTTTTTCACAACATTATATTTTAATATAATTTTTTTTTAATTTATCAAATTATATTTTCAGATTATAATCATTTCAAAATATTCATATGATTTTCGAATGCTTAATTTTGTATTATACTCCATATTTTTGATTTTCATATGCATTCATTTTTAGATTATATATTTATTAAATTCTGTTCAATTTACTTCTTTTCTTAATCCTTTATATTTTAAAATTCTTTATTATATGTTTATAAACAATTATTGTGAATTACTTTTTATTTATTCTGTTACTTCGACTGGTCACCATATTATTAATATCATTAATTTTGTGTATTCAAGTCATAATTATTGTATTTTATAAAATTGGTTGCACATCATGAACCCATCAAACACTTATTAAGCAATTTACTTTTTTTTGTTGCTATTTTTTACATTATTGGTTCATATTTTTTCAGTGATTTTAATAAACAACTCATATTCAAATAACTCTTTATCATATTTGCACTGGCACAATAATGTGTGCTCGCTACAATTTACACTAATATAAAATTAATATATTTTTAATAATTTTCAATATTTTACTATAACATTTTTAATATAAATAATTTTATAATTTATATTTTTGTAATATTAATATATAATTTTCTTTTTTATATTTTCTTATTTACAATCGAAAAACATTAAAACATATAAAAATGATTACCACCATAGTCTACCATTATCTGTTGGAGCATTATATGTTCGTAAATATTTCCAAGAAAATGCTAAAAGTATTGCAATGGATATGGTAAATGAAATACGTAAAGTATTTGAAAAAATTTTAATTGAAGTTAAATGGATGGATGATGAAACACGTAAATCAGCATTAAATAAATTAAAAAAAATGACAACACATATTGGTTATCCAGATGAAATAATGGATAACTCAAAATTAGAAGAATATTATAAAAATTTAGAAATTGATCCAGATCATTATTTAGAATCAGTATTAAAAATGAGTGTATTTGGTACAAATTATTCATTTAATAAATTGCGTAAACCAGTTAATAAAACTGATTGGATAAGTCATGCACGTCCAGCTGTTGTAAATGCATATTATTCATCAATTGAAAATAGTATTCGTAAGTATAATATATTTTATTTCATATAATAAATCTTCGTTAATAAATAAATATTTCCAAAAACATACAAAATATTTAATATAAATATTTTATAAAAGAAAAGTTTGGACTCCTTCATATTATAAATGCTTAACATCTATTGAAACCAGCTAATTGATCTTGAAAATTTTCTATTCACTTTCCGAACAACAATTGTATGAAAAGAACACTAACCTCGAATAATGCTGATTTATAAATATCCAACATCCATAAACAAGTTGCCCCAAGCCCCAGAATTGACACCTTCTTCCTTAAATTATATTATTTATAAATTTTATTTAATATCTTATGTATGTATAGCTAAAAGCTAATAATGTATAATGAACAAGACAAGGTGCCAAATCAAGAGCAACATAAACTTGTTGTGCATCATGTCTAAAACCTTCTTTACTTACAACATGATTCAATCTTGTTGCGCAACATGATTCAAACTTATTGCGCAACATGACTCAAACCTGTTGCGCAGCTACATTTAATCTTCTTATGCAACATGTTTTAGATATGAAAAAATATGGAAAAAAGTTGAATTGTTGTAGTAGTTATATCTTATATGTGCATGTGGTTCATGTGGAGGTTGGCTTGGACTTGAATTGAATAGAATAAAGTACCACTACCAGTATCAGTACCAAAAGAGTAGTTTAGTTAGTTAATATTTATACTCTGCACAGAGTAGACGTATAGAAGTCGAATAGAATATATTACGAATTGATTTATAGGATATATTTAATTATCGTATTATTATTTTGTAATTTTGAATAATTCAAAATGTAATTGAATAATTTTAATATTAAAATTCATTAATATATAAATAATTATTCATTAATATGTAAATATTTTAATATTATTGTAGAATTCCCAGCTGGTATTCTTCAAGGTAAATTTTTCGCAGCTGATCGACCAAAATATATGAACTATGGTGCAATTGGTTATGTTATTGGTCATGAAATTACACATGGTTTTGATGATCAGGGTAGACAATTTGATTTAGATGGTAATTTAGTTGATTGGTGGCAAGAGGATACAAAAAATGCATATTTAAAGAAAGCTACTTGTATTATTGAACAATATGGAAATTTTACAGATCAATTAACCAAATTAAATGTACATATAAGAATTATTTTTATTAAATTTAAATATATTAAATAATATTTTAAATATAATTAATTATAGTTAAATGGTATTAATACACAAGGTGAAAATATTGCTGATAATGGTGGTATTAAAGAATCATATATTGCATATACAAATTGGGCTGAAAAATATGGACCAGAACCAACATTACCTGGTTTAGATTATACACCACAACAAATGTTTTGGATATCAGCAGCACAAACTTGGTGTTCAATATATCGTCCAGGTATATATATATAAATACATATATGTATATATAAATTTATTATAAATTATAAATTATCTATCTTTATTCTTTATAGAAACAATGAAAATGCGTATTACAACTGGTGTTCATTCACCAGCTGAATTTCGAGTACTTGGTCCAATAAGTAATATGAAAGATTTTTCAAAAGATTTTCATTGTCCTGAAGGATCACCAATGAATCCTATACATAAATGTGAAGTGTGGTAGAAAGATTTTAATATTATTATATATTATAATTATATACATATATAACAAAAAATTATAAAAACATTATTGTATTATGTACTATTTAAAAATTTAGCTAAAAATCATTTTATTATTATTTTTTTTATTATTACATATTTAATTTGAAAATAATTAAAAAAAGCAACAAAAATTATACCACAGAGTAAGTGACTTATTTATTATACGAGTAGATGGCTAAATTGAAATTATATAGTAGTATAGTTTTTTTTAGTATATTACAAATCATTGTCGTCCACGTATAAAATATCATATACAAAAATACTCTTTACTTTTACTTTAGAAAAAACAATTTAAGATACAAAATACTTAGTCGTGTGAGAGGCGAAATGTTATAAATGTTAAATGCATCATTGATTGATAATGTAATGAAACAAGGAGTTAAAGAATACAAATCACCATTTTGTCTAGTATATTAAAATGATTTTAATCCGAGAATATCATTTATACTTTTTAATGCAAATTTCAAATACAAAATTATTGTAAGTAGAGTTTATAGGAAATTAAATAATTTAAAAATTAAATCGAATTTTGGTTCAGTGGTAACATTTCGCTTCAGAAACGACTAATTGTTCATTAAAAAGAAATATTTAAAAAAAAAAACTTATTTAGCAAAAAATTTAAGTTTAGAAATGTAAAAAAATATGTTTGGATGACTGGACTATAACATTTATACTGTAGGTATACATCATAACACAAAAATGTTTATAGTAATTAATCGCTTATTAAGTTTAAGTTTTTATATATGTACAAATTGAAATTTTATTATCACTATTTTTTGCATTGTGTTGTAATTGTAACATTTAATTATAAATATAGTTTATTTCTATACTTCAAATAATTTACATACTTTGTGGTATACAACATAAAAAAAAATCCAGCCCTACCGAGTATTAAGTGTTAAGTTATTAAGATTAATAAATACACTAAAAAAAAGTGAAAATATTTAAATAAATTTAAAAAAAAAATTAAATTAAAATAAATTATTTGATTTATTAAAAATTTAAAAAAGAAAAAAACATAATAATTAAAATTAAAATAAAGTTTAAAAGAGAAAATTGAAAATATTTTAAATAAATCTTGATATTTTTTGGTTTTTAAGAAATTTTTTGAATCAATTTTATTTATATTAAAATTATTAAAGCATCGAATCCTACATATACACGTCTTCCCATCATCCTCTGGGATGAAGAGTATAAACCTCTTGTTCATCGGGTGATGGATTGATAAATAAATGATAAATAAAAATAATAATTCCTAAAACACAACAAAAACAAACCCCATAAAGAGAGGTTTAATAAAAACGGGTCCATCGCTTTTTAAAGCTTATCTAAATAAATCTAGCTACTCTTAAAATTTAAAATATGATAAGATATTATGATTAATAATTTTTTATTTCAACTGCAAAAAGGTAAGCGAAGCCATCAAAAATATTTAAACAATTTTTGTTATAAATTTCATTAAAGTTAGAAGAAATTTAGTAAACAGATAGTATTTGAAATATACATAAATATAGAATGACGATTTTAAATTCATAGAAGAAATCTTTACCAATTTTTGGCACATTTCAATGTTATATTAATTGTACAACTGGTTAATAAAAATAGACACAAGCTAATATAACTTGTTATAATAAAAAAAAAATGTTAACGACCTTGAAGAATGTTGACCAAAATAATAATAATAACATATATAGTACAGTAGGTGAAAGTCGGTAGCAATGATCATGGACCATTATTTATTTAAAATTATTTATATTGACAGTACATTTAAAAGTTACATTATTATTTGAAATCGATTGAATTTATTTGATACTAAAGTATGTACACATTTAGTCACAAAATAGTCTCAAATTTCTTATCTAGAATGGAAATTAGGTTATTTTTTTATGTTTAATATTTATGCAACTAACCTATTTTCTGTTATCTGATTAAAATAAAATAAAAGCAATTTTTAAATAGCTATTAAAAGCTATTTAAAAATATTTAAAACTATATGAATCTACAATCTATATATTTTTATCTATAATAATATTCATAGGTACATTAACATTTATAGACAGGATAGTTTATATTTAAAGCCTTTCAAAACATTTAACCGAAAAATTGAGTTTTAAATAAATTATCAGTCTATTTAAAATATAATAAATACTCGCAACATTCAAACCCATTTTTAATGCCAACTTTATTCAAAAACTATACAAAAATCACTCCTACAAAATAAATATTTACATAATGTATATTTGAATTAGTAATTTTTGTACAAATTTTCCATACATTGAATATTTTTGTTAATATTTATATCTGCTTTAGATTTGAAATAAAAATAAAATACACTTATTAATTTTAAATTTATCAACGTGTACAAATAATTCACGGTCGGCACCAAAAAATCGATAGTTTTTTGCATTTATATAATTGATTTGAGAAATAATTCTGAATTTATTTATGGTACTCTTAATGCAATAAAATTTTATTACGGAAAAATAGTTAAAGCAAGTTTGTACAACACTATAATTATTTACATAGTTTTGTAAAAAAATTGCTTTAACCCCAAGAAGAGCTTTAATGAAACTTTGAAAATCCGAATATAATGTTAATTTAACATGATTGTCACGTCACAACTGATAATAATTATATAGTATAAAATATTTTGCAAATTTAAAAATTAAATAAATACAATTTTTTAATCAAATATTACAAATTTAATTATTTTCCACCGCGAAGTTTACAAAATTAAAAAAAAAAAGTTTAGTTAACAAAACTATCAAGTTTTTTTTATATACACATATGTATACATAAATACAAAAATTATTTTCAAAAAATTTATGATGATATTATTCTGAATTCGTTTGTTAAGAATTTTGGCACCAAGTATATAATATTAATTTCCACTTATGATACACAAATCACTGCAAACCGGAATTTAACGAAAAATTTAATAGGTGTCTTCTATATGTGTATAATATATTTAAATATAAAAAAAATTCCTTATAATTAAGAAGCTCTAAGATCTTCAAAAATTATTGTGTCGGTTTTCAATAATTTTAAAATCTCAGTTAGTCGTTGAATGCCAAAACTTTCAATTCAGTGTATATAAATAATTATTAACTGTTGTTGTTTATAATTAATAATTCAATACAAGCTTCAAAAAAAAATTCATCAAATAAAAATTTATAAAATTGTCAATTTACTACTACTTTAAATTATAAACAAAAAAAAAATTAATAAAATTATGATTAAATAAAACGTGATCTTTGTTTAAAAACAGTTTTAAAAAAATATAATTATTTAGTTATCAAAATATTAGTCATTCATAACATAAAAATAAAGGTACATTAAAATAAATGTGTAAATTTTTTACATTAAACTTTATAATTTTATTTATGTAAAATTTCGAATTTATATTATATAATTTCGAAAGTAAAAATAAAGGGATATTGAGAATTGAGATAATGGCAACAAGAAGGACCGAACAAATTGAAAATGTAAATGGTGTTGAATTGAATATAGAACAACCAGATAAAGAACAAATTATTATGTATGTATATTACTTTCCAAATATTTTAATAATTCATAAGAAATTGCAATTCATTTATAGATACATATTATTAATTATTATATTAATCTATTCGAATTTTTTATTAGAAAATATTATTAAATTAATAGATTTACCAGTAAAACTTGTTTTTTTTTCACTGGGTTAACTAAGCAAGGAATTTTAAAAATATGAATATAATTTATTTTAAATGATTCAAAATAATATAATTATAGATTTTCCTGTATAACAAAGTTGAAATATTATATAATGATGGTATGCAGTCAAAATAAAATTATTATAATATAATATTTGTAAATTTTACATAAATTCAGGCGCCAGTCATAACAATTTGTACTCTGAGCTATTAAAGATTTCTTCTTCTAATTCTTCTAATTTAATTACCTTTATAAAAAAATTGTATTTTTTAAAGAAATAAACCAAACAAATGGAAACGAATTACAAAAGTAGAACGTGTAGTAACTATTCTCTCTATAATTGGAATAATTGCATGTGTAATAATATGGTTAACAGCGAAAGGTATTATTCTCTATTAATATTTTGAATATAAATTAATTTTAATATAATTATTTTATTATAGATATATCAACATATCGTTCACCTAGTTTTAGAGAAGCGGAACAAGCACGTGAAAATATGGAAACTATTTGTTATACATCAGAATGTATTCATACTGCATCAGCTATAATTAAATCAATGGATATAAATATAAATCCATGTGATGATTTTTATAAATTTTCATGTGGTAATTATGATAAACATCATGTTATAAATGAAGATCAAACACAAATAAGTGAATTCAGTCTTATTGATGATGAACTAAAAAAAAAATTGAAATTATTAATTAGTACTGAACCAAAAGAAAATGAACCAAAACCATTTAAATTGGCAAATTATTTGTATAAAGCTTGTATGAATAAACGTAAGTAATAACAAAAGTAAAAAAAAATATATAGTAATATTAATTATTTAAATTAATTACTTTTTTTTATAGCATTAATTGAAGAGATTGGTTTAAAAGAAATTAATAATATTTCTGAAACACTAGGTGGTTGGCCAGTAGTTACTGATAATTGGAATGATGAAAACTGGAGTTGGAGTGAAACAGTTTTTCAATTAAAAGAATTGGGTTTAAATATTGATTATGTATTTTCATTTACTGTTGATATCGAACTAAAGAATAATAGTAAAAGATCAGTTCAAGTAATTTTAATATTAATTAAGTATATTATAAAAATCAAATTTGTTCTTTTGACCAATTTCAAATTGACTTTTTCCTACTAAATAAATCTTTATAAAGGACAAATTTAATATGGAAATCTAGAATATATTTGATTCTAGAGCAAACATTTTAAAAACATGTTATGAAATTTTCATTGTAGATCGATCAACCAGAAGTTGGTATAAATCGTGAATATTTAATTAAGGGTTTTAAAGATCCTATTATTCAAGCATATTATAAGCTAATGGTTGATACAGCTATAGCTTATGGAGCCAATAGAACTGATGCTGAAAGAGAAATGAAAGAAACTTTGGAATTTGAAATGAAATTAGCAAATGTAAAATTTTGTTATACATATAACAATATGAATTATTTAAAAAAATAATTAATTAATTAATTGTTTTATTTGTGCATTTAGTCATCTTGGTCAACTGAACAACGTCGTAATACTACAGCACTTTATAATCCAATGACTATTACTCAAGTATCCGAAAAATATACATATCTTGATTGGTTAAATTATATAAATACAATGTTGCCTGATGGAATAAATGTGAAAGAAGATGAAATTATTAATGTTGGTGTTCCACCGTACTTTAAAGATTTAATTCAATTATTAAAAATTACACCGAAACGGACAATTTCTAATTATATATTATGGAGAATACATCATGAACTTGCAGCTTATTTAAATACAGAAGTACGTAAAGCTGAATTAAAATTTGCTGAAGCTACAATTGGTCAAAAATCAGAACAAGATCGTTGGAAGGAATGTATTGATACTACACAAAAAAAGTTAATATTTTCACATTTAATGTAATAGAATTATATATAAATGTATTAATATTTTTATCTGTAGACTTGAAATATCTGTTTCAGCACTTTATGTAAGAAAATATTTTCTAGATAGCTCTAAAGCAAGTGCTTTAGAGTTAGTTAATGAAATTCGTATTGTTTTTCAAAAAATTCTTGAAGAAGTTATATGGATGGATGAGGAAACTAGAAAAAAAGCATTAAAAAAAATTAATAAAATTGTTACACATATTGGTTATCCAAATGAATTAGGTGATAATGAAAATTTAATCAAATATTATGAAAAATTAGAAATTGATTCAGCACATTATTTAAAATCAATATTAAATATTAAAAAATTTGATGAATATAATACATTTAGTAAATTAAGAAAACCTGTTAATAATACTGATTGGGAAACACATTCTGACGTAGCAGTTGTAAACGCATTTTATAATGCTGTTGAAAATAGTATTCGTGAGTTTATAGAAATAATATAATTTTAAATAATTTTAATGAAAACAATTACTATTTTTTAAATAGAATTTCCAGCTGGTATTCTTCAAGGTAATTTCTTCTCGGCGGATCGACCAAATTATATGAATTATGGTGGTATTGGTTATATTATTGGACATGAAATCACACATGGTTTTGATGATTTGGGAAGGCTATTTGATTCAAATGGTAATCTTTTTGATTGGTGGGAAGAATCAACTAAAACCGCATATTTAGAAAAAGCTAAATGTGTTAATGAACAATTTTCTAATTATATTGATACTGAGACAGGACTTAAGGTATATTACATATATATAATTACTTATGATAATTACTCAGTATAAATTTTTGAATATTTGTGGTGCAGTTAAATGGAGGTAATACATTAGGTGAAGCCATTGCTGATTCTGGTGGTGCAAAAGAAGCATATTTAGCTTATAAAAATTGGGTTAAAAAAAATGGCAAAGATCCTAAATTACCAGGTCTAAATTATACACAAAATCAAATGTTTTGGATTGCAGCTGCACAAAATTGGTGCACTTTATATTCACTTGGTAAATACAAAATTTGATTAAAAATTTATAATTATATTCCTAAATTTTATTTAAAATATTTGCTTAAGAAACAAGAAAAACTATAATAACAACTGATGTTCATCCACCTGCAGAATATCGTGTTATAGGAACTCTTAGTAACCATAAAGAATTTGCATCAGATTTTGGTTGTTCACCAGGATCACCAATGAACCCAATACAGAAATGTGGAGTTTGGTAATTAAAAAAATTATGTAATGTATGTGTTATTTTTTTACCGAAAATTATAAAATTGTTAATATTGATATTTTTGAAAATGTTTTTTATTGTTAAAATTTTTTAAAATGAAATAAAAAACAAATTTTATGTAGTAATTTCATTTTTAACATAATTAGCAGCTAAATCTTTAACCTTTTGAACATTTTCCTCATTTCCGTGGCGTTCTTCAAATTCTAAATATTTTTTAAAAAGTGTTCTCATTTTTTTTATTGGAATTTTCTGTACTACGGACCGTTCTAAAGTTCGTCTACAATAATATGTTCATTATAATCATAATTAAATTATTATAAAATGATATAACTTACCTTGCTGCTTCAATTTGTTGATCTTTAACTAGCATATCAATATATTGTGTCCATACATCAACTCTTTTTGGATACGAGCTGATAATTTGGTCTAAAAGTGTATGAGCTATTTCACCCTCACCATATCTATGATGTAAAATTGCAAATCCAACAATTAAATTTATATCTATAAACATATAAATTATTATATAATATAATGTAAGTATGTAATATTTTTAAATTATCTTACGTTCTCGATTTGGTAAAACAGCTAAAGCTCTATGCATTAATTGTTTAGCTTTATCATTAAGACCTAATGTGAAATATGAATTTGCACATTTTTTCCAAATCTCTGAATTTTCACGGAATTTTTTAGTCATTGTACCAATTAACTCCATTAATTCCTGTGTTTTCTTCGAATCTGTTAAAATTTCTAAAACTCGTGTATAAATCTTTAATGGATCATTGCATAATTGTGATTCTTTAAAAATATCTGTAAAACTTTCTTTTGTACCATAACGTAATTCTAAATTTAATAACGATACCCAAATATTTAATAATTCATCTTGTTCTCTAAATGAAATTGATTTAAGTGCTTTACGTGCAATTGTTCTAGCTTTATCAATTTCTGTTGCTTGCAAATGGAAAACCATATAATTAATCCAATTTTTACTATTATTTGGATCTGATAAAACTGAACGATCAAATTGATCTGCTGTTTCTGGTTGAACATTTGGATTAGCATATTTCTCTTCAATTTCACGTAATCGAGTTTCTTCAGTTTTTTCTATTTGAAATCGTTCAGATGGTGTTAATTTTTTCTTTTTGTTTGTTGTTAATTCTTTTTTGATATTTTCATCATCTTCACTACTTGATTCGTTAATTTCATTTCCAATATTTAATTTAATTGATTCTAAATTAGTTGACCAAAATCCAGATGCACCAGGAAGTGCATTTAATTTATCTGGTGATTTTATTAGGTCAGTTTCTTTTTTTTCTGTAATTTCTTTTGCAATGTTTTTTGAATTTAATTTTTTATCAGATATATTTAAAGATCTTTTTGTTGCGGACTGTGTACTATTATTTTCATTTTCTTTGAATGTCGTAGAATTATCAATATTGTCACTATCATAATCTGAATCTATATTATGCAATATTCTTTCATTTATTTTATGTAAAAATATTTTCGGCTTGTCTGTAGAATTACGTACTTTTTTTCTTTTCTTATCAATCTCTTCTTTTTCTTCTGTTTCTATTTTCCTTTTTCTTGATTGAAATCCAGTCCAAAGTTTTTCTGTATTTTGAAAAACAGCAATTGGATAATTATTATGAATAAAAGATATTCGACTGAAATCTCCCTCTTTGATATCATTTGAAGCACTACCAACAAAATCATTATAATGCACTTTACTTGGAATATAAACAATCGGATTTTTACCTTTCTTTAATGAACATATTGTCACATTTTCCAGATTTAATAAAACTTTACAATTTATTCCAGATTTTCCAATTAAATGTTTTGGAATTTTATTTCCAACTTCAATTTTATCAATATCACTTTGTTTATGTGAACAATAAATTATTTCATTTTGATAATCTATCCACAATATAACTAAATTAACTGCTTGTCCTTCTTCTATAATTTTATCTTTACCTATTATACAATTTTTGATTAAACCCTGAAGTCCGTTAGATAAGTGTACATACCAATCGCCTGTACTTTTAATCTTTACAGCCATAATACCATTTATATGTTCACCAATTTCTATTTGACCTAAAGAATTTTTATATTTTTTAAAATGTTCTTTAATTATTGCCAATTCATTTAGATATTTTTCAAATAAATTTCCAGTGAATTTTAAATCGCCATTCCATACATCAATTAATTTCGCTGAAACTGTAAGTGATTTACTGAAAATGTCTTTACTTAAAACTTTTACATATATAATTTGATCTGGATATACAACAATATTATTTTTTGCGGACATATTAGTTAATAACATTTTCAAATGTAATCGTAGTAACTTATCATATCCTTTAATAGGTAAAAATAATTCAATAATATCATCTTCAACATTTTTTATATATGCACGTAATATATTCCCATTGTCCAAAGATTTGAAATTTCTCATTTGATTATTTTGAAAATATTCAACATCACGTATACTAAAAATAGTTTTATTTATATTTGCAATTGATATTGTATCACCAGGTTTATACATATGCAATTTTAATGAATATAAATCAGGAAAATCTGACAATAATCGGATAGGTACTAATCCTTTAATAGTTTGTTTTTCTTCAATATTTTGTTCAATTTCAATCTCCAAACCAGTTTGTAAACAATTCAATATTTTACCTTTACAAATTTCACCTATTTTATACGTATTATCAATCATATCCAAAAGTAATTTGTCACCTTCACGTGTTATAATTCTAAAACACATTGTTTGACCTTCATGAAATGAATTAAGTTCATTTGATAAAAATCCTCTAATTTTTGCTTTATATAAAATTCCTTTTATATTATTAAAAAATTTCACAATAAAAAATCTTTCAGTACACTTCACAATTGTACCCAAACAAATACGGTTATCTTTAGCTTGTTTAACACTTGTTAAAACTGCAGCATTCTTATTCATATATTCGGAACGATTTGTTAAATAAACAGTATTACGTTCATTATTTATAGCTATTATCCGACAGCGAATTTTTTGATTATCTTGTATATTAAATGTTGTTGCTGATAAAAACATTTTTTCAATAAGACCTCGACAATTACCAAGTTGTACATAATATGAACCAGAAATTTTATCCTTTTTATTAACACTAACACTTACAAATTCACCAATTTTACAATCACTCAAACTAAAATATTTTTCATTTAAAATTTTTTGATTATCTGAACAAATATAAAGTGAATCCATTGGATCATATTCAATAATACGAATTTTATGTTTTGATTTTGTATGATATTTTGATAAAACTTCATCTTGATCATAATTGCTAATATAATTTGTTTTTATTGATTTAAATGATATTATACCTTTTTCACGATTATTTAATACTAATATAATGCCACCGGTACCGTGATGATGAACAATACCATTTTCTATAATATCACCTCTTTGGTATTTTGGAAAATTTTCGTTATCATTATTTTTTACATTTAATGATAAATAAATTAATTTGGTTAATGGCATTATATATAAAATTTTTGCCAAAATTGTTGAATTAACAGTATAATCTTCTGGTGATGAAAACGGTTCACTTAATTGATGTTCGTTAACATAACCAGTAAACAAATCATTCATAATGGTACCTTGTAATCCATTTTTAAGAATTTTTGTTATTGTAAAATTCACATAAGTTGTTGGTAATAAATAATCTAAATTTGGTTCAATTAAATCCTTAACTTTTCGTTTTTCACCAATCATTAATTTACAAACAGCTGTACTAGCATTAGTTGTTTGAGTTAGTTTATCAATTTTTAAAAATACCAATTCTCCAATACCAAATTCTCTTGATTGATTTTCATTAATTTTATTATCATTTGGTAAGAAACATCGTAAATTTTTAATACCAGTTTCAATAATGTAACCATGTTCTTGTATTTCTTCGATTGCACCATTAAATATCATTCCTTTTTTAATTTGATCATGATACAAATTACTATGTACATCAATAGGTTTTAATGATAAATTAAGTTCGATTTTATTACCATATTCATTTTGTTTTATTTCGGTTACTTTAACGTAAACATTTTGCCCAGTTTCATACATTTCATTTAATGATTTAAAATGTTGTAGTCTTTCTGAACTGATAACAAATTCTTTTAATATTTTATTATAAGAATCTGAAATTGATGATGCTAATACTTTTCCAATCATACAACCAGGTAATGATATTTTTAAACAAATTGCATCAACACTTTTTACTGTACCCATAATAATCATGCCTTCTTGTACAGTTTTATAATTTAATAATTCAGCTGATACTGCTTCAATATTAGTATCAGTAGTTTTAATATTTTCTTCACTTTCTTCATCATCATCAATTTTTTTATTTAGTTTTCTTTTTTCAGATGTTTTTTTCTCTAGCCGTGCGCCAAAAACCTAAAAAAAATTATCAACTTCTTTATGCATACCTACATATATGAAAATTAAATTAATGAATTACTTACAATATTATCTTTTGGTTGTGACGATTGTGGTACAGTACCACCACGAGGAAAACTTGTTTCAACTAGAACCATCTTCTCTTATATTATGATAAAAATACTTCTTTTAAATTTTTCTGAAGTCTGGACAAATTATTAATGATAAAATAAAACGACAAAAGCACGTGGAATATCAGCTCAGCAGAGGCAGGCAGAGTGGTAATGAATGATATCTATACTATACTATATCTAGTTAGTGTTAGTATGACAAATTGACAAATGACAGTGATTTTTGAAATATCTATCAAATTTACGAATTTACAAGGGCAACACTTAAATTAATTATCTTATACGCCTAAGTTTATGCAATATTTTTATTTCCAAAATATATTTTTAATTATCCCAAAAACAAAATTATCAATAATAGCCGTTTTTTTGTAGACACGTATATTGTATTACAAATTTTTACATTGAAAACAATAACAACTTAACAGCAATAAAATGAGAATTACAGTACTTATTTATATATTGCAAATGAATTGTAATGGATAAATAGTTAATAATATGACATGTAGATGGCTCTGTTGTCAATATTTCATTTCATTTCATTTATTTCAAATACATCCCCAGCAACCAAATGTGAAATAATTGTGACAAAAATGTCACAAAAAAATGTGAATTGTCGACAAAAAATTGTCACAATACGGTGGAAAAATTGTGACTCTGGTTTACCCGAATTGCGACATTTTTATGACATTTTGGTCGGAAAAAGTGTGACATTTTTGTGGAAGAAATTGTCACATTTTTGTGGTCGAATTTGTCGCATTTATGTGAGAAATTTTGTCACATTAATGTAAGAAATTTTGTCACATTTATGTTAAAATATTTGTCACAATTATGTGCGAATTTTCACATTAATTTAAGAAATGTTTTGACATTAATGTGAAATTTTTTTTTGAATATTTTTGGGGTCCAATTAGTATTATATTCTAAATTAATAAAATTTTGTGGATGTTTCAGTTTTTATTTAATTTTTATTTCTTTAATGCAGTTCTTTTCTCTTTTATGTACATAAATAAATATAAAAAATTCATTGTACTTAATTTTATCTTATAACTTATAATATTATTAAAATTATGTGTTGGATCTTGGGCCGGTGGTTAAATAAGAATCCAAATGTTCGATTTCTTATATATTTATTCCAACAATTCTATTTACTCAAACCAGAAGGGTTTAATTAATAATTTAAATAATACTTATACCAGAAGGGTATTTACAATAAATCGATGTTGACACTTCTGAAGCCTAGGAAGAACTCGCCTACTTTTATTCGTTGGTAACTCATGTGCAGGGTGCTATACGGTGCTATAAGTACCATTTACAAGATCAAATAAAATCAAAATTTTATTTGGTGAAAAAAGGTGTTAAATGAAGCTGTCAAACATTTTGCATTTACACTATCAAATAAAATCAAAATTTTATTTGATGAAAACTCTGTCAAAATACAAGCGAAAAGCATTTACACGATCAAATCTATTTGACGTGACGTCATATTTGACAAATTTATTTGAAATAAACAAAATATATTTTGATTTGAGATTTTATTTGATAGGATATTGGATGGACCATTTACACGTTCAAATTTATTTGATGGATGAGTCATTCAAATAAAATATTGATTTTATTTGATCGTGTAAATGGTACTATAGAGATGTTGTCTGTGTTACCAACAAAGATGTTGTCTGTGTTACCAACAATATGCGTTTATAAACAAAAACATTAAAAATTCAGTGATTTTTAACTATTTACATTAAAGAAAATTAATTCATTTTAATTATTCTAAATTAATACAAGAAAAAATTTAAATTCAAATACCAAAATTAAATTAGCTATATGCTTTCAGTTTGATGTTTTCTTTGTTTTCTGGTACCTTTCTTCTCTTCTTTGCATATAAAATTTTAATGCTTTTTTAGCGCATTGTCTTGCCTATCTGAAAAATAAAAATAAGTACCTATAGTCTGAGAAATTTTAATAATATATCAATATAATTATAGATATTTAATATTTTGTTTTCATTTTCAATATATATAATTTAAAAAAAATTGATTTCATAAATACCTAATTAAATATATAAAATTATATTAATTAATAATATATAAAATTATTATGATATAATATATATTTTTTTAAATTACTTAAAAAGTATATACAAAATAAAACCACTTACTAAAACAAAGAAAATACTGACTTTTAACTTCAATTTAAATAAACTGCGCAAATCCCCTTTCATTGAAAACTAATTAAACATTACTAACTCTTACCGTTTGCATGTTTAGTCATGCACGTTATGCATGTTTACAAATTTTTCATCAAAAATGTCACAAAAAATTGACAAAAATTTCCGACTTTTTGGGATTTTATTTTAAAAAAAAATTACATTTTTAGTCGCGAATGGCCACAAAAGTGTGATAAAAAAATGTGACCCATTTTATTTGACAATTTTGTGACCATTTTTTCATATTTTTTTTTGTGACAAAAGGATTCACAAAAATTTCAACAATTTTGTCATCTTTTTGTCTCATTTTATTGTGACAAAAAAAAGTCAAAAAATGTTCAACCAAAATGTCACAAAAAATCCACAAAAAAATGTTGTCACAGTTTTTTATTTTAAACAAATAATGTCGAAAAATATTTGTGAATTCTTTGTCACATTTTTGTCACATTTCGTTGTGACAAAAAATATTCACAAAATTGTGCACAAAAATGTCACAAAAATTCCACAAAAAAATGTGGTCACAGTTTCTGGCTGCTGGGGTAGGCTATGCCTTTTTTGTCCAATCCCCAGCAGCCAGAAACTGTGACCACATTTTTTTGTTTAATTTTTGTGAAATTTTTGTGTACAATTTTGTGAATATTTTTTGTCACAACGAAATGTGACAAAAAAGTGACAAACAATTCACAAATATTTTTCGCCATTTATTGTGGAATTTTTGTGACATTTTTGTGCATAATTTTGTGAATATTTTTTGTCACAACGAAATGTAACAAAGAATTCACAAATATTTTTCGACATTATTTGTCGAAAATAAAAACCTGTGACAACATTTTCTTGTAGATTTTTTGTGACATTTTTGTTGAACATTTTTTGACTTTTTTTTGTCACAATAAAATGTGACAAAAAGATGACAAAATTGTTGAAATTTTTGTGAAATTTTTTGTCACAAAAAAAAATATGAAAAAATGGTCACAAAATTGTCAAATAAAATGTGGTCACATTTTTTTATCACACTTTTGTGGCCATTTCGCGACAAAAAATTGTGATTTTTTTTTTCAAATAAAATCCCAAAAAGTCGGAAATTTTTGTCAATTTTTTGTAACATTTTTCATGAAAAATTTGTAAACATGCATATCGTGCATGACTAAACATGCAAAGGGAAGAGTTAGTAATGTTTAATTAGTTTTCATTGAAAGTGAATGTGCGCAGTTTATTTAAATTAAAATTAAAATTTGGTGATTTCTTTGTTTTATGTAAGTGGTTTTATTTTGTATATACTTTTTAAGTAATTTAAAAAAATATATATTATATCATAATAATTTTATGTATTATTAATTAATATAATTTTATATATTTAATTAGGTACTTATGAAATCAAATTTTTTTAAATTATATATTGAAAATGAAAACAAAATATTAAATATCTATAATTATATTGATATATTATCTCAGACTATATGTACTTATTTCTATTTTTCAGATAGGCAAGACAATGCGCTAAAAAAGCATTAAAATTTTATATGCAAAGAAGAGAAGAAAGGTACCAGAAAACAAAGAAAACATCAAACAGAAAGCATATAGCTAATTTAATTTTAGTATTTGAATTTAAATTTTCTTGTATTAATTTAGAATAATTAAAATGAATTAATTTTTTTTAACGTAAATAGTTAAAAATCACTGAATTTTGAATGTTTTTGTTTATAAACGCATATAATTTTAATAATATTAAAGTTATAAGATAAAATTAAGTACAATGAATTTTTTATATTTATTTATGTACATAAAAGAGAAAAGAACTGCATTAAAGAAATAAACAGTAAATAAAAACTGAAACATCCACAAAATTTTAATAATTTAGAATATAATACTAATTGGACCCCAAAAATATTCAAAAAAATTGTTCACATTAATGTCACAAAATTTCTTAAATTAATGTGACAAAAATTCGCACATAATTGTGACAAATATTTTAACATAAATGTGACAAAATTTCTTACATTAATGTGACAAAATTTCTCACATAAATGCGACAAATTCGACCACAAAAATGTCACACTTTTTCCGACCAAAATGTCATAAAAATGTCGCAATTCGGGTAAACCAGAGTTACCATTTTCCACCGTATTGTGACAATTTTTTGTCGACAATTCACATTTTTTTGTCACATTTTTGTCACAACTATTTCACATTTGGTTGCTGGTGATTTTTCCTCCTTCACACTTTTAGTGGCTGTTTATATGCGCCTGCCCAGGCGACTGCCTCAACCATTTTCGTAGAAGAGAGGTAAGTGCGGGCAGAGGTAAAAAAAGTTCAAAAAATTTAGAAATTTTTTCTGTTGCCCCGTTCCTCTCCATTTGTTTCAAGTTTCCATAATTCCTTTTTTGTCAAAAATTTATTATTATTTTCAAACTGCCGGACGAGTAACATCTCCGGAAGAAAATATTTTTAATTGACCATAATTTTCAAACTGCCGAACGAGCAACATCTCCGGAAGAAAATATAAATAAATTAGTAATTGTGGAAAATATAAACATTATTTTTATTAGTGAAATATTTTCTATTATTTCTAATTATTATTTTTTTACAAATGATTTTAAAAGCAGATAATTATTATATCTTTTTCTAAAAAAAAATTATATTTTTATATTTATATAAAGATAAAAGAAGGATTTCAAAATTATTATCGTAATACTTATATACAGTGACTCACAGTGAAAATGGTCCAAAATGTAATTTTTCTAGTTCCAATTTAAGATGGACCATTTTCACTGTGATGTCGTATTTTAATAATTGAATTAAATTATTTTTAATTTTTGTTATTTTTTTGAAGAATTTGTTTTATTAAACGACATTACGCAACTATTAAACTATAAAAATCTACATGTTTTATTTTTTTCTTACCCTATTGGTTTTTCAAGATTTTTCTTTATAATTTTGATTTTTTTTAAAGGTGGACCATTTTCACTGTGAGTCACTGTATTTATTGGACTTTATTTGTTTGGCCTTAATTTCCTTTTTCATTTTTGTTATACAAAGGAAAATAAAATATTATAGAAAGATGGAAAATAGTAAAAAAATTGACCTTTCTAACTTTGTTTAAAATGAATTAATCCTTCTTTCTTCTTTTAAATGTTGAACTATGAAGTATAATCTTATCTTTCTATATCGTAATTTCAAAACTTTAATTGAGTCATATATAGAAAACTAATTTATAACTATGTATTATAAAATAAAATTAGAATATAATAAAAATGCAATAATTGCTTAATACAAATAGAGAAATATTTATATAAAAACAAATAAAATAGATTTCATATCTAATAGATTTCATAGATTTTATAATCGTAATGATAAATCAAAACTATTAATATTAATATTAATACTGAATATTAATGAAATATATAATTAAAGTAAAGAGGAGGAATTAAGAAACAGAGGAGGAATTAAGAATTTTGTGATATGTTTTTATAAAACAAATATTAAAATAATATTAAATTAAATTATATTTAATATTTTTTTATATTGAAAACAGTGATATGGATACGTCGATCGCATTATTCGAGGAACCACAAATTTGGCAAGCATCATAGCTGAAAGTTATACTTGTAGTCAAGTATAATATTTTACATTTTAATTGATTTTAGATAATTTATACCATGTATAATATACATAGAAACAAATATATTATATTTATTATACATAGTATTAATTATCTAAACTCAATTAAAATGTAAAATATTATACTTGACTCTACAATGAAATTAATTCAAATTCATTCAAAATAATTTTTTTCAATTTACGAATGTCAAACATAAAGATTTTATGTAATAAATACGAATGAATGTCAATTTTACGAATGTCAAATTAATTAAAATGTAAAATATTATACTTGACTACAAGTACACCTAATTCTGTTTTTGCGCGAACTTTTTTTACGCGCATTTGATTTAACGCGATTCCAAAAAATTTTCGTATTCTGTTTTTACGCGATTTGATTTGATTTAACGCGGTTTAATGACAAAAAATATTTAACAATTTTTAACAAAATTTAACAATATTTAACAGATTTAACAATTTTAATGACAAAAAATATGTATGTATATGTGTGCATGCTTTAACACGTTTGTAGAACGTGCATGCATGTGTTAAAACAGGCAAATCGTTGATACGAAAAATCTACGACACTCATATATAGGGGATTTCCAGTTATTTATTTCCAATAAATTTTTGTGAAAGTATAGTGCGGTTGAAAAGAATTATTATGAATTGTTTCTTTCCGTTATTTTTGGTTATTTTAAATAAAAAGTGTATATAAAGCACACGTAAGAACCATAAACTTGCATTATACTTAATTCACTTTATTTTAGCTGATACATATTTAAAATCTGGAACCAATCCCCTCCTTTTATATGGGTACGCTATCTTTTTTTACGCGATTTTTTTTTACGCGAGTTTTCGCGGAACGTATCTATCGCGTAAAAACAGAATTAGGTGTATAACTTTCAGCTATGCTTGCCGAATTTGTGGTTCCTCGAATAATGCGATCGACGTATCCATCACTGTTTTCAATATAAAAAAATATTAAATATAATTTAATTTAATATTATTTTAATATTTGTTTTATAAAAACATATCACAAAATTAATAAAGGTTTCTTAATTCCTCCTCTTTAATTATATATTTCATTTATATTCAGTATTAATATTAATATTAATATTCAGCTGTCTCTATATTTTTTCTGTGAAACATAGAAAATTTATTATATAAATATTTATATAATATTTTATATACATATTTATTATACATATTTATTGTCTATATTATTATATGTATAATAATTTAGAGACAGATTTAAAAAAATTAAGGACAGAGAGATATATATATATTTATCCTGATTTTTTTATATTCCGAAAATACAAAACCTGAAAATTATAGTAGTGGTCTTCACGACCTAAATATTTTTTCTTGATATTTTGATATTTTACGAAATAACGAGTTTTGATTGGTTGAAAAAAATATTAAAATATCACGATAGTGTCAAAAAAAATATCAAAAAATACCAGCGGCAGGTCAATTTTTTTACTATATATGATATTTTGATATATATGTCAAAATACTACTGTCAGAAATTTTCTGTTTAGAAATTTTAAATTTTATTTTGTGTTGTATTGACGGCGATTATTGTTTATTAAAATTAGTATTGCAGTTTAAAATTAGTATTATTACATATTTACTTATTTTTCCTTAAATTTTGCCAATTCTAATTTTTAACAATATTTGTTTAAATTATTTCAGTGCTACCAGATTATATAAATATGTAAAATAAACGTAAAAACATGGAATATTCAGTACTGCCAGACATAAAATGTAAAAAAAAATATCAAAATATCTCAGGCACCAAAAACAGGTGTTCACGTAATTTAAAAAAAAAAATATCAAAATATCAAGAAAAAATATTTAGGTCGTGAAGACCACTAGTGAAGACCACTAATGGTCCACATGCCCAGCGGCATGTATTTTTTGATATTTTTTTTTGACACTATCGTGATATTTTAATATTTTTTTCAACCAATCAAAACTCGTTATTTCGTAAAATATCAAAATATCAAAATATCAAGAAAAATATTTAGGTCGTGAAGACCACTTATTAGTTTTTATTTATCATTACGATTATAAAATCTATGAAATCTCTATTAGATATGAAATCTATTTTATTTGTTTTTATATAAATATTTCTCTATTTTTATTAAGCAATTCCCAGTGCGATTTTTGACGTGGTTTTTACGTAAAAAGGACTTTTATGTTTCACGTTGACCGCACGTTGAAAGTCCGTCAAATTCCCATATAAAATTTTCAACGATGTCCGCAATTTTAAGTTCATTTTTAAAATTTTCAACGTGCTTATTTGACGTTAAAAGAATGTTTAACACTAGACGTTAAATTTACGTGGATCATTCAACGAACTAATAAATTTTTTTTATTGCGAATTTGGTACTTCTGAAAATTGATTTTAAAATAAAATAACACCAAATTCTAATTCGCAATAATATATTTATTTATTTATCACGTTTTTTATATAATACTATAACTTAAGAAAATAAAATTTAAAAAGATTACCTTCGCAATTTAACTATTTTAAACAAAGAACAAAAACAAACTAAACGAAATGCCGTAATATTCAATTTGACAAAGAACTTTGTAAAAACATACACAGAAACTCGTCATCGTCAAATTATCAACGTTCATTTGACGTGAAATAAGCAAGTCAAAACTATGTCGAACATTTTACGTAAAAAGTTTTTTCGCTGGGTTATTACATTTTTATTATATTATATTCTAATTTTATTTTATAATATACCTAGTTTCCATGTACAGAGTTGAGTTGGGTTGAGTTGAAATGGGGTTGAAATGGAACCATCAATTATTCGTTCCATTCCAACTCAACTCAACTCAACCCCTGTTTCCATGCACGCTAACTCGAGTTCAACTCGAGTTGAACTCGTCATGAAAACAAGGTAATAGTTATAAATTAGTTTTCTATATTATATATGACTCAATTAAAGTTTTGAAATTACGATATAGAAAGATAAGATTATACTTCATAGTTCAACATTTAAAAGAAGAAAGAAGGATTAATTCATTTTAAACAAAGTTAGAAAGGTCAATTTTTTTACTATTTTCCATCTTTCTATAATATTTTATTTTTCTTTGTATAACAAAAATGAAAAAGGAAATTAAGGCCAAACAAATAAATTCCAATAAATATAAGTATTACGATAATAATTTTTAAATCCTTTTTTTATCTTTATATAAATATAAAAATATAGTTTTTTTTAGAAAAAGATATAATAATTATCTGCTTTTAAAATCATTTGTAAAAAATAATAATTAGAAATAATAGAAAATATTTCACTAATAAAAATAATGTTTATATTTTCCACAATTACTAATTTATTTATATTTTCTTTCGGAGATGTTGCTCGTTCGGCAGTTTGAAAATTATGGTCAATTAAAAATATTTTCTTCCGGAGATGTTACTCGTCCGGAAGTTTGAAAATAATAATAAATTTTTGACAAAAAAGGAAACTTGAAACAAATGAAGAGGAACGGCCCAGTGAGAATGTTTATACCAACGTCGGCCCGACTTATATACCAACGCGTATGCCTCACACGATACCACAGTATAACATAGAGTAGTGAAACGCAGAACAAAAAAATTTTTAGACCAGGATGAAAATAAAATGAAGCATTTTCTATCTCACTCTGCTTATTTTATCTTGACAGAGTGAATAACGAAAATTTTGCAGCATTTCAATTTTTTAGTTCACACTTTTTTAATAATATTTTGAATTATAATCAACTATTTTTAAATTATTAGCCCATATTATTATGAAACTTGATTATTTATTAAATTTTATTTATTAAAAAACTTACAGTAAGCTTTTATTTTGAAATTTTAAACAATTGCTAAGCTTTAACATTAATTAGAATCACTCTGTTGATTTGAAAATTATTAGTATTTTTTTGCGTTTTAAGTTAATGTTCAAATAAGCCCCTATGAAAAAGTCTTATTTTCGTCAACATTCACGAACACAAACAAAGAAAAATCATATGGTCGTGTATAATGGACAGGCCCGGCTCAACATAACATGCAGACCATGCAATGCATGGGGGCGCCGATCTAAAGGGCGCCTTTCCTCTTTCGATTTAAATAATTATATATATTCATTTTTTTTTATTAGTAAAAAGTTGTAAGAATTATTACTAATATAATTGATAAATATCATAGATATTTAATTCTACGTTCCTCTATTGATATTTATCAATTATATTAGTGATAATTCTTACAATTTTTTACAAGTAAAATAGTAAAATCCGTGAAGGCAAAATTGTTTTAAATTTTTATTAATAAAAATTGTCAAGAAAGTGTATGACGGTACTTATCTTGAAGAAATTAAATTTCGTACCAGGATCACCATATTTCACATAATAAAAATGAAACCATCGAAACCATGATATTAATCGAGAAAATTCCCGATAGGATTATTTAAGCTACAAACTTAATTTTCTTTTTAGTAAAAAATTGTAATATAATTGATAAATATCAATAGATATTTAATTCTACGTTCTATGTAGATTTAATTCAAACAAAAAGGAAGGGCGCAAAAAAAAATTTGCATAGGGCGCATGGAACCATAGAGCCGGCGCTGGTAATGGAATATTTTTTAAGTAAAGGGTTGTGAAAATTCGTTTGTTTTTTATCACATGAATATTGTAAGTCTTAAATTTAGTTGAAAGCAGAGTGAAAAAGAAGTGATATTAATATAAACTAAGTTATTTAAAAAAAACAAATGAAAATTTATATTAAAAATTAAGTGTTAAAAAAGGTGAAAATTAAATGCATTAGCCCGGAATGCAAATCAAATAATTTATCCCAACCCTAATTTATTCTACTCAATACAGATGTAAATTAACAAATAGCGACAAATAAAAAGTTTTAATGTATTGAACGCACACTAACATGGAATTTTGGCGGGACGAACTACACTTTGTTCTGCCGTTTCACTACTGTATCTATACTGTGCACGATACATACACTCCCATGGCAAACACACAGGCCACTTCCGCTGACGTTGGTACTGACGCGTAGGTATCGTGTTGGGTATTGTAGTTCATTTATTTTACGGTAGGTGGCTCAAAGAATGTTAATATTGGAATTTGCTTTTTTTTATTGAAAATTAAAAAATTGAATAAATTTTTAATTTGTTTTTTATTGACATTGCAATATTAATTTATTAAATTTTACATTAGATATTAGATTTCTTAATTAATAGAAAAATATAATAATATTTTTTTTTTTGCTTAAGGCTTTTCAAATTTACATATGATATACATATTATTTCTTATAAATACAAATTTATATTTAACTACTATTTCTATACATAATTTTATCACATCGTATTTACAATTTACCACAATTATTCATTATAAAGTTAATTAGTATATACATTCAATAAATTATGTTTTTAAATTTGATTACAATTCTGCAAATAATTAGTTGCATATTAAATTAAATACTTTCATTATATTAATTTTAATTATAAATAAAAAAAAATAATTTTCCAATGAGCTCGTCCATCATCCATGATCCATTTTGCCAGTCCAGTTATTTTCTAGGTTTTATTAAGTTAGAACATGTATTTCTGAAAATAATTAATAAATTTGGGATATATTAGAATTTCAATGCATTTT
This sequence comes from Empis stercorea, assembly GCA_949752835.1. Taxonomy (NCBI): domain Eukaryota; kingdom Metazoa; phylum Arthropoda; class Insecta; order Diptera; family Empididae; genus Empis; species Empis stercorea. The sequence continues at coordinate 17,108,485 of OX457086.1, forward strand.
TTGTCTGGCTTTATTATACATACATACATACTTTTTTTCTTCATGAAATTCCAAAAGAAATTCATCTGCATTTCCACGGAAATAAAAATATTTTAAATTAATAATACAATTTATAATTATTACTATTAAAACTACAATTTATTGTAAATTAAATATACAAAATACATACATTAAAAATACTCTACAATCACCATATAGACACAATATTGTTTTTCTCTGCCATTTTTATTTTGTTTGAAGCAATTATCCGCTTGGAGCGTAGAATTTTCTTCCAATCCATACGAATCGGGTGAAAATTGGTATCGTGTCAGGCTGACGAGTTTATATCAAATCGAGAAAATACTTTGATTATCTTCTATCTCAGTCTGACATTATATTTTTATATATTGTCATTTCGATACCAACAGAGTACGAGTACCTACGCGTTGGTATATACGTTAGTTCAACAGAAAAAATTTCTAAATTTTTTGAACTTTTTTTACCTCTGCCGCACTTACCTCTCTTCTACGAAAATGGATGAGGCAGTAACCTGGGCAGGCGCATGTAATCATGTACTTTACAGAGGGAGATGCAATTGCATGTTTCATATTTACAAAAATTCAAAATAATAAACATTGGATATTTTTAAAACAATTTTTAATGGCCTGTTTTTGGAAATGAATAAAAATGAATAAAAAAAATTCAAAAATTGTCACCATCAGTTGAAAACGGAAAAACTATAACCAGAAAATAAATAAATTAAATAAAATTATTATGCAACAACAAACTAGAAATTGGAACAAATTTTCAAAAATATAATTCTTAAATTTTTCATTTTGATAGTAGTGTAATGTGTAATTTATAATAATAGATTGGGAAAAATAACAAAATATTTAAAATAAATATTTTTTAACAAATTTGTAAACAGTTATTGACAAGCCAAGGCATGTCAGTGCGCACCAATACTTAAAAATATATTTATGTTCCGGTGATTAATAAATGAAAATGAAAGTGGTCTAAGTCAAGAATAAACAAAAAATACTTTTTTGCTTATTTTGCGTACTATTCTTTACAATATTGTGATCTGAGGCAAAATCATGTAGATTTCGTAGAAAGCGAACCGTTAGCTTGACATAGTTTTTGATTCGTTTCTCAAAATCATTCGTATTTTTCAATTTATCCAAACACAAATCTTTAAATATCTCGAAACGAAAAATATATCACTTGACTCAAAGCCAGAGCTGTCGCGAAAAAATTCCCTAACGGCCTAAACGCTAACGTAAGTTAACTCAAGGAAACAGATATTTTAAATTTCAAAAATTGTGGAGTGCGATAAAATAATTACTATCCCTTTATGCCAATTCGTGGCTCAGTTTTTCTGGTTCCAAATTGAGACAGAATGGAGTCAACAATTCTTGACATATCTAAAAAGTATTTCGTTTTTGTCTCAATTTCGTTTCGCTAAATCTGAGTCAAAAATATGTTTCAGAAATATCTCATTTCTGCATAAAAAAATGAATCGAAATTTGTGATTCGCAAACGAACTAATAGCTTCGTTCAATGACTTTTCAGAACAGTTTTGTACAGCACACTTTAGCACAGAAAATATCAGAAAAGTACACAACAACAACAATTAATTTAAATGTCAGACCATTTCGAACAACTTTGCACACCAAATCTCAATGAACGCTATTTCATGATATTTTTGGATCTTTTTTTTTTATTATTTGTAAACAAAAAAATTTTAAAATTGCAAATGGCTGAAAATAATAATTTTAAATTTTTTTTTAATATTTTTTGGTAAACAGAATTTATTTATTTTAAGATTTTTTACTTAAAAAATAAAATAAAATATTTTAACTATTTAAAAAAAATTCTTTTAATATTATTTTAAAATTTATTTTTTATATTTTAATACATATTTTTATTTTATACATAAAAATAATAAATAATTAGCTAAAAAATTAAGTTATGTTGTTATTGGAAAACTTAAAAAAATTAATTAATTTCATTATTTAAATTTTTATTATTTGTTTACAACAATTTTTTTATTTTTGTTTACAAACAATGTACTTTGACAGAAAATTCTCATAAATTTTCAAAAATAATTTTGTGATATTTTTCACCCTAACAAATTTGTAGGGGCAGAAAATATCAGAAAATATCCAAAAATATCACAAAATATCACGAACTGTCAGTTCATTGAACAGCGAAAAATATCAGTTTAGAACAGAAAATATCAACAAATTTTCTCATTGAACGGCAAATCGTGATATTTTCTGATATTTTCGGATATTTTTGGATCTTTTTTGCTCAATGAACAAAGCTAATTCCTGTTTCGTTTTTGTCTCAATATGGATTCGCTAAGGTGAATCCCAATTTTCAATTCGCAAACGAACTAATTTTTGATCCGTTTTTGTCTCAATTTGGTTTCGCTAAAGTGAATCCACATTTTCAATTCGGAAACGAACTAATTTTTGTTTCGTTTTAGAGTTAATTGGGTTCGCTAAAGAGAATCCAAATTTTCAATTCGCGAACGAACTAATTTGTGTTTCGTTTTTGTCTCAATTTGGATTTGCTCAAGTGAAGTTCTAGTTGGCCTTGCGGTAGTTAATTGTTTTGTTCTACGAATAAGACATAATGGAAGGAGCATAAATGTTCCCTCTCTTTTTAACACATTAAAATTTTAATATATTGAAAAATTGTTTATGAAGCCACGATTTTGGTAGTTCTCTTTCTTTTCACCACCGAACTGTCAAATTAATAATATGAAAAATATTATAACAGCTGATTTTAGATTTACAGGGCCGGCTTATTTTTTTAATTTTAACAGTCTCAATATAAATTAAATATATTAACTAGCTAAACAAAATTACTCTATTTTACTTTCCATTTGTATAATTATCGTTGCACGACCTAAAATATTCCTTAGGATGATCTTTACATGTATTTTTCAAAAAAAATATATTTTATCTCCTTAAAAATTGCTGCCCGAATTAAATAAAACCTAGTTCGGCTCTTATTTGTGATTTATTAATTTTGACAGTTCGGTGGTGAAAAGAAAGAGACTACTATATCCAGGCTGGCTTCAATTTTTATTACTTAAGCTTGGGCTACAATGTGCCGATCAGTTCGGTACCGATCAGTTCAGTAATTTCCAAATCGATTCGTTAAGTGGGCTGGCTACATAGCTTCCGACACCAACCGATTAAATTTGTCAGTTTGAAGTTTTGTAGTGTCAAAAAAAAAAAAATTGGTGACGTTTTGTGTCGAAAAAAAATTATTTTTATAAAAATGGATAATTTAATGTTTGTTAAATAATTCAGGATATAATTTAATATCCTCAATAAACTTTTCTTAATCCATAATGTTGAAAATATTGGCGGCGATTAACCTAACCTAAATTATATTGACTGACATATCATTTCTCATGAAGTTAGCTTCCGTAGGTTCCGTGAAAGTTCAATCGTTCCGAAATCTTTCCATTTGTTCTGTTCCGAATCGATCAGTTCCAACCTATTGTGTTCAGCCAATCGATTTTCCATACAAAATATATGAAGACGTCAAATGTGGAAATTACTGAACTGATCAGTACCGAAGTGATCGGCACATTGTAGCCCAAGCTTTATACTCCTTCCATATATTCTTATTCCTAGGTTTTGTTATATTTTTTTGTTTATCATTTTGTTTGTGTTTTTTTGTGTTGTAAAGTTCAGACGCTAATTTTTGTAAAGTAAATATTTTGAAAATAAATATAAATATTATAGTAAGTGAATATTTTAAAGTTATAAAATGGAAAAAATAAACATATGATAAATTTAAGGAGAAATATTTATTATCTTTTATAAATTGTGATATTTTGTAATAAAAATTAATTAATTGCATTTTAATTTTACTTCACTTTTGGATCTCAATTTCAGTTCACTTCTGCGAGATATTTCTGGTTCGAAACTTGAGTCGTCTTCGATTTAAAATGCTGTCTTAATTTTGCTTCACTTTTGCAATACGTTTCTGAGATACAAAAGAGAGCTCTAGAAGTTTCGCTTTTTAAGACCTCTCCCTAATACAGGACGTACGGCGATATTTTTTCGTACTGATTTAATGTAGCGTATTCGTATTTATTTAATATTTAAAAAACAAATTAGTTATTTTAATAATATATTTCCAAACAAAAATAAATAAATTCATATTTATTAATATATAAAAATAAGAAAAAAATAATGAATAAAAAAATTTTAACTTTTTACACAAATTTTCGTAACTTTTTAAGCGTTCTTAAACTTAACATTTCCGTAAAGAATTTAGTGTAAACTTGAAATAGTGGAAAAAAAGTTTACATTAACGTTACATTTTCATTCAGAATTTAGCGTATACTTTTAAATGCATGTTTCTTTTTGTTAAAATTCAAAAATTATTTTAAAAAATTTTATACCCCCGTCAAAATTGGAAATTCGAATTTACGGCGTTCGTACGTCGCGTTAAAAAAGTTAACAAAAATTACAGTCTTTCAAAATTCTTTTCGACTTATTTTACTTAAAAAATAATTTTAATAAAAAGCTAACAAATATTTCAGTCTTTAAATCAATTTCGACTGATTTTACTTAAAAAATAATTTTAATAAAAAGTTAAAAAAAAATTACAGTCTTTAAATCCATTTCGTTAATTGTCGCCTTTTTAACTCTTTGAAAACACCGAGCAGCCAGCATTTGGGTTCTCATTGATGTGGCATATCCCTTTTTGCAATTATACCAAGCACCTGCAAATTAAAAAAAAATTAAATTAGGTTGCTATAACAAATATTGGAAAAAGTTACCCATATAATTTAAGCTTTTCAATGAAGAAAAGTCTTCGGCCATGCGAACCGTCCCAATTCTATTAGGCCAAAATATTGCCAGGAATTTATTTTGCTAATCCAGCAGTATTTGGGATTTGGGCAGTAATTTTGCGTTGGTTTAAATTGTTTAAGTTTCTTTTCCTAAAAATAATATTTTTAAAAGCTTTATAATAACATTAATTATGTACATACCAAATATGATGCATCATTTTCAATTTTCAATAACAAAAAATCACGTTCGCAAATTAACTAATTTGAACAAAGAACAAATACAAACTAAATGAAAATGAAATGCCGTAATATTCAATTTGACAAAGAATTTTGCAAAAACAGTACACCGAAAATCGTCATCGTCAAATTATCAACGTTCATTTGACGTGAAATAAGCAAGTCAAAACTACGTCGAACATTTTACGTAAAAAATTTTTCCGCTGGGTAATAATAACATATTTACCTAGTTTCCATGTACAGAGTTGAGTTGGGTTGAGTTGAAATGGGGTTGAAATGGAACCATCAATTATTCCTTATATTCCAACTCAACTCAACTCAACCCCTGTTTCCATGCACGCTAACTCGAGTTCAACTCGAGTTGAACTCGTCATGGAAACAAGGTAATATAGTATAGACTTATAAAGTACAACAAAAAAAATTTCCAATTTCTGATTTTCCTTTCCTAATCTAATTAAAAAAATCAACGTTCAAAGTGAGTTTTTTGTTATATATTTTCGTTAGATTAGGAAAGGAAATATTATGAATGACTAATATGAGAGCATGCGTGAGACTGAGAGGATAATTTTTTTTATATGGAAAAAACGCATTTTTTTGTTTTCGCTTATATGATTGTATTATATAATCTTATGAATAGTTTTGTTGGTATTGGTATTTCTTACAATTGAAAATTTTCTAATTCATAAATAAATTCTAATTTTCAATTTTTAGCAAAAAGAAAATAGTTTCTTCTATATTGTAAGAATTATTATATTAAATATATTGTATAATCATAAAATATTTCATGCATGTTTTTATCGATATTACCAAAAAAACCCAAACGCCTGTACTATTCTTACAATATAGAAGAAACTATTTTCTTTTTGCTAAAAATTGAAAATTAGAATTTATTTATGAATTAGAAAATTTTCAATTGTAAGAAATACCAACAAAACTATTCATAAGATTATATAATACAATCATATAAGCGAAAACAAAAAAATGCGTTTTTTCCATATAAAAAAAATTATCCTCTCACGCATGCTCTCATATTAGTCATTCATAATATTTCCTTTCCTAATCTAACGAAAATATATAACAAAAAACGCACGTTGAACGTTGATTTTTTTCATTAGATTAGGAAAGCCAAATCAGAAATTGGAAATTTTTTTTGTTCTACTTTATAAGTCTAAATGTTATTATTAGTCAATGGTCCTGTGTATTAGGGAGAGGTCTGAGGCCTAAACAGAACCAAAGATACAACGGAAAACTACAAATACAATTGTCGACTAAGTTAACAAAATCAGAGGGTCAACGACCGGCTACAAAATATTGAATTTTTCCACAAATTTTTTTTTTTAATAAAAAATATTAATTTTTTATCAGTCACCCGAAATTTATAAAATATTTTTTGTGCGACGACAAAATTAGAAATAGATTCTAAATCGACGACAATGACAAACTCGCTCGACGCCAACGTCGTGATTGTGCGAACAGCATATGATTTACGTATATTTCTAATTTGACAAGAGTAGTAGTTGTCGTTGTATCTTTGATTCTGTTTAGGCCTTTAGTTCATAAACTTCGCGGCCAGTACCAGTCTAAGTCTAGGTTCACACCGGACTTTGTTTTGTTAAAATTAACAAAACTATTTTGACATCTCACACGGATAGTATAAAATCATACTACTGCATAAAAGTTATTGTGTATAAACACAAAATTTTTCAACGCACACTATAAAATTAACAAAGTTAACAATGGGGGCATCCAGACCACTAAGCTGCTTACAAGCGGCTAAGGGCTTAGGGCTCTGGATGACGAGCTTATTTCCCCTCAATTGCTAAGCACTTGTCAAAATACCGAGCATAAATTTTTATTGCTTTACTAGTAAGCTATATTTTTTATAATAGAATAAATAATTTTAAGAAATAATATTTTTATGATTACAAATTAAGGTACTTCAAAATTAATAATTATTAAATTAATTATTTTATATTAAATAATTGAATATTTTTTTAATTATTTGAAAAACTTACAACTTTTTTTTAAGTTACAATTTTGACATTTAAAGCAAGCGTAGCATACTATCCAACACCACACCATTGCTCGGTCTAAGCACTCCGCTTAGTAAGCTTACGCTTAGTCTAAGCTGCTTAGTGGTCTGGATGCGCCCAATGAAAATTTGTCGAGCATACATATTTTGCTTTGTTATTTACAATGTTTTTGTGTACCAACCCTGCAAAAAATGAATTTCCCAAGGGAAATTTTATACCAGCTGATATTTTTGACAAATATTTTGAAGTATGATATCAAATCAAAATCAAATAATTATTTTAATATTTTTTAATTTACATTATTAACTGCCATTTTTTTTTAATTTGAATGTAAAATGAAAAAACTTAAAATTTTCAGATTTCAGATATTTTTATTTTTGTCCACAAAAAATTATTTCAATGAAAATTTGTTTATACCAATTTCTTTTCAGAAATTTTTTTTCTACACCACACCATGGTGGGAATTGTCAAAAATCTGTGGTGTAGGAAAGTGTAAGGTATGAAAAAAACATACTTTTATTACACCCTGACAAAATTCTTTATAATTTTAAATTGTTATACTTTTTTCATAATTTGCGATGAAAACATTATTTAATTGACGAATAGTATATATTTCCACCTTAAAAAGTTAAGAATTAATTTTATTAATTTTTTAAAAAGTTAAGAATTATTATATTAAATATATTGTATAATCATAAAATATTTCATGCATGTTTTTATCGATATTACCAAAAAAACCCAAACGCCTGTACTATTCTTACAATATAGAAGAAACTATTTTCTTTTTGCTAAAAATTGAAAATTAGAATTTATTTATGAATTAGAAAATTTTCAATTGTAAGAAATACCAACAAAACTATTCATAAGATTATATAATACAATCATTTAAGCGAAAACAAAAAAATGCGTTTTTTCCATATAAAAAAAATTATCCTCTCACGCATGCTCTCATATTAGTCATTCATAATATTTCCTTTCCTAATCTAACGAAAATATATAACAAAAAACGCACGTTGAACGTTGATTTTTTTCATTAGATTAGGAAAGCCAAATCAGAAATTGGAAATTTTTTTTGTTCTACTTTATAAGTCTAAATGTTATTATTAGTCAATGGTCCTGTGTATTAGGGAGAGGTCTGAGGCCTAAACAGAACCAAAGATACAACGGAAAACTACAAATACAATTGTCGACTAAGTTAACAAAATCAGAGGGTCAACGACCGGCTACAAAATATTGAATTTTTCCACAAATTTTTTTTTTTAATAAAAAATATTAATTTTTTATCAGTCACCCGAAATTTATAAAATATTTTTTGTGCGACGACAAAATTAGAAATAGATTCTAAATCGACGACAATGACAAACTCGCTCGACGCCAACGTCGTGATTGTGCGAACAGCATATGATTTACGTATATTTCTAATTTGACAAGAGTAGTAGTTGTCGTTGTATCTTTGATTCTGTTTAGGCCTTTAGTTCATAAACTTCGCGGCCAGTACCAGTCTAAGTCTAGTTTCACACCGGACTTTGTTTTGTTAAAATTAACAAAACTATTTTGACATCTCACACGGATAGTATAAAATCATACTACTGCATAAAAGTTATTGTGTATAAACACAAAATTTTTCAACGCACACTATAAAATTAACAAAGTTAACAATGGGGGCATCCAGACCACTAAGCTGCTTACAAGCGGCTAAGGGCTTAGGGCTCTGGATGACGAGCTTATTTCCCCTCAATTGCTAAGCACTTGTCAAAATACCGAGCATAAATTTTTATTGCTTTACTAGTAAGCTATATTTTTTATAATAGAATAAATAATTTTAAGAAATAATATTTTTATGATTACAAATTAAGGTACTTCAAAATTAATAATTATTAAATTAATTATTTTATATTAAATAATTGAATATTTTTTTAATTATTTGAAAAACTTACAACTTTTTTTTAAGTTACAATTTTGACATTTAAAGCAAGCGTAGCATACTATCCAACACCACACCATTGCTCGGTCTAAGCACTCCGCTTAGTAAGCTTACGCTTAGTCTAAGCTGCTTAGTGGTCTGGATGCGCCCAATGAAAATTTGTCGAGCATACATATTTTGCTTTGTTATTTACAATGTTTTTGTGTACCAACCCTGCAAAAAATGAATTTCCCAAGGGAAATTTTATACCAGCTGATATTTTTGACAAATATTTTGAAGTATGATATCAAATCAAAATCAAATAATTATTTTAATATTTTTTAATTTACATTATTAACTGCCATTTTTTTTTAATTTGAATGTAAAATGAAAAAACTTAAAATTTTCAGATTTCAGATATTTTTATTTTTGTCCACAAAAAATTATTTCAATGAAAATTTGTTTATACCAATTTCTTTTCAGAAATTTTTTTTCTACACCACACCATGGTGGGAATTGTCAAAAATCTGTGGTGTAGGAAAGTGTAAGGTATGAAAAAAACATACTTTTATTACACCCTGACAAAATTCTTTATAATTTTAAATTGTTATACTTTTTTCATAATTTGCGATGAAAACATTATTTAATTGACGAATAGTATATATTTCCACCTTAAAAAGTTAAGAATTAATTTTATTAATTTTTTAAAAAGTTAAGAATTATTATATTAAATATATTGTATAATCATAAAATATTTCATGCATGTTTTTATCGATATTACCAAAAAAACCCAAACGCCTGTACTATTCTTACAATATAGAAGAAACTATTTTCTTTTTGCTAAAAATTGAAAATTAGAATTTATTTATGAATTAGAAAATTTTCAATTGTAAGAAATACCAACAAAACTATTCATAAGATTATATAATACAATCATTTAAGCGAAAACAAAAAAATGCGTTTTTTCCATATAAAAAAAATTATCCTCTCACGCATGCTCTCATATTAGTCATTCATAATATTTCCTTTCCTAATCTAACGAAAATATATAACAAAAAACGCACGTTGAACGTTGATTTTTTTCATTAGATTAGGAAAGCCAAATCAGAAATTGGAAATTTTTTTTGTTCTACTTTATAAGTCTAAATGTTATTATTAGTCAATGGTCCTGTGTATTAGGGAGAGGTCTGAGGCCTAAACAGAACCAAAGATACAACGGAAAACTACAAATACAATTGTCGACTAAGTTAACAAAATCAGAGGGTCAACGACCGGCTACAAAATATTGAATTTTTCCACAAATTTTTTTTTTTAATAAAAAATATTAATTTTTTATCAGTCACCCGAAATTTATAAAATATTTTTTGTGCGACGACAAAATTAGAAATAGATTCTAAATCGACGACAATGACAAACTCGCTCGACGCCAACGTCGTGATTGTGCGAACAGCATATGATTTACGTATATTTCTAATTTGACAAGAGTAGTAGTTGTCGTTGTATCTTTGATTCTGTTTAGGCCTTTAGTTCATAAACTTCGCGGCCAGTACCAGTCTAAGTCTAGTTTCACACCGGACTTTGTTTTGTTAAAATTAACAAAACTATTTTGACATCTCACACGGATAGTATAAAATCATACTACTGCATAAAAGTTATTGTGTATAAACACAAAATTTTTTAACGCACACTATAAAATTAACAAAGTTAACAATGGGGGCATCCAGACCACTAAGCTGCTTACAAGCGGCTAAGGGCTTAGGGCTCTGGATGACGAGCTTATTTCCCCTCAATTGCTAAGCACTTGTCAAAATATCGAGCATAAATTTTTATTGCTTTACTAGTAAGCTATATTTTTTATAATAGAATAAATAATTTTAAGAAATAATATTTTTATGATTACAAATTAAGGTACTTCAAAATTAATAAGTATTAAATTAATTATTTTATATTAAATAATTGAATATTTTTTTAATTATTTGAAAAACTTACAACTTTTTTTTAAGTTACAATTTTGACATTTAAAGCAAGCGTAGCATACTATCCAACACCACACCATTGCTCGGTCTAAGCACTCCGCTTAGTAAGCTTACGCTTAGTCTAAGCTGCTTAGTGGTCTGGATGCGCCCAATGAAAATTTGTCGAGCATACATATTTTGCTTTGTTATTTACAATGTTTTTGTGTACCAACCCTGCAAAAAATGAATTTCCCAAGGGAAATTTTATACCAGCTGATATTTTTGACAAATATTTTGAAGTATGATATCAAATCAAAATCAAATAATTATTTTAATATTTTTTAATTTACATTATTAACTGCCATTTTTTTTTAATTTGAATGTAAAATGAAAAAACTTAAAATTTTCAGATTTCAGATATTTTTATTTTTGTCCACAAAAAATTATTTCAATGAAAATTTGTTTATACCAATTTCTTTTCAGAAATTTTTTTTCTACACCACACCATGGTGGGAATTGTCAAAAATCTGTGGTGTAGGAAAGTGTAAGGTATGAAAAAAACATACTTTTATTACACCCTGACAAAATTCTTTATAATTTTAAATTGTTATACTTTTTTCATAATTTGCGATGAAAACATTATTTAATTGACGAATAGTATATATTTCCACCTTAAAAAGTTAAAAAAAAAATTAATTACATCTCCACTTTCTACACCTTCAAATTTGAGGGTGTAGAAAAGTGTAGAAAAGTGTACACTTTTTCTAGGCGCCGATTTAAAAAAGGTGTAGCAAGTGTAGAAGGTGTAGTCAAAAGAACGCAAAAATTTTCTACACCATGGAGGGTGTAAGAAAGTGTAAGAAAGTGTAGGAAAGTGTGTCTGAAAAGAAATTGGTATTAATATTTTAATATTTTAATAAATTTCACAAGTTATACATTTCAAATTTTGTTTTGACATTATTGACAGAAACTTCAAATATATTACTAATATATTCTCAAACATTACTACTACATGAACAGAGAGTTTTGTTTATTTTAACAAAGAAAGTCTTGGTGTGAACGAGGACTAATTATCATATAAGGAATAGTTATGTTCAATGACTTTTCAGAACATTTTTGGACAGCACACTTTAGCACAGAAAATATCAGATAAGTACACAACAACAACAATTAATTTAATGTCACACCATTTAGAAGAACTTTGCACACCAAATATCATTGAATGTTATTTCATGATATTTATTGCACTCTTTTTTATTGAGGCGGCCATTATTTGTACACAAAAAAATTTTAAAGTTACAAATGGCTGAAAATAGTAATTTTTTTTTTTTTGTAATACATATTTCTTGGTAAACAATTTATGTATTTATTTTAATTTTTTTTACTTAAAAAATAAAATAAAATATTTTAACTATTTAAAAAAAATTCTTTTAATATTATTTTAAAATTTATTTCTTATATTTTGATATATATTTTTATTTTATAAATAAAAATAATAAATAGTTAGCAAAAAAATTTAGTTGTGTTGTTATTGGAAAACTTAAAGAAATTAATTTATTTCATTATTTAAATTTTTATTACAATGTATTTTGAATAAATTTTCAAAAATAATTTTGTGATATTTTTCGCCCTAACTAATTAGCTAGTACAGAAAATATCAAAAAATATCCAAAAATATCACGAAATGTCAGCTCATTGATCAGGCAAAAAGAACAGCAATTTGTGATATTTTCTGATATTTTTTGTTCAATGAACAAAGCTTTTCTTTTTTAGTTCAAAAATTAGTACAGAGCAAAAAAATTTGAGCTCTGAGAACTCTGATTTAATAATGAAACGTAACTGAGTTATAATCTGTTTTAATAAGTGTTTAACATTTAACATTAATTGTCAAAAATCTGTGGTGTAGGAAAGTGTAAGGTATGAAAAAAACATACTTTTATTACACCCTGACAAAATTCTTTATAATTTTAAAATGTCATACTTTTTTTCATAATTTGTGATTAAAACATTATTTAATTGACGAATAGTATATATTTCCACCTTAAAAAGTTAAAAAAAAAATTAATTACATCTCCACTTTCTACACCTTCAAATTTGAGGGTGTAGAAAAGTGTAGAAAATGGTACACTTTTTCTAGGCGTCGATTTAAAAAAGGTGTAGAAAGTGTAGTCAAAAGAACGCAAAAAATTTCTACACCATGGAGGGTGTAAGAAAGTGTGTCTGAAAAGAAATTGGTATTAAATTACCTTCTGAACTAGATAATACAAGAGTCTCGCCATCCGCCATTTTAACAAGTTGTGACATTTTATTTTTTGACATTTAACATCCAACCCAGCGAAAAAACTTTTTACGTAAAATGTTCGACGTAGTTTTGACTTGCTTATTTCACGTCAAATGAACGTTGATAATTTGACGATGACGAGTTTCTGTCTTCTATGTATGTTTTTACAAAGTTCTTTGTCAAATTGAATATTACGGCATTTCGTTTAGTTTGTTTTTGTTCTTTGTTTAAAATAGTTAAATTGCGCAGGTATTTTTTTTAAAAAAAATTTTTGAGTGTGGTGCTCCGTTTAATTTATATTATAAATAATACCTAAATTTAATATATCAAAAAGGCAAAAGGTAATTTTTTCCAATATTTTTTAATTTTTTTTTAATTTGCAGGTGCTTGGTTAGGTGGGCAATATAATTGCAAAAAAGGATATGCCACATCAATTAGAGCCCAAATGCTGAAGTGGCATTTTAAAGCGAGTTAACTCATAAATGAGTTATTGCATGTTCCATATCGTGGCATTACACTTTTAAAAAATGACATAAGATATCTCATAAAGAACTGTCATTTTTTGCAACAGCAAAATAGGTGTTGCATATTATGAGTTACTGAGTTTAATTTAAGAATAAAGTAAAAATTAAATGAAATTTGTAAAATTATGTAAGTAAAAATAACTTTTAAATATTTTGTAATATTAATTTAATTATACATACATTATAATTATAATTAATTTTTTATACAATTAATTTAATTATACAATTAATTTAATTATACATTATATACATATATATATTTATTTAAATATAAAAATTTATAATTAAATATTTTTCTTACAAAATATTTATTTTTATTTTTACTTACATAATTTTCCAAATTTAATTTGATTTTTACTTTATTCTTAAATTAAATCTTAAATTAAACTCACTAACTCATAATATGCAACACATATTTTGCTGTTGCATAAAATGACAGTTCTGTATGAGATATCTCATGTCATTTTTTAAAAGTGGAATGCCACGAAATGATTTTGCAATAACTCATGTATGAGTTAACTCGGTTTAAAATGCCACTTCTGGCTGCTCGGCACAGGCGTTTTCAAAGAGTTATAAAGGCGACAATTAACTTTTTAATTTTTTTTTTATTTCTATACTTCCTCGAAGTAATCGTCAGTCTAAAGGGATTTCAAGACTGTAATTTTTATTAACTTTTTTAATTATATTTTATTTTCTTAAGTTATAGTATTATATAAAAAACGTTATAAATAAATAAATATATTATTGCGAATTAGAATTTGGTGTTATTTTATTTTAAAATCAATTTTCAGAAGTACAAAATTCGCAATAAAAAAAAATTTATTAGTTCGTTGAATAATCCACGTAAATTTAACGCCTAGTGTTAAACGTTCTTTTGACGTCAAATAAGCACGTTGAAAATTTAAAAAATGTACTGAAATTTGCGGACATCGTTGAAAATTTTATATGGGCATTTGACGGACTTTTAACGTGCGTTCAACGTGAAACATAAACGACGTCATTTTTACGTAAAAACCACGTCAAAAATCGCACTGGGAAGCTCATAGTGCTCTGTCATATTATGCCGAGCTCGTAGAGCACGCTCTGAGAAGGCTCCGAGCACAAAAAGAAACACAAATTTTTAGCTCTGAGAACTCTGAGCTGAAAAAGAAATACAAATTTTTTTTTCACAACTCAGGCTCGACTCTGAATCTGAAGTCTGAACTAAAACAGAAAAACCTCTATTGAGTCGCAGCGTTTCGTTTTCGTCTCACCAATCTGATTCAAAAACGAAGTTCGTCATATAGAGCGTACTTCGTTTCTGACTGAATTTGAAGTCAGCTTTCATAAAAGGTGTTTACTACAAAAAAATTCAATTTTTATGTTACTTTGTTTTACTATATTTCTTGAATTTTTTTTTCAATACATTCCTTAAAACTATTTAATCGTGTTATTTCTTCACGAAGCTCTATGTATTCCAGATATGATAGTGTATTTGTTGAAAGCAATTTAATTTTTTCATCTATTACTTTGTTAACTTCCCTTTGTTTAATAAATAATTTATATTTATTTCGTAAACTCTGTTCATCCAATTCAGATTCCATTTTAGTACTTATATATTTTTATTTTTATATTTATTGATATGGTTATTTCCCTTATAGTATCCAAATCCTTTAAAAAAGATTGATTATTTAAATATAATGTATAAAGTATTAAAATACTACCGTGTTTTGCTTAGTATATAATAGTTATTTACCTTCTTGTTCAGCTTTTCTCCATTTGTGTTTCTTTTTTTGATTATTATTGTAGCTTGTTCATGTAGCGTTTCCATACATAGGGATTGAGTTGGTTAAATTATAATCGCTTCATATAATTTTAGGAGTGCTTTTTTAATGGCTGTTTATATGCGACTGCCCAGGTTATTGCCTCAACCATTTTCGTAGAAGAGAGGTAAGTGCGGGCAGAGGTAAAAAAAGTTCAAAAAATTTAGAAATTTTTTCTGTTGCCCCGTTCCTCTCCATTTGTTTCAAGTTTCCATAATTCCTTTTTTGTCAAAAATTTATTATTATTTTCAAACAGCCGGACGAGTAACATCTCCGGTCCGGAAGAAAATATTTTTAATTGACCATAATTTTCAAATTGCCGAATGAGCAACATCTCCGGAAGAAAATACATATAAATAAATTAGTAATTGTGGAAAATATAAAGATTATTTTTATTAGTGAAATATTTTCTATTATTTCTAATTATTATTTTTTTACAAATGATTTTAAAAGCAGATAATTATTATATCTTTTTCTAAAAAAAAACTATATTTTTATATTTATATAAAGATAAAAGAAGGATTTCAAAATTATTATCGTAATATTTATATTTATTGGACTTTATTTGTTTGGCCTTAATTTCCTTTTTCATTTTTGTTATACAAAGGAAAATAAAATATTATAGAAAGATGGAAAATAGTAAAAAAATTTACCTTTCTAACTTTGTTTAAAATGAATTAATCCTTCTTTCTTCTTTTAAATGTTACATGAGTTCAATCAACGTAAAAAATCAAATTTTTACAAACTTCGAAGAACTCGCAAACCTCACAAATAAACCATATAGCCTTATACTATCAGAATGTCAGAGGTTTAAGGACTAAAACTAATAAATTTTATTATAATTCTTCAAATACAAAATATGATGTCGTATCACTCACGGAAACTAATTTAATTGCATCAATAACTGATTCTGAATTATTTAATTCGTCATTCCAGGTGTTTCGAAGAGATCGACACAGTAATTCAGATATTCAAACTGTTGGTGGTGGCGTGTTAATTGCAGTAAAAAAATCTATTGATTGTAAACTGATTGATATCCCAGACAGTATGAATCTGGAAATATTGTGTGTAAATGTAAACATTTGTGGATCATCTATCTATATAGTTAATGTTTATTTACCACCTCACTCTTCATTGCAATTGTATGAATTATTTTTTAAATGCATGAATTATATTTCCAATCTTCTTAATCCTAATGACGAAATTATATGTGTTGGTGATTTTAATTGTCCAAATATCAAATGGATTATATCGCAAGAGGACGAATCGTTAGTTCCAATCTCATCTTGTAATCAAGATATCACAATTGCTGACCACTTTTCTGCATTGAATTTGGAACAACATAATAATATATTAAATCATCAGGGTAAAATGCTTGATCTGGTATTTTCCTTAAGTGTATGTGATATAGCTGTGGTAAATTCAGATTCTCCACTGGTGCCTCAAGAAAATTATCATCCAGCCTTAGAAGTTGTTTTAAATATTGATAAATGTGTAAATTATGTTCAGGATAATAATTATAAATTTAATTTTAAAAATTCGGATTTTGATAAGTTGAATGATGATTTATTACCTATTAACTGGTCTATTATTTTTAATAATTTAAATTTTAATGATTGTATTTTAAAATTTTACGATATTATTTTCAAGTTATTTTTGGAACATATACCAATACAATACATGCATGTATCTGAACAATCACCGCCATGGTATAACAAGGAGTTAAGATCTATGCGTAATTTAAGAAATAAAAAATGGAAAAAATATTGTCGGTCAAATAGTTCTACTGACTATAATGAATATATCTTTATAAGGAATGAATTTAATGTAAAGTCACAGAGAGCCTTTGTAGATCATCTTTCAGTAATCCAAAGTGATTTAAAATTAAATCCTAGAAATTTTTGGCAGTCTGTGAATCGTAAACGTAACACAACGGGTTATCCAATTTCCTTAAGTCTAAATAGTATGTCTAGTAGTGATCCTGTTATTATTGGTAATTTGTTTGTAGATTTTTTTAAAAATTCTTTTAGTACGTCAAATTCTGGTACTCCTGTTAACGTTACTGATAATATTAAAGAGTTTACATATTTAAATAATATTGATCTTCATATTTCTAAAGAATGTGTACTAGAAACTATTATGGAACTTGAAGAAACTACATATTCTGGTCCTGATGGAGTACCAGCAATAATTGTTAAAAAATGTGGTCATAGTTTAAGTGAACCGTTACAATATTTATTTAATCGTTCCATTACTTGTCAGCACTTTCCTGTAGCTTGGAAAGTATCATACATAATTCCGGTTCATAAGAAAGGTCCTAAGAATTTGGTTTCTAACTATCGTCCTGTTGCTAAACTGTCTTGTATACCTAAATTGTTTGAGTCAATTGTAAGTAAAAGTTTATATTTTCATACAAAATCTTTAATTGTAAAAAACCAACATGGTTTTTGTAAAGGTCGTTCCTCAACTACTAACTTAGTTGAATATGTATCTTTCTGTATGGAAAGCTTTAAAGAACGTACACAAGTGGACTGTGTCTTTACTGATTTTTCAAAAGCTTTTGATAAGCTTAATCACAATATCTTATTATTAAAATTAAAGAAATTAGGGTTCAATGACAATTTCATTTTATGGATTCAATCGTATTTATCAAATAGAGAATATAAAGTATTATTTAATAATGTAATATCTAAAAGTTTTATTGTTAATAGTGGTGTTCCGCAAGGCAGTCATTTGGGTCCTTTGTTTTTCATTCTTTTCATTAATGACTTGCCTTCTGTATTAAAATTTTCTGAATGTTTAATGTATGCTGATGATGTTAAAATATTTAAAATTATTAAAACTCATTTAGATGAACAGCTATTACAATCTGATCTAGATGCGTTCATGATTTGGTGCAAAAATAATTGCTTATATTTAAATGTTGATAAATGTAGTACTGTGTCCTTTACTCGCAAAGTCAATCCGTTTATTGGTAATTATGAATTAAATAGTGTTTCATTGAAAAAAGTTGACTTGATATTGGACTTGGGTATTTTACTTGATACTAAACTTACATTTATTAATCATATCCATCACATATCCAAAAAAGCTAATTCTATGTTAGGCTTTATTAAACGTTATTCTCGTGAATTTTCTGATCCATATGTTTTAAAATCTCTATTTATTAGTTTAGTTCGTCCACTTTTAGAATATGCATGTCAGGTATGGTCACCTTTTTATGACGTTCATGTCAATAGAATTGAGTTGGTACAAAAACGGTTTATTCGTTTTGCTTTGCGGGAATTAAATTGGCTTAATCCACTCATTTTGCCGTCTTATGTGGAACGTTTGCGATTGATTGACTTGCCAACATTAGGTAAACGGAGAGAGTACTTGTGTTTTACATTTATTCATAATATAATAGATGGAAAAATTGATTCTGCAAGACTCCTGTCTAGCATTAATTTTAGAATTCCGTCGCATACATTTAGGAATTTTTCTCCGTTGTTTGTCCCTCCTTGTACCACAAACTATGGCGCTTTTTGTCCAATGTCATCCATGTGTAAATTATATAATATAAAGTATAAACATATGACAAATTTAAATATTAAATGCAAAAATTTTATATACAATTTTTTGTATAATTAAATAATAATAATTAAGTAATTAAGGAATTTCAAAATGTAACTAGTAATTAGTGGATCAAATAAATAAATAAATAAATAAATGTTGAACTATGAAGTATAATATTATCTTCCTATATCGTAATTTCAAAACTTTAATTGAGTCATATAGAAAACTAATTTATAATTATGTATTATAAAATAAAATTAGAATAATATAATAAAAATGTAATAATTGCTTAATACAAATAGAGAAATATTTATATAAAAACAAATAAAATAGATTTCATATCTAATAGAGATTTCATAGATTTTATAATCGTAATGATAAATCAAAACTAATAATTTTCAGGTTTTGTATTTTCGGAGTATAAAAAAAATCAGGATAAATATATACAGTTGCTCCCAAAAGTATCCGGCCACCCTACTTGGTTCAAAATATTTAATGTTTTTCACTTCATTTTCAATTAAGTATTTTGTTTAATATTGGCTATAAAAAGCCTTTACTAACGCACTTTATAATACTAGGAAAACATATTAGAAAAATGAATTAATTATCAGAAAAACTTACATAGCTGTCCGAGCTCATAAAACAATTGACACTAAAGTCGGCCACTAAGTGTGTATGCATACGGGGGACTTCCCCAAAGTAAGTTTAGTTACCAAATAGTTTCCAAATAGTGCGTCATTCGAGAAAAATTGCATTTCCGAATTATGTACTTAATTGTTTGGTTGTCGATTTTTTCTGAAGTATATTTAATTTTGATATTTCTATGATTGGATTATAGATTACAAGACTAAATAATGTTAAAAAATAATAATTATTTATTTTCTGATATTTAAACGTCTAAGATTAATTAACGTCTAAGATTAATTCTACTGAATAAAAGAAGTGGCCGGATACTTTTGTGAGCAACTGTATATCTCTCTGTCCTTCATTTTTTTAAATCTGTCTCTATTACCTTGTTTCCATGACGAGTTCAACTCGAGTTGAACTCGAGTTAGCGTGCATGGAAACAGGGGTTGAGTTGAGTTGAGTTGGAATGGAACGAATAATTGATGGTTCCATTTCAACCCCATTTCAACTCAACCCAACTCAACTCTGTACATGGAAACTAGGTATATATTATTATACATATAATAATAATATACCTTGTTTCCATGACGAGTTCAACTCGAGTTGAACTCGAGTTAGCGTGCATGGAAACAGGGGTTGAGCTGAGTTGAGTTGTAATGGAACGAATAATTGGTGGTTCCATTTCAACCCCATTTCAACTCAACCCAACTCAACTCTGTACATGGAAACTAGGTAATAGACAATAAATATGTATATAAAATATTATATAAATATTTATATAATAAATTTTCTATGTTTCACGGAAAAAATATAGAGACAGATGAATATTAATATTAATATTAATACTGAATATAAATGAAATATATAATTAAAGAGGAGGAATTAAGAAACCTTTATTAATTTTGTGATATGTTTTTATAAAACAAATATTAAAATAATATTAAATTAAATTATATTTAATATTTTTTTATATTGAAAACAGTGATGGATACGTCGATCGCATTATTCGAGGAACCACAAATTCGGCAAGCATAGCTGAAAGTTATACTTGTAGTCAAGTATAATATTTTACATTTTAATTGATTTCAGATAATTTATACCATGTATAATATACATAGAAACAAATATATTATATTTATTATACATAGTATAAATTATCTAAACTCAATTAAAATGTAAAATATTATACTTGACTCTACAATGAAATTAATTTAAATTCATGATTAGTTAAATATTTGTATTTACGAATACATATGTAGTAAAACTTTTGGGTAGAATTTAATAAATTTATTAATACTTGTAACTCTACGATTATGCGCTTCGTGGCTCATTAAGAGTTACAAGTTATAACGCTAGCATTCAAAATCAAAATGATTTTTTTCAATTTACGAATGTCAAACTTAACATATTTCAATACCAAAATGTTCCTCTATAAACTCCCCAGGTACGATATAAACTCCCCAGGTACGATCCCTAAAATTCAGTTTCGGCCATTTTGAAATTGTTGAATTTTAAATGAAAAAATTGGGTGAGGAAGGAGCGTCTACTCACAAAAAGTTTATCAAGTCGCTCCTAGGCAGGCGCATATAAACAGCCACTTAGCACGTAATTTTATGAGTGCTTTTTGCCATACCCTTTTTCAAGTAGTTTTCCAAATCTAAAGATGAGTGCGTGCAAATAAAGAAAAATTTATTGTGAATATTGATTTTTATATTTTTATTTTTATTTTGGTGGCGGTAGACGTTCGACGTGTACACACGTCATCGCTTTATTTTAATTGCTTTAAAAATAAATTCGACAGTTAACAAACAGGTTAATCAGATGCTGTGTTTCTTATTTAAATCATATCGACCAGATTTTTTAAAATCTGATATTAGATTAATCTGTCGAGTCAGATTTTTTTCAGATCAAAAAATGCTACAATATTGCCGGGTAAAATGAAAATATTGGTCGGCAACTCTGGAGTTCTTAAATTTTCGAAATTATTTTTCATTTTAAATAACAATTTCTTTAATATTCTTCATTAAATATTACTTTTTATAACATTTTATTATTATTAATTTACAAAAAAATATAAATAATTAAAAAAATTGGTTAAACAAATTATTGAGATATGACAATCTGACAATAGTTTAGCCATAACAACAAAATCAAGCACAAAATTAGCCAACAACAATAATAAGTCTGAAAAATCTCAAAAAATTCTCCGATCAAAAAAACTCAATCTAACTAATCTGAAATTGAAATAAGAAACAGTTTCAGATTAATCAGATTTATCAGACTGGTCTGAGCATAAATAAGAAACCCGCCAAATATTGCGTAACGGAAACGTAAAGTTTTCCGAATCTAATTCCTTCTAAGGTATTGGAAAATGTTACGTTTTGGCGTAACAGAATTGATATGCAACTGTTACATTCCTTATATGAGAAGTGACACTATTTTTCGTTACGATAAGTTCTCGCAAAAGCGTAATGTTTCTGTACAGTTTAGGTGTAATGTTTTCGTACTATTTAAGTGTAATGTTTTCGTACAGTTTAGGTGTAATGTATTCGTACATATTTAGCGTAACTTGTGCGTACTGTTTATGTGTAACGTATACGTACAAATTTAGCGTAATTTTTTCGTACTGATTTAATGTAGCGTATTCGTATTTATTTAATAATTAAAAAACAAATTAGTTATTTTAATAATATATTTCCAAACAAAAATAAATAAATTCATATTTATTAATATATAAAAATAAAAAAAAATAATGAATAAAAAAATTGTAACTTTTTACAAAAAATTTCGTAACTTTTTGGGCGTTCGTAAACTTAACATTTCCGTAAAGAATTTATCTTAAACTTGAAATAGTAGAAAAAAAAAGTTTACATTAACATTACATTTTCATTCGGAATTTAGCGTATACAATTTATGTGTACGCCAACGTTACATTTTGGTTAAGAAATTTTCGTAACTTTTTAGGCGTTCGTAAACTTAACATTTCCGTAAAGAATTTAGCGTACACTTGAAATAGTAGAAAAAAAACTTTACGTTAACATTACATTTTCGTTCGGAATTTAGAGTATACTTTTAAATGCTTGGCGGGAACACACCAAGAGTGATGTATTGGAGTTGGAGTCGAGACCGGCGTACCACAAATTATATGGGAATGACAGAAATCATACGCCGTACACGTTGATTTAGGGTCTCGTCTCGACTTATTTGTGCTGAATTTTATTTTAATTTTTTATTATTTCATTATACAACACAACAATATTAATATACTATTCAAAAGAAAAAACACATCAGAAATATAATTGTTAATTGTGATTTATTTTCATAATATATAAAATTTTTGTTTCACATTTTAAATGCTTTTTTATGGCTTTTAACATTTCATGTTAATTGTGCTCTTTATGAAGCAATCAATATTGAAAAACAAATATTGTTTCATTATGGCTGATTTTATTACTATCAAGTTTAATTTTCATTACCATGAACAACGATATAGAAGATCATATATGGATAGAGCATAAATATAAAAATTTGAAGCCACGCCGGGTATAGTTGTCTCTTTTTTTGCTAGCCGAATTGTCAAAATATAAAAATGAGAAATTAGGGGCGGATTAGGTATTTTTTAATTCGGGCATCAATTTTTAAGGAGATAATTTTTTTTTTTTTTGAAAAATACAAGTAAAGATCATCCTAAGGAATATTTTAGGTCGCGCAACGATAATTATACAAATGGAAAGTAAAATAGAGCAATTTGTTTAGCTAGTTAATATTGTTAATTTATATTGAGACTCTTAAACTTAAAAAAATAAGCCAGCCCTGTAAATCTAAAATCAGCTGTTATAATATTTTTCATATTATTAATTTGACACTTCGGCGAGCAAAAGGAAAGAGAACTACCAAAATCGTGGCTTCATAAACAATTTTTCAGTATATTAAAATTTTAATGTTTTAAAAAGAGAGGGAACATTTATG
Organism: Empis stercorea; assembly: GCA_949752835.1. Classification (NCBI taxonomy): domain Eukaryota; kingdom Metazoa; phylum Arthropoda; class Insecta; order Diptera; family Empididae; genus Empis; species Empis stercorea. The sequence goes on from OX457086.1 coordinate 17,132,175, forward strand.
CCCTATCCATATATCTTCTATATCGTTGACCATGAATTTGCAGATGTCGACCAGAACGAGATACAAAATTCATATTTTCCTGTTTTTTAATAGAGAGAGAAACATATCTGCAAAATTTGACATTCGCGTCTTTTTATAGTAAATATTTTAACATTGGCATCTTTTTATAGCAAATATTTTGAAATTGGCGTTTTTTCATAGCAAATATTTTGGCATTATAGGAAAAGATGTCGCGCTTCATCTTTTGCTATAAAAATATGTGAATGTCAAATAAAAAAGATAACAATGTCAAAAATAAAACTGTTTTTTTTTTGTTTTTTTTTCTGTTTTTTTGTAATATTCTAAAAAAAATAACAGAAATTTTTTTTAAAAAAACTTGAGAATTTTTTTAAAAAAACTACAGAATATTGAATATTATAAAAATTGAATATTAAAAAAGGTAAAACTTAATTATAATATAAAAATTTATTAAAATTTTTTTAAAAAAATGGAAAAAACAGGAAAATCTTTACCATAAAATTTGCTATAAATATTTTTACCCCAACTAGAGTTGTGTCTTTTTGTCTTATATATGTTTTTTATATCTATCTCGTTTTAGTTTTCTGCAACTTCATGGTAATGAAAATCACTTCACGGTAATGAAAATCAAGCTTTATAAAAACTTTTAGAAATTTAAGTAGAGCGGAATAAGCGCTTGGAATCGCACGAAATGGGTACGGAATTGAGTACGAAAAGCGCTCGGAATTGAGTGCAAAAAGCGCACGGAATTGAGTACGAAAAGCGCACGGAATTGAGTGCAAATAGCGCACGGAAATGAGTGCAAAAAGCGCACGGAATTGAGTTCGAAAAGCGCACGGATCCAATTAGTTTCCATGTACACTAATCCGGATTGAACTCGAGTTGAATCCGCATGGAAACGCAATACAGGAAAAGCAAAAGCATGTTTTTTGTTTTGTTTACAAATCAAACGTCAAAAACGTTGTGTCAAAAAGAGAGAAAAGCAAAAGCACATGTAAGGTTTACGTTTACTATTCCTACTACTTGTTCTTGTCCTCTTGTCCATTTGGTTCCATTTTACAAGGAACCAACCACAACGAGTAAATAAAATAATGTCATTACAAGAAGAAGGTAATTATAATAATTATAAATAAAGGAATTCAAAAAAATTGCATAATATATTTAAATTGCAGGAATTCCTCCATTAGAATCAATTGATTCCGACAATGATTTAGATAAATATTTAAGTGATGATGATGATGATGATGATGATGATGATGGAATGGATTATTCTGAGCCAACTAAATGTTTATTTTGTTCTTATATATCTCCAGGTGTTGATTTAGCTATTATACATTTAAAAGATAGTCATAAAATTGATTTGAAATGTTTTAAGTTCAAATTTAATATGGATCAATATTCCTATATAAAGGTGAAATATACTTAAATTAGAAATTTTAAATTATATTGAATTTTTTAAATTACAGTTTATCAATTATATTAGAGTGAATAAACCAAATCCAGAGATAATTGAAAAGGCCGAAACCGTCTTATGGAATGATGAAAACTATTTAAAACCAATTGAATTTGAACCATGGTTAAGTTATGGTAAGAGAAACTTAAATAAATATAATATAGCTATTTACGAAGCAATTTTTTTTAGATTTTGATGAAATGACTTGTGATAATCAACAGCAACACAAACAAAGTGAATTATTAGTACAAACCAATAATATTACGACCGACAAATATTCGAAATTGGAAAATTTAGTACACAATCTTATGGAAAAAGTAGTATTTAGAAATTGTTAATATTAACCGAAATATAATATTCTTATTAGATTAAAGAAAAGGATAACTTGCTGGAACAAGCTGCCGAAGATATTGAACAAATGCGAAAAGGTTTTTTACGTATTGTTGAAAAGGACAATAAACCAACAAATTTAAATAATTCTGTAGCAAGTGTATCATTGAAAGTTGACGAAGGATATTTTAGTAGCTACTCACATTTTGGAATTCATCATGAAATGCTTTCGGTAAAACATTCTTATGACATTTCCAAATATATAATATAGGTACGTTTATTTTGATAAATTTCACCTAAGGACACTGTTCGTACAGAAACATATAGGAATGCCATATTAAATAATAAAGATTTTTTTTTGGGAAAACATGTCTTAGATGTTGGGTGTGGTACATCAGTGTTATCAATGTTTGCTGCACAAGCAGGTGCTGAAATAATTGTGGCAATTGATAATTCGGAAATCATTTACGATGCAATGGATATAGCAAAGTATATATTTAAATATTATATAAATTAAAAAAAAAATATTTTATGAAATTATTGTAGGAAAAATAATTTCGGAAATATTAAATTTGTAAAAGGACGTGTTGAAGATTGTGAATTACCAATTGAAAAATTTGATATTATTATATCAGAATGGATGGGATATTTTTTATTATTTGAAGGAATGTTAGATTCTATTATTTATGCTCGTGATAACCATTTAAAACCCAATGGCATTTTAATGCCAAATCGCTGTACAATTAGTTTAGCTGGATATGGGGATGTCAAAAGACATTCTGAGTTAATAACATTTTGGGATTCAGTGTATGGTCTAAATATGTCTTCAATGAAAAAAAATGTTTTACAAGAACCTTTAATTGAAATTTGTAAATCAGAATTTATATTAACTGATTCCAATATAATAGCTCATTATGACTTAAATAATGTAGATTTAAATTATTCAAATTTTGAATATGATTTTAAATTAAAATGTGAAAAAGATGGAATATTAACATCATTTATTGGATATTTTGATACATTCTTTGACATGCCAAATTCAACATATTTTTCAACATCACCAAATGATAAACCAACACACTGGAAGCAAGTTCTTTTCTTTTTAGAAAAACCGATAACAATGGAGAAGTTACAAACAATTAAAGGGAAAATCATATGTAAACGAAGTAAAAATGACTTAAGATCATTAGATATAAAAATAAAAGTGTTCAATAAAGAATATAATTATTATTTAGATTGATAAAACAAATTATCTTTTTTTAATGTAATTTTATTTTGGAAAAATATTTCACTGATTAAATATTAAAAATTATAGATAGAGCAGGAAAATTACACAAAAAAATAACATTTTCATAATTTTTTTTTAAATACACATATAAATTACATCAAGCGGCACCGGTTTCTAATTCAGCAGCAGGAATCTCTGGTTCTTCGTCATTATATATATTTTCTGCCATTTGCCATACTTGCATTATATTATCTTCTGATACGGAACATATTACCCATGGTTCATTAGGATTCCATGAGAAATCGGAAATTTTTGCAGTATGACCACCATGAATAAATAATAATTCTGGTGGACCATCTTCGGCATCCTCAGCACTTTGTTCTTCGCCAATTTTTGACAAATCCCACACATGTAAACGACGGTCTGTACCAGATGAAGCCAAAATCGTTTCATTATGTGGTGACCATTGTACTTGGAATATTTCATCTTTATGTGATTCAAATGAATGTAATTTTAATTTTAAATTTCTTAAATCCCATAATGCTACAGTTTTATCAGCTGATCCAGTAGCTAAAATAAATTCAGAATATGGATTAAAACTTAAACAATTTACTTCTGCTGTATGAGCATCAACAGTATGTGATGGTTTTGATGTATTATTACATCTTGTATCCCATATCATTAATTTCTGATCATCAGCTACAGAACCAAATAATGATTCATGTAATAAATGCCAAGCAACATCTTCAACAACAGCTGTATGACCAGTAAATATATTTTTGGCATCAATAACACGATGTTCTTTTGGCGTTGCATTTATGTCCCATAGGCAAATTGTATGATCATCACTAGCTGACAATAAATAACCATTTAAATTTGGATTCCATGATAAACCATAACCTTCTTTTTGATGTCCACGTAATCGTAAATCTGGATGACATTCACCACTTGGTTCTGGTTTACTTGGATGTTTTGTATAATCGAATACTAATACATCACTAGATGGTGTTTTTGTAGCAATTACACATGCATTTTGAGGCATATATCTTGCACGATTTACTTCACCTTCATGATTTATTTTTATTTCAATTTCGATTTTACCAGAAACAGAACCAAAACCACCAAATTCACCTTTTTCATTATCGTAATGTGATGCATCAAATTGTGCATCTTCGTTTGGTAATTGAACACTAGCGATTAGCAGATGATTTTGTTCATCAGATGTATGTGTACCAAGTATTAAACGATGTACAGAATAATCTTTACCTTCTTGCTTTGTTACATCTGGTAACCATTGAGCTGTTAATGATGGCCATTCCAAAGCATGTGTCATTACAAGATCATATAGAAATGGTGTATTTTTCTTCCATATTTTATATTCTTCATTTATAACACGTTCCTCAACAGCATCATCAAATGCTTCCGCTGAAGGAGTCACATTAACTTTTAATTATTTTTTTAGAAATATTATGTTTTGAATAATTTTTTAAAATATAATATTTATACTAATAATTGTTAATATTTACTTTTTAACTCACCATTGTCTCCTCGTTCACCCATTATACAAAGTTGTATTAGCGCCAAAAAATATATTGTATGTTCTGAACCGGCTTGGATCTCTTTTGTTTTGTCTGTAAAATTGAAAGATATAATAGATATTTACTTTGAAATAAAACAAACACTAATTTAATTATAATAATAATATTATATATAATTAAAAGAAAAATGTATTTACCGAATTTTTTTGTTTCTTAAATTTTTATTTTATTTATTTAAAAAACGTCCATTCCATCAATACATCTCATATAAAATTTCTAGATGGTTTGACCGCCGTTCGCCGTACGACAACAAAAAAAATGGCAGACAATGATATTAAAGTTGGCCGCAATTACATATTACAAACAAAAATGGCGTTACAATAAAAATAACGTAATACCTTGTAATACGTAATATGTTGAACTGAATGGTTGCGTCTTATATAGAACAATTGTTCTTAATTCAATTAATTCAATCTTAAGTGCCAGTCACACGTTCGAATCGAAAATTTCAAATTTTGACAGCCCCATATATTTTATATGGTATGCCGGATTGCAAGTCACAATGAACGTGTCGAAACGAATTCATTCGAAAAGAGTTAAAAATATTTTAACTTTGCCGGATAGGTCGAATGACATAACCTATTATACATTTGAATTTTAAATTTTTTTAATTATTATGGGGAAGTTTATTGAAAATGTTAAGAAGCATCCAGTATTGTATAATAAATGCAGAAACTATTTATTTTAATACATAAAATAGAGATTAAACATATTTTTTTTATATAAACGGAACGAATATATTGTGACTATTTTCGAAACGAACGGTTCGAATCGATTCGAACGTGCCGTTCGAATCGAAATCACTGTGACTGCCACTTTATTTTATTGCTCATCAGTCAACTTGAATAACAGTGCGTTCCCATTGAATTTTACACAAGTGGTCTTCACGACCTAAATATTTTTTCTTGATATTTTGATATTTTACGAAATAACGAGTTTTGATTGGTTGAAAAAAATATTAAAATATCACGATAGTGTCAAAAAAAATATCAAAAAATACAAGCCGCTGGGCATGTATTTTTTGATATTTTGATATTTTTATATATATGTCAAAATACTACTGTCAGAAATTTTCTGTTTTGAAATTTTAAATTTTATTTTGTGTTGTATTGACGAGGATTAGTGTTTATTAAAATTAGTATTGCAGTTTAAAATTAGTATTATTACATATTTACTTATTTTTCCTTAAATTTTGCCCATTCTAATTTTTAACAATATTTGTTTAAATTATTTCAGTGCTACCAGATTATATAAATACGTAAAATAAACGTAAAAACATGAAATATTCAGTACTGCCAGACATAAAATGTAAAAAAAAATATCAAAATATCTCAGGCACCAAAAACAGGTTTTCACGTAATTTAAAAAAAAATATCAAAATATCAAGAAAAAATATTTAGGTCGTGAAGACCACTACAGTTTTTTTGCATTGTTTTTACGCATATTTTTAGAATCGCGTTCCCATTGAATTTTTATAAAATTAAGAAAACTCAATTGTTCCAGAAGTGGCATTTTAAAGCGAGTTAACTCATAAATGAGTTATTGCAAAATCATTTCGTGGCATTCCACTTTTAAAAAATGACATGAGATATATCATAAGAACTGTCATTTTTTGCAACAGCAAAATAGGTGTTGCATATTACAGTTTTTACACTTCAATTTCAACCTTTTACAAATCAAATTCAACTTTTTACAATTCAAATTCAACTTTTGTAAATCAAATTCAATCTTTTGAAAATCAAATTCAACTTTTTGTAAATCAAATTCAACCTTTTTTTAAAAATAATTTTAAACTGTTAATTTTTTATAAAACACCAATTTTAATAAATATAAATTGTCGTGGAATACGGCCAAAAGGTATTGTTACAGGTTAAGGGAAGTGATGGGTCTTTTGATTGGCACCAATTGCTAATCTCTCTTTGATACACCACTCTGATATCTGGAGTTTCGCTCAAAACCTAAACTATTGTCTTTATATATATACTTTTTGAGGTACCGCCGAGCACCTCTCAGTTGCTCCGACATAAATAAAGGTTATTAGTCGATAATAAATTCAAAATTAATATATAAAGCTAGGATATTCGCGTATAAGGCTTCTCCTGGTGCAGTTCTTGGCAATATCAATTACTATACACGTATATGTATATGCAATACGTGTATAGTAATTGATACAATCTGTATTGTTAAATGTTGCAGTAGCTTGTTCAATTACATCTCTCAAATGCGTGGTTTTGGTAGGGTCTGCGGCAGGAGAAGTCTTATAGGCGAATATGCTATAGTTTTATATATTATTTTTGAATTTATTATTGACTAATAACCTTTATTTATATTTATTAAAATTGCTGTTTTATAAAAAATTAATAATTTAAAATTATTTTTAAAAAAGGTTGAATTTGATTTAGAAAAAGTTGAATTTGATGTACAGTTGAATTTGATTTGTAAAAGGTTGAATTTGATTTACAAAAGTTGAATTTGATTTGTAAAAGGTTGAATTTGGAGTGTAAAAACTGTATGAGTTAGTGAGTTTAATTTAAGAATAAAGTAAAAATTAAATTAAATTTGGAAAATTAAGTAAGTAAAAATAACATTTACAAATAACATTTTTACTTACTTAATTTTCCAAATTTAATTTAATTTTTACTTTATTCTTAAATTAAACTCACTAACTCATAATATGCAACACCTATTTTGGTGTTGCAAAAAATGATAGTTCTTATGAGATATCTCATGTCATTTTTTAAAAGTGGAATGCCACGAAATGATTTTGCAATAACTCATATATGAGTTAACTCGCTTTAAAATGCCACTTCAGTTATTTAATTAAATAAAATATATTTTTTATTTTAATTTATATTGACTTTTATTAATATGTTCAAAATAAATTGTCGCAAGAATGAAATAAAAATGAATGAAATTAATATATATCATATGAAATTCGCCACCAACTTCAACACTATTTTCTAATGAAAATTTTATGAAAAAGTTATTGATTTTAACTTTTTCTTAAGGTTGATTTCATTACCATGAATAAGTGATTTTCATTACCATGAAGTTGCAGAAAACTAAAACGAGATAGCTATAACAAACATATGTAAGAGAAACTCTAGTATTTAAAAATATTTATGGCAAATTTTATGGTAAAGATTTTGACATAAATTTTTCAACATAACCAAGAAACATTGAATTAAATAGAAATTTTTCGAGTTTTTTTAACAAATTTTCTCAAATTATTATTTTTTAGATTTTTTATATTCAATACATTCAATGACAATGATATTAAATATTTTTTCAAAAAAAACAAAAAATAACAGTTTTTTTTTACATTGATATCTTTTTTTTTTACATTCACATCTTTTTTTTAGGAAAACGCGACATCTTTTCCTATAAAAAGACGCCAATGTCAAAATATTTGCTATAAAAAGATGCCAATGTCAAAAAATTTACTATAAAAAGACGTGAATGTCAAATTTTGCAGATGTGTTTCTCTCTCTATTAAACAACAGGCAAATATGGATTTTGTATCGCGTTCTGATCGACATCTGTAAATTGTAATGAAAATTGAACTTCATGGTAATGAAAATCAGCCTTTATGCAAAAAAAACAGTACCAACTTGACGGATTTTTTTTGCCGTCAAGTTTGTTTTTCATACAATCCTGTAAAACTAAAAACTAAAAATTTCAATGGGAACCCACTATAATACGCTTTGATATTAATTCAAATTTTTCGACTTTCGAGGGATGAAAATATCTGAATAATGAATAATTATTACCTACCTACATGTTATTATCGCATGCAAAATATAATTGTATTGTGTCTGTTTACTTTTATTTATAGAAAAAAACGTTAAATTCTTATCTCTGTTAATTTTCTTAATGCAATCAAAATAAAATAAAGCAATCAGCAAATAACGTGTAAATAAAATACTCGTGAAACGAGAACAAACTATAATTTCTTTATCTCCTTCTTTCGGGGAATAACCAACAATGGGAATTCTCAATCATATAATTTGATGTATGTCAAAAGCAAATAGTAAATCTTTTTTTGATATTTTGATATTTTGATATATATGTCAAAATACTACTGTCAGAAATTTTCTGTTTTGAAATTTTAAATTTTATTTTGTGTTGTATTGACGAGGATTATTGTTTATTAAAATTAGTATTGCAGTTTAAAATTAGTATTATTACATATTTACTTATTTTTCCTTAAATTTTGCCCATTCTAATTTTTAACAATATTTGTTTAAATTATTTCAGTGCTACCAGATTATATAAATATGTAAAATAAACGTAAAAACATGAAATATTCAGTACTGCCAGACATAAAATGTAAAAAAAAATATCAAAATATCTCAGGCACCAAAAACAGGTTTTCACGTAATTTAAAAAAAAATATCAAAATATCAAGAAAAAATATTTAGGTCGTGAAGACCACTACAGTTTTTTTGCATTGTTTTTACGCATATTTTTAGAATCGCGTTCCCATTGAATTTTTATAAAATTAAGAAAACTCAATTGTTCCAGAAGTGGCATTTTAAAGCGAGTTAACTCATAAATGAGTTATTGCAAAATCATTTCGTGGCATTCCACTTTTAAAAAATGACATTAGATATCTCATAAGAACTGTCATTTTTTGCAACAGCAAAATAGGTGTTGCATATTACAGTTTTTACACTTCAATTTCAACCTTTTACAAATCAAATTCAACTTTTTACAATTCAAATTCAACTTTTGTAAATCAAATTCAATCTTTTGCAAATCAAATTCAACTTTTTGTAAATCAAATTCAACCTTTTTTTAAAAATAATTTTAAACTGTTAATTTTTTATAAAACACCAATTTTTATAAATATAAGTTGTCGTGGAATACATCTCTCAAATGCGTGGTTTTGGTAGGGTCTGCGGCAGGAGAAGTCTTATAGGCGAATATGCTATAGTTTTATATATTATTTTTGAATTTATTATTGACTAATAACCTTTATTTATATTTATTAAAATTGCTGTTTTATAAAAAATTAATAATTTAAAATTATTTTTAAAAAAGGTTGAATTTGATTTAGAAAAAGTTGAATTTGATTTACAAAAAGTTGAATTTGATTTGTAAAAAGTTGAATTTGATTTACAAAAGTTGAATTTGATTTGTAAAAGGTTGAATTTGGAGTGTAAAAACTGTATGAGTTAGTGAGTTTAATTTAAGAATAAAGTAAAAATTAAATTAAATTTGGAAAATTATGTAAGTAAAAATATTTAAAAGTTATTTTTACTTACTCCAAATTTAATTTAATTTTTATTTTATTCTTAAATTAAACTCACTAACTCATAATATGCAACACCTATTTTGGTGTTGCAAAAAATGATAGTTCTTATGAGATATCTCATGTCATTTTTTAAAAGTGGAATGCCACGAAATGATTTTGCAATAACTCATATATGAGTTAACTCGCTTTAAAATGCCACTTCAGTTATTTAATTAAATAAAATATATTTTTTATTTTAATTTATATTGACTTTTATTAATATGTTCAAAATAAATTGTCGCAAGAATGAAATAAAAATGAATGAAATTAATATATATCATATGAAATTCGCCACCAACTTCAACACTATAACTAATGAAAATTTTATGAAAAAGTTATTGATTTTAACTTTTTCTTAAGGTTGATTTTCATTACCATGAATAAGTGATTTTCATTACCATGAAGTTGCAGAAAACTAAAACGAGATAGCTATAACAAACATATGTAAGAGAAACTCTAGTATTTAAAAATATTTATGGCAAATTTTATGGTAAAGATTTTGACATAAATTTTTCAACATAACCAAAAAACATTGAATTAAATAGAAATTTTTCGAGTTTTTTTAACAAATTTTCTCAAATTATTTTTTTTTAGATTTTTTATATTCAATACATTCACAATGACAATGATATTAAATATTTTTTCAAAAAAAACAAAAAATAACAGTTTTTTTTTACATTGATATCTTTTTTTTTTACATTCACATCTTTTTTTAGGAAAACGCGACATCTTTTCCTATAAAAAGACGCCAATGTCAAAATATTTGCTATAAAAAGATGCCAATGTCAAAATATTTACTATAAAAAGATGTGAATGTCAAATTTTGCAGATGTGTTTCTCTCTCTATTAAACAACAGGCAAATATGGATTTTGTATCGCGTTCTGATCGACATCTGTAAATTGTAATGAAAATTGAACTTCATGGTAATGAAAATCAGCCTTTATGCAAAAAAAACAGTACCAACTTGACGGATTTTTTTGCCGTCAAGTTTGTTTTTCATACAATCCTGTAAAACTAAAAACTAAAAATTTCAATGGGAACCCACTATAATACGCTTTGATATTAATTCAAATTTTTCGACTTTCGAGGGATGAAAATATCTGAATAATGAATAATTATTACCTACCTCAAAACCAACACTACTAAAAAGCCCTGAACAAAGTCTGTGCACTAACACATACATACCAAAAGGTAGTCAGAGAATTCAATATGACATATAATTTTTTCTTTGATAAAAATTATAATTTTAGTGATAATAAAACGAAATTTATAATTTTTTATAATTAATTATTTTATTTAAAAAATTAATTACATATAATTTATATATTTTGTGATTTCTATTATTTAAGATACATGTAATAATACGCTTTTCTAATAATTTTGTACCATCAGATACTGTTTTTACATCAATAATGTCTATTTATAAGATACAAATTCACCAATTGGCACAAAAATGCGTATTGTTACCTGTATCTGAAATTAAATATTAATAAATTCAAAATAATATAATTATAAAAAATACTCCTGCACAACATATACGTCCTCTGGAACACACTGCAACTGCATAACATATACGTCCAGCAGTTTCACATGAAAAAATAAACAAAGTCATTAAAAAATTTATTTTTGGTTTGTAGTAATTTGGGTAAATATATTTAATAATTGTACTTGATTTTTTTAAATATCTAAATATCTAGTGAGAAAAATCGTTTTGACAGTTTTGTGCTTTTTTAAATATAAAATTTCGCGGTTTTCAAATTTCGTTTGCTCAATATTTCTGTATCTCGCGAGTAAATTTTTAATTTGTGACCATAAAGTTAATTTTTTACTACTATTTGGTAAAATCCATTGCAATTCATTATATGGAACTTCGGATCCATGTAAAATAACATTTACTACTAAATATTTATTGATACTAATTCGGACAGAAATATTGCATTCTAAATCGTCGCTATTTTCGATAAAACAAATACACATTTTTCCTCATTTTCGAAAAGAAGATAATTTTGACAATCGATTTTTCCTTTAAAATTATTTTTAAAAATACTATAATCTTTAATAATGTCAGATGCAAAAAAATCATTCGACCTTTTTTCTAAAAAATATTTAATTTATCGAATTTTTTTGACGGATCCCGTCTTTGAATGTTTTCTATAGGTGTATTTAGTAATTTGGAAAAATTGAAAAATTAAATTTATTATTTTCATTGTTTTATTATTTTATATAATCTTCTTCTCGAAAATGAATCGCACAAACAGCAGAACATTTTGTTGGCTGCCAGTCACTTCTGTAAATAGCGCCTGTCTACTTATCTTTTAAATCCTGATCTTTAGGAAAACCAAAAGATGGAATCGATGGTTCTGACGAAAAATAATTGGACTTGCAATAAGGTACCACACAATGTCGCGGCATTATTTAACTTCAAAAATCAAAAAATTGCACGAAATTTGCGCACTTAGTTTATATTAAATTGCCTTTAGCACACTAATTATTAACTATAAATTAAATAACAAATAAATATAACAACTTAATATTTATAAATATTGAGATATTCCAATAAGAAATTTTATTTCTTGCTTAAGAAATTTGCACTAAATTTTTATCACAAAAATAAATTATGTAAATCAAATAATCGCACAATTTTTTTTAATAAAAACAAATCTACAATTATTAAACTATAATTTACACTACTTTTTAATAAAAATCTCTTATTAATTACCATAAAATATCACTTTTAATTATTTATTTTCCGCGCGTCTATTTATGCCGCCATTAAATTTGACATTAGCAAATTTTTGACTTCTGACTACTCTCGCGGTTTCGATGTATGCGTACATCAGGGCTTTTTAGTAGTGTTGGTTTTGCCTACCTACATGTTATTACCGCATGCAAAATATAATTGTATTGTGTCTGTTTACTTTTATTTAGAGAAAAAAACGTTAAATTCTTATCTCTGTTAATTTTCTTAATGCAATCAAAATAATAAAGCAATCAGCAAATAACGTGTAAATAAAATACTCGTGAAACGAGAACAAACTATAATTTCTTTATCTCCTTCTTTCGGGGAATAACCAACAATGGGAATTCTCAATCATATAATTTGATGTATGTCAAAAGCAAATAGTAAATATTTTTGTTAAGGAAATGTTATTCTCCTTCCATATTTTATTTTTTATAACTTGTATTTTGAAAGCTGATAAAACTTATACCGACATGGATACAATTATCATGAATCGAACCCAGGACCTAGATTCACCGCAGCAAAGTAAACTGCACCTAGTTGCTATGGCTGTTCGCATAATGGTTAATCAATTTGATTCTGTATTAATTAATCTTTTTCCAGTTTTGTGGACGTAAGTGAAGCTTAAATTAACTAGAATTTAATTTTTTTAAGGTAATAAATCATATCTTTTGATTTTTAATTTCAATAATATTAATATATAAAATAAAATATGCTAATAAAATTACTATTTGACTCCAACATTTAATTTAAAGACTCATTTTGCAACAACAAAATACATATACAAATTTTGTGAAATGTCATCAACACACACAACCCAAACATATTTTTTTTATTATTTTTTAGTAAAAATAAACGTCAGCCTCAGTCATCCAAAAATTTATATAGAAAAAATCGTACGGGGAAAAACCTAAAATTAATTTGCGGAAAATGGGTAAGAATTTGATTTATATTATTATAAATATTTTCATTATTCAATAATTAGTTGATACAGAAAGTCAATTTGTGAAATTTATCATAAAAAATTAAAAGAAAATAACGTGGTTTTGTGTTGTTGATTATTTATAACTGCGTAACTAATTAATTTGTACATTCATCTCATCTACATGAACAATTTTTTTATATATAAAATATAATAATTATTATAAAAAAATGCTTTCAACAATTTTGGATTTGGATACTCAAACTAGTCATTATTATGGTAAACTAACCTGCTCATTATATTATATATGTAAATAGGAAGTAATTAAATATAGAAATTAGTAAATTAAAATTTTAGTAAAAAGTTAAGATTCTATTTCTGTAACGCATTCGCACATTACTAAATAATCTAAAAGTGAAAAATATGTAGATATATTAGGTATTTGCTGTGCTGTGTTATAATTCTATAGAAATAGTAGAAATTATGAAGCACAAATCACAAAAAAACGTTCTATAAACAACTAACTAGAAGGGGATTTTTGCACTAAATTCTGAAGAAAAAAAAGTTCTGCATATCATAATGAACAAGGGGTTACAACCTCACTGGAAATTTCCAGATTTTGAAATTACTTATACTACGCAACATAATACAAATTTACTTATTCTAAATTATAGGTACTTTGTTTCGGAAATTAATATCAATTCAAAATGATTAGCCCCTTTTAATTTAAATTACAATAATTTTGATGAGAACTGAAAATAGAATATACTTCACAACTCCATTTTATCTTAATATTTATTATACAATTACATATTACACTAGTGCTGAATAATCATTTTTTAAAACTACAAAATATTTTATTAAAAACATAACGCTTATTTGTGTATACAGTAAATATTAGGCACTCATATCAATATATTTTTGAATTATAAATATTATTTATATTGCAGACAGTGGTTATTCAGGAACTTCATCACCAGGTTCTTCATCATCTAGTTCCGGTATGATCGGTTCACCATCCTCACAGACAAGCGATTCAACTTACAATAATAATTTCCAAAATCTTATGCTATCCGATGATAATGGTATTGCACATAAAATTAATTTAGTAAAACATTTAAAAAAAATGAAACCTTTATATATGTATTTTAGTTATTATGGGTGAAGTACATTACGATGGAGTGAATATATATTCTATTCAATGTAATTGTTATATGAAATAATTAAATATTATCAGTTTGTATTTACATAATTTTTATTTTAGATCAACCAGACCAACAACAAGTGAGAAATAATAATTGTTATTTGGAAATAACTGAACAGCCAGTTGATAAATTTCGATTTCGTTATAAATCTGAAATGCATGGTACACATGGTTCATTAATGGGTATAAGTAATTCTAAAACACGTAAAACACATCCAACAGTTGAATTAAGAGGATATAATGGCAAAGCATTAATACGTTGTAGTTTATATCAAACTGACACGTTAAATCCATTACCACATTCACATCAATTGGTTGTCCGGCAAAATGATAATGATATGTCAGATCCACATGAATTAGAATTAAATCCAGATAGAGGCTATCGTGCTTTGTAATTTATTTAATTTTAAATTATTAATATAAAATTTAATCTATTTTTTTATTTACAGATTTATTGGAATGGGTATAATACATACAGCAAAAAAATTTATTGCCGAAGCTTTATTTGAAAAAAAGAAGAAAATTAAGGAATTTGAATTACGTCGTTCATGTACGACAAAAGAAATAAGCCAAGTAAATAAAATTTTAAATATTTATTTTATAAAAAGAAATCGTTAACATTTCTGTTTATATATTTTAATAACTTTTAGTTGAAAATTGAGTCAGATAAACAATCTAAAACCATGAATTTGAATCAAGTAAGATTATGTTTTGAAGCTTATAAAGTACATGATAATGGTAAGACATTGGAACAACTTTGCAGACCAGTATTTTCACATCCAATAAATAACATGAGTAAGATAATTAAATGAATTGTTTTTTTTTTTTATAATCAAAAATTTCATGAATGTAGAAAGTGCGTTAACTGGTGAGTTGAAAATTTCCCGTTTAAGTGCATGTGTAAGCAGTTCAGGAGGCGGTGATGATTTATTTTTATTGGTGGAAAAAGTTGGAAAAAGTATTATTAATGAAATTTTATATTAATATTTAATATTTACTTTTATTTATTACTTTTATTTTAAATTTTATTTGGTTTTTAGAAAATATAAAAGTAAAATTTTTCGAATTAAATGATGAAGATGAATGTATATGGGAAGATTGGGGAGCATTTACTGAAGCAGATGTCCATCATCAATACGCAATTGCATTAAGGACACCACCATATCACAATAAGGATATAGACAAACATGTAATTTTTGATTTATATATAAATCTGTAGGCAAAAAAATTATCATAAAATGATAATTACAGGTAGATGTTTTTATACAATTGTTCCGTCCGAGTGATGGAGATCAAAGTGAACCGGTACCATTTAAGTATAAGCCACGTGATTTTGTATCATCTCGAAAACGTGCCAGAACTTGTTCGTCCAGTTTAAGTTCAATGGAATTACCAGAATCAATTGTTAAAAATTTTAGAGATGATAATTCTGGTACAACAATAAGCGAAGAATATAATAAACAAGATCTTATATCAAATTTATGTAATTTTCCATCAAATGATCAACAGTTTTCAGAACACATTAAGAAAAATTCAGATGGTAATATTTTTTTTTTTTTATGAGAAAAATGATTTGATAGAAAAAATGATTTGTAGAATTAATTAAAATACTTGATCCATCAGTATTTGAAGATCAAATAGATTATGACACTAATCTTCAAACAGACGGTGTCTGTTCTAATGCTAGAGAAAAACAAAATAAATCTGGTAACTATTTAAGCAAAATATAATACATGGAAATGGAAAAAAATAATAATTTCCTTTTATAGATTTAAAAATCACATCGAAAATTTATAATATATTAAGGTCAATTGACAATACTCCTGATGGTGTTAGAAAAGCGATAAATTTTATATTAAAAGTTTTTAATGATGCTAATACAAATGGAAATGAGTAAGAGAATGTTTTTTTAATAAAATTTATATGTTATTAATAAATAACAATGGTTATGATTACAGTATTGTCTTATTTTTAATACTTTTTTTTTATTTTATAGTATACTACATAATATTATACAAAGAAATGAAATTGGCGAAGCTATGAAATTATTAAAAATAATAGACAAATTAAAAATCTATGATGTTCTACAATTACAAAATAAATATGGTGACACATGTTTGCATGTTGCTTGTACATACGACAGACCAGCTTACATAAAACCATTAATTAATTTAGGTAAATTATTATAATATAATTTTTACATATATAATTTATTTTTTAAAAAAATTTTTTTAGGTATTGATCCAAATATTCAAAATGCTCAAGGAAATACAGCATTACATATTGCTGTTAGAGAATCAATGTCAATGTGTGTTACAAAAATTTTAGAAAAACAAAATTATACAAAATTAAGTAAATCATTAAATATTGATTTAGCTAATGATGATGGTTTAACATCATTACATTTAGCGGTAATGAAAAAAAATATTGATATGGTGAAAAAATTATTAGAAAATGGTAATGCATCAGTTAAAATTTCTATATCAAAAAATGGCAATAATGTTTTACATTTAGCTGTTAACGAGGTAAAATATTGATAGAATAAAAAATATATGATATACAATAAAAACAATTCTTTTTAGAATAATGATGAAATTGTACGATATTTACTAAATAGTACATCAGTTAAAATTAATCAACCAAATACATATGGTTTTACACCACTATCTTTAGCACAATCTATAGGAAAAGATGCAGTGAAAATTGTTAATATATTATTGGAAAAAGGTGCTACTAATAATATGAATCATAAATTTAAAGTAGAGGTATGTAATACTAAAATTATATTATTGATATAAAGTATGTTTATTTTTAATCTTTCTTTTTTTTTATTACTTAGTTAAAAAAATTAACTAATATGCAAGATGATAGTAATTCAACATCTTCAGATAGTGACGATGAAAAATCTTTAAGAATAGATGAATCACAATATTGTGAAGAAAAAATGGATTTAAATGAAACTGGAATTGATTTTTTTGATGAAATAACTATTAAAAAATTATCAGAAATATTAATTAATAATAATAAATGGAAAAAATTAGCAGAAGTTTTAAAATTAGACGATTTTTTATGTTTATGGAAATCACCAGAAGTTATGTTTCAACATATTAAAAAGGTATATTATATTGTGCAAAATAAAATTATTTCATTTTTTTAAATTTTATGTATTTCAGTCTAAAATAAAAATTCAGGATGTAGTAGAAGCATTAAATCAGTGTGAAGAATATACTGCAATTAAATGTATGGAAGAAATGAAAACCAGAGTTTTAAAATTGTCTTAAGAAATAAGAATTCAAAAATAATAAATAAATATTATACATTTATATTTTTTTGTTGTAATATATAATTAACAACTTTTTTTTTGTTATATGTATGTAACAATATAATTGAAGTGATTTTTATTTTGTAATAAGTTTTTTAGGTCTTTCTAAAAAATCCCTAATGTTACCGCTTTGCCCATCCGATGTAAAGAATTCAAATAAGTTATTTCAAATACTTAACATATACATTTATGGTAGAACCACCGATGGAAAGATTTCCCCTTATTGTGATTGGCGATTTTATTTGCTGTCGATAGTTGATAGTCTGGGGGGCTACTATGAAACTATTCGATCGCCGCGCATATCGAATATTATGCGCAAAATAAGAATGCGATCCGCGTCGAATTACCCTACTATGAAAATTAGATATCGAACAACTTTTTTGACGCTTTATCCGAGACACATTTACAAAAAACATTGGCGTTTTACCAATTTTTATAGGCGCATTGCCATTTTTATTGGGGTATTTAGAATAAAATGATCAGATTGTTTAAAAACATAATTTTTGACATTTATAAATATAAACCCGCCAAGCATTGCGTAACGGAAACGTAAAGTTTTCCGAGTCTAATTCCTTCTAAGGTCTTGGAAAATGTTACGTTTTGGCGTAACAGAATTGATATGCAACTGTTACATTCCTTATATGAGAAGTGACACTATTTTTCGTTACGATAAGTTCTCGCAAAAGCGTAATGTTTCTGTACAGTTTAGGTGTAATGTTTTCGTACTATTTAAGTGTATTGTTTTCGTACAGTTTAGGTGTAATGTATTCGTACATATTTAGGGTAACTTGTGCGTACT
Organism: Empis stercorea; assembly: GCA_949752835.1. Taxonomy (NCBI): domain Eukaryota; kingdom Metazoa; phylum Arthropoda; class Insecta; order Diptera; family Empididae; genus Empis; species Empis stercorea. Next base: position 17,151,086 of record OX457086.1, read on the forward strand.
GTTTATGTGTAACGTATACGTACAAATTTAGCGTAATTTTTTCGTACTGATTTAATGTAGCGTATTCGTATTTATTTAATAATTAAAAAACAAATTAATAATTTTAATAATATATTTCCAAACAAAAATAAAAAAAATCATATTTATTAATATATTAAAATAAAAAAAAATAATGAATAAAAAAATTGTAACTTTTTACAAAAAATTTCGTAACTTTTTAGGCGTTCGTAAACTTAACATTTCCGTAAAGAATTTATCGTAAACTTGAAATAGTAGAAAAAAAAGTTTACATTAACATTACATTTTCATTCGGAATTTAGCGTATACAATTTATGTGTACGCCAACGTTACATTTTGGTTAAGAAATTTTCGCAACTTTTTAGGCGTTCGTAAACTTAACATTTCCGTAAAGAATTTAGCGTACACTTGAAATAGTAGAAAAAAAAGTTTACATTCACATTACATTTTCCTTCGGAATTTAGCGTATACAATTTATGTGTACGCCAACGTTACATTTTGGTTAAGAAATTTTCGTAACTTTTTAGGCGTTCGTAAACTTAACATTTCCGTAAAGAATTTAGCGTACACTTGAAATAGTAGAAAAAAAAGTTTACATTAACATTACATTTTCATTCGGAATTTAGCGTATACAATTTATGTGTACGCCAACGTTACCTTTTGGTTAAGAAATTTTCGTAACTTTTTAGGCGTTCGTAAACTTAACATTTCCGTAAAGAATTTAGCGTACACTTGAAATAGTAGAAAAAAAACTTTACGTTAACATTACATTTTCGTTCGGAATTTAGAGTATACTTTTAAATGCTTGGCGGGAACAAGAAGTTTATTTTGGTAAACTTAAAGTTATTAATTTAATTTTGAACTAAAGAAAGTAAAAAAAGTATAAAATGGATTTATTGCATTTTGCTTTATATCGAGGAGCATTTAAATTTTTTTTTAGCGATGTCGTCATTTTTTATTAAATAAATACTCCACTAATAACAAATTGTTTTGAATTTGTTGAAACCCGAAAATAAAAAATTAAAAAAATTTCTTACTTTTATTTATGCGGGTATGACAATGGCTTGAAAATTTCAATTTTTCAGAAACTATCCATTTAGAGGGAGAGATAATATTTCTTATATGAGAAAAAGATATGAGTGCGAGTAACACGCTATATTGAAAAAAATCCTGAAAGTAAAAAAAAATCAAAAAAAAATCCATGTCGCTAATGATTTGTCACTGTGTAGCAGCAACAAAACCATTTCTGTCAAAAAAAATCGAAATTTTTTTGGATTTTTTTTGTATATTTTTTGACATTCATGATTTTTTTCAATATTCAAGCATTTTTTTTATTATTTTATTACAAATCGCCGCTTGAATACTTGTTTGCTTCATACGCCATTTTAGAGCTTTTTGAGTTAGGACCATATCTGTAGTGTTTGGGAGATTCTCTTTTTAAAACTGCAATTCGTTTTTTCTTATCTCTAATAGTTACTGAGATATCGAGTAGCAGTTTTGCTCCACATCCAGTTCTTTTTTTTCAATGCTTGGTTGCCTCATTTCTCAAAAATCAGAAAAAAGGTAGCACGTAGAGCAACTTTTCTATACATTTTTCAAGTTATTTTTATTAAATGTTTTTTTGCTCTATATAAATGAGCAATGTACATGAAACATTAACATTAATATTAAATTATTTTTTTTGCTCCATATCCATTGCTCATTGATATAGAACTTTAATGCCAAATTTTTTTTTTACTTTTGCCTTATATCCATAGTAATTTTCATAGTCATTATATTATAAGATGGACATGGAGCCGTGCCAGTTATCTTCGGGACCCGTCTTGAAACACGGACCAAGAAGTCTAACATGTGTAAATTGTAAGTTGCAAATTTAGGGTGGATATAGAGAAAAGTGAAAATGTCTATCTTTGACAGATTAAAAAACAAAAACAATATATTTGACAGCATCAATACGACACTATAGTTGTCTCTCATTGAAAAATATTTGTGTTTCAGTCGCACAAAGAGACATTTTTTAGTTTTTTTGTCAAGCCATTATCATACGGCCATTAAACTACATTTATTGTTTTTTTTTATTTAATATAATTTATTTACACATTAAATAAATATATTTTTTAATTTAGAAATGCTTACATTTTAAAATAACTACCGGAAATAAATATCCGTCATCAATTTTGCTGTCGAATATAAATATTCGATCGCGCATAAAATGCGCAGGCGCGGCAATTTAACGTTCATGGTAAGGCGGATCATTCGACAGACGTCGAATATTTTTATTTCATAGTAGCAAAATTCGATATTCGATAGGCGCGGCGCGCGCATTTTTTTCATAGTAGCCCCCCTGGTGGTCTGGTCGTGTCGATTTTTATTTTGTAATTGCCGCGTTCAGCAGAGAAAATTTATCGAGCAGTGCAAAGAGCCGCACTAGATAGTGCAGCAAAAACTATATTGCCGTTCAGTAGAATTTTTCGATAAATATTCAATATTCCTCTAAAAAAAAAATGGATTCCTCTCAAAAAAATAATTGCTGCTCTATGTAGCCTAAAATTTTTCTGCTCGATAAAACTCGAGCTCTAGCGCTCGAAAAATTAACCGTTCAGTAGAAAATTTGCTCGAGCGCTCGATGCGCTCGATCCTGCTGAACGGGCCAATTGTCTATATCTATAACCTTCACTCTGTGCATTGAAAATATCCCGGCGTCTGTGAATAGGAGTCAATCGTACCCCATATACATTTTGATCATTTTTGTATGGAAAACGAACAAAATTTTAATTTTTAGTAATACATAATAAAAATAAAAGCTTCACAAAAGATAATTAAACTTTAATAAATGAAATAAACAAAACATAATTCGAATTTAATACATAAAAGTAACTAAAAAAATTCATATATAATATATAAAAATTTAAAAAACCAAATTGTGTTCTGAATTTTAGACCAAAAGTAAAGTATGTATATATATAATTCTAATAATATGAACAACAAAAAAATTCCCAGAATAAGCTGAAAAATGTTACAATATTATAAAAAAATTAAAAATTACTATTACCAGCTAAAAAACTGGTGTTACATACAAAATGCTTACAAAAATATATGGGGCAACTGGACCCCAGTGCACCGAAATGCGTTAGTTTATTTGAAACTGTCGTAACTAAGGTATATAACCATGGTTTTTGTTTCGGCTCTTTTGTATTGCGTGTAAAAGATATTAGTTGAGGCTATCCTAGTTGGCCGGTCAATATACTTGGCGTATTTTTTTTTAAATTGCAATTTAAATCGACTGGGGTCCATTTGACCCCAGTGCACAGACTGAAGGATAATAATATCGCCTCGTCTAAAAAGTATTGCCATATCACATTTCAAATTAACTCAACTCAACTCAACCCCTGTTTCCATGCACGCTAACTCGAGTTCAACTCGAGTTGAACTCGTCATGGAAACTAGGTAATTAATTGTGGGTCGATTTGTATGTGATTATGTATGGCGATTTTAATAGACAATTGTCGATAAAATTGATATTTGATGGCGATTCGCGTCAGATAACGAATTGGGTGCTTTATTTTCAATTAAGTCGAGAAACTAAATCAACGCGTACGGCGTACGATTTCTGTCATTCCCATATAATTTTAGGTACGCCGCGTACTGCAAAATATATGGAAATGACAGAAATCGAACGTCGTACGCGTTGATTTACGGACAAGCCTAAGCAGTTAACTTGGGCTGATATTTGGTAAGCACATTCAAATTAGTGGTCTGGATGAAATGATGAATGGCCACATTTTCATCTGGGATTTTCTCTGGTACCTCTGGATGGATTGGGCTGATATTTGGTAAGCACATTCAAATTAGTGGTCTGGATGAAATGATGAATGGCCATATTTTCATCTGGGATTTTCTCTAGCACCCCTGTATGGATTGAGCTGATATTTGGTAAACTCATTCATTATAGTGGTCTGGACGAAATGATGAATGGCCATATTTTCATCTGGGATTTTCTCTAGCACCCTGGATGGATTGGGCTGATATTTGGTAAACACACTCATTATAGTGATCTATAGTTAATTATGGTGCTCCTACATTAGCTCTACTTATCCCGAGGAGGTGTTGCCTCTTGTTGTATAAATATACATACCTCCTCGACCATATAAAAAGGGAAAGTGGTGGAAATTATGAATAATTTCGAAAGATACTAACCTATTATACCTAAATTACAAGATACAAGATCTTATCTTAAATGTAACATATCGTATGACTATTTTAAATAACAAAAGGTTATATGATGAACACGTGATTTCTGATATTTTGTGGGAAATAATGGAGGAGAACTGGCATAGTTAACTAAAGAACACTATAATGAGTGTGTTTACCAAATATCAGCTTAATCCATCCAGGGGTGCTAGAGAAAATCCCGGATGAAAATATGGCCATTCATCATTTCATCCAGACCACTAATTTGAATGTGTTTACCAAATTTTAGCACAATCCATTCAGGGATGCCAGAGAAAATCCCAGATGAAAATATGGGCATACATAATTTTGTGGAATATTTGTTTTGTAGAATAACCCCCATTATTTTAAATTACGAAAATAAACAGGAAATTTAGAAATGTTAGAACCTTTTTGACTGCAAAAGCAAATCTTATATGTTGCGCAGTTGTGTAGTAATGATCAAAAAGTTCTTATAGTTCTAAATTAAAACTTGTAGCGCATTATCGAAAATCCCCTTTTTAAAGACCGATCTCCAATGTGGGCGTCTGCGCAAAACTTCGGCGTCAAAAAAAGTTCATCATATGGGAATCAATGTTCCCATATGGTATCAGGGATTTCATCATTGCAGAACCTAATAACATGTGCACCAAAATTTAAGTGTGACTATGACTATACACTCGTTGGAAAAATATATTTCAGAATGGAATACGATGCCAGTAACCATATTTCTAACTTCTGTGTTCTGTCGCTAGAGGCACATTAGAGGTAAAATTAAATTAAAATAGGAATAAGATCTTCCTATTCCTATGTGATTTCGAATAGTAAATAAGCCTCAAAAATTTTCCAAGTAAATAATTTAAAAATGGGAAATGCACCAATGCTATTAAATTTTACCACTATTTAAATATTTTTCGATTAAAAATTTTTGTGTGGGGAGCAGATAAACAAATTTGTCAAACTCTCAATCAATCTTGTCCAATTCTTAATTTTACCATTTAATTTTTTACGCAATCACAATAAAGCTTTATTTTAAAGCTTTTCACAAATGCGGATTTAATTTAACATATTCAACAATTCAACACATACACATACACAACACAAAATTCAACTGTAGTGATTTTCTCTTTCGTTAATTTTTACAATTTGCTCAGCTCTATCCCTCTATCGCTCTATCCTCTATGGTTATGTGTATGGTCTAATCTAAGACCTGGTCTATGATGACCAAGCCTATAGTTATAGTCAAGTCAGTGAGTGAGTAGCGTTTCTATCAATCAGTCACAACATCGGAAAGTGATTACTTTCCTCAGTTTACATTTACACATATACCTACTTAGTGGTCGACGCACTAATTTCTTTTACATTTTTGATCTTATTGTATTTTCAAAATTATAAGATTTAACAACTTGAGACATGCAAAATAAAAACAGTAAGTTTAATAGAATTAAAGAATTAAATCATAGTGTAGCTGTAGCTATTATAAAATATATATTTGTTCATATTTTAATCCGCCTTTATTATTAAAAAATAAAAATTTCTTATAAAAAGAAATACTTATGTTTATTATATGTATTTGCAAAGATACAGCAAAATATTCTACACTACTTTGTAGCCAGTACCGTACATATATTAATAATAAAACATGATAATAAATTTTATTATTTGGATCAACGAATTAGAAATATATGGAAGGAGCATAAATTTGCTATCTCTATCTAACACATTGAAAAATTAATATTTCTCAAAAAGTGTTTGTGCAGCCAAGAAATTTGTATTTCTCTTTCTTTAGGTCGCCACTCTGTCAAAGTAAAGTGTTAGTAAAAATTATAAACAGCTGATATAAGCAGCTGAAATTATATCAGCTGATAATTTGTATGCCAGGGTCGGATTTTTTTTTATTTACTATTGTTGAGATAAAGAAATGTAAGGTATAAAAAACATTAAACAAGTAAAAAATATTATTATTCACCGTTGTAATAATTGTAATATTAAGGCAGAATAAATATTTTTAAATTTTGCCACTATTTTAATAGTTTTTATATTGTTCAGGTAAAAAATATATTTTTAATCCGGCATAATCTAAATAACAATATTCACTTTCCACTAAATAACAATATTCACAAAACAATACTCACTATTTTTTCCCTTTCATTTTTTTTCATAGCATTCAAAAATAATTGCATAATTTTAGCGAGCCCGGATTAGAAGAAAAACCTAGTCCGTACTTTTTAGCCGTTTATAAATTTTGACTGAGTGGCGACCTAAAGAGCGAGACAACTATACCTGGAAAGGCTTCAATTATTTTTCTTATGCTCCTTCCATATATTTCTAATTCGTTGATTTGGATTACATACTTTATTTATTTTTAAATTTGTGTGAACTTTTTTTCTTGGAATTTTTGATAATAAAATAGGAATTTTAATACCGCCAGATATATATAATAATTTTTAGTAAACAACATGAAGGAAAAAATAAAAAATTTATAAAATTGCTATAAAATTTCGGGGTTCCCCCAATTTTAATTTTTTATCAATATTTTTATTTATTTTAGATTGCAAACTTGTTATTCAAAATAATCTCAAAGATAATTTACTATGGTGATTTCGTACCATAACGGATTTTGGCCATGGAACACTTCCCAAATTTAATGTAAAACTAGAAGGATTTACAGGAAATCGAGAAGATATAAAAATATTTTGTGTAATTTATCAAGAAATTAAAAAAAATGAAGAAGATAAAAAAGGAGTTCTCTATCCACATCCTAATCGTTTAATTATAAGTGAAGGGAAAAAAATAATTAGTATAGATCCAATTGAATCAAAATTGGACAAAAATTCAGAAGCTACGTAATATTTTTATTATCAAATATTTGTATAGTTAACAATTTAATTATACCATTATCATTTTTAGGTTTAAAGATTTAATAGTAATAATGACTAAACTAGAGCAAATAAAAACAAATGTAAAGGAAAAACTTAAAGCAATTCAAAAATATAATTCTCAATATATGATTGATGATACTGAAGTAATGTATTATAAATTAATATGTATTTTTTGCAATGTAATTTTTAAAAATATTTTATTTAAGTTGGATAATTTAGTACTTTTGAAAAAATTTGATATGAAAAATATTCGTTTATGTTTCGAAGCATTTCGAAGAAAAGGTCAACATTTTTTATATTCTAGTAATTTTTTAAATATTTTTTCATAATTTCTTATTTAATTAATACTTAATTCGATATTTTTAGAAAAACCCATGAATGCTTTAAGTTGGCATGTTGAGGGTGATAACTGTTATGGTAAAGCGAATGGCGGAAAATCAATGATTATTATTTGTGAATATCCAGACGATGGTATTAAATTAATAAAAGTATACCTACCATACTATTTTTTTTTTAATTTTCATTTAACACAGTTATAAAAAAAGATGATCTTAAAATTAGATTTTTTGATAAAAACTCTAATTGGAAAGCAGATTTAGGGAAAGATAATATTAAATATATTTCTTATTGTCATCATTGTTTGATAGTAACAACTCCACCATATCAAAATAAAAATATTCCATCAAATGTAAGTAATTTAAAATTGATTTTTTAAATAATAAAATACCGTTAGGTAATAACCAAAAATTATGTATAACTAGATGGATTTTTTCATATATCTGGCTATATATGAAAATTCAATTTCTATATTATAAATTGTAGTACCCCATTCACTCAAATTATTATTTTTCTCAAATTCTATTGAGTTATTAAGACCAATGACTTAAAAATCAACAATCAACGTGCGTTTATTTTCGTTAGAGAATTTTTTTTATTTTCAAAGCAGTAATTCATTTCATATAACAAAACGTTTTTTTTTTTGTTTTTTTCTTCGCACATATGATTGTATTGTATAATCTTATAAATAGTTTTGGTGGTATTCGCACATTTGAAAATTTTCTAATTCATAAATAAATTCTAATTTTCAATTTTTAGCTAAAGGAAATATAGTTTCTTCTATATTTGAAGAATAGTACAGGCGTTTGGGTATTTTTGGTAATATCGATTAAACAAATGTATGCAGGAATAGTGCATTATTATTAGTAGTTTTTAAAGGGAATTAAACATGTTTAGAAATATATTAATCTTTTCTAAATTGAATTAATAATTTTTTCATTTCAATTCACATTTTTTCAAACTAAATTAAAGCTAACCAAATTTTAAAATATAGTTTTAAAATTTATGAATATAATATTGTATAATCAGAAAATATTATTAATTTATTGATTTGATAAATATATTGTATAATCAGGAAATATTCCATGCCATTTTTAATCGATATTACCAAAAATACCCAAACGCCTGTACTATTCTTCAAATATAGAAGAAACTATATTTCCTTTAGCTAAAAATTGAAAATTAGAATTTATGAATTAGAAAATTTTCAAATGTGCGAATACCACCAAAACTATTTATAAGATTATACAATACAATCATATGTGCGAAGAAAAAAACAAAAAAAAACGTTTTTTTATATGAAATGAATTATTGCTTTGAAAATAAAAAAAATTCTTTAACGAAAATAAACGCACGTTGATTGTTGGTTTTTAAGTCATTGGTCTTAATAACTCAATAGAATTTGAGTAAAAATAATAATTTGAGTGAATTGGCTACTACAATTTATAATATAGAAATTGAATTTTCATATATAGCCTAGCCAGATATATGAAAACATCCATCTAGTTATACAAATTTTTGTAATAACACTGCTTATTTAATTAGAGTTTAAAAAATAACAAATATATAAAAATAATTTTTCTTAGAGGACAGTATCTTTCCAACTATACGGTAGTAATAAACTGAAAACTTTGGAATGTGAAATCAAAGAACTTACGTATAATGCGAACAAAAACGGCAAAGAGAATCAGACTTTACTCTCAGAACAAAAACGGCAAAGAGAATCAGACTTTATGGAAGTTTATGATACTATAGATTTAATAACTTTGACATTGTCAAATTCAGGTTGCAATTACATAATAATTTAGACTTTGGTCATTGTAAAATACAGGGTAAATTACATTTATATTAATAGAGCGTGAACAATGCAGAAATTCTGATGATTTAGTGGCTAGTACTTCCACAAATAATTTGGAACACGTTAACAAAAAAGTTTGGGGATTCTTGAAAACTGATGGGAAACATGAACTTAATGCTACCTCCACAACAATACCAACAGCTACATCTACCAACAACACATCGAATTTGAAATTATTGAACGAATTAAAAATAAAAAAGTAAATTTTACCATATATATTTTATTGAATATATTTAAAAAAATATATAATTTTGTTGACATAGCATTTTGCATACATTAATTGAAGACAATAAAAATAATTGTAAACTAGATGAATTACTTCGAGTAATTAAAGATTATCAAATTGAACAAATTCTGAAACTTCAAAATGAAAACGGTGATACATGTTTACATGTTGCATGTTATTTTAATCGATTTGAATTAATCGACAAAATATTAAATTTTGGTAAATAGAATACTAATGTTTTCTTTTATATTTACTATATATTTAGTTTCATAATATAATTTTAAAATTATATTTGTAGATGTTGATCCCAATATACAAAATAATGAAAGTGATACACCATTACATATTGCTGTTGCGAACAAACACGAAAAATGTATAATGAATATTTTGGAAAATCAAAATTATAAAAAATTAAAGAATATTGATTTAACAAATGATAAGGGTTACACCGCATTATATTTAGCTGTTTTATTAGGAGAATATGAAATTGCTAAGAAATTAATAGAAATTGGAAAAGCATCTGCTAAATTTGAAAATCCAACAAATGGCAATAATATTCTACATTTAGCAGTTATGCAAGTGAATTCATTAAATGAAATGAAAACCATAGATTTGGTAAATTATTTGATTGAAGAAAATTCTATTAATTTAGATGTAGAAAATCATTGCAATTTAACACCTTTTGCAATAGCAATAGAAATTGGTGAAGATGCAGCAAATATTTGTTTTTAAAATTTCATTTTATTTTATTATATAAAAATTTTATATATTTTATTCTTGTGAAATCGAAAACTTTTTTTTTCGATTTTAGAATATTAAACAAACTATGTATAAAATTTGTGGTGAGATTTTATATTAAAACTATATAATATATTTATGTAAAGAATTCTAAATTAAAAAAAATATATTTTTGTCTTTTTATTTTCTTATTTTTTTTTAATTAAATCAATTCACAATAAATTTTTGCTCCCATTCGATACAATGCAACCTAAAGTGCCAGTCACAGTGATTTGGTTTCGAAAAGAAATTATATACCGTTGGTTTCGAAAAGAAATTATAGTCACAATGTATTCGTTCCGTTTATATAAAAAAAATATGTTTAATCTCTATTTTATGTTTTAAAATAAATATTTTCTGCATTTATTATACAATACTGGATGCTTCTTAACATTTTTAATAAAAATTAAAGTTAATGCTATCGATTAAAGCCCCAATTCTGCGCCGGCCTTAAAATATATACTTACCTATAGCGTTCCCATTGAAATTTTTAGTTTTTAGTTTTACAGGATTGCATGAAAAACTTGACGAAAAAAAAATACGTCATGTTGGTCCGTCAAGTTGGTTTTCTTATAAAATAAGAAAAAAAGTTAAAATCAATTTAACTTTGTCATAAAATTTTCATAAGAAAATAGGTTTGAAGTTGGTGGCGAATTTCATATGAAATATTTGTGTATTTTTATTTCATTGTTGCGACAAATTATTTTAAATATATTAATAAAAGTCAATATAAATTAAAATAAACATTATATTTTATTTAATTAAATAAAATTTTGGAACTTTAAATACACTAAATAATATCAGAGAATTTGCAATATAAAGTTGGCTACAATTGAGTTTTCATAATTTTATAAAAATTCAATGAGAACGGCGATTCTAAAAACTGTACGAAAAAACTATGTAAAATTCAATACTATTACTATTTACACGATCAAATAAAATCAATATTTTATTTGAATGACTCATCCATCAAATAAATTTGAACGTGTAAATGGTCCATCCAATATCCTATCAAATAAAATCTCAAATCAAAATATATTTTGTTTATTTCAAATAAATTTGTCAAATATGACGTCACGTCAAATAGATTTGATCGTGTAAATGCTTTTCGCTTGTATTTTGACAGATTTTTCATCAAATAAAATTTTGATTTTATTTGATAGTGTAAATGCAAAATGTTTGACAGCTTCATTTAACAGCTTTTTTCATCAAATAAAATTTTGATTTTATTTGATCGTTTAAATGGTACTAATGGGAATGCTTTGAAAATAAATTAGAAAGGGGAATTCCCTAACTAATAGACCTATTCACAAATTAACAACATAACAACTGATTTAACACTTGTTAAAAATTAATAACAAGTGCCATAACAAGCAAGCGTAAAAATGCTATCCACAAAAATGGTGAATATGCACTTGTTAAAAATTATGAGGTGAATTTTGCTTGTTAAAATGTGAATGAAAAATCATCAAATTGTGAATAAATTTTCTAAAAAACCGGTTTCTAAAACAGAAATTTTGTAACTTTTTTTATTTGAATTGAAAAATGTATTTTTGTAGTTGAAAATGTTATGAATTTAGTAGTTGTACATACAATATATATATATTGTATTTATATATATATGTGGAAATCAATGTAAGCGAGCACAATACCAGCAGTTAACGCTAGGCGAAAAAAACGCCAACGCTGGCTTTCAAAATTAACGCCAGCGCTAGACTATTTTAATATTGGGAGGCAAAAAATTGGTGAAAAATCAATTTTTTGGGCTGCAATTGAATAGTAAAAAGGATCCAAAAAATATGTTAGATCGTGTCTTAGGGTCTTACTATTATTTCTAATTTTACCAGTAATTATCGTAACATAATTATGTACAATAATATTTTTAAAAAATAAATTAATTTAGTAAAATAATAGAGATTTCGAGTAAAACAGCACCATTAAAACATCTTTTATGTGTGAATATAATATAATAAAGATTAATTTTTGAAAACTCAGTATTTATGACTATGCGAGCGAGTGAATCTATCTATATTTCTCGTGATATTCAGTAAGAATAGCAACTTGATTTAGCTTTGGAGCTGTAACAAAAGTATAATATGTATATAAAGTAAAAATATTTTCATTTATAAAAATATATATTATGATCTCTAGGTAGATAATTTTTTTAATTATTATAAGTAAATTCTATAATTATTAGACGTAATTTTTTTGGGATACTAACATTTTCACAAAAAAAAAAAATTTTCCAAAATTTTTTATGATGGAACAAAGAAAATATATATACCTATATATAATACATATATTGTATGTAAGACTACAATTTAAATTTACTGCCAGTTTTTACAAAAATTCATAAAATTTTCAGCTACAAAAATACATTTTTCAATATATATATATATTAAAAATATTTATTTGTATATAATGCAAGTATACCCTATGAATAAAGGGTATGAATAAAGGGTATAACAGTATGAATAAAGGGTACCCTTTAAGAAAAGCGAATTTAACTTTGTATTTAACTTTATAAACTGAAGCTGATATATAAAAATATATTTTCATCTTGTATGACCTTGGGTGAAAATATACGCAAATTTACATCCGTCTTGTAGGCGAAAATAACGTTTCATTGAGTTTTAATTTTCAAATTATTCGTATATGAATAAAAGTGTTAGTATTTTTGTACCCATTGATTATTTTAGTACAAAATTATAAAAATTTATAGAATTGTATACATTTTTTATACATACGTTGACCGCATCCTTTTACGACTAATCTGGCTTTATAACGGGTAATGTTACCTTTGATGTCATGTTTAGTTTTAAAAAGCCACATTGAGTTTAAAACTTTCTTATTAACTGGTAAATCAGTTTCTTGCCAAGTTTGGATATTAATCAATGATTCATATTCATCAGCCATGGTTTTTTTCCAGAGATTACTATCTGCTCTATTAATAGCGTCTTCATATGATGTTGGATCAGCTTTTGGAACATCTTGTAACAATATGATAATTTCGTCTAAAAAAAATTACCACCTGTAACCTGTTATCTGTAAGATAAATCGGAGGAGGTAACTTCGGAGTTCTAGAAGAGTGTGCGCCAGGTCTAGGGTGACCAACCGCGCATTACAGAAAAGCACTAGACCAAAATTATAGAACTCCTAGGACCACTGGGATTTCCCCTTAAGTTTTGCCAGCTATTCTCAGTCTGTGGGGCGTGAGTCGACTAGTGATCCAAACGGCAATCAATACAACAATACGATGATGCTTTCACTAATAGAGATTTTCACAAAAAAAAATCCTTAAAGTGAAGCACCATCGCTTAAGGAATGAGGTGAGAAAGGAACAAGAAATCCATGGTAATCCATCCTGGGGTAGCAAGGACTGAAAAATCAGCAACTCATACCAAAAATTTCAACGAAAAGAAAAAAAAACTCAAAAACCAAACAGCAGCAACCCCAACGACGCACACTATTACTTTTTAAAAAAAATTAATAAAAAAAATTTGGTTTAATAAAACACCATCATTCTTAATTAGGGTTTTTTTTCTTTTTTAATCAATTAATAAAAAAAAATTCGGTGGTGCATAAATTTTTAATTTTTAATATATATATAATAAGTTTAATAATTTTTTTTTATTATGGTTTTCCAAAAAAAAAAAATAATTTAATACTTAACTAGGTAGTATTTAATAAATATGAATAAATAATGGTAACTCAATAAAAAAATTAAATAATTAATAAATAATTTAATTACTATACTCGAAATAAATAATTAATAACTAACAACAAAACTTTACTTTACTTATATAAAAAAAATTAAATAATTTACACAAAAAACTAAGCAAAAGCAACCCTAATCTGAACACCAATAATAAATATTGTTAATTTAAATTTACACAAATCTGGTAAGTCTGCTTCCTGCTCCGGACATGTCAGGACGGGAACCAGCTACCGGGGTACCTACAATTTACAAAACTACAAAAAAAAATAACCACCACAATTATAAATAAGAGGCCTTTGCCCAAAAAGTAAAATTATATCTGGTATACTTCGTTTTGTTATACTATACATGGTGTGTATAACAATTTACAAAGCGCACACACACAATTTTAGTTATTGCATATAAAATATAATATTTGGTATAACACTTTTCTCAAATTGTGTATTTAAAATTTCTCACTTTTTTTCAAATAAGCGTGTGCCTTTTTTGTGAGAATGAGAATTATGTACAATAAAAAAATAATTTTGAATTTTAGAAAATTTTGTATTTTTTTGTAAAAAAATGTGAAGTTTGAATTTGAGCGAATTTTTATTTATTATAAGAAAAATGTATGGATTTGATTTTTGTATGAATTTTATGTTTGCTACATAATATATACATATGAATAATTTATTTTATTTATATACTCTTTTAATAATAATTTTAATAAACAAATCATTCATAATTTGATTATCTTTTTTTCCCAAAAATATCCTTTTTCCCAAAAATAGGGAAAGATAAATAATTCTTAAATTTTCAAATTGAAATAAAAATATGCATGAAATTTATCTATAAGAAAATACCAAAAAGTATACTTTTTATATTTTTCTTATTTTTAGGAAAAAAAATCATAGTTCAATTTATACTGAACTGATGCATTTGATTATTATAATAAATATTATTATTTATTAAAAATTGTTATTTATTATAATTTAAATAACATTCCCGTTTAAATATGCTATTGGGTTTTCTTATTTATCCTTTTTTAAACTTACTCGACAGACTTTTAGCACATTCAACAAAAAAAACTATTAAACCCCTAAAAAATTATAAATATTCTGAATATAGAAAACGAAAAAATTCTAAAATATTGAAATTTAAAATTTAAATGAAAATACTTGCATATAACTAAAACCTGTTTAAGAAAATGCAAAAAAAAAGTATGTATATACCCAAAATAAGAAAGGATATAGAGAACAACGAGAGAGATATAGTTACAAAAAATAATAGCGAATATAACAATTTACAAGCGACGATCCTATTAGGAATTAGTGGAACTATTTTCTGTATAACAATTTCAAATTAGTATTTTTTTAGAAAATTTTGGAAAAAGTTACTTCCTTAATTTGGCTCCTACAAACTTATTTTCTATTATTTTTGAAAATTTTAATTAAGAAAATGTTGGGAAAAGAGTAAATTTAAAAAATGACTTCATTTTATGAATTTATTTTCTTTAGTTTAGTTTTTATTCCATATCAAAGTTTGAAAATATAATTGTTGTTAAATCAAAATTAGAGTCAAAAATCAAAATTCCGGCTGCCTAATGTAGATTAATTTTATAAAGACTACTTGTCTTCAAAATTGCACCCAAATTGGATGCAAATTGTGGAAAAAATCTAGGTCGCAACGTTTTTTTTGTATGGAAATGACAAATCATTTTAAATTTCCAGACAACCTAGGTCGAAAATGAAAAAAGGGCTGCCAAGTGTAGATTAATTTTATAAAGACTACTTGTCTTCAAAATTTCACCCAAATTGGATGAAAACTGTGGAAAAAATCTAGGTCGCAACGTTTTTTTTGTATGGAAATGAATTTTTTTTTAAATTTCCAGACAACCTAGGTCAAAAATCTACATAGTGTAAAAGGTAGGTCTATTACCAACCATTTGCAAAAAACCAGATCAAAATCCGATAATTACAGCTCAAGTTATCTGCTGCAGCGCAAAACCTTATCCTACTTTTTGGGCAAAGGCCTCATAACACCAAAAAAAATTGACGTTGACGGATCTCGCTGCTCGGGATCTATCTCGGCTTAGTTGGGGTTTTTTTTTCTTCCTTGGTAGGTAATTAAATTTTTTTTTGTTTTTATATTTGGGGTAATCAACGAATTAGAATATATGGAAGGAGTATAAATAATAAAAATTGAAGCCAGCCTGGATATAGTAGTCTCTTTCTTTTCACCACCGAACTGTCAAAATTAACAAATCACAAATAAGAGCCGAACTACGTATTTTTTAATTCGGGCACCAATTTAAAATTAAAAAAATAAGCCAGCCCTGTAAATCTAAAATCAGCTGTTATAATATTTTTCATATTATTAATTTGACAGTTCAGTGTTGAAAAGAAAGAGAACTATCGAAATCGTGGCTTCATAAACAAATTTTTCAATAAATTAAAATGTTAATGTGTTAAAAAGAGAGGGAACATTTATGCTCCTTCCATATATTTCTTATTCGTACGTAGGAGGTAATAATATGTTAGTAGTGGTGCAACACAACCCCAAGGATCGTATACACCCAATTTTTTTAATAATAACACACCCCAGCAGCCAGAAAATGTGACCACATTTTTTTGTGGAATTTTTGTTGCATTTTTGTGCACAATTTTGTGAATATCTTTTGTCACAAAAAAATGTGACAAAAATGTGACAAAGGATTCACAAATATTTTTTGACATTTTTTTGTGGAATTTTTGTGATATTTTTGTGCACAATTTTGTGAATATTTTTTGTCACAACGAAATTTGACAAAAATGTTACAATGAATTCACAAATTTTTTTGTGAAATGACAAAGAATTCACAAATATTTTTAGAAATTTTTTTGTGAAATTATTGTGAATCTTCTGTCACATAAATTTTTTAAAATTCCATATGATTGTGATTGATATAATATTATGACGCATAAAATTTTGTTCTTGAATAAAATCAATGTTATCATTCCTTTGTGATAATAAAAAAAAGATTTGTGCTGAAACTTTTAAAGGTATTTTTTAAATTTAATTATTAATATTGATACATATCCAAGTGTTTTTAGACACAGAAAAAATTATTAGACAGAAAGAGGCCTTAAAACATTTTAAATTTTATATGCAAAAAGGTGAGGAGCGCTTCCAAAAACATTAGAGAAAACATTAATTGAAAATCATCAAATCAAAAAAGACATTTTTAATAATATTTTAAGCTATTGTTTTAAGTTTATTAAGGAAATTTAAAGTTTTCTTTTAACTTTATGTTATTTAAAAAAAAAAGACTTATATTTATTATAAATATTGAAAATAAAAAATAAACAAATCCTTAAAAACGTTTTTTAATTATTTAATTGACCATAATAATTGAAAAATTTGTACACAAAACTCCAAATAAATGTGACAAATTTGTTCACAAAACTGTGACAAATATGGTTCACAAAAATGTCAAAAATTTGTTCACAAAATTGTGACAATTTCTTCCACAAAAATGCCACACTTTTTCCGACCAAAATGTCATAAAAATGTCGCAATTCGGGTAAACCACAGTCACAATTTTTCCACCGTATTGTGACAATTTTTTGTCGACAATTCACATCTTTTTGTGACATTTTTGTCACAATTATTTGGTTGCTGGGGCAATTATTAATAGAGTTTATTTCCGTGCCGGACGCGGTATAAATTATTGTTCTAAATAACTAATAAAATTAATTCTTCTTTTAAATTTTATTATTATTATTTAATTTCCAGAATTAATTAAATTTTTTTTTCTTTTCGCACAAATTCTCTATTTGATTTTTTTTTAAATTTATTTGTTTTTTTCTCAGCCAAATACGTTATTTCACAAAATTTAATACCACAAATTCATTTTTTTTTTTTTCAAATCAAATACCCAAAAAAAATATTTTTACAACAAAAAAACAAAAACCCGACCATCCGGCACTCAAAATCTGAACCGACTCCCCGAAAAACAATCAATTTTTTCCAAATTTTTAAAATTCGAAAAAAAACTATTGTTTTCCGATCGCGTGATCTCTTGATTTTCGGAACCAAAACATGGCCCACAAGGGCAACAAAGGTTGTATTTTTTATATTTTTTTATAAGTTAATTTTTATATTGTTTACTGCAAATTCTTAATTTCTTATTTTTTTACATTACTTAAAAAGTATATAGAAAATAAATTGTAAGTCGATTTAATTCAATTAATGAATTAATTTTAATTTAATTATTTCAATAAACTGCGCACTTTTTATGCACGTTATGCATATTTACAAATTCTTCATAAAAAATGTCACAAAAATTTGACAAAAAAATGCTAAAAAAAATTCTGACTACTGGGGACTTAGTTTGAAAAAAAATTCACAATTATTTGTCGCGATAGCCACAAAAGTGTGATAAAAAAATGTGATCACAATTTTGTGACCTTTTTTTTCACATTTTTGGGTGACAAAAGGATTCACAAAAATTTCAACAATTTTGTCACCTTTTTGTCAAATTTTATTGTCACAAAAAAAATTCAAAAAATGTTCAACAAAAATGTCACAAAAAAGCTACAAAAAAATGTGATCACAGTTTCTGGCTACTGGGGGCAGCGCTGACGGGAATTTCGAACTACTACTACATGACTACCAACCCAAAAAATATTTTAATTCAGCCGTATGCTGACATCTGGAATATGACAAGCTGGTATATAAATAATAGCTGAGTTTTTTTATTCCTACTCTGTACTATTCGATATAAAAGGAATAAAAAAACGATTTAGTGCAAGGGAAAAATATGATTTTGATTGAAAAAAATTTGCCCACTGTTAATATTTTTTAAAAATCAAATTTTCAATATACAAATATACGAAATGAAGTCCCCAGCAGCCAGAAACTGTGATCACAATTTTTTGTAGCTTTTTTGTGACATTTCTGTTGTACATTTTTTGAATTTTTTTTGTGACAATAAAATGTGATAAAAAGGTGACAAAATTGTTGAAATTTTTGTGAATTTTTGTTGAACATTTTTTGAATTTTTTTTGTTACAATAAAATGTGACAAAAAGATGACAAAATTGTTGAAATTTTTGTGAATCCTTTTGTCACAAAAAAAATGTCACAAAATTGTCAAATAAAATGTGATCACATTATTTTATCACACTTTTGTGGCCATTTCGCGACAAAAAATTGCGAAGTTACGGATAATGTTACCTTTGATGTCATGTTTAGTTTTAAAAAGCCACATTGAGTTTAAAACTTTCTTATTAACTGGTAAATCAGTTTCTTGCCAAGTTTGGATATTAATCAATGATTCATATTCATCAACCATGGCTTTTTTTCCAGAGATTACTATCTGCTCTATTAATAGCGTCTTCATATGATGTTGGATCAGCTTTTGGAACATCTTGTAACAATATGATAATTTCGTCTAAAAAAAAATTACCACCTGTAACCTGTTATCTGTAAGATAAATCGGAGGAGGTTGTGACACCGTGTTAATTTATTTCTAAAAATAAGTTAATATTTATTAAAATATATTAAAATATAAAAAAATCGCCTATTTATTTGTTTACGTCCTGTGCAACATGACGTCTATTATTTATATACCGGCTTGTCATATTTCAGATGTCAGCATACGGCTGAATAAAAATTTTGTAGATTGGTAGCCATGTTAGTAGTAAGTCGAAATTCCCGTTAGCGCTGCGGTCTCTTGATTTTCGGAACAGAAAACAATAGACAACCTTTGTTGCCCTTCTGGGCCATGTTTTGATTCCGAAAGTCAAGAGATCGCGTGATCGAGGAAACAATAGTTTTTCGAAATGAAATTTTTTTTGAAAAATTGATGGTTTTCGACGAGTCGAAGAAAATTTTTGTAGAGGACGGTCGGACATTTTTGTGTGATTTTGTTGGAAGCTAAAAAATTTTTTTTTGAGAAAAGATTTTGTTATTGGGAGATTATTGATTTTGTATTTTTTTTTGATTTTTTACTTTTGAAAGTGGTTTATAATTAAATAACCCCCAAAAAAAAAAAAAAGAAAAAAAAAAGGGCAAAAAAAAAAAATTGGGAATTAATTAAAGGAAAAACAAAAATAATAATTGTAAATTAGGATAGAAAAAAAAATTATTTTGAACGAGTGTCGAAAAATAAAAAACAATTAAATTGCCGGCCGTGAAATTATTTTTAATTATTTTAACAAAAAAATTAAAGTTAAGATATCATATAAAGATCCAAAAATAGTGGGAGAAAAGAAAAGGAAATACTCAAAATCACAAACTGATTGTTGTTGTGGTGTTAAAGGAAACCAACAATTAATTATAGTGCCGTGAATTACTCTGCACTGGCCAGATATCCCGTCGAGAACAACAACAAAAGAAGAAATTTAAAATTATACTAGCAACTTTATAGTTGGAGCAGAGCGGCAGCAGCGTCAACGTTTTTTTTTTTTTTAATTTAAAATTTTGTGTTTTTTTTTTTTGTGGTGAAGTTGTTTTTTTTTTATTTTTTTTTTGTTTAGGTACAGGTAGCCGGTTCCGGATCCAGACATGTCGGGAGAAGGAAGCAGGTATTACCAGGTACTGTGATTTTTGTTATTTAATTAATTTATTTTGTGGTGCACGATTAGAATTATTTATATTATTTGCTTTTGCTTTATTTTTAGTGTTAATTTATTATTTTTTTTTGTAGTAGAGTAAAATTTTTGTTTGTTTGTTGTAAAGTAAAGTAAAATTTTTTTTTGTAAAGTAAAATAGTAAAAATATATTTTTTTGTGTTATTTATTGATTTTTTTCATTATATTAGAAGTTTTTTTTATTATATATATAAATATATTTTTTAAATTTTTCTAATTGGAATAATAATAAAACAACAGAAAAACCACCGGTTTATTAAGAAAAAAAATATAAATACTATCGTTTTATTTATTATGATTTATTGGAATTTTAATTTTTTTTTGTGAAAATTCCAAAAATTTTTATTATTTTATTTGAATTGAGTTGGCACCGCTGGGTTGTTGCTGCTGGGTTGTTTTTCTTGTTTTTTTTGTTGTTGAATTTTTTTGATAATGGCTGGCTGATTTCTGAAATTCCCCAGGATGGATCGCCTTGGATTTCTTGTCCTTTTCTCTCCTAAATCCTTTAGCGATGGTGCTTCACTCTAAAGATTTTTTTTTGAAAAAATCATGGTCTAAAAATTATTCTTTTAAGTTGAGAAACATCTGATTTCTACTTAAAAAATTATTCTTTTAAGTTGAGAAACATCTGATTTCTACGAACTTAAATTTTATTTGCGTATCCTTCATAAATATAACATTTAAAAACCATAAAAACGGTTGGTAAAAATTTTTTTAAAAAATTGATTGGAAAAACCGATTCAAAAGTTAAAAAATAATAAAAAATTAAAAATTAGAAGTTGAAAATAAAAATTAAAATTGAAGAAAAATTTTAATTGAAAATTAAGGAAAAAATTGAAAGTTTTTTTGTATATAAAGAATATGTAGATACATTATTTTAATTATTAATTTATTTGGGGAAACAACAAGGTAAAGGCTACTATATTTGCATATATATAGGTGTATACCTACAAAGAAAACATTTATGTATATAAAAATTATATCCTCATTACAATATCACACATCAAATTCTTTAATTATATATATGTATGTATTCATCATGGTCTATGTTTCACATTAGAAATCATTGTATCTTATGATTTAGAATATGCCACAAAAACTAGAATATCTATTATTCTAAGTATATGTCTGTTTTATGTCCTTGTTTTGTTTTTATTTGTTACCGTGAAGGTATTATAGGCTACTATTATTAATTTCACTCCTGCCAAAGAGATCTTCAGATAGCTTATGTCTACCCGACTTAGTTTAAATTGAGATTGAAAACTCAAAAAGTCTTTCAGTTTTTTTCTAATACTTACTCCAACTCAAATATATTATATTCAAGTTTCAAGTTTATTATATTCAATTCCCAAAAAAAATATTTTTACAACAAAAAAACAAAAACCCGACCATCCGGCACTCAAAATCTGAACCGACTCCCCGAAAAACAATCAATTTTTTCCAAATTTTTTAAATTAAAAAAAAACTATTGTTCTCCGATCGCGTGATCTCTTGATTTTCGGAACCAAAACATGGCCCACAAGGGCAACAAAGGTTGTCTATTGTTCTGTTCCGAAAATCAAGAGACCGCCCCCAGCAACCAAATATGAAATAATGGTGACAAAAATGTCACACAAAATGTGAATTGTCGACAAAAAATTGTCACAATACGGTGGAAAAATTGTGACTGTGGTTTACCCGAATTGCGACATTTTTATGACATTTTGGTCGGAAAAAGTGTGACATTTTTGTGGAAGAAATTGTCACAGTTTTGTGAACAAATTTTTGACATTTGTGTGACCCAATTTGACACAGTTTTGTGTACAAATTTTTGACATTTTTGTGAACCAATTTGTCAAATTTTTGTGAACAAATTTGTCATATTTATTTTTTACGAATTTGTGACAGTTTTGTGTTTCAAATTATTATGGACAATTAAATAATTAAAAAACGTTTTAAACATTTGTTTATTTTTTATTTTCAATATCAATCCAAAGTTATAAAAATAAGATACTAAAATTAAATATTATGATTTTTCTGGGTTTTTTGATAAAATTGTACTGCCTTTAGCGCATCGTCTTCTGAAAAATCTTCGTGTCTAGTTATTTTCACTGTATCTGAAAAATAAAAAATAAAATATTTTTTTATAAGTTAATTTTTATATTGTTTACTGCAAATTCTTAATTTCTTAGCCATTTGAAAACAAGTAATGTATATTTTTTTACATTACTTAAAAAGTATATAGAAAATAAATTGTAAGTCGATTTAATTCAATTAATGAATTAATTTTAATTTAATTATTTCAATAAACTGCGCACTTTTTATGCACGTTATGCATATTTACAAATTCTTCATAAAAAATGTCACAAAAATTTGACAAAAAAATGCTAAAAAAATTTCTGACTACTGGACTTAGTTTGAAGAAAAATTCACAATTATTTGTCGCGATAGCCACAAAAGTGTGATAAAAAAATGTGATCACAATTTTGTGACCTTTTTTTTCACATTTTTGGGTGACAAAAGGATTCACAAAAATTTCAACAATTTTGTCACCTTTTTGTCAAATTTTATTGTCACAAAAAAAATTCAAAAAATGTTCAACAAAAATGTCACAAAAAAGCTACAAAAAAATGTGATCACAGTTTCTGGCTGCTGGGGGCAGCGCTGACGGGAATTTCGAACTACTACTACATGACTACCAACCTAAAAAATATTTTAATTCAGCCGTATGCTGACATCTGGAATATGACAAGCTGGTATATAAATAATAGCTGAGTTTTTTTATTCCTACTCTGTACTATTCGATATAATAGAATAAAAAAACGAAAATTTGATTTTTAAAAAATATCAACAAAGTGGGCAAATTTTTTTAAATCAATTCTAAATCATATTTTCCCCTTGCACTACATCGTTTTTTTATTCCTTTTATATCGAGTAGTGCAGAGTAGGAATAAAAAAACACAGCTATTATAATTTTTTATTTTTAGACAAATAAGACAAAAAAAAAATTACATGGTGTCACAATCTCTAGCTAAAAAAGAAATGAAATCATTAAATTGTTTTTGTTTTGTTATTCTCTCAGATCTGCGGATTTCTAAATTTTCTGATTGAATACGATAATTTGGACGGAATTCTGTGTCACTATCAGAAGAATGTTCAGTTTCATTTTTCAATGAATGAAATGAATCAATGGTAATTATTTCAACGTCAGAATCACCAAAACGATTTTCAAAAACATCATGTACAACCATGATATAAGTAAGTACAACAATATTATTTTCAGCAACATTATTTTCAGCATCATTATTTTCAGCAATATTATTTTCAGCAACATAAAAATTGTCTGATGATATTTCCAATATATTATTTTGATCGAAATTTCTTTAAAGTCCCCACTAAATTTGGATCTGATAATAAACAAATTGAATTATTATTATTTTCAATAACCTTCAAAAATAGCTGAAGTGAAATTGCAATTTGCAATAGTGTAGTATTGCATCCATGGTCCGCTTCACAGCATTTCACATTCAGAAAATGACATGCAATACTTCATTATAAACTGTCATTTTCATGAAATAGCAAAATAGTGATTTCATTAGTGTAAAATTAGTGTATTAGTGTATAAATTTTATGAACAGCTTTAAATATTATTTTTACTTACATTTCTTCCAAAATTTATAAAAATAAAAAACTTATAATACTAATAAAAAATACACAAAAAAACATCTGTCTTATTTAAGATTCAAAAGAAGAAGAAAGATTTAATTAATTTAAATAGTAAATCCAACTGTATTTTATATTATATTATTAAACTAATATTAAACATTTGGAATTACTGAAAATTTAAATTCTACTATAATAAGTATTACCAGATTTAGATCTGAAATTTCAACAATAGTTAATTTTTATAATGTGATTTCGAATAGTAAAATAAGCCTCAAAAATTTTCCGAATAAATAATAAAATGTCCCCAAAATTTGTCAAACTCTTTCAATCAATCTTGTCCAATTCTTAATTTTACCATTTAATTTTTAACGCAATCACAATAAAGCTTATTTTAAAGCTTTTCACAAATGTGGATTTAACATATTCAACACAACACAAAATTCAACTGTAGCATTATTTTTGACTGTAGTGATTTTCTCTTTCGTTAATTTTTACAATATGCTCAGCGCTATCTATCCTCTATGGTCTAAGACCTGGTCTATGCCTATAGTTTAGTTATAGTCAGTGAGTGAGTAGCGTTTCTATCAATCAGTCACAACATCGGAAAGTGATTAATTTCCTCAGTTTACATTTACACATATACCTACTTAGTGGTCGACGCACTAATTTCTTTTACATTTTTGATCTTATTGTATTTTCAAAATTATAAGATTTAACAACTTGAGACATGCAAAATAAAAACAGTAAGTTTAATAGAATTAAAGAATTAAATCATAGTGGAGCTGTAGCTATTATAAAATATATATTTGATCATATTTTAATCCGCCTTTATTATTAAAAAATAAAAATTTCTTATAAAAAGAAATACTTATGTTTATTATATTTGCATAGATACAGCAAAATATTCTACACTACTTTGTAGCCAGTACCTACATATATTAATAATAAAACATGATAATAAATTTTATTATTTTTGGATTACTTTATTTATTTTTAAATTTGTGTTAGCTTTTTTTTTCTTGGAATTTTTGATAATAGGAATTTTAATAGCGCCAGATATATATAATAATTTTTAGTAAACAACATGAAGGAAGAAATAAAAAAATTATAAAATTGTTATAAAATTTCGGGCTTCCCCCAATTTGAATTTTTTATCAATATTTTTATTTATTTTAGATTGCAAACTTGTTATTCAAAATGATCTCAAAGATAATTTACTATGGCGATTTCGTACCATAACGGATTTTGGCCATGGAACACTTCCCGAATTTAATGTAAAACTAGAAGGATTTACAGGAAATCGAGAAGATATAAAAATATTTTGTGTAATTTATCAAGAAATTAAAAAAAATGAAGAAGATAAAACAGGAGTTCTCTATCCACATCCTAATCGTTTAATTATAAGTGAAGGAAAAAGAATAATTAGTATAGATCCAATTGAATCAAAATTGGACAAAAATTCAGAAGCTACGTAATATTTTTATTATCAAATATTTGTATAGTTAACAATTTAATTATACCATTATCATTTTTAGGTTTAAGGATTTAATAGTAATAATGACTAAACTAGAGCAAATAAAAACAAATGTAAAGGAAAAACTTAAAGCAATTCAAAAATATAATTCTCAATATATGATTGATGATACTGAAGTAATGTATTATAAATTAATATGTATTTTTTCCAATGTAATTATTAAAAATATTTTATTTAAGTTGGATAATTTAGTACTTTTGAAAAAATTTGATATGAAAAATATTCGTTTATGTTTCGAAGCATTTCGAAGAAAAGGTCAACATTTTGAAGCTGTCTGTGATCCAGTGTTTTCAAAAAATATTTTATATTCTAGTAATTTTTTAAATATTTTTTCATAATTTCTTATTTAATTAATACTTAATTCGATATTTTTAGAAAAGCCCATGAATGCTTTAAGTTGGCATGTTGAGGGTGATAACTGTTATGGTAAAGCGAATGGCGGGAACAAAATGATTATTGTTTGTGAATATCCAGACGATGGTATTAAATTAATAAAAGTATACCATACTATTTTTTTTTTAAATTTTCATTTAACACAGTTATAAAAAAAGATGATCTTAAAATTAGATTTTTTGATAAAAACTCTAATTGGAAAGCAGATTTAGGGAAAGATAATATTAAATATATTTCTTATTGTCATCATTGTTTGATAGTAACAACTCCACCATATCAAAATAAAAATATTCCATCAAATGTAAGTAATTTAAAATTGATTTTTTAAATAATAAAATACACTGCTTATTTAATTAGAGTTTAAAAAATAACAAATACATATATAAAAATAATTTTTCTTAGAGGAAAGTATCTTTCCAACTATATGGTAGTAATGATTTGAAAACTTTGGAAGCTGAAGTCAAAGAATTTACGTATAATGCGTGTCTCTCAGAACAAAAACGTCAAAGAGAATCAGACTTTATGGAAGTTTATGATACTATAGATTTAATAACTTTGACATTGTCAAATGCAGGTTGCAATTAAATAATAATTTAGGCTAGTCATTGCAAAATATACATATGGTAAATTACATTTATATTAATAGAGCGTGAACAATGCAGAAATCCTGATGATTTACTGGCTAGTACTTCCATAAATAATGTGGTACACTTTAACATAAAAGATTGGGGATTCTTGAAAACTGATGGGAAACATGAACTTCTTAATGCTACCTCTACAACAATACCAACAGCAACATTTACCAACACATCGAATTTGAAATTATTGAACGAATTAAAAATAAAAAAGTAAATTTTACCATTTATATTTTATTGAATATATTTAAAAAAATATATAATTTTGTTGACATAGCATTTTGCATACATTAATTGAAGACAATAAAAATAATTGTAAACTAGATGAATTACTTCGAGTAATTAAAGATTATCAAATTGAACAAATTCTGAAACTTCAAAATGAAAACGGTGATACATGTTTACATGTTGCATGTTATTTTAATCGATTTGAATTAATCGACAAAATATTAAATTTTGGTAAATAGAATACTAATGTTTTCTTTTATATTTACTATATATTTAGTTTCATAATATAATTTTAAAATTATATTTGTAGATGTTGATCCCAATATACAAAATAATGAAGGTGATACACCATTACATATTGCTGTCGCGAACAAACACGAAAAATGTATAATGAATATTTTGGAAAATCAAAATTATAAAAAATTAAAAAATATTGATTTAACAAATGATAAGGGTTACACCGCATTATATTTAGCTGTTTTATTAGGAGAATATGAAATTGCTAAGAAATTAATAGAAATTGGAAAAGCATCTGCTAAATTTGAAAATCCAACAAATGGCAATAATATTCTACATTTAGCAGTTATGCAAGTGAATTCATTAAATGAAATGAAAACCATAGATTTGGTAAATTATTTGATTGAAGAAAATTCTATTAATTTAGATGTAGAAAATCATTGCAATTTAACACCTTTTGCAATAGCAATAGAAATTGGTGAAGATGCAGCAAATATTCGTTTTTAAATTTTCATTTTATTTTATTTTATTATATAAAAATTTTATATATTTTATTCTTGTGAAATGGAAAACTTTTTTTTTCGATTTTAGAATATTAAACAAACTATGTATAAAATTTGTGATGAGATTTTATATTAAAACTATATAATATATTTATGTAAAGAATTCTAAATTAAAAAAATATATTTTTGTCTTTTTATTTTCTTATTTTTTTTATAACTAAATTAATTCAAAATCAATTTTTGCTCCCATTCGATGTAATGCAATAATTGTATTTACAGCTTTTATCCATCGTTTTCTTATCACATATCGTTTAAGTTTAGTTTTTGTCGATAACAGAGATGTTGTTTGTGCTACTGTTTTTTTTAACCATGCATGTTCAATACATTGTGCAGCGGTCATCCTTTTTCTGAAATTAAATAAACATGTTTTTAAATAATATGATTGCAATTTCATATTTTAAACCGAATTTACATACTTTCCATCTAAAATTAAAAGATTTTTAATAAAATCTTTTGCTTCCTCTGATATATCATTAAAAGCCTCATCATTAAAATCATATTTTCCTATTGTAACATTTGTCATAGATTCTAAATCATCGTCCCCACAAAATGGTGAAATTCCTGATAGTCTTTAAATATTATACAAATAAAATTTATATTTGAAAATATTTTATGTATAGTCATAATAAAAACTGCTTACAGTAAATAACAAATTGCACCTAAACTCCACATATCTGTATAAAATGATATTTCATCAAAATTTACAACTTCAGGTGCTGTAAATTCAGGTGTACCAAAGAGTACCTTTGAAATTTTGTGAAAATATAATATATATGTATATTACATAAATTAAATATGTATAACATATATTGAATACTTGTAATTTTTTTGATGGATCATAACGTCTAGCCATACCAAAATCTATTAATTTTATCCGATTGCCTGATTTTGTTAAACATAATATATTTTCTGGTTTTAAATCTAAATGAATAACTTTTTGACTATGAACATATCCAACAGCATCACAAATTTGTCGCATAAATGCTGTACATGATTTTTCCGTTAAAATAAAATCATCATCAATAATACGCTCAAAAAGTTCACCACCCAATATACTTTTTATAGAATGTTTTTCAAAAAAATATATATATAGGTATATATAAAATGAGTTAATATAAAAAATAACAAGCATATATCATCATAATATAAATATACTAACAGTTCTAACATAACACAAATTAATTTTCCATTGTCAAATGCATCATAAAGTTGAATAACTCTTGGATGATGTAAACAAGACATTATATCTATTTCATTTACCATATTTCGACGTTCTTCTTTATTTTTACAATGTACAAATTTTGCAGCAAATTTATGATTTGTAGATTTTTCACGGCAAAGATAAACTGTTCCATATGAACCTCTGCAGAAATATTAATCGAAAATATTAATTAAAACAGAAATTTCTCGCACTTAAGTATAGGTGTATAGGTACCTAACCAACATTCAACATAATTCATTCTTTGATATTAATATATTACAACTAAAAAACTTACCTTCCAAGTTCTTCTTTTAAAATTTCATATTCATTATTTGGATCAATATCTTTTTTTAGCTCCACATCTCTATATGGGACACTAAGTTCTTCTATAAAAACAAATTGTAATAAATAAATAATTATAGTTTAATTAATTAAAATTAACATAAATTATTGTTTACATTATATATATTTATGTATACCTACATATTTATTAAAATTTTATTTTCATATTGTATACAAATTAATACATATATAATTGTATTTAACTTTATAAACTGAAGCTGAAATATAAAAATACATATATTTTCATCTTGTATTGTATGATGACCTTGGGTGAAAATATACGCAATTTTACATTCATCTTGTCGGCGAAAATAACTTTTCATTGAATTTTTAATTTTGAAATTATTCGAAAAATACAAATATAATTTTACGTATATGAATAAAAAAGTGCTAGTATTTTTGTACCCATTGATTATTTTAGTACAAAATTATAAAAATTTATAGAATTGTATACATTTATACATACCTTCTCCAAAATGATCTTCTTCGTCGACAAAAATCATATTTAAATAATATTTATTGTTTTAATATAATAAATTTGTTTGTTTTAAAAAGTAATATAATTAATTTCAAATATATGTGTAATATTAAAATTTAATTAAATTTAATCAATAGCTATTTTAATCACGAGCTATGCAGAGCAACTGAAAAATAATCGTTCAATAAAAAAACGAGCAAAAAGCGTTATATGAATATGTCAAGAAGTTTTTTTTGTATATTATTCGTTAGAGATCGGCTCTATTTTTAATATACAAAATTTACGAAAAAAAATATGAGCAAAATAAAATATAAATAAAAAAAAGTTTTTTAAATATACTTTCCTTAAACCAAGTAATATTCAACTAAATATTAATAAACAAGCAAATAATACCACATCAAGGTACTTTCCTGTGGAGATTGAGTAACGGTCAACAATAGTAATGGTATCCCAGTGCGTTTTTTGACGAGGTTTTTACGTAAAAATGACGTTTATGTTTCACGTTGAACGCACGTTGAAAGTCCGTCAAATGCCCATATAAAATTTTCAACGATGTCCGCAAATTTCAGTACATTTTTTAAATTTTCAACGTGCTTATTTGACGTCAAAAGAACGTTTAACTCTAAACGTTAAATTTACGTATAATTATAATTTTCCATAATATATTTAATTATTTACAAAGTTTACAATAAAAATAAATACTTAGAAAATAAAATATAATTAAAAAAGTTAACAAAAATTACAGTCTTTCAAAATTCTTTTCGACTTATTTTACTTCAAAAATAATTTTAATAAAAAGCTAACAAATATTTCAGTCTTTAAATCAATTTCGACTGATTTTCTTTAAAAAATAATTTTAATAAAAAGTTAAAAAAAATTACAGTCCATTTCGTTAATTGTCGCCTTTTTAACTCTTTGAAAACGCCTGTGCCGAGCAGCCAGCATTTGGGTTCTCATTGATGTGGCATATCCCTTTTTGCAATTATACCAAGCAGCTGCAAATTAAAAAAAAATTAAAATTAGGTTGCTATATAACAAATATTGGGAAAAGTTACCCATATAATTTTAGCTTTTCAATGAAGAAAAGTCTTCGGCCATGCGAACCGTCCCAATTCTATTAGGCCAAAATATTGTCAGGAATTTATTTTGCTAATCCAGCAGTATTTGGGATTCGGGCAGTAATTTTGCGTTGGTTTAAATTGTTTAAGTTTCTTTTCCTAAAAATAATATTTTTAAAAGCTTTATAATAACATTAATTATGTACATACCAAATATGATGCATCATTTTCAATTTTCAATAACAAAAAATCACGTTCGCAAATTAACTAATTTGAACAACGAACAAAAACAAACTAAATGAAATGCCGTAATATTCAATTTGACAAAGAACTTTGCAAAAACAGTACACCGAAACTCGTCATCGTCAAATTATCAACGTTCATAAGCAATAAGAGATAAGCAAGTCAAAACTACGTCGAACATTTTACGTAAAAAGTTTTTTCCTCCTTAGTAGAGTAGACCTCCTTATGCTAAATTTTAATGATCAAAATTTGCCGCTTGTGCAGGAAAAATAGAACGAGATAGTATATTGTATTTTTATATGAGAAAAAAGTAAATCGCTGCAGAAGGGAATTTATTTTTTGACAAGGGAATATAAAATGGCTGATTATCTCTGTACAGATCACAGATGGCAGATGGCACTGTTGAATGGCAGTAGAATTTTATTTAAAAAAATAATAAATCATTTCAACTATTATATTTAAGATCAGCAATTAAATATTAACTGCAAATTGTATGAAGAAAATCAATTGTAAAAAATTTATATTTACAAAATTTATATTGAATCTCTCATATAAATATTTCAATTTTTTCTGATATAATTATCACACTTTTCTGAATAATATATATATTAATAAATATTTAAAATTGAATTTGTTGTAATTTAAAAAATGTTAAGTAATTTACTCTATTAAATAATTTAATATATTAATAATAATAATAATAATATAAAAATTTAATTTTTATTATTATCAACGAACGT
The DNA here is from genome assembly GCA_949752835.1 of Empis stercorea. Taxonomy (NCBI): domain Eukaryota; kingdom Metazoa; phylum Arthropoda; class Insecta; order Diptera; family Empididae; genus Empis; species Empis stercorea. The sequence continues at coordinate 17,183,020 of OX457086.1, forward strand.
TTATAGTTCGGTGATTATTATTATTAAAATTTATTGATTAATATATTATTGTGATGCATTTGTGTCAATTTCATTCAATCAACTAAAGTTTTAAAAAATATACGTATTATATTTTTTGCAAAAACCTGGAAATAATTTCATTACCAATCGTTAATAATATTTTAAAATACGAAATTACTAAATATAAACTCATTATAATAATTGGAAATAATAATTTTAATGGTACAGTCCAAAATTAATTATTTACATCAAAGCCGTATATAATATAAAGATATTCAAAATTTCAAAAAGACTTAAAAAACTGAAAACATTAGGACTCCAATATGAGTTCCCGTGGTGAATATAATATCTTTGTTATGAAAGTTGAAATAACGAGTTTGTGGATAAGACGTAGAAATTGTATAGAGATGGTGAAATTTAATAATATGCGCTCATTTATTTTCTGTATTCTATAATAAGGAAAAGGAATAAAGGAAGAAAAAATAGAGACAAAGGAAAAAATTTGTATGAGATAGAAAGGGTAAGGAAATATATGTATATTTCTGGTTATTTTGATCTATTTTAACAAAAATTTAGAAACTCATATTTGGAATCTTATATTTATTTTCAATTTTGTTCTGGAAAAAAATAATATACTTTAATGAAGCAAAAATTCTACCTGTTTTAGGTTTTTTAAACCAAAGGATTTTAAAGGATACAAATTTCATTTATTTTTTCAAATTTCAATTTTGTATTTTTACTTATTTTTGGTTAAAGATCAACGCACTTGCGATCATAGTAAAATTTTATGAATGATTAATTTTATAGGAAATACAATAACAATAATTGTATATTGATTTTTTGTTTAAAACTATTCCATTATTAATTTGTCTTTACGTATTTAGTTTTTTAGCGCCCTTATATATGGATTTTTATAATTTCGTAATTTATTTAACAAAATAGTTATTAAAAAAATCAATTAAGAGAAAGTAAAAAAAAAACAATTTTCCACATACCCAAGAGGTATTGTTATTCAGATGCGTTAACCATTTTTGGTATGGTTAATAAAAATTTACGACTTTAATATTACTATAATATAAAATTAGACATATAAAATATTAATTAATTAACTCATTTTCATATTTCCTTGAAATGAATTATGATATTTCTAAGTACCAATAATTATTATGTATACTATAAAATTAATCATTCATAAAATTTTACTACGATCGCAGTTCGTTGATCTTTAACCAAAAATAAGTAAAAATACAAAATTGAAATTTAAAAAAATAAATGAAATTTGTATCCTTTAAAATCCTTTGGTTTAAAAAACCCAAAACAGGTAGAATTTTTGCTTCATTAAAGTATATTATTTTTTTCCAGAACAAAATTGAAAATAAATATAAGATTCCAAATATGAGTTTCTAAATTTTTGTTAAAATAGATCAAAATAACCAGAAATATACATATATTTCCTTACCCTTTCTATCTCATACAAATTTTTTCCTTTGTCTCTATTTGTTCTTCCTTTATTCCTTTTCCTTATTATAGAATACAGAAAATAAATGAGCGCATATTATTAAATTTCACCACGAAAAATATGTGTGTACCTTCTGTCGTCTCTAATCTCTATACAATTTCTACGTCTTATCCACAAACTCGTTATTTCAACTTTCATAACAAAGATATTATATTCACCACGGGAACTCATATTGGCGTCCTAATGTTTTCAGTTTTTTAAGTCTTTTTGAAATTTTGAATATCTTTATATTATATACGGCTTTGTTTACATCCTTGTACATGAAAAAAACCGGCATAAACAAAGTTAATTAATTTTTTTTTAAATTATTAACATTTCCATTTTTACATTTTATATATAAATTTAGTTCAAAATATAATTAACATAACAAAATGTAAACAATAAAATTTTTTAATGACAATACTGAAATGTCAAATTTCAACAAAACTGTGATACCATATAAGAAGGATTATCTATGGTTTTTAAAAAATATCAAAAATTATCTATTGCAAAATGAAAATTATCCCTTGCAAAAAAATTATCCCTGGTAAAATTTCCCTTGCAAATAAAAATTATCCCTGGTAAATGAAAAATATCCCTTGCAAATGAGAATTTGTTGTTCTCTTCGCACATATTAAATTTCCATTAGAAATAAAATAAAAATCCACCAATACGCTTTGATTTAGGGTCTCGAGTCGAGACTCTCGACTTACTTTTTAGTTGAATATTAAGGTAAACTATATTTTAAAAACTTTTTTTTTTATATATTTTTTATTTCATACTTTTTAGTCGGTCAAATATTTATTTATTTGACAGACTAAAAATTTTTTTTTACCGATTATTTATTTAATTTATGATCCACGGACTACTTAACGAGATGTACTCTTCACGACCTGTCATTTGATACCCCATATGATTTTTTTATGATATCCGCCCCACATGGCACAGGTTTTGGGCCCCAACACCTTCCATTGAGAACTACTCTTCAAGACCTTTTGATACCCTACATGGTTTTTTTTGTGTAATGGGCCCACATGACCCATGACCCATTTTTTGGCCGCCGTATAATCGAAGATCTCCACGGATTCTTCAACAACTTTCATTTGATATCCCAAATTTTTTTGGTACATGCAGTTGGTACATGGTAATGGTACATACATGCATTTTTTGGAACATGCTAATTTAAGCTAAATAGGTCAAGCCGTTTAACAGTTATGGCCAGCTGAGATTATATACATGCATATACATATGTATTATGTACATAAGGTAGATACATAATGCATAAGAATTATAAATTCAATAAAGGGAAAGTAATAAAAAATGTTCTATTTTAATTTAACATTTGGAGAAATTAAAATAATTTTTTTTAGAAAATTTAAGGAAAAATAATAAGTAAATATCAGAGTTATTTTCGTATGTAAAATATTTATAGATAGAATCTGAGTTGACAATTGAATTATTTTATTAAAAACTTTAAATAATTACTTTAAATAAAATAAAATAATTCAATTTCATTATACATGAAAGTAATTTCTATTATATCGAGATTTAATTTTAGATTGGGCGTTTTCGATAATTCAATTCTAACTTAGTTCTAAAAAAAAGCAGTTCGTTCGTTAATTCGGAACTGCAAAACTGCCAAAGACTTATCGAACACACTGCTTTCAAAGCAAAAATGCTAAAATTTGGTAAACACGATGAATGGCCATATTTTCATCTAGATTTTCTCTGGCACCCCTGGATGGATTGAGCTGATATTTTGATAACACATTCAAATTAGTGGTCTGGATGAAATGATGAATGGCCATATTTTCATCTGGGATTTTTTTTGGCACCACTGGATGGATTGTGCTAAAATTTGGTAAACACGATGAATGGCCATATTTTCATCTAGATTTTCTCAGGCACCCCTGGATGGATTGAGCTGATATTTTGTTAACACATTCAAATTAGTGGTCTGGATGAAATGATGAATGGCCATATTTTCATCTGGGATTTTTTTTGGCACCACTGGATGGATTGTGCTAAAATTTGGTAAACACGATGAATGGCCATATTTTCATCTAGATTTTCTCTGGCACCCCTGGATGGATTGAGCTGATATTTGGTAAACACATTCAAATCAGTGGTCTGGATGAAATGATGAATGGCCATATTTTCATCTGCGATTTTCTCTGGTACCTCTGGATGGATTGGACTGATATTTGGTAATCACATTCATTATAGTGTTCTATAGTTAATTATGCTAGTGCTCCTCCATTAGCTCTACTTGGAAGATGGTTATTTGATGAAAACGTGATTTCTGATATTTTGTGGAAAATAATGGAGGAGCACTGGCATAGTTAACTATAGAACACGATAGTGAGTGTGTATACCAAATTTTAGCACAATCCTAAGTTAGATCTTGCAGTGCAGTCTGCATTATCGAAAATGCCCATTGAGATTATTATTCCAATTTAAATTTGGTACTGCGCCTGAAACTATGCACGAATATGTTTTGGACAACTATACGCAATGACCTGGAAACTAATATAAATGGATCTACTGTTGTAGTGAAATATTATTATTTTTTTGTCATTTAGGGAAAGTTCAATTGATGTGTCAACCATCAACCATGAACCATCACAAGTGTTAGATTTTTCCCGTATAATCCCTTCTTTTGTGATACAAACAACACTATCTATTTATAATCCCTTCTTTTGTGGTACAAACAACACTATTTGACCGCATAATTTTTATTTTTATATAAATATATGAATTGCTATTTCGAATTTTTATTTTGAAAAGCTACATGAAAATCATAATTTTTTCTATACTAATAACTTTATTACATCAATAAATTTTGAAATTAATTAATTAATTCACAGTATATTAAACTAAAATATTATGTATTATAGCAGCATAGCAGAAGCAGATGCAGCTAATTTATTTTGAAGTGTTGACAATAGTACCAGAATTACTCCATCAATGTTATATCTATAAATTAATTGTTACCATTTTTTACTGGGATGGTTGAGATGGCAACTTTTATTATTACCAATAGAAGAAAATAAAATTTAGTATAAAAAAATAAATAGCAAAAAGCGTCATAATCATACTTCAGCAGAGAGAATTTAATTGTAAATTATAAATTGCATAATTTGTTTTTATTTTCTATAAATCAACATAAAAAAACGTTACTAATAATTTAAATTAATTATGTATCTTTAATAATATTAATTCATATTTTAATTTAATTAATTGTAATACGATTTAAAGTTTCAATTTAGTGTTTCAAAAGTTTTGTGTGGGAAAAAAATCTACATATAAAATTCAATAATATAACAAATAAATTCTGTTTTCTACAAATAAATATTTATTTATATAAAATAAAAACAATTTTAATTTGTTAAGTTATTTTATAATAAAATATGAAAGTATGAAAAAATGCAAATTATTTAATGTGAATATTTTGTTTGGCTTTGGCGGCTTGTGAACTTGTTTTGCAATACGTAAAAGAAATTAAAAAATTTTCCAAATCAATATTGTGCGCAAGTGTAATTTTTTTATTCTTTTTTGTTATTTTATTAGCTACAGAATTTTAATTTTAATTTTTTTTTTAGTAAAAAAACAGTGTTTTCAATGAAAATGTCGGGATATCGTTGTGTTAATTATTATGATTTGTGCCGACTGTGTACTAGTAGTACGGGAGGATCAAAAATAAATATATTTTCAAGTGAAGGCAAGAAAAAGAATTTAATACAAAAAATTTCTGATTCTTTACCAATTGTGGTAAGTAAATAAAACATTTATATATATGAAATATTATTTATAATTTTATTTAATACCTATATTAATTTTAAATTTATTTAGATCGATGAAAATGATAAATTACCAAAAGTTTTATGTGAACAATGTTTGCAACAAGTCGAATCAATTAATGATTATAGAACTGTATGTCTTAATTCACAAGCAATGCTTTTGGGTTGCTTGAATACAACAACATTACAGAATGGTGGTAAAGTTTATATTAAAGAAACTAGTCCAAAAATAACAACAGTATCAAATATAACTACTAATAATAATTCGATACAGACACAAAATTCAGATATTTTAAGTTCAATTATTCAAGCCGTTGGATTACAAGTAAATTAATATATATATATAAATTAATATTTAGTATATATGTATATATATTTGCAAGTTTTTTTTCCTTTAAAAATATTGTAAAATTTCATGATATTTTAAATTTGCAGAATGATGAATTACAAGAAATTAAAACAACATCAATGATACCCCAATATACAGTAACTATGGATTCGAAAACACTTAAATCAGCAAACATTGAATATAAAATTCAAGAAGTGTCACAAAATTTGCAACAGCAACAAGAAATTTCTGAGAAACAAGCTAAACATAAGTAAGATAATTAGTTGAATTTTCATTTTCAAAAAGTATTTATAATAAATTTGTTTTTTCAGTTCTCTTGCAGAATTTTTGAAAATGAAACCAAATATTCGTGTTACTCCAATAAAAAAGAAGGAACAAATTATTCAATCACCGCCACAAGTGCAAATAGTTCAACATCAGCATCAGCATCAACCGCAAACAATTACAATTAAATCTGATGCTGGACCAAAAACTAAAAAAACTAAATATAATTTAGTATTAACATCACCAAATAAACAAGGACAAACAACACAAATTATTCAACCACAGATCTCACAGTCCCAGCAGCAGCAACAACACCACATACAACAACAACAAGCTACTATTATACCATCAGCTGCTATACAACAAACCCAACAACAGCAAATTGGAAATAAAACTGTTACAGTACCAGATTGGAAATTTGTTACCCCAAATTCAAAATGTTACTTACCAATAACAATTAAAGATGGTAATAGTGATCAACAAATTGTTGCACATATTGATACTAAAAATTTAGTATTACCAACAACTTATCACTTAAAAGTATATATATATATTTGATTACATATATGTATTTTAAAAATTTAATTAATTTTTTATGAAATACGTGTACTTTTAGTTACAACCACAAATAACAACGGTTGATGGTCAACAAATTGTTCAATTAACACCAACAGCTATACCAGCAACAATATCATTAGCATCATCACAAACTATATCCACTCAACAATATCAACAACAACAATTACAAGAACAAAATCATCATCAAATAATTACTAGTGGTAGTATAGATGTTTCAACATCAACTAATGATCAAGAAATTATATTGTCATCAAATCAATTGCAAAATCAAACTGGTATAACAATACAACAGTTACAACAAGCAACAACAATACAACAGCAGCCACAACATCACCAACAGAATTCAATATCACAATTACAAATCAAAACCATTCCATTAACATCAATTAGTAGTGGCGGTGGTGGTATTGTTACAAATCAACAACAACAACAAACTCACCAACAATTAACTTTACAAAAACAATCAAATAGTGCAATAACAGTTCAAAGAATAAACACGAGTGGTGTGATAAATCAACAACAACAGCAGCAGCAACAAGGTGCTGTTAAAATTAGAACTACCAAATTAACAGCAGCTCAAGCAAAACAAGTTGCAGCAGCACAAATAAATGCAACGAAAAAAGCTGCTGCTCAACGACAGCAGCAGCAAGTTCAACAACAACAGCAAATTCAACAACAACAGATAGTTCAACAACAGCAAGTTCAACAACAACAGCAAGTTCAACAGCAGCAGCAGGCTTTACAACAACAACTGGTACCACAACAACAATCACAGCAACAACAACAACAGCAAGTTCAACAACAACAGCAAGTTCAACAGCAGCAGCAGGTTTTACAACAACAACTGGTACCACAACAACAATCACAGCAGCAAGTTCAACAAACACAACAACCACAACAAATTACATTAATTACTAGTAAACCTGGACGTAAAAAAATTATTAAAAAAGAAAATCAACCTATTACTATAATTTCAACTGTTAATAATACATTATTAACCCAATCATCACCTACAATAGCTCAAGAAACTACTAATACTTCTACTACTACTACTACAACTACTGCTGCTGCTATTACCAATCCACCTCAAACTGAGATGCTTGAATGTAATGTATGTTCAAGAGCATTTAAAAAAAAGGAACATTTATCACAACACTTGAAATTACATGTTGGATTGCGACCATTTAAATGTACTGAACAGGGTTGTAGTAAAGCATTTAGCAGAAAAGAACATTTAATGCGGCATATTGTATCACATACAGGAAAAAAAATGTTTAATTGTGATTTATGTCAGAAATTCTTTTCACGAAAAGATAATTTAAATAAACATAAAAGGTGAATAAATATATATATATTTAAATAATTTAGTATTTACATAAAACTTTTTTTAAGGACACATTCTGAACAAGGAAATGGTAATAATGGTCAGTTTGTATGTGATGTATGTAATAAAACTTTTGTGGTGAAAATGTATTATATTCAACATAAATTATTGCATGAAAAAAATGGTCAAACAGCTGGTACTGTTAAATTAAAAGTGAGTACGAAATAAATAATTTTTCTTGTCGGCACTAAACAAATTTTAATGTAAATATAAATAAATTTAAAGACTACCAATTTAACTGTAGCCCAGGGTTTTTTATTACATATATTATATATATTAACATTTTGTACGTCCTTTATAAGCTTTTTTAATTTCCTGAGCTGTTAAGTTGGGATCTATAATTTATAATTAATTTAATCGCTTGTGGTCATTCTACGTGGTTTTAATAATATTTCTTATAAAAGTAATATAATATTTTTAGAATGAAACAAAACAAAGACATTTCTTTATGTATTTTGTAAAAACCCTATAAAATTAAAATGATTTAAAATGAAACAAGAAAATAAAACTAACAGATTTAATTCATAATATTGAAATAACGAATCTATTAAAGTTAACAAATTTTTTAAAGTAAGTGTATTTTTGTTTGAGCAAAATAAAATATATTATAAATATAATTTTTATACATGTAATTTATATAAAATATTTAAAACCAAAAAAATATTTTAATAATTATTTGTATAATCTGAAATATTTTTTAATAGAATAAAAATAAAAACAAAAATATCGATGAAAATATAAACAGTGGCAGTACATCTACTACAAATATTATCACTGAAATAAAAACAGAACCGAATAATGTACCTACTACTACTAGTTCTACTACTATTGCTACTTCAACTGATAATACACAAATAAATTATCTTAATTTTGAATTTTCTTCCGGTATATAGAATAATATAGACAACAACAATATGGCAAATATTACTGAGGACAATACAATTGAAGAAATTAGTTCACAAATAAAATTAGAACAGGATCAACAACAACAACAGCAACAACATCATCAAATTGTTCAATTACAATTACCAGTTGTAACTTCTTCCGATATAGGTAATAATACAATAACAATCAGTCAAGCTGATGGTACAACAACAACACATCCTGTTTTAAAAAGTTTAGGTTCACATGATACAACTGTATTAAATTTACCACAAGGATTTGCGAATTATGTTCAAATTAATTCTGGACAATTTGTAAATACATCGACTGGTGAAATTATGGGACACATAAAATTAGAAAAATAGATAAAATCAAATAATTATTAACAAAAGGTATAGTATTTAGTGTTCTTTCGAATTTATTTAACATAATTACTAGTTCTTATTTAGTTTTTATATTTTTTGTATATATACATATATAGAAATTTTTTTCCCCAAAATAAATATTAAATTTTGTAATAAAGGTAGTAACTTAAATTCATTAATTAAAGATTAACAACATTAACATTATTTCGATTCGAATTGATTTTAAAAATTAAATTTTTAAATATTAAAAATTATTTAACAATTTTTATGTTTTGTGTCGTCAACATAATTTTATGTAAATGAACCATATGGAATAATTTTAATTAGAATTATTTTACTTTTAATGGTTAGTTCATAGTTAAATGTGTCATTATAAATTTATTGATTTGTGGTTATTTTTTTAAAATAAGAAAATTACTTTTATGTAAATAAATTAATAAAAACTAAATATAATGTAAAATTGTACAAAACAGATATTGCAATTTAAATACAATCTTTTTTTTTATATTAGCTTAAGGAAGATGAAAATAAATATATACCAAAGCTTAGTTTTCATTTAAAATTCATAATAAATATTAAATATTCAAATAGGATTATATTTACAAGTATTTTTTAATTATTATATAAGAAAAATAAGCTTATAAATTTAAATTAATTAATAGAATTGCTTGGCAAAATTTACGCCTTTTTTATGTAATAAATTAAAATCTCACGTTTATTATTTTCAAATTTAATTAATACAATATAAATATACTAGTCGTAAAATTAAAGACAAAACAAAATTACCCATGTGACGATAATATAAACATAATCGTGAAGTTATGTATGTAAATAAAACGAATTAAATAATTTCAATTTTATTAAATTTATATATTGAATAAAATAAAAACTTACAATTCTAAAAAAAATTAAATGAAAACCTAAAAGTATTGTATTATGTTATTAATCAAAAAATTATGTTTAGTTCATAAATTCAAAAACAAATATTATAAATTTTTATTATAGGTATATTAATTTTGTGTGCGGGTACGTGCGTGTGTGTTTAAATTTTATACTTTCGACTTATTTAGTTAACTTTTAATATTTTTACGGTAATTATTAATTAATATAAAATAGCAATTCTGTAATTTATGATAAAATAAAAATATAGAATAATAAAAATTAATAGAAAACTAATTAAAATGTGTTTAAGCTAAAATTACATTAATTTCAGCCAGGAAACTTTAACACCTTTAAATATTTGGAAAAAATCTTTTAAGTAGTGACAAAATAATTAAAATATATAATTAATGATTAATTATTTAAATAAATTTTTTATATAAGTTATCATATAATACTTACTTATTATTAAATATTCTTCTCTTTTAAATTACAATAAAAACAATTTTAAAGAATAAATTTTTATTATAATTTTTATTTTAAATTAATACATTTAATATGAATACTATTTGTAACTATTAAAATTAAATAAATATATATGTATACTTTTTATTAAAATCTTAAACAATTTTAAAATAACATTTTTGGCGGCATTCAAATATTTGAAAAAATTATCGATTAAAAATTATTAGAACATATTATATATATGAATGGCTCAGAGCTGAACCGAACCAAGTCAGGAAAAACTTAATTCTGTAATATTAAGGGGTTAAGTTAATCAACTCTAATTAATTTCTCGAATGTTTTTGTTGTTATTTCTACAATAATTGCATTAATAATGCAATTAATGCAATAATAATTAATGCAAGAGAAATAAACAACAAAAACATTGGAGGAATTAGAGTTGATATACTTAACCCCTTAATATTTTTCTGACTTGGTCCGGTTCAGCTTTGAGCCATCCATATATATATAATGTAATAAGTGTATATATGTATAATGTTTATTTTTGAAACAATGAAGGAAAAAAATTAAATTTAAATTATTTTGAAAGTTTTTTAATGTGTATATTTACATGAACATGCCAAATATTTTATACTATACGAATTATAACTTAAATTATATTTTTAGCAGAAATATTCTGATATAATTATTTATAAATAAATATTAATTTATGTATTCACTCACGATTCCACATTTTCTTACTATGTTATTTAGCCAGAAATAATTCCAATTTGTGATACAATTTTGGTGCATTGATTTTACATTAATGTGCAGAATGTTTATTTTATTATTAATTAATTCTTTCTTTGGTAACGATGTGACTTCAGCAATAATCTAATTATCTACTTTTAAACTTAATTTAACTTAATAATTAAAAAATAATAAATTAAATAAATTACTCGTACTTGAATGTAACTTCATTAATTTTTTCAACATCACCCCATACTTGAACTGTTTGTATTTGCTCTAATTCTAATTTCAGTTCAAAATCACATATATAATGTGGCGAAGTAACTCCATCATATTCCTCACATGTATAAGTTGTAATTTCAGAATTACTCAAAGCAAATTTTAAATGAAATTCTTTATCTATAAAAATAATTTAATTTATATTTATGTATTATACCCGGGACACACCGGACCGAAAACTCAGTTTTCGTGTTTTCAAAGTTCAAAAATGGAAATTCATAAGGTTAAAGTACAGTTTTCAGGAATAAATTGAAAACACGAAACCTACAAATTTGTAAGGTTTTCGAGAAAATATATGCTAGCGCCATCTATGACAAAATAGAAGATACGTATTTTTGAAGTTGGTATAGCTAACTTTACATACAAAAGTAGCTATTTTTGTGAAAAATCAAAAAAAAATCGACAATTTTTTTAAAAAAAGAAGAAAAATTAAATTTTATTAAATAATTTTTAATATAATTAAATCAAAATTTGACATTAAAAACAAATAATTACTATTTTTCATTTTTTTGGTTATTACGTAGAGTTGTTTAAATAAATAATTTTTATAATTTGACATTCAAAACGAAATCGCGCTCCATTTCTGGTGTGTCACTATAAATGTTTTTAGATCTAGTTTTCGCGAAAACTTAGGTTTTCAATTTTGGTGTGTCCCGGGGGTATTATATAGTAAAAAATAAATAATTTTTTTTAGTTCTTACTATCACGATCAAAATAATTATTATCCATTACTTGCTCTTCATACCAATTATCACCTACTTTATAATTTTGAATAATTAAATTTCTTTTATAGTGAACTTTAAAATGATAGGCGACATGTTTTGGCCTGGGACTGTTGTCAATAGTAAGATTAATTGAAAATCTGGAAAACAAAAATATAATTAATTTTTACATTTTACATACTTTAATATCAATTTTAGAATTTTAAAATAAAATAAGCAAACATTCAAATTAAGACTCAAATTCAGAATTATATTATCCGTAAAATTCGTATTCGTAATTAGCGAAATTTTACATCAATAATATATATATTAATTATTTTACATAAATAATATGTATATAATTATCTATAAAAATAAGTTTTCAACATGATTTTATCTTGTATAAAAATCATGATAACAAATTATTTTTATCGATTATTATACATTATATAATAAACGGATTTCCTAAGCACGTTTAACGATTTCATAATTATGTATAAGGAAAACATAATGCAATTTTAATATTTTACCTATAAAAAAAAATATGTTTGTCGCCAGGATTTCAAAATTGTTAAATGATGTCATACAAATATTTTTTCACAGTTTAATTAATTTTTATTATATTTTGATGAATACTAATTTAAATGCCTTTTAAATTAGTTAAAATTTCAATCAATTGAATATTTGTTTTTATGAAGACAAAATATTTAATTTAATTGTATCTTTATCTTATCGTTGTATAATTCATAGTGTTGTTTAAAATATGTATATGAAAAATATATACTAAAATAAAGAGTATCGATAAGCATAAATGTTTACGTTTAATTTTGGTATATTTAATCTGTGATAAAATAAATATTGCCTATGACGCATTTAAAAATAATGCTATAGTAAAATTTGTGTTATGTAGGTATCATTATTTATTAAAATAAGGCGATTTTATTTTATTAATTTTGTAGCCTATAAATATATTCTATAGATATTGACAGTAATTTCATTAAAATAACAAATAATAACTCAAAAAACATTATTTAAAGTTTCATACTTAGTCAATTTAATATTTTAAGTGTTATTATAAAATTTATGCCACGCATGTACTGGGGAATATTAAAAGTATCGGAAAAATAATTTTTAAAAATAAGAAATTAAAATTGTATTTATTATTATGTATAAATAATCATTTAATTAAATTAAATAATAATTAACTATTTTACAATATTATAATAATATTTAAACTACAACTAATTGATTTAAATAATGAACTTAATTCCGATATTTAATTAGATCATTCTTAATATTATCCTCGTATTAATATTCTGGTATATGTTCATTTTTAATTTTAAACTAATCATTTCAAAATATAAATCAGCACGTTTATAAAATGTAAACATTAAAAAAAAAATTTTTTTTGATCATATTTAAATACTAATTTTTTTTTGAATATTCTACGAATTTAAAATTATTATTAAAAATATGTAGATCGAAAGATATTAAAAGAGAAACTAATAAGGAAATATATAGAGAAGAATATATTAAAGTGTTACTCACTGTTCGGGGTCTTGTTGAACTTGACCTTTTAAAATGATTTCATCGCCAGATTTTAAAGGCTTTGGTAATACTGCAAGTAAAGGTCTTTCACACATTATTTGATTATGAAATTTATTTATTTTTTTAATTAAAAATTTCCACACATTAAAAAAATATTTTGTGCTGCCTATTTCGTTGCTACGGTAACTTTTTTTATTATGAAGACCAGAACTACAGGTGATTATGATTAGATTAACAAAAACTAATTAACACATTTTTTCAATGGTATATAATATAAGTTGAATATATTGTATTGAAATTAGTTTTTTTTCAGTTAAAAATTGTTGTATACCGGCTTTTACAAACTATATAAATGGACTGATGAATTCAAAATATTTTCATTCAGTTTTGTAGCTGGTAGACTTTTTTATTTATTCGTTTCACATTCATATTCATTTCATACATATTAATTATTTTAATGAAAAGCTTTTTTGATTCTCTTTTTATTATTAGGAGACGAAAAAATTGTATTTAAGAGAGTAACATAATAGACAAAGAAGCGCATGTCATGTATAACTCCTCCAAATTCAAACCAAATAGTAAAATGTAAATATTCAGGTAAATGTTGAAAGGTAAAAGTGAAATTTGAAAAGTTATAGGGAATTTTACTTACAGCAAAGCCGTATATAATATAAAGATATTAAAAAATTGAAAAAGACTTAAAAAACTGAAAACATTAGGTCGCCAATATGAGTTCCCCTGGTGAATATATCTTTTTTAAGAAAGTTGAAATAGCGAGTTTGTGTGCGGATAAGACGTAGAAATTTTATAGAGACCAAAAGGGCATACCATACACATTTTTCCTGGTGAAATTTAATAATATCCCTTTAAGAAAAGCGAACCGTAAACGAACCGTCGGCGAAATCTTTTCTTCATATATGAATAATTTTTCAGATACAGTGAAAATAACTAGACACGAAGATTTTTCAGAAGACGATGCGCTAATTTTATCAAAAAAAAAAACGCTGAAAAATCATATTTAATTTTAGTATCTTATTTTTATAACATTGAATTGATATTGAAAATAAAAAATAAACAAATCCTAAAAACGTTTTTTAATTATTTAATTGACCATAATAATTCGAAAAATTTGTACACAAAACTGTCACAAATTCGTCCAAATAAATGTGACAAATTTGTTCACAAAACTGTGACAAATTGGTTCACAAAAATGTCAAAAATTTGTTAACAAAACTGTGACAAATTGGTTCACACAAATGTCAAAAATGTGTTCACAAAACTGTGACAATTTCTTCCACAAAAATGTCACACTTTTTCCAACCAAAATGTCATAAAAATGTCGTAATTCGGGTAAACCACAGTCACAATTTTTCCACCGTATTGTCACAATTTTTTGTCGACAATTCATTTTTGTGACATTTTTGTCACAATTATTTCACATTTGGTTGCTGGGGTAATTTTAATTAAAAAACACAAAATTACTCACTATTTTTTTATTATATTAAAACACAATAAAAGTAAACAACACTTCACTCGGCGTTTACTTTGTTATAAAATTATTTATATGTATAACGTACCTCAGCAACCAAATGTGAAATAATTGTGACAAAAAAGTCACAAAAAAATGTGAATTGTCGACAAAAAATTGTCACAATACGGTGGAAAAATTGTGACTGGTTTACCCGAATTGCGACATTTTTATGACATTTTGGTCTGAAAAAGTGTGACATTTTTGTGGAAGAAATTGTCACAATTTTGTGAACAAATTTTTGACATTTGTGTGGAAGAAATTGTCACAATTTTGTGAACAAATTTTTGACATTTTTGTGAACCAATTTGTCACAGTTTTGTGAACAAATTTGTCACATTTATTTGGACAAATTTGTGAGAGTTTTGTGTACAAATTTTTCAATTATTATGGTCAATTAAATAATTAAAAAACGTTTTTAAGGATTTGTTTATTTTTTATTTTCATATATTTATAATAAATATAAGTCTTTTTTTTTTTAAATAACATTTAAATAACATAAATTAAAACAAAACTTTAAATTTCCTTAATAAACTTAAAACAATAACTTAAAATATTATTAAAAAAGTCTTTTTTGATTTGATGACCTTAAATTAATGTTTTCTCTAATGTTTTTGGAAGCGCTCCTCACCTCTTTGCATATAAAATTTAATATGTTTTAAGGCCGCGTCCTCAGAAAAATCTTTCTGTCTAATAATTTTTACTGTGTCTAAAAACAAAATAAAAACAAAATTAAAATTTTGAAAATGCACTTGGATATGTATCAATAATAATAATTTTTCATTCATTCATTCATTTATTTCATTGTTTTATATTACATTATAACATACATATATACTTAGTTTAGAGATTAGGAGATTGTCCTTTACAGCTTCAATAATAATAATTAAATTTAAAAAATACCTTTAACAGTTTCAGCACAAATCCTTTTTAGCACATTTCCAACCAAATTGGAAGAAATGTGTATATTACTTTCACTCTGTCTGTCCGTCTGTCCGTCTGTCTGTCCGTCCGTCCGTTTACACAAACTACTACATCTTTCAAGATAGAGTATTAAAATTTTGAATATAGATAGATAGAATAAAATAATATGTCCAGTAGACCAAAATTTTCATCTATCTCTTTTCCCCTCTGAGTTATTCCCCCTCCAAGTTCGAAAATTACCCATATTGAACATCTAATAACTTTTAAACCAATAAAAATTTTTGAGGTCTGTAAAAGCCATAAGATAGGAAAATCTTTTATCTTTTTTGTGAAATAAACAAATTTTTTAAAATTTAATTCTTTGATGTATAAAAATACCGTTATCTTCATACAACTTTTTTTAGTTTTTTTAACACCCTGTATTTCCCAAACTGCTTATTATAGAAGGCTGAAATTTATGTACCAAAGAGATATCTAAAAAATAACTAGAGTCTCTGAAGAAATTGTATCCGTATCTCTTCTCCTCTTTCCGTTGTGGCCCTTCGAAAATCAAAAAATTACATTTTTAATTTACTTGTAAAATTATAACTGCACAATATTTTTAAAAACAAATATTGAGAAAAGTTTCGAAATTCATATTTCTTTAAAGTGCATTAATTAATAAATTATAGTCATTTGCCTCACACTTATAATTAATCAAAATTCTTAATCATGTAAAATTTTGCAAAAAACGAACATTTTGCATATTTTTAGGAGCTATATAAAGGGAATATTGGATATTATTTCATATCACATTATATGTTCAATTAAAAGCAAAATTAGGGAAAACTTAAATGATAATTTTATATACATATATGTATTTTGTTGGAATAATAAACTTGGAAGGAAAAAAAATTAATAAAATCGAACAGGGACACATTTTTTACCTATATTTACCATATCATTTTTTATCTTTCCTATGTATAGTACATTGAAAATACTACTAAAACTGCACAATATTATAGTACATTGAAAATACTACTAAAACTGCACAATATGCACATATAGGAATTCCCATTGTTTTAGAATAGCTCATAGTTCTACATGTGGCGATTTTGAGGAAATGTGCTTTTGACAAACCCGGGGTTTGTTTATCGTATTTTTTAATTATCACAAAGGAATAATAATTTTATTCAAGAACAAAATTATATGCGTCATAATATTATATCAATCACAATCATATGAAATTTAAAAAAATTTATGTGACAAAAGATTCACAATAATTTCACAAAAAAATGTCGAAAAATATTTGTGAATTCTCTGTCATTTCACAAAAAACTGTCGAAAAATATTTGTGAATTCTTTGTCGCATTTTTGTCACATTTCGTTGTGACAAAAAATATTCACAAAAATGTCACAAAAATTCCACAAAAAAATGTCGAAAAATATTTGTGAATTCTTTGTCACGCTTTTGTCACATTTCGTTGTGACAAAAAATATTCACAAAATTGTGTACAAAATTGTCACAAAAATTCCACAAAAAAATGTGGTCACAGTCACAAAACGAAAATAAAATGAAGCATTTTCTATCTCACTCTGCTTATTTTATCTTGACAGAGTGAATAACGGAAATTTTGCAGCATTTCAATTTTTTCGTTTATACTTTTTTAATAATATTTTGAATTTTAATCAACTATTTTTAATTTATTAGCCTCATTATTATGAAACTTCATTATATTTATTAAATTTTATTTATTAAAAAACTTACAGTAAGCTTTTATTTTGAAATTTTAAACAATTGCTAAGCTTTAACATTAATTAGAATCACTCTGTTGATTTGAAAATTATTAGTATTTTTTTGCGTTTTAAGTTAATGTTCAAATAAGCCCCTATGAAAAAGTCTTATTTTCGTCATCAGTCACGAACCCAAACAAAGAAAAATGATATGGTCGTGTGTGATGGAATATTTTTTAAGTAAAGGGTTGTGAAAAGTCGTTTGTTTTTTTACATATGAATATTGTAAGTTTTAAAATTAGTTGAAAGCAGAGTGAAAAAGAATGCATTAGACCAGAATGCAAATCGAATAATTTTTCCCAACCCTAATTTATTCTACTCAACACAGATGTGAATTATCAATTAGCGACAAATAAAAAGTTTAAATGGATTGAACGCACACTAACATGGAATTTTGGCGGGACGAACTACACTTTGGTCTACCGTTTCACTACTGTATCTATCTATATTGTGACGAAACAGAAGTGGAACGGTGGCGAACCGCTTTTCTCGTGGTTGAAAAATATGAAAGTTTAATAAAAAGGCGTTACATATCCGGTTCGTAAACAGTTCGCCAAAAGCGAATTCGCTTATTTTGCTTAAAGGGATACGATCTTTTATTTTCTGTATACTATAATAAAAGTAAGAAAAAAATATAGACAAAAGGAAAAATATGTATGCGGTAGAAAGGGTAAGGAAATATGTTTCTGGTTATTTTGATTTTGTTCTATTTTAACAAAAATTTAGGAACTCATATTTAGAATCTCATATTTATTTTCAATTTTGTTTTGGAAAAAAGTAATATACATACTTTATATATTAAGCAAAAATTCTACCTGTTTTGGGTTTTTTAAACCAAAGGATTTTAAAGGATACAAATTTCATTTATTTTCCAAATTAAATTTTGTATTTTTACTTATTTTTGGTTAAAGATCAACGAACTTTTGGATCGTACTAAAATTATGAATGATTTTTTTATAGGAAATAATGACAATTTTAGTTTAGTTTAGAGATAATTTTATTACGATTTTTTGATTATTATTTTTTTATTATTTATTTTAGTAGAAATATAAAAAAAAAGCTGCCAAGTTGGAAGAGTGCTTCATATCCCCTTTTAGATAAACCTAGGATTTAATAAAAACAAAGAATTAAGTAAAAGTTATAATATTTTATAAAACTATTTTTTTTTCACAATTTAAAAGTAAATATATTTTATGTTCTTATATGAAACATGATGTTATATACAAGTTATTCGAATGGTAAAAATGATCAAATTTTTATCTATAATGTAGGGTTGAAGTTATGATATAATATTATTTAATATTTAATATTATATTTATTATTATTG